>CM056050.1:504170950-505629889 GCA_029574335.1 Rana kukunoris | reverse complement strand
CTTCCTCACCAATCCGACATCATCCACCAATCCACCTAATTCCACCAATCGCTTTCTCCACCAATCCGCCTAATTCCACCAATCCGCCTTCCTCCACCAATCGCCTTCCTCCACCAATCCGCCTTCCTCCACCAATCACCTTCCTCACCAATCGCCTTCCTCCACCAATCCGCCTTCCTCCACCAATCCGCCTTCCTCCTCTCGCCTTCCTCCTCCTCCTTCTTCCTCCTCTCCTTCTTCATCTTCCTCCTCCTCCACATTTTTTTTTTGCCGTTTTTGGAGACAGTGTGGGCCTCCCTGACTCCTCATAGCGCTGTCCTCTTCTTTCCCCTAAAAACCAACAAAAAAAAGGAAACTCATCAGCAACCAGATATTTTTGGAGGGCCTAATTTGCAAATTGCTTAGAAGTGGCGTTACAATTGTAGTCTTGGGCTTATTCCAGAAAAACCATGTTCTTTTTTTTGTAGATGACTTCTCCCAAGCTGTGATATAGAGCCTTTTTGGTGAAGTGACACACATGGCTGGCCTCCTGAATAAGTAGTTTTTGGAGTCCTTCACCAAAGTACAAATTTAGTCTTTTATGGGGGGGACACAGGTTCTCTAAATTACAGATGTTGAAAACAGCTGCTTATTAGGTTATCTCATCACTGTGTGAATGAATGAATCCTGTTTGCCTTAAATCAACTTAGTTTGCACAAACACATCATATTTTCCACATTGTTTCTCTAAACGATGTTTTCGCCAAATAGCACGTCAGGTGTGATGTTCCTGGATCCGCGGGATTTTGGCGAAACTAGGTGATGGAACGATGTTGCCTACGATCGTGGCAAGGTCATCGGATTTATTAGACAAACATTACTAATTTTACAATGCAGGGGTTCAAAAATACAAGCAGGCCAACGAGGCAGTGGCGAAATAGACATGGATAAACATTTAAAAAAACAATAGGCACTCCAAAGACATTTTAAAGTACTAACTTTTCTTCTATGTTTCTTGATTTTGCGATACTGCTCTGGCTCGGCAGTTTTAAGTCGGACCAGCGTTTCCGGAGCTGCTCTTTTGACCTGGTGACCCCAAACATCTCATAAAGTTTCCTCGCCGCCTTATCCATAATTTTGGACTTCCTCCGGTTAGGGGTGCTGTATGGCCATGCTCACCATCATAGTCCTTCCGTCGCCGTATGGACACCATCTCCACCATCTCTTGTAGAGACATGTTTGTGGCCTTGTATCGTTTTGGCCTGGATCTGGACGTTCCGGGCCTCTGTCCCTTCCAGATCCGATCAGAGGCTTATGTGCGCTCGTGTGACATCGCCATATTTTCAATCTACATTGCATAGGGGCGTGGAAAACAGGAATTGGTACGTCATGGGTGGAGACGAGGCGGCGCTTCTTGATTGTGTGGGGATATAATGGTAACGACGTGATTACGTAGGTTACGCGGAGATTATTCGAGCGAAAACGAGGAGAGAGAGAGACAAAGGTAAATGAAAACATCGGATCAGAGGCCTAGAATTTGAAACAGCCATGGGGGATGGGGCTTTTCAATGTTATTTGCACCCTTTTTGTGCTACTGTTATTTAGGCATTTTGGGGCACACCATAAAATTTAGAGAGCAAGTGCTTGTACACATCACTTCATCAAGATATATGTAGAGAATGCTCTATCCTCTTTATTTGGATTTTAGAGTATGCAGTCAGATCATGCAAGTATTGTTGTGTGTTGGTTGTACAGAGATACGTAGTTAGTGTTTTCTGCCATCAATGCTGAGGGGCATGATAGCTACACACAGGGCGCCATCAGGGGAGTACAGGCGTTACACCTGTAAGGGGCACGGGGGTCCCCAGGGGCCCGGAGGCCACAAGGGCCCCAGATGGCGAGCCATTTAAAAAAAAATTATATATATATTTTTTTGAAAACAAAATATATTTTTTAAAATATATTTTTCTTTTATTTTTTATTAAAGGGCCAATTTTTAACTTTTTTTAGAGGTCCGGAGGTCCCAGGGCCCGGATGGCTACCCCCCTTTTTTATATATATTTTCCTTTATTGCTTCTTTTTGTAAAGGGCCCCCCCGATTCTCAATTCGCGGCAGCAGCCCCCCCGCTTCTCTATTTCATCATGCGGCAGCACCCCCCCCCCTGCTCCAGGGGGCCCATGCCTGAAGCTGTGTAAGGGCCCCAAAATTCATGATGGCGGCCCTGGCTAAACATGAACTAGTGCCTTGATGAGTGCTAGCATTAATATTCATGGTGGATGTGTTCTTATCTACATGCTACATGCTACAACTTAAACAAATGGCTCTGCATGACACATTTTTTGGGGGCTACAAACAATGCGGCAGAGCTGGCCAGCTATGTAGCAGCAGAAGACACTGTGTTTGTATACTGTAGTTGCTCTAAATGAATGAATGTGCACATATTTTTAGAATCTCAAAGCTGAGCC
Organism: Rana kukunoris; assembly: GCA_029574335.1. Lineage (NCBI taxonomy): Eukaryota > Metazoa > Chordata > Amphibia > Anura > Ranidae > Rana > Rana kukunoris. The sequence continues at coordinate 505,627,445 of CM056050.1, read as the reverse complement.
TTTTTTAAGTTGTGCTTTGTGTTTGTTTGTCATTTTCTATTCTAGACATTACTATTGAAGGAAATTTTACGAGCTGAAAGCTGTTCAACATGGATTTGCTGAAAGGGAAGGAAGGCAACAATGCAGCTTATCAACCGCTATCGGGATATGCCCCTTCTTTGGGACACCAAGCACCAGAATATTTAGACACAGAAGAGAGTGGCATCACTTGATGAGATTGCTACATACCTGCACACTTGGGTGCCAAGTTGCACAGGCGACATGGTGAAGGATAAATTTAGTAACCTCAGGAGAAGCTACAGAAATGTCTATATAAACATCAAATATCAACAATCAGAATCAGCAGCATCTAAGAAAGGGAACCCAAGCTCTGGTACTACAAAGAGCTCAGTTTTTTGAACGATGAACTGGATGGCCTTCTGATTCAACACTACCTTCCAGCCTTCCTCCCAGCGGAACTTCCCCGGATCCAGGAGCCCTGCAGAATCTGAAGCGGGGTGGCTGACATGGAGCCAGATCTGGCCATCTTCGATGAGGTATAGTATTTTCCAACATATTTTGGTGCTGCTATTTATTTTGAATTAGTGAGTTGATCTGGTAAACAAAAAACAAACCTTGGGAAGAAAAACCAAAGTTGTGGGCCTACAAATAGGTGTCAGGGATGCCAAATGCAGGGGGCAGAAGGACAGTCTGTTTAATTAAAATTAATACTAACTAAAACAGTCTAGAGAATGAAATGTGTGTGATTGATTGTGCAAAATATTACAACATGTTCCTTTTTTATACACAGGAAGAAGAGACCAGCCAGGAGGTGGCAGCTCCTGAGGCCCATGTCAGCCAGGCGGAAGGGGGGAGTGGCAGCCAGGAGGAGGCTGGGCCAAGTGAGATGCAGCAGGTCCCCAGGCCCAGGCTGAGCACCATCAGCCAAGTTCCTCCCCTCCAGATGAGGCTACCAGCTGCATGGAGGCGCAGGAGTGTGGTGCACGACGAGAGCCTGGAGGTTATACGGGAGGCTGCTGAAATCATGAGGGCCAATGAGCTCAACCAAGGGGGGAGGAGCAAAAAGCCTGCCAAGGACCTGATTAATCACGTCCTGGCCAGGATGAAAAGGGACGAGCTGAGCAGGGACACTGTGCTGTGTGACCCGGCCTGGCCTGCTCCCATCATCATCATCCTCCTCCTGCTGCCACATCACCCCCACCTGCAAGGGTCCGTGGACAGACCCGTGGAAGTTTTGCTGGAAGGAAGTCTGGAAAGAAGTCGAGAAGATGATTCCCTGCCATCCAGTTGATTGTCCAAAAAACTGAGCTCGTTGGAGTAGCACAGCTTGGGTTTCCTTTGTTCATGTGCTGCTGATCCTGATTTTTGTTATTGACTCCTGAGGTTACTAAATTTATCCTTAATCATGTTGTAATTCCCAAGTATGCATGTATGTTGCAATCTCATCAAGTGCTTCCTTTCTGGTGATTTAAAATTTCTTTTTGGCCGGAAATAAATGCTTTTGTAGTTACTTTCAAACCTTGTCTATTGTGTTTTATACTGTGGTGAGTAAGCATCAGACATTTGTAAAATAAAATGTGGCATTTGCAAAGGACACAAAACTCCTTGGGGGGGGACCTTTTGTGGTCGAAACTTGGTAAACCCAAAAGAAGCCTAAAAAAATAGAAAAAATAAAACACCCCCCCCCCCAAAAAAAAGGGAAAAAATAAAGGATGAAACAAACAAAATGACATAAGTTGGGAAAATAAAAGGGAATTTTAACAAAAAAAATAAAACATGATGAAACAACAAAAATAACATAATTTGGAATATTTCCTAAACCGTAAAATACAAAAAAAAAAAAAAAAACACCAAAAAAAAATATGATACCCTCAACATTAAGTCAAATAGACTTAATAAAATAACGTCTAATCCGCAAAAACTGTGGATCAACTGGGATCATAAGAGGTAAGCAAATAGTGTAAAAAAAAAATCAAATAGAAAAAACACTAACGAAAATGCAAGCTTTCAGTATGTGACATCGGGACAAATTGCATCAGCAAATGAACGGGTTTCTTTAGCAAGAGAACAAAGAACAAAAAACGCTAGAAACGGGACACTAATAGAGAGTTTAGGTGACGAATGTGACAGGTCCCAAACAAACGCGAGTTTTACCTGAACATGTGCTCCCGTCCCATAGTTTTGACTGAGCCATGCGCGGGTTTTTGGTCCGATGCTTTTGTGTACTCACGAGCGGACATATCCAACGGACATGTGTCGGCGGAAATATTTCAAAGCATGCTTTGGAATTTGTCCGCAGGAGAAATCCGGCCAAAACGGTCCGTTTGCCCATACAGACGAGCGGATTTTTTCGGATGAAATGGTCGTCGGACCAGTTTCAGCGGATTATTTCCCTCGTGTGTACAAGGCCTGTGAGTACACTCATCCCGTGCCCTAGCATTCACCACCACTCAGACAGCCCTGCAGGCAGCCAGAGCCAAGATAGAAGAGCCGCCCGCCCATTTACACAGTGAGTGAGCGGCTCAGTGGGATCTCCCAGTGCCCAGCGTGGCCGTCGTGTCATTCCCTCCTCCTCCTGGACCCGGAAGCGCCTATGAATTGGACGTCACACGTCCCGCGCTTTCAGCATTTGACAAGTATGACGTCCGTCATAGGAGTCGGGTTCTTTTGTACATCACCAGGCCGCGCTGACTGGAGATCGTTCCCTGTTACTGCTCGGGGCTAATAATGCATTTAGGGGATTTTGAGGGTTTTTGGGGGGCACACTCAGGACTCCAGTCCCCATCAGCCTCCCCTCCCGACGCCACTGGCTGCAAGTGCTAGAAAGTAATGGCAAATTTAAAAATGGACAGTTGCTCTTTTAAAGGATCTGATTAATGGGAAATCTCTCTGCTTTCTGCTATGGAAGAATAATTCTAGGTATGGATCTTTTATACATAGTTACATTTTTCCATATACCATACCTGGCCAATCCCCCTGAAAGCTGGCAGTTACTGAAGTAGGACACCGCTACTCCAGTGATCTCCACTTGCTTCTGGTTCTGGTGCTGAGTGGCTGACCTGATGCATCATGAAGACTCAAGGTTTTCCACTCAGCATGGGTGCCATTCAGAGAATGCTTTGCATTTTCCGAATTAATGCAAAATCATTCTCTGATTGCACAAGGTGGAGAGTGTTACTGCCCTGCTTATCTGCCTGCTATGTTAATGGACAAGAAGTAATATGAAATTTCTCCAACAGAGGTTTTCTCCAGCCAGCAGTGGTTCATTTACCTTTTTGAAGCAGGAGTTTGCTGCTTGTTCCACTCCAACAACTGGACCATTTGACATTTAGCCCCATCATTGGCATGGTGTTGAGGCTCTTCAGACTGAGTTGAGAGGTATTTACAAGCACTTTTCCAACAACCCTTGTAAGTCTGATGCCACGTACACACACGACCATTTTTAATGTGTAAACAAGCGAAAAATTTAAGGAATCACAAAAGGAGTCCAAATAAATGTCGCAGCAGCGCTTAAATTCTCGCAATAAAGTGAGAATTATATGGAATGCAATCCAAATAAATGCCAGACTGAAGAGAGTTCATAGAGGATAGGGATGTGCACTACAGATGAGTAGGATGCCAGAAGTCTTCTTATCACACCACCACTAAATCACCGCGTGACATCAAACAACCCCTTATGGGGATATGCTTACCACAGGGATAAGATCAAAACGACCTTTCACACCATTTTAAGGTACTTTCTCCTTCTCTGAATCTCTTTATGCAAATGCTGGGTCTGGGTACGTCTCAAAATCATATGGATAATAAACAACAGAGAGTGCTTCCATAGCATAATACTGTATATTTATTAAAAAATGATCCCACATATCCCCCTTAATCAAATGCACATACACAATTAAAACAATAAAAAACCTTCAAGCATGGTACAGGTCTATTAGTGTGTTTCAAAAAAGTCGAAAAAGTCCTACTGGACGAAACGTCAGGATTGTAACCCAGCACTTAACCCTGAAGCAGTTGTGAACACTATTGTGTGAAACAACCGTGAGTGTATCCTGATGGTTTGACAACTGGCATTTATCCAGAACACACTAATAGACCTGAACCATGCTTGAAGGTTTTTTATTGTTTTAATTGTGTATGTGCATTTGATTAAGGGGGATATGTGGGTAATTTTTTAATAAATATACAGTATTATGCTATGGAAGCACTCTCTGTTTATTATCCACATGATTTTGAGACATTACCCAGACCAGCATTTGCATAAAGAGATTCAGAGAAGGGAGAAAGTACCTTAAAATGGTGTGAAAGGTCGTTTTGATCTTATCCCTGTGGTAAGCATATCCCCATAAGGGGTTGTTTGATGTCACGCGGTGATTTAGTGGTGGTGTGATAAGAAGACTTCTGGCATCCTTACTCATCTGTAGTGCACATCCCTATCCTCTATGAACTCTCTTCAGTCTGGCATTTATTTGGATTGCATTCCATATAATTCTCACTTTATTGCGAGAATTTAAGCGCTGCTGCAACATTTATTTGAACTCCTTTTGTGATTCCTTTAATTTTTCGCTGTGTTTACACATACCATTCCCATTTTTAGCGGCTGCTAATGTACATCTTTGTAATTCTTTAACCATTATTACATAAGGTATTATAATTAATTGTTCTTATTACACTTGATACCTATTTCCAGTCATCCTTAGCGCTGGGTGGTGCTTATAAGGGAGGGCAAACTATAGCATCGTGGTTTCAGACCATTAAAAATGGTCTGAAACCATAGAAAAAACACATTTTTTTCGACCTCAAGCCTGCCTTGCCTACCACAATCGTGAATGCCAAAAAATGCCTTGAGCAACGGCACTATAAAGGGGAAGTACCATTCGGATGGCACCACCCTTGGGGCTGCTTTTGCTGATTTTGTGTTAGTAAAAATTTGGTGAGAGACGATTCGCGCTTTTCAGTCTTTGTGCTTTTCAGTCTGTTACAGCGTGAAGAATGTGCTATCTCCTTTACGAACGCTAGTTTTACAAGCGCTCCCGTCTCATAACTTGCTTTTGAGCATGCACGTTTTTTCACGTCATTAAAGCCTACACACGACCCTTTTTCACGACGTGAAAACAACAAAGTTAAAAAGCGTCACGAAAAACTCTCTGGAGCCCACACACAATCGTTTTTAAAGATATAAAACCGGTCGTATGTACGCGGCATTATACATTTTTTATTATACTGAATAAATGTACTCTACAGTATATACTTTTATTGCACAAAGTTGGTGTGTTTTTTCCCTTTTCAGGTTTTGGAGGAGACTACAGCTGCAGCACAAACCCGCTTTCCAAAATACAGGGAGTTAAAGCTTGCTGCTATATTTGAGCACTGAATGCAGGTTGTCTTTAAACTTTTCCTGACCTGATACTAAACTGATCACTGGTTGCTATGGTTCATATTCCTTCGCACATCATAAATGCCCTTCCTATTGCTTTACTGAATAAAATTTTCAGTGGCTAATTTTGTTTGTGCCATACACCAGAAGCTCATGGGCTTGACAAATGAAGAGCAACCTGCACACCCTAAAGAGCCATTTACCACCCCCTGACAGGCAGCAGAAGGAGATGCTGACTTAGTCCTTGGAGTTAAAATCAGTGCAGTAGTTTCTATGGACACAGCAACTGATCTGCAGCTCTTTACATTCCCAAAGTGGAGGCATAATAAAGAATAAATGCTGAAATGGGCTCTGGGTGATTAGCTTCAAATTACCATGGGCATAATTTAAAACAATTTAAATAGCTATAGCAGCATTCACATTAGACCTGTTGGAAATGTCTCATACTTGTTTTATTTATTTATTTTCATCCTTGGGAAACAGCTTAGTAATCCAAGCAAACCACGAAATGTAATGCATACATAGTGTAATATTTTGGCTACTTGTTAAAGGATGGCTCCAGATTTAGCCAGAATGGCTATATACATTGCATGACTATGCTATATATACATGTATATATTTGTAAACATATTGCCATAATTATTTTGTTTTGTACTGAAATCTGCCTAAGCTCTCATGCAAATGAGTCTCTCTGGAAAATTAATTGTCGGCACATGAATCATGGATTCTCTCGGGATGTGAAGGAAAGGAGCATCCAGGAATCTCAAAGTCTTGTGTCTTGTATTTTTGCTATTACTACTGCAGATCCTTAATTTTCTACACTGTATTTCCAAAAGTATTGGGATGCCTGCCTTTACACACACATGAACTTTATCTTTTAATAATTTTTTTTAAAGTTTTACAGTATTACAATTTACAAACAAAGATTTCACCTTTTCATTGTGAGTTAAACAATGTGACATCAGGGAGACATATCTATATACCAAAGTACTTGAGGAAACCTCCTCTCATAGTATGCATGGCCCATTTTCATATCCTGATTTCACAATACACTGTGCTACTTTGTCCATATCCTATAGCATGCCCCCTATTGCAGGACATAGAGCACCCCCACCCGCTGGGAAGAACCAGCTCTCTGTCTTTCGGGGGGAGTCCGATCCCCCTCCACGACCCAAAATGGCAATGTGTCACCGAAGGTGAACGAATAAAAGACAAAAATTTAAACCCAACTTTAAAAATTACAAAAAAGGGGGGAGAAACAACATTGTTGTTGAATTGTATGTATCTTGTTCGCTGTGCCTTTTTATTTATTATTTTTTTACCAATTTGTCTTTCTTACATGCTTTTTTGGTATTATTTACTCTATAGATTGTCTCTCCTGAGGAAGCGGGCAACCGCGAAACTAGTCGAGACTCTGACCAATCTATTAATTGACAACTACAGATGTCTCTTGGGCAATCCTTGAGCGTTTGTTATTAGTTTTTTGATTTTAAAATGATAATTGTATATTTTGTTTTCTATAATAAATAAATTTTTTGTACACCTTATTGTATACTGTTATTACCTGTACCGTGATAGACAAGGAAAACCCTTCTGAATGGGGACCATATAGGGGTACCCTCAGCCACTACTCCCTTGCCCCCATTCCCCCCTAGTTCTTACTAAGTAATATGGATGATGGTACGTTGTTAATTTTTATTACGTTCTTTAAATTAAGCCATACTCCCAATCTTCGCAAAAAAGGGGGAGGTAGAACAAAGAAGAGAAACGATACAGAGGGGAAGGCAAAGAAGGCAAAATAGGGAGGGGAACTATGGCTCTGCACTCAATATATCAATGCTCAGGAATACATCTAATTTGTGTACACATGAACTTTAAAGGAGAAGTCCAGCCTGAGCTTGTTTGACTGGGCTTCTTCTAAGGTGGCCCATTTTTAGCAGAGAGTGGACTGAAGTCTGCTCTCTGCTGATGGCACTGGAATCAGTCCAGGCACCTCCCAGTTGGAAGACTTCCTCTTACCTCTTGTTCTGGTAATAAAGATAGTAACAAAAAAATCTTCTTACTTTCTGTTTTGATGATAATGGTTACCAGGACAAATAGAGTGGTAGATCTACCCAATGTGGACACAGACAGCATTTACAACCTACCATAGAGTCTAACAGTTTGTCCATTGGCATAGCATAAGGGGTTGCAGGGGTCACAATCGCAACCCTGACCCTAGCTCCAGGGGGCCCCTGCAGCCTCCCTGTCATATTATCATATCCTCCACAAAGTCCATCTCTGATCTGCCCTATTGCCCCATAACCACGCTCCAATACTGGGCTTCCACTTTGCCTTCCACAGTCCACACACCTCTGTTCTTATTGGCTGGGGAGAATCTGTGAGCCATTTCTTGAATGGAGAGGAGCATGGGGTGAGAAAAGCCCAGGATGAGGAAGTGTCTGTGCTGTGTGTTGGCAACATGGAATGGTAACTGAGCTCAGTGAGTTAAGAGGAGAAGGAGTGAAGTGCTGTCCTGTGGCCATGATGGGACAGATGTTACTGGTGAGGTAATACACCGCTCAGTGTCTCCTAGTCTCCAGCTGGAATTCTTTGTACCCCCATCCGGAGATGTCTGCTTACCCCACTTCCCTGACAACTGGGGAAAAAACACACACCTCTGGTAGGTGACCTGCCAACACTGACATAGAAACCTTTAGAAATTGCTAACACAAATTCCTTAAACCTCCTAAGGGGCCCTTGAGGGGCTGCAGGCTCCAGATTTTGTGTCATATGGCTTCCCCCCCCCCAGATCTAAGTTGCGCCCAACAAAACCCCCTTACTACCCCCCTCCCCTGGATTCTATGCCCGGCTGCTGAGCGCCTTTCCCATTTTTTGCACTCTGTACTGCTCCTCCTCTGCAGGGCTGTAATCACATTCCTTTACAACACAACCAGTCAGCCACAAGGGTGTATCTGCCTACTTCAACTACACTGTCGTTCGGACCAGAGAATTTCACAGGTCAGAACGGCAACATAAAAGCCAAATACACCCTCTAAAAGCTGACAGACTGTGTGTAAAGGAATGTGATTTCAGCCTCGTATAGAGTGGGGGGAGGAGCTGTATACGGTGCTGGGATGGGAAAGGAGCTCTACCAAGTGACCTGCCAGGGGTCCCTGTCCTCTGATTCTCCAGTTATGATCCCTGTCCTCTGATTCTTCAGCAGTGATCCTTGTCCTCTGATGTAAGGAGAAACTCTGGGAACTCAAAACTCTTAAGCAGTGTGGTGGGTGTATCTGCACGCATGGTGGAAGTGGTGGGGTGGTAGTGGGAGGGAGGGGCCCAGGTCAACTTTTGCATCGGGGTCCACAAGGTTCAAGCTATGCTTCTGATTTCATCACTCTATTTAAAAAAAGTGTTGTCTTTCTATAAACTAACTAGCTTTCCCTTGTATGTTTAGGGTTTATAATCGTTCCTAGCTGCAAAGATTTTAGATCTGCCACACAGTACATAGCTCATCAATACTTCAGTATGAAATATTCAGAGGCTACAAACGTTGCTTCAGTTGATTAATTTATAGTCACATGCCAGTAACTAGAAGAAACAATGAAAGTTGTATGTGTAGCGCCCCCTTGCTTCCAGCATGGGCACTACGCTAAAAACTAGTTGACTGGGAGAGTTACATTGCTCCCGGTCGTGATTTGTTTAGGTTAATGACCTGTGTCATTCTGGAAAGGTCCACTGGCTCAGACTGCATTCTGGAGATGTGATTATCATCTTTGGCCGGCAGTGGGAGCCAGAGGGATTTCTGGCGGATGGACTCTTCCCCAGTAGCTAATTGGAAGGGGTTTTCTCCACTGGGCATACTGGGGAGGGGTATATCTGTGATGGAGGTCATGTGTTCTGGGTTCTCTTCCTTTTCCTGCGCAGGGTCCCGGAGTCTGCGTGCGGCACCCATCCTTTAGGGTGTGCGCATCCATGGACCCTGCCGGCGTGGCCCACCTGGCCAAGCTTTCAGGCCTTGCTGAGTCTCAATCGGAGATGAGACTAAAGGGACCCCAGTGACTTACTGGGTTCCCGATGCCGTAGAGAGGATCCGGCGCCCGGGCCATAGACAGGCACGCTCTGCTGTCACCCGGTGGTCTGTGCTGAGGTAACTGCTGGGAGGATTTGCTCTATTCGGACATGTACAAACTATCTAAACTACACTGGCTTGTGGCAGAGGCCTAGAGTCGGGTCAGTGAGAGAGACCTGTTCCCCCCTGCCAACATTTAAGGTGGCGTCCTGACTGCCGGGTCTATGAGAGGGATCTGTCCGGGAGACATCCCACCTAATCAGGCGACTCGTGCAAAATTGTATTTCTCAAGGGGCTGATTTTGCTGTACATGTATCCAGGCCTGACATCGAGAATCTCTTTTCCTCATCAACCTATTCTCCTTTCACCGAGTTGATGTTTGGCTATGTTGGCCTGGAATTAAAGCATTGAGAAAATCTTTATTGACTGTGTGGACACTCAATTACTACTTTGTGGCTTCTGGTGCACTCCTAGACCAAGCAAGGGTAACTTAATCTGCCGATCCCATTATTAATCCAGCGGCCCTTTCGGGGGTGACGCTACGTTTGCAAGCAGAATTGTAGGCTCTTATAGCACATGGCAAAGCAGGTAAATTTTTAGGCTGATAGCAGCTACCACGCACAAAAAAAGAGAGAGAAAGACGCTGACAAAAAAGATCAGTAAAATGAAACCTATATTTATTCCAGCATTATGAAGCTGATTCTGTGAATGCAGGGCAGGTACCTTCAGCCTTGTCTTTAATTATTGTTTACACTGTCCCAACAGCCCTAAAGCCTGATGAGTTCCTTGATGCACATACTGACTCATCTACAAAGTCAGTGCGTTGTCCCAGCCTTAAAAACTCCTGTGTTTGTGAACTTGTATTGTCTGCAAATTGTAATTTGCATTCCTTCATTATTTAATGTGCATTGAAGTATATTATCCTGTAATGGCACTTTATTAATAAAGCATAATACCAATAACAATTGAAAAATGCAAGTTAAACAACATTAGGACATGCAAAGTAATGGTAGTGATGCCACATATTAAATTAACCTTGGATGATTGGAGAGGCACGCTCAGCATAAAGGTTCATCACATTTCTTACCTCATATGTCAGCTCTCTACCATCTGACAGTACCTTAAAGAGTCATACCCACAGCAGTTTTCTGTTTCTAGGTCTGTTTGTGATCACCTCCACTGCCACAGCCCTGATGAAAGGGGAGACAGTTTCCCCAATGCTGGGCAGACATCAGAAATTTTTGGGACCATTACACAGCTTTAGGCTTAGGCCTGACCAACAACATTCTACAGGGCCCACCCACTGGCTGTCCCACTGAATCTGCCCATTGGCCATCCCATGGCTTCCTCCTTCTCCATCCCATGTTCTCCATCCCATGTCCTCCTCGTCCAGTCTCATCTCCCCAATCACATGTATTTTTCCTCCTCCAGTCCCATCTCCTCCATTCCATGTCCTCCTCCTCCAGTCCCATCACTTCCATCCCATATCCTCCTCCAACTCCAGTCCCATCTCCTCCATCCCATGTCCTCTTATTCCTCCAAAATTCAAAAACATACTTGGGGGGCACACCCTAAAAATGCTATACATCTAAGATGGTGCTGCTATAAGACCAAAGACAGTACAAAACAGATTATAGCGCATACATGCAAAAATGACATTTATCCAAAAAAATAATAATAATCCGCTCATATGCATAATTACTAAACCGCATGTGTTTTTTTTTCGATCCACTGAACCCTAGTTATCCTTTATGTTACTGGCTGCTTCCTATATATGGATTCATCGGGTAGTGTGCGGGTATTCTGTGACTTGCTCGATGCCGCAATGTCTCCTGGGAGCTTTTGTAATTGTTCCCAGGAGACATTGCGGAGGTCTACCGCGAGTTATCACGGGAAGCAAATTCTTTCCAGATCCTGCAATAACTCGCGGCAGACCTCCACAATGTCTCCTGGGAACAATGACAAAAGCTCCCAGGAGACATTGCGGCATCGAGGAAGTGACGGAATACCTGCACACTACCCGATGAATTCATATACAGGAAGCAGCCAGTAACATAAAGGATTTCTAAGGTTCGCTGCCCCTGACAGTGACTCGAGCTGGGCATCACCGCTTAGTGAAGGATCAGCTCGGGCGGCTCGGCTGCTCTCAGCTGCTCTAGTCCTGCAAAGGCAACTGCGTTCCTGCTGTGAAAAAAGTGCAGGGACTTTGTTCCCACGCGAACATAAGCACCTGAACGACCACAACATACAGGGTTATACAATGTAATACTGACATATAATCACACACATAGGTTGGACTTGATGGACTTGTGTCTTTTTTCAACCTCACCTACTATGTTGTTACACAGTGGTGTCCCAAACAAACCACATATTTTTATTCAAGCTAGAAACCTACTTTAAAGAGCATGTATGTTGGCTTTTTGTCAGGTAAATATGAGATATTGTCTATAAATGTTTTTTGTTTTAATTTACAGTAAGACAATAGCACAATAGCACAACAGCATGTGATATCAAACTATAATGACAGATTCTCTTTAATGAGACATCAGGGGTCTATTAGAACCCTGCTTACTTCCCTGCCATCCACTGAAGCTAAAGGAGAAATATTGTGCACCATTTGCATCTTCCCCAGCTACAGCAGTCTGTAAAGTGACAGCTGAACCCGGAAGTGATGTAATACACATCACTTTTATGATCATTCACTGTATGTTCGGTAAGTATTCATTGATGGGTTATCAGAGCCCTGGATACATGGGGAGTACAGTCAGGATTGTGTAGGGGTGGGGGGGGGGGTTTACCTGCCGCAGGATGTGGAAGTGATCAGGTGGATTTACAGCACACAGGAATGTGTTTAACCACTTGCTTACTGGGCACTTAAGTCCCCTCCTGCCTAGACCAATTTTCAGCTTTCAGCGCTCTCACTCTTTGAATGACAATTGCGCGGTCATACAACACTGTACCCAAATTTTGGGGAGTTTTTCCGGGTTAGCGTTTTAGCATTTTTTTTAAATGGATCAAAAACATTTATCAGTGTTTAGCAGCGTTATGCTGATATCAGGTTATAAGAAAAATATAAAAATGGCCATAGACTAGTATTTTTTTATTTTTCATTCAGCCAGTGGGCTGAACAAAAAACAAGTAAGACCCCTTTCACACTGGGGCGGTTTGCAGACGCTACTGCGCTAAAAAAAAGTGCCTGCAAACCAACCTGAAACAGCAGCATCTGTTTCTCCAGTGTGAAAACCTGAGGGCTTTCACACTGGAGTGGTACGCTAGCAGGATCACTCCAAAAGTCGTGCTAGCCGCATATTTGGAGCGGTGAAGGAGCAGTGTGTTTACCGCTCCTCCCCAGCTCCTCCCCATTGAAAGCAATGGGATACGGCAGCTATACGGCTATACCGCCGGCAATGTGCCTCTGCAGAGGCACATTGCCAGCGGAATGAACCCATTTTCGGCTGCTAGCAGGGTTAAAACCGCACTGCTAGCGGCCGAATACCGTCGCAATTCTAAAAATAGCGGCACTTTACCGCCACCGCATCTTCCGTCCCAGTGTGAAAGGGGCCTAACAGATCCCACCATCCACACAAATGTGGTAGATGAAGGAATCCCCCCCTGACGTGGACATTGTATTTTGACAGCTGAACTCGCTGCTGTCAGAGTATACTGATTAGCGGCTCCAGCTGATTGGCTGTAGTTTCTTAACCACTTAAGCCCCGGACCAATATGCTGCTAAATGCCCAGAGGCCTTTTTTACAATCCGGGATTGTGCCGCTGTAACAGACAATTGCGCGGTCGTGCGACGTGGCTCTCAAACAAAATTTGCGTCCTTTTCTTCCCACAAATAGAGCTTTCTTTTGATGGTATTTGATTGCCTCTGCCATTTTTATTTTTTGCGCTATAAACAAAAATATAGCGACATTTAAAAAAAAAAAAACAATATTTTGTACTTTTTGTTATAAGAAAAATTGAATAAACTAAATTTTAGTCAAACATTTAGGCCAAAATTTATTCAGCCACATGTCTTTAGTAAAAAAAAATTGCAATAAAAAAAAAATAGCTATCTAGCAGCAACAGTGACACTAATACAGCGATCAGAAAAATGATCGCTTAGTGACACTGGCAATAGGTAGAAGAGTACAAGGGTTAATTAGGGCGGTGATCAAGGGGTTAAAACTTTTTTAAGGGGGGGTACGGGGGCTACCCTGAACCTAACACTAACTGCCTGTCACACTGCCTGTCACACTGACACTAAATGCAGTGATCATACATATATGATCACTGCATTCATTCAGTGACAGTGTGACAGGGGGTGGGGGGGGGTGATCCCAAGGGGTTAAATGTGCCTGCGTGTACTGGTGTCAGTGTAGTGTTGGTGCAGACTTACTGTGCCTCTTCTCTCATCTTGGCGGTTTGAAAATACCACCGAGATGAGCACTGCATCACTTCCTCTGCCTATGTTTACATTTTACAGGCAGAGGAAGTGACACGGCGGCGGCGCACAGGATTGGCTGGGAGCGATCATGAGGGGGCGGACAGAAACGAACCGCCGCCCCCTCGAGTCGGATCGCTCCCGGAGGTAAGCCGCCCGCCGTACGCAGCCCGATCGGAACCCCCGAACCGCTAATAGGCAGGGACGTAAATTTAAGTCCATCTGCCTGTCCGAGCCCTTCTGTAGACGTAAATAGGCATGCGGCGGGCGTTAAGTGGTTAATATCTCTTCGATAGAAGTTGATTAAACAACCGACTTCTGTTTCCTGGGGATGGCCAAATGCAGGCGAAATCCGCCTGGTTGCTGCTGAACTGGATAAATTTCAAACCATCTTTGGCCAGCTTAAAGTGGAGTTTCCATCCCAAAATGTTTTTTTTTTCATTATTGTGCTCATTAGATCTATAAAAAAAAAAAGTTTTACTCACCTGGAAATGCCTGTTGTTATGCGGTCCCGCAAAATCTGCCTTTGGAATCACCTATGATTCTGACATCATCTCCCTCTAATGCTCCTGGGAAATGTGCGTCATCATTTCCCAGGATGCAGTGCGCTACCCAATTATCACTCCCCATCCAAGACTTCCAGGAAGTAAGTGCTTGTGGGCTTCGCAATGCCCGCAAGCAAAATGACAACGGTGTGGACATCTTTTTTGAATAGCAATGCGGAGCGGCGGCGGTTTGTAAAATAGTAAGTGACCGGATTTATATTATAAAAACGCATTATGAAAGGACATACATTTAAAAAATGCTAATTGTGGTTGGAACCCCACTTTAAGCATCCTGGTAACTTCAGCTTCTGATGAAGGTTTAATATACATTTTGGAAACAATAATAAAAAAAAAAAGGATGTAAAAATAAAAAAATAAAATGTTGCTACATTATCAGAATAAGTGGTTTTGTTGTGGTTTTAATCTTTTTTTCCATATACATATTGAGATGTTGGATTTAATGTATTTCTAGTATGTAACACACAGTAAAGAGGTTCAGTGGTTTAAATATGACATCTCTTGTCTTCTGTAGGAATTCCTTTTAGCTCACTATTCTCTAAACAATAAAAAAAAAAAAAAAAAACGGCCTTCTTTATATTCAAGGATCAGGCAGAGATTTGTCTGACTTTTCAAGGGCTGCTAAGCAGGTTTCTTTGTGGTTAATTAAGGCAGTGTAAAATGTCCAGTGTGGTATTTATCAAAGACTTCCGAGGACTGGGTTTAAATCTGTGTATTGCGCTTAGTTGTTTTCCTGTGGATTTGCAATGTGGGCACTGGCACTGGCAAAAGCCTGGAGAGTACAATCTGCTTTTTGGACCAATCTTGGTTTTACAAGCCAGTAGATACAGTATGTAGCCATGCTAAAATTGTAATAACATACAACGTGTCATACAGAAGTAACAAAGTGCAAACACTAAAATACATTTTATATAAACTAAGCATGTTTTGTACTAATTGGAAAACACAATAAACACTTTGGGGCAGATTCTCAAAAAATGGCGTATCTGGCGGCGTAGCGTATCGTATCGCTTTTAAACTACGTCTACGCAAATTACTGGAGCAAGTGTCGTATTCTCAAAGCACTTGCTTCGTAATTTTTGGCGGCGTAGCATAAATGCAGAGTCGTAAGGCCGCGTAATACAAATACTGAAGGAGGGGGCGTGCTGTATTTAAATTAAGCACGCCCCCGCGTCAAACGAAGTGCGCATGCGCCGGCCGGGAAAAAAGCCCAGTGCGCATGCTCCAGCTCACGTCGGAAAGCGTAGTTGAAACCGACGTCAAAACGACGTGATTGTCACTTACGCAATTCCCTATTCGCGAACGACTTAGTAAAACGACGTAACCGACGGAAAAAGACGACGCTGACCCGACGCCATACTTAACATGGCAACGACGGCACTTCGGAAACATACCCCTCATACAGCAGGGGTAACCTTACGCGTACGCAACCTACATAAACGACGACGGGGCGGCGTAAAAACGTTCGGGAATTGACGTATTAGGCTCATTTGCATAGGCAAATGAGAAAACAACGTAAAGGCCACCTAGTGGCCGGCGTTGTCATTACATCTAAGATCCGACGGTGTAATTGCTTTACACCTGTCAGATCTTTAGTGTATCTATGCGTAAGTGATTCTAAGAATCCATTAAACCCATTGAAAAAAAACTGTGATACGAGGGTGTATCTGAGATACACCGTCGTATCTCTTTTGAGAATCTGGCCCTTTGACACAAAATATGAAAAAAGTTGCCATTTCAGAGGAGAGGTTTATTTAGAGAGATAATTTATTTAATAAAGGCGTATAGTCAGGGCTTTTTTTCAGCACGAAGGCAGTGGAACGCAGTCCTGGCACCTCCAGCAATGAATGTATGTAATGGCAAGGAGTGCTAGGGTGTGCTGGAGGGTCTATTGATGCTTGCTGCTGGGAGATCTATTGTCACTGGTCGAGATCTATTTTTGTGTGGGGGTCTCTTGTTGCTGGGTAGATCTATTGTGGCTAGTGGGGGGGTCTTATGTTTCTAGGAGGGAGCAATTGTTGCTGGGAGTGATATACTGTTGCAGGCGAGGTCTATTGTTGTTGCCTCCCGGAGGGTCTATTGATGCAGTCTGCTGGGATATCTGTTGTTGCTTCCGGGGGTCTATTGCTGGGGTGGTATTTTGTTGCGGGGGAGTCTTCTATTGTGGTGCGGGGGCTCCATTTTTGCTGGGGTGAGGTCTATTATTGCTGGGGTGGGGGGGTCTATTGTTGCTCACTGCAGGGGATCTATTTTACTGTCTTTTTGTTATGATTAACAAATTCCGTGCAAATCACTTAGTAGCAAAAATGATACTTGATTCTGTAAAATGGGTGGAGATTGGTAGGAGGTGGACCCAAGGAACGGTGCTCAGGGGCGGGTGGGGAGCAGAAACTAAGGGTGAAAGTCTGAGTTCCTGCACCTATTCTCTGAGAAAAAAAAGCCCTGTGTATAGTAAACCCAAAATAAAAACTGTAATATACTGCAGCTTACTAGTTCTTGATGTGACGGCTGCATTTGTTTTCCTTTTTTTAGCTTTTTTCTTTTATTTTCACTGGGTGATCCTACACATAACATACTTCCTGTCCCTGGGTGACTACAACACTCCCACACTATGTATATGGAGAAAGTCATGGTTGTCATCCTAGGCTGTTCTTCTGATATGGATTACAAATGTCTATATTTTACATGGGGGCAATTACATGGGGGCAATTGGTAGTTTACAGAAGATAGCTAGTAAGGGAGATAATCTTTGCTGCAGCTCACAGGAAGTGCAAAGGACACTGCTTTCTGGCAAGATCAACGGGAATGTTCTGTAGTTACAGGGAAAAAAAAGACTAATGCAGCCTTCCCATATAGAGACTAGAAACTGCAATATATTACAGTTTTTGGGTTTACATTCCCTTTTGGGTGATCTATGTACATTACAAGGATTTTACCAAACTTTGTTGCAGATTCCTAACTTTTGTTATTCTGAAGAAATCACTGTGTCTTTGCCTGTGTCCATGTGGGAAAGTGAGTCCAATGGGAGTGGTTTCATAATTATCAATCATCTGTGCAACTGCAGAGAACTAATGAGGAAAGCTGCTGGGCCTGCATCCATGTAGATGTGATTTCCTATTGAAAGTAACAGGGAATGCCTGAAATCTGACTTGTATCTTAGTGCAGACTTCTGGGAAAATTGGCGAGCCAACCACACAAGCAGGAAATTATGTTTCTGGGGGGTGTTTTGCATAAGTATGAGCAGCCTATGGCATTAGGGTGTGCACCCCAAAGCTCAAGCACACACTACCAATCATTCAAGGTGTTCATTCAGAAAGAAAAAGGCAGGGGTCAGTAAATAAGATTTTTACTGGCCCCTTCCCCCACTTATCCTAAAACATTCCACAGTAACAGCTGGCGGTAGAGGAGGAAGCTGGCAGTGCTGTGGGGGGGGAGGTGGAGGAGCCAGATCAGTATGTGGAATGTGTTCTGCACAGGGTGATTGGGGTGTGCCTGGACACACCTGGCACACCCTGTGTGCATGCCTATGGTGTTCTGTATAAATTCTGTGTACAGAACACCTCCAGGTAGCCATATTTCATTCCATTTTACGAAAATTAGAGAGCTACAGATTGAAAAGGAAAGGTTATTTTAATATCATTCAATTACAATATGACTTGTGTTTCATTTGTATTTGCTATATTATTATTTTTCATTTGCTATGCTTTCCCCCCACAAAACTGGAGTTACATTTTATGTAAAATATAGCCTACCAGAGGTCCCAAAGGGAGTCATCAAAGCAAAGAGAAACTACACACATTTTCACTTGTAGTATCTAAGAGTCAGGAATTTTTTTTTCATTTATAATGTTTTTATTTTAAAGTAATAGATTACAACAGTTACAGTATGTCAGATGACAACAACTAAGAATGAGATACAGCATTGAAATACAGATAAATGCAATAATAATTGTACTGTTGTAGGAGTTGAAGTATTATACAGATATAAATAAACATAAATAAAAAAAGTTACTGATAAATGGGAATGGGAACTAATGGAGGGAAGGGAGAGGGTGGTGGTGTTCCGAAGGTGGATTTCATTTTTTTTATTTCACTATTATCCATGAAAGGGTATCAATACCATGACATGAGAACTCTTGAGTCAAAAGTGTCTGACGTATAGCATATAGGGCTTCCAAATGCTATCGAATTTTTCCAATCCGTTTTTGTCTAGCGCTTCTAGTTTAGCATGTACGAATGAAAGATTCATTCTTTTTTCAGCTTCCGACAACAGTAATGCAGGTGATTTCCATGCACTAGCAGTACCTATCATAAACAAAAGAAATAACTTATGCTGATTCCGAGAAAGGGTTTCTGGTTTAATGTTAAGTAAGGCCGTCATTGGATCTGGTAATATAATACAGTCAAATATTTTAGAAGAGATTCTAAAAATCCCTTCCCAGAATTTCCTTGCAAGTGGACACTGCCACCAGATGTGGATATATGTTCCTTTGTCTGGGCAACCACGGAAACAGAGATCTGAGCAGTTTGCTGAAAATTTTGCTAATCTATTGGGAACCAGGTACCAGAGGGAAAGCACTTTATATGATGTTTCCATTGCCGATACTTTTATAGATGAAGAGCTAGTATTAGACCAAATTCTTGCCCAGGTTTCGTTATTAATTTTACATTCCAGGTCTAATTCCCATTTAGCAATATAAGAAGGTATTATGGTATTTGTTTTAGTGATCAATTGAGAATAAATGATTGAAATACGACCTTTGGCATGTGGATCTTTGAGACATATCCTTTCAAATTGCGTAATGTTAGTTAAATTATCGCTAAGGCTAAGGGAAGGTCCATAAAAGTTTTTGATTTGAAGGTATTTGAAAATTTCTGTGGTGGGGAGGCCGGATGCTTCACAAAGGTCTGGAAAAGGTTGAATTGTAGTTGTTGATGCTATGTGATATAAACACGTAATACCAGCCCTGATCCAAGCCTTAAAAGTTCTTGGAAATACCCATGCTGGATAAAAGGTCGGATTTTTATAAAAGGAAAGAAGCGGAATGTGTGGGGATGGCAATCCATGAGAGGTTTTGTCAGAGGCGTTCCTAGGGGGGTGCGGGGGGTGCGGTCCGCCCCGGGTGACACCCGCTAGAGGGGTGACACCACCCCGATTAAAAAAAAAATATATATTTTTTTTTTAATTTTTTTTTTTTTTTTTTTTTTTTAGCTGACATGGTTTAGAGGTGCAGGTGGCTGTGTAATGTAAAAGGGGTGCAGTGATGCAGGGTGCTGTGTAATGTAAAGGGGTGCAGAGGGCTGTGTAGTGTAAAAGGGTCCAGAGGTGCAGGGGGCTATGTGATGTAAAGGGGTGCAGAGGTGCAGGCGGCTGTGTAATGTAAAAGGGGTGCAGTGCAGGGTGCTGTGCAATGTAAAAGGGTCCAGAGATGCAGGGTGCTATGAGATGTAAAGGGGTCCAGTGATGCAGGGTGCTGTGTAATGTAAAGGGGTCCAGTGATGCAGGGTGCTGTGTAATGTAAAAGGGGTGCAGTGATGCAGGGTGCTGTGTAATGTAAAGGGGTGCAGAAGGCTGTGTAGTGTAAAAGGGTCCAGAGGTGCATGGGGCTATGCGATGTAAAGGGGTGCAGATGGCTGTGTAATGTAAAAGGGTCCAGAGATGCAGGGTGCTATGAGATGTAAAGGGGTCCAGTGATGCAGGGTGCTGTGTAATGTAAAGGGGTGCAGAGGGCTCAGGGCCGGATTAACAGAGGGGCTGATGGAGCTCCAGGCCCCTTTCTCAAGATAGGCCCATTTGCGCAAAGAAAAATAAAACGAAAAAAAAAAAAAAAGTTTGACTTCGGGGGTTGTAGCTCGACGACCAGAGGTCACAGAAACCCCACATTTGGTGGGTAGGCAGTTGAAGACCTACCCCACAACGGGTCAAAATATGGGATGGCTATAATTTATGGTTCCGGAGATACGGACCTGCTTGCACAGCCTGTCAGAAGCTACATACAGAGCAGCCATTATAAATACAAGCTGACACATTGCAGCTGACTGAGAAAAAAATCATCATTTGTTTTTTTGCTAGAAAATTACTCTATAGTGGTCCTTGTAACTTTTTATGTTGCACAGTAAAGAGCTGTGCGATTCTGGCTAAAATGACAACTGCAATTTTTTTGCTTAAATGATAGATCACAATTCTCTCACGATTCGTGCGGCATAACATCATCTTTCACATTAAAAAAAAAAAAAAAAAATGGGCCAACTTTACTGTTTTGTTTTTATGGTTTTTATTATTCATTGAAGTGGGCAAATGCAGTGTGACATAAAATATTGCAGAAATTGCCATTTTTGTCTCTGCTAAAATATATATAATGTTTGGCGGTTCCAAGTAATTTTCTAGCAAAAAATATTGCTTTTTAACTTAAACAAGTGTTGGACTTTAAGTGGTTAAATTTCTTGCATTTACACACAGAAGTTTGATCTAAAAAGGAAGTTGGTTACAATGTTTCATGTTGTTTACAAACATGGCAGACTGCCCGGATATTTTCTTTACACACAGAAGTTTATCCCTTTGATATAAGAAGAAAGCGTTAGTTACAATGTTTCCTGCTAAGAACTTGCAGACTGCCCAGATATTTACTTTTGACAGCTGAAAGTCTCTCCACTTGTTATATGAAAGAATCAGCAAACTCTGCATTGGAGATGTCAGGGGGGTTGAATCAAGATCACGATTTTTTAATGATTAATTGTGCAGCTCTAGCACGGTACTGTATTTGCTCAGCAATTTTTCAAACGTGTTTTTTTTTTTTGGAAATAAACTGTTCATTTATTTAAAGAAAACACTAAAGTTAGCACGATTTTTTTTTTGGTATCCTAAGCGATGCTTTAAATTTTTTTTTAGGTTATATGTTTAGAGTTACAGAGGAGGTCTAGTGCTAGAATTATTGCTCTCGCTCTAACAATCGCGACGTATGTAACCTGTGTGTATCTGGCTCTGATACTAGCCAGTGCCTACCCAGCAACTGACTAGTATCTCTCCCCAGCCTGTCCCCACACACCCTCTCACCTGCTGACCTCTGGATGGGGGAATCACTCCTGTAGTGTTGTTGTGTTCTGCCAGTGAGGACAATGATCAGTGTTGCTATCTATAGCTGGCAACACTGATTGTTTTGGGAAAAACAGGCTGGTTGTACTAAAGTCGATTAATAGATTGACTCGTGTAAAACCAGCTAGCCCATACATAGATCAACTATGGCTGGTCTCTGCAGAATTGGTGTGATTTCAATCCATGTATGTACCGCTTAACCACCAAGCAGTCCATAAACATCCTTCCACACCTGTACATAGTATGTCATACTCTCCACACTCCTCTCCTGTACATAGTGCCCACTGTCATACCCTCCACACTTCTCTCCTATACATAGTGCCCACTGTCATACCCTCCACACTCCTCTGTTGTACATAGTGACCACTATCATACCCTCCACACTCCTCTCCTATACAGAACACCCACTGTCATACCCCCCCCACACTCCTCTCCTGTACATAGTGCCTGCTGTCATACACTTCTCTCCTGTACATACCGCCCACTGTCATACCCTCCACACTTCTCTCCTGTACATACTGCTCACTGTCATACCCTCCACACTCCTCTCCTGTACATACTGCCCACTGTCATACCCTCCACACTCCTCTCCTGTACATAGTGCCCACTGTTAGACCCTCCACATTCCTCTCCTGTACATACTGTTCACTGTCATACCCTCCACACTTCTCTCCTATACATAGTGCCCACTATCATACCATCCACACTCCTCTCCTGTACATACTGCCTACTGTCATACCCTCCACACTCCTCTCCTGTACATAGTGCCTGCTGTCATACACTTCTCTCCTGTACATACTGCCCACTGTTGTACCCTCCATGCTTCTCTCCTGTACATACTGCTCACTGTCATACCCTCCACACTTCTCTCCTGTACATACTGCCCACTGTCATACCCTCCACACTCCTCTCTCTCCTGTACATTGTGCCTTTTGCCGTACCCTTTGCACCCTTCTCCTGTACATAGTGCCCAATGTTAGACCCTCCACATTCCTCTCACTCACCTGCAAATACTTCCCACTTATATACCATCCGTACTCCTCCGCCATGTCGCTTACCCGCAAAAACAGTTCTTTAAAATGATACTGAATACCCTCAATGTTACCAGCTCTAGAATGGACACAGTTTTGTTAGTTCAACTAAAGGAAATCTCAGTTGTCATATTTGTTCTGTTCCATTATTAGAACTTATTTAATTTTGTGATTACTACTGTGATGTACAGAGGAACATCGGGGATCTCAGGTACTCTAAATATAGCACTTGTGAAAAAAAGTGTCCCTGAAAATATTTTTTAAATGTTGGCAACTATGCACTTATGCACTGCCCAAGGGCCACTGGGTCAGTAGGGGGCCCCATGAGAGGTTTCTGGTATCCTGTGATATTAAAGCGGTAGTAAACTTTCCTGACATTACTACTTTTTAGAGACCCTGGGGTAGGTTATGCCACAATGTACAAGTATGCACAGCATATTAGCACTTTAGGGTACACTTAAATTTTCAGACTGGTCCTCCATTGCTGCGCTGTGATTCCCACGCATTTATTTATTATTTATAAAAGGCCCCTCCAAAATCCTCAGCACCAGGCCCATGATGTTCTTAATCTGGCCCTGAGAGGGCTGTGTAGTGTAAAAGGGTCCAGAGCTGCAGGGGGCTATGTGATGTAAAGGGGTGCAGAGGTGCAGGCGGCTGTGTAATGTAAAAGGGGTGCAGGGTGTTGTGTAATGTAAAGGGGCCCAGAGGTGCAGGGTGCTGTGTAATGTAAAAGGGTCCAGAGGTGAAGGGGGCTGTGAGATGTAAAGGGGTCCAGTGATGCAGGGTGCTGTGTAATTTTAAAGGGGTCCAGTGATGCAGGGTACTGTGTAATTTTAAAGGGGTCCAATGATGCAGGGGGCTGTGTAATGTAAAGAGGTCCAGAGGTGCAGGGTGCTGTGTAATATAAAGGGGTCCAGTGATGCAGGGTGCTGTGCAATGTAAAGTGGTCCAGAGGTGCAGTTGTGGAGAGGGGTACACAGTAGTAACAAAAAGATATTGAAGGATGCAGAGGTATGCAGGGGGCACAGTGGGGTGTTTTTACATTTTAAGGTGGGGGGGGTGCCAGATATTGGATCCGCCCCGGGTGCCAAATGCTCTAGGTACGCCCCTGGGTTTTGTACCTATCCCATAATGACAATGAGTGTTTTGAGATTGGATTTTTTTTTTTGTACGGTTTTGAGGGCTCAGCCAAAGGATATTATTAGTAGGAAGAGGGTCAAAGTCTATTGCCTCAATAAGTACCCACAATGGGATTTCTGTGGTTGAGTGGTACTTTGATAGTTGCGCCAATTGTGCTGCTTTGTAATATGTTGCAAAATCTGGAAATTCCAGCCCACCCATCAATTTGGGTAGAATTAATGTTTTTTTATGCAACATGGGTTTTTTCTTCCCCCACGTGAACTGTGTTACTTTATGCTGGATCAATCTAAGATAATAAGCAGGAATGTGAATTGGAAGGGTTCGAAATAGATATAACAACTTGGGGAGTATAGCCATTTTTATTATGTTGATTTTCCCAAACCAGGAAATCGGTAAAGAAGACCAGTCGGATAACAATCTAGTGACACTTTTCAGTAAGGGGGAGTAGTTGGCGGTAAATAATTTACATTTTTTTTTTTTAAATATGAAAAGTAATTTGTACTGTATAAAGCCAATGCCTGCCCATCCATTGCTTTAAACACAAGTACAGTAATGTATGATTGAAGAGTGCAGGGAGCTGGGTAAGGTGATAGCCACAAAAAATCCTTTTAATGGTATTTACTGTACATGCAAGAAATTTAAATAATTTCAGCAGAAGGGTAAACAGGTAGCATTAGGGAATGGGATTGTTTGATTAATGTGCATCCTGGAATTTTGCTTCAAGTAGGACTTAAACCCATTGCCATTTCTTGCTACACTGTCATGATTACACTAAGGCCGCGTACACACGATCGAACATGTCTGCTGAAACTGGTCCGCAGACCAGATTCCGCGGACATATCCGATCGTGTGTACGGCCTAGTGGACAGGTTTCCAGCGGACAAAAGTTTTAAAACATGCTTTAAAACTTGTCCGCTGGAAACATGTCCGTCGGACATGTCCGTTGGTTAGTATGACTAACCAGTGGACAGAAATCCCCCGCATGCGTCGAATGGATTCGACGCATGCGTGGAAGCATTGAACTTCCTGGATTGAGCACGTCGGTGACGTAAACGTCACCGCGTTCTCTGTCCGAGGGGATTTTCGTCCGATGGTGTGTACACACCGCCAGACCAAAATCCTGCAGGAGACATGTACGATGAAAACGGTCCACGGACCGTTTTCATCGGACATGTCTCCTCGTGTGTTCGGGGCCTAATGGATGCACTTAGGACTAGAGTAGACCATTAAAATTATATTCCCACATTTTACCAAAACTTTATCAATTGGAGAACTACATTTTGAGACTACGGCAGGTACCCCTGCTCTTCACCACTTTTTTAACCACTTGATAACCGCAACTGTTTTTCAGATTCGGTGTTTACGAGACTAAAACAGTTTTTTTTGCTAGAAAATTACTTAAAACCCCCAAACATTATAAATTTTTTTTCTAACACCCTAGAGAATAAAATGGCAGTCATTGCAATACTTTTTGTCACACCGTATTTGCGCAGCGGTCTTACAAGCGCATTTTTTTTGGAAAAAATTCACTTTTTTAATTAAAAAATAAGACAACAATAAATTTGGCCCAATTTTTTAATATATTGTGAAAGATAATGTTATGCCGAGTAAAATGATACCCAACATGTCACGCTTAAAAATTGCGCCCTCTCGTGGCATGGCGTCAGAATTATTTCTCTCGCTCTAACGATCGCGGCGATACCTCACTTGTGTGGTTTGAACACCGTTTCATATGCGGGCGCTACTCGCGTATGCGTTCGCTTCTGTGCGCGAGCTCGTCGGGACGGGGCGTTTAGACCGCCATTATCATTAACACAACCGGCCCATGAAGAGATGCCATTACCGAGATATCCATCTTTAAAAATAGGACGTACTTTATACATGGGCTGGTTATCAAGTGGTTAATATGTAGATTGTTTAATATAGCATTTCGGACCAGTGTTTAAACACTTGAACACCAGGCTTTTTCTGGCACTTTTAGTTTACGAGTTAAATCAGTATTTTTTTCCAGAAAATTACTTGTAACTCCCAAACATTATACTTTTTTTTAGCAGAGACATTAGAGAATAAAATGGCGATTGTTGCAATTTTTTATGTCACGCGGTATTTGCACAACGGTTTTGCAAACAAAAGGTTTTTGGAAAAAATACACTTTAATGAATTAAAAGAAAAAAAATATATATGTACCCCAATTTTTTTGTAAAATATGAAAGATGGTGTTACGCCGAGTAAATAGATACCTAACATGTCACGCTTTAAAATTGCACGTAATCATGGAAAGGCGACAAACTACAGTTTTTTTTAATTCTCTATAGGTAATACTAAGCATCTTTACAGGTTACTTGTTTAGAGTTACAGAGGATGTTTAGTGCTAGAATTATTGCTGTTGCTCTAATATTGATCTGTGACATGTGTGGTGCAAATACTTGCAAACCGCAATGTATAAATTAATGTACAGCATCTCACAAAAGTGAGTACACCCCTCTCATTTTTATAAATATTTTATTATATCTTTTTATGTGACAACACTGAAGAAATTACTTTGCTGCAATGTAAAGTAGTGAGTGTACAGCTTGTATAACAGTGTAAATGTGCTGTCCCCTCAAAATAACTCGAGCCATTAACAAAAGTGAGTACACCCCTAGATGAAAATATCCAAATTGGGCCCAAAGTGTCAATATTTTTTGTGGCCACCATTATTTTCCAGCACTGCCTTAACCCTCTTGGGTTGGGATGAGCTTCGCGTTCGATACTAACGTATTTTCGACTCGAACATTGTCTGTTCGTATGTTCGACGAAATTCGAACAAAAGCGGTCGTTCGCGCCAAATTCGAGTGACGCAAAACGGCCCATAATTCACTGCGGCATTGCACGCTGATGATTGGCCAAGCATGCTGTATGTCCCGCATGCTTGGCCAATCACAGCGCGCAAAAAACAAAGAGCTATAATTGGCCAAAGCCTGGGTGGTTTTGGCCAATTATGGCTCAGGGCTTTAGCACACGCCCCACACTATAAAAGGCCGCCTGCTGGGCGGCCTCGTGTAGTGTGTTCCGGCTTGTTAATGAGAACAGTCAGAGAGACAGAGAGATTGTCTTTTTATATAGCTATATAGAGCAGGCAGACAGGCTAGTCAGTTTAGCCTAATTTACAGTGTGTAGAGGATATATATACATCCCTAGGAGTTGTACATATATTTATACACTGTATAGCTTAGATAGATCAGTTCTTCCTAATTTACTGGGAGGCAGGTGATTGTGCTATTTAAAGACGTTATCACACGTATAGACACCCAGCAGGTACAATATTTAACCACTTGACCACTGGGCACTTAAACCCCCTTAATAACCAGACCAATTTTCAGCTTTCGGTGCTCTCACAGTTTGAATGACAATAACTCAGTCATACAACACTGTAACCAAATGACATTTTTGTCCTTTTTTTCCCCCACAAATAGAGATTTCTTTTGGTGGTATTTGATCACCTCTGCGGTTTTAATTTTTTTCGCTATAAATGAAAAAAGAACGAAAATGTTGTAAAAAAATGAATTTTTCTTCATTTCTATTATAAAATTTAGCAAAAAAGTAATTTTTCTTCATAAATGTGGCCTAAAATGTATACTGCTACATATCTTTGGTAACAAAACAAAAAAAAAAATTGGATATTATTTAGTCTGGGTGAAAGTTATAGGGTCTACAAGCTATGGTACCAATTACTGAAAATGTATCAATTTGATCACATCTGATGTACTGACAGCCTCTCTCATTTCTTGAGACCCTAACATGCCAGAAAAGTACAAATACCCCCCAAATGACCCCTTTTTGGAAAGAAGACATTCCAAGGTATTTAGAAAGAGGCATTGTGAGTTTTTTGAAGTTGTCATTTTTTCCCACAATTCTTTGCAAAATCAATTTTTTTCCACAAAATTTTCATATTAGCGAGTTATTTCTCACACACAGCATATGCATACCACAAATTACACCCCAAAACACATTCTGCTATTCCTCCCGAGTATGGCGATACCACATGTGTGAGACTTTTACACAGCATGGTCACATACAGAGGCGCAACATGCAGGGAGCACCATCAGGCGTTCTGGAACACCCAGGCCAATTCTGACATTTCTCTCCTACATGTAAAAATCATCATTTATTTGCTAGAAAATTACATAGAACCCCAAAACATTATATATGCTTTTTTAGCAAAGACCCTAGAGAATACAATGGCGGTCTATGCAACTTTTTATCGCGCATGGTATTTGCACAGCAATTTTGCTAACGCGTTTTTTTGGAAATAAAACAGTTTTGTGCTTTAAAAAAAAACAGTAAAGTTAGCCCAATGTTTTTGCATAATATGAAAGATGAAGTTACGCAGAGTAAATAGATACCCAACATGTCACCCTTCAATATTGCACACGCTTGTGGAATGGCGCCAAACTTCGCTACTTAAAAATCCCCATAGGCGACGCTTTAAATGTTTCTACTGGTTACATCTTTTTAGTTGGAGAGGAGGTCTAGGGCCAAAATTATTGCTCTCGCTCTAACGTTCGCAGCAATACCTCACATGTGTGGTTTGAACACCGTTTTTATATGTGGGCGGGACTTGCGTATGCGGTCGCGTCTGTATACGAGCACACGATTACAGGGGCGCTGTAATTTTTATTTTATTTTTTATTGTTCATTTTACTTTATTTATTTTAGTTTGACACGTTTTTCCCCAAAAATATATGTTTTGATTACTTTTATTCCTATTACAAGGAATGTAAACATCCCTTGTAATAGGAATATGGCATGACAGGTCCTCTTTGTGGGGTCAATAAGACCCCACATCTCACCTCTAGGCTGGGAAGCCTGAAAAAAAAAAACGTTTGCAGAGTATTGTGCAGGGAGTTTTGCGCAGGGAGTATTGCGCAGGGAGTATTGCGCAGGGGTATTGCAGAGTAGTGTGCGGGGGTATTGCAGAGAATTGTGCGGGGGTATTGCAGAGTATTTTGCGGGGTACTGCAGAGTATTGTGCGGGGGTATTGCAGAGTATTGTGCGGGGGTATTGCAGAGTATTGTGCCGGGGGTATTGCAGAGTATTGAGCGGGGGTATTGCAGAGTATTGAGCGGGGGTATTGCACAGGGGTACTGCAGAGTATTGTGCAGGGGTACTGCAGAGTATTGTGCTGGGGGTACTGCAGAGTATTGTGCGGGGGTATTGCAGAGTATTGTGCGGGGGTATTGCAGAGTATTGTGCGGGGTACTGCAGAGTATTGTGCGGGGGTATTTCAGAGTATTGTGCGGGGGTATTGCAGAGTATTGTGCAGGGATACTGCAGAGTATTGTGCGGGGGTATTGCAGGGTATTGTGCGGGGGTACTGCAGGGTATTGTGCGAGGGTACTGCAGGGTATTGCGCAGGGGTACTGCAGGGTATTGCGCGGGGGTACTGCAGGGTATTGCGCGGGGGTACTGCAGGATATGGCGCAGGGGGTATTGCAGAGTATGGCGCAGGAGGTATTGCAGAGTATGGCGCAGGGGGTATTGCAGAGTATGGCGCAGGGAAGGAAGAGTATTGCAGGGGTTAATGCACAGTATTGCAGGGGTTAATGCAGGGATGGCTGAGCAGGGATGAATGGATCTGTGACTGCACAGTGCTGCTGCCATCCACGCTCCCCCTCTCACACTGTACCGCTCGGTACAGAGAGAGGAGGGAGAAACCGGCGTCATCAAATGACGCCAGTTGCGATCACGTGGTAAACGCCCGCTATCAGCGGCAATTTACCGCGATCCGTGATCCGTTGGGTCCCCTCGACCCGACGGTCACGGACATTCCCGGGTGCGCGCCCCAGGGGGCGCGCGGGAGCGCGATTCTGGGATCACGTTATATAACATGATCCCAGAGTTAAGCAACCACCTTGCCGCCGTTATTTTACGGCAGCTGGTTGTAAAGTGGTTAAAGGAATTTTATTTAAATTTTTTTAATTTGAGCGTCATTAAAATCACTGCCCTGGAGCAGTGATTTTAAAAATATTTAAATAAAAAAAAAATTAAAGGTTCCTTAAAATATTGTACCTGCTGGGTGTCTATAGTTTGCCTGTGAAAACGTCTTTGAGAACCCGGGTCTTGCCCGAGGGAACATGTATCAATGGAAAAAAGTTTTAAAAACGGTCACTTTTTCAGGAGTCCTGCTCCTGAAAAAACTACAGTTTTTTTTAAACTTTTTTCCATTGATACATGTTCCCTCGGGCAAGACCCGGGTTCTCAAAGACGTTTTCACAGGCAAACTATAGACACCCAGCAGGTACAATATTTAAAGGAATTTTTTTTTTTTTTAAATAACGTTCGAGTCCCATAGACTTCAATAGGGTTCTAAATGTTCGTGGGAACGGTCGGTCTGTTCGGCGGTTCTGGTGCGAACCGAACGCGGGTATGTTTGGCTCATCCCTACTCTTGGGCATGGAGTTCCCCGGAGCTTCATAGGTTGCCACTGGAGTCCTCTTCCACTTCTCCATGAAGACATCATGGAGCTGCTGGAAGTTAGAGACCTTTTCCTCCTCCACCTTTCGTTTGATGATGCCCCACAGATGCTCAATATGGTTTAGGTCTGGAGACATGCTTGGCCAGTCCATCACCTTTACCCTCAGATTCTTTAGCAAGGCAGTGGTTGTCTTGGAGGAGTGTTTGGGGTTGTTATCATGTTGGAATACTGCCCTGTGGCCCAGTCTCTGAAGGGAGGGGATCATGCTCTGCTTCAGTATGTCACACTACATGTTGGCATTCATGGTTCCCTCAATGAACTGTAGCTCCCCAGTGCCACCTTTGCTTCCCTGGCAGCCGGCATTTTAGGCCTCATTCACACTAGTAATTAGGGTCTGCAAATTTTGGTGACAGGAGCCAGCAGATTCCTGCAGCCAAAATGACTGGTGTTTGTTCATAGTTGGGGCCGTTCTTTATAAATGAATGAATGACAAGCTGACAGTAGCCGCAGCTATCCATGGGTAAATGCACAAGCAGCAATTACTTGTGGTTAGGAACGGATGATTTCCTCTGGACACAGAAAGATGCATCCGGGGCTCGGACATCCATCCCTTACTGCAGGTAATCATTGCATATATACACACAGAGTGATGGCTTCTCTCAGCCTGCTTTATACAGGCTAAGCAGTCACATTGTTGCCAACCTACTATATTGAGATTTACTGACACAACACCCAAAATTTACTGGCATTTCCAAAAGTTACAAAATTACAGTTTTAAGTGCAAATTTGAGTATTTAGGCTACAAACAAATACAATATGCAATTAAGCAATATGATTTAAGGTAGATAATAAGGCAAAAAAAAACATTCTTCCTATTTTATTTTTGATATAGTAAGTAAGTAAGTGGCACAGGGACACACTTTAGGAGGGCAAGAAATTAGAATGGGCGGCACACACACATAAAATTCACTCTCAAGCCCCGTACACACGGTCAGACTTTTGCCCAACCAACATCAAAATCCGGAAACTTTTCGCATTTGTCCGACCGTGTGTATGCTCCATCGGACCAACTTTTTTGGCTTTCATCGGACAAAAAGTTGGGTCTGCGAACGGACCAACGTTCAGGCAACAAAAGTCCGATGGTGCAAAGTCTGATTGTGTGTACAGCAAACCATCGGACTTTTGGACAAATTACAAATGCGCATGCTCAGAACCAATGTTAAAATCAACCAACAATAGCAGAAGTTAACCAAAGGGTGGCAGTAAAGAGCAGAAAAACCACGTGATGATGGGAAAGTTTTAGAAAAGTTTGCAGAAAAGTCTGACTGTGTGTATGCTATGGGTGTGACCGAACAAATCAATTAGGACAAAAATCCAAGGGAAATTTTGTTGGATGTCCTACCGTGTGTACGAGCCTTCACAGTGACACTGACAGCAGTGTGCAGCAGCACAGATGATGATGAGACCTCACTGACACAACACGTCCCCTCCTGAGTCACAGTGACAGTCTCTCTCCAAGCCTAGTGATCCCTCCAGTCCACTCCAGTCTAAACAGCACTGATGGCCTCAGTCCCAGCCTGCCTTGCTCCCATACTGCAGACCTGCACACGAGGCTCTGGCCGCTCTGCTTGGCTTCATTGCATTATGACATCATCTGACATGCTCAGGCACCACCTCCGTCAGAGCCACCCGATCACACTGTAGTAGGCACTCAAATGGTCTCAGCTCAGGACCCAGCCAA
This sequence comes from Rana kukunoris, assembly GCA_029574335.1. Lineage (NCBI taxonomy): Eukaryota > Metazoa > Chordata > Amphibia > Anura > Ranidae > Rana > Rana kukunoris. Next base: position 505,595,560 of record CM056050.1, on the reverse strand, counting down.
GAGTCACAGACATATTTTTTACTGGCAACCTTTTACTTTTACTGGCATTTACTAGCAGGAGAAAATTGCCTGTTTTTTACTGGCTCCCAGTAAAAGTACTGACGGTTGGCAACACTGAGCAGTCAACACTGTCTGCATATATCTGTTATCTCAGCCATAAGGATATGCTGATTCTTGACGCTGGAATTTAAAGGAGGCCTTCCTCTTCCTATAGACAATCAATGTTGCAAGCAAAACTTTGGGGTCCTTACTTACAATCTAGGAGTGTTGGTTGTGCATTGTGCATGTCATGTGCACCTCCGAGTGCAATGGACAGACAGTGTGGTGAAGAGAAGCGGGAAGGGATATGGGGGATAAGATAAGTAAAACTTTTTTTTTTTAAAGTACCTTAGACAAAATGAGCATTTAACTCTTGCAGTGCAGGGGAGCCCCTTTACAAAGGTAGTTTTGTTATTTCCCCAGAGTCCATCTTTAATGCCTTTCCAGGAAAAGCGATTAAATAAGATGCATCGTTGGCCTTCATTCATTGCAGAGCCAGCCCTTGAAATGCTGCTAAATAGATCTTAAATTATGTAACACCACTTTTAAAACAACAAAAGGCATACCACAGGAGTGAGCTCCTCTCCCGTAATGAAAACCGCTGGTTTCTGAACAATACAAACAGCTGAAGTCAGCAAGGAGCGTCATCATCTGCCAAGGCTGGACTGGAACCTAGTGACCTGAGATGTCTTCTTGTTTCTTTAGATTATAGCACTGGGAGGCTGACACTGCCATATATCATAGTCTCCCATGTGTGAGACCTCTGTGCAACATATAAGCCATAAAAAGTGCTAGATTATGATTTATATGAAATTATTGTTTTACACTTGTGGGGGGGAAAGCCATTCATCATTCTTTTGCTATTTTTTACCACCTTTGATGCAGAATTTTAAACTTAACACTATTTCCAATAATTTCATATAGGAGGACGATAAAGAAAAAATGCAAAGTACATTTTTCAAAATTACCATCTCTTTCCATGTGACACTGAAATTATTAGAGTGATTTTAATGCCACTACTGACTGCCAGTGTTCCCTTTCTTTGATGGTGCTGCTATCAGAGCTATTTTTCTATGACACATTCTTGGGTTAAAGAAAGCCTACGCTAAGAAGAACATTGCTGACCTCTTTCTGAATGTGTTAGTTGCCTGGCTGTCTCTGGCATGATACATTGGGGTTGAATTACTAAAGGAAAATACTGTAGGACTAGGTTGTTTACTTTGCAAGATAATTTTTACTTTGCAGGCTCTTTTTCCACTTGCCTTAGCTTACCAAATAAGGTGAAGTTCTGCTGACTTCCATCATCCTGTCACGAGCTTGCAAAAAAATTTTTTTTCCTTGCACGTGATTGGGCATTCCTTGCAAGGTACATTTTCCCCCACATTTACTAAGCTAAAGGAAAATGTCCTTGCAAAATAAATAGTTTATTTGTACAAGACTAAAGACAAGTAAAATAATCCCCTTGGAGTCTCCCAGGAAGTGTACAGGACGTGACGTCATTCTGCTGGGGACACCCTGAAGCGGTGAAATAGCCGTGATTGGGAAGATGAACCAAGCTCACCCTGGTTTTAGCAAAGCCGGCTTGTAATCAGAGGTGTATTTAGGTTTTGTGCTGCCCTAGGCCTGACTAAGCTCATGCACCCCCCTAATTTAAATAGGACCCACCCTTCCTGTCAAGGACACACCCCTTCCTATTTAAGACCCGCCCTGTCATCTGTAAACCACACCCCTTCTTATTTAGGCTCCACCTCTTCCTCTCTGAAATAGCATACTGCATTTGATTACCAGATACTGTGGACATACTGCATTAGATTACCAGAGACTGCGGACATACTGCATTCGATTACCAGATACTGCATTAGATTACCAGAGACTGCGGACATACTGCACAAGATTACCAGAGACCGCGGACATACTGCACAAGATTACCAGAGACTGTGACTTACTGCACAAGATTACCAGAGACTGTTACTTACTGCATGAAATTACCAGATTATTTAGATAACAAGGTAATTTAAATATAAAATATAATTGTTAATAAGTCAATAAGCAGGGGTTGGGGGGCCTTGCAGCCGCTATTACGCCGAACAGTTAAATTAAATAAAAAATCTTAATAAGCGGAGGGGGGATTGTTGGACATCAGATATTACATTCTGCATACTTCCAACATTTACAGTATGCTGTTTTTTTTTTTTTGCTGTACATACCATTTTATTGCTATTTTCCTTTGCAGAGGCGCAGTGTCATGTGGGACTTCGCCCAGACGATTGACGTTCTTGAGAAAAACTTCCCTCTGGCGGATAAGGCGCGTCACGAGTTTCTGAACTGCAAGTCGGCTCTATACGGCTCCTACGCAGTCAGCTCTACAGGGCTCCTAGTCGGTGCGCAGGCGCCGTATAGAGCCGACTCGCAGTTTGGCTACTTTCGGAAACTCGTGACGTGCCTTATCCGCTAGGGGGAAGTTTTTCTCAAAAACGTCAATCCCACATGACACTGTGCCTCTGCATAGGAACGCCTACACCCGCGGGAGTGCGTACCCGGAAGCTAAGTGGAAAATAGCAATAATACTGTACGTACATCAATAAAAATAACTAAATTAAAAAAAAGGTAATTAGGGGTTGGGGGGGGGGGGGCCGAACACTCACACTCAAGCTGAGAATCACTGGTTAAATAAAATAAAATCTTAATAAGCGGGGGGGTGGGGTGTTTAGACATCAGACATCATGCTGGATTCACATTTCAAAAAAAGTTAATAAAGTTAATAAGTGGGGGTGGGTGGGTTGGATATGACTTGCAGCTGCTATTTTTGCCGAAAATTGGTCCTGCTTGTTTAATCTTTAAATACATAAGGCTCGCTCTTGTCTCATCGATTTGTACCTGTTAGATGATGATCTGAGTGATGCTGCCTGAACTTTATTTTACTCCACGGTCCACCATCCTTCTTCTCCTCTCTCTCTCGCTCCTTCTCCTCCTCCTCCCTTCCCGACCAGATGCTATGATGCCGCGCGGAGGCTGGGAGGCGGAGCATTCACCAGCTAAACAACGTGCACACCGTGCACCAGATATATGGGGGCGGCACTGGCAGTCGCTCCCCACAGTATGCGGCGTGGCGGTGACACACAGAAAGGCAGCCAGCCGCAGGAGGCGGCAGCCGGCAGATTCACGGCAAGCAATCTCAGCGGGTGGCTGCCTCTGAATTGGGAAGACGTTTGTTTGTTTTTTCGTGCGGGGGGGCCGCAAAACGTGCCCCCCGCAAAGTGCCACCCTAAGCCTAGGCCGAGAAGATACATCTCTGCTTGTAATATTATAGAGCTATGACACCCGGGTGCAGGGCTGCTGTTAGAAATCACGGGGCGCCGTACAGCCTACATGGCAGGGCCCCCCCAATATATCAAGACCATATTTTCACAAAAAATACACTAAAATCTTTATTAGTGTACACAAACATAACAGAGAACCTGTGTGAATTAGCCTTTTTTTAATTTGTTTTTTACATAAAAAAATTATATTCAAAGTGACAAGGGGACACACGGGGGGGGGGGGGATCAGAAGCAGGCAGAACAGGGAGGGGAATCAGTGTCAGGGAAGTAATTACAGGAATGATGCCCTGTGTCTGTGTCTCTCCCTGCAGCAGCTGAAAGCCGGCAGGAGGGGGAGAAACTGGCTTTCAGCTGCTGTAGAGAGCTGCACAGGGCATTCTTCTGTAACTGCCCCTCTGCCAAACCACACTAATTCCCCCTGCTGTTTGGGCCCCCCTGTGTGCCTGGCCAAATGCACACATAAATGTGAGCAGCCTAGCTAGTTGTTTTTGTCCTTGATGTATTAATTAGTTGTTTTAATAAAAAGATTTTACACTATTGAAGCTTTTCTCCCGCTCTCATTTTATGGTAATCCTGATGATACGGTGAGGAAGAAGTGGTGCAGCCCTGCTGGATGTTTAACTCCTTGGGACACAAAAGCACACACAGAGCTACTCTATTTTGGAGGGTCATGGTTGTCTGGTGAGCTCTCCAGTGTGGTGGAGTGAAGCACAGTATCACTAATTAAACTGTTATGGCTATGCTTTATACAGTGAAGAACACAGTACATGACAGAGGACATTTGAATGTTGCATGCTAATGCACACACATGCACTCACACTAAAAGTACACACATGTTGAGGCACTTTAATGGATATTTATATTGTGTATATTGTGTATGGCTCTCTCTGCAGCAGCTGAATGCTGGCTTTGTCTCCTCCCCTGCTGCCCAGGCTCTTCTATATGCCCCCCTTTCCCTTCTCTCCTTCCTGTCGGCAGTTGCAAAGACACAATAGGATCACAACGTGTGATCAGTACCAATCCCTCACTGTGTTCCTTTATAACTAAAGCATTGGCGGTATGGGGGTCTGGTGTCAGGTTGTCCGTATGGGGCCCTGTGTCAGGTTGTCCGTATGGGGCCCCGTGTCAGGTTGTCCGTATGGGGCCCTGTGTCAGGTTGTGCGTTCCATATGGGGCCCCGTGTCAGGTTGTCCCTTGGGGCCCTGTGGTTTCTAATAGGAGCCCTCTCTCCATTTATGCATCAATCAGAATGGGATCTTCAGTCAGTGACACATGCTTGGCAATTTATAGCCACCTGATTCCCATTCAAACCTGCATCTACAGCATATGACAGAGCGAAGTCTTTCAGCAACAACTTACTTTGCAACTCTCACATGTCATGTGTCTGAATGCTGAGAGCCACAAAGAAATATGATGTTTTAAGATATAACAAGCTGTGTTACAGTGACCTTTAGGGACTTTCACTCTTCACTATACCAACTAACTAATGCAACACCATGGCACACATTGCACAACATATATGTTTATCCCACAGGAATATATCCCTGCTAGTAAAGAGCTAGTTGGTTGTATATTCCCTGGACCTTGGGTACCCAAGCCTCTCTTGTCAAGATATACCATACCCACCTGTCACACACATTTAGCTGGTTATGGTGACGTGCCTGATTGTACAGTTGCCACACCACTATGGTCCTGTAGACCAGAGTTTGTCAACCTTTTTTTCATTTAAGACACCCTTTAAAATTCTGCACAATCTCGAGTCACCCCATTCTAAAATGTGAAAACAAAATGAATAATTTTACATATGACAGCAACATCTACACACTTTGGACACCCAACATTAGAGGGGATTTATTCTTTCAAAACAAATACTGCTTTGCACACTGTTCCTGACTAGTATTCCAATGTTTCTCCTCTCACTCAGTTTCTCTACCTTACTCCGATAATGTGACCCCAAGCACTGATGAAGGGGGGCAAACAAGGATGCTGTGAAGGCACCTGACATCTTCCTTATCAACTGTTGATGTCATTGCTTGTAATGGTTGTCAAAAAGAAATGTGCGGTTTGTTTCTCTCCGACCAGTTTTTCGTTATACGGAGATTCAGGTAAGAAATGTTACCGAAATTCCTGTAATTTTTTTTTTTTGAATTTATGAAATTTTTCTAAATCGAATCACACTTGAATTCAAATGGAATTTCGAACTGTAAACATATTGCTGAAATCAAAGACTCGGCCACGTACACATGAGGGGATATGTCCGCTGAAAACGGTCCGATGGACCGTTTCAGCAGACATCTCCGCTCGTGTGTATGGGCTAGCGGACAGATTTCTCCACCCGACAGATTTCAAAGCATGCTTTGAAATCTATCCGGTGGGAATCTGTCCGCCCGACATGTCTGCTGGTTAGTACACTTACCAGCAGACATGTCGGCCCCCACCGCTGCCGCGCCGCTGCCGAATGGATTCGGCGCATGCGCGGAAGTGTTTTACTTTCTGGTGCGGTGACGTGGCGGTGACGCGGCGGCGTCAACGTCACCGCCGCGTCACCACTACGTCACCGCGCCGTCCGGCGGCGGGGAATTTGATCCGATGGTGTGTACACGCCATCGGATCAAACTCCCGATCGGACATATCCGATGGAAATGGTCCGCGGACCGTTTTCATCGGATATATCCGATCGTGTGTACGCCGCCTTATTCGAGAAATAATTTTTGAAAAAAATTGGTAAATTCAAAGATCAAATACATAAAACGAATTCCGAATATGAATGCCGAATATGAATTGAACTAATCAAACAAATTTAACTAAACTATATAACCAGAATAACTAATCTAAATGAAATAAAATGAAAATTTTCATCGTGCACATGTGTAGTTGTAATGGTGCACAAAAAAAATCCTGTGGCTTTGTGTAAAACTAAAAGGCAGGCTTGATACACCCTACACCTGCTGGGTTGTATAACATTTTTGGGCAATTTTTATGCAGTTTGCTAAGGCACCCAGTGCTGTCTTAATAGCATCAAGGCCCTCTGGGCAATGTTATGCTCTGGGGCCCCTACCAGCTTGCCCCAATTCTGAGTCTGAGCAGTGGTGCAAGCAGGACGCTCTCACAGGAGGCGGCTTCACCAAGGGATAGATCAGTCAGGCAGGCAGGTGTTCCCCCAGCCCCGGCTGCATCCAGGACTCACGGTTCACAGCTCTCCTTCCACCCTTTGGCCTCCATATTTCCCCACTACCAGCTCATTTCCTTTCCCCCGGGGATCTTACAGGTAAGCCGAGCACTGGTGTTTCCCCCACCTCCCCTGGGACAGCGCGGCCGCCCTTCTAAGAATAAGCCGCGGCTCTGCCCAGGGGAGCAACCTTCACACACCACAGCCATCGGCATTCTGGCTGCTTCCTCTTCTCCTCACGGCCACCGGCTCCTCTCCCAAAGCCAATACGCAATCGAGGCATCCCCCCGCCACCTCCCCGCCTCAGTTCCTCCCGTTTTCCAACCATCCGCGCCGACCTGTGGAGATTCGCGGCGGCCGCGTTTAGGAAAGACTGCGGCTTCATCCGCGGCCTAGCGGTGCGCTGCACCGACACCCAGGAATCCCCTCCAAAGCTGCCCAGAAACTCCCTCTACCCTAGGAGGACCCCCATCCTCTCCCAGTCGCCTACCAGCCTTCCCCTGGAGACCAATCCACCAAGCCGATAGCCCCCAGCTTAAGTCCTTTTTCCTGATCTGTGGCCATCTTGGAACACCCCAGTACATCTTCCCCTATTCTGCCCCACCACGTATCCACCACACCTTTAGCACTTGATCCAGGGTTTCGGCCGATCGCCCTTGAGGGGTCAGAAAGGAATTTTTTTCCCTTTCCTTCCTCTGGATCAACCTGGGAGTGAGGATTTAAAGAATCTTCCCCCCCCATCCCATTAAAAACCTCCCTGGCCCCCCCGATGCTTGGCGACAATGGTTATTCTGCGATACTCTGCAGAAACCATTCGGGGTCTGAGGCGATCGACAGTATTACCAGCCATCACCAAAAAGGCCTTAAGAATTGAGCAACTATTGAAAATCGATCGACGATCAACTGTCAAAAATTTCAGTCACCCACCCCAGCCTGAGCACATATCTTGTGCTTTGATCAACACTTGATCGGCAGTAAAACACAGACTAGAAATCTATGATTTCATACTACAATACAATTTAGACTGCCTCTTTATTACAGAAAGCTGGCTCAAAGCCGACTGTAACACCATTCTAGGAGAACTGGTGCCTGAAAACGATCGTATTATAACCGAAAACAGAATAGGGCAAAGAGGAGGAGGCCTGGCGGTGATCCACAAGACTCATCTTGCGATCACTAAACCAGTCCTTCAAAACCATCTTCCATTTATGGAAACCCTTACTCTGCAACTGCAAACAAACCCCCAGGAGACCGTCTGCATTCTTCTCTGCTATAGACCGCCCGGGCCAAAATCGCAGCTTCTACCGTCACTGACGGAATTAATCTCCACTTACACCCTTAACAGCAAACACCTTTTGCTGCTCAGGGACTTCAATCTCTGGGCCAACTCCTCACAGGATCCCATCGCTGATGCCTGCATTGGCCACCTGGAGGGGTTAGGGCTGCAGCAACTAGTATGTGGGCCCACACATGCTTCGGGTCACACGCTCGACCTAATTTTCAGACAAGATCTAAAAATAAACATTTTGGAAAATGAACCGTTGCCATGGACAGATCTCCATGCAATTAAATTCATAATTTCCAAAATTCCCTCATTGATAAAAACACCTAAGCCAGTGACAACACACTGGACTAGATCTCAGAAGAAGCTCCATTCGGAAATCTTCAAATCTACCTTAGGGAATAAAATAAAAGCAATCCAGCCACTTCAAACAGCTTCAGAAACACTGGAGGCCATAAATACAGCCTTATTACAGTCAGCCGACTTAGTAGTGCCGAAATGCAAAGCCCGCATCCGGAAAAACAACTCCGGCTGGTTCAACTAACAGCTGTCATTACTGAAGCAAGAGTGCAGAAGGGCGGAAGCCGCCTGAAAAAAAAGTGCTTCAGAGGAGAACCTTGCCATCTACAAGGCAATAACAAAAAAATACTATAAAGAAATCTTCAAAGCCAAGAAACATAATTTTTCTAAAGCTAACACCAACCGTCCGCGCAAACTCTTCAAGCTGGTCACCCAGACCATGAGTCCAGGCTGTCTTGAAGCCCCCAATTCAGATACTTAAGAATTTTGCAATGAATTATCGGATTTCTTCATCAATAAAATTGAGAGAATCCGGGAAAGCATTCAGCAAAACAATACCCCCCTCAACCCCCCCCCCAACCATTCCCACAACACCGATAGATATTTTCTACAATCACAAAGTTCACTCTAGAACCCATCTCCGTCGATGCCACAAAAAATATCATCGGTACTTTGCGAAACAGCACAGCGCCTAATGATATCATCCCTACTAAACTGCTGAAGGAATGTGCCGACATCCTGACTCCGCCTATCACGCAGCTTATAAACCAGTCATTCAAGGAAGGCATAGTGCCCTCCCAGCTGAAAGAGGGCATAATCCAACCCATTCTGAAGAAACCCACCCTGGACCCAAGGACCCAACTCACCGCCGTCCCATTACAGGCCTAAAGGTTTTCTCCAAGGTAATGGAGAAAGTAGTGGTACAACAGCTGCAGCAGCATCTAGATACCCACAATCTACTTGATCCATTTCAATCGGGTTTCCGTCCCGGACATGGGACGGAAACAGCACTGCTTAAAATATGGGATGATGCCTTCAAGGCCGCAGACGAAGGAGAATCTTGTCTCCTGGTTCTGTTGGACCTAAGCGCAGCCTTCAACATGGTAGACCACAAACTGTATTGACTCGGCTGGCTGATGTAGCCAGAGTCCCAGAAGGTGATTTATCATGGTTCTCCTCCTTTCTGGAAAACCGATCACAAACAGTGAAATTGGGACCTTTCACTTCTGAAAAACGCACGGTATCATGCAGAGTCCCTCAAGGATCCCCCTTGTCACCGGTGCTCTTCAACATCTATCTTCGCCCTCTCTTTGAAATTATCAGTAGCCAAAAACTACTCTATCACTCATATGCAGACGACACGCAACTGTATTTTCGCATCTGCAACAAAAAGGATCATCATAGCAGTCTAGAGGAATGTCTCTCTTGGATAGAAAACTGGATGACAAAGAATTATCTTAAACTCAACAGTTCCAAAACAGAACTTCTTCTGTTTCACGCCAGTCGTAAAAATCAACTAGCAACAACCTGGACACCCCCGCCCATTCTGGGCCAAATCATCACCCCTAGCTCCAAAGTCAAAAGTCTCGGGGTCATTTTTTGACACCTACATGACAATGGTCGCACAAATAGGGTCAGTAGTCAACAGATCTCACCATCTGCTGCGCCTACTACGCAGACTTGTTCCATTCATTCCAAAAGAAGATGTAGCAGTCGTGGTGGGAACAATTGTGAACTCCAGACCGGACTATGCAAATGCCCTTTACCTCGGACTCCCAAAGTACCAAATCTCTCGTCTGCAAGTCGTTCAGAACACGGCCGCCAGTCTGGTGACTGGGAATCTATCTCACCTTCTTTGAGAACCCTTCATTGGTTGACAGTAAAGGACAGAATTGCGTTTAAAGCACTCTGTCTGACGCATAAGTGCATCCATGGGAAGGCTCCACAATATCTATGCGAAAAGATAAAAGTTCACAACCCCAATCGCGTTCTGCGATCCACCAACCAAATACCAGATACCCAAAGCCAGATACAAGTCCAAAGGAGAAAGAAGGTTTGCATTCCAGGGTCCCAGACTATGGAACGCTTTACCAACCAGCCTTCGGTTGGAGGAGAACCACCTGACCTTCAGAAGACAGATCAAAACTCTTCTCTTTTGATGTCAAGAGAGACAGGAACAACGAGCGCCTAGGGGCGATTTAGTTTGCATGTGCCGCGCTATATAAGTTTTTCATTCATTCATTCATACACACCTACTTTCAAAGAAATAAAGTATAAAGAGTTGATAGAATTAAACATATGACATTAGTACTTTCAATAAAATCGATTTTACAAAAGGAAAACATTCTATACATAAAAGACTAGTCAACACAAAGGGCACAGCACAGGGGGGATGCAGAAGGGCACAGTACAGGAGGGGGGTCAGGGGGGCACTATACTGGGATCAGGAGGGCACAGTATAGGTTCTGAGACGCTTCCCGGTACACAGGCATATCTGGACAGTTTAGAAAAAAGCATGACTGTCCAAGAAAACCCAGGGCAGTCGGCAAGTATGATGTAATACAAGATTATTGTAGGGCCCCCATGTACCTGGGGCCCCTGGGCAGTGCCCAGGTGTGCCCTTGCATTAAGATGGCCCTGAAGGCATCCCTGAAAAAACCTAAAGGCACCCTGGTTGAAAAAGGCTGTTGTAGACTATGAGTGATACCTGGTTCTGTTACCTGGACAATTCAGTTAGCTGTCACACCTACAGTATGTACAGTATACGATATATACTGTATATTTGATTAATAACATGACTGTATTATTTTCCAAAACCAGCTTTTGCAGATTCCACATGTTAAAACATTGCTTTCCTTTATTCGTCCTCAATCACAAGCTTCTTTTTCAGATTTATTACCCTCTTCATTGCACATCTAAACAATAGTTTTGCCATGACTTTTCATGAACGTGCTATTGATCTGAATTGTCCTAGTTACACAGTTATTATGAGGGATTCTATTGACTGTTTGGACTGTATTAATTGTAATACTATATACTAAGTATATTGGAAGGGAGGGATTTACCATGCTATGATTATTATGATAGCCTAAGTAGTACTCTGCAATTCACTTTGGTATCACAATTTATTGATTTTGTATATAAAATATTTCTGTTCATGATGATTTAAATTCTTTTTTGATTGCTTTTGTTCTTGGATCCTGGTTATGAAGCACAAGTTGAATAGTATGGCTTCAGTTTATATATAATAGACACTCACATATTTTTTTACAATTTAGTTAGCAAAAAGTAGTTTATAATATATGAGTTCAGCAGAGTTTATTTTCTGGATAAAATACCAATCTTTTAGAAGCAGCTGTACCATAGTCAGCAATTTCACTGTTTACCTGTATACAGTGTTATGTATACGCACACTGCTCTCTGAAGAGAAATCCATAGTGGATTTCTTGTCAGAGAGTCATACAGGGTGGCTGCCAGGCATTCAATAGGTGATGCTTAAAAAAATGTAATTTAAAATGATTCGTGTGTGGGCTTCACATAATTTTTCTTGTTCTGAAAAACAAAAACATTTTTTTTCCGAACATGCTGCATTTTTTAACGACGTTTTAAACTATGCCGTTTTTTCGGGTTGTAAAAAATGATTGTGTGTGGGCAAAAACGAGGTTAAAAACCTGCGCATGCTCAGAAGCAAGTTATGAGACGGGAGTAAAACGAGCGTTCATAATGGAGTAAGCACATTCATCACGCTATAACAGACTGAAATGCAAAATCGACTTTTACTAACACTAAATCAGCTAAAGCAGCTGATTTAGTGTTAGTAAAAAAAAGGAACTTCCCCTTTGTAGTGCCGTCGTACGTGTTGTATGTCACCGCGCTTTGTGGGCAACGTCGTTTTAATGATGAAGTTGGAAAAAAAATAAAAAATTTTCTTCATGCTGAAAAATGTTGTTTTTTTTTTCATGCCGAAAAACGATCGTGTGTACGCGGCATTAGACTCCGTTCACATATAGGTGTATGGGGTGACAATCGCAGTAAAAACATGCAAATAGAACCACAGGTCATCCGCCGCTCAAAAGAAACTCCTGTATTTCTTATCAGCGACAGAAATCCTGCCATTCTGGTCACGCATTTTTACCACAATTGTCACCTGACAAATTGTGGGACAATTGGGGTGCTATTGAAATTGATGGACAATACACCAGGAGCGCACGGGCGTCTAGCGATTTGCCACTGTTGCGAATCGCAGTGATGTGAACAGAGCCTAAATCTGTTGCAATAAGTCCAGAGATCTCTTTGGATATGCAGTGGTGAGTATGCTTTCTGCATGTGCTGTGCAGTTTCCTTTACCTCTCTCTGCTTATTGTATCAGAAATCATATTCTCACATTCTATGCAGGTTTGAATTTGAATGTTGACTATGATAAAGCCATTGAATTATTTTAATATTTTGATTTCTGCCTACATGAGACAGCAAGGAGCCTATAGTAGAGGCAACATTTAAGTGGTTTAAGTGAACCTGTTGATTTACCCTGCATGGACAAAGCACAGGTTCATTTTGAGATGATGCCAACTGTTTAGGACCATCATTGATTCTGAATTTTTTTTCCCTAATGTATCCACTTTGGGGATTGTGCTACATGTTAATTTTTGTGGACAATCATGGAGTCCCCAATGGGTCCCCAGTGGGATTAGTCTCTGATGTCCAGCTGCCTGCCTGCCATTCATGTGAAAGAAACCTAAGATCTTATAAATTCTCCATACCACAGACATACAGATATGAAGTTGGAAACAGATGCATCTGCACAGTGGACTCATAGAAAAAGAGACATTCAATACAAAGAGTTTCCTCATTGGGATTAAAACCTAGGATGCCAAAATGTCCACCCTTAAGCTCCATACACACTTGTGCAACTTGCCATGCAACTTTGGACATCAAAGTTGTAATAACAAGTTGTTTCCCATATTTTCCAATGATAACCATTCATATATGTGCAACTTAAAGTTGCCGCAATTTCAGGGTAGTTCATTCACTACCAATGCTGTATCCAAGCTGCACCCCTCCGAAGTTGCGTAAAAGCATCACGGTTTTATCAAAGTTGCACCAAAATTGCATTCCAAAGTAGTGCAACTTTGGAGTCATACAAGTGTGAATGAAGCCTAATTGCAGTAATACACAATAAGAAAATTGGGCGCAAATTTCCGTTCTGCGAACAATCGGCTAATTTCTACTCATTGATGCCCAGCAAGTGATATCCCGATATTGATATTGTGAACGAAAAGGACCGACGCTATTCTATTTGTATTCTTTTACATTCATGCAACATGAGAGCTATAGACTTCAATACTAAAGTATAACTAAACACAAAACCTTTTTTTGGATGTAAACAGGTCAAATAGGGAGGGTGAATCACAGCAAAAAAAAAAAACTAACTGGGGTTCCAATCCCTCTCCACTCTATTTGTCCTGTTTACCTTTATCATTGAAAGTGAAAGTAAAAGAAAATCCTAAACTTTGAGTAGTAGCGTGGAAATCTTTTAATTGGGACACTAGTTCTGGTGTCCCCAAGGAATTCCCATTAGTTTGCAGGGATTTCCTCTCACCTCCTGTTTGGCTATGGGACATGAAGTTAAGGAAAATCTCTACAATCAGACACATATGGCAAAAAGTGGGGAAAATTATTTAATCCCCTGCAGATTTTGACAGTTTGCCCCCTTACAAAAAAATGAATGGTCTACCATTTTTATCATAGGTATATTTTAAATGATAGAGACAGAATATCAACCAAAAATAAAGAAAAAACATAATACAAATGTTATAAATTGAGTTGCAGTTCAGTGAGTAAAATAACTGTGTGATCCCCAAGCAAAACATGACACTTGGTACCTTGTGAAGAAACCCTTGTTGGCAAGCACAGAGGTAAGATGTTGTAGTTGGTTACCAGGTTTGCACACATCTCAGGAGAGATTTTGGTCCACTCTTTTACAGATCTTCTATAAATCCTTAGGCCTCTTTCACACATGCAGACCGTATGTCCGCTTTTTCATCCATCCGTTTCACAGATGAAAAAGGGACATATATTAATCCTTATGAGATAGTGGGTGTCAGCTGATGAACATCTGCTGACACCCGATCTCATCAGTGTCCGCTATGCTTCGGTTCTGCAGATGGAGGAAAATCTGACAGGGTGGTCCCTGCACAGTGTGCAGGGACTGCCCTGTTATCTGCCTGCTCAGCGGGGATCAACGGAGTAATCCCCTCTGAGCAAGCGGGTGAGACATGTATGGATCTTCACAGGATCCGTACATGTGAAAGGGGCCTTAAAGGTTTCTTGGCTGTTTCTTGGCAACTGGATGTTTTAGCTCTCTCCATACATTTTCTATAGGATTAAGGTCTGGATACTGGCTAGGCCACTCCATGACCTTAATGTGCTTCTTCTTAAGCCACTCCTTTATTGCCTTGGCGGTATGTTTTGGGTCATTGTATTGCTGGAAGTTCCATCCACAACCCATCTTCATTGTTCTGGCTGAGGGAAGAAGGTGCTCATCCAAGATTTTACAATACATGGCCATGTCCATTAGTCCCTCAATGGTATGTACCTTTATCAGAGAAACAGCCCCAAAGAAAAATGTTTCCACTTCCATGCTTAACTGTAGTGATGGTGTTTTCAGGGTCATAGTCAGCATTTTTCTTCCTCCAAACACAAGTTAATGCCAAAGAGCTAAATTTTGGTTTCATCTGTCCATAGCACTTTCTCGCAATCCTTCTCTAAATTATTTACATGTTCAGACAGGCCTGTACATGTTCCTTCTTGAGGAGGGAGACCTTGAGGGGACTGCAGGATTTAAATCCATGGAAGCGTATTGTGTTATCAATTTTGTTTGGTGACTGTGGTCCCAATTGTCTTGAGATGATTCCCAAGCTCCTCCTGTATAGTTCGGGGCTGATCCCTAATTTTTCTCATGATCTTTACCCCAGAAGGCGAAATCTTGTATAAAGACTGAGGGCGATTGATGGTTATTTTTTATTTCTTCCATTTGCCAACAATCGCTCCAACAGTTGTCTCCTTCTCACCAAGCTTCTTTCTAATGGTCTTGTAGCCCATTCCAGCCTTGTGCAGGTCTACAATCTTGTCCCTGATGTGCTTTGACAGCTCAATGGTCTTGCCCATGATTGTGAGGTTTGAATGGAAGAAAGAAATTCTGTGGAGAGGTGTCTTTTATACACATAACAGGAACATCTTATTTCTGTAAATTGACAGGACTAATCTGTGTACCACATGAGCACATACTGTTGGCAATCTATGGGAGCCAGAATTATTGTTGGTTGGTAGGGGATCAAATACATATTTTACTCACTGAACTGAAACTCAATTTATAACATTTGTTTTATGTGTTTATCTAGATTTTTTTGTTGATATTTTGTCTCTAATATTTAAAATAATACACTTATGACAAAAATGATAGACCCTTCATTTCTTTGTAAGTGGGCAAACTTACAAAATATGCAAGAGATCAAATAATTATTTTCCCCACTGTAGACAGATAGATGGATGCCTTGCTTTATAGACCCTCTTATTGCTGTATCTTTTTATAAGTAGGTAGCAGCTGATAAATCGAGAGGCAATCATCATGGATTCAGTAGCTGCTTCTTCAGTTAAGCATTATTTATGGAAGTCAGGTCTGTTCACTTGAAATAAGACCCCCAAATCCCCTCCCAGATTGCTATACTGCATCATCTGGAGCTGAGATGTGGGCGAGTTAAAGCAACGTGGCACTGTTATAATAGAGTTTATCAAGCTCAAACATCACCAGCAGACCAGGTGTAATCCCAGCTTGCAGATCTCCAAGATTCTGGTCTTAGAAAGTTAATTAGAAAAGCTTCTTACATGTGACACGGCACAAGGTGAACACAAATCTGATGTTTAAATGATCTGTAGTTGTCAGTGTGTTCAGGTCTTCTTTAATGAATTACCTCATGCATTTCCTTTTTAGAGGCATTAAAAATAAAATGTGACAAATGATGACTTTGTGAAAACCGGGTCTGATACATTTATCTGCCGAGGTGTCAAATACAGAAAATATTACAGAATATAAATATTTATAATAAAACATAATTATGTGTTCATCTAAAATGTGTGACTATATGATCTAATAATACATGACCTGCATAGGATAGAACCTGGTATATGTGCAACTCACTATGTAGAACATATAATGCAAGACATTAAATACATTGTATGTATTCAGTTCGTATGTTCTTATGCTCCTCTTTCTTGTGTTTTGTGATATCTTTAATAAAAATTAATTGAAAGAAATACATTGTATGTAATTAAAATAGATCTCAAATTTTCACCCCTTATTACATTATAGTATTTAATCAAATGTTCTTGCAAAGCAAAATTATACACTTGATGCTAATTCAAGAATCAAATCTACTAATCTAAGATGGCCAGCAATCAATGGAGTAGGCAAGCAGTGAGGTTGGGGCCTCAGGATCCATTCAGACCTAGGCGTCCGCGGCAACGGCGTATTCGGGCGACATGCAATAGGCGTTTTGCCCCCGCGATTTGCGGTGACAAAACGCCTATTGTTTTTTTGCTGGAGGGCAGAATTTTACACTGTCGGCTATGGCCGAACGCCGAATACACCTGAAAAAAAGTGTCCGGGACTTGTTTCAGGCTTCAGGCGTATCGGCGTTCGGCGTAGAGATGTGAACCATCTCTATAGCCGACAATGTAAATTCGCCCCTCCAGCGTATCACAGGCTGCTGCAGCGTCGGGCTTCAGGCGACAAAACGCCTAGATGTGAATGGAGCCTCAAGGATGAAAATGTTAGTGCCAAAGCTACCCAATCTGCACATTAGGATTTGTGTGGGCAGCATTTTTTATTCAGTTAAAGAGAAATATAGTAAATTTTCACTGTTTATTACAGATTTTTATTGCAATACAGTGGAACCTCGAATTAAGAGTAACTTGGTTTGAGAGCGTTTTGATTTGCAAGCAACTTTTTTTTTTTAATTCTGACTCGGTTTGCGAGTGTTGACTCCCAAGACAAGCAGAACTCCAGCTAAATAGGCTTGCAGTACCTCATTTGGCCTGAGGCATGGGGGCGCAGAAGCCGAACATTGGCCTGCAGTACCTCATTTGGCCTTAGGTATGGGGGCGCAGAAAAATAGCCTTTTCGGATGTTTTCGTCGTTCTCTGGTGCCCCCCACGTCTGGCCGCATTCGTTATTGCATCCCATTGAAGTCAATGCTGAACTAATTATTTTCGTTTCCATTGACTTCAATGGGAAAACTCGCTTTGATATGCGAGTACTTTGGATTACGAGCATACTCCTGGAACGGATTATACTCGTAATCTGAGGTTCAACTGTAATTTCATTAAATCTAGTCTTGTAGTGATGTAGGATTCAGGAGATGGAATTACACCACACTGTGGGAGACATGTGCATCTGATACTTCCAAAAATATTGAATGCTGAAAAAACTTGATGGAGGAAGCAGCGCTGGAATGGATGGTAGTTAAAGTGATATTAAACACAAGAACAAAAATGTGTAAATTCTTAGATGTCGTGGCTGCATTCCTTTTTTTTTAAGCTTTTTGCCCTTTATTTTCCCCTGGTTGTCTGGCCAGTATGTCTATTATTTTACAAGGTAAAGGAAATGACCTACTGGTATCAACACAAACATAATAGTATATAAAAAAAGCATAGCTTTATTGTGACATAGTAAAAACCAGTATCACGTATACCAGTAATAACAAAGTATCACAAATGTAAACATCACATCAAAAACATATGATGTATATCACCTGATGAGTCTACGTTTCAAAGGCATGCCGCTTCTTCAAGTGGTAGTAAAGCCTACCTTGTTTACTAAAATAAGGCTTTCCTGTGAGTACAGTAAATATCTCTTAAATATCTCCTAAACGCGCACCGTTTAGGAGATATTTACTGTACCTTAAAGTATGCCTGCCACGGCGGAGACTCTAGCAAGCTTGCGCGGGAGTGACATCATCACGGCTCAACCAGTCAAACAGCCGAAGCCCGCAAACCTCGGAAGAAGGACCGGATGAAGATGGAAGTCCTGTCAGGGGACTTTGTCCATGACATCATATGACGATAAAAGTCTATTATTTGTAAACTTCCTTTCATAGACCAAGCTGTCCAGGAAATGTGGCAGTTAGAGTGTTGAGACAAGCCATTTAAAGTGTATAAAAAAGGGAGGGGGGAGTTTGGAACTTTGTGCCTCCATCCCTGGTTCAGGTAAACAAAGAAGGGAGTTTGTAACTTTGAATGAGGTTATTGCCTGGTAGGGGTTCAATTGTTTATAAACATGTTTAATTGACATGAGTAGTAAAATACAATGCAGTAGTACAAACCATGTAGAAACAGTTTCATATATATATATATATACGGTACACATGCATGCATCATCATAAATTCATAGATATATACATAAACAGCACATAGCAAGATATAGATAGTGTTGATATAAAATATGTAAATTCAACTTAGCAGTAGGGATGAGCCGGATGTTCGAGACGAACATAAGTTCGACTCGAACATCGGGTGTTCGCCGAATAGCCAACAATTTGGAGTGTTTGCAGCAAATTCGAAAGCCGCGGAACACCCTTTAAAAGTCTTTGGGAACCTGGGTCCTGCCCCAGGGGACGTGTATCACTGCAAAAAATGTTTTAAAAACTGCCATTTTTTTCAGGAGCAGTGATTTTAATAATGGCGCAGGGTTCTTCTTAATATCTATACCATACATGAAGGGCCTGATATGGAATTTGGGGGGACCCCCACAACTTTGATCTGTATTGCCGGGACCCAACAATTCATTAATAGCCGCGAGTAGTTTTAAATTACTTTTTTTCCTTTAGAAATTACATTTTGTGCAGGGACAGTTCTAAACACGGGAAACATGCGCTAATTTACAGGCATATTATAGACACCCCCCAGGTATGAAATTTAAAGGAATGTTTCACTTTAAGCATTATTAAAATCGCTGCTCCTGAAAAAAACTGCAGTTTTGAAAACTTTTTTTGCAACTGAACCCGGGAGGGGTGGGGGGGGGGGTTTATCCCTACTTGGCATCACAAACCGAATAAAGTTGAAAAAATAATTGATAGAAAATATGTATTTAGATATTAATCTTATATATCTATGAATTTATGATGTCCATGCCATGCGTGCATGTGTACTGTATATATATGAAACTGTTTCTACATGTTTTGTACTACTGCATTGTATTTTACTACTCATGTCAATTAACCTCCCTGGCGGTATGATTATGTCTGGAATTTTGTACCAAAAGAGGTACAATTATTTTGCATTGAAATTCGGCGTTTTATACTGTAGGCCTGCAATTATTAGGAATAACTCACTTAAATCTGTCCAAACCAGAGTCTAGTAGATATCCCAGGTATGATAAAGTTTGAAACACAAAATCATAAAATTTTAATATAATAAATAACTATAAATAATTATAACAAATGATAATGTAATTATAATAAAAATTATACTTCAGACAGGAGGCTCATATCTTATGCATTATCTTTCTTTTAATAATGCTCATAGCAGAACAATTTCTATAAACAGTTTAGAACTAAAGTCAATAGAAAAACTGAAAGAACTACGTTTCCCAGCAGTCCTTTAGCCTATGGCCACTCCCCTCTTGCCTCTATATAAGGACTGCTGCCTTGAAGAACTTCCTCTTTCTTTCTGCTCATAGATGGAAAAAAGATAAGTGTATATTTTTCTAAAAAGTATTTATTACTATTGTCTTTATGAATTGTTTTTTCTTTTAGGTTGGGACATTAATAGTCTCAGCGCGATCAGCGCCGTCCACGGCGTTTTTTTTTTTTACCCCTAACCTGCCCTATTAATGGTACTGACGGCGCCTCTCACTTTGTTACCTGAGGCGCCGCCGCCATCTTGATTGGCTCTGTCCCTCATTCGCGCTCGGCGGGGGGGCGGACATTCCCATAATTCCCCTGTGCCGCCGAGATCTCACTACCGAGATCTCGCGGGATTACGCCGGCCAATGAGAAGGCCCGGGAGCCGTAATCTCGCGGGATTTCGGGAAAACTAGCGTTTTTTCCTCAGCAATACCAGAAGCGCTGTGGAGGTGTGAGGGAAGGGTGAGAGCGGTGCCGCCTAAAGCTAATTAGAACATAAATCTAATCTACAGGTACAATCTTATTAAAACCGATACCATGGCTGGGGGAAATTCATCTCCCACCAAGGGAGATTCCATGCCACAGGGAGCAGCAGGATTCCTGAGCACTACTCAGATCCAGGAATTCATCACTAAATCCATTCAGGCTGCTATGGCTGCGGTTTCCCTTCCCCCGGGATCGCAGATTCCATCCCATACCGCCCCCTCACCGCTGGCCATATGTGATGAACCACAGGTGAAGAGGGGTAAATCCTCTCAGAAGAGGAAGCATGTGGCAACAAATGATGACTCCCCAGCAGGGGAAGTAAATAATATGTTTGAGGCATTACCCCACACGGAATGCCACCCCACGCGCCCCTCGGACCCTTTTCAACCCCTGGTCCTCAGGGAGTCAAATCAGAGGCATGTACCCCCTAGACGAACGAAGCCGGATTCGTTCGTACTCGATTCGGATGATACCTCATCGGCTGCATCCGAATTCGAGGATTCTGGGTCTGAAGATGAGGACATGGCGGATGCTGGTTCATTGGCGCATCCCCACGACGCCAACCCTGATAATCAGGGCATTACCATAACGGACGCCCTTGGCGAACCACTATTTCATCCGGATGCCATTTCTCATCCCCGCTCGGGTGATTGGTCCCCTCTACCACATGTGTCCCAATATATTGAATTTTGGGCACGCAGACCCCTGCCCACACATCCCAAAAAAAGTGGTCCACACTCCAGAGATTGACCCCATCCTGGCCAAATACTTGGCTAAATCGGGAAAATTCCCCAAAAAGGGCATTGACCGTTCCATTGACTAAGATCTTGAACCTCTCGGAGCAAGCAGGTGACTTCAGATACTGTGGTCGACGTGACCCAACTCCGGGGTTGGGCCCAATGGGCCATATGCCTGCTGGGAAATGCAAACTCAGCCTGCTCCACGGCTGGACCCTCAATTGGCTCATCTAGCCGAAACCGAGCCGGGCCCGGCCGCTGAGGGATTACTGTTCGGGGATTCCTTGGTCAAGGATATTAATAAGTTTGTGGGGCTCTTCAACAGCTTAGATAAGGCTCAGTCCTCATTTAAAAGAACTGGCAATAACAAGATTTTTGCCCGGGCCGGCAGAGGTAGAGGCCGCTCTGCCGGCCGTAGCCATTCCTTCAGGCCATTTAACAGAACAGCAGCACCACCTTATGCTCAAACCCCGACCTCATATGCCGCAGTGGCACAACCGGCTCCTTTCTTCCCCCCCAAGGGAGGCCATGGAGAGGACGAGGGAGCAGAGGAGATCCTCGATCTCGACCGTTTACCGGTAAGTCCCAGTATTACCACTTGTTATCACACACCTGTGGGGGGCAGGCTGAGATATTTTACCCACGCTTGGTCTGCGATTACGGCAGACTCGTGGGTACTAAATACCGTCAGGGGATTTCACATAGAACTTATGTCCCCACCTGAACTGGGCGTTATACCGGCCCGATTCATTTCAACACGCAAAACGCGATGTTGATAGACGACGAATTGCGAGACCTCATATCCAAAAAAGCCGTCATCGAAGTCGATCCAAACTCCCCGGGGTTCATCAGCAACCTTTTCTTAGTCAAGAAGAAAGGGGGCGGCTTCCGCCCCGTGATAAACTTGCGGGAGTTAAACCAACACGTTACGTATCGGCATTTCAAAATGGAGGGGATCCATTGCCTCCGAGATCTTCTCCAAACAGGCGATTGGTTGGTAAAGGTGGACCTGATGGACGCCTATCTCACAGTACCCATGCACCCGGGCTCACAACACCTGCTGCGCTTCCTGTGGGGGGGACGCGCGTGGCAGTTTACATGCCTGCCATTCGGGCTGTCATCGGCCCCGTGGTGTTTCACCAAACTGTTGAAACCGGTCGTGGCGACATTACGGAGCAGAGGTGTGCGTCTCATAATATACCTGGACGACATCCTCATCATCGCGAGCTCCAAATCCCTAGTCCTGTCACACATGACCTGGACTCTAAATTTACTAGAAGGGCTAGGTTTTCTCATCAACCAAGAGAAATCCATACTGATCCCGACTCAAGAGTTGGAATTCCTGGGCTTCTTGGTAGACACCAAGCAAGCGATCCTCCGTCTCCCCAAGACGAGACTCGCACTGATCCGCAAGGAGATCAGGTCAGTGCTACGCAAACGAAGCGTATCACTACGGGTTCTGGCCAGCATAGTGGGTCTCTTAGCAGCCTCTATTCAAGCCATATTCCCAGCCCCTCTCCACTACAGGGCCCTTCAGCGTCTCAAGATCCTGCATCTTCGGCAGGGTCTCCGATACGCGGACGTGATCCCATTGTCCACGGAAGCCAGAACCGAACTACAATGGTGGCTTCGACATGCCGTCGAGTGGAATGGCAAGTCGATTTTCAATCCGCAACCGGATATCATTCTAGAATCAGACGCGAGTCGGAAAGGTTGGGGAGCTCGCTTGGGCGAGACTTCGACAGACGGTTTTTGGTCCGACCAGGAATCCCGGCTGCACATCAACGCTTTGGAACTCCTGGCGGCCCTGTTCGCAATCCAGAGTTTTCTCTCAGAGAGTTCCAATTGCTGCGTTCTAGTACGCATGGACAATATTGCGGCGGTTCAATACATCAACCGCTTGGGGGGCACCAGATCCAAGGTTCTGTTGAACCTCGCCACGGACATTTGGCATTTCTGCATGGATCGCAATATTGTTTCCGATGGCGGAGTACATCCCGGGTTTTTCCAATATAGTAGCAGATTGGAATTCCCGATATCTATCCGACTCCAGCGAGTGGAGTCTAGACCAATTCATATTTGCCCAAATCAACCAACTTTGGGGGCCCCTGGGGGTGGACCTGTTCGCCTCCCGTCTCAACTATCAACTACCCCGCTATTTCAGCTGGAGGCTGGACCCGGGGGCCACAGTGGTGGACGCTTTCCGCCAATGTTGGAGCGGGGAGACACACTATGCGTTTCCCCCCTTCGCACTGATCCCCAGGACTTTACTGCAGATCACTTCCCAGAACGCGACGGTGGTATTGGTCGCACCCTGGTGGCCGACGCAACCATGGTTTCCCCTTCTGCTGGAGATGGTCATAGATCATCCCAGAGTGCTTCCATCATTTCCGCACATCCTCCTGCACCAGTTCAAGGAGGTACATCCTTTGGTATTGGACCGGTTCTCTGACCCTTCTAGCTTGCCTGGTGTCGGGGTCACCAGTACTGACGACGACTTTTCACAGTCAGCTAGGGACCTTCTCGCCGTGGCCTGGGCCCCCGGGACTCGATCGGCATATAGATCGGCCTGGGGACTCTGGGTGCGTTGGTGTCATCAACGGCAGGCTGATCCTTTCCAGGCACCTATAACACTTGTCGTTAATTTTCTAGCGGATGCTTTCGATACCGGTAAGGCGTATTGATCTATCAACGTATATAGATCTGCCATTTCGGCCCACCATGGCCTGGTGGACTCATTGCCGGTGGGCAAACATCCTGTAATCTGCAAATTAATGCGAGGCATTAAATTCAAACGCCCCCCTCGTCCTAGGTACCAAACAACCTGGGACGTTTCCAGAATCCTTAACATGTTTTCAGAATGGGACGATAATGAGGCGTTATCCCTCAAGATCCTATCCTTTAAACTTACTGTCCTCTTGTGCTTGGTCTCAGTCAAGCGGGTCTCTGACGTGAAGGCTTTGGAGATTTCCAGACGTCAATTCTCGCCGCAAGGCGTACAGTTCTCGATAGCTCGTAGGACCAAGACCAACCTGACGTCAGTTTTCTATCCTTTCTTCACCGACCACCCACGACTCTGTGTGGTACGGTGTCTTCGAAATTACGAGTCACGCACGGCTGACCTACGCTCCCCGGAGTCGTCACAACTCCTACTCTCTTACGTGACACCCCATCGCCCAGTAACTTCCGCTACCTTAGCACGTTGGGTTAGATCAACTATGGCCATGGCGGGCATAGACATATCCCAGTTTGGGGCACACTCTTCCAGAGGAGCCATGGCTACCAAAGTGGCCAAAGCGGGGGGTTCCTTAACGGACCTCCTTCTTGTGGCCGACTGGTCCTCAGAGACCGTTTTTCTCTCCTTTTACTTCAGACCAGAGGAACATGTGGCCATGACAATCCTGCAATGATGTTCCTTGTTGTGTATACTGCATAAGTCTCTCTATTGAATGTAAACTTTGTTCTTGATGCTAAGCTTTCAACTTGCATAAGATATGAGCCTCCTGTCTGAAGTATAATTTGAGATTTTCCTAGCGTGTGACGGAAAATATTGATTATATGAAGACAGGAGGCGAGTATCTTCCCTCCCTACCCATCCCTATTACATACATCTGTTTTATTTCAGGATACTGATAACATCCGTTTCCCCTGGATATGGGCGATCTGCACTTCAGGACTGTTTTAGCATGTTCGGACGCCCCGTTGGCTGCGATTCATGATTGTTGGTCCTCGTTGGGACTTATCTGCGACACGCAAGACCCCTCCTCCGGGACGAACAACAAACTGGTTGACCGAAGACTCGGATGCGGGAGGTTCTTCAGACGTCAAGTTCCGTTTACTGTTGGGATTCGCATGAAGAAAGAGGAAGTTCTTCAAGGCAGCAGTCCTTATATAGAGGCAAGAGGGGAGTGGCCATAGGCTAAAGGACTGCTGGGAAACGTAGTTCTTTCAGTTTTTCTATTGACTTTAGTTCTAAACTGTTTATAGAAATTGTTCTGCTATGAGCATTATTAAAAGAAAGATAATGCATAAGATATGAGCCTCCTGTCTGAAGTATAATTTTTATTATAATTACATTATCATTTGTTATAATTATTTATAGTTATTTATTATATTAAAATTTTATGATTTTGTGTTTCAAACTTTATCATACCCGGCATGTCTACTAGACTCTGGTTTGGACAGATTTAAGTGAGTTATTCCTAATAATTGCAGGCCTACAGTATAAAACGCCGAATTTCAATGCAAAATAATTGTACCTCTTTTGGTACAAAATTCCAGACATAATCATACCGCCAGGGAGGTTAATTGACATGAGTAGTAAAATACAATGCAGTAGTACAAAACATGTAGAAACAGTTTCATATATATACAGTACACATGCACGCATGGCATGGACATCATAAATTCATAGATATATAAGATTAATATCTAAATACATATTTTCTATCAATTATTTTACTCGCCTCCTGCCTTCATATAATCAATATTTTCCGTCACACGCTAGGAAAATCTCGAATTATTCAATATCGTAATCAAATCAAAAACACTGAAATTTGCTCAGTTGCAGAATTGTCGCTGTCATTACTTTTATTTTTTATGATGAATTTCCCCACAAATCGCTATCGCTCAATTCTGCAAGTGATTATAATTTATCATCGATGTTTTCTAGCAGCTCTAAAACCACTTTTGACATAAAGGGACACTTTTGGTTGCTATGGACATTCTACAGTTTGCAGGCACAAAAAAAACGTATTTATTTTATAAAAGTACATGCAGGACACAGGGCAGACCACTATGGACAAGGGGTGTGTGTATTTTTTACATACAGTACTATAATCTGTAAGATTACAGTATACTGTATGTAATGTGTTTATTAACTTTTTTGAATTTGGCGCCGTTCTCCGCCCCGTGCGTCATAACGTCGCAGGGAATGGAGATCAGCGGCACTCAGGGACACTGTATGAATCGAGCGAGGACCCGCTTGCTCACATAGGGGAGAGGCATGGCTGGATCCAGGGACAAGGTAAGTAACCTGTGCCTGTGGATGCTGCGAGGCGAGCCCAAGTCTGACTCGGGGTTACCGATCGCAGCACAAAAATGTAACCCCAAGTCAGACTCTGGAATACCGCCAAGAAGGTTAACGACGTGAAAAATCTGTGCATGCTTAGAAGCAAGTTATGAGACGGGAGCACTCGTTCTGATAAAACTACCGTTCGTAATGGAGTAAGCACATTCATCACGCTGTAACAGACAGAAAAGCGCGAATTGCTTTTAACTAACACGGAATCAGCTAAAGCAGCCCAAAGGGTGGCGTCATCCGAATGGAGCTTCCCCTTTATATTGCCGTCGTACATGTTGTACGTCACCGCACTTTGCTAGAGCATTTTTTTTTCACGATCGTGTGTAGGCAAGGCCGTTTTAATGATCGGGCTGAAAAAAACGTTGTTTTTTCTAGACCCTTAAAAATTTTGTTTTTTACAACCCGTAAAATTATCGTGTGTACTCGGCATGAGGATTGAAAAGCTACAAATGTTACGTTTTAACTTTGGGTTTAATACAGCTTTAAGAGGCATAGATTACCAGAGAAATGATTATACTATTTCTTCTCTTGCAGAGAACTTCGATATTTCAATATTTTTTACACTGACAGCTTTAAAGTAATTTTTTATATGGATTTCAAATTTTTACAAGCTTGTTCTTCTGTAGTTTTGTTATTGTATTAAAAACAGAGATTTGTAGGCTCTCCACTGCAATCATTTTGTCCCCTTTCTTTTGAGAAGATATTTCAGACAAAAGGCAGTGCATTGTTTTTTGCACATAATTGAATGATTGACGCAAACACCGTTTAACCTTATACACCCATTTATCCATTATCATGTATTACTTATTCATTCACTTCTTCACAAAGTAGATCAATCCTATACACTTACGTTGTGATAACAAGCAATAAGTGAAACCATTGTGTAGCACAGCAAAGCTACAAGGTCTGTGTATTAATCAAGGTTTTTAGAATCTTAACATATCTTTAACTTGATTTACTAAAAGAGTAGCATTATCTATATGGAGCTGTGTTATTATTTCAATCAGCCAGTCACATGCTTAGCGTTTCTACCTTAATACATTCACAGCATTAAACAGTGTTGTAAACCTCAGACATGAAATACAAACAAAGCATATCCTTCTATAGTGTGTAGTTGTCTCAATCCAAAGCACTAAGTGTCATTTTTGTTGATGCATTGCTCCTTTGCTATCGACATGAGTTACTTCTGATAGGTTTTCTTGACACCAAAGGGTTAAAAGGGTGGCTGGGGAGGGAGCTGTAGCACACAGCCTGTGATTGTCAGCCTCAGCTCTGTTCCTGTGTTCTGTGTGAAGGAGGGTGTTTCCCTTCCTTCCAATCAGCTCTCAGAGCTCTGCCTACTGATCTATGAAGAGTTTAACTTCAGCTCCCTGCACCCTGATTTGTGAAAGCTCAGACAAGTTGCATACATCCTGCACTATGAATGGCTGTAGAATGACATGGCTGCAGCTAAACGGGTACAGCTTAAAGGAACACTAAAGGTTCATTATTTATTAGATCAATTGATTGCTGTAAGCTAGAGCATTTAAATATCACTTACCTCGTTTTTCCTTTTGACCTCCAAAATACAGTAATCCAGGTTTGAAAATGCCATTTCCTGTCTCTCTTCTTCTTGCTTTCCACCAGCATCTGAGCCGTTTTGCATGGTGGAAAGCAGAATGTGCTCACCCCCTCCCTATGACTACAGCCCTGCGTGAAGATGCTCTTTTATCCCTCACAGGCATGGAGGCTAAGCCTAATGGCAACTGTAGTTCCCATTAGGCCGTGATGTAGCAAGAATGAATGCGCACCGCAAACCAGGAAGTCAGTGAGAATAAGGATTCTGGAGTGACGGAGGTGAATAAAACAGCTCGATTTCAACAGGTATCAAACTAGTTTTAATGCAAAACATTACTTTTTACTTTATCAGCTACTGTCAGACTTTAATTTAAGAGGAAAATATTTTTGACTTTGCAAACCCTTTAAGTAGGAGGATATATTTAATCTCTGTATATCACTTGGGTATAGTCAATCAACTTCTGGGCCACAGCCTGACTGATGGCAGCCAATTCTTGGATAATCAATGCTTGGAGTTTGTCCAAATTTGTTTTTGTTTTTTTGTTCACTGGCTTCTTAAGGATTGACCACAAGTTCTCAATGAGATTAAGGTCTGTGGAGTTTCCTGGCCATGGACCCAAAACTTTGATGTTGTGTTCCCCAAGCCACTCAGTTATCACTTTTGTCTTATGGAAATTGCACATCCATGCTGCAAAAAGCATTGTGCATCACCTAACTGTTCTTGGATGGTTGGCAGAAGTTGCTCTCGGGCATGTTTTTGTCCCATTCTTTATTCATGGCTATGTTCTTAGCCAAAATTGTGAGTGAGCCCACTCCCTTGGCTGAGAAGCAACCCCACACATGAATGGTCTCAGGATGCTTTACTGTTGGCATGACAGGGGACTGATGGTAGCACTCACCTCTTCTTCTTCTCCGGATAAGGTTTTTTCTGGATGCCCCAAACAATCAGAAAGGGGATTCTTCAGAGAAAATTACTTTACCCCAGAACTCAGCAGTCAAATCCCTGTTTTTTTTGCAGAATATCAATCTGTCCCTGATGTTTTTCCTGGAGAAAGTGGCTTCTTTGCTGTCCTTCTTGACACCAGCCCATGCTCCAAAAGTCTTCACCTCACTGTGCGTGCAGATGACTTCCCCCTGCCTGCTACCATTCCCGATCAAGCTCTGTGCTGGTGGCGCCACCCTATCACGCAGGTCAATCAACTGTAGGAGACGGTCCTGGTATTGCTGGACTTTCTTAGGCGCCCTAAAGCCTTCTTTACAAATGCAGTGGAAATGTTTTTTTGGGGGTTAAATTAATTTTCATGGCAAAGAGGAACCTTACAATTAATTTCAATTCATCTGATCACTCTTCATAACATTCTGGAGTGTATGCAAATTGACATAATAAAAACTGAGGCAGCAGATCTTGTGAAAAATTAGATTTGTGTCATTCTTAAAACTTTTGGCCACGGCTGTACTTTTGAAAGACATTTATCAAGTCTCTGTTGGCATTATCAAATGTACTGCCACGATTTTTTATACACATATTCATTCAACAATCTGCTAGTTGCATGGCAAGCTTTAGTAAATCAATTTCATTGATTACTTTTTTTTTTTTTTTCATCAAATGGATCTCTTTAAGAAAACTATATATTACTATTGATTGTTTTGTTCTTTACTTTTATTACTCCACACAAGTCAATATGAATGCATGATAAACATTTGGTTAATACTGTAAAGTTATTGTAAACACTTCTCAATTGCCTGTGTAAACTAGACCTATGATTTACCAATAACAGTGCATTAAAATGGTTTACCTAAACATTTCATTCATATTATATCTAAAAAGAGATATTAGTTATTCTGGACAGACCATACTTCTTTATTGGTCTACCACTAGCATTTGTTACATATCTGGAGACATATTTTCGAGAGGTTATGCATTCGTATGATATCTGCCTTTAATGAGGAGTCGTACACTATATATGGCGGCAAGGTAGCTCAGTTATTCTGACAGAACGTCATATGACGTCCTCGTCTTTTAAAGCCGCTAGGGAACTGGAAACACAGTGCGCGTGCCCGGCGGCCACGATGGCCGCCGGGCACCCGTGATTGCACAGTAACTTAGCAGGACCGTGGATCTCTGTGTGTAAAGCCTATATATGCCCGGGCGAAGCGGCTTTGAGACGGAGGGACGGAGCTTTTTGCCGGAGTCATCAGACGAGATTCCAGTAACCCTGCAACCTGTCTGAGGACCGGAGACTGCTGATTGACCAGACGGTGTGCCCTAGAGGGACAAGGCCTGAACCAGTCGGGTGAGATGGGCACTTGCCTTAAAGTACTGATTGTCTTAGGGAAGGGCGGATCATTAAAATCAATCTTTGAGGTTTGACTATTCAGGAAACTTTAAACAGTTTACTATTACCCTTTCGGATTATAAATTGCTCTTTGCGCACCAATGCATGCCAACATACAAGTGCACAAACTGTTAGTAGGAGACTGTATTGAAGTTTGACCTGGGACGTCAGGCCATTCTGATTAGTTATACTGTAGTTATAGTACATAAGGGTTATCTATTTAGAGTTGTATATTCACTATATTCATTGCATTGCTCATTGACCGAGTAATCAGTTCTATTACTTTATATGTTATTGTAGAGAGGAAGAGAGCTGGGTGAGGTTTGGCAGGAGGGCGTTTCAATGTACATGTTTTGTTGAAGGGGTCCCTCTTGCTGTGTGCTCACACAGGTCTACTAGACATTGTAGTTTAGCTCACACTTAAACCTTAACATTGTTACTGATACTGCAGGGATTTGCAAATAGAGTGTCACTGTTTTACTCATGTTCCTTTGTTTCTTCTTTAAGTAAAGCATTACTTTGGTTATCTTGAAGTTTGTGTGCAGCCTATCTTTCATATTTCAAGATCCCCCTTCATCTTTTATTTGTATGATTTGTTGAAGTGTAACAGGACATTGTGCTTCTCCACAAACTACTGGGAGCCACTAGAGCCACTTTAAGAGGTTAATCACAGAGCGTAGACCCAAAACAACCAGCAGCTCCTCCGGGGGTAGTGCTACAATGGTAAAAAATAGAATCCTTTGTTTTAGCTTTTGTGGTGCAGGTAGATTAATTCCGCTTTAAAAACCAACTCATCAAGACTTCAAATATAATAGAACAATACTTTATGCAGACATATAATTCATCTCCTTCTTACTGTAATGTGTATCTAAACCCAACGCTAAAAAAGTCATATATTGCAGCTTACCAGTCCTTAGATGTGGTAGCTGCATTCTTTTGTTTATTCAGGCTTGTTTTCCTTTATGTTCATCTGGTGATCCTGACAGTATTACACTTCCTGTCCAGGATGAAACCTCTCAAACACTGTATTATGTCTGTAGAGAAGCAGAGCTTTCATCTTAGGCTGACTCTATAACCCCTCCCTCTTCTCCATCACATAAAGGGAAGGGGCTCTGTTGTCTTCAGAGAGAACTAGGAAAAATTTAACTGATAACAGTGAGCACAGGCAGGGAACACAGGGAGTTATCAGCTGATGACATTTCTGGCAGAATGGACAGGTATTTTTTATACTCATTAAAGCGTACCTTTGCCTTTTTTCACAAAAAAAAACCCACCAGCAGGCATTACTGCATGCTTCTATGAAATCATTATAAGTTCATTGGTTAAACAAACATTTTTTTGCTTTTATTTAAACATGACTGTATCCACTTCCTGCCTGAGTGAGGCACTGGTGATATAACAGATGCATCCTGGGAAGTTCCTGTCACACGTTCCAGGAGGCAGACTCAGAGTTCTAGGCAGAGATCCAGGAAGTAAAGGAAGATGTATTCATACCTTTTAAAGGAGTTGTAAAGGATTTTTTATTTTTTTTTGCTGAAATGACTGTTTATAGGGTAAAGATACATAATAGTTAACTGATTCCTTTTAAAAACGATTAAAAAAGATAAAAAAACAATCATATAATGTACCTACAGTTTTTGTTTAGTTTTTGCATGCTGTTTCCTGCTTCTGTGATTTACAGAGCCACAGAGCCAATACAGGACAGTGATGCTTTGGAAAACGAAACTAATTGGTGCTGAGGGGTTTTAGACACACAGTTGTAACAGAATGGCCGCGACACCCAGAGACTTTTGAGGGATGCAGGGTGCTCCTGTGCCAACATCACCAATGACTCTTATGTCTAGGGTCACCTTATGTCCAATAGGGCCATAGGGTGACTGAAAAATGATATCATAAATTACATGAGATGGGACATTACTGATAATTCATGTATTGCAGGATATCTTGAGATATTACAAGTTGTTGGTTAATGTTGACCCACACCAGGTCAATAGACTCCTAAGATATTCCATTGTCCATTGTGTAAGTCTGTTGAGACGCTAATCAAGTCTGCAAAGGTCAATGTTTCATTCAATGTGGGGACACATGCTTTTGAGGTGTTAATTCAGGTCTGCTCTTAAGACTTTTCCTTTGTGTAATGCTAATGACACTGTTAAGATGTGGAATGGAACTTGTCAAGCTGTATGCGGAGACAGAACGTCTGTCTAAAATGTGGAATGTGACTTCTCAGGTGTAGTAATTAGGTCATGTTAAAAATGTCAGTCCGGTGCCGAAATGTCTGGATACTGATTAGTAATTAGCCCATCTGAAGGTGTATTGAAGCCCCCGTGTGTGATGAGGGGGGTGGAGAGTTTCTTTGTTCCTTTCATGCCTGAACTGTATAAAAAGCTGATAGTGTACCATTAAAGCATTCATTCATTTGAAACCAGTAACCAGAGCTGTGTGTGTCTCGGTGATTCTGGGGAATGGTTGAATCATGACTACAGGGATTGTCAGAGTGTCAGCTAAGCTGTCTTGTCGTGGTTGATGGAAGGGAAATCGTAAACAGTGGTGACCGTTACAACAGTAATTACACCTTCTTGATTAGTGACCACAGAGAGAAAGCTTCCAATACTGTGGTTATAAGGAAACAGACAACCAGGAAGTGTGGAGATCAGAGAAGAATTACAGCAACTTGAGAGCAAAAACGAACAATGAAGACATAAAAACAGCACTGCATTAAGGTAAAGGAAGCTAGGGGGCGTGACCGGATGTGAACGAGGCAGCAAGTGTTTCTCTGGAGCTCCGTGCTGATCCTGACTATCAATCCGTTTTTCGGGCGATATACTGCACTTTTAAGAGCTTTGCACGGCCGGGCAGAGTTGGTGACATCCTGGTCATGAGAAGGAGTGGGCACAAGCAGGGGAGGACACGGCAGAACGCGCAGCGCCAGACCCGCTCTACACGTGGCATTGATCCAGGAGCAGCCGCGGCCATCTTGCCTCCCAGTGTAACTACCAGAAACGTGGGGAAGAAGAACAGGGATATGACAGAGCCTGCAGTGAGTGGCAATAACGGTTTGGAGGGACCCCTGCCTGATCCCCAGGGCCATGGAGCGCAGTCGGATGCTATCACCAGACCCATCCTGGAGGCCATAGACGCTAGCAAGGCGGCAGTGATGGTGAGAATTGACCATGTTGCCACGGAGTGCACGCTTATTCGGCATGAACTAGACAAGTTCCGCGGCCGGCTCACTGAGGCTGAAGGGCGGATTTCCGAGGTGGAGGATGTGGCTCACTCTCATGGAGCACAGCTGATGGAGCTGAGGGACCAGGTAAATGCCCTCCAACGCAGAGCTGACGACGCAGAAGACCGCCAAAGGAGGAACAATGTTCGGGTGGTGGGGCTGCCTGAGGGGGCTGAGGGGACCGTGGCTGTCACCTTTGCAGAACGCTTCTTTAAACAAATCCTGCAATTGGGGGATCTCCCCCCTACTTATGTGGCTGAACGGGCGCATAGAGTCCCTACAGGAGTGCGCCCCCCAGGTGCGTTCCCGCGCCCCTTCCTCGTTCGGTTCCTCAACTATCGAGATCGGGACATGATTCTGCGGGAGTCCAGAAAGCATCAGGAGCTGCGTTTCGAAAACACCAAGGTGATGCTCTTCCCTGACTTCTCAGCAGAAACCCAGCGCAAACGCCGATCCTTTAACGACATCCGCAAGAGGCTGAGGGTGAAAGGGATCCAATACAGTATGCTGTACCCCAACAGGCTCCGGGTTCAACATAATGGATCGGTCAAGTTCTTTGAATCCCCAGGGGAGGCATGTGAGTGGCTGGACCGCAATCCATGATAGGAGCAGCAGTTGAACATGCTGCCTTCTTCCCATTGTGTTTGGGGGTGTCCTCACCTTCCATCTCCATTTTCTCTTCGCTCTGTGTCCGTTTATTTATTTTTATATTTTTTATGTTATTTTTACTTGGGGGGCTGGCATATCTTACCTTCTCCTGGAGCGGCTGCAAGAGACCTGATTTCCCTGGACCTTCGGTGCTACACTTTCTTCATGGCTCAGGTACGTATCGGGTTTCCCCCATTTTTTGTTTTTTGTTTTTTTCATCTTCTAAGTCCTTTCCTGAGCCAACTGTCCTCTTATTTTTTTGCGCCCCAATTCCACTGATGGTGGCATGTGAGTGGCCACTAGGTGGCGTTCTTGGACTGCAGGTTTGCTATATGCAGCTCGGCCAGTGCAGAGTGCCTATCCAAGCTTTTCATCTGTCCCTGTCTCAGTGCATGGAGCTCCCTGGAGAGACACAGGACCTTTTTTATTTTATTTTTTTCTCAAGATCTTTTTTTGCTGAACAATTCGTCAAGAGGTCAAGGATTCTCCATTTAGATTTTTGGTTTTCTCCCATTTTTTATTGGGAGTTTGGGACTAAGCTGCGTACCAAGTCGTTCGTTTTTGTTTAACCTGTTTGGTTTTGGTATGACAGCAGGGGGGGGAAGTTATAACTCAGTGCACCACCTACTGTTGAAATTCTGTGTTGCGCATCTATGGCATGGGTATGAGGTATCTGTCAGCTCTGGTGGTATGTTTCAAGTGTTACACCCTGGCCGGGTACAGTCAGTATTGTACATGGCTTGTTCTCTACTGTATTTGTATATTATCTTTTTTCAGTGGATAGATGGCGGATAGGGTTAATCTAGTGTCATGGAATGTTCGGGGTCTGAATAACAAATTTAAGAGGGCCTCAGTTTTTCAAATGCTTAAACAGTGTAAACCACATATCGCCCTTCTGCAGGAGACGCACCTGGATGGCAGTAGGGTCCTGGCTCTACGCAGGGCCTGGGTCCAGAAGTCCTTTCATGCTACCTACTCCACCTTTGCAAGGGGGGTGACTATCCTAATTAGTAAAGCTCTGCCGTGCACCATACATCAGGTGTTCTCGGATCCGGGGGGGCGATATGTGGCGGTTCTCCTGGAGGTATTTCAATACAAAATGCTGTTGGTGAATGTTTATCTGCCCCCGCCTGTAAAAGTTCAAGTGTTATATGATATGTTTGCTCGGCTGGCCCCCTTTGCTCATCTCCCTATGGTGGTAATGGGCGACTTCAACGCCATTTTGGATGCGTTGGACTCGTCCAACCCCGGGAGGCAGGGGTCAGCGGAACTGCTAGCGTGGGTATCAATGACTGGGCTGACGGAGGTGTGGCGAGCTCGGAACCCTCTTCGGAGGGCTTACTCCCACGTCTCTGCGGTCCATCACTCCTCGGCCAGGATAGATCTGGTTTTTGGTAACTCGGCCCTTTTGCCCCTGGTACAGGATGCTGCTTACCTGGCTGGGGGAGTATCTGATCACTGCCCCCTGTCTCTCACTCTCGGCCTGTCTGCTGGGAGGGGGAGGGGGGGATGGCGGTTGTCAACAGGCTGGCTGCAAAATGATAAGGTGGTGGATCTCCTAAGAGAGGCGGCTGCTTCTTATTGGCCAATAAATGTGGATACAGCAGATCCACCGGTGGTTTGGGACTCCTTTAAGGCAGTAATGAGGGGTGAATGTATATCCGCCATCAAGGCAGAGAGGGCGACTCATAATGCTGAACTACATACACTGCAGGAGGCCGAACAGGAGTGGACGGAGAGACATGCCAGCAGCCCCTCTGATGCTTCCTATTTATCCCTGATGGATGCTCGGCGTTCTCTGTCCCTGCACTTCTCGGATCTGGCACACACTGAGGTTAGACGTAGAACTGAATCGATTTTCTCAGAGGGGGACAAGAATGGGAAGCTGCTGGCAAGATTGGTAGCGATAGACAATCAGGTCACCAATATTCCCGCAATTAAGAATAAGGAAGGGACCCTGGTCAGCGACCCCACTGAGGTGCTGGGGGTCTTCCAGGAATACTTTTCGGATCTCTATAGGCCAATCCCGAGCTATGACACTACTGCGTTGGATGCCCTCTTGGGGGGCCTGGCCCTCCCGGGGTTATCCGACGGCGACCGAGAATCCCTGGATGCTCCCATTACTAACAAAGAAATAGTGGCAGCCATTTTTGCTTTTCCCCCCCATAAAGCCCCGGGACCGGATGGTTTCCCGGCGGACTTTTATAAATGCTTTGCTGAGGAGATAGCCCCTAGATTAAATACCCTCCTGGCTCAATGTTTGAGGTTGAACAGGCTCCCCGCCTCCATGCTAGACGCCTACATGGTGTTACTGCCCAAGCCCGGTAAGGACCCGCTAGACTGCTCTGCATACAGACCTATTGCCCTTCTGAACGTGGATCTTAAAATCTTGACAAAGGTTCTGGCCACACGGCTGGTGGGGGTGATCCCCTCCCTGGTCGATATTGACCAGACGGGGTTCATGCCCGGAAAGTCTACGGACACCAATCTACGGCGATTGTTCACACATCTTCAGCTCCCCGGGCCTGAGGGGGGTACCAGGATTATTGTGTCGATAGACATAGAAAAGGCATTTGACTCGATTGATTGGGGGTACATGCATCAAGTTCTGGAGAGGATGGGGTTTGGTCCGGTTTTTAGACAATGGGTAACGTTACTGTACAGCACCCCCAGAGCTGCCATTAGACTGGGCCACTCGGTCTCCCCCTTCTTCTCGGTGGGTCGGGGAACTAGACAGGGGTGCCCATTGTCCCCCTTTCTTTTTGCCCTCACCATGGAGCCCCTGGCTGTGGCGCTTAGGAAGTCTACCGAAGTAGGGGCTATTAGAGTGGGCACCATACGGGAATGTCTGGCATTATATGCTGATGACATGTTACTATTTCTTGAGGATCCTGGTCCCTCGCTTCGGGCGGCCCTACGGATTCTGAATGATTTTACTATTTTTTCTGGTCTGAAGGTGAACTGGGGCAAGTCCTCGGTTTTGCCATTGGATGAAGGGGCCAGGGGGGGAGCGGATCCAGACTTGCCCCTGCAGTGGGTTTCGTCCATCACTTACCTGGGGGTTAGGATCACGGCCAACAGCGCGGACTATTTGACTCTAAATTTAACCCCCCTACTATCCTTTTTTAGGCAAAAAGCCCAGGCGTGGCAGAAACTACCGCTCTCACTGATTGGAAGGATAAGCCTGCTTAACCACTTCCCGCCCGGCCAATAGCCGATTTACGGCCGGGAAGTGGTTATGAAATCGTGACAGGCCGTTCTCAAACGGCCTGCACGATTTCATGCCGCACGCGCCCGTGCGGGCGCGCAGCGCGGCGATCGGTGATGCGGGGTGTCAGTCTGACACCCTGCACCTCCGATCTCGGTAACGAGTCTCCGGCGGAGCCTCGTTACCACGTGATCAGCCGTGTCCAATCACGGCTGATCACGATGTAAACAGGAAGAGCCGCCGACGGCTCTTCCTCACTCGCGTCTGACAGACGCATGTAGAGGAGAGCCGATCAGCGGCTCTCCTGACAGGGGGGGTTCGCGCTGATTGTTTATCAGCGCAGCCCCCCCTCGGATCGCCACACTAGACCACCAGGGAAATAAAAAAAATAAAAAAAAAATGACCCAAAAAAATGACAAAAAAAAAAAAAAAAATGACAAAAAAAAAAGGGGGGCAGTAAAAAAAAATGATGCCAATCAGTGCCCACACATGGGCACTGATTGGCAACATTGATCCATCAGTGCCACCCCTCAGTGATCATCAGTGCCACCCCAGTGTCTGTCAGTGCCACCCCACAGTGCCAATCCATGCCCAGTGCCCACCTACCAGTGCCCACCTGTGCCACCTATCAGTGCCCACCTGTGCCGCCTATCAGTGCCCACCTGTGCCCTATGAGTGCCCACCTGTGCCGCCTATGAGTGCCCACCTGTGCCGCCTATGAGTGCCCACCTGTGCCGCCTATGAGTGCCCATCTGTGCTGCCTATGAGTGCCCAGTGCTGCCTATGAGTGCCCATCAGTGCCGCCCATGAGTGCCCATCAGTGCCGCCCATGAGTGCCCAATACCAGCGCCGCCTATCAGTGCCCATCAGTGCTACCTAATCGGTGCCCATCAGAACTACCTCATCGGTGCCCATCAGTGCCACCTCATCGGTGCCCATCAGTGCCACCATATCAGTGCCCATAATTGAAAGAGAAAACATACTCATTTACAAAAAAATTAACAGAAAAAAATAAAAACTTTATTTTTTTTTCAAAATCTTCGCTCTATTTTTAGTTGTTGCACAAAAAAAAAACCGCAGAGGTGATCAAATACCACCAAAAGAAAGCTCTATTTGTGGGGAAAAAAGGACGCCAATTTTGTTTGGGTGCAGTGTAGCATGACCGCGCAATTGTCATTCAAATTGCGACAGTGCTGAAAGCTGAAAATTGGCTTGGGCGGGAAGGTGCGTAAGTGCCTGGTATGGAAGTGGTTAAAATGAAAATTCTCCCGGTGATTTTGTATTTTTTACGGCACGCTCCAGTGCGAATCCCTAAGTCCTTTTTTAAACAATTGGACGGCATTACTAGTTCCTTTTTATGGGCCCCCAAAATGCCGCGTATAGGGCTCAAGGTGCTTCAGGAACCCTGGGGTCAGGGGGGGCTAGCTCTGCCGGATTGGAGAAAGTACTATCTCGCGGGCCAAATGGTTTTTGTTCACAGGTGGCTCACCTCTGATGATGGGGACTCTGCCACGGTACTGGAAGCAGCCCACTTGGGGTCTTACGAGACTCTGAGACTGGCCATTCATAGGGGTGGGGGGTCTGACCTACCGCTGACGTCGGCCATGCGGGCGACTGTCAGAGCGTGGGACGAGGCGGTGGCCCTGGCATGCCCCAACTATTTGGGATTCTCGCCGCAGACTCCGCTGTGGGGGAATCCCAAACTGCCTCACTTTTATTCTTACTCGGATCCAGTGGTGTGGGCAATTAGAGATATAAAGCTTCTCAAGGACATAACTAGCTATGGGGAGTTGCTCACTTTTGACCAGCTTAAGGCTAGATTTGATCTCCCGAACTCCTATTTTTTCAGGTACATTCAGCTTCGTCATGCCTTCCAGGCCCAGTTCCGGGTGAGGGCGGTTGCATCTATCAGATCGTCTCTCGAGGACATGCTAATGGAGGAAGATCTTCCTAAGACCTTATCGGTTACATACAAAGAGATGTTTAAAAAGAGCCCGGCGGCCCTAATTAAATGCAGGGAGAGGTGGGAGAGAGAGGTCCCTGATATAGATAGTGAAGATTGGGATGACATGTGGGACTGTCCCTTTCGGCACCTGGTGTCGGCGAGAGATAGATTGATACATTTCAAATTTCTGCACAAAATCTATTTCACCCCGGCGAGACTCTCTGTTTTGTTCCCCTCAGTCTCCTCGGAATGCTGGAGGTGCTCCTTCTCGCCGGCTGATGCTAAACATATTTTCTGGGAATGCCCGCAAATAAAAGTGTTCTGGGAAGGGGTGGTTTCTTGCCTAACGGATATCCTACATGTGCCTGTTCCGTTATCGGTGCAGGTCTGTCTTCTGGGCTTAGTGGATGAAGTGGTCCCCTCCAGGGCCCTTAGAACACTACTGAACATTTTATTGTTTTATGGGAGGAAGGCCATCCTACTTAAGTGGAAATCACCTGCCCCGCCGGGGCTAGCGTTCTGGAAGGGCCTGGTGAACTCAATGATGCCCCTGTACAAAGCAACTTATATATCCAGAGGGTGCGAGAAAAAGTTCAATAAGGTCTGGCGGGCTTGGTTTGACGCGGACATCACTGCAGGATAGATTGTAAGGCTGAATAGGGGGTTACATTCCTGAAATAGTTACCTTGCACGTGACACCGATGGGTGTGCCTCTGCTGCGGCGGTGGTGGGGGAGCCATGCTGACTCCTGTTGAGACCGGTCACAGGGTGGGGTGAGATACACTGTATGGACGGGGAGTGTGTCCTATTTACTGAACTGTATACCTTGTTTATGTTCATAACTGTCTATGGTACTGATCCCAAGTACAGGACTCTCCTTTTGCTTGTGCAAACACAAGATATGGTGGTGGACTGAGTTATAGGGTTACGGGAGGGAGGGGGGGAGGGAGAGGTTGGGGGGGCGTGTTTTGTTAGACAGTTACCTATGTTAGGTAAGAAGTCAATGTTATGACCATGTTGGTCGCGAGGGGCATGGTGTTGTGCTATGGCACTCTCTTTTGTTTGTATCTGTATGTCTTGTTGAAAAATCTCAATAAAAATAATTTTCAAAAAAAAAAAAAGGTAAAGGAAGCTATTAAGATAAAAAAAATTCCTTTACAAACCCTTTAAGTGGTGACTAAGCACATAGAATTTCCATGACAAGGCAAACAGGATGGGGAACTCTCTGTGTTGTGAAAACTGTTCAACTGAAGACTCAGCTGAGTCCAGTCTTTTATACTGAGCTGTGGCGTGTGGGTAGAAGCATTATGAAGTGGCATGAGGCAGCTTCATTCCATTGATGACACGTGCCAGGAATGTACCACGTGGCTTACAGGGAAATTAAAGTAATTTGTTTTTAAATTTAAAAAAAACAGATGACACTTGCCTGCTCTGTGCAATTATAATGCACGAATGTCACTTTTAACCTCTCCTCCTTTGGGTGCCTCACGTAGCAAGCTGAGTGCTACAGAAATGCCCATGTGTGCGCGCCCTCTTCTGTTCCTGTGCTGAGCTGTGTGTGTCCATAGACACTGCCTCAATAAGCCATACTCCTTCCTCACAGGAGTTTGACTGATGCCAGTCCACTGCACACAGTTTCTTCTGTGGAAGTAGGAACTGAAATTAACACTGCTGGGGGCGGAAACAGCACTGGAGAGTTGGGATAGAGACAGGTAATAGATGGGGAATGAGGGAAGGACATGTAGTGGGACATTTTTCCTTAATGCAGAGAAACACCACACGCACACCAGCGGTCTCTGGTGTGCACAAGTCCTGGTACATGAAGCACCTGGTCTCCTGTTTAAAACAAGCACCTCCTAAATGTATAGCACTTCAGTTACTGCTGTTTACCAGCATTAAGAAATGCTTTGTAATTGCAGTCACCAGCATTCCCTCCAGTGCAACATAGCAATTATAGCAGTAATAAGACTACTTGGATGAGGGACTTATAGTAGGAAGGGCAAGGGATGTCTAGCCTTAGGCAGCAGTGATGAGCAAAAGGTCTGCACTAAACACAACTATCAGCAAAACAACAACCATTTGAATAAAACATCAGATGTTGTAATCTATTAACTAGATAAGGGACATAAACAACACATTTTTTTCTGTCCTCGGGCAAATGAAGAATTTGAACCAAATGCGGCTTTAACTATTCTATTGGTCATTATGGCTTCTTTGAATACATTGCAGTTTACAAGTTCAGATTGCATTTATTTCAAGTTGCACAGCTAAAATATACAAAATAAAAGCATATACATATATTGCTCTCTGACTACTTGTGTAATGGCCCGTACACACACAATACGAATATCGTACAAAAATTGTCATCTGAGGAAGAATTGTACGATAATCTAATCGTTAGTACAGAGCTTTTGAGAGTCGATCACAACAATTCATCTGATATTATTAGATCGGACAAGCATGAAAATTTTCCTCGTAAGATACCAGATTGTATGATTTCCATTTAGTCAGTACAGTTGTTGTCCAAAAATACAATACAAATACACTACAACATCACTTACGACTTTTTTTTTTCCTGTCGTACGAGAATTTTCGGGACTTTAGTAACCTATTCAATTTCTACTTGCAACTATTTAGTGAAAAAAGTCGGACGGTTTGTCGTCTGATTTTCGTATCGTGTGTACGGGGCATTAGTGTCAGCAGGGTTATATCCAGCAGACCTTTTTTCTATTTCCAAATGAGTATGACCATACATGATAGTGCACAGCCACACCTTGTGTGGTGTGTTAGCCATTGCCAACAGTGTGAATAGGCCATAAACACGGGGAAAGGAATAAGTGGCGTTAGCTTAAAGGGGTTGTAAAGATTCGTTTTTTATTTTCTAAACAGGTTCCTTTGAGCTAGTGCATTGTTTGTTCACTTACCCTTTCCTTCGATTTCCCTTCTAAGGGCCAGATTCAGGTGGATGGGCGCTTGTTTACTTTGGAGTAACGTTTCTCATTTACGTTACTCCGCCGACACTTTCGGCGCAAGTACTGTTATTCACATAGCACTTGCTCCTAAACTTGCGCCGGAGTAACGAAAATGCGCTGGCGTAACCCGACGCAAGTGGAAGTGGGTGTGATCATATGTAAATGGTGGGCGGAGCCCAGCGCAGAGGCTTACGTTCAGCGCATCATCCACGGAGCATGCGCAGTAAGTGAGGCTTCACTCGCCCCCTTTGTGCGCATGCTCACAACTTCCGTCGGCACCACTTCACGGGAAACGTCAGTGCAATGCGTTCCGTTGGGCGTTTAAATGCGCCCGTAGATGCGCCATTCCGGCACTAAAGTATATCCTGTTCCCCCTCCCCGCAGTGAAGTTACTTTTGTTCTGAGATGGCTGCTCCCGTTCCCCGCAAACACACAGGAGAAAGCTGAACTCTAAAGGCCAGGAGCTGTCAGCCGTCATCTCGGCTATGGAGACCTATGATGTCTTCCTCCATGGCTGTAAAAGTTGACAGACAAGCATGGACAGAGGTGTTGTCCTGCAAGTGGGGGTGCTCAGCTAGCTCTTATCGTCGGTAACGCTGCTGTAGCTGCTCTCCTGCTGACCTGTGGCCGTCTGGAATAATGATAAAGCAGCTATTTGTAGAAATAACTTTGCGCCGGCCCGTTTTCTGTCGCATCTAGTTTGGTGGGTACGGCCACATAGAAACGACGGCGCATATTCACAGTTACGCGGCGCATATCGAAATACTCCAGCGCAATTCTACCTGAATCTGGCCCTAAATGTTTTTTTCTTTGTTTTCTTTGTCTGAATTTCTTACTTTCTGTTCCTCCTCAGTAAGCTGTTCAGTAAGCTGTTCTAAATGACTTTCCACCCCTCGGATGATGGTGGAAAGCTTACTGAGGAGAAACAGGAAGTGAAAAATTCAAACAAAGAGAACAAACATTTAGAAGAGAAATCGAAGGAAAGGGTAAGTGAACCAACAATGCACTAGCTTAAAGGGACCTATTTAGAAAATGAAAGACAAACCTTTACAACCCCTTTAACCACTTGCCTACTGTGCACATATACCCCCTTCCTGCCCAGACAAAATTTTAGCTTCGGGTACTGCGTCGCTTTAACTGACAATTGCGCGGTCGTGCGACGTGGCTCCCAAACAAAATTGACGTCCTTTTTTCCCCACAAATAGAGCTTTCTTTTGGTGGTATTTTATTGCCCGTGCGGTTATTATTTTTTGCGCTATAAACAAAAAAAGAGCGACAATTTTGAAAAAAGACACAATATTTTTTGCTTTTTGCTATAATAAATATCCCATTAAAAAAAACAAAAACATTTTTTATCACAGTTTAGGCCGATACGTATTCTTCTACATATTTTTGGTAAAAAAAATGTAAAAAATAAAATCGCAATAACCGTATAGTGACTGGTTTGCGCAAAAGTTATATTGCCTACAAAATACGGGACATAATTATGATTTTTATTTATTTATTTTTTTACTAGGAATGGCGGTGATCTGCGATTTTTTTTCGGGACTGGGACATTATAGCGGACACATCAGACACTTTTGACACATTTTTGGGACCATTTACATTTATACAGTGAACAATGCTATAAATATGCATTGATAACTGAATAAATGTAACTGGCAGGGAAGGGGTTAACCACTAGGGGGGCAGGGAAGGAGTTAAATGTTTCTTCTAGTTTGTGTTCTAACTGTGGGGGGAGGGGGGGTGACTGGGGAGGTGACTGATTGTGTCCCTATGTACAAGGGACACAATCGGTCTCCTCTCTCCCTGACGGGGACATGGAGCTCTGTGTTTACACACAGAGCTCCACGTCCCAGCTCAGTTACTCGGCAATCGCGTGTGCCCGGCGGCCATCGCGGCCGCCGGGCACACGCACAGGGTTCTCAGTGATGCGACGGGTGCGCGCGCGAGCCAGCGGTGGCGCGCGCGCCCCTAGCAGCTTTCTATGACTGCACGTCATACAACGTGCAGTCAGGACAATAGACTTACCCGCCCGCCGTCATATGACGGTGGGCGGGTAACAAGTGGTTAAGTACAGTTAAAAAAAATAAAAAAATAAGTGGAGCAATAATTATAAGGATGCATAGGAGACTCATTTCTGGGTAATCAAAGTTAAAGAGGACATCATGTGCTGGTTGCTCTTAGGCAGGACATTTCATTTTTTTTTCTTTTAAATGAAATGGTTGACAGGTTCACTATAAGAATAATATACTAGGTAACTAACACAAAAAAAAAGCTGTCCCTGTCTAGGCTGGTAGAAGAAAAAATGTCCTGTGCATCAGCCACTAAAATTTAGTATATAAAGAATCCGTGTTTATTGTTCCATATTGTTGTGTTATGTGCAGTTTAGTGTAAACAGCCGCAATATCTGCAAATAAATAATAATGGGACATTTTGTTATTGTATTTTCCTTAAGATGTTTGCGAGGAGAGATACATTGAGATGAATATCACATTGACAAGTCATCCCTGGGACACATTAGAAAGAAAATAGGAGAAGCACGAGCGGAGAGAGAATGCGGACTTAACTCCTTCACTACCATCAGATCTTTTAGTACATGACATAAAAGAGACTGCTCATTATTAAACGTCATTTTATAGTATAAACA
Organism: Rana kukunoris; assembly: GCA_029574335.1. Lineage (NCBI taxonomy): Eukaryota > Metazoa > Chordata > Amphibia > Anura > Ranidae > Rana > Rana kukunoris. The sequence continues at coordinate 505,550,921 of CM056050.1, read as the reverse complement.
GTCAATCATATTTAAAACCTGATCATGACAAGAAACCAGTTAGGTGGCCACTTAGAAACCAAGAAATGTTAGAATTTTACACAGCAGGCTTGTCTTATGGAAAACAGATGTTTTTATGATGCGTACGGGTAAAACAATCATGTATTCAGGCATATTAAAGGGGTACTATAGTGTATTGTGAATACATACTTTGAGTAATTATTGCAAGTATCCCCTAAAAGTACGTTTTAATTAGGCTCCCGCATTTATACCTGACTTCTGTTGCATAGTTTGAAGTCTGCTGTCGATTTTTCTTCTATCGGTATGTCAGAGTGTTGCAGCATGCTTGCTTGGAGTGGAAGTATGCCTAATTGTTAAAATAAACATGTATTAGCAGTATCGCTAGGATGGCTAAATAAAGAGTAACATTTGGATAAAAATGCTTCCCTTTTCCTTGAAAAATTCCTGCTCCACGCTCCGATCATGCTGATTACATATCTAAAGACTTAAAGGATCACTAAAGGATTTTTTTTTTAGCTAAATAGCTTCCTTTACCTTACTGCAGTGCTGTTTTCATGTTCTCATTGTTCGTTTTTGCTTTGAAGTTGCTGTAATCGTGCTTGTCTGTTTCCTTATAACCACAGTGCTGGGAGCTTTCTCGCGATGGTTTAAGCTGTCATTACTGTGTGTCTAAAACTTCCCAGAACCAATCAGATTCATTTTAAAAACAAAACACTGCCCTGGATTTGTTTGTTTTTGTTCTGTGTGTCTATTTCTACTTTGCAGAAACATGAAGCCAGTTCAAAAGTGAAACTAACCTGCAGGCACATTATATGATTGATTTCTATCTATTTTTAATCATTTTGAAAAGGAATCAGTTAACTTTTATGTCTCTATACCGTGTAAACAGTCATTTCAGCAAAAAAATGTTTTTCCTTTAGTGACCCTTTAACCACTTTAGCCCCGAGCCTGTGTTTATGAGACTAAAACAGTCATTGCAATACTTTTTGTCACACTGTATTTGCGCAGCGGTCTTACAAGCGCACTTTTTTTGGAAAAAATTCACTTTTTTAACTAAAAAAATAAGACAACAATACATTTGGCCCAATTTTTTTACGTATTGTGAAAGATAATGTTACGCCGAGTAAAATGATACCCAACATGTCACGCTTAAAAATTGTGTCCGCTCGTGGCATGGCGTCAAACTTTTTTACCCTTAAAAATCTCGATAGGCGACGTTTAAAAAATTCTACAGGTTGCATTTTTTGAGATACAGAGAAGGTCTAGGGCTAGATATATTGCTCTCGCTCTAACGATCGCGGCGATACCTCACTTGTGTGGTTTGAACACCGTTTTCATATGCGGGCGCTACTCGCGTATGCGTTCGCTTCTGTGCGCGAGCTCGTCGGGACGGGGCGATTTTTGTTTTCGTATTTATTTTTATTTATTTTACCAATTTTTAACACTGAAATAAAAAAAATATATATCACTTTCATTCCTATTACACGAAATGTAAACATCCCTTGTAACAGAAAAAAGCATGACAGGTTCTCTTACATATGAGATCTGGGGTCAAAAATACCTCAGATCTCATATTTAGGATTAAATGCAAAAAAAAAAAATGTAAAATGTAATTTTTTTAAATAACATTAAAAAAAAATGTCTCTTTAAGACGCCGGGCAGGACTGACGTTTTGACGTCACTTCCGCCCAGCAGAGCAATAGGGATGGATGAGGGAAATTTTTCCCTCACTCGCATCCCCACTGAGCACGGGAGAGGACCCGATCGCCTCTGCCGCTACCAACGGCTCCGGTAAGCGGCGGAGGGCGCGAAACACAGCGGGAGGGGGGTGGTCCTCGCCCGCCACCGATAACGGCGATCTCGCGGTGAATCTGACGCAGAGACCACCATTATCGTTTGACCGACCGCCGACTGAAGAGATGGATATCTCGGTTGTGGCAGCAGCTGCTGCCGTTACCGAGATATCCATCTTTAAAGTCATGACGTATAACGGCGGTGGGCGGTCGGGAAGTAGTTAAGTGGGGTTGATTCACTTTGAAATTGTGAGGGTATTTTTTCCAGAGATGAAAGGGTACCAACACTTTTGTGAGGGGGGGGGGAGGGGATAGCAAATAATAATAAAATAAAAGATGATATAGAGTATACAATCGTCACACAAGTCAATTGTAATTTAAATTAAAAATACTTTCCCTTTTTTATCTGCAGCGCTGTAATTTTCTATAAAATGCAATGCAATATGGTTAGAAATAAACTAAAAAGGTGTGCTGTTTTTTTAAAAATCAGTCTGACACCACCAGAGCTGTTATATGAAAAGCAATAAAGTGCTAATGCAAATTTTGTACCGTTCCTTTAAATCCAATAAATGTGATATGCCACCTTAAATTGATCTAGTTATACACAATTCCATGTATGAAACAGTAAAGTTCAAGTGGTAATAATAAATGCAAAGTGCAAACATGTACAAAAATTATTATTCAAACATATAAATATACATAAAGTCCATTAAAGAAGTGGCAAAAGTGCTCAGTGCTTTATTATCCAAATCAGTCTAAAGGTGCTCCAATGTGGCAAAAGTGCTCCAAAGTGTAAACTAATGGCCTCTTACTAGAACACATGAATCTTGATTACAGAGATCTCTAACAGCCTGTACTGTATCTCCGCAGTGGAAGTTTTACAAACAACATGTCTCCAGACAAAAATACCACCTTGAATCACTCATATTTACTGCTCACAAAAAAGCCATAAGCCAATGTGGCTGAGCCACTGTGTTCATTATTGGATTTTTTTTTAATGCAATATGGTTAGAGAAGCCCCCTCCCCTTCCCCCCTATTCCCAGATATTAAATTTCCTGGTTTAGTGATTGGCTTACTTAATTCCCTAGAAGTCTGCTCTTAGATACAGGTCAGGTTTTGGGCCTCCCCCGCAACAAAAATGCCATTTGTGGTGAGATACTCCCAAAGGAAAACCCCTGGAAGACGAAAATTATTTCGAAACGGACGTAGGGCGAGCGACGCGCTGTTGTCACCCAAGTTCCTGAACGTTCCCACAGTGGACGAGTGCCTGAGGATTTTTGTGTACCGGCCGACACATTAAAATTTCAAGGCGTTTACAACATTGCATGACTGTAAGTGCATTTTTATCTTTTTTTAAATACATTTTATACGGTAATACACTATGTGGAGCCATTGAAGTTTTTGCATGGTGGATATCCAAATTGCTGCAACACTTTGGGATTAGTGATGAGCGGAATACGCCATATTCGATTTCGCGATATTTCGCGAATATTTCGAAGAATATTCGCGAATATTCGTTAATATCGAATATTCGTGATATTTTATAAAAAAAAAAAATTTTCGCTAATGTGAAATTTCGCGATTTTTTTTTTTTTTTTTTTTTATAAAATATCACGAATATTCGATATTTACGAATATTCGGTATATTTTATATATAAAAAAAGCGAAATTTCACATATGCGGTTGCGAATATTCGTTAATATCGAATATTCGTGATATTTGATAAAATTGCGAATTTTCGCTATTGCGAATTTTATTGCGAATTTTTTTGCGAAATTTGAAAAATATCGAATATTCGAAATAGCGAATATTCGCCGCGATATTCGAGATATTCGCGAATACTCGAATATGCAATATTCGTAGCGAATATTCGCAATGCGAATATTCGTGAGCAACACTATTTGGGATACGAGATCCATCAGGATTGCTGATTTGACACCACGAGATTGGGACCCGTTAACATGCTGTTTCTGATCCCGTCACAAGGGATCGTGGGTTTCCGGTAAGAGGCCAAATCATAAGCTTGGTGGAGGACACGTTATTTGCCTTTGGACACGTTTCATTAATCCGTTATGATTCAGAAGCACGGGTGTTTGCTAATCTTTATTAACGGAATTGTTTTTGTTAACACTTTGTATATCACCTGACATTATAATTTTATAATAATTTTTGTATATCACCTGATATTATAATTTTATAATAATTTTTTATGCTTTATCACCATCACTAATAATATTTACGATTTTGAGGCGACTGCATATTGTTTAGTGGCCATCACAGGTCACCTTTCTGACCTAGCAGCTAGCCTTTTACACACATCGGGCCAGATTCACAGAGCGATTACGCCGGCGTAACAGGAGATGCGCGGCGTAAGTCTAATTGTGCACGTGCGTTTCGATGCACGGCATCCCCAAAACGAGATACGCAAGAAATCTACTTTTTTTTGTCCACCGTAATTTCGTTAGACAGGCGCATCCGTCCGCGCAAAACTGCGCTAGACAGACCATTGATTTGCTAGTCAAATATGCTAATGAGGGACTTACGGGGATCCACAAAAGAACGTTGGGGCAGCGCAGGCTACGCAGTGTGCGCAACAGTAAAATGTCCTGTCTAAAATTAGACCATAGAAAAGCTGGTCTAAAAAAAGAAAAATCGTCTACATGTCAGATAAAGCAACACTGTTAGTGAGGAGCTCAGCAGTCACACGTGTTGCACAACAATCTGTATGCCAACATGCCAGGGGCATCATCGCGCATAGCTATACTACTGACTTTAGATGAGCAAAGAAGGAGGAGGGCACTGAGGAGGGCACAGGATTTTTTTTTTTTTTTTGACTTTTTTTTTGCTTATATAAACTTTACCATTTAATCTAATCTAATACAATATTCTTATCTGATACAAGCCCCTAACTCTTCACTTGATATATCACACATGCATATACATCTATGGCATGAGTGATTCTGAGGTGTATCGCATCTTCAGATTCACCCCTCATGCCATCATGGAATTAACCACAACCCTGCAGGAGGACATCACCAGCCCAACACATGACACTACCCATGACACCCATGACAGCTACATATACAATCAGAGCCCCATTCCCACAGATTGCGAACAGAACATGTATGGGGACAGCTGGCTGGTTGGTGAGTGACATGGGTGGCAGGCATGACTGCCCCCCCCCCCCATGATGCACACATCACAAGGGGCACATGCACGACTAACATCCTCCTGTCTTTTCCCTTCAAGGTGACTCTGCATATGCACTGGGACCCCATCTCATGACTCCATCTCATGCCAGCTCACATTATGCATCTTTGCACGTTAAACACACACATTAATCATGGCACAATGAGAATGCATGCATGCACATCACTGTGGTCCCTAGCACACACACCCCACATCCTCATCACATTGGATTGGCACAAGCCCACCATGCAGGACTTGTGAGCAGCAACGCCATGCCACGGCTCCAATTATGTCACTGTACATTCATACACCATTCACACAGACCTGGGTTTCACTTCTCCACCACAAATGAGGGTAACACCCCTTTTCCCGCAGGAAAATCACCCCCACATTCCAAAATCATACACAAACAGAACCAAAAAAATAAAATAAATGACGTGCAAAAATAAAAAATGCCCAGCAAAAATATAATTTAAACAAAATAAGAACAAAGTAAACACATAAAAGACAAAAATCACTCTGCAAAACAGTCCCCAAATATCTCAAAGACACGTCACGTCACAAACAAACAAACAAACAAACAAACGCTAATAGAACAAAAGCACCTTGCTGTATAGGAAGGGATACAAGGGGATGTACTTTAGCAAAGGTAGTGCGTTTGTGTCTGTCTATTTATGCTGTCTGCGTAGTTCACTAAGTTGCCCTAGTCCACTTCCAATTTCACTGATTGCGCCATTCCCGAGTTGTGAGCATGCGCACAGAGGTGCTGACCATGGTCTGCTTCAAGCGCGCATGCGCGAGCCGGCCAGCCCTTCATTTGCATGGGGTCACGGCTCATTTCAATGTAACACGCCCACGTCCTTCCCAATTTGTAATACTCCGCCTTACGCCTCTGAAATGACATTACGCATGCGCAATTTTGTGCGTAAAAGCGACGAGAATAGGGTGATTGCGCGGCTACATTGCGCAAGTCTAACGTAAAGGCGGTGCGCTACGCCGGTCCAATAATGCGCAGATGTACCTGAATCTGGCCCATCATTTATGATCACTTATTTGCATTTATTTGTGTTTACTAATGTCAGTTGAGGTAGCGCGATTTATATTTTTCTTATGTTTATTTCTTGTATTTATTGTCTACATGAAAGTCGCAGCACCTGTCGAGAACACATTGTCATCACGCTGTAGTTTTCATTTTCTTTTTCTTATCTTTTGTTAATTTTAGCGCAGTTTCTTTCCAATTTTTCCACGTCTAAAGGGATGCAGACCCTGCCGATCCCCTCATTAGATCCCTGCAAGTGCAGCAGCTTGCTGATAATTATAAAATCACTCCCGTACAGATTTTCATGGATATGCTATAATGTGTTCATTAGAGGTCAGACTCTCTTATCTGGCTGCCTTTATTATCTCTCCTCCCTGTATGGCTCCACCCAAGCCATCCCAGGAACTCTATATTAACCATTGCACTGCTGGTCTGCTTTGCTGATCAACGTTGTTTGTTAGTATTGTGTTCCTGCTTGCCGTGTGCTACGTTATCTCTGTGTACCCACTTTGGATTGTCTCTGACTACTCCTGTTTGCCTGTGACCCTGACCCTTGGTTATCCCTGTCTGCTTGTTGCCCCGACCTCAGCTTACCCTTCACTATCTCTTGTGTTCTGAGTGGCTGATTCCCCTCTCTCACTACGGAGCGTGACCCAGGGGACTCTGGGCCGCTAGCTGGATCGAGTTGCAGCAAAGGCCATCCTCACCACTAGAGGCTCTGGTGAATACCAAATGGATCTTAGACTCCGCGCCCTGGAGAATCTTGGGCTCAAGCTTGTGCCCCAGCGAACCTCTTCTCCATACCCACCCTGTTGTCCATCTGCAGCAGTCTGCTACAGGGTTCACTTCCTTGTGGTGCTCCCCTGCCTCCAACGGGGTGCACTTGTCATCTGACCACAGGTGACCTGACACAGATTCACTGATGGATCCAGACAAACAAATACAGTGGGGATCAAAAGTTTGGGCACCCTAGGTAAAAATTTGTATTAATGTGCATAACGAAGCCAAGGAAAGATGGAAAAATCTCCAAAATGCATCAAATTACAGATTAGACATTCTTATAATATGTCAAAAAAGTTAGATTTTATTTCCATCATTTACACTTTCAAAATTACAGAAATCAAAAAAATGGCGTCTGCAAAAGTTTGCGCACCCTGCAGAATTTATAGCATGCACTGCCCCCTGCCAGTGTCATGGATTGTTCTCAATCATCGTCTGGGAAGACCAGGTGATGTCAATCTCAAAGGTTTTAAATACCCAGACTCGTCTGACCTTGCCCCAACAATCAGCACCATGGGTTCTTCTAAGCAGTTGTCTAGAAAACTGAAACTGAAAATAGTTAACACTCACAAAGCTGGAGAAGTCTATAAGAAGATAGCAAAGTGTTTTCAGATGTCAATATCCTCTGTTCGGAATTAATTAAGAAATGGCAGTCATCAGGAACAGTGGATTAAAGCAAGTTGGAAGACCAAGAAAAATTCAGACAGAACAGCTGCAGATTGTGAGAAAAGCAAATCAAAACCCACGTTTGACTGCAGATCCCTCCAGAAAACTGGCAGACACTGGAGTTGTGGTACACTTTACACTACGTCAAATATGGTTTTCATGGAAGAGTCATCAGAAGAAAACCTCTTCTACGTCCTCACCACAAAAATTTTTGCAAATGAACATATAGACAAGCCTGATGCATTTTTGAAACAAGTTCTGTGGACCGATGAAGTTAAAACAGAACTTTTTGGCCGGAATTAGGGATGAGCCGAACACCCCCCGTTCGGTTTGCATCATAACCTTCGAACGGACCGACCGTTCACGCAAACATTTAGAACCCCATTGACGCCAATGGGACCCGAGCATTTGAATTTAAAAGTGCTAATTTTAATGCCCCATATGCAAGTTATTGTCGGAAAACGTCTTTGAGAACCCGGGTCTTGCCCTAGGAAATATGTATCAATGGAAAAATGTTTTTTTTTAAACTGTCGTTTTCTCTGGAGCAGCGATTTTAATGATGCTTAAAGTGAAAAAAAAAATGAAAAATTCCTTTAAATATCATACCTTGCTGGGTGTCTATAGTAGTGGCACGTGTTTAGAACTGTCCCTGTACAAAATGAGATTACTATGAGAAAAAGGTAATTTAAAAATGCTTGCGGCTTTAATGTAATGTCTGGTCCCTGCAATATGGATGAAAATCACTGAGAAAAATAGCATGGTTTTCCCCATCCCCCTCCCTCCAGGTCATTACAAGCCCCTTTGGCCCTATATACTTTTAACAGCAGTATACAGGTGGTGCAAACAAGACAGAGACTGTAGGTTTGTTGTTAAGTAGAATCTGTTTTTAATTTTCAACTGGTACTTAAAGTGTAGCTTCAGCCATAGAATCTTTTTTTAAGCTTTTCTGGTGCCACAACACTGCAACCCCCTTACAGATACTCTAGTTGTAGGGCAGCAAAGAGCCTGCTGCAAACGATTGCATCACAAATTGTAAATTACACGCCCCTGTTACACAGGGGCAGAAGAATTGGGCCTTAGCCACTGGTGCTGGTGCCACAACACTGCAACCCCCTCACAGATACTCTAGTTGTAGTGCAGCAAAGAGCCTGCTGAAAATTATTGCATCAAAAATTGTAAACCCCCCCCCCCCCGTTAAACAGCGGCAGAAAAATTGGGCCTTAGCCACTGGTGCCCAGAACCAACAATGTTCTTACAAGCTATCAGCAAGATCATTGAGAAGGAGAAGGATATTCAGTCAGCATAAAAGGATAGTCACTCAGCATCAGCATAGGCAGTCTCCAAGGGATCTGACATTTAAAAAAAAATATTCAGTTACATCAGCATCAGGTGCTTGGTAGCTGGTGGTGATCCAAACCTGATTCATTTTTATGAAGGTCAGTCGATCGACGGAGTCGGTGGAGAGGCGCACCCTGTGATCGGTCACAAAGCCTCCAGCAGCACTGAATGTGCGTTCTGAAAGAACGCTGGATGCAGGCCAAGCCAGTGGCTCAATTGCGTACTGTGCAAGCTCTGGCCAGTGATCCATCCTCAAGACCCAGTAAGCCAGAGGATTTTCGGTGGGAAAGGTGTCCAAGTCTGCTCTTGCCCCTAGGTATTACCGCACCATGTAAAACAGACGCTGTCGATGGTTGCTGGAACCGGTCATACCTTGGGGCTGCGGACTAAAAATATGTCTGAACGCATCAGTCAGACGGCCACCTTCTCCACTGCTCCTTTCTGTGACTCACCGAAGCCTCAGCAACAAGTTGTCCAGGACCAGGATTTGGTAACCCCCCAGTCTCTGGGAACGCGTTGCACAGACCTTTCTGCAAGGCCTCCCGATGATATTTCATCTTCTGCTCCCTGTGCGACGGCAAGATAAGGTCCGCAACCTTACCCTTGTAACATGGATCAAGGAGAGTTGCCAGACAGTAATGATCCCTTTCCTTGATAGCACGAATACGAGGATCCTTACGCAGGCTTTGCAGGATCAGGGAGGCCATGCGGCATAGGTTTGCTGAGGCATTCGGGGCAGAGTCCTCTGGGTCACTGAGGATGACAGGATCCGCAGCCACCTTATCCAAGCCACTCAAAAGTCCATGGGTACCTTGGGACTGTAATTGATCCCTTGAAGACTGCTGCTGATGCTGAGTCAAAAGCTCCACCTCCATGTTGCTGATACAATCCTCCTCCTCCTCCTCCTCGTCCTCTTCCTGTGTGCTAGGCGGGAAAGCAGGACCACTGTCTGGATAAAGGGGCCTTGAGAGGTATGGAAGTCCTCCTCTTCCTCCCTCTGTTCTGCCTCAAGGGCCCTGTCCATTATTCCACGTATCGTGTGCTCCAACATGTGAATAAGAGGGACAGTCTCACTGATGCATGCACTGTCACTGCTCACCATCCTCGTGGCCTCCTCAAATGGTGACAGGACAGTGCATGCATCCCTGATCAAGGCCCACTGGCGTGGGGAAAAAAAAACCAAGCTCTCCCGACCCAGTTCTGCTTCCATATTGGCACAGGTACTCATTGATGGCCCTCTGCTGCGTGTGCAGCTGCTGCAGCATGGCCAATGTAGAGTTCCATCTGGTGGGCATTTCACAGATTAGGCGGTTCTTGGGTAGGTTATATTCCCTTTGGAGGTCTGTCAGTCAAGCAGTGGCATCATATGACCTTCTGAAATGCACACAGACCTCCCTGGCCTGCTTCAGGACATCCTTTAAGCCCGGGTACCTGCCCAAGAACCGTTGCACCACCAAATTCAGAACATGAGCAAAACAGGGCACATGGGTCAGTTGTCCCTGTCGCAGGGCAGAGAGGAGGTTGGTGCCATTGTCTCTAACCACCATTCCTGGCTTAAGCTGGAGTGGCGTCAACCACCTCTTAGCTTGCCCCTGAAGAGCTGACAGAACCTCTGCCCCAGTGTGGCTCCTGTCTCCCAAGCACACCAGCTCTAGCACCGCATGGCATCTCTTTTGCCTGCATTCCTGCGTAGCCCCTCGTATGACTACGGAGCACGGCTGGTTCCAAAGACACATCAGAAAGCACTAATAACAATCACAGAAGAAAGGGAGAATGTATAAGAAAGGGGATAATAACCCCCTAAAAAATAGATGTTTAGGAGCCATAGGGCATCAACCAGGGGCCTAAATACACACATTTTTTATTTGGGTAGGTAAAGGTTTTTTTTTCTTTTTTTTTTTCTTTCTTTCTCTTTCCTCTTTTTTCTCGGAATGGAGGAAGGGGAGGGAGGAAGGGTACGAGAAGGAGGAGGGAGAGTAAATAAATAAAAGATGTAGGATTGTTCGATTTCGACAATGTTGTCTTTATTATTTTAGTTATGTTGTGTATGTTTAAGTAGAATTTGAATGTATTTAAATATGATTTCAATGTATGTTATTGTAAATGTAATGTGAAATGTGTGTATGTAAAAAACTTTTTGAATAAAAACAAAAAAACAAAACAAAAAAAAAACTAAGACACATCAGCACATGAAGAGGCCACAGAGGAAGAAGAAGAGGAGGGGGTGAAGGAGAGAGGTGTGTCACAACCAGTAGTAGTGTTTTGGAAACGTTGTGGCGGAACAACCTCCAACACTACTGTACCCTTGCCCTGCGTCCTTCCTAGCTGCCAGCAGAGTCACCCAATGCGACGTGAAAGAGAGGTAACGTCCCTGTCCCTGCCTGCTGGACCACGAGTCAGCGGTAATATGCACCTTACCACTGACCACCCTGTCCAGCGAGGCATGGAAATTGCCTTCCACATGGCGGTAGAGTTTGGGAACTTGCCACTGAGGTACCGCACATTCCACAAACTCAGAATCTACCAACTGAAAAGGCAGCAGTTGAAGTGCTAGCAGTTTCGCTAAGCTAGCATGTGGATGGCTGGGAGAGTACTTCTTTTAGCGCTGCAGCAGCTGGGGCAGGGAAATTTGTCTGGTACAATCTGCCATCAGTGTACCGATAGTAGATTGCCCGCATGTACTACTAGGTTGTGACACACCTAATTCTACACCTTTAGTCCTATCAGTGCAGGCTTCAGAGAGGACTGAGGTTATAGTGGGGTTGGGGATCCCAGCTGATGAGGGGCAAGGGGAGGTCCGCTTTGTTCTTTGGTGTGGGTTTTCAAGTATGCTTGCCAACGAACTGCATTGCAGGTCGACATATGTCTGGTCAAGCATGTGGTGCCCAAGCGGGTGATGTTTTAGACGCTTTATGTTGCAAATAGCAACATATGTTGCAAATAGCAATGGTGCAATCTGATGCACATGTCTCAAAAAAGGCCCACACCAAAGAACTTTTGCAGTAACGCTGAGACACAGCAACGCCCTGCACAGGCGTAGCTCTGCGATGTAATGCAGTTGGTGTGCTGCCCTTAAGCTGTCCCCTGGAAGTCATCCTGCCTCTTTGGAGATGTGCCTGTGACCTCATCATCCCCTCCCTCCTCATCACTGTCGAAAACCTGGCAGTATGCTGCAACTAACTATATCTGTGTTCCATCATCGAAACCTTCAAAATGCTGCACATCTTCATGCAGCATGTACCCAACACTGTGTTCAAACAGTTCGTGGAACTCCTCAGGAGGACATGGTGGGACTAGGGAAGGAGTAAGTGATGCCATTGAGCAGAGGGAAGAGGACACCTTGGCAGCTACTTTGCCAGACAAAGTACCCTGAGCCTGGGTGAGAGAGGATGAGGAGGATGAGGATGGCTTGGTCATCCACTCAACCAAGTCTTCGGCATGTTGCGGCTCAACACGGCCAGCTGCCGAAAACAAGGACGAGCGTGTCACATGGCCACGTGCTGATGAGGATGCACCATTTCCACGACCAGCACTGTTGCCTGTAGACGCAAAGCCTGTTTGCCCTCGTGACTCTCTGCCTCTCCTTGTTGCCCTTCCAGACATTATAATGGCCTGCAGAGGACAAAGGCAGTACACACACCTCGTAGCTTTTGGTGCAAACTGCAGAGGACACGTGCAGTACACAACAAGTAGCTTTATGTGCAAAGTAATGAGCACACTTGCACTATGCACCAAGTGGGTTTAGTTGTAAAGTAATGAGCACACTTGCACTATGCACCAAGTGGGTTTAGTTGCAAAGTAATGAGCACACTTGCACTATGCACCAAGTGGGTTTAGTTGCAAAGTAATGAGCACACTTGCACTATGCACCAAGTTGGTTTAGTTGTAAAGTAATTAGCACACTTGCACTATGCACCAAGTGGGTTTAGTTGCAAAGTAATGAGCACACTTGCACTATGCACCAAGTGGGTTCAGTTGCGCAGTAATGAGCACACTTGCACTATGCACCAAGTGGGTTTAGTTGCAAAGTAATGAGCACACTTGCACTATGCAGCAAGTAGGTTTAGTTGTAAAGTAATGAGCACACTTGCACTATGCACCAAGTGGGTTTAGTTGTAAAGTAATGAGCACACTTGCACTATGCACTAAGTGGGTTTAGTTGTAAAGTAATGAGCACACTTGCACTATGAACCAAGTGGGTTTAGTTGCACAGTAATGAGCACACTTGCACTATGCACCGAGTGGGTTTAGTTGTAAAGTAATGAGCACATGCACTATGCACCAAGTGGGTTTAGTTGTAAAGTAATGAGCACACTTGCACTATGCACCAAGTGGGTTTAGTTGCAAAGTAATGAGCACACTTGCACTATGCACCAAGCACCAAGTGGGTTTAGCTGCAAAGTAATGAGCACACTTGCACTATGCACCAAGTGGGTTTAGTTGTAAAGTAATGAGCACACTTGCACTATGCACCAAGTGGGTTTAGTTGTAAAGTAATGAGCACACTTGCACTATGCACCAAGTGGGTTTAGTTGTAAAGTAATGAGCACACTTGCACTATGCACCAAGTGGGTTTAGTTGTAAAGTAATGAGCACACTTGCACTATGCACCAAGTGGGTTTAGTTGTAAAGTAATGAGCACACTTGCACTATGCACCAATTGGGTTTAGTTGTAAAGTAATGAGCACACTTGCACTATGCACCAAGTGGGTTTAGTTGTAAAGTAATGAGCACACTTGCACTATGCACCAAGTGGGGTTACTTGTAAAGTAATGAGCACACTTGCACTATACATGAAGTGTGTTTAGGTGCAAAGTTAGGAGCAAACTTGCACTATGCACCAAGTGGGTTTAGTTGCAAAGTAATGTGCAAACTTGCACTATACAGCAAGTTGGTTTAGGTGCACTGAGCACAGGGGCAATACAACACGTGAGAACACTGCAGCTAGCACAATCAAATGCCTGACAGATTAGGAAGAAATAATCTAACTAAACTATACAGTGTATATATATATATGTACAACTCCTGGGATGTATATATATTCTCTACACACTGTAAATGTAACTGACTAGCCTGCCTGCTCTATCTAGCTAGAAAAAAAGACAATCTCTCTCTCTCTCTTTCTCTCTCTCTCTGTCTAATCTGGAACAAGCCCGGACCACACTACACAAGGCCACGCTGCATGTGCTAAAACAGTGGTCATCAACCCTGTCCTGCAGGGCCCACTAACAGGCCAGGTTTGCAAGATAACTGAAATGCATCACAGGTCATGTCATTTGCTGCTCAGTGATTGCAGTATTCCAGTCTGCATCTCCCCAAGGTAATACATAAAACCTGGTATGTTAGTTGGCCCTGCAGGACTGTGCTAAAGCCCTGAGCCATAATTGGCCAAAGCCAATCTCTCCGTTTTTTGCACGCTGTGATTGGCCAAGCATGCGGGTCTTAGTGCATGCTTGGCCAATCATCAGCGCGCAATGCCGCAGTGAATTACGGGCCGTGACGCGTCACCCGTTTTGTTCGAATTTCGACAAAAGGACGAACAGACGATGTTCGAGTCGAACATGGGCTTGACTCGAACACGAAGCTCATCCCTAGCCAGAATGAGCAAAGGTATGTTTGGAGAAGAAAGGGCACAGAATTTAATGAAAAGAACCTCTGTCCAACTGTTAAGCATGGGGGTGGATCAATCATGCTTCGGGGTTGTATTGCAGCCAGTGGCACAGGGAATATTTCACGAGTAGAAGGAAAAATTAATTCAATACAATTTCAGCAAATTTTGGATGGTAACCTGATGCCATCTGTGAAAAAGCTGAAGTTAAAGAGAGGATGGCTTCTTCAAATGGATAATGATCCTAAACACACCTCAAAATCCACGGGGGATTACATCAAGAGGCGTAAACTGAAGGTTTTGCCATGGCCTTCACAATCTCCAGACCTTAACATAATTGAAAATCTATGGATAGACCTTAAAAGAGCAGTGCGTGACAGACAGCCCAGATATCTCAAAGAACTGGAAGACTTTTGTAAGGAAGAATGGGCAAAGATACCTCAAACAAGAATTGAAAGACTTTTGGCTGGCTATAAAAAGCATTTACAAGTTGTGATTAGGGATGAGCTCCGCGTTCGATACGAACGTTTTTTCGACTCGAACATTGTCTGTTCGTACGTTCGACGAATTTCGAACAAAACGGGTCGTTCACGCCAAATTCGAGTGACGCGCAACGGCCCATAATTCACTGCGGCATTGCGCGCTGATGATTGGCCAAACATGCACTATGACCCTGCATGCTTGGCCAATCACAGCGCGCAAAAAACTGAGAGCCATAATGGGCCAAAGCCAGTGTAGTGTGTTGCGGTTGTAAATGAAAGCAGTCAGAGAGACAGAGAGATTGTCTTTTTATATAGCTAGATCGAGCAGGCAGTGTGTAGAGGATATATATACATCCCTAGGAGTTGTACATATATTTATACACTGTATAGCTTAGCTAGATCAGTTCTTCCTAATTTACTGGCAGGCAGGTGATTGTGCTATTTAAAGACATTATCACAGCTATAGACACCCAGCAGGTACAATATTTAAAGGAATTTTTTTATTTTTTATTTAAGCATCAATAAAATCACTGCTCCTGGAGCAGTGATTTTAATGATGCTTAACTTAAAAAAAAAAAAAAAAGAAAAATTCCTTTAAATATTGTACCTGCTGGGTGTCTATAGTTTGCCTGTTAAAACGTCTTTGAGAACCCGGGTATTGCCCGAGGGAACATGTATCAATGGAAAAAAGTTTTGAAAACAGTCATTTTTTCAGGAGTCCTGCTCCTAAAAAAACAACAGTTTTTTAAACTTTTTTCTATTGATACATGTTCCCTGGGGCAAGACCGGGGTTCTCAAAGACGTCTTCTAACAATAACTTGAATATTGGGCTTTAAAATTATCGTTTTTGAATTTGAACGTTCGAGTCCCATAGACTTCAATGGGGTTCTAAATGTTCGCGCGAACGGTCGGTCTGTTCGACGGTTCTGGTGCAAACCGAACGCGGGGGTGTTTGGCTCATCCCTAGTTGTGATACTTGCCAAAGGGGGCAGTACAAGATATTAACTCTGCAAGGTGCCCAAACTTTTGCAGACGCCATTTTTTTGTTTTCTGTAATTTTAAAGTGTAAATGATGGAAATAAAATCTAACTTTTTTTGACATATTATAAGAATGTCTAATCTTTAATTTGATGCTTGATGGAGATTTTTTCATCTTTCCTTGGCTTCGTTATGCACATTAATACAATTTTTTTACCTGGGGTGCCCAAACTTTCGATCCCCACTGTAGCTTTTTCATCAGTATAACAAACGGTACAAATCTGCAACAAATTTTATTTAGATCCCTGCATGTATCTGTGTGCTTACCTATTTTCAGTCGGTCACTTTATCTTGCAGATCTGTGTAAGGGAGCACTTGACAACAGCTGTGAATTCCAGTAGCCATAATGTAACCCATAGGCTCCCATGGCCTAGCTGTTGTTGGCGCTCCCTCCTATACACTGCAGCAGCACTTTACTGACACAGGTGAGCTGGAGCTGCTGGATCATGTGACCAGACTGAAGCAGAATAAATATAGTATTTATCGGCGTATAACGTGCACTTTTTTCCTCTGAAAATAGGGGGAAAATCACGGGTGCGCGTTATACGCCGACTCTGTACCTCGGCTGTACCTCGGCTCGGAGGGGAAGGAGGGGGACGAGCGCTGCCCATAGCCGCCGAGCGCCGACAGAATTCACGAGCCATCTCTCCTGTTTACTCGGCACACGTCACACACACATTCCCACTTCCGCCACCGGCATTGGGCCTGTGTTCTATCAATCACAGGAGCTGGTCCAATGCCGATGGCGGAGGCGGGACTGTGTGTGTGACTGCCGCCGAATGAACAGGAAATGACGGCTCGATTTGGATGGCGGTTCGGCTCGGTGATTCCCAGAAGAGAAGGTAAGGCTGGAGATGGGCACAGGCTGCATTTGGGAACAGGCTGGAGATGGGCACAGGCTGCATTTGGACACAGGCTGGAGATGGGCACAGGCTGCATTTGGGCACAGGCTGCAGTTGGGCACAGGCTGCATTTGGACAGAGGCTGCATTTGGACACAGGCTGCATTTGGGCACAGGCTGCATTTGGGCACAGGCTGCATTTGGGCACAGGCTAGGCTGCATTGAGGCTGCAGATGGACACTGACCACAAAATTTAAATTAAGTTTTACGTTTTTTTCCTGAAACTTCTCTCTGAAATTGGGGTGCGCGTTATACGCCGATAAATACGGTAAGTATACAGTTCATTTCTATACAGGTTGGGCAGAATAGGTATAGATATACCGTAGTTAGGCTTTTCTTCCACTTTTAGGATTAAATGTACATAAAAAAAAGTATCCAGAGCTTTGAAAATAGCAGCTGTCCACATATTATCAGAGGATGAATCACATTTTATATGACGTTCTCCTGGAGCTAATAAATCTGAATGGAACATGAAAGTTAGAATATACCAGCACATACACATAATCAAAGCTAAACGTAAAAACTTCTGTCTCAAGCAGAAAATGTATGAACCTGGTGAACGCTGTGGCTCTTTACTGGCCTGTCTAATTACGCACAGATTCAAAGCCTCCAGTAATAACATCAGTCAGACTTTTAACAGGGGGACCTATTTATAACCCCATTGAAGTACTGGAACTATTTTAAAGACTTCAGTGATCTCTATTCTAGAACAAGAAGGTAATTGTTCATCAATAAGAAAACTCTGCTTGAACGTATTTGACTTTATACTCTGACCCATATGTAAGGTATCCAAACCCAGTAAGAACTAAAAAGCCATTGCTTCATGTCCAATTAATAAAGCCCCAGGATCTAACTTTACTTACCCCTTAATCTTAAAGGGAGTTTGTAAATATGTATATTTACCTTTTTCATCCTTTTTTGCCTCTCAGTGCTGATCTCCTCCATCCTCTTTTAGTTACTTCCTTTCTCATTGCTCAAGCATCAGCGCCCCATTATTGCCCATGACAGGTTTAAAGGGGTTGTAAAGGTACAATTTTTTTTCTCCTTAATAGCTTCCTTTACCTTAGTGCAGTCCTCCTTTACTTACCACATCCTTCAATTTTGCTTTTAAATGTCCTTATTTCTTCTGAGAAATCTTCACTTCCTGTTCTTCTGTCTGTAACTCCACACAGTAATGCAAGGTTTTCTCCCTGGTGTGGAGTGTCGTGCTCGTCCCCTCCCTTGGACTACAGGAGAGTCAGGACACTCTCTATGTTGCAGATAGAGAAAGGAGCTGTGTGAAAGTGGGTGTCCTGACTCTCCTGTAGTCCAAGGGAGGGGGCGAGCATGACACTCCACACTAGGGAGAAAGCCTCACATTACTGTGTGGAGTTACAGACAGAAGAACAGGAAGTGAGGTTTTCTCAGAAGAAATTAGGACATTTAAAAGCAAAATTGAAGAATGAGGTAAGTAAGGGAGGACTGCACTAAGGTAAAGGAAGCTATTTAGGTAAAAAAAATTGACCTTTACAACCCCTTTAATAATAGTGACAACAACAGGTCATTCCTGCACAGTATGTGACAGCATGGTTGTCTGTAGTCTCCACTAGGGGCTCAAGTGACTTTGCAGGAGGACAATTGGGAGATAGTTGTCAACCTATAACCTAACATGGTTGTCTGTAGTCTTCACCAGGGGCTCGAATGACAGCGCAGGAGGGCAAAAAGAAGGTAGTTGACAACCCATAACCGAGAATGGCTGCCTGTAGTCTCCACCAGGAGGGCAATGTGCCAATGCAGGAGGGCATTTGAAAGACTTTAACCCAGTATGACAACCTTTTGTCTCGACCAGGGGCTCAAGTGGCAACACAGGAGGGCAATTGGAAGATAGTTTTTAACCTATGACCCAGCATGGCTGACTGTAGTCTCCATCATGGGATCACGTGACAATGCAGGAGGGCAAATAGAAGGTAGTTGCTAACCTATAACCCATCAAGGCTGTCTGTAGGCTACCCCAGGGGCTCAAGTGACAATGCAGGAGGGCATATGGAAGACAGTTATCAACCTTTAACCCAACATGACCATCTTTTGTATCCACCAGGGGCTCAAGTGGCAACACAGGAGGACAATTTGAAGATTTTTGCCAAACTATAACCCAGCATGGCTGCCTGTAGTCCCCGTCAGGGGCTCAAGTGACAATGCAGAACGCCAATTTGGATATATTTGTTAACCTATAACCCAGAATGGCTGCCTGTAGTCTCCTATAGTCTCCTATAAAGAATAAGATGTGCAGTACCAAAGATAAAATGTATTAAAAATGTATTAAAAACTGTAACAGCAGTAGTCATTCTCACAAACGAATGTGATAAAAAGGCTTGTCAGTAAACCAGCAAATGAAACCGTGCCTGTAGACACCTGCAACCTGGACCAGATGTTGAGGGGGACCAGATGACATCGCAAACAGCGTTTTGAGGGAAGACCCTCTTCCTCAGAGCCTGTAGTCTTCACCAGGGGCTCAAGTGACAATGTAGGAAGTCAACCTTTAACCTAGCATGGCTGTCTATAGTCTCACACCAGGGGCTCAAGTGATAGAGAAAAAATGCAGGAGGACAATTAGATAGTTGTCGACTGATAACAGGAAATGCCTGAACGAGGATCTTCATGGAAGACTCACCCTTGGTAATGAAAGCTGCAGAATTCGAAATATTGTAATAGCTTTTAAAATTGCACATTAAAGCTTATAAACACTAGTAACCAGCTCCAGGAGGTTGAAGCGAAAAACTTGGAGAGATGACATCCAGTGCAGAGAACCTCGGACCTACCGTATTTATCGGCGTATAACACGCACCGGCGTATAACACGCACCCCAATTTTAAGAGGGGAGTTTAGGGAAATTTTTTTTCTCAGGACCCTTTACAGTACACAGCCTCCCCATCCAGTTCACATCCCCCCATCTAGTACACATCCCCCCTCCATTATACATCCCCCCATCCAGTACACATCCCCCTCCATCCAGTACACAGAACCCCATACAGTATACAGCCCCCTCCCCAGTACACATCCCCCCATCCATTATACATCCCCCATCCAGTACACAGCCCCCCATCCATTATACAGCCCCCCATCCATTATACATTCCCCCCTCCCCAGTATACATCCCCCATCCAGTACACAGCCCCCCATCCATTATACATCCCCCATCCAGTACATAGCCCCCCATCCATTATACAGCCCCCCATCCATTATACATTCCCCCCTCCCCAGTATACATCCCCCATCCAGTACACAACCCCCCATCCATTATACAGCCCCCCATCCATTATACATTCCCCCCTCCCCAGTATACAGCCCCCATCCATTATACCCCCCCTGCACTCCCAGGAGACCCCAGTCTCCTGGGACAGTGCTGCCAGCATTCTCTACAGTTAAGTAAAAAAAAAAACACTGTTAGCCCCTACCACACTGCTCCTCCTGTGTCTATTGCAAAACGAAACAAAGCTTGCATTTACCTCAATAGCTCCGTTTTTTTTCACTGACCTGGGGTCACATGATTGCCCTCCTCTGATGGGCATGTGACTTCTCTCCTCCTCCAATGAAAGCTACACTCAGAGGAGGAGGAGAGCAGCCTAAAAAAAACGGAGCTATAGAAACATTTACAAGCTTCGTTTTACCATTGTAAAACACAGAATATCCGCGCCCCCTGCTGGTGAAACATGATATCGGCGTATAACGCGCAGGCACTGTTTAACCTCTGTTTTCAGAGGAAAAAAAGTGCGCGTTATACGCAGATAAATACGGTAGGTAAACAATTTTATGAGGTGTACAAAGATGTGGGGCCACAGAGATCTGTGGTCATCATATAGGGGACCCAGGTAAAATAGGGGACACAGAATTGAAATGGTAGCTTTGAATACATACAATTGCAGCGTTCAAGAATAGAATGTTGTTTGCATAGTTATATCTACAATTGTATGCAATGGTGAAAGTGTCTTATTTGCCTTCATAAAGACAGAAAAAAAGATGCAGATGAAAATACAATTAAAAATGTACCTTCATCCCACAATGCTTTGTTCTTGCCTATTTCCACAAGGTAAGCTCTAAAATAAAGGATATGTATGAGTACCATGTCATCCTATCAGATGTTTAGATTGCACAGTGCGCTTAAATTATGTGTGACAATACAGCCTTACGCCACAGGAAGATGCATATATCACAGCCCAATACTAAGAGCTTTTGCTACAATAATTCAGCGTTGACGCATGTACTCTCCAGTGTCCATTCCCTCTGTCTGCCTTTTTTGCTTCTCAGAAAATAGATTTCAGAGACACTAAAGCAGATAACAGATGTATATAATGCATCTTCCTCTGTAATTCTTTTGCCACTACTTTGAAAATAGTTTTGGCAAACAAGTATGCTACTATTTATCAAAGAAGAAAATCTTTTTCCCAATGGGACTATTTTCTTTAAT
This sequence comes from Rana kukunoris, assembly GCA_029574335.1. Classification (NCBI taxonomy): domain Eukaryota; kingdom Metazoa; phylum Chordata; class Amphibia; order Anura; family Ranidae; genus Rana; species Rana kukunoris. The sequence goes on along the minus strand of CM056050.1, from coordinate 505,529,642 downwards.
AAATGCAGGATATCAGTAGTTGTTCTAGTTTTACAGCTGGAAGGCTTTAATCACCCCAGCATATAGTACAGTTGTATATATAGATTAGCATGCCAAGTCACTTTGTTATTGGCAATTTAGCTTCAGTAGGACAGCGACCACTAGTCTCTAAAAGTGACAGTTTTTTCCTGTAGTAATCTAAACTGATGCCAACAATAAGCTCATGAGAAAATCCTGCAAAAAATGAAATGTTGGCATTAAGCACACTAATTAACTGCATACTAATTGTATTAATTGACCTGTTAGCAACGGAAATAGCTTTATTTTAAAGCGGAGTTCCATCCATTTAAAAGTCAGCAGCTACAAAAAGTGTAGCTGCTGACTTTTAATAATCACACACTCCCCTGTCCCACGGTCCAGCGATGCAGGCGCACGGAGTCTCGCTCCTCTCCCCGGCGCCAGTATTCTAACTGTGGGCGCTCGGCTGTGACCTCACAGCTGGGCGCGCACTGCACATGAGCGAGCTGCGCTGTGTGCTGTGATTGGCCTGGCAATCTTCTGGGACCTGTGACATGTCCCAGAAGATCGCAGGTAGGGAGGGGGGGGAGAGGTGAACGTCTTTCCAGCGCCGCTGTGGCAGTACTGCCCCCAAACACGATTAGTTCAAGTGAATAAAACCATGCTGGCTAGCAACTGTGTGTAATGCAAGTGGTTGTGGCACAGTAGTGCAAGCTTTACAAGGTTGGTTTACAAAACAAACAGTGAGAAGGTAACCTATTGGGATTCATTTACTAAGACCCCTTTCACACTGAGGCGGTTTTCAGGTATGTAGAGCACCGGAAAACACTGGGTCGGTGCACTTTAGGGACGTTAGGAAAATTCCTGCAAGCAGTATCTTTGGGGCAGTTTGGGAGCACTTCCAAAACAGCCCTGCCCATTGAAATGAAAAGCGCTTCCAAAATTATGCAACGCGGGCACTTTTAACCCCTTCTTTGGGGTTAAAAACGCCCCGCTAGCGTCAACGCTGTATCCTGGTCTAGGCCAACAAGGCCTAGGGCAGCACTTTGCAGGGGGGCAGCACAGAAAGAGTCCCTGCCGGCTTGCACTATACTGTTAGAGTAGCGCCAGTCTTATGAGGCAGACTGGGCTAAGAGGCAAATTAATCTAGCAACCCCATAAAGCAGCCGCACTGCTTCCTGTAAGCGGGCGGCCGGCATTCCGCAACTGCCAGAGTAAGGGAGGGTTATAACCTCTGTCAGTTTATTTTTTGCCATCCCTGTTGCATTGCAGAGATTTTACTTCACTTTCTGCCAAACAGGAAGTGAGAGGAAATCTATGCAAATCAAGGGAATCCATTGCCCCCTCAGAGCTAGTGTCCCCACTTAAAAATTTCAGGACGGGTCTTAAACAGAAAGGGGTGTGGCATTGGCAGGAAGGGGTGTGTCTTTATTTATTTTAGGGGGTGCATGAGTTTAGTCAGGCCGAGGGCAGCACAAAACCGAAATACACTACTGGCTAGCATACGAAAAGCAAAGCTAAAGTGAGTGGCGCTTTAGCGCTAACACGGCCATGCAAAATCTGGTGCAGCTGTGCATGGTAGCCAATCAGCTTCTAACTTCTGTTTGTTCAGTTAACCTTTCTAAAAAACCTGGAAGCTGATTGTTTTTTATGAAGGGCTGCACCAGATTTTTTATTCTCCAGTTTTATTAAATCAACCTGTTTCCTCATCAATGCTGCTTGTGAAATGTCTGGGAAAAGCGATCCACCGCAGATCGCGTTCTAAATGTAGCAGGGTTCTGCCATCATAGACTATTACTAGTAGCGATGCAGAACTGAATCCGTGCTGCTGTTCAAGTTATGCTGTACATAAGTTTAAAATTGTTGGGGCAATGCATTGTGGGAATTAGAGGAATCAGGAGACATGGACTCCCTTCACGATTGATAGGGATGGACTACACTTCCCACAATGCCTCACCTCGTCTGAGCACATGACACCCTCGCTCAGCCTGATGGGAAGGATTACTTAAAGAAAGAGCGGGCTGATTCTCGCTCTCTCGGGACCTGCACGTCTTCCTCTGCGAAGCTGTGGAGAAATTGTCGGACAAGCTGCTAGGCCCAAGCCTGGGCCTGGATCCACCGAGAGACCAACCACCCAGAGGAAAGCAAGCTCGAGTGTGCCCAGCTCATGTTCTAGGAGATCGGACGGACGGATCGACTACTGAGCTGTGGGAAGAGCGGAATACCAGAGGCCTGGCATTGTGTCGTAGCTGCAGAGCGGTTCATCTTTGCAAGAAGCTCAGGCGGACTAGGCCTGGCCGGATGAGGGGGCACTTGCCCAAGTTTCAAACACAATAACTTTGTGACATACAGTGCCTTACATCTTAGTAAAGACACACTGTTTGCTGGTTCATTAAGGACTACCGTAAAGTCACGTTGGTTGTAATTGACTTATGCTGACTGGAGGATCGGAGTATTACACCTGTGTTAATCATCCCCTAGACAGAGTTTAACCACTTGCTTACTGGGCACATAAACCCCCTTCGTGCCCAGGCGAAATTTCAGCTTCCGGCACTGCGTCGCTTTAACTGACAATTGCGCGGTAGTGCGACGTGGCACCCAAACAAAATTGGCGTCCCTTTTTTCCCCACAAATAGAGCTTTCTTTTGGTGGTATTTGATCGCCCGTGCGGTTTTTATTTTTTGCGTTATAATGAAAAAAAGAGCGACAATTTAAAAATATATATATATTTTTTACTTGTTGCTATAATAAATATCCCATTTTTTTTTTTTTTTTTTTATATTTTTTTTTCTCAGTTAAGGCCGATACGTATTCTTCTACGTATTTTTGTAAAAAAAAAAAAAAAAAAAATCACAATAAGTGACTGCTTTGCGCAAAAGTTATAGCACCTACAAAATAGGGGACATAATTATGATTTTTTTTTTTATATTTTTTTTTTACTAGTAATGGCGGCGATCTGCGATTTTTATTGAGACTGCGATATTGCGACGGACACATCGGACACTTTTGACACATTTTTGGCGCCATTCACATTTATACAGCGACCAGTGCTATAAAAATGCACTAATTACTGTATAAATGTGACTGGCATTGAAGGGGTTAACACTAGGGGGTGAGGAAGGGGTTAAATGTATTGCCTGGGTGTGTTCTAACTGTATGGGGGGAGGGGGGTGACTGGGGGAGGTGACCGATGCTGTCTCCCTATGTACAAGAGAAACAGCATCTGTCACCTCTCCCTGACAGGACGTGAAGCTCTGTGTTTACACTCAGAGCTCCACGTCCCTGCTGTCTCACCGACGATCACGTGTACCTGACGGACATCGCGGCCGCCGGGTACACGCATCGGATCCTCGGTGATGCGTCGGGACTGTTTTTCCCCGCCGCGCGCCACCCTGTGGTGCGCGCGGGGAATTACAAGCAAATTACGTCCAAAGACGTGACCCCGGCGCCTCAGGTCCGCGCTGTTCACGTCTTTGGACGTGAAGCGGTATTGAAGTGGTTAAAGACCCCTGTGGATTACAAATACATTTTAAAAGTGCACCAACGAGCTCACGGACAGACTTTCGCCACCGAGGATCTTTCTGACTTTAGCAGGTTAGGCCTCAATAGATTACCCACTAGGCGAGCTCGCGAGCATAGACTATTTAAGTTTGATTATATAACTAAGTCTTTTGAAAACTCCTTTTGTTGTTGCTGGCTCCTGCAAAGGGCCCTTTGCAGAGATAAATACATACATATATATATATATATATATATATATATATATATATATATATGTAGATAAACTGTGTTTTTAACCTGTTCTCTGTTTCGTTTCATTGATGCATGACAAGTAAAAACCTTTCTTGATTTAATTGCATCTATTGTGAAGTGTGGTTTCTCCGCAATCAAGAAAAGGGTAACAGTGATATTGCATGTTGTTCCTAGCTGTCCCATTTGTATATCATTGGAATCTCTCAGTTTCACTCGAGATTCACAATATGTTTGCAGCTTGCTTGATGTGTCAAGGGCGGGTTCGAGCCACTTAAAGGGGGTGAATAGATTACTGAAAGTAAACCTCAAATCAAACCAGCGGCTCCTGCGGGGGTAGCGCTACATAAAAAAGGCAGCAAGGTCTGTCACATTTGTAAACTTAGCCTATGAGCTTTCATAAATTTCCCACTAAAGTTTGCTCTTGACCAGATGATATTTTTCCCTCTGTGGTGTGTGCTTAAATGGAATTATTCAGAATTTATGACTACAGTAGGAGTGTGGCTTGCTATGGAATGTACACGCTAGCATCTGAACCTATACTATTGAAGCCACGGAGTACCTAAAATAAAAATGTAAATTTTCTGTAATGTTTTTAGGTCCATCCAACCATTGTTAACATTTTTAAAAGTGCATACCATGAAGGATTAAAAGCACATCATGTGTGGCTATTGTTAACGCTGGCTTCATATATGTGTGTTGCAGTCATCTGCATTTTATCAAGACACAATAACACACAATGGGGTTGATTTACTAAAACTGGCGTACTCAGAATCAGGTGCAGTTGTGCCAGTGCCGGGACAAGGTCATGTAGAGCCCAGGACGAACATGCCAAAATCTGCCCCCCTCCCCCAAGATGTATGAGCACTATGTATCAGCAGAATTCCCCCCACAAAAACACTGAGAACTAATCTGCAATACCCCTAAGCATAAATCCCCCCTCCCAGTACAAATCCACCCCCCTACTGAAATTCCCTCCCAGCAAAAATCCTTGTTCTCAAATCCCCCCCCCCCCTCGGGTCAAATGCCCTTCTCCAACAAAAAATGCATCCTCTCCTATTACAAAGCCTCTAGTCCTAAATTTTCCCCTCCTGATACACATCCCCCTGCACACTTCAAATCCCTCCCTCCCACCACAAATTCTCCTCAAATCCCCCTTCCAAGCACAAATCTTCTCCCATTCCCCCTCCCAACACAAATCCCTCTAGATTACCATTCTTAGCACTACCCTCCCTCCCCATTTCCCCTCTTAGAACAATACTTACCCACTGCCTCCCCCATATCCCCCCTTCCAACACCAATCCCCTCCCCCCAATCTCCTTGAGGTGCCCCCCCACCCCACATGATAGCACAGTGTCCAGGGCAGCCGCGCCCTCCTGACCAACCCTTGTCCCGGCCCTGGGTTGTGCATGTCAGCCAAACAGCTTCCAACTTCAGCTTGTTCAATTAAGCTTTGACAATAAAACCTGGAATCTGATTGGTTTCTATGTAGAGCTCAGTCAGTCTATGGCAGGGATCCTCAAACTACGGCCCTCCAGATGTTGTAGAACTACACATCCCATGAGGCATTGTAACACACTGACATTCACAGACATGACTAGGCATTATGGGAATTGTAGTTCCTGAACAACTGGAGGGCCGTAGTTTGAAGACCCATGGTCTATGGTCAGCTAAACAGGTTCAGGGACTTAAAGCGGATGGTTCACCTTAAATAAATATTAAAAGCCAGCAGCAACAAATACTGCAGCTGCTGACTTTTAATATTAGGACACTTACCTGTCCTGGAGTCCAGCGGCGTCCGCAGCAGAGGATGAGCGATCGCTCATCACCCTGCTGCTCCCCCCTCCATCCACGGCGACGGAACCAGGAAGTGAAGCGCTCCGGCTTCACTGCCCGGTTCCCTACGGCGCATGCGCGAGTCGCGCTGCGCCCGGCGATTGGCTCCCGCTGTGTGCTGGGAGCTGAGAGTTCCCAGCACACAACGGGAAAAGCCCGTCTTTTGCCCGAGACTGCGGGCCGAAAGTGGGTGCGGATACCTGTCTTTAGACAGGTATCTGCACCCCCCTCCCCCCTGAAAGGTGTCAATTGTGACACCGGAGGGGGGGAGGGTTCCGATCAGCGGATCTTCACTTTAGGGTGGAGATCCGCTTTAAGTCACTATGTGTACATTCATACATGCAGACCCACTATAGAAGCACACCATAACATGTCCCCATGCTATTGATCCTTTGTTTTAGTAAATCAGTGCTGTGACATTTTTTTCTCAGTTTGTAGGCTTTCATCATTTTTTTTCTTGTCATTTCATTTTCTAGCGTGTGAAGGTTCATTTTGTTCAAAGCATTTGTTTGTAATGGCAAAGACTGTTTAAAAGCATAAATGTCAGAACGTTAAACAATAGACATTTAGCATACTTTGGTAGCATTGTCCTACTTTCCTCAAATCGTAATGTCATTTAATTTAGTTAAAACACTACACTTTGACCCAGTTGTAGAATAACACATATTTACCTACCTAATGCCTTTTACTGAAATACAGGTTGCAAGCTCTTGTGCATAAAAAGAGTCATGGGGCACGCAGGTGCAAATTATAATTTGATATGTGGGATTCATGACTGCATATGATAATTGGATGAACAGTTAGTTTAACTAGATGGAAATTGTGTTCATTAACTTTCAGACTGAGATAGCACATGGAGATATCTGCTGCAGTGGTCTGTGTGTCTGCTAGCATGTACTGTTTATGTGCTTGCGGACTGTCAAAAGAAATTCGGAAAAGTTCATTAACCACTTAAGACCCGGACCAAAATGCAGGTAAAGGACCTTGCCCCTTTTTGCGATTCGGCACTGCGTCGTTTTAACTGGCAATTGCGCGGTCGTGCGACGTGGCTCCCAAACAAAATTGGCGTCCTTTTTCCCCCACAAATAGAGCTTTCTTTTGGTGGTATTTGATCACCTCTGCGGTTTTTATCTTTTGTGCTATAAACAAAAATAGAGCGACAATTTAAAAAAAAATGCAATATTTTTTACTTTTTGCTATAATAAATATCAAATAAAGAAAAATATTGGTGAAAAGGAAACTAAAAAATAAAACTAAAGCAGCTACACTACAATTTGACAAAAATTGAATGGAAATGTGGAAATAAATGTAGCGCTGTGAAACATGAAAATAATAATAACACACATAAGTTATAAAAGAATGGTGTGACGCAGCGTTTTGTTACTGGGCGTGTTTCACATGGCCAGCTGACCCCGCGCCGACACGCAGCGCGGCGGGTCCGTTTGGTCTACGTCCTCGATGTCACGCGTCACCGCGGCGACGCAGTTTGGTGCTCCATCCCGATTGGTTGTGTCCCCATCCTCAATCGCAATTAGGCTTCCGCCCTGTGTCTTCACTAGACGGTCACCCTTTAACTCACCCCACATCCTGACCACTGTGTAGCCTAGTGTGGTCGGATGATTACTTTATAGGAGACCATACATTGAATACATCTTTACTGATGAATGGTCGAGCCCCTGCATTCTTTCTCTCCATGTGTTTGGGTTGTCCTTTTTGAAAAGTGACCCCTCTGAAATTTTCCCAGCACCCCCCTACCGCAATATTATGTGGAGGTCCATTTTAATAGAATGTGCTTCCGCCCTATTTTTTGTGGAGTTTTTATCTATGACTGGGAGTGGTTTAGTGTGAATTCTCCTCCCGCTGGCCCATCCCTCATAGCTGTTGTTCTGTTACACCTTTCTATAGCCACATTAGGTCCTACCAAGACTTGTTGCATAATTATGGGTGTGTTTTATGATGATGCTTTGCCATTGGTCCAACATGTCATGTGCTGTTCTTCTTCCAATCACGTACTTGATTGGATGATTGACTTGATTGGCCTGGCTGTGCTTTCTTCATGAATGTTTAGTATTTATATATGAGCAATGTGGGGGAACAGGTTGATGCCCCAGTTGAAGTCCCTCTAGGACGAAACGCATAGGGCTTGGTTTATTACCCTTTCCCGCATTGCTTTCATTTTATTTGTGATTACTTTTATACCATTGGTTTTATTAAAATAAAACCTTTACCTCATTTATCTGCACCATTTGGGTTGCGTTTTATTTCTTTTCCCCTCTCTATATGGTGCTTGGAGCCATCCATTTGCTTCCACCCTATCCATCCGAGAGTTCCACCATTGCCATCACATCCCTTCCAAGAACTCCACCAAGACATCGTGCACGTCCGGCCTTCCATTGAGGATTTGAATCGCTTCCACTGTGTTCGAATGAGCCCAGCTGACTGTGCCATAGGAGTTCTCAGGCTGTACCGATCTGCTGTTCATGACAGACAGGTCCTACTGTTCCGGTAAGAGCATACCATATTCGTTTTTCAAGTGTCATCCTATCCGAGGATCAATGAAGTATAGTGATTTTACATCTATTGATTCCCCACTTGTGGATGGACTTTCACATATGTTTTCTTTGTGTTATCATTGATACACTCCAACATTTTCCTATAATAAATATCCCCCAAAAATATATAAAAAAAAATTTTTTTTCCTCAGTTTAGGCCGATACGTATTCTTCTACGTATTTTTGGTTAAAAAATCGCAATAAGCGTTTATCGGTTGGTTTTCGCAAAATGTATAGCGTTTACAAAATAAGGGATAGTTTTATTGCATTTTTTTTTTTTTTTACTACTAATAGCGGCGATCAGCGATTTTTTTCATGACTGCGACATTATGGCGGACACTTCGGACAATTTTGACACATTTTTGGGACAATTGTCATTTTCACAGCAAAAAATGCATTTAAATTGCATTATTTACTGTGGAAATGACAGTTGCAGTTTGGGAGTTAACCACAGGTGGCACTGTGACTTTCAGTGTTCCCTGTGTGTGTGTTTACAACTGTAGGGGGGTGTGGCTGTAGGTGTGACGTCATCGATTGCGTCCCCCTATAACAGGGATGACGCGATCGATGCTGCGGCCACAGAGAAGCACAGGGAAGCCGTGTTTACACACGGCTCTCCCCGTTCTTCAGCTCCAGGGACGGATCGCCGCTGCAGCGGCAATCGGGTCCGCAAATCCTGCGGTCCCGGTCCTGGAGCTATGCGCGCCCGTGACCCACGGCTGGGTACTAAAACCAACGTATATATACGTTGATGTGCCCAGCCGTGCCATTCTGCCGACGTAAATGTGCAGTAGGCGGTCCTTAAGTGGTTAAATAAAGCCCTGCTGTTTCTATATATTTGATAATAAAAATAGCCATGTCTTGCCATTTAGCAATTGTGTATATTGTTCAGTCTTACAACTAACCAGTCCTTAACCATTTAATGTGATACTAAACCCAGGACCCTGCATTCACTATATCTGGTCTCCCACAGTACACAGCACATGGAAATGCAATTATTTTTAGTAAATATAAATGGCTAAAATACCTTTTCTCATTAGAAGTATGTAGCAGCCTTGTGACTTCTACGAGTGTCTGGTCAAAGCTTGTAGGAGGAGTTATCATTCTACTGTCCTATAAGGCTGCAGGACACCTGACTCTCTCTCTGGACTGTGCCGATTGGCCCTGTGCTGATCGGCCCTGTGCTGATCACATGCATCCTCCCAAAAAAAAAAACACTCTCGAGCAATACACAGCCAATTGAGCATGTGTAGAGTACCCCCAAGGCTCTGTACTATCAGGAGATGGATTGGGGACTGTGGAAGAAGGAGAGGCTTGGAGCAGACAGGATCAAACAGTGTTTTTACCCAATGCAGAGGATTAACTCCTTAGGTTCCACAATGAGTATAACAAGCGTGCTTTACTGCATATACAGACTGATTTTACTGTTGTGGGTTTAGTAACACCCTAAAGAAGTTGTAAATCAAAAAAAAATTGGGCTGAAATGACTGTTTACAGGGTATAGAGACATAATAGTTAACTGATTCCTTTTAAAAATGATTAAAAATAGATAAAAATCAATCATATAATGTACCTACAGTTTCTAGTTTAGTTTTTGCATGTTGTTTCCTGCCTGTGCTGTACAGAGCCACAGAGCCAATACAGGGCAGTGATGGTTTGGAAAATGAAACTGATTGGTTCTGAGGGGTTTTAGACACACAGTTATCACACCTCCTTGATTAGTGACCACAGAGAGAAAGCTCCCAGGACTGTGGTTATCAGGAAACAAACAACCAGGAAGTGTGAAGAATCAGAGAAGAATTACAGCAACTTGAGAGCAAAAATGAACAATGAGGACATGAAAACAGCACTGCATTAAGGTAAAGGAAGCTATTAAGATAAAAAAAATCCTTTACAAAACCCTTTAACACTGTCTCGGGCACACTGCAGCTGATAAATTCATGTTTCTGTGAGTTTGAGTGTTTTTTTTTTATCAGCCCTTAAACTCATCTCTATGTTACCCTATGTGTCCATGCACACACGGACCTTCTTTTAAGTTTATCAGCAGGGGAGTTTATGGGCTGTTGTCTGAATGCCCTAAAATTGCATTCAAGAGCATTTCTTCTGACCACAAAAAAAGCTGAACACTTAAAAACACGTAGAAATGTGCATACATTTTATCAGCGTTCATAATTTTTTACATTGCAGAGCTGAATGTAGGTTGGTGTAATATTGTAAAAAAGGCCCAAAACTGACAATGCTGAAAATGCGCATAAACACTATTAAAAAAATGCTTTTAAAAGCGTTTTCCTGCGAGTAAAGTGTGCATTTTGTTGCTAGATAATTACCTAGAGCCCTTAAACATTATGGGCCAGATTCAGAAAAGTATTTACGTCGGCGTATCTATAGATACGCCACGTAAATAATAAGAATAGCCGGCGTATCTTTTTTCTGTATTGAGAAAACAAGATACGCCGGCTTTCTCCTAAGATACGAGCGGCGTAAGTCACTTAAACCGTCGTATCTTAGTTGCATATTTACGCTGGCCGCTAGGTGGCGCTTTTGGCGTTTTTCGCGTAAAATATGCAAATGAGCTATTTACGCCGATTCCCGAACGTACTTGCGGCGGCGCGTTATAGTTTACATCATTTGCGTTAGCGTTAGACCGGCGTAAGGTTACCCCTGCTATAGGAGGCATAGCCAATGTTAAGTATGGACGTCAGGACAGCATCGAATTGTACGTCGGTTACGTCGTTTGCGTAAATCGTTCGGAAATGGGGCTCGACGTTAGTTACGTTCACGTCGTTTACATTGACAAAAAGCGACGTGATTTCACGCATGTGCACTGGGAACGTCCACGGACGGCGCATGCGGCGTCCAAAAAAAAGTCAATTACGTGGGGTCATGATTCATTTACATGAATCACACCCCCACTTCATAAATTTGAATTGCGCGGCCTTATGCCGCAACACATACATTACGCCGCCGTAAATAAGGGCGCAAGTTCTTTCTGAATACAGAACTTGCGCAAAAATTTACATCGGGGATACGTTACGCCAGCAGAAAGATCCGCGGATCTTTCTGAATCTGGCCCTATATATTTTCCTGAAGGCAGATCACCTGGAGAATAAAGTGTTGGCTGTTGCAATTTTTCACAAGCGAGACCTACTCACACAGTTGCTTTTGCATGTATGTGCGGGATGGTATTTTTTTTTACATTTTTATAAATTAAAGGGATTGTAAAGCTTTAAAAAAATTTGGGGGGGGGGGGGGGAAACAAACATGTCATACTTACCACCACTGTGCAGCTAGTTTTGCACAGGGTGGCCCAATCCTCGTCTTCTGCGGTCCCTCTGTGGCTGTCTCGGCTCCTCCCCGCTTCTGGTAACCTCCCTGGGAAGCACTCTCCCAAGGGGGTTACCTTGCGGGTGTGCGCTCCTGAGTCCTGTATTCGGCGTCCGTAGACACCAACTACAGGACTCGGCCTCGCCCCTGGCCCTTGCGTCATTGGCGTTGACAGCAATGCGAGCCAATGGCTGCAGGACTTTCAGGGCTCGGGTAAGTAAACCGGAGGGCTGGGGGGCTGGCAAACATCAAAAGTTTTTTCACCTTAATGCATAGGATGCATTAAGGTGAAAAAACATGAATCTTTACAACCCCTTTAATTTGATTTATTTTATTAAATTAGATTTTTCAATACTTTTTCCCTTTTTTCATTTAACATTATTGCTATCACAAAGGTCTCAGGACATGAAGTGGTTAAAGAGCAACTCCAGGTGACAAAATTAACACAATTTATATCATGCTCTTTTGTATTCTTTCTTTAGGTTAGTCATGTAACCTGCTAGGTCCTTTCTTCCTTTTGCTCTTCTCAAGCCTGATGTGCCGTCTGAGGCATAGCCAAGTCCAGCAGTTCACCAATCGGCTGGCTCCAGAACTACGCAACGTGCTGTTCATAGTCTGCGACTAGCAGATTTTTTAAATGGGTGCTTTTTTCCTGTCTATGAACAAATACAGACAGGAGAAAGGTGCCTGTTTTTTTACAAATTGTCCATAATTGTATGGACAGTTGGCAATGCATGAGTCTTTGCCTCTTTTAATGCAATAAAGTATTTTGCTTGCTTTAGAAACTACAGCTTTGCAATACATGCCCATTATTAAGTCTAGGATCTACACTTGATTCCCCCAACTGTTCTCCTCCTAGTATGTATGATGCATGCATGTTTTTAGCTCCCAAACCGCTAGCGGTGCGGTTTTAACCCCCGCTAGCGCATTGCCGGCGGTATTACTGCCGTGTCCCATTGTTTTCAATGGGAAGGAGCGGTAAACACACCGCTCTTCTTACCGCTCCAAAGATGCTGCTGGCAGGACTTTTGGAGCGGTCCTGCCAGCGCATCGCCTCAGTGTGAAAGCACATTGAGACTGCAGGGCTGGAGGTTTTTTAGCGCTAAAACTCCTCAGTGTGAAAGGGGTCTAAATAGTACATTGAGGTCTGCTTGTAAATTGGAAACACCCTGTAAGGATGTTATAGCACTACATATGTTGGTGTCATCTGCAAATACTAAAATGGTACTTTTAGTCACAAACATTATATCATTTATAAATATAATAAACCTTTTCCATCTCTCTACCCTTTCTAGGTGCCGGTACAAAAAGTATTTTCTAATCCACGTACGGAATGCCAGGGTATGTAACCCTCTTTGGGGACAGGATTAACCCCTGACTCTCATTTTTTGTTTTTCTAAAATTAATTAAATCAGACATATGGAAGACATGACAGTTTATTTCATGCACCATGAGAACAAAGTTAGACTAATTTGGTTTTACTGGATAGAGTTCATGAGCCTCCAAGAATACAGGGTATCATTCCCAGGTGCTGCGTTCCCTGACCTTTTGTTACCTGGGAATCTCAAAATGCGTGCTTGTAGCACAGAATTGTTATTCCTAAACATACCCACTGAAGCTCCCAATGGTCTCTTACATACAGAAAGTCATTCCCCACCACGAAACAGATTCAAATCATCACACAAGGGGAGGAAAGCTGTACTATGTATAGCTTTATGACTAAACACTAGGTAACAGAGTAATAATCAGGCCCACAACTAATGAGTAAAGAAGACTGTTGGGAATTCCTCAGTTTGCTTGCAATTTCCAGGCTTGTTATTGTGCAATAGGATGAACTTAGGAACTGAGAATATCAAGTGCTGATGGAAGGTGCCTTACAGTGTGGGCACATAATCTTTCCATGTTCTGTCCTTTTAATTCTAAGTCATTTCTAAACCTGTTCTTCAGGATGGTATGGTATGTAGTGTTTCAAGATTTTTGAGTGTCTTGGTGACTTTTGCTGGTTTCTTATATTAAGCTGGCCATACATGAATCGAAATTTATACCGGTTCAACACGGACTGGATGAATTTCATAGCTACATACAGACAGTGAAAATGTGCAGTAGACTACCTTAAGAACTGGCCAGATTGTTTTAAAAAGGCCTGAATTCTTTTATAAATGCACAAAATAAAACTGCATGCTAGGGATGAGCCGAACATACTCGCGTTCGGTTCGCACCAGAACCGTCAAACAGACCGAGCATGGGACTCGAACGTTCAAATTAAAAAACGCTAATTTTAAAGACCAATATTCAAGTTATTGTTGGAAAACGTCTTTGAGAACCCGGGTCTTGCCCCAGGGAACATGTATCAATGGAAAAAAGTTTAAAAAACGGTAGTTTTTTCAGGAGCAGGAGCACTCCTGAAAAAGTGACCGTTTTTAAAACTTTTTCCATTGATACATGTTCCCTCGGGCAAGAACCGGGTTCTCAAAGTCGTTTTCACAGGCAATCTATAGACACCCAGCAGGTACACTATTTAAAGGAATTTTTTTTTATTTTTTTTATTAGGAGCAGTGATTTTAATAATGTTTAAATAAAAAAAAATGAAAAATTCCTTTAAATATTGTACCTGCAGTGCTGGGTGTCTATAGTTTGCCTGTGAAAACGTCTTTAAGAACCCGGGTCTTGCCCAAGGGAACATGTATCAATGGAAAAAAGTTTTAAAAACTGTTGTTTTTTTAGGACTCCTGAAAAAAACGACAGTTTTTAGAACTTTTTTTTCCATTGATACAGTACATGTTCCCTCGGGCAAGACCCGGGTTCTCAAAGACGTTTTCACAGGCAAACTATAGACACCCAGCAGGTACAATATTTAAAGGAATCTTTCTTTTTTTTTTTTTTTTAACATTATTAAAATCACTGCTCCAGGAGCAGTGATTTTAATGATGCTAAAATTAAAAAAATTAAAATAAAATTCCTTTAAATATTGTACCTGCTGGGTGTCTATACGTGTGATAACGTCTTTAAATAGCACAATCACCTGCCTGCCAGTAAATTAGGAAGCACTGATCTATCAAAGCTATACAGTGTATAAATATATGTACAACTCCTAGGGATGTATATATATTCTCTACACACTGTAAATTAAGGTAAACTGACTAGCCTGCCTGCCTGCTCTATCTAGCTATATAAAAAGACAATCTCTCTGTCTCTCTGACTGCTCTCATTAACAAGCCGGAACACACTACACGAGGCCGCGTGTGCTAAAACCCTGAGCCATAATTGGCCAAAGCCACCCAGGCTTTGGCCAATTATGGCTCTTCGTTTTTTGCGCGCTGTGATTGGTCAAGCATACGGGACATACAGCATGCTTGACCAATCATCAGCGCGCAATGCCGCAGTGAATTATGGCCCGTTTTGTGTCACTCGAATTTGGCGCGAACGTCGAACAGACAATGTTCGAGTCGAACATACGTTCGTATCGAACGCGAAGCTCATCCCTACTGCATACTAATATTTATAGGTAATAACACCAGAGGTAGTTGGTCCAGGGAATATCCAATTGGCTCTTAGGGGAATTAGGAAGGATTTCTTTTCCCCTGCTGGAACAAATTGGGGTTATTTTTTTGCCTTTTTTGGATCATCTGTGGGTATATAATTGTGTATATGGAGGTTTTCTATTTTTTGAACTAGATGGTCTTTTTTCAACTAGACTAAACATGTAACTCTGTCACCAATGGCTTGTTACCAAGTTCAACATAAGTTTGTTTATGGATGAGGTTCTGAACCCCTTGCCAATATAAGTCACATGTTTAATTGGATAGTACTTTTACAGTAGCATTCCAGCCAAGACTTGATATTGGACATCTCATTTTTATTGTGAAAGTCTCCCTTGTTTTGTCATCCAAAAGCTTTGAGGCTGCTGTTGGGCGCCACCATCTTGGATGTCATATCATTAGCCCCAGCAAACTCAGAGTTGTCAATCCAAAGACACTTTATAGATTTTTCCTTTGATCCTTCCCAGTAGCCACATAAAAGGTTATGTAGGAGGGTGAGCCGGAGTATCTTAGTCAGCAAACACAGCAGTTAGTCACTTCCAGAAGAGGAGAGGACTTTGAACTGGCAAGAGAGAAGGAACTAAGGTTGTGCCAAAGCTCTTGCTGACGTAGTCAAATTCCCTAGCAAATTTGAAGGCACATTGCCATCAAATAAAAATTATAATGTGTAGCGCTACCCCCGCAGGAGCCGCTGGATAGATTTGGATTGGCCTGTTACCTGTATGAATGTCTAGGGGTATGATGATGATGATGATGAGAACAATGACGGAATGTCCAAACAGTGTCTTTCTGTGTTTTTATTCTTGCCCAACACGGCAAACAGTGAACTTGGAGTAGATAGAGTAAAGATGGGTGAAAAGGAGAATTTGCAGATTCAGGTCTAAGAACGACGGAAACAATCCTGCTTCCAATCCAATGTCGCCACTTCAGCCGGAGTGGGTACAGCATACCTGGACAGTCTTTCTCACAGAACTGGCAGCCAGAATATCACTGATAATCTTGAGAAGGAGAACAAGTCTCTGACAGATTTGACTGAAATAGAAAGTAGGAGTGAGACCTCTGCCACAGGCCCTTTACTTTGAAACACAATTCGTGAGGTGAATCCTTCTCAAGATTATTGATGCCTGAATCTCCCTCAGGTAGTTTTCTTCAAATAGTCACCGACTGACAGGTTGCCATTAGACAAACTCCCAGTGTCCGGGCACCTCGATCCCCGATGGCTCATCTAGGCCCTATTGGATTGCCTGCCTCTGGGCTTTCCTCAGACTGACTCCCCACCGAACAGCACAACTCGCTTGGGATCTTCTTCTCAAAAATATGGGACCCAATAAGTCACTGGGCCCTATTACAGCTTCAGTTGCTCCGGGCCAACATGGTCCCGGAAACAAGAACAACGTGTGGCACGTGCGCCCCGGCCTGGTAGGCCATATCGCCGGGGCCCGTGATGTGCGCACACCCTGAAGGTGGGTGCTGCACCCGGATCCAGTCACAAACTCCCCCGCCAAAATGGCATCTGCTCAAGAAGTACCCTCCCCAGCATGCCCCGCGAAGGAAAAAACTCTCTGATTGGCTGCTGGCAAGAAGGCGCTCTGACCTGGACTCCACTGCTGCCACCTGTCGCCCCGGGGTGGAAAGGCACCTCAGGAACACAGAAAGAACTGACAGCACAGCCCAGCTAGAACAAAAGCTGAATTTTTACAAATCACCTGGATGAGAGCTACATAACCCTCTCATCCCCCTCTAAATTTGAAATAGCACCTGGACTGAAAGTACACAGGTGCTACAAATGTTTAAAAAAAAAAAAATGGAAAGGAAAAATGCTGCATGTAAAGCCTCGTACACACGACTGGATTTCCTGGCAGAGTGTATGCTTACCTGTCCCAGGTAAACCCATGCATGCTCGATAAGAGTTTGACGCATGCGCGGTAGCATACAAGTTTAGTGTGGGGTGTAGCAAGATGGCGGCGATTGCATTGAATGTGACTAGCGCCGGCTCATCATAGTCAATGACACCACCGCGTTCTCGCCATTCAAAAGAATGGCGGTTCTTTTGAATGGCCGTCTGTATGCATGGCTTTGCAAGACAAGCTTGCCAGGAATCCTGTCAGGAAAACCAACGTTTTTTTCCTGACGGGATTCCCGGCCGATTGTGTAGAGGGCCTAAGGATTTAAAATACTTGATTTTCCTGTGTTTTACATGCATTTGTTTTAGGTTGACAACAGGGACAAAAGCAAAATAAAAAAAGAAACGCAAAATGATCTTTGCTATTCAGACGAAACACAGTTTTAAAGCCACCGTAGGCCTGCCATACACGGTTCAAATTTCGGCCGGTTCAGCAGATACCATCTGAGATTCAAACCATTAATTGGCAGGCTGGGTGTACCAAGTTCATTGATCGATCAACTTGGGGAACAACCAGCCTGTCGAATTCTCTTGTAATCATCACTAGCGGCTGTGATGGGAATGGCTTCCCCTGCCCGAGAGAAGGCAATAGCTGATTTCCCTGCCAGCACTGTCTGTGTTAATGGAGAAATCATGCAAATTTCTTTCCTGAAACCAGTGGTTGTAGGAAACAAATTTTCATTGTGTTTGGACTGCCTTAGTGGGTATTTCTGTTAACTTATTCATGTAAGTCTTTGCTTTGGCTCACGTAAAACAGCAACATATATCTAGGTAATGATAATGAAAATAGACTACACTTCCATCATACATGGATGCAGGCACTGTACAATCCATCCCTTAGAACACCT
The DNA here is from genome assembly GCA_029574335.1 of Rana kukunoris. Classification (NCBI taxonomy): domain Eukaryota; kingdom Metazoa; phylum Chordata; class Amphibia; order Anura; family Ranidae; genus Rana; species Rana kukunoris. The sequence goes on along the minus strand of CM056050.1, from coordinate 505,511,893 downwards.
TCCACAGCTCATAATCCCAATCGCGTTTTGCGATCCACCAATCAAAATCTACTCCAGATACCGAAAGCCAAGTACAAGTCCAAAGGAGAAAGGAGATTTGCGGTCCAAGGTCCCAGACTATGGAACGCTTTACCAACCAGCATTCGGTTGGAGGAGAACCACTCAGCATTCAGGAGAAAGATCAAGACTCATCTCTTTTGATACCAAAGGAGACAGGAACAACAAGCACCCAGAGGCGATTAAGTTCGCATGTGCTGCGCTATATAAGTTTTCATTCATTCATTCACAACATCTATCTATTCAAGGTACTGATGGCTTTGTGTTTTTTGTAGTTTCCTTTCTTTTTTCAGAATGACCTAAATATGACGTTAATACCTGCCATTATACCATCTTCCAATTATAAATGAGAGATTTAAAATCACAATAATGTTTTTTTAAATGAAACGAGATGACTTTTATTAATGAGGCTTCAGTAATGTCTATTGGATATGTACGCTACAGTAAATATCAATGAAAGTTACAGAGAAAAAAATAAAAAAGAGTTGACATTTCTACTCTCCATATCTCATGTAAAGGTCACCTCACAATGGAATCATAACATTGTGCGGAAGGGTTAAGTTAGCCAATACCACTATTGTTATTAATGAGCACAGATTTTGTTGATAAGACCTAAAGAGCTTGGTGCATTTGGCACAAAGAGGTTTCGGCATTTTGCCAAGTCATTTTTTTAATAACCATTGCTAACCTTTAATAGATTACCGCGTCACATTTCTCATTGCGATTCCCATCCATTGATAAATTACATTCCAAATATATTGGCTGATTTCGTAACGGTGACTGGTTTTTAGTAGACACAGGCTGTTTGTCTGTAATTTTCTACTAATGAGAAAATATATCTAGGTAGTAAAGGATTATAGGATAAGATATATATCCAGTTAATTAAAATTAACAAGGTCTAATTTTAGCACTGAGTTATTTAAGTTCCTACACATGAAACAAAGAAGAGGGAGGAGATCCAAAAAAAAAAATGAGAGTAGGAATATTTTCACAACTGCAATTTCCTTCTGAACATTGGTTACCATAACAACGTCAAGTGATCCTATATTTTACTTAAAATTTCATTTCATAACAATAATTGTTATAATTATCTGTTTCAGCGCTTTTAGCACACATTTCTCTCGCTCCCATTGTTTTGGATCTCTGGTTGCTGTAACAACAAGGTTGTCCCTGTTTTCTGACAAAGACAAACTTTTTCCTTTAATGGAAATACAGGTCGGCATTCCCTGTAATCAGATGCGTCTGCTACTAGTCTTTTTACGTGATTGAGGCTACATCTATGCATCATAAGAGAATCCAGAGGTGACACCGGGGAGATAAACATATTTCTTTGATTTATAAATATTTAGAAAATGTCAGTGAGGCATGTCAGTCGTGTTACTTTAATATTTAGGCCAGCAGCAGATAACTAGTGAATTATGACCCTAAGCAGTGGTGGTGCATCCATAGTGGGCGCTGCCCCCTCTCTCCTGCACTGTCACTCAGCAATACATAGATTCATGCATTGCATGAATCTATGTATTGTCACCGCTGCCGCTCGCTATTCAGGTGTCCGGCCTCCTGTTGAGTAAAGGTCATCTGAATAACATTGGTGGGTGTGTTTTGGAAGTGTCTATCAGAAGCCGATTAGAGACTTTTTTTCCTTCAAAAATGACATTTAGTGCAGGGAACCACAATTAAAAAAAAAAAAAATGTGTGGTGGTCCCCCCAAATTCCATATCAGGCCCTTCAGGTCTGGTTTGTATTTTAAGGGGAACTCCGCACCAAAAAAAAGGCATGGGTTCCCCCAAAAATCCATACCAGACCCTTTATCCGAGCACGAAACCTGGCAGGCCACAGGAAAAAAAATTATGGCACTGATTACACTAATAGGTGGCACCTGTGGGCACTGATATATGGCACTGAATGGTGGTACTTGTGGTCACTGATAGTGCCATTTATCAGTGCCCACAAGTGCCATATATCAGTTCCCACAAGTGCCACCTATCAGTGCAATCAATACCATCTATGAGTGCCCACAAGTTCCACCTATCAGTGCCCACAAATGCCACCTATCAGTGCAATCAGTGCCATCTATCAGTGCCCACAAGTGCCACCTATCAGTGCAATCAGATGGCACTTGTGGGCACTGATAGATGGCACTGATTGCACTGATAGGTGGCACTTGTGGGCAGTAATAGATGGCACTTGTGGGTACTGATAAATGGCACTGATTGCACTGATAGGTGGCACTTTTGGGCACTGAAAGGTGGCACTTGTGGGCACTCATAGATGGCACTAATTGCACTGATAGGTGGCACTTGCGGGCACTGACAGGTGGCTGACACTGAAATGCTGCAAAAAATGACGCAATGAAAATATTTATTTAAAAAAACTATGCTGCAATGCCCATCTTGGTACACCCCACACTCGGCTGCAGTAAGCAGCATCAGACATCTTGTTACACCCAGCCTGAACTATATGGGCTGGGTTTAACAAGATGTTCGCTGCTGGTTCACTGCAGCCGAGTGCAGGGTGTACCAAGATGGGCGTAGGGATGTTCAGCCGTGAGCGTATGTGACAGCACCGGCCACTGATCCTGATGCAGCTGCGCCCTACACCTCTGCCAGCTTACCTGCCTCTCCATCCACAGGCTCCGTCCACTGTCTCCATCCACAGGCTTTGCCCACCATCTCCATCCACAGGCTCCGCCCACCCTCTTTGTCCACAGGCTCTGCCCATCCTCTCCATCCACAGGCTCCACCTGCCCTCTCTGTCCACAGTCTCTGCCCACCAACCAGGTATCGGGTAAGGCTTTGAGAGCATTTGCGTGAGTACAAGTACTCGCACAAATGCTCGGTATCGGTCCCGATACCGATACTAGTATCGGTATTGGGACAACATTAGTGTTAACCCTTCCTTACTCTGGCCATAACTAAAAAAAATAAAAAATAAATGTTTTGGTTGAAGTGAACTTAAGGGATTTTCCTTGTTTACCATTATTATTAAAAGTGAATGTAGCACCCTTATCTAGTTAGGCTGCTAGGCTAAATTTCATTTCAAATTGAGTAATTATTTTTGTCTGGTTAGGGTTTCCTAGCTGGGTGTTTGATATCTCACACCTGCTTCTGAAAGAAGCTTCCAGGAAATAGGACAGGGAGAGCCAAATGACCAATATGAATATTTATCATTCCCCAATCTCTGGAAGGATGTATCCAGAAAGTGGCTGGGGAGGTGATAAATGTTTTGAAGGCCTTTCCAGGGTGCTGCCCATTGGAGATAGCTACCGAAACGGGAATTTCAGTCTGGACCTTAGCAGAAGTTTGACTGAGGGCAGGGAGGAGATTGCTGCAGTGCACTGTTTTGAAGTCTTGGTCTGGAGAAGGATTTATTACCTCACGCACTGAGGATCTACCTGTGAATGGTGGGTGGCAAACGTTGTGAGGGAGAACTGATTGTAGTGTGTGTCAGCTCATGTAAGGATTTCTACTAAGAGCCTTGTCCTCCCATTGATTACTATTACCATTTGGAGTATCCTGTGACCTAAACCTCTCTCCTCAAGTTCTTTAGCATTAAATAGTAAAAAGACATTCTCTAGATGTAGCTATTACTGTCAGTGTGCATGGGACTGTTCTTGTGACTTGCAGCCTCTGCACTTGCAAGGGGGACCTGGCAATATTATGAAATGCTGAATGCTGAATGCTACATGAAAGTAAAAGAAAATCCCAAATTTTGGGTTGACATCAAAACAGTAAAAGATGAAAAATCTTCCAATGGGTAAACTGGTGACACCCAAAGATTTCCTCTCACTTCTTGTTTTGGCTATGGGTCAGGCAGTTAATAAAAGCCCCCCAATAGGACACAGATGGCAAAAGAAAAAACTGACAGGGGTTATAACCTTCCCTTACTCTAAATCTCTAAATCTAAAATGAAAAAAAAGTTTTGCCCTTAGTTAGTCTCCAATATATAAATATAAAAAAATCTGGACTAGATAATAAATATGATGATTTATCACAAAAATAAATCATTGCGTGACACAAACCCTAAAGTTTATCTTTGTCCAACTCCCTTTTCAGATGGAGAAAAATAAGAAACATTTAAAATACATTTATATTTGTGGTAATGGTTTTGTTTTTGACATACTTGGAGAGTGAATTGGCTTTATCCCTTGTGCATCTGGTTTTTGTCGCCTGTGATATATGCTCTGCTATCTTTTAACACTTTAGTTACTATTGTGACAGAATACAATTTTCTTCTATTTTGATTTAGTATAGAATAAACAAGCTATTGTCATGGATAAGAAAATTCTCTCATCTGATATAAATCAGAACTATGACTAAAGGCATCCGCTGACAGTAGTGATCAAGCTGCCAGACAGTGTTCCATGATTGGATCATTGATGGCCCAAAGGGGAAGGCTGGCACCAGGGCTGTCAACAGAGTTCCTTTACGGAAACAAGCTGCGTGTTGGTATTCAGAGAACATGCATGCTTATGCCTATGGAGGCATTGTATTAACACCCTTAGTACTGGCCTATCTCAGGGGAAAACAAGAATGACTGGGCAAACAAATTCTATTACTGGCCGATCAACCTCCTGTCTGAAAAGACCTAACTAGGAGTGTCAAGGAAGTCCTACAGACATATAAACATTCCCCACTCTAATCATAAATGGCTGGATAGGGGCAGAGAATGCCATGGGACCTGCAACAGTTGGCCCAATCCCAAATACTGCATCCAATGTTTGAATAGCAAAATGCAGGATAGAGAATAATAAAACATTTAGGTTAACAGTTCAGGTCACTGCACCCTTTCTTCTTGATGTTAGGGGAGTACCTAATAGGTTTAAAGCTAAACCGAGCATCCAAAATTTAAGTATAATTTCATTGGGTTGGTTGCAGATCAGATTTAGAGGGGTTGTAAAGGTAATTTTTTTCCCCAAAATAGCTTCTATTACCTTAGTGTAGTCCTCCTTCACTTACCTCATTCTTCCATTTTGCTTTTAAATGTCCTTATTTCTTCTTAGAAAAACGAAATTCCTGTTCTTCTGTCTGTAACTACACACCGTAATGCTAAGCTTTCTCCCTGGTGTGGAGACAGCTCCTTTCTCTATCTGCAAAGTAGAGAGTGTCCTGACTTGCCTGCTCGCCCTCTCCCCCCTCAAGAGGCTTTCTCCACAACGGGAGAAAGCCTTGCATTACTGTGTGTAGTTACAGACAGAAGAACAAGAAGTGAGGATTTCTCAGAAGAAATAAGGACATTTAAAAGCAAAATCGAAGGATGAGGTAAGTGAAGGAGGACTGCACTAAGGTAAAGGAAGCTATTTAGGGAAAACAAAATTACCTTTACAACCCCTTTAAGGCCCATTCATACTAGAGCAGTGATTGGCAGTTTGCTGCACTGGAAGTATGCCAGTCACTTCTATTATTTTCTATGTGCTCATGTTCTCACTACAATGCAACCCAGAGGTGTGATATTATGCAGCATATCTGTATAATATCGCATTTCACTGGATAGCACCACACGTCACCACACTGCAAGCGCAATGCACTGTTACATTGCCATGGACGTTGCTAAGAGACTCCTAGCTCTTACTGTTCCCTCTCAACTTCACAGGAGCGAGCTCTCAAATACTGATTTTTAGACATGTGCATTCGTTTTCGGCCGAATGCATTTTCGCCCGAATTTCAGGTATTTTCGTTATCATTTTAACAAATGAAAACAAACGCGCAGAAACCAAAATCCGAAAGATCCGACATAAAAAAAATGCTTTATTTCCGTTTTCATTGCTACAACAGTTCGATATAGATTTGACATGATGCTGACAATAGCAATCTGTGTCTATCGAATCTAATGTGTCTAACCTTAACTCTATTAGTCCAAGATTATTCTACATAGGGAAGAAAGATTCGACATAGAGAAAAGGTTCGACATATAGAGACAGTGTTGGGGTAGACCATTCGACATGAACAACGAAGATTCGACGAAGCAGCGAAAAACATACAAATGTCGAATCTGTCATTGAAGGCTTATGGTGTCTGTCGAAAGTTCTAAGAAGATTCGACAAGCAGCTAAACTGTACGACGCCGCAATCATACATTTCCGGTTAAATGCTCGGCCCATAGGCTATAGAAGAATTGGAATGTTGGTTGACTAGTAATAATAATTTATAAATATAATTATTACTAGTGTCATACAACATTAGAATTCTTGTAGGCGAAATTCGCTTGTAGGTGAAAGAATCTTCTTAGAACATACGACCAACACCATAAGTCTTCAATGACAGATTTGACCTTAATTAATTTGGATTTTCAGACAAATGCATTTTTTAACAAAACAAAATAAATAAAAAGTAATTTCGGGAGTAACTAAATACATTTATTTTTTGGACGAAAACAAAATTCTGAAACAAAATATTTCAGTGTGCACATGTCTACTGATTTTAGACCTACTGCATCAAACGATAAAAAGTGCATTTACAGGCAATAAAAGGAGCGGGCTCAATTGGCATCGATAGAGATAAACCAGGGACAAGACAGGACACACACAGGAACAGTCCAAAAAGGTTAATTCTGCACTTTCAAGCAACAAATCAGTAAACAAATATAGTAACTGTGCTAGAAGGCTTTGTACAGCAAGTCTATATATTAAAACAAAACAGAAATTCCGACCGTGTGTATGCTCAATCGGACTTTTGCTGTCGGAATTTCCGCTAACAAAAGATTGAGAGCTGGTTCTCAAATTTTCAGATGGAAAAAAATACTATTGGAAAATCCGATCGTCTGTAGCAATTCCAGCGTGCAAAATTCCGGCGCATGCTCGGAAACAATTCAACGCATGCTATTAAGTAGGGTTGTCCCGATACCACATTTTTAAGACTGAGTAAAAGTAACAATACATTTTTTAAAGTACTCGCCGATACCGATTACCGATACTTTTTTTTTAATGTCATTTGTCAGTCTTTTTTTCTATTTTACAATTAAAAATTTCACAATTTTTTGTTGTTTTTTACAATGCTTTTTTGTAGTTGGGGGGAGCGGAGCACGGAGGGTGACAGCTGCAGCATGGAGGGGGGAGCGGAGCATGGAGGGTGACAGCTGTGGCATGAAGGGGGTGAGCGGAGCACGGAGGGTGACAGCTGCAAAATTGAGTGGGGAGCTGAGCATGGAGGGTGACAGCTGCGGCATGGAGAAGGAGAGGGGAGCACGGAGGGTGACAGCTGCGGCATGGAGGGGGAGAGCGGAGCACGGAGGGTGACAGCTGCGGCATGGAGGGGAGAGCGGAGCACGGAGGGTGACAGTTGCGGCATGGAGGGGGAGAGCGGAGCACGGAGGGTGACAGCTGCAGCATGGAGGGGGGAGCGGAGCATGGAGGGTGACAGCTGTGGCATGAAGGGGGTGAGCGGAGCACGGAGGGTGACAGCTGCAACATTGAGTGGGGAGCGGAGCACGGAGGGTGACAGCTGCGGCATGGAGGAGGAGAGGGGAGCACGGAGGGTGACAGCTGCGGCATGGAGGGGGAGAGCGGAGCACGGAGGGTGACAGCTGCGGCATGGAGGGGAGAGCGGAGCACGGAGGGTGACAGTTGCGGCATGGAGGGGGAGAGCGGAGCACGGAGGGTGACAGCTGCAGCATGGAGGGTGACAGCTGCAACATGGAGGGTGACAGCTTCGGCACGGAGGGTGACAGCAGAACCGAGGAGGATAGCAGCTGCTAGCAGCGGCACGGAGGGGGGACACGGAGCATGGAGGGGGAGCGCAGAGCCAAGGAGGATAGCAGCTGTACAGAAGGGGGGACACGGAGCATGGAGGGGGAGAGCAGAATGGATGGGGGGAACTGGAGGAGGATACATGCGGGTCAGGTATCGGGTAAAGTATCGGAGCATTTTCCCTGAGTACAAGTACTCAAGAAAATGCTTAGTATCGGTCCTGATACTGATACTAGTATCGTGTTGTACGTCACCGTTTTCTTGACGGACGAAAGGTCAGAGAACTTTTGTGTGACCTGTGTATGCAAGCCAAGCTTGAGCGGAATTTCGTTGGAAAAACCATCCAAGGTTTTTCCGACGGAAAATCCGATCGCGTGTACAGGGGATTCGTTTAAAACTAACAGATTCTTCCATCCACACAATGAAGGTGGATAGAAGAGCCCTTTACACATGCAACATCTGCTGATAATCAGTGGTGGCAGCTGATTAGCTGCAGCTGCAGATCAGGAAAAAAAATGACATTCAGAAGTCACAGATGTCCCTTTAAAAGATAGTCATACGCTGAACGAAATTTGTCTAGTCCCTGCTGAATGTCTTGAATTTCGTTCAGTGTATGGCCAGCTTAACAGGATGCTCTAATAATCTTTTCCTCAAAATAACCAGGCCTCCCAGGTACTTAGGGCCAGATTCAGGAACACTTGCGCTGGAGTATTTCGATATGCGCCGCGTAACTGTGATGATGCGCCGTCGTTTCTATGTGCCCGTACCCACCAAACTAGATGCGCCCAATAACGGGTCATTTGCGACCGGCGGAACGTTCCGACGCCAGAGTATCGTCAGCGCTTAATTTCGCTGGGCGCATCAGTCGCGCCTATTGATTTCCCCTGCAAATATGCAAATGAGGGATTTTTCCCAATTCACGAACGGATTAGCACCATACGCTGGCTACATGCGCCGCGCGTATCTCGTCCGTCCGGCGCAAAGTTATTTCTACAAAAGGCTGCTTTATCTTTACTCCAGACGGTCACAGGTCAGCAGGAGAGCAGCTACAGCAGCGTTACCGACGATAAGAGCTAGCTGAGCACCCCCACTTGCAGGACAACACCTCTGTCCATGCTTGTCTGTCAAATTTTACAGCCATGGAGGAAGACATCATAGGTCTCCATAGCCGAGATGACGGCTGACAGCTCCTGGCCATTAAAGTTCAGCTTTCTCCTGTGTGTTTGCGGGGAACGGGAGCAGCCATCTCAGAACAAAAGTAACATCACTGCGGGGAGGGGGAGCAGGATATACTTTAGTGCCGGAATGGCGCTTCTACGGGCGCATTTAAACGCCCAACGGAAGGCATTGCGCTGACGTTTCCCGTGAAGTGGTGCCGACGGAAGTTGTGAGCATGCGCACAAAGGGGGCGAGTGGAGCCTCACTCACTGCGCATGCTCCGTGGTTGATGCGCTGAACGTAAGCCTCTGCACTGGGCTCCGCCCATCATTTACATATGATCACACCCACTTCCCCTTGCGTCGGGTTACGCCAGCGCATTATCGTTACTCTGGCGCAAGTTTACGCGCAACTGCTATGTGAATAACAGTACTTGCGCTGAAAGGGTCTTCAGAGTAACGTAAATGAGAAGCGTTACTCTGGAGCAAAGATGCTCTGATCTACCTGAATCTGGCCCTTAGTGTTCTATTAACAGTCAGCCTTTTCACCCACCAGCAGGCTCTCACAGAAGAGAGTGAAAGAGCGAGAGAGACTCTATCACCGGTCAGCTTACTTATATAAAGGCCTGTGGCCAGCTGAGGTCAATACTGAGGCCCGACTAACAGGTAGGATGTGCACCTAGAACTAAAGGCTTTATTCCACCAAGAGCTCTACAGAGAGGAAAGGCTCCAAGACCCAGAACAGAACTTACTGTACTAAGATATGAATAAACAACAGAGTGTGTTTCTTCCATAGCAGATAACAACCCTGGCACCCTGCACTATGTGTAGGTGAGAAACCCAGATGACACATATACTGTACACATGGACAAATTCCTGCCAGCCAGTGCCTCACAATGATCATAGTTTTGAAGCTCACATATTGTAGTTCACTGGGCTTCATAAGGCTGAGCTGTGGAATAAGGCCTCTTTCACACGGGACAGATCTGTCATGATCCGCCTCGTGAACCTCCACTTGCTCAGCTGGGATTGCTTCGTTGATCCCTGCTGAGCCGGCGGATGACAGGGCGGTCAATGCACACTGTGCAGGGACCGCCCTGTCTGATCTCCGCTCTCCCCTACGGGAGGATCGGATGAACATGGACTGTCTGTCCATGTTCTCCCGATCCTATCCGCAGATGGATGGAAAAATAGGGTTTTCCTCCGTCTGTAGAATCGGAGGATTGCGGACCCAGATGAGATTGGGTGTCAGCAGATGTTCATCCGCTGACACCCGCAATCTAATAGGGATCAATGTATGTCCCTTTTTCATCCGTAAATAGATGAATGAAAAAGCGGACATACGGTCCGCCCGTGTGAAAGAGCCCTAAGTGGTAATTCATTTGTGCATGTTGAATATCTCAGTGGAACTATAAGTTGAATGCATTAGCTCTGTAGGATTTATTTAAATCTAACTAACACAATCAGTTCCCACATGAACCATAGTCACTGTACTTTTTCCTCCTTATCTGACTTGTCCTCCACCTATCAATCCCTGCCAGGCACTTAGTGCTTGTTGTTAAAGCACAATTTACAAGTAAGAGTTTTAATAACACAACAACACTAATCGCCATGCTATCCTTTCACCAAACACTATTAATTATCTTTTTCCCACGCACTGGGATCCCTAATGTACTTACCTATGTGCAGCTAATATCTTTGCTTATCCACCAAAACGACATGTCCCTTTTCATCCATCTGACAGCTGCTGTAACTCTTTAAAAGAGATGGGCCTCCCATGTTAATTAATGCAGGTATTAAAAGACACTTATGCTTGCTAACTTTTGTACATAGAGATGAACTGCACAGAATATATTACTGATATTTTGATGTGCTGCATTGTGAAGCTTGAATAGTACTTTGACTTAATTTTTCTTCTCTATCCAGCTGTAAAATTCTAAAAAAAAGCTCTTTGTATTGTCTACGTCTTTAGGTTTGTTTATTAGTTGATAGAACAAAGTTAGAGGCTTTGTTCTGTTATTTTAAGGAAACCAACAATTAGTTAAAAAAAATAAAAAAATTAAAAAGGCAGTAGACACTTAATCACAAAATACATTGTGCTTGGTTGTCCTTTCAAATTGGTTGCATTCTGTTATAAGCGATCCCTTAGACAGTGTAACAGTCTCATTTACAACACTGTCACCTAATATGTGCATGTGTGTGAGCCTGAATACCAAAAACAATGTATCTCATGCTAAAGGAACTTAGGGCCAGATTCAGGTACATCTGCGCATTATTGGACCGGCGTAGCGCACCGCCTTTACGTTAGACTGGCGCAATGTAGCGGCGCAATCACCCTATTCTCGTCGCTTTTACGCAGAAATTTGCGCCTGCGCAACGTTATTTCAGAGGCGCAAGGCGGAGTAATACAAATTGGGAAGGACGTGGGCGTGTTACATTGAAATGAGCCGTGACCCCATGCAAATGAAGGGCCGGCCGGCTCGCGCATGCGCGCTTGAAGCAGACCATGGTCAGCACCTCTGTGCGCATGCTCACAACTCGGGAACGGCGCAATCAGTGAAATTGGAAGTGGACTAGGGCAAATTAGTGAACTACGCAAACAGCATAAATAGACAGAGACAAACGCACTTCCTTTGCAAAAGTACATCCCTTTGTATCCCTCCCTATACAGCAAGGTGCTTTTGTTCTGTTGTTTATTAGCGTTTGTTTGTTTGTTTGTGACGTGTCTTTGAGAGTGATTTTTGTCTTTTATGTGTTTTCTTTGTTGTTATTTTGTTTAAATTATATTTTTGCTGGCCATTTTTTATTTTTGCTGGTCATTTTTTTTTTTTTGGTTCTGTTTGTGTATGATTTGGGAATGTGGGGGTGACATTCCTGCGGGAAAAGGGGTGTCACCCTCAATTTTGGTGGAGAAGGGTTCCCCAGGACCAGGGAGAAGTGAACCCCAGGTCCGTGTGAATGGTGTATGAATGTACAGTGACATAATTGGAGCCTTGGCGTTGCTGCTCACAAGTCCTGCATGGTGGACTGGTGCCAATCCAATGTGATGAGGATGTGGGGTGTGTGTGCTAGGGACCACAGTGGTGTGCATGCATGCATTCTCATTGTGCCTTGATTAATGTGTGTGTTTAATGTGCAAAGATGCATAATGTGAGCTGGCATGAGATGGGGTCATGAGATGGGGTCCCAGTGCATATGCAGAGTCACCTTGAAGGGAAAAGACAGGAGGATGTTAGTAGTGCATGTGCCCCTTGTGATGTGTGCATCATGGGGGGGGGGCAGTCATGCCTGCCACCCATGTCACTCATCAACCAGCCAGCTGTTCCCATACATGTTCTGTTCGCAATCTGTGGGGATGGGGCTCTGATTGTATATGTAGCTGTCATGGGTGTCATGGGTAGTGTCATGTGTTGGGCTGGTGATGTCCTCCAGCAGGGTTGTGGTTAATTCCATGATGGCATGAGGGGTGAATCTGAAGATGCGAGACACCTCAGAATCACTCATGCCATAGATGTCTAGGCGTGTGTGATATTTCCTCTCCCGTGAAGAGTGAAGAGTGAAGAGTGAAGATTGAGGGGCTTGTATCAGCTAAGAATATTGTATTAGATTAGATTAAATTGAAAAGTTTATATAAGCCAAAAAAAATAATTTAGAAAAAAAAATCCTGTGCCCTCCTCAGTGCCCTCCTCAGTGCCCTCCTCAGTGCCCTCCTCATCTAAAGTCAGTAGTATAGCTATGAGCATGGATGCCCCTGGCATGTTGGCATACAGTTTGTTGGGCAACACGTGTGACTGCTGAGCTCCTCACTAACAGTGTTGCTTTATCTGACATGTAGACGATTTTTCTCTTTTTAGACCAGCTTTTCTATGGTCTAATTTTAGACAGGACATTTTGCTGTTGCGCTGCCCCAACGTTCTTTTGTGGATCCCCGTAAGTCCCTCATTAGCATATTTGACTAGCAAATCAATGGTTTGTCTAGCGCAGTTTTGCGCGGACGGATGCGCCTGTCTAACGAAATTACGCTGGACAAAAAAAATTAGATTTCTTGCGTATCTCGTTTTGGGGATGCCGTGCATCGAAAAGCAAGCGCACAATTAGACTTACGCCGCGCATCTCCTGTTACGCCAGCGTAATCGCTCTCTGAATCTGGCCCTTAGTTTTTTAGCAACATTTCTGCACATGCATATACTGTATTTTAAGATTGAATTTTTGCTGTCAGCTACTTCTGTTCATTACATGGTAAGTGTTTCCATCAAGATCAATGTCCTACATGAGTGTTCACATAATTCAAAACTCATTTCCGGGAAGATTTAAAACAAAACGATTTACTTCACCCAATGCATCTAATATATTTTGAGTTAAATAAATATATATGTATATATATATATATATATATATATATATATATATATAAGCACCAAATAAAAAAAAACTCTGATCATGTGACAAGTCGGCCCTCAGATATTTTTTCTCTGAAGTGAATGATGGTCAAGTCTGTAGAGCCTTCATCATTCTTGGTGGCTTTGCCCATTGACTATCTGAAAGGGTCAGCACAGGCTTTTTTCAGTGTTTTTCAGCATTCGGGAGTGATATAACAAGAGGGGCAGACACAAGACTGGCCACTGGACAGGTGAAGAGAAGCTGATTTAGGCTACTTGTCATCTCAACTGGAAGATAAACCCTGGATGATCTGACAGTGAATTCACGTGATTCTTGTATAGTTTTTTTTTTATTATTAAGAACTGAAGGCATAGGTTTATGTGTGTGAGTGGGGAGGGGGGAGACATGTTTTCGATTTTTATCTAGAGTTCTATGCAAGTCTTTCACATATTAGACAATATCACAATGTTATAGATAAGACTGGTACGCTATGGAAAATACACTAGAGCAGGTTCTTAGCAGCCAGCTTTATGGTATACTTTATACATGTGTAGCGGGGTATCACCATTTTTGATATATAAAAGATTACCATCGTTGATCGCGAAAGATCTCAGCTCCCTCCTGTGGCCAAGTTGGGTTAGAGCCACCTGTTGTTTACATTTTGTTCTGGTACCACAGAGAATGTTGGGGAATTGAGTTCAGGAGGAGAAGAGACTCCATTTGCCCTGGCCTGTAATAAACTACATTACCCAGAGAGTAGCTGTACAACCCCAAGATGCTTTGCCTTCCACGCCGCCTGCGAGGGGAGGTAATTTAAGGGAGAGGACGTGTTTGGCGCACTCTCTCTGGACCACCTCTTCAACCCAGGAGGACACTGCCAGAAGTGTCTCCACTGGGAGTAGGCCGCAGTTGAGGCCTACATATGCCCGGTCGGAGCGCCTTTGAGAATGAGAGGCGGAGCCTCTGCCGGAGTGATCGGACGAGTTTCCAGGGGGGCTGCTGGCTAACAGGACTGTGACTGCCGATCGGGGACGGAGTGCCGTAGAAGGACGGGGCCTGGGCGGTTGGGTGAGACGGGCACTTGCCCCCAGAGTACTGATTGTCTTGCAGGAGAGCAGATCGATAATATCCATCTTTGTGGTTTGACTATTCAGGAAACTTTCAACAGTTTACTATTACCCTATAGGATTATAAATTGCCCTTTGCGTGCCAAAGCATGCCAACACACAAGTGCACAAACTATTAGCAAGAAACTATATTGAAGTTTGGCCTGGGACGCCAGGTCATACTGATTAGCTATAGTACCCAAAGGTTATTTATTTAGTGTTGTATATTGACGATGTTCATCTCATTGCTTGTTGATCGAGTGCTGGGTGATGCTTGGCAGGAGGGCGTCTCAATTTGTATGTTTTGTTGAAGGGTTCCCTTTTGCTGTCTGCTTACACAGGTCTACATGACATTGTAGTCTAGCTCATATTTAAACTTTATTATTGTTACTGATACTGCAGGGATCTACAAATAGTGTATCACTGTTTTACTTATGTTCATTTGTTTCCACTTTAAGTAAAGCATTACTTTGGTTATCTGAAGTCTGTGTGCAGCCTATCTTTCATACTGCAAGATCCCTTCCATTTAAGGTAACCCCTTTTATTTGCAAAATCTGTTGTAGTGTAACGGGATATTGTGTTTCCCCACAAGATACTGGGGTCCACAATTCCCATATTACCAGGTGTGTCAAGGGAGGATTTGAACAAATCTGTCTGCTGGGATTTTGGTTTGCTCGCGTGTACACACGAGCAAACCAAAATCCCCGCCAGCAGACGGCGCGCTGACGTGTCGGTGACGTGGCGGTGACGTTGACGCCGCCACGTCACCGCACTAGGAAGTAAAACACTTCCGCGCATGCGCCGAATCCATTCGGCAGCGGTGCGGCGGCGGTGCGGGACGACATGTCTGCTGGTAAGTGTACTAACCAGCAGACATGTCGGGCGGACGGATTCCCACCCGATAGATTTCAAAGCATGCTTTGAAATCTGTCGGGTGGCCAAATCCGTCGGCTCGGCCGTACACACGATCGAATCTGTCTGCTGAAACGGTCCAGCAGACCGTTTCCAGCGGACAGATTTGATCGTGTGTACGGCCGAAGGGGTTGATCACAGAGCGTAGACCCAAAACAAACCAGCAGCTCCTCCGGGGGTAAAGCTACACGTGTTGTCTGAAACTTGACTAGTAGGGCAGACTAGTTTAGACTGTATCTTATACAGACCAATGGTAAACCAGAACAATCTTGGACCGCTGCTGGAGATGTGGGGCGGCGCGAGGGACTCTGTTGCATATATTCTGGTCCTGTAAAAAATGAGACAATATTGGCTAAAGATCCAGAGAATTTCTCAAAAAATCACAGAATTTCGGATACCAGATGATCCCGCCATTCTTCTGCTCCATTGCTCACAGATCCTGGTGCAGACTTATAAAAAGTTGGTGCTGTGCTATTTGATCAATGCGGCTAAAGCCAGGGTTACTCTGCATTGGAGGGACCCTAGACCACCCTCTATTGCAGGGTGGCTCAATAGGGTAAGGAAGATGGGGGCTATGGAGGACTTAGTCCTTTCAGCCCAAAACAAGAAAGAACAGTATAACAAAACATGGACAGCATGGAATTTATTTATGTAATCAGAGGAGGGGAAGAGAATGTTAGATGGGGCACCTGAGGAGTGAGGAATGCCCAATAGGAGGTACGTACCAGTACATAGGAAAAACAGAAACCAAATCCCTCCACCTCTTTTAGGGAATGGGAGGGGTCGGTTTTTTTTTTTGGTAGGGGCGGGGGGATATTTGCTTTGTAAAGAATAAAAATGAAGAGGAGGAATAGAGAAGCCAATAAATACCCTCAGGCCGCAGGACCATGGTAATGGTGAAAGAGGGAAATATATAGGTATAAATATGGTGGAACACTATGTTGACTTAAATGCACTAATGGTGGTGGAAAATGTATATGTATATATATTTGATGGATTGTGAATGTGATAATGCGCTTCCTAATACCTCCTTTTTGATAAAATAAAAGATTAATAGGCAAAAAAATAAAAAAATATTGAGTCTTATTAATAAATACTATTCACTAATAAACCTATTCTGTCTTCATGCCTTTGCCTCATGTTGGGTTAACCACTTAAGGACCGCCTACTGCACATTTACGTCGGCAGAATGGCACGGCTGGGCACATCAACGTATATATACGTTGGTTTTAGTACCCAGCCGTGGGTCGCGGGCGCGACCCGGTCCGAAGCTCCAGGACCGGGACCGCGGGATTCGCGGACCCGATCGCCGCTGCAGTGCGGCGATCCGTCCCTGGAGCGGAAGAACGGGGAGAGCCGTGTGTACACACGGCTTCCCCGTGCTTCTCTGTGGCCGGAGCATCGATCGCGTCATCCCTGTAATAGGGGGACGCGATCGATGACGTCACACCTACAGCCACACCCCCCTACAGTTGTAAACACACACATTAGGGCACACATTCCCTACAGCGCCACCTGTGGTTAACTCCCAAACTGCAACTGTCATTTCCACAGTAAACAATGCAATTTAAATGCATTTTTTGCTGTGAAAATGACAATTGTCCCAAAAATGTGTCAAAATTGTCCGAAGTGTCCGCCATATTGTCGCAGTCACGAAAAAAATCGCTGATCGCCGCTATTAGTAGTAAAAAAAAAAAAATTAATAAAAATGCAATAAAACTTATTTTGTAAACGCTATAAATTTTGCGAAAACCAACCGATAAACGCTTATTGCGATTTTTTTTACCAAAAATATGTAGAAGAATACGTATCGGCCTAAACTGAGGAAAAATTTATTTTTTTTATATATTTTTGGGGGATATTTATTATAGCAAAAAGTAAAAAATATTGCATTTTTTTTTTAATTGTCGCTCTATTTTTGTTTATATCGCAAAAAATAAAAACCGCAGAGGTGACCAAATACCACCAAAAGAAAGCTCTATTTGTGGGAAAAAAAGGACGCAAATTTTGTTTGGGAGCCACGTCGCACGACCGCGCAATTGTCTGTTAAAGCGACGCAGTGCCGAATCGCAAAAACCCCTTGGGTCATTTGCCAGCGTATTGGTCCGGGTCTTAAGTGGTTAATAGAACTAACAGGGAGGATAAGAGTTAAAAAGGAACCCCCCCCTTTTTTCCCCTCAATTCAGATACTCATCTGTCACCTATCCACTGAAACTAGCATTGTCACGCTGCTATCTGCTGCTCAAGTGTGCAGCCCAGGTCCCGTGTCAGCATGTTTCCCTCTCATGTCAATGGGTACCCTGCTGCCTCTTCCTGGTTCAGACAGCTAGCTCCCTGATGATGTGTGCCAGGCCTGCCCACCAGTCGCTGCGAGTCCCTGCTTGTGCAGCCTTCTGGGATATGTGATGTGCATATGGGACCTTTGGAAGCAGGAATACAACATTTTTGATAGAAGCTGGTTGGATGGTGGTTTGTAACAATTACTGTTGAAATTGGCTGCAGACATCAGAAAAAGAACAGTCATTTTTCTTGTTACACCATATTGGCTTACCAGCCTTACCATGCAACTTAAACATGAATATGGGTTAGATAAAATATATGTAAAAATGGTTTTAAGCATGGGGTCTCCACTGACATTAAACCCCAAACCGTGCCTACTGGGTATTTTTTCAGAGGCTGACACCGACAAATATACCAAAACCTTTATGCATGAGACTCTATTTTCTGCCCGAAAAACAATTGCTAAACTTTGGATGAGACAGACTCCGCCCAGACTATCTGACTGGAAGACTGAAGTAAACATCACATTACCCTAGAAAAAATAAATCTACATTAATAGAGGGTGCCCTGCAAAATATAACAACATTTGGGACCGCTGGCTTAATGCATCTGATACATGTGTATAGCACCTCAAAACACGTCTCCCCATTCTAATATCGTCCAGCTGGACTCGGGTCATACATGCCGCTTTCTTTTTCAAGTATATATAATTGCAAAATGTATGTTGCTGCTCCAAAAACAAATGGAATGACTGTTCTGAACTGTGAAAATGTTTGTGCATTAAAAATTGTTCACTTTTGTGGTAAATAAAAACATTTAATTGGTTTTAAAGTGGTTGTAAACCCACTTTTGTCATTTACACCGACAGGCAAGCCCAGTATACTAGTCATACTAGCTCATTGTGGCTTTGTCTTGCAGGTTTTTTATTTATTTTTTAAATGTGTAACTGGGTTTACTTCCTCTTTAAATACAACTGTAAATGATATGTTCTGTTCTGACATGCTATTGTACACCAAAATGCACATTTAATTCCACAATTCCACAATTTAATAGGTTGCAGATTTGATTTGAAAAGAATGTGTCAAAATGAGTCTGAAGTTTTTTTTTTTTTTTGATTGTCACATACCTGTCAAACACCATTTATTCATTATGTATTATAGGCAGGATACATCATAGATCTTCTTCATACTTTAGATATGTTTATATCAACTGCAGGATGCACTGCTATTATACACAATTATACATGCAGCATGTGAATAGACATACAGAGGAGGCTTATCATGTACCTGGTGGTAGAGCCTGATGTGAAGAGGTAGGTCTCTCTTACAGCTTCAGCCCAGGGGCCCCTGGTTGTGAGACAGAGCCACAAGAGAAAATGGTGAGGTATGAGTGCCTATAGTTTTCCCAAAGATCTGCATAGGTAGGTTGCTGGTGCTTCCTCAGAGATGTGCCAGGTGGCAAAGAAGCAGGTAGCAGATAGGTGCTGGTGGACGGGGGCTTGAAAACAGCATTCTGGAAGATGATGCTTGGCAGGCAGGTGACTGGTGGTTGGTGCTGGGCAGGTTGGTGAGGATTGAGTAGGAAGAGGACCAGTCAGCAGGCACTTGGCAGGCAGAGTAAGGCAGCGTGCAGTGTCAGGATAATATAGTCTGTGATAGATGAAAAAATCAAGCATAAACAAGTATGCTTTGTCACAGGCCAAGGTCAGCAAAGGTGGAGCAAATCGAGTAAGCAAAAGGCGAGACAAATTCCAGAGACAAACCAGGGTCAAGGCAGGTGGTTTTCAGATGTAGTCAAAGGCAAGCAGGGTCAGCAACCAATAGATCAAATACAGAAGGACTTAGCAGGTTATATGGGAATGCTGAACACTAGGGATGAGCTTCATATTCAAGTCAAACTCATGTTCGACTCGAACATCGTATGTTCGATCGCTCGTCGAATTACGAACGTTTTGGGCCATTCGCGCCAAATTCGAGTGGCTTGTCACGGCCCATAATTCACTGTGGCATCACAGTGCATTGCTAACTGATGATTGGCCAAGCATGCACTATGACCCGCATGCTTGGCCAATCACAGCTTGCAAAAAACGGAGAGCCATAATTGGCCAAAGCCTGGGTGGCTTTGGCCAATTATGGCTCAGGGGGTTTAGTACACGCCCCACACTATAAAAGGCCGTCTGCAGGTCGGCCTTGTGTAGTGTGTTGCGGTGGGTAAGAGAGAGAAGACAGAGAGAGAGAGTGTAATTTTTTGTAGGTAGTTAAAGCAGGCAGGCAGGCAGGCTAATCAGTTAAAGTTACAGTGTGTAGAGTATATGGGCCAGATTCAGGTAGAGCAGAGCATCTTTGCTCTGGAGAAACGCATCTCATTTGCGTTACGCTGCTGAAATTTTAGGAGCAAGTGCTGTTATTCAGGAAGCACTTGCTCCTAAAGTTGTGGCAGCGCATCGCAAATGTGCCGGCGGAATTCAAATTGGGCGGGTACGGGGCGTGTAGTATTCTAACTAAGCGCGATCCCGCCGCCAACGTACTGCGCATGCGTCGAGTGTCCAAACATCCCCGTGCGCATGCTCCAAATTCTGTGAATGAACGTCAATGACGTCACATTCCCATTCATGAACTTTTTACGCAAGCGACGTGATTTTTTTTTTTCCCGACGCGATGACGACGCCTATACCTAACATAGGATACTCCAACCCCATGTAGGTATATCTATGCGCCGCGTATCCCGTCCGGAAACGTCGTACCGTCATAGCGTCGCACCGGAATTCGATCGTGAATTGCCGATTTCCGCTCATTAACATATTTTTTGAGCGTAAATCGGCGGGAACGCCCCCGGCGCCATTTTTAAGTTGAAGTAACGATGCGATGGCGAAACTCAGTTACGCTGCTCGCATTGGAGCTTCAACCCGGCGTTTCTTGTTTTCTGGTTACAGAAAACAGAAATCCTGGCTCAAAGTCACAGTTAGGCTGGCGGATCACTGGATCCGCCAGCCTAACTGTTCCTGAATCTGGCCCTTTATATGCATCCCAGGTGTTGTATATATATTTATACACTGTATAGTTTAGCTAGATCCGCTCTTCCTAAATGCTAGCTGCAGTATTCTCACGTGGTGTACTGCCTGTGTCCTCTGCAGTGTGCACCTAAAGCTATGTGGTGTGTGTACTGCCCATGTCCTCTGCAGTGTGCACCTAAAGCTACGTGGTGTGTACTGCCTGTGTCCTCTGCAGTGTGCACCTAAAGCTACGTGGTGTGTACTGCCTGTGTCCTCTGCAGTGTGCACCTAAACCTACGTGGTGTGTACTGCCCGTGTCCTCTGCAGTGTGCACCTAAAGATACGTGGCGTGGGTACTGCCTGTGTCCTCTGCAGTGTGCACCTAAAGCTACGTGGTATGTACTGCCTGTGTCCTCTGCAGTGTGCACCTAAAGCTACGTGGTGTGTGTACTGCCCGTGTGCTCTGCAGTGTGCACCTAAAGCTACGTGGTGTGTGTACTGCCATTGTCCTCTGCAGTGTGCACCTAAAGCTACGTGGTGTGTGTACTGTCTGTGTCTGTGCTATTTTTCTCAATGATTTTCATCCATATTGCAGGGACCAGACATTACATTAAAGCCGCAAGCAGTTTTAAATTACTTTTTTCTTATAGTAATCATATTTTGTGCAGGGACAGTTCTAAACATGTGCCACTTCACAGTCATACTATAGACACCCAGCAGGTACGATATTTAAAGGAATTTTGCATTTTTTTTTCACTTTAAGCATCATTAAAATCACTGCTCCAGAAAAAAAGACCGTTTTTAAAACTTTTTTTTCCATTGATACATGTTCCCTGGGGCAAGACCTGGGTTCTCAAACACGTTTTCCGACAATAACTTGCATATTAGGCTTTAAAATTAGCACTTTTGAATTCGAACGTTCGAGTCCCATAGACGTCAATGGGGTTCTAAATGTTTGCGCGAACGGTCAGTCCGTTCGAAGGTTCTGGTGCGAACCGAACTGGGGGGTGTTCGGCTCATCCCTACTGAACATCAAGGAGCCAGTGTAGCAGCCCTGTTTAAATAATCCTTTTGGTGGCAGTATTACTGACGAGCTTGCGCATGTGCACATATACGCACGTCTGTGCACACCTGAATAGTTACCTGCCAGCCTGTGCCTGTTACACATATGTGCCTTGGAGCACCATACGTAATATGGGCAAGCCTTCCCTGACAAGGCTTGTACAGTATGTAGGGTTGAGTAAACCTGCCTGGGTTTGGTTTGTGCTGGGTAAACATATGTAGCCGGTTATCACTGTAATGCATGTAGACAGGTCAGGCTGGAAGTCATCAGCAGCTTTAAGATGTAACAAAGTATTTACAAAAAGGAGGTAAAATCTCTTCATTCCCCAAGCCCCCATTTCTCTAAGATACACAACATTATGCTACATACATTACATTCAGTAAAAGTTTACATCCACATTTACGGATCAGCCAGTGCCTACCAGCCCTAAACAAATCTCTCCGAATGTACTTTGTCAGCAGCACTACCTATGATGAATATGGCTGCTTTGTCCTCACCCTTTATAGTGAGGGGGCAACTTATGCAAGAGCACCCTTTTTGGCTCTTCTAAACCAGCTGAATTTAAAGGCCAGACAGTGCTTCATGGGTACCCTCTGGACAAGTCCTAGATTAATTTCCCAGGACCGCAAACTTTGAACTTCATTCCTACTTGTAAGAAATGGAGAAAGGGCCCCAGGGTGGAGGGGACAATGTCTGGGTAGTTCTTTCTTGATGCTGGGCTCAATGACTGTCTGAAGAAATTCCACCAATGAACTGAACACAATGTAATTGTCTGTGCATCTGCTGTTTTTATCACATTTAGGAAAAATAGGTCACAGCATGCAACATTTGGAGCTAAACATGCCCTTTGTATATAGCTGCCACTTCAACCCTTGAGATACTATTGAACCTATTTATTTATTGAAGGTACATTTATAGTAAGTGACCAGATTTTTTAAATTAAATCTGGGGACATATTTTTTTTTTACTAGTAATAGCGGCAATCAGTGACTCCCTGTCTGTCAAGTCTTAGGCCTCGTACACACGAGGGGATATGTCCGCTGAAAACGGTCCGATGGACCGTTTCAGCAGACATCTCCGCTCGTGTGTATGGGCTAGCGGACAGATTTCTCCACCCGACAGATTTCAAAGCATGCTTTGAAATCTATCCGGTGGGAATCTGTCCGCCCGACATGTCTGCTGGTTAGTACACTTACCAGCAGACATGTCGTCCCCCACCGCCGCCGCGCCGCCGCCGAATGGATTTGGCGCATGCGCGAAAGTGTTTAACTTCCTGATGCGGTGACGTGGCGGCGTCACCGCCACGTCACCGCGCCGTCCGGCGGCGGGGAATTTGATCCGATGGTGTGTACACGCCATCGGATCAAACTCCCGATCGGACATATCCGATGGAAATGGTCCACGGACCGTTTTCATCGGATATGTCCGATCGTGTGTACGAGGCCTTACTCTTCGGGCCCCAGGTACTACTGGGTGGGAGACGGAGGAAGATTACTTTGTCAGGGAAGGCAAGGAGATAAGCAGGCAGGCGGCTGTTTGGGACTTAAGCAACGGCAGAAGAACATGCGAGCGGAGCTGAATGGGCATACACCTGAAACTGAAGAAATATTCCCTCCGCTCTGACAAGCACATGATCATCAGAAAGGGGCACAGATAATGGCAAAAATCACACACCCCTAAGCTAGTAGGAGCGGCGGAGTAATTCATATATATATATTTTTTTTTTATTCTGCACTGTCTTTGAAATTGCCCCAGCCCCTGTTCAAATCCAATCCGGGGACAAAACCAGGGACAGACTTAGTCCGGGGACAGCGTCCTCAATTTGGGGACTGTCCCCTGAAACCCGGTATTTCTGGTTACCCTACTTTATAGTGATGACAGTCTACAGCACAGGTGTCAAACACAAGGCCCTCCAGGCCATTTCATGTGGCCCTTGCACCTCTCCTGCAGCTGCAGGAGAGCTCCAGCCCTCCTGTGGTCCTTCTCCAGACCCTGTACTTTCTGCTTTCAAGCAATGCATCCAGCTTCTTCCCAGCAGCAGCATAAGGTAAGGGGGTGCACTGTGATGTAAGGGAGAGTGGGGGACTCAACTTCTGATGGTGGGATGGCTCTTGACATCTAAAGTAAGGGGAGGGGATGCACTGGACATCTAATCTTACAGATACAACCAGCCCTTTTGAGGGCAATCATAATGATGATGCGGCCCACAATAAAATTGAGTTTGACACCTCTGGTCTATAGTTTTAAATGTTGTACATACTATACATTCACACCACTTTAAGTTTGTCAGGACCATTGTGTTTCTATGTTCATGAACAAAGTCATGTCATGGAGACTCTTGCCTTAACCTATAGATAAGATGGTAGTGGGGAAAGAAGTTATGGCAGATTTATTTTTTTCTTGACTTTTTGCTAAAACCTTCTAAAATGTTTGTGTATTTTAGAATTCAAAACAATTGCATATATTTGAAGATCCAGAAAAATGTACCCATATATTTCTGTGCCTTCTACAACAATCATATAACTGTGCTCTGCCATGGCAGCATGAAGACGCCATATAACACAAGCTGTGCAGAAATGGAGATACAGTGGGCCAGATTCTCAGAGGCGTTACGACGGAGTATCTCAGATACCCCGTCGTATCGCCTTTTTTTTTGACTCGTATCTATGCGAGTGATGCTGAGCATCACTTTTGCATAGATACGCTTCTACATCCGACAAGTGTAATACAATTACACTTTCGGATCGTAGATGTAATGACAACTCCGGCCACTAGGTGGCCTTTACGTTGTTTTTTCATTTGCATATGCAAATGAAGTAGTACGCCGATTCTCGATCGCTTTTACGCCGCCCCGTCGTCGCGTACGTCGTTTACGAACTCGTAAGGTTACCCCAGCTTCTATGTGGAGTAACCTTACGAGGTCCCGTCGGATGCCATGTTAAGTATGGCGTCGGGTCAGCGTCGGCTTTTTCCGTCGCTTACGTCGTTTTACTAACTCGTTCGCGAATAGGGACTTGCGTAAATGACGCTCACGTCGTTTTGACGTCGGTTTCAACGACGCTTTCCGACGTGAGCTGGAGCATGCGCACTGGGCTTTTTCCCCGGCCGGCGCATGCGCAGTTCGTTCGACGCGGGGGCGCGCTTAATTTAAATACAAGCCGCCCCATTTGAATTGCGCGGGTTTACGCTGCGCGATTTACGCGACGCAGGCGAAACCTACGGAGCAAGTGCTTAGAGAATAAAGCACTTGCTCCAGTAAGCAGCGGCGGCGTAGTGTAACTGGCTTACGCTACGCCGCCGAAAATATTAGAGAATCTGGCCCAGTATCTTAATGAGTTTTCTCTGCAGGTTGTGTTACCGGTTATTATCATAACACACAACTTCTTCCACCAGGACAATATATACAAACTAAAACAATTACAGAAGAACATTTGTGTGCATTGCCACCAGAAAATGTGTAAAACATGGCCCCTAAAATCCTGTAGGTCTAAACATTGGGTTTCTGAAGGAATACACTTTAAGCACATTCAGCAAAATGTTTGCCAGAACGATAAACTAGAGAGAGCACCATTACATTTTTTGTTATTTACCATCAAGCTGAAATTTACTAGTCTCCAATTCCCCTTTCTCAAGGTATTATAATTAGGTTATTCAGGGATATTTTATTTTTATTTCAAATTGTACTTATTTTCCTTCTATGTTGTTTTTATTAAGAAGAAATGTATCCTAACTGTAAAGATCTCTTAAAGGGGTGTTCCAGCCCTAAGTTGTGTTTATTAAAAGTCAGCAGCTACAAAAAGTGTAGCTGCTGGCTTTTAATAAACACTCACTTACCTGCTCCTGCGTTCCAGCGACGCGCCGACCGGGGCTCCGCTCCTCTGCCCCCCTCCCCGGCCGGCGTCTCCATCCTGACTGTGGGCACCCAGCCGTGACAGCCTTCGGCTTCACGGCCGGGCACCCACTGCGCATGCGCGAGCCGTACTGCGCATGCGTGCGCGGCGCGGCTCGCCGCTGATTGGAGAGGCGATCGCATGGGACCTGTCAGTGTCCCATGTGATCGCCTACAGGGAGGGGGCTGGTGTAGGCGATTAAGCTTAATCGCCTAACCAGCCCCTCGGCGGAAGCAGGAAGTGGGACAGGAAGTCCCACTCCTACTGAAGCCCCCACTCCCCCCCCAAAAAAATTACATGCCAAATGTGGCATGTATGGGGGTGAGGAGTGGATTGAGAAAAGGTCATTTTTTTGGGTGGAACACCCCTTTAACTTTACAATTTTTCCAACAATTTTACAATAACATGAGCAGCTTTGCAATTCTAACAGTAAGCTGGGATTAAAAATATTTTGCAGTATGTTGTTTAAAGCGGTAGCAAACTCTGCTTTGATACTTTTACCTGCAGGTCAGGTAAGCTTATAATAAAATGTAAAATGTATATATTCTAAAAGTGTACTGCTTTGGAAATGTTCACATGTTTTGCAGCCAGTGATGTCACAGTGAATGTGCCGTCAATCCAGAACACAGGAGTGACATCATCGCAGCTCAGCCATTCAAATGCCTGGAGCCTGTGAACCTAGAGGGAAGACTGGGTGAAGACTGGGTGAAGATGGAGTCCCCGTTAGTAGAGAGACAGCAGGCTGTTGGCTTCCTTTTAGAGGTAAGTATTTCATAATGTGCTTGAAACTTACTAGCTTGCAGGTGGACTGTATTTTTTTTATGTAGACTTTAATACCATTTTAATTGTTCAAGAATAGTTCCATGGTGTGAAGCAATACAAAACTAGATGAATGAGCAGCATTTATTTAACTTTTGGGGCTAATGCAGGATACCTGATTCATGCCCTATCTATCTTTCAGTTTTTTTCTAGTTTGTGGTCTCCTGCTGAAAAGAGTTTTAAAGCTATAATTTGTACATTCAAATGAAGAAGGGGTTCTAAAGTCAGAAGTTCATTTTATCTTAAAGCATTCTTTGCATTATGATAAAAAACCTTCTGGGTGCAGCAGCCTCCCCAGCCCCCTTAATACTTACCTGAGCCCCATCTTGATGCAGCGTTGTTGCAAGAGAGTCTCGGCTGTCCGGGACTCTCCCTCCTCTTTGCCTGAGACAGCAGCTGGCCACCATTGGCTCCCATTGCTGTCAATCAAAGCCAGCAAGCTAATGTGCAAAGAAAGGGGGCCAGGTCGAGCTGCTGCTCCGTGTTTGAATAGACACACAGAGCAGTGGCCCAGCTCGGGTGCCCCCATAAAAAATCTGACCTCAACCCGATAGAAAACCGTTGGGATATAACCTATATATTGTAGATGTAAAATCTAACTTAACATACACTATATTACCAAAAGTATCGGGACACCTGCCTTTACACACATATGAACTTTAATGGCATCCCAGTCTTAGTCCTTAGGGCTCAATATTGAGTCGGCCCATCCTTTGCAGCTTCAACTCTTCTGGGAAGGCTCTTCACAACGTTTAGGAGTGTGTCTATGGGAATGTTTGAACATTCTTCCAGAAGTGCAGTTGGATGAGAAGGCCTGGCTTGCAGTCTCCGCTTTAATTAATCCCAAAGGTGTTCTAAGGGGTTAAGGACTCTGTGCAGGCGAGTCAAGAATGGCCAAATATTCACATAGACACACTCATAAACCTTGTGGACAGCCTTATAAAAGAGATGAAGCTGTTATAGCTACAAATTGTGGACCAATTCAATATTGAACCCTACGGACTAAGCCTGGAATGCCATTAAAGTTCATGTAAAGGCAGGTGTCCCAATACTTTTGACAATATAGTGTATTAAGAAATAAAATGTACTAGGTAATGTTATGCTGCTTGATAATACCCAGCACATTAAAAAGAAGAGGGTTTAATACCACTTTAAGTGACACACAATAGCAGTATAAATGTATTCTGTAAAAAGCTGGGTTTATCCACACCCCAGTGAATAACAACATTCTGCAGTAGAGAGCAACATTGACTGGTAGAGTTAATGGAAGAGAACACACTGATGGAGAATCTATAAGTGATTTGTCTATATCCCACTGTTTCTCTTACATCCCCCCTAGCCAAGATAGAAGACCCTTGTGTGCTGTATAAACATGACACAGATTCCCTTGGTTTCAGTTGCTGAGGAGACACTGGCAGAGCCAGGATTCAAGCCTCGGATCAATGCCACAAACTCATTTTCGGACACGCAGCACTAAGTCCTGCAGAGAAAGAGGATTAAGATGCAATTATTTATCTCAGCCTCCCTACCCCTTTAGACAGTTGTTATTTCAATGGCAGTGTTGGTATTTAACTAATGAGCACAGCAGTCCCTGAAGTATTCACTTAAGAAGAATAAGCAGCAGGGGAAAGTTGCTGCCCTTTCTTTCAGAATTTAGCTTTTACCTTCTCTCAGAAGGGCATGTTAAAGGTACATCCTCTAAGCCTTGAAAAATATACATTTCAATGAAACTTTTTAATTACTTTTAAGTCTCTTCATTAAAAAGTTCAAGTTGAACAGTTCTATAATAAGATTGGATACATTTTACATATTTCCTGCCAGAAAATATCATTTATCTATATTACTAGCCCTTATTTATGTACAGAAAATGTAAGCTTTGTTGTTCCTGATAATATCCTGACAAAGATGACTTTTCCTTTGCTGTTATCTTTTACCTAATTTGCATATGGGAACTATTGACTGAAAGATTAGCTTGAATTTGAAGAAATTAGTAGATATGTCCTTTCCTTTTGTGCAATGAGAGTTGATAGAATCTTAACTGACCTTTGTTACCTATGCAAAGGAGACCATAAAATCCTTAAAAGCATCCGACGAAGGTCTGTAGCTATAAACATGACTGAATTCCCAATGTCCCCCTCCTTTTGATTGGGCACATATAAATGTATGCAGATCAATCGCTTATTTTCATCTCCATTGTCAAGTGTCTCTTATTTTTTTCTTACTTTTTAGTGGCATAGCCTTATCTCTCCGGAATAAATGTGTGCTTTATTCAGCTGTATTCTCTTCCTGACAGAAAACTAAGAGTCTGAAAAGTAATAGCTGAACTGACACACGCTCATGGCTGCTACCTGGTGGTAAAACTATTACAAAATGTTTCATTGTGACAGACCCTGGTACTCGCGAGGTATATGTCAATCATATAAGCTTCCCTTGCTCGGTAATAGAACAATACAAGATGCCATAGCTCACCCAGTCACTGGTCAGGACACAGCTTAGTGTGGCGCAAAACATAAACTGTTCATTGAAACTCAGCCACAAAGAGATTTACACTCTGGAACAATCCCCCACTTATTTTCATAATGACACAGGGCGGAGTAAACTGTACACCCCATAACATGATACACAGGTACATTCAAACTTTTCAACAAATAATTCACTCAGTAACTGGGCACATAGACAGCCTTATCAGGTAGGAAGGACAGTTGGAACCCCCCCCCCCCCAGCAGCTAATAGCTGACAGTGATGACGTTTAATGTTGATAAATGTAAAGTTATGCACTTGGGGGCTAAGAATATGCATGCATCATACATGCTAGGGGGAGTTCAAGTGGGGGGATCTGTAGTGGAGAAGGATCTGGGGGTTTTAGTTGATCATAAGCTCAATAATGGCATGCAATGCCAAGCTGCGGTTTCCAAAGCGAACAAAGTCCTTGTATTAAGAGAGGTATGGACTCCAGAGATAGAGATATAATTTTGCCCCTGTACAAATCATTAGTAAGACCTCATCTGGAATATGCAGTCCAGTTTTGGGCACCAGTTCTCAAAAAGGATATCGGAGAACTGGAGAAAGTGCAGAGAAGGGCAACTAAACTGATAAGAGGCATGGAGGAGCTCAGGAAAGATTAGAAAAAACTGAATGTATTCACTCTTGGAAAGAGGAGATTAAGGTGGGGATATGATCAACATGTACAAATATATAAGAGGTCCATATAGTGAACTTGGTGTTGAGTTATTCACTTTAAGGTCAACACTGAGGACAAGGGGGCACTCTTTACATCTGGAGGAAAAGAGATTTCACCTCCAAATACAGAAAGGTTTCTTCACAGTAAGAGCTGTGAAAATTTGGAATAGACTCCCTCCAGAGGTGGTTCTGGCCAGTAGATTGCTTTAAGAAGGGCCTGGATTTTTTCCTAAATGCACATAATATAACTGAGTACTAAGTTTTGTAGGTAAAGTTGATCCGGGGTAAATCCGATTTCCCTCCGGTAGCAAATTGGATCATGCTCTGCTGTTTTTTTTTGCTATCCTCTGGATCAACTGTGGGTATGGAGTTGGGTGTATGGGATGTACTGTGTTTTATTTTGTTTGTTTATTTTTTGTTTATGGTTGAACTGGATGGACTTGTGTCTTTTTTCAACAATTTTAATCTCCTCTCCAAGAGATAATCAGACAGGCAGAAACAATTGGTGACCCAATTAACAATGGGGGATACATACTTAGCAGAATAACACATAACACCTTAATAAACAGACTTTAGCAGGAGACCACCAGCACCAGGTGATTTGCTAATTATATTACTATCTGTTCTGAGTCTCACAGTCTAAAGTAGTCATTTATGGTAATGGGGCATCTAGGTCCTAATTATGGATCCCAGGCCTGTATGTTTTGGGGAGACATGGACTTGAATCAGAAACAAGACCACTCCAATGGTCCCCCAGACACACACCTCCCAAAGAGTAGTGTTTCCTTAAAAGCCAGGGCCCATAGTCCGTAGGCAAGAGGCCACCCTGCATTCCCCTCCAAAAGCTCCTGTTCTGGCTAGGTCTGTCACATTAGTTTTCTTACATTTAATTATGGCAACACCTCTGCTGCAATAGTTTTTTTTTTCTTCAGTATATGTTGTCAGTGCACAATATAGTTTGCCCTTACAGCCTGAACTCCAAATTGTGTTACATATCCAACAGAGACATGGGTCCTAATGCAATCAGAAGTGGACAGAAAAAGGCAGAAGGGAGAAAGTAAATGATGATTAATAAAGAATTGCATGCCTTCTTTAATTATCCAACTACTGCATCAGATATAAGAAGCCAGAGGCTTAGATGGCTAGGCTATGCAATGCATATGGGCATCCAATAAATAACCGTTGAGGCAAACTCAGAACGGGGCAACTGGCTAACATTGTGAGTAATGCAAGACTGTAGTACCACAGGGGGATAATTTTGCCCAGAATATCTTTCATATTTCTAATACTTCAAAGTAGACTGAAATGTGTAGACCCTGTATTCTTCTTTGAGAAGACGTCTGTTCATCCACATCAATAGTGGAAGACTCAAGCCTTGTACACACGACCAGGATTTCCGGCGGTAAAAAGTCACGGGGGGGAAAACCGAGAACCTGCTCGACAACTTTTCACTTCTGTACACACCGTCGGAAAAACTGCGGTGAGAGAATCCTGGCCGTGTGTATGCTCCACTGCAGTGTTTACCAAAGGGAAACTGCCGGGAAAAAGACCGTTGGGAATTGCGGCAGGAAAAAAGAGAACATGTTCTCATTTTTCCTGCCAAGATGCCTGGAGGTTTTCCTGTCGGCCAAAAGCTGTCATGGCAGTTTTCCCGATGGGAAAACCGGTCATGTGTACGAGGCATTAGAGCTTTTTCATGCAATGGAACATTGCACACACAAATAAAATAAATAAAAAAAAGGCTGTACTGAGAAAGTTACTTTCTCAATCACTGAGCTGGGGCAATTATGCAGAAAGTGTAGTTAGAGTGTAGTTAGAGGGAAATCAGAACTTCTGATGTCTGTTTTTGTTCTAGGTCTATGACTATGAAAATATTAAAACTAAAAACACACAGGAGGCTAGCATTTATAAGACCAACAAAGGGTTCACCCACATTCTTAATACTCTTCTGTTACTCACCTTTTTGACTTTTGACTTCCTCTGCTGTTAAACATCATAATCATATGAAGTAACTTTAGTAAGCATTAGATAACTGGAAACCAGAAAGGATCACAGTAAACCCGATCTAGCCACCTTTGCATTTTTCTTCTTTCAATGTTCTTTGAGGAAATTATCTGCCAGGTATTAGTGAAAATGATGTGATGTAAAGGTTTGACCTTGGATTTGACCTTTGGTTTATTTTCAGTCTCATTAAGTTATATAGCCATTGACTAAAGCTAGTGATAACTGACCCTTCTCATTCAACTACAAAACAAGTATATACATAAAGTCAAAGCAAGCTTAGTCAAAAGTTCAAATTTATGAATTTGCTTAACCACTTAAGACCCGGACCATTATGCAGGTTAAGGACCTTGCCCCTTTTTGCGATTCGGTACCGCGTTGCTTTGGGAGCGACGTGGCTCCCAAACAAAATTGGCATCCTTTTCACCCCATAAATAGAGATTTCTTTTAGTGGTATTTGATCACCTCTGCAGGGTTTTTTTTTGCGCTATAAACAAAACTAGAGCGACAGTTTTGAAAAAAATGCAATATTTTTTACTTTTTGCTATAATAAATATCCCCCAAAAACATATAAAAAATGTTTTTTCCCTCAGTTAAGGTCGATACGTATTCTTCTACATATTTTTGGTAAAATAAATCGCAATAAGCGTTTATCGATTGGTTTGCGCAAAATTTATAGCGTTTACAAAATACGGGATCGTTTTTTTGCATTTTTATTAATATATTTTTTTTACTACTAATGGCGGCGATCAGTGATTTTTTTCGTGACTGCGAAATTATGGCAGACACATCGGACAATTTGTACACATTTTTGGGACCATTATCATGACAATTGCAGTTTAGGAGTTAACCTCTAGGGGGCACTGTAGGGGTTAACTGTGACCTTATATGCTTTTCTAACTGTAGGGGGGTGGGGCTGGACGCGTGACATCATTGATCGTCTTTCCCTATATCGAAGAACAGACGATCAATGACACTGCCACAGTGAAGAACAGGAAAGGTGTGTTTCAGTGGCGTAACCAGAGTTATGGGCGCCCGGGGCAGATTTTTTTTTCCGCCCCCCCCTATAATCATCCACTCTGGTTATAAGGTTAAAAAAACACATGTAAAGGGCATTACATTTTAATGGTGGTAAAGAGCAATACATTTTTATGAAAAAACATTAATATTAAACATTGCATTAACAATGTGAATTTATTTAACATTCACGTGGCATGGTGATGGCATTGGTGCCTGGTGGCAGCATGGAGGTCTGAGTCTCCTCCTCTTTCCTCCAACTAGGTGCTGCTGGTGTGGTGGCGGTGCGGTGCCGAGTGTCAGTGACCTCAGTCAGTACTTGTATTGTGACAAATTTACTATTGTCACACTGTGTGACAATAGTAAATTTGTCACAATACAAGTACTGACTGAGGTCACTGACACTCAGCATATGACCGGCCCTGAAACTTGCTTGTTGTGCACTGAGATTTGGGCCTTTTTTATTTTATTTTTATAATTTTTGCAGCAGCAACTTTAAGGGGGAATTTATAAAGAAATGTTCGGAGCTACCTGGAAAACTGCACGTACATTTGTTCACATGCGAATGGAGGCAACAATGGTGATGGCATTGGTGCCTGGTGGCAGCATTGAGGTCTGAGTCTCCTCCTCTCTCCCCCAACTAGGTGCTGTTGGTGTGGTGGCGGTGCGGTGCTGAGTGTCAGTGACACTCGGCACCCCACCGCCACCACACCAGCAGTGACACTGTGACACTCAGCACCGCACCGCACCGCCACCACACCAGCAGAACCAGCAAGTTTCAGGGTCATATGATATTTCTAGCAGGAATGGATAATCCATTCCTGCTGGGAATATCATATGACCCTGAAACTTGGATTCACAAATAGCTCTACACGCCGTGGAGGAGTACTGTACCATGATGATGATCATGGTACAGTACCATGATCATCATCATCTATTCTAGACACAGAAGCTGACACAACGCAAGTCTTGTTGACTGAATGACTGTCATTACCTGGCAACTGTACTGTAGTATACAAAGCCCAGGGGAAGCTTGTGCTCCACTGCACATCCGCGGAGCTCAGGGGCAGGCGATGCTGAGCCAGGCACAGGCAGGGACTGGGAGGGAGATTCTTCTTCTTTCAGTCAGCCTGTCAGGAGGAGAATGCCTGGCGCCGCGGCGGTATCCGGAGAAGCGCGGGCGGGACTCCTCTAGGCCAGGGCAGCCTTTGCGCATGCACCCGGCTTCCACGTTCATGGATTGGCCAGATCGGGCACGCTGAGCAGTGAGCGAGCACATGACCACATACGCCCAATCACAGGGCGGGCACCGCAAAATGGTGGCCATACTCGAATCCAATTGATTTTAAAAAGTGACACGCACGGTCCGACTCCCGGTCGGATGCCGGGATTTCGCCCCCCCCCAATTTTTCGCCCGGTGCGACAGCCCCCCCTGCCCCCCCCGCTACGCCAGTGCTGTGTTTACACACACCTCTCCCCGTTCTTCAGCACCGGTGACCAATCGCGGGACACCGGCGGCGATTGGGTCCGCTGGTCCCGCGGGAACGGTTACAGAGCACTCGCGACCCCATGACTGGGCTTAAAGAGGCACGTACAGGTACGTGATTGTGCCCAGCCATGCCATTCTGCCGACGTATATTGGCGTGAAGGGGTTCCTTAAGTGGTTAAAAAGATCGCTGAGAATGAAGACAACAATGGTGGTCTACAATAGAACTTTTTGTGGTTTGTTACTCAAGAAACATACTGTACGTACATGTCTTTGGTTGTTGAGGTCCTAAATGTAACTCAGCAGCCAAACCCATATATGTACTGTATTTTGAGTAACAAACCATAGTAATTCCTATTTTAGACCACCGTTGTTGTCTTCATTCTCAGCGATCCTTTATAGCAAATGGTAAATCATCTCATGTCATTGTTTATATTTATGAATGTATTTTCAATAATTCATTATTTAAAAATGCAAGTAATTAAAAGAAAATTGTTTAGCCTTGTTTAGCTAGAGAATTGGTTAGATTACGAAACAATGAAATAGACAACCGTTAATGCATATTTTGTCGCAAAGTCATATTCACTTTTACATACAGTAGCTGCACTATTGTTGAAAGCTAAATATTGTACATTGAAAATGTCATTCAGCTTTTTCTTTCCATCTCTGCCTACATTTTGTCATGGACACAAAAATTCTCTTTATGTGCAGTACTTGTTATTTTCTAATGGAAAAAGACACCTGATGTAAGAAGAAGCAAACCAAGGTGACAATAAGAGGATGTACACAAGTGCAATACAGATGATAAAGCTGGTTTACTAAAGCTATAGAGTTTTCATATTGCAAAGTGAATGTTTTTAAGCTTTTATGTAGGCAAAACTTTGTTCTATTATTTTTGATAGTGTGAGGAAAGAGTTAGAATTTCTGTGAGGTTATTGCTGTCTGTGTCCCTGCTGGCAAAAATTCCTCCTTTCAATTTGTCCTGTTGAACATTTTCACCAAGACAGGAAGTGATTGGAAAGCCAACATTGCGCAGTTGTCACCAAGGGAAATCTTGCAATGAGGACATGCTTTATGTTCTGTGGATTATCCTTCAATTCATTTCACTTCCTGTTGTGTCTTCAGGATAGGTAGTAAAATCTCCACAACATGACACAGCCAGCAATATCCACAATTAAAGAAAACAATTTATAAAGACACATATGCTAATAGGGGTTGTCTTGCAAAATATGACAAGGTTTGGTCTAAGTGGCTAGCAGAGCCCTCGACAGCTTCTGAGGTATCCACAAGCTGAGCCCTTTATATATCAATGCACTTCTCTTGGTATTAGCCATATTCTACTGGTTGTTGTGGTACCACACAGGAGAGTACGTCCTCACGACCTTCACTGAGTACTGACTTTATGGAGCCAGAAAGTTACTACTATTGTGATGACCTGTGTAATTTGTTTGAATCCACGTGCACATTTTTACTGTAATATGAGTCCGTTGCAAGGGTCTCTTCATCCACCATTCACAACCACGATGTTGTTTTGTATCTGTGTTTATAAATCTAATAAACAGATTTGAGAAAAACAAAGAGAAAACAACTTTTGGGTATACATGCAGTATAAATTGTAAAGTAAATATTTCATTTGACTTAGTGAATATTTTAAAAATATGCTCACTTTGTATTATATGGAAGTGATTAACTGCTTCCCGACAGCCACACCGTGTGCAAAAGGGCATACCTGTACGTCTTTTCACAATTCCAGGGCTAGTGGGCACATGCACGCCGCAGGAGTGTGCCTGTGGGTCCCACAGACTCAATGTCCGCCAGTGGCCTGCGATCACGATGAAACGGGGAGATGTAAATAAGGCATTTCCCTGTTCTGCCAAGTGACATGAGTGAGTGAGTGAATAACTTATATAGCGCTACAAATGCGAACTGAATCGCCTCAAGGAGCTTGGCATCCATTTTCCTTCTATTTAGTCTTCAGAAAAGGTGGGTCTTGAGTTTTTTTCTGAAGGCCTGGTGATTCTCTTCCGTTCGTAAATGAGTTAGTAATGAGTTCCACGGTCGGTGTCTTTGGACTGCAAATCTTCGTTTTCCTTCGTGCTCCCTGTCATCGGGAGCAGTGATCTCTGTCATGTTTGAGGTAGACCACCCCCCTACAGTTAGAACACACTGAGGGAACACATTTAACCTCTTAATTGCCCCCTAGTGCTTAACCCCTTCCCTGCCAGTGACATTTACACAGTAATCAGTGGCTATTTTTAGCTCTGATCGCTGTATAAGTGGTCCCAAAATAGTGCCAAAAGTGTCCAATTTGTCAGCAGTTTCCGATAAAAATCACTGCCATTACCATTAAAAAAAACAATAATAATAAAAATGCTATAAATCTATCCCCTATTTTGTAGACACTTTGGCCCAGATTCACGTACATCTGCGCATTATTGGACCGGCGTAGCGCACCGCCTTTACGTTAGACTTGCGCAATTTTGCCACGTAATCACCCTATTCTCGTAGCTTTTGCGCAGGAAATTGCGCATACGTAACGTTTTTCCAGAGGCGTAAGGAGGAGTAATACAAATTGGGAAGGACGTGGGCGTGTTACATTGAAATGAGCCGTGACCCCATGCAAATGAAGGGCCGGCCGGCTCGCGCATGCACGCTTGAACGAGACCATGTCAGCTCCGATGTGCGCATGCTCACAACTCGGGAGCGGCGCAATCAGTGAAATTGGAAATGGACTAGGGCAACGTTGTGAACTACGCAAACAGCATAAATAGACACACACAAACGCACTTCCTTTGCAAAAGTACATCCCTTTGTCCCTTCCCATTTAACAAAGTGCTTTTGTTCTTGTTGTTCGTTGCGGTGTGTTTTGTAGTTGTCAGATTAGTGTTCTGTGTGATCAAGTGGTTGTTAGTAGATTTTTGAAAGTGGTTTTTGATAAGTGTTTGAGAGACTGTTTGTTTGATTGATATATTTCTTTTTGTTTATTTTTCTGCTGTATTTTTGTTTTGTTTTTTGGGGACTGTTTCTTGCTGAGTCGTTTTCTCTCTGTGTGTGTTTTTTTTTTGATTGGTTGTGCTTGTTTGTGTGCGTGAATTTTGTTGACTGGGACTTTTTTTTTTTGGAAGGATGAGTGAGAGAAAACGCAAGCTGAATTTTACAGTTGTGGAAAAACAGATTCTTGCCCGGGCCATTAGCGAGTATGGGCGTTACCTCCACGGCCCAGAGAGTGCCAACACCACCCCGGCCAGGAGGAGGGAGATATTGGATAGGATCACTGACCAGGTGAATTCTGCGGGGCAGGGGGAGACACGGACCAGGTCTGGGATTGACAAAAAAATCAATGACCTCCGGCGTCTGGTCAAAAAGAAGTTGGCCAGAATGCATGCCCATGCCAGGGGCACAGGAGGGGGCCCACCATGCCGTATTAGCCTGACAGCGGAAGAGCGTGCGGTGGCCCTGACCTTTCATCGGCATGAAGTTGAGGGCCTGCCCGGCTTTGACTCCAGTCCCCAGCCCGTGGTGCCAGGTAAGTTGTTTTCTTTTTTAATATCAGGTGTGTAGCATGTGTGGGGGAGGGGGTGAAAGGGAATATGTGGCAAGTGTGTGGATCCACCAACCTGTGAATGTTTTGTGTCATCCACAGATGTGCAGGAGGGTGCAGGGCCATCTGGCCTGACCGCACCAACCCCAGGACAGCAGCCTAATGAGGCCCCCCCAACAAGGCCGGAGTCCGCGGAGGAGGTTCAAGAGGAGGAGGACAATCATGAGGAGCAGGACAATCATGAGGAGGAGGAGAATCATGAGGAGGAGGAGTCCATGTCAGGCACTGGACGTTTGGGTTTTGAGGACTCCTCCCCTCTGGCTGCCAGCAGGCAGGCCTCCCTAAGGGGGAGCCCCCCCCTCCTCCCCCAACATGGCTCCCCTCACAAGGGCCTCCCCTTCTCCCTGGCCACAAGCATCAGCTGGAGGCAGGATGTCATCCCAGACCACCAGGGGGTTGGCCGATCTCCTGCCCGCCACCCTGAGAAGGGACCAGTTCCTCCAGACCCGCCATCTGGGACAGGTCAGCCAGACATTGGTGCGGATGGATGAGAGTCTGTCCTCCATCAAGGATACGCTGGGGAACCTGGACTCCCACTCCCGGGCTTTCGCAACCTGCCTAAATGAACTGCAGACGACATCAGCAGGCGTTGGGCAGGATGTGAGGGCCCTTACCCTGGCTATCCAGGCCAACACGGCAACAGTTGGTGCTGCCCTGGACAGAATTGCCGTGGCCTTGGAGGGCAGGCCACCAGGTGGGCAGAGATCAAGGGCTGATCCTCCTTCCCCGGTTTTACCCCTTCCCCATGAGTCTCCCCTGAGAAGCCGGGGCCGTGGCCGGGGGCGCCCCAGGCGTGGCTCACGCAGAGGGCAGTAATTTGATTTTCCCCCAATTTTTTTTTTTTTGCAAATGTTTTTTTTTTTTTTTTTTGTCTTTTTTTTTTTTTTTTTTTTGCTGGAAATTTTTTGATTTTGCAGGTCATTTTTTTTTTGGGTTGTGAATGCTGTGTGAATGTGGGGGTGACATTCCTGCCGGAAAAGGGGTGTCACCCTCTATTTTGGTGGAGAAGGGTTCCCCAGGACCAGGGAGAAGTGATCCCCAGGTCCGTGTGAATGGTGTGTGAATGTACAGTGACATAATTGGAGCCTTGGCGTGGCGTTGCTGCTCACAAGTCCTGCATGGTGGACTGGTGCCAATCCAATTTGATGTGGATGTGGGGTGTGTGTGCTAGGGACCACAGTGTTGTGGATGCATGCATTCTCATTGTGCCATGATTAATGTGTATGTTTAACGTGCAAAGATGCCCAATGTGAGCTGTCTCCTGGCTGCTCTTCCCTCAGAAGACGGGTTAACCTCGGTTAGGGGGGGATTGTCTGGTTCAGGGGTCAGGTCATCACGTAGGTCAATCTGCAGGCCCTTTCTTTCTGCAAAGTTGTGCAGCATGCAACATGCACCGATGATCTGGCACACGAAGTTTGGGGAGTACAAGAGGGTACCCCCAGACTTATCCAGGCATCGGAAACGTGACTTTAGGATGCCAAAGGTGCGCTCCACCACTGCTCGTGTTTGAGCATGTGCTTGATTGTATCTTTCCTCTCCTGGAGTTTGGGGGTTCCGGATAGGAGTCATGAGATGGGGTCCCAGTGGATATGCAGAGTCACCTGTAAGGGAAAAGACAGGAGGATGTTAGTCATGCATGTGCCCCTTGTGATGTGCATCATGGGAGGGGATAGTCATGCCTGCCACCCATGTCACTCACCAACCAGCCAGGTGTCCCCATACACGTTCTGATCGAATTACAATCGGATGTGGCATTGATTGTATATGTAGCTGTCATGGCTGGACCCTGGGTGTTTGGCACGGACGTGCCATATGAGGCCTTGGGCATCGACTATCACCTGTACATTGATGGAATGCCAATGCTTCCGATTGCGGTACATGTGCTCTGTCTCCTGGGGGGGCTGGAGTGCCACATGTGTGCAATCAATGGCCCCCACAGTGCGTGGGAATCTGGCAATTCTGTAGAAATCTGTCATTGCCTTCAGCCGCAGGTCCTCAGTGGTGGGTTTGATGATTTGGTTAGCCATGCGTCTGAGTATTGTAGGGACAACCTGGTGCACACATCTGCTCATGGAGGACTGTGACATCCCAGCCACCACTCCACTTGTACGCTGAAAAGAGCCACTGGCAAGGAAATGGAGT
Source organism: Rana kukunoris (assembly GCA_029574335.1). Taxonomy (NCBI): domain Eukaryota; kingdom Metazoa; phylum Chordata; class Amphibia; order Anura; family Ranidae; genus Rana; species Rana kukunoris. The sequence goes on along the minus strand of CM056050.1, from coordinate 505,472,127 downwards.
GTTGCCAGGACCTTGACCAGTGGCTGCACTGCATGTGAGCGGTGTGTTGGGCTGGTGATGTCATCCTGCAGGGTTGTGGTTAATTCCAGGATGGCATGAGGGGTGAATCTGAAGATGCGATACACCCCAGAATCACTCATGCCAAACAGGTCTATGCGGGTACGGTATATCCTCTCCCGTGCCATCCTCCGTGCCATCCTCCGTGCCCTCCTCCTTCTTTGTTCATCTAAAGTCAGTAGTATAGCTATGCGCGACGATGCCCCCGGCATGTTGGCATACAGATTGTTGAGCAACACGTGTGACTGCTGAGCTGCTCACTAACAGTGTTGCTTTATCTAACAAGTAGACTTTTTTTCTTTTTTTAGACCAGCTTTTATCAGCTCTAATTTTAGACAGGACATTTTGCTGTTGCGCACACTGCGTCGCCTGCGCTGCCCCAACGTTGTTTTGTGGATCCCCGTAAGTCCCTCATTAGCATATTTGACTAGCAAATCAATGGTGTGTCTATCGATTTTTTGCGTATCTCGTTCTGGGGATGCCGCGCAACGAAACGCACGTGCACATTTAGACTTACGCACGCGCATCTCCTGTTGCGCAGGCGTAATCGCTCTGTGAATCTGGGCCTTTAACTTTTGCTCAAACCAATCACTATTCACTTATTGCGATTTTATTTTACTAAAAATAAGTACAAGAATACATATGGGCCTAAACTGAGAAATAAATTAGTTTTTTTTATACATTTTTGTGGGATATTTATTATAGAAAAATTTTAAAAATGTTTTTTTGTTGATAGTGCAAAAAAATAAAAACTGAGGAGGTGATCAAATACCACCAAAAGAAAGCTGTAATTGTGGGGACATTTTTTTGTTTGGGTTCAACGTCACACGACCACACAGTTGTCAGTTAAAGCGACGCAGTGTCGATTCGCAAAAAAAACCCCCACCCTTACAGTTTAACCACTTAAAGACCGGACCGATATGCTGCTAAATGCCCAGAGGCATTTTTACAATTCGGCACTGCGTCGCTTTAACAGACAATTGCGCGGTTGTGCGACGTGACTCCCAAACAAAATTTGCGTCCTTTTCTTCCCACAAATAGAGCTTTCTTTTGATGGTATTTGATTGCCTCTGCGATTTTTATTTTGTGCGCTATAAACAAAAATAGAGCGACATTTTTGAAAAAAATTGAAAATCGAATGAACTAAATTTTAGTCAAACATTTAGGCCAAAATGTATTCAGCCACATGTCTTTAGTAAAAAAAAATCGCAATAAAAAAAAATTAGCTACCTAGCGGGAACAGTGACACTAATACAGCGATCAGAAAAATGATCGCTTAGTGACATTGGCAATAGGGGGTGAAAGAGTTAATTAGGTGATCAAGGGATTAAAACTTTATTAGGGGGGGTACGGGGCTACCCTGGACCTAACACTAACTGCCTGTCACAGTAACTGTCACACTGACACTAAATGCAGTGATCAGTAAATATATGATCACTGCAATCAGTGACAGTGTGACAGGGGGCTGGGGGGGGGGGTGATCGGAAGGGGTTAAATGTGCCTATGTTTACTGGTGTCAGTGTAGTGTTAGTGCAACATACTGTGTGAGTCTTCTCTCTTCTCGGCGGATTGAAAATACCGCCGAGAGCACATCACTTCCTCTGCCTATGTTTACATTACATAGGCAGAGGAAGTGACACGTGGGGAGGATGCACATTGGCTGGGAGCGATCCAGAGGGAGTGGACAAAAACCAACAGCCGCTCCCACAGCCACAGGAACCGTCGCATGTACCGGGGGGGTCCCGATCGGACCCCCGACCCACGTCTAGGCAGGGATGTACAGGTACGCCAATGTGCCTGTACATGCCATTCTGCCGACGTAATTGTACATGCGGCGGTCCATAAGCGGTTAAGACCCACCCTTTCATCTTTAAACCACACCCATTTCTCTTATCAGTGCAGCTTCATCAGTGGCCATAAGTGCCGCCTCATCAGTGGCCATCAGTGCAGCCTCATCAGTGGACATCAGTTCAGCTTCATCAGGGGCTATCAGTGCCCACCAATGCAACCTATCAGTGCAGCATGTCAGTGCCTATCAATGTAGCATATTAGTGGTCTTTAGAGCAGGCTCATCAGTGCCCATCAGTGCAACCTTATCAGTGCCCATCAGTGCAGCATATCAGTGCAGCCTTATTAGTGCCCATCAGTGCAGTTTATCAGTACCCATCATTGCCGCTTCATCAATGGCCATCAGTGCAACCTATTAGTGCTCATAAGTGCAGCATATCAGTGCCCATCAGTGAAGCATATCAGTGCAGCCTTATCAGTGCAGCTTATAAGTGATGACTTATCAGTGGCTATCAGTGCAGCCTTATCAGTGGCTATATGCAGCATTATCAGTGACCATCAGTACAGCCTTATCAGTGACCATCAGTGCAGCCTTATCATTGACCGTCAGTGCAGCCTGTCACTTGGTTAGTAAGATTACTCCTATCATGTAAGATACTTGGACTTTTGTTTGCTGCCACTGATCAGAATCATAGGATTATTTCCCTTATTTGTATAATGAATAGGAAGTCCCTAGTCATTATATAAATAAGTGAAATAATCAGTGGCAGCAAACACAAGTCCAAATATCTTATAAGATAGGAGTAATCTTATTAATCCATTGACATATTCTGATAGCACATATGAGATGAGCAGGTCCAAAATATTATTGCCATCATATACAATTAAAAGTCTTGATGGTATATGATGCAATTCAATATGCTCGCTCAAAGAAAAAGATATTTAAAGAAATGAAATTATATTATTGAAATGATGCCATACCTGAGGGCTTCCCTCCTCTCTTCTCCGCTCTGTTGATACAGAACCTGGGAGGAAGTTCTATATCGTAAATTCCTCCCAAGGGTGCTGCAAAGGAAGGTGGGTGGAGCATTAGGCTGCAGTGCCACACTTATTAGTATTGGCGGCCACCAGACCAGTTGTATTAAGTGCGGTCGCCGGTCTATCTGGTCTGTGCAGCAGTGCGGCTGCTTTATGGGGGAGGCAGACTGATTTGTCTCCTGGACCCTGCCCTCCAGCCCAGTCCACCCCATAAGACTGGCACTATACATAGTGTAGTGCAACCCCGCTTTTTGCGCCCCCCTGCAAAGTGCCGATCCAGGACTGGACCTTGTTGACCCAGGCCAAGATACAGCGTTGAGGCAAGGGCCCTCTTTCTAAAGAGGAAATAACATTTGCTCTCCAGAGTGCATTGCAGTATAAATACTCCACACTTCATGCTAGATTCATAAATTGCAGTCCACAGTATAGAGCCTGTGATGTCCTGCAGAGTGTTTACTGAATAATGCTACAGATAACACTAGGGGATGGGAGAAGGGCTCTGTCATGTGACCTGTCAAAGTCAAGTGACACGTTTCTTCCTCCTCTGGACACTTTTTCTCCGATACATTAGTATGACTGGGGCTCTGCTTGTTTCAGAGCTGCAAAGCAGATTTGCAAAGCAGAGAGCTGTGGTTCATAGATGTATCAAATGTTTTTTGTATTTTTTTTTTTTAACTGACAGTTTTATTGGTTTTTAAAATTTTCCAACAAAAAAAAAAGAAACAAAAAAAAGCACATAATATTGTAGAAAGCACATACTTCACAAGACATCTACATACAATATTGCCGGCTATTAAACTTGGGTGAAATATGCAGCACAAATAGCCAAACATAGTATAGAGCAACATCCGATCGGCTGAGGTTATTGGGGCTTCTAACATATCCCACAGCTCCCATACGCATTGTGGGTTTCGAGGGAATTATTTAGGGAAGCTGTCAAATATTCCATCCGTTTGACATCTCTGATCCTGGAGTGCAGCTCAAACAGAGAGGGGGGTTCTCTCCTTTTCCATTTCAGGGCTAACAAACAGCGCACGGCCGTTAGCACTTGAGCCAAGAGTTTTTTAGAGAGTTTAGAAAAAGAGGGGGGTGGGAGGCCCAAGAGGAAAAGTTTAGGGCTGAATGGCACCCAGGAATCAAAGATGGAATGGAGTAGGGAGTGCACTGTCTGCCAGTAGGGAGCGATCAGAGAGCAGGTCCAATAGGTATGATATAGTGTCCCCACCTCTTTACAACAAGGAGTTTGTATTTTTAGAGCAGGTGTTTGGTCACTTATAAATTGGCCCCTAAGTGAAATTTCACCTTCTTCACTCTTCCCACTTGCACATAATGACAATCCCTACTATAAACAGAAACAGAGATTCTTGAAGCTCCCAGTATTGTAAAACATACCATCCTAGCTTGCCCTTCCATCTCTTCCTTAGCAAAGCATGCTGGGATCCCCAGCTCACATTAGTCACGCTGTCACAGATTCTATTACTTTTTTTATATATATCAGAAAGCACCAGAAGCATTTGCGGCCATTTGAAAAAGAATGTCTTCATTTAACAGAGTCACTATTCATGTTTGCGAGTACAAAGTAACTATGACTGAGACCCATTATCGCTTTCTAAATGGCACCTGGCAAGAGAGCTTGCAATTCATCTAAAAATACCCTATTGCTCGAATGATTTTTCTACAATACCATTTTTATGATTCCGTTTGTGTCTTTTTTTTTTTATCAAAAAAGCAGCCTGAGGAGTAGGGGAGAGCTACCTGTTAAAAAATATTCTTTATGTTACCTACACTAACCCCAGCAGCAGTATGTGCTGGACAGCTCCCTCCTGACACAAAGAAATGCTGCTGCCTGCCTGATAATTGGATGTACAACTGCCAGATGACAAACTTACTCCACAGGTTACAGAATTTCCACTGTCAAGAAAAAGTGGCAGAGTTGAAAATAACACAATTGTTCAGATCTAACAAAATATAGCTTTATTCTGGCTGGGAAAAATGCGTAATCAAAAAATAAGAAAAATACGCTCTTCGTACCTTTTAAAGGCTTAAAGCGTTAAAAAGCAAAAAAAGCGACACTAAAAGATAGGTTGCTTACGCCAATGAGCTTGAAAAGCCTTTAATGCCAAAAGCTAATTAGAGAGTAATTTACACCAGACAAGGTTTCTGTGACCCTCGTGTTTTCATTTACTATCACAGTTTCTCATCCTCAGACAAAATGAATTTAGCGTTGTGTTTGATACCTAGGCTACAAGCGTTATTTTCTGTGTATCTGTCATAATAAATGTTCTTATCACTTTACACTAACAGCATTTTGTGAAATCGGTGGGAGACATCAAGATCTCTTCTTTCCTGGCTGAAAATGGCAGTCACTACGTAGTTATTCTCTTCCGACGACAAAAGATTATTAAATAAAAGTGCTGCCTGTTCATATTACCTTATCTAGTTAGGAAAGGGCTGAATGGCCACTTTGTCTTTGAGTTTCTGGCATTAAAGGGGGTGGAGGACGTCTCTGGAAAGCTTTCAGACAGCCACAACCTTTTGTAATGACCTTTGGATCTTATGGACATCTCATCCCACTGGCTGTGTAAGAACAAGGCTCTAGTTACTTAACAGTTTAGACTGTGCCGCAGTCACCTCCTGTTCAGTATAATAATCTGTTTTCAATTCCGACCTCAATGCCCCACGATCACAGCATTTCGAATTACTGTAACTCCCTAGACCCAACAGTTTCCTCCAGTCTTCTTTCCAACTAATAAAAGTTTGATGGAATATAAGTGAGAACAGACAATATCTCTACTTCTTGAAATTAGCGCATTACAGTTCACGTCTTTTCACAGTCAGGAAACAAAGGTGTGCGCAAAGGAGAATGACTTGTAAGGAGAACGTAATGGTACAGGGATGTTAAATTAATAAATTAAGTCCAAAGTCTTCTTGAAGATTCATTTGTCTGTTGTTGAGGATTTTTTTTCTTAAAGATGGCTCAGAGAACATCAAATGTTTGATACTGACAGCAGTGCTACAAAGAGTGACACACAATCCCCCATTCTGCTTTTCTTTTCATGCAGATGCAAACGAAAGGTTTAAAATAGACATTCTTTTCGCACTCGGCAACAAAGCTGTACATTATCAAAGAGTCTGTTTAGAACTAAAAGATGCACAGTACAAAAAAAATGAGGGAAAAAAAAAGCATAATCAGTCCGGAATCACTAGAAAATCTGGGGTAAAATAGAGTTTTGCTCGATTGGGTGCCTTTTCCCCTCAAAAATTAAAATCGCAACCTTGAAGTGGAAATAACAAATGCAAGGACAGTGTAGTATGACATTTGTGCTCCTCTTAGTATTCCCAAAAATTCAGAATTTTTAACTGCAGATAAACTGCATGGTACTGTAAAACATCTTTAACCTCCTTGGCGATTTTCCCGAGTGTGGCTCGGGGGTTAAATTCCAATACCATTAGCGTTAACCCGAGCCACACTTGGGATTGTATTGCAGGATCCTGGTGCAATATACTTACCCTGTCCCCAGGATCCTGCAATGTCCCCCCCGCTGTGTCCGTGGGCTGTGTTCTCCGCCCAATGCCTCTGTGTGCCAGGCTCCGTTCCTTGCGAGCGTCAAATAGTACAAAATTCATAACACAAACAGTACACTGTAATCTAAAGCCGCGTACACACGATCGGTTCAAAGCGATGAAAACGGACTGAAATTTGTTTTCATTGGTCCAAACCCATCGTGTGTAGGCCACATCGGTCCGTTATCCTTTGGTCCAAAAACAGATGGCTTGCTTTAAAATTGAACCGATGGACGGCTAACCGATAGGTCAAAACCGATCGTTAGTACGCACGAGCATCGGTTAAAAATCCACGCATGCTCAGAATCAAGTCGACGCATGCTTGGAAGTATTGAACTTCATTTTTTCTGCACGTCGTTGTGTTTTACGTCACCGCGTTCTGACACAATCGGTTTTTGAACTGATGGTGTGTACGAACCATCAGACCATCAGACCATCAGTCTGTGAACCGATGAAACAGAACTTCAGTCCGTTTTCATCGGTTTGGACTGATCGTGTGTACGCGGCCTTACAGATTACATTACTGAATTAATTAATTTCACCTCCCTTTGGTCCCTAGTGCTTTGTCCAGTGCCTTGCATGCAAATTTATATTATATATACTGTTCTTTCTGCCTGGAAAATTGAGATTGTCCATGACAGTCAAAAAGTGTCCCTTTATGTTAAAAGAGGTTTTAGAACTACTAGAAAACAGCCATAGTAAATTAGAACACTTGCAGAATTGAGCGATAGTGAATCGTGGGTAAATACATTTTGTTATTATTATATTATTATTTTTTTATAATTATTTTTAGTTATTTATTATATTATAATGTATGATTTTGTGTTTCAAACTTTATCATACCTGGAATATGTCTACTAGACTTGTGTTTGGACAGATTTAAGTGAGTTATGACTAAGAATTACAAGCCTACAATTTAAACCGGGAAATTTCTATGCAAAACAATTGTACCGCTTTGAGTCGCAAAAATCTGCCAAAATTATACCACCAGGGTGGCTACCCACTTCAACCACCGGAAGGACCAGGTCATTTTTTGCGATACAGAACTGCATCACTTTAACTGACAATTGCGTGCAACGCTGTACCCAAACACAATTTACGTTCTTCTTTTCCTACAAATAGAGCTTTCTTTGGTGGTATTTGATTACCTCTGCTGTATTTATTTTTTGCACTATAAACAAACAGCAACAATTTTGAAAAAAATAAAACATTTTTTTTTTTTTACTTTTTGCTATAATACATATCCAAGAAAAATAAAATAATCATCAGTTTAGGCCAATATGTATTCTTCTACATATTTTTGGTAAAAAAAATTGCAATAGGCGTATATTGATTGGGTTGCACAAAAATTATCGTGTCTACAAACTATGGGATAGATTTAGGGACTTTTTTTTTTTGTTTGTTTTTACTAGTAATGTGGGCGATTTGCGATTTTTAGCAGGACTGTGACATTGCAGCGGACAGATATGACCCCAAATTACACTTTTTGGGGACCAGTGATGTTTCTAATTCAATCTTATTTTATTAAAGAAAAGAGAAGCAGAGAGATAAATATCATCTCCAACATTACAAACAGCGAAATCAAATACACCAACAATAGGCATTGTGTACAACAGAACATAGACATGTCGATATTACATAGAAATAAGAGTATAAGCATGAATACGAGGACCACCATAAGGCCGTGATTGTTAGCAATCCCTATAAACTAAAAAACTAAGGAAGGTCTAGCCATGGTAGCTATCAACCACACTACAGATAAGGGAGCAGTGCTGCCCCGCATATGGAGCAGCATACAGTATGGGAGTGCATACTAATCTGTATGGAGAAAAAAAAGGTAGCACATGGGGTCAGATAGCGAATCAGCAACATTCGGCAGATCAAAGTCATACTATGTGGACTAAATGAAATCCTAAGGATGTATTCAGATAACGAGAAAAGGAAAAGAAGTGGGGCAAACAGAAGGGGGAGAGAAATTGGGGGCAAGTAGCACTCCATCATGGTACCAGGGCGACATCATCTAAGCTACTTTCAGCCCAGGAAATAAACTCAGAGGAGTATCTGAACATAGACCACGAACTCCAAGTGAGAGAAAATTGTTCACTTTTATCACACTCTTCCGCCTAAAGACGTTCAAGGTAGACATGTGCAGACTGAAATATTTTGTTTCGTAATTTCGTTTTCGTCCGGAAAATAAATTTATTTCGTTACTCCCGAAAATCGTTTTGATTTATTTTGTTTTCGTCGTGAAAGTTTTCGTCCGAAAACAAAGATTTTCGATGCTTTGTAGAATTTTCGTCGTTCAATTCGACAAAGCATCAAAAATCGTCGTTCTGAATACAGTGAATAGGTAGGAATTGAACGACGAAAATTCGACAAAGCATCAAAAATCGACGGATCTGAACGAAAACAAAAATAAAGCATTTTTTATGTCGGATCTTTCGGTTTTCGTTTCTTGCGCTTTCGTTTGTTAAAACGATAACGAAAATACCTGATTTTCAGACGAAAATGCATTCTAACGAAAACGAATGAACATGTCTAGTTCAAGGTCCCTTATGCAGTCCACCTCAACAGCCCAGTCCCCCAGGGAAGGTGTAGCTGCCAATTTCCAATGACGGGGGATCACCACCCTGGCCGCCGGCAGAAAGTGTCGCAATAAATCATTTTTAATGGACTTGAACGAGCCTGGGAGTATAGATAAGAGCGCCACCACAGGGGAAGTGTGGATAGAAGTCACCATCAGTTTGCAGTATAGTTTGAAAATCCGCTGCCAAAATCCCTGGACAGGAGGACATTCCCACCAGATGTGGAGCATGGTTCCCCGGGATCTCAGGCATCGCCAGCAGATATCTGACACTGCAGGGTTGAAGTGTTTGATAGTTGTTGGGCATCTGTACCATCTTGTTAGCAGCTTAAACCCGTTCTCCTGCATCTTAGTGGCCAAGGATAGTTTGTGTGTCATGGTAAAACACTTCTGCCAGTCAATAGGGGAGACAGGATGATGCAGGTCTGTCTCCCAGGCCACCGTAAACGGCGGGGGATCAGGGGAGAAGATATTAAGGAGCAGGGAGTAGAGTTGAGATACCAAATGTGTTGGAGGTTCTGCCTGTAGAAGCTGCACCTCGAATCCCCTCGGTTCAGCGAGGATGTCTGGAATGGATGGGAAAGTTCGGATGTAGGAAGTGGTCTGTTGCCTGTGAAGCCATTGCATGGGGTGTCGGGAGGTCGGGTCGGCAGGGGTATCGGCCCTTAGAGTGGGATCTGCACGAAGGACCTGGGCAAGTCTCCTATGGTCCTCCTTTCACCACGGTCCGAATCTAGTTACCTACAGAGCTGGTGGAAAGGCCGGGGTCCCAAAGAAGGGAGTCAAAGGCCCCATGTAATTCGACAGGCCCCCTCTGGACCGAAGGCGATCCCAGCTCTGGATCGTCTGAAAGGTAAGGTCACTGAGAGGGCCTGAACCTCCCCGAACCATGGGCAAGATCCATGGGAGATCGGGGAGTTCAATTGGGTACATGTGGCTTGACCAGTGATGTTTTTACATTGATCAGTGTGATAAAAATGCACTGATCAATGTAAAAATTACACTGGCAGAGAAGGGGTTAACACTAGGGGTGATCAAGGGGTTAAGTGTGTTCCCTAGGTGTGTTCTAACTGTAGGGGGGATGGGCTCACTGGGACATGACAGAGATCATTGTTCCCATTCACTGGGAACCGTAGATCTCTGACATGTCCCCTGTCAGAATGGGGATCTGCCTTATTTACACTGGCAGATCTCTGTTTTGTCTGTCTACTAGGCGATCGCGGGTCGACGACAGAATCTGCTCGACCCGCGGGTACGCTCCTGCAGCATGCAGTGGGAGAAAAATCAAGGCGGCGCATGCCTGCGCCCACAGCAGAGTATTAACCTCAACCCGATAAAACACATTTGGGATAAATTATAGCAGAGACTGCGAGCCAGGCCTTCTTGTCCAAAATTGGTGCCTGATCTCACAAATGTATTTCTGGAAGAATGGTCAAATAATCCCATAGACATATTCCAGAACCTTTTGGACAGCCTTCACAGCAGTGTTAATTTTGCCACCTGCCAGTGCCCACCAATGCCAGCTACCAATGCCTATGAGTGCCACCTACCAATGCCCACGAGTGCCACCTATCAATGCACACCAGTGGCGCCAATCGGTGCCTCATCAATGGCACCTAGCAGTGCTGCCTAGCAGTGTAACCTACCAGTGCTGTTCAGTACCCATCATTACCACCCATCAGTGCCCATCACTGCCACCCATCAGTGACACCTATCAGTGCCACCTATTAGTGACACTTCTCAGTGCCCACCAGTGCCACCTTTTAATGCCGTTCAGTGCCACCCATCAACGCCACCTCTCGGTTTCACCTCTCATTGCCAACCAGTGCCATCTATCAGTGCCCACCAGTGTTGCCTATCAGTGCCCACCAGTTCCACCTTATCGGTGCCCACCAGTGCCGCCTTATTGGTGCCCATTAATGCAGCCCATCAGTGCCCATATATATTTGTTTTTATTCTGTCTTTTTTTATTTTTTTAACAAAAAAAAATACACTGCAGAGCTAATCAAATACCACCAAAAGAAAGCTCTATTTGTGGGAAAAAAATCATTTGGGTACAGTGTTATATGACCGCACAATTGTCATTCAAAGTGCATCAGCTCTGAAAGCTAAAAATTGGTCTGGGCAGGAGGGGGGTTTAAGTATCTAGTAAACAAGTGGTTAAAGGAGTTGTAAAGGCAGAAGGTTTTTTTATCTTAATGCATTCTGTGCATTAAAATAAAAAGCCTTCTATGAGTAGCAGCCTCCAGCACCCCCTAATACTTTCCTGAGCCCCATCTCTGTCCAGCGATGACCACAAGTCCCTCAGCAATCCAGGACTCTCCCCCCTGATTGGCTGAGACACAGCAGTGGTGGCATTGGCTCCTTTGGCTGTCAATCACAGTCAGTTAGCCAATCAGGCAAGAGATGGGGTGAGGCGGAATGGCAGCTCTGTCTCTGAATGGACACATTAAGCTTCAGCTCGGCTCAGGTGCTCCCATAGCAAGCTGCTTGCGGTGGGGGCACTCGACATGAAGGAGAGGCCAGGAGCAGTAAGAGGGACCTGAGAAGAGGAGGATCTGGGCTACCCTGTGCAAAACCACTGCAACAGGGCAGATAAGTATAACAGGTTTATCATTTAAAAAACAAAAACGAGACTTTACAATCATTTTAACTAAACCCATTAGATTTTAGTTGACTAAAATGTATTGGAAAAGGGGAGGGTAACTTGGATGATGGTACGTTTTAAAAAGTATTGGAGATTTTAGTCAACTAAAATAATACTAAAACTAAAACAATTCAGCTGTTATAGCTGCAACGGGTGGGTCAACTCAATCTGAACCCTAAAGACTAAGACTTGGATGCCATTAAAGTTCATGTGTGTGTAAAGGCAGGTGCCCCAATACTTTTGGCAATAGCCCCAGAGGTCTGGGCTAAAATCAGTTAGTTGATAGTCCCTTGCTGACACAGATAGCTGGAGTTGGGCTGCCTCTTTGTTGTTTATTCAACAGTGTATGTAAAAATACAATAAAATTGCACTCACAAAAGTTGCTTAAAAGAGACATATAACAAGCTCCATATGAAGCCACCAGTGCAGAGTCCACTCCCGACAGAGATCACTGAAATGACAGGAGCACTGTGGAAGCCAGGTATCCAGGCAAACCACCCAAGAACCATCACAGAAGACACGAGAAAGGACCTGTCAATGAAGCTGCCCAAAAAAATTGTAGCCAATCAGGAATGGGTCTCGGAGGCCAAACTATGCCTCCTTTGTCAGCCTCTAATGTCTGTGTGTGGTCCACTCTGTTTACTTTTTTAGCTCCTTCCTGGTGGCTTTAATGCAGGATTGGGGTAGGACCAACTTCCTGATCATGTGATCACTGTTATTGGCTGTCACAGAGGTCACATGATCAGGAGCTCATCCTGGCGACTCCCATTTATGATCTGCATTTTTTTTGTACAAACATAGTGACAGCATATAGTGTGAATGTAGCCTTGGATACTGAGCCCTGTAATGGCTGGATTTTAGCAAAGTAGATAAGATTACACTGGTGAATGTGACAAGAAGGCTAGAGCACCATCAGTTGGCTGTAAGTTATAAATATATAATATTCATTTGTAATGTTTCCTATTCTATGTAAGAAAATTAAAAGGTTGTCCTAAACATAATACACACATAAACAAAATATATACAAAACAGTGTATTCTTTCCAAAAACATACATTCGGGTAGCAGCATGTGTAATTTGAATAGCTATAATTTCAGGTTTCCAATTCCAATGATTGTAAAGTCTAAAATGTTATTTTTTTTAAATTCACAGCGGCTTCCTTCATTCATGCAAAAATTGTCTCACACTTCTTTGTTGCTCCCAGAGACTTTCCCTCTCTCCTATGTTCTGAGTACCCCACCGCCCCAGTGCTCTAAGAGACTTTTACTCATGTATTCCTGCAATTCCAACATCCTAGTTCTCCCAGAGACATTTTACATACTGTCACACTTTTGTCACTATTGTACCCCTCACTCTGGTGCACTGGACTTCATGCTCAATTGCTGCTTTTTTAGGTGAGTCAGAGGGCCCCAACCTGAGAGCTGTCCTACAGCAAAGCCCATCACCCCCTGAGGGGTGCTCTGGGAAAAACTAGGAGGTTCCTTAAACTGTCATCTACCAACCCATGGCCCAATCTTCGAGTGCCCATGGGTGGTACCGATACCTTTCAGTATGTACCCTGAGCCTTTTGCCTCCATGCTGCTCCAGTTATGCTCCCTTGATTCCTGGTCAGTTCTGTTTCTAGCAGATATGGACTCTGGTCTGTGACAAGCAGCCTGTAGATTCCCATTCAATCTGGCATTTCCTTTTATTTTATTTTTTTTAATGCCGTTAAGGTTATCAGTGGTTTTGTAGCCAATTATGTGCTTTGGCAGTAAATTCAGAGGAAGGCAATTTAACTGACTTCAAAAATCTTTAATTATTTTGTTCAAATGCGAACAACATTTGTTTAGCCAACACATCCCTTCTATTATAACATCTTTCGAAACATGCTATTGTATCAGCTTATATTTGTTGTATTATTCATTGTTCTCACAGTACTAGACTGCAGAAAGTGGTTGTTACAGATTAAATAAAATGTCTGACAACAGTTATTCCATTGATTTCTAGATAAATAGTTTATACATCAGATCGATTTTTATAAAAAAAAAGGAGATTAGTGTATTCCCAGTAGATTGTATTTACTTCATTCAGGTCACAAGGTGTCTGGTGCGCGTGTTAGTACAGGACCTCCATCCTGAATATCTCTTAGCTGATAAGCTGAAATAAGATTTTTTTTGTTATATTTCAGTTCTCCCACCATTATAACAACAACAGTATTTTGTACTACGGTGTTAAAAAAAAGTTTAGAGGTGATAGGTACATAAAAAATAAATTTTCACTTGTAATGAGGTCATTTATAATGAGATCAGCAGACATTTACTATGATGTGCTACCCAGTGTTAATTAACTAATACATTACATCATTTGAAGTAAATCTTATAAGGTCTGTTCTATGTTGAACTACCTCCACAGGAGCAGTTTGGTAATTTGAATTCTCTGTTCTTCGTTACAAAACCCAAGAACACCATTAGACTCTCCGACACACCTGGTTGAATGAAAATGTATGCAAACCTTTCTAAGAACACAAGTATAAATACCTTTAAGTTGGCTGCAATTAGCAACAGGAAATAAACAGAAGCCTGCAAATCAACTCAAAAGGTTGGGGTTGTGGCGCTGTGAACCAGTGGCAAATAAGTGAAAAAAAGTCCGCTGTGCTAACTCCAAATTCTTTGTTAAAAATAACAATAAGATAAAATAAAAAAATAATAATAAATATAACCTGGTATGATGAGTGGTGAAAAAAACAACAAGGAGGACTAGAGGACTCTGTTCTGTAAATGGCTGTTCGTCCAAAAAGACACTGTTCCTGGGGCAAGCCTTCTAGCAGGGAAGAGCAACACTCCAACATATGTAGAAAAAAGAAAAACAGAGGGTGCCTCCAGGTTAAGCGTTGCAGAGCTTTATTACAATACAGAAAACAGTGTAGACTTACATTAAAGTAGAGGTTCCCCTAAAAATAAACTTATAACATTGCATTTATCATATTAATGACATCTGGAATCGGCTGTTTATTTAAAAAAAATCCATCCGTACGTACTGTTTCCTACAGGTAGTCTCACTGCCGCTTCCGGGTATGATGGTCATCCGATCGACGCATACAGCGTGTCACGAGATGCCGAAAGAACCGGAACGTTGGTGCGGCTCTATACGGCGCCTGCGCACCAACGTTCGGCTTCTTTCAGCATCTCGTGACGCGCTGTATGCGTCGATCGGATGCCTGTCAATCAAGTAGGCACGGCCATCCCCGACCATCATACCCGTAAGCGGCGGTGAGACTACCTGTAGGAAACGGTACGTACGGACAGATTTTTAAAAAAAAACAGCCGATTCTAGATGTCATTAATATGATAAATGCAATGTTAAAAGTTTATTTTTAGGGGAACCTCCACTTTAAAAACAAATGGAATCCAATATCTGAATTCGATCAGGAAGTTCTTAATTGGGAGGAGATGAGGCGTCTAACCGGGCTAGATGTGTTGCTGTTCGTGCTACCGGGGAGAACTCCTCAGTCTCACCGTCCATGGGGCAGGGAAAAGCCAACTGGTACGGAGGACTGGATGGAAACGAGGCCCGGAGCGCAGCGTGAGCCTCGGTGACGTCACTGTAGTGCGACGACGTTTCGAAGCTAAGCGCCAACCAATCAGCGCGCTTCTTTCTCAAGCAAGGCTTTTCCCTGCCCCATGGACGGTGAGACTGAGGAGTTCTCCCTGGTAGCACGAACAGCAACACATCTAGCCCGGTTAGACACCACGGGCCAGATTCACAGAGCGATTACGCGTGCGCAACTGCTGTTGCGCGTGCGTAAGTCTAAATGTGCGCGTGCGTATAGTTGGACGCGATTCACAAAACAATATACGCCAGAAATCTACGTTTTTTGGTCCGGCGTAATTGAGTTAGACATTCGCTTCCCTTCGCGCAAAACTGCGCTAGACACACCATTGATTTGCTAGTCAAATATGCTAATGAGGGAGTTACGGGGATCCACAAAAAAACGCAGTTGCTGCGCAGGCTACGCGATGTGCGCAACTGCAAAATGTCCTGTCTAAAGTTAGAGCCCATAAAAGCTGATCTAACTTTTGAAAAAAAGTCTAATTGTCAGATAAAGCAACACCGTTATTGAGGAGCAGACCACACACACGTGTTGCACTACAATTTGACTGCCAACATGCTAGGGGCATCGTCGCTCATAGCTGCACTAGTGAATATAGATGACCAAAGAAGGAGGAGGGCACGGAGGATGGCACGGGAGAGGGTATACCGCACACGCATAGACCTGTTTGGCATGAGTGATTCTGAGGTGTATCGCATCTTCAGATTCCCCCCTCATGCCATCCTGGAATTAACCACAACCCTGCAGGAGGACATCACCAGCCCAACACAACGCTCACAAGCAGTGCAGCCACTGGTGAAGGTCCTGGCAACACTCCATGTCCTTGCCAGTGGCTCTTTTCAGCGTACAAGTGGAGTGGTGGCTGGGATGTCACAATCCTCCATGAGCAGATGTGTGCACCAGGTTGTCCCTGCAATCCTCACACGCTTGGCCAACCAAATCATCAAACCCACCACTGAGGAGATTCGAATCAAGGCAATGGCAGATTTCTACCGAATTGCCAGATTCCCACGCACTGTGGGGGCCATAGATTGCACACATGTGGCACTCCAGCCCCCCCATGAGACCGAGCACATGTACCGCAATCGGAAGAATTGGCACTCCATCAACGTACAGGTGATAGTTGATGCCCAAGGCCTCATATGGCACGTCCGTGCCAAACACCCAGGGTCCAGCCATGACAGCTACATCTACAATCAAAGCCACATCCGAACAGAATTCGAACAGAACGTGTATGGGAACACCTGGCTGGTTGGTGAGTGACATGGGAGTCAGGCATGACTATCCCCTCCCGTGATGCACAACAGAAGTGGCACATGCATGACTAACATTCTCCTGTCTTTTCCTTTACAGGTGACTCTGCATATGCACTGGGACCCCATCTCATGACTCCTATCCGGAACCCCCAAACCCCAGGAGAGGAACGATACAATGAAGCACACATCAAAACCCGTGCAGTGGTGGAGCGCACCTTTGGCCTCCTGAAGTCACGTTTCCGATGCCTGGATAAGTCAGGGGGTACACTGTTGTATTCCCCAAACTTCGTGTGCCATATCATCGCTGCATGTTGCATGCTACACAATCTCGCAGTGAGGAAGGGCCTGCAGGTTGAGCTACGTGATGATCTGACCCCCCAACCAGAAAATCAACCCCTAACCGAGGATACCCCGTCTTCTGAGGGAAGAGCAGTCAGGAGGCAGCTCATATTGGGCATCTTTGCACGTTAAACACACACATTAATCATGGCACAATGAGAATGCATGCATGCACACCACTGTGGTCCCTAGCACACACACCCCACATCCTCATCAAATTGGATTGGCACCAGTCCACCATGCAAGACTGGTGAGCAGTAACGCCACGTCAAGGCTCCAATTATGTCACTGTACATTCATACACCATTCACACGGACCTGGGAATCACTTCTCCCTGGTCCTGGGGAACCCTTCTCCACCAAAATTGAGGGTGACACCCCTTTTCCAGCAGGAATGTCACCCCCACATTCAAACATCATTCACAACCCAAAATATGCCAAAAAAGTCAAACAAACAAAAATGCATAAAAACAAAAAATGCATAGGAAAAAAAAAATGCTTAGAAAAAACAAAAAAAAGCAGAGAACAAAAATAAAAAAGCTTTCAAAACAAACAAAAGGGGGAAAAAAAAAATTATTGTCCTCTGCCTGAGCCACGCCTGGGGCGCCCCCGGCCACGGCCCCGGACCCTCAGGGGAGACGCATGGGGGAGGGGAAAAGCCGGGGAAGGAGGAGCAGCCCCTGAGATCTGCCCACCTGGCGGCCTGCCCTCCAAGGCCACGGCTATTCTGTCCAGGGCAGCACCAAGTGTTGCCGTGTTGCCCTGGATAGCCTGGGTAAGGGCCCTCACATCCTGCCCAACGCCTGCTGCTGTAGTTTGCAGGTCATTTAGGCAGGTTGTGGAGGCCCGGGAGTGGGAGTCCAGGTTACCCAGGCTATCATTAATGGAGGACAGGCTCTGATCCACCCGCCCCATAGTCTGGCAGAGCTGTCTCAGAAGGCGGGTCTGGGTGGCCAGGTTCCTTCTCAGACAGGCGGGCATGAGATTGGGCGCCCCCCTGGTGCTTGGGGATGACCTCCTGGCTCCAGCTGATGGTTGTGGCCGGGGAGAAGGGGAGGCCCTTGTGAGGGGAGCCATGTTGGGGGAGGAGGGGGGGGGGCTGACCCTTAGGGAGGGCAGGCTTCTTGCAGCCAGAGGGGAAGAGTCCGCAGAAACCAAAGGGCCAGTGCCTTCCATGGACTCCTCCTCCTCATGATTCTGCTCCTCCTCATGATCGTCCTCCGCATGATCCTCCCCCTCCTCTTGTTCCTCCTCTGCGGACTCTGGCCTTGTTGGGGGGGCCTCATTAGGCTGCTGTCCTGGGGTTGGAGCGGTCAGTCCAGATGGCCCTGCACCCTCCTGCACAGCTGTGGATGACACAAACCATTCACAGGTTGGAGGATCCACACACTTGCCACATATTCCCTTTCACCCCCTCCCCCACACATGCTACACACCTGAGAGAAATAAAAACCTTACCTGGCACCGCGGGGACCGGACTTGTGTCAAAGCCTGGCAGGCCCTCCACTTCATGCCGGTGAAAGGTCAGGGCCACCACACGCTCCGTCTCAGAAAATCTAACCCGGCATGGTGGGCCCCCTCCTGTGCCCCTGGCATGGGCATTTATTGCGGCCAGTTTTTTTTTCACCTCACGCCGGAGGTCATTTATTTTCTTTTCTATCCCAGAGCGGGTCCGTGTCTCCCCCTCCCCCGATGAATTGACCTGCTCTGTGATCATATCCAAGATCTCCCTCCTCCTGGCCGGGGTGGTGGTGGCACTCTGCGGGCCGTGGAGAAAACGCCCATAGTCGGTAATGGCCCGGGCAAGAATTCTTTTTTCCCCCACAGTAAAATTGAGCTTTCTTTTTCTCTCAGTCATACTTCCAAACAAACTCACTAGCAGTCACCAAAAATCTGTCACAAATACAAGCACAACCAATCAGACAAGAACACACACAAAGAGAAAAAGAACAGCCAAAAATCACACTAGCACTCAGCAAGAAACACACACAAAAAAATCAGATGAAAAAATAAAGCAAGAAAACAAACGCTCAGAAATCTATCAATCAAACAAACAGTCTCAAACACTTATCAAAATACACTTTCACAAAACTACCAACAAGCACAAGATCACACAGAACACTAATCTCACAACTACAAAACACACTCTAACGAACAACAGAGCAAAAGCACTTGATTCAATGGGAAGGGACACAAAGGGATGTACTTTTGCAATGGAAGGGCGTTTGTGTGTGTCTATTTATGCTGTCTGCGTAGTTCACAACATTGCCCTAGTCCATTTCCAATTTCAATGATTGCGCCGCTCCCGAGTTGTGAGCATGCGCACAACGGAGCTGACATGGTTTCCTTCATGCGCGCATGCGCGAGTCGGCCGGCCCTTCATTTGCATGGGGTCACGGCTCATTTCAATGTAACACGCCCACGTCCCTCCCAATTTGTATTACTCCTCCTTACGCCTACGGAAAAAACCTTACGTTTGCGCAAGCTCTTGCGTAAAAGCTACGTGAATCGCCGGATTACGCGGCTAGATTGCGCAAGTCTAACGGAAAAGTGGTGCGCTACGCCGGAATGATAATGCGCCGATCTACGTGAATCTGCCCCCACATCTCCTCCCAATTAAGAACTTCCTGATCGAATTCAGATATTGGATTCCATTTGTTTTTAATGTAAGTCTACACTGTTTTCTGTATTGTAATAAAGCTCTGCAATGCTTAACCTGGAGGCGCCCTCGGTTTTTCTTTTTTCTGCAAATCAACTTAATGTATTGGCATGGGTTAGAATAAATGGTGGTTTAAGTACAAATGAACACACAGAAAGTAAGTTCAGACCCAGTTAGTAAAGAGTATTATCATGCCAATGTAACTTAGAATAGACTACCACTAGACTGGAATTAACTCACGAGTGAGCAAAGTCAGCAATAAACAGTGTATGTAAGCATTAACTGCAATGTGGATAATAATACTATAACTAGTCTAGAGTGCACTCTAGGGTATGTTGCAAGATCTCCGGAGAAGTACACCTTAGCATAGGCAATAGGTAAATGTCTCTGGTTAGCAGCTGCAAAGGGGCAGTTTTTAGTCCTAACTAGTAAAAGCTGGGTAGTGTTGGGGCCCAATTGTTCCATTGGTGCACATGAGAATAGTTCCATTTAAGCCTGCAGGCGGCAGGGAGTCTATACAATGGCTGTATGGTGGGTTCCTAAAGCACTGAGTCTCCCCAGCAGCAGAGACTAAATCCCCACAGTTGCAGGCCTGCAGCTCACCAGTCCCAGCGATATTACAGCTCACCATCTGGTCTCATACAGCAATCAGTGCACTCTCTACTATGCACCCAGGTGACTCTGGCTGTCAGCACATCTGGAATCTGCACTCTGGATGCAGCTCAGGCTTTTGTTATGCAGCACTGGGCAGCGATGTGCACTCTTCCTCATGGGAAAACCCAGCTGCGTCCTGTACTGTCTGAGAAAATGCAGGCCTTTCTCTTCCTCCTGGAAATCTACCTCTGGGAAATGCATTTTAATGGTCAATAAAAGTCCACAGTATAGCTCCCTTCCTGAGCTTTATTTCCCAGATTCCACTGCAGCCAGCATAGACGTTTATGGAACTGCTTAACTTCCCGTCTCCCCCTGCTGGCAGGAAGCAGACAGTGAGATGACATAGCATATTAGTTCAGTGATAGTGTAAACTGTCGTAACTTGTTTATCATAGCCATTAGTCAAGTACCTGCCTACACCTATAAAATAACAGAATCATGGACTCTTTTCTTTGTGTTGTAAAGGTTTTTATTAAGATTTCATGTAATTACAGTATAGATGACACATTGAGGAGAGATTGCATGAACACGGACGCAGCCGTATAATGGAGCATAAGAATACATCAATTAATATATAATACAGTATTAAAAAGGTTTCAAAGCGTCTTGTATGTAGTCAGATGTTATATAAGAGAGAAAATGAAAATTACTAAAAGACAAAAGTCTGATACCGTCAATAATAACAGAATAAAAACAGAAATATTATTGAGGACTAAGCAACCTGGGTTTTCAATGAGTTTCTAAAAATAGATTGCAAATATACCAGGAAAAGTAAGTGTCTTAGTAAACAATTTAATTATAAAATACAGATAAGGGAACAGAAGAGGGGAAAGGGAAAGGGGGAGGGGTCAGATACACTTCTTAGTATGGCAGTAAGATCAAACATGAGGAGGTCATGTCCCAGGTTTATATTGTTTGTATATATCAGATGATGTAAAGTTAAGCCAATCAGACCATGTGTCATTAAATAGTTTTTGAGTATCCTTCGCTTGATGAATTAGTTGTTCCATTTCCATGTTTCTTTGGGTGCGATTAAACCAATCAGTGACGGAAGGGGGGATAGTGGATTTCCATCTAACTGGAATGCACATCCTAGCTGAATTAATTAAGTGCATGGATGGACTCTTTTCTTATACATGTTTTGAAAACGAAACTGTAATTGTTTCTTGATCAAGTTCACAAATACATTTAGCAAGAAAGTGTATTTGTGGTTGGTTTATGTATTAGAATAAAATCAAGTAGATTTATATGTTTAAATTTTTAGTTTAGAACAGAGGGCCAGATTCACAGAGCCCTTACTCCGGTCTATCTCGCGTTAGACTGGAGTACTTTACAATTAAGTGCGTCGTTTCATTAGTCTGAATCCTTAAACCATGAAACGACGGCTTCGGGCTTCAATCCGACTGGCTTACGTGTTCGTACGCCTTCGGATCTACGCTGCAATAAATTTGCGGCCGCTGGGTGGAGTTCCCGTCGTTTTCCGCGTCGGGGTATGCAAATGACCTTTTTTCGACGATCCACGAAGTTACAAGCGTCATTTGCAATCTCTTACGGCATCTGTAGTCATCTTTTTGACGCGTAATGTTATTCCAGCTTTTATCTGGTCTAATATTAGTCAGCCCATGTTAAGTATGGCCGTCGTTCCCGCGTCGAATTTCAACGTTTGTTTTTATTTTTTACGTAAGTTGTCCGGGAATAGGAATGTATGTAAACGACGCTACTCAAACAAAAAATGACGTAACGAAGTTATTTCGCGCAATGCACGGTGGGAAATTTCTGAACGGAGCATGCGCAGTTCGATCGCCGCGGGGACGCGCCTAATTTAAATGCTTCACGCCCCCTAATCGCGTATTTCGATTCCGCCGCGAGAAATACACTACGCCGCCGTACCTTTCGGGCCAAAATCCACATGAATTAGTCTTAGAGCCAGGTAAAATACTTTAGGGGCCAGATTCATGAAGAGTTAGGCTGGCGGATGCAGTGATCCGCCAGCCTAACTGTCACTTTAAGCCGGCGTTTCTGTTTTCTATAACCAGAAAACAAGAAACGCCGGGTTGGAGTTCCGATGCGATCGGCGTAATTGAATTTCGCCATCGCATCGTTACTTCAACTTAAAAATGGCGCCGGGGGCGTTCCCGCCGATTTACGCTCAAAAAATATGTTAATGAGCGGGAATCGACAATTCACGATCTTTTTCGGGCGCGACGCAGTGACTTTACGACGTTTCCGGAAGCGATACGCGGCGTATAGATAAAGCAGCCCCCTAGTGGAGTATCCTATGTTAAGTATAGGCGTCGTCATCGCGTCGGAAAAAAAACAAATCGCGTTGCTTGCGTAAAACATTCATGAATGGGAATGTGACGTCATTGACGTTCACTGACAGAATTTGGAGCATGCGCACTGGGATGCATTGACACTCGACGCATGCGCAGTACGTTCGCCGCGGGATCGCGCATAGTTAGAATACTACACGCCCCGTACCCGCCCAATTTGAATTCCGCTGGCTCATTTGCGATGCGCTGCCGCAACTTTAGGAGCAAGTGCTTCCTGAATAACAGCACTTGCTCCTAAAATTTCGGCAGAGTAACGCAAATGAGAAGCGTTACTCCAGAGCAAAGATGCTCTGATCTACCTGAATCTGGCCCTAGGTTTTTTTTGGTGCTTTTTTTAAGGCAGATTTAATAGGTAGGTGTGTAAAAAAGTCGAATGAGTCTCTTGCTGAGGTTGCTAGTATACTAGTTACCAGCTAGCTAGTAGTTCTACAATTTTTGTTTTTCTTTATACTACAGTTAGAACCTCTTTTACGTTTTTATGCTCTTCGTGTCACTAATTGGATGATTTTGGTTTAGCATTTTAATTTGTATCTTTAGCTAATTGTTTGATTCTTGCAGTAATCTCGCCCAGTTGTATATTGATATGTTATTAATAAACCATAGTTATACATCTACAAACTACTTACAGTAATTGTAAAACAATGCAAGGCAAGTGCTACCAATATACATACTGTACATACTCACACAATATCTATAAACAGATTATCAATCCTTCCCTAGCAAAGAAACATTACAATAGTCTATATACAATAAGGATACATCAAAAGTCACTTAGCTTGCCATATAGCTGGCCCATAGTTTCCATAGCAAACAGGACTCCTGGCATCAAGTGATTGCAGGAAAACCCGGTTTCTTGATCTTGGCAGTCTCTTTCTGTCCTAGAGTGGAGCTTCAGAGATGTCCAACGGTTATTTCAGGATGGGAGGAAGAAAATCAGTGTTAATAAATCTACCAACAATATTAGGAAAGTATCTTTTGTTTGTCAATATGAATTTTCTAGAGGGATCTTTTCTATTATAAGTTGTAATTGACAATCCTTAAGGGAGGTGCATCTCTGAATTGCAGGCTCCTTCTATTCAAGATTTCTATAGAAATTAAAACTTGTGTGACGAACTAGTTGGGGCAGAGATGCTTCCATCAATTTAGCAGAACACTTTAAGTGGTAGCAAGGGTTCTGGCTCTTTTCTATGTCTTTCATGTTCAGAATATTGTAGAATGATGAAGGGTTCTGTAATTTTGATAATGTGAAGAAATATACTAACTTTGACCTTTTGTTAATCTGTATATGCTAGTTATTTAACTGAGTGCCCATGAGGCTACAAATACGCTGGGGAGATTACAAAGCCTGCACTAAAAACACAAAACACAAATATTCTATTCAATGTAATTTGAAATAACAGTTTGTGGCAGTTTTTAGAGGCAGTACAAGTAACTAGGCAGTTGAACCTGCAGGTGATTGTTCATTAGTGTTGAGCAGAATACGCCATATTCGCTTTCGCAATATTTCGCGAATATATAGGAGAATATTCGAGAAATATTCGTAAATTTCGAATATTCGTGATATTTCATCCAAAAAAAAAATTGCGAAATTTCGCTAACGTGAAATTTCGCAAATGCGAAATTTATTGCGAAATTCTCGACCGCGCATGCGCGCGGACAACACGCGGTCGCGAAAACGGCGATCATTTCCTGGATTCTTTGCCAGTGTATATTCGGATTGCTATTTAGTGCTGCCCTGCGAATCTACTGCTGCCCTGCGAAGCGAAGATGGTGGGGAGTAACTTTTCATCCAGTGAGGAAAAACTGCTGATTACTGTAAGTAATTTCACCACTTGTTATTTCATTATCTTTAACTGCATTTTAGACTAGTTAAAAAGTTAGGATGCAAGATCAGATATTAGTATTTCCCAAACAGTGTGTTTCCAGCGGTTGCAAAACTACAACTCCCAGCATGCCCAGGGTTGCCACCTTTTGTTCATTTCAAACCCGAACACTTCAGCGTCGCACAGCAATTTTTTGTCTTAGTTTGCATAGATGTCGCTATTAAATAACATTTCTAACCATATGAAATTAATCATAAAAGTTCCTCTTTACATCAGAGTCCACAGACTTCCCCTTTTACATCAGAGTCCACAGACTTCCCCTTTTACATCAGAGTCCACAGAGTTCTCCCTTTACATTACAGTTCACAGAGTTCTCCCTTTACATCAGTGTCCACAGAGTTCTCCCTTTACATCAGAGTCCACAGAGTTCTCCCTTTACATCAGAGTCCACAGAGTTCTCCCTTTACATCAGAGTCCACAGAGTTCTCCCTTTACATCAGAGTCCACAGACTTCCCCTTTTACATCAGGATCCACAGACTTCCCCTTTTAGATCAGTGTCCACAGAGTTCTCCCTTTACATCAGAGTCCACAGAGTTCTCCCTTTACATCAGAGTCCACAGAGTTCTCCCTTTACAACAGAGTCCACAGAGTTCTCCCTTTACATCAGTGTCCACAGAGTTCTCCCTTTACATCAGTGTCCACAGAGTTCTCCCTTTACATCAGAGTCCACACAGTTCTCCCTTTACATCAGAGTCCACAGAGTTCTACCTTTTACATTAGAGTCCACAGAGTTCTACCTTTTACATTAGAGTCCACAGAGTTCCCCTTTTACATTAGAGTCCACAGAGTTCCCCTTTTACATTAGAGTCCACAGAGTTCTCCCTTAACATTAGAGTCCACAGAGTTCCCCTTTTAAATTAGAGTCCACTGAGTTCCCCTTTTACATTAGAGTCCACAGAGTTCTCCCTTAACATCAGAGTCCACAGAGTTCTCCCTTAACATCACAGTCCACAGAGTTCTACCTTAACATCAGAGTCCACAGAGTTTTCCCTTTACATCAGAGTCCACAGAGTTCTCCCTTTTACATCAGAGTCCACAGAGTTCTCCCTTTTCATCAAAAAGTGAAAAGAAACAAACATATTATTTTTCATATGTAAAGATAGGGATTAAAAAAAATAATCTATTGTACAGGGCCAGTGTAAGGCTCAAAAAATTATTATAGTGGTCAGATGAATAGCAACTCATTTCTCCCCTATACGTCTATCCTGTGATGTTACTCATATATACATAATTATGCAAATGATAATGGCTGCTATATTTATTCCAAAAAGCTGGTGACCAAAATGGCAACATATAAAATCTGTCATGTTACCACTGTCAGTGATTAATAAGGCGAGAATGCTTCCAATTATTGAATACCATACATTTACGTCATATATCCATAAGGGTTTAAAACAAAAGTATTATAATATACTTTGTTCTTCATCTTGCAGAGGTTCCTGCAACATGGTTACGACCTAATGAGGTGCCAGCAGGATAAACAAAAAATCGTCCAGTCCGTATTGGAGGAATTACATGAGTTTCATGGCGGGTCACATGACCACATGGCCATTCTCAAAAAATGGTCAGACTTGAAGAGGCGCCACATGGACCGGGTCACACAGATCCGCGATGAATTTCATCCAGGTAAGTTATTGGTGACAGTCATGTAAGGTGATATGTAATTAACCTTAGGGCAGATGTTGTTAACCCAGACGCCATGTTGTGGTAACATATATCACCACCGAAGGTATTCATAGTACTGTTGAAAAAAGACATTATTCCATCAAGTTAAACCATGGAATTAAAGTGGTGGTGTGGTGGGTTTCAAGGGGAAAGGGTGGTATTTTATAACTCAATTACCACTAAATTCCTGTGCTAGGCGTGGGGTTATCATAGTAATCACGTGTACTCCATCAGGCCCTTTTTTTAACATGAGATCTTCAGAATAATACAAAGGAAACACAAACAGCTAATTTTACCATGGTGGCAGCCCAGCTCACACTCAGTCCCCTGTAGTGCCAGCAAGACCCTTTAGTATAACATTATCCCATTGGTTAACTGTCTATATAAATAAATGTGTATTCATATACAATACAGCAGAGTACACAGAATGTGCATATGTTATTAGAAATCATTTTTACATATATAAACATTGTGTTATTATAGGATCTCCTCTACCATCTGTGCGCCCCAAGCGCACAAGGCGACAGGCCGCAGAGGAGGAGGAGGAAGAAGAGGAGGATGAAGAGGAGGATGCAGAGGAGGAGAGGGATAAGGAGCAGCCAGGGCCCTCCGACTTACCACCCCCAGCTCCTGAGGAGCTGCAACTTCCCCCCACCCAACCTCCTGGTGAATGCCATGATGCAGAAGAGGAGCAGGAGGATGACACAGCGCCTGTGATGACCATCAGTCAGGAGGGTAAATATGTGCACAACGATTAATGACATTTCAACAATAAGATGTAGATATAAAAAAGTACAGTATTTAATCCTAATTTTTTTTTTCTTATATCCTAACAGTTTTGAAAGAGATTCAGGAGAAATCCTATGTCATGGAGAGGACCAATCAAAAAGTCCTGTCCAATCGGCGCAAAATAAAAAAATTGGACCTCGAGAATGAACAGCTGTTACAACAGCAGAGAAAAAATTTCAAGGAGCTGGCTGAGATTTACAAGCGCTTGAAAAAATCCATGTAAATATTTATATTTTTGGTTATTAAACCTGTTATTCTTTTCAAATGTTTCCTTTCTTATTGAGATTCTTAGGTCTTTCAACACATCTAACTTCACATCTAACACATCAACATCAACACATCTAACTTCATAATAACCTAAAAACATTTCATACTATTATTTTATTTAACACAAATCTAATAAAAAACAAAATACACGGACACAGACACTACTAACACAAACTAAACTGTTGAAAAATTACTATAACAAAAGCTACAATATATACATATATACATATATATATATATATATATATATATATATATATATATATATATAGATATAGATATAGAGAGAGAGCGAGAAAGAGAAAGAGAGTGCTGATTTGCTCTTGCAGATAGGCTAAAAGTTGCAGTAAAAAGGCCACAAACCAGGGTTTAACATAACGTTCAGTCATTTAGTCACACTTGCTGTTTGTTACGATCCGGTCTGGTAGCTTTTAGCGGATGCTGTTTGTGGATCCGCTGTGACAGAGAGGTCATGAAGCATTACTCAGCATGAAGGCAGCAGCAGTAGTATTCAAATATAAAGTAATTATCACACACACAACATTTACAAGCAGTAGTGGTAATAGTACTAGACAGCATCTAAACACTTGGGCAAGACTTGACAGCAGCAGTAGTGGTAATTGCAGCATATAGTGCCAAAGAACTTGTCACATAGGTATCTGAGCACTGGCAGCAGCAGTATAGTAGTAACAGTACCCAATAAAGTGTTGTATCACTTGTGGAAGAGGTGGCAGCAGCACAGCAGCAGCATTGGTAATTGTAGCATATAGTGCCAAAGAACTTGTCACATAGGTATCTGAGCACTGGCAGCAGCAGTATAGTAGTAACAGTACACAATAAAGTGTTTTATCACTTGTGGAAGAGGTGGCAGCAGCACAGCAGCAGCATTGGTAATTGCAGCATATAGTGCCAAAGAACTTGTCACATAGGTATCTGAGCACTGGCAGCAGCAGTATAGTAGTAACAGTACACAATAAAGTGTTGTATCACTTGTGGAAGAGGTGGCAGCAGCACAGCAGCAGCATTTGAAATTGTAGCATATAGTGTCAAAGAACTTGTCACATAGGTATCTGAGCACTGGCAGCAGCAGTATAGTAGTAACAGTACACAATAAAGTGTTGTATCACTTGTGGAAGAGGTGGCAGCAGCACAGCAGCAGCATTTGAAATTGTAGCATATAGTGTCAAAGAACTTGTCACATAGGTATCTGAGCACTGGCAGCAGCAGTATAGTAGTAACAGTACACAATAAAGTGTTGTATCACTTGTGGAAGAGGTGGCAGCAGCACAGCAGCAGCATTTGAAATTGTAGCATATAGTGTCAAAGAACTTGTCACATAGGTATCTGAGCACTGGCAGCAGCAGTCTAGTAGTAACAGTACACAATAAAGTGTTTTATCCCTTGTGGAAGAGGTGGCAGCAGCACAGCAGCAGCATTGGTAATTGTAGCATATAGTGCCAAAGAACTTGTCACATAGGTATCTGAGCACTGGCAGCAGCAGTATAGTAGTAACAGTACACAATAAAGTGTTTTATCACTTGTGGAAGAGGTGGCAGCAGCACAGCAGCAGCATTGGTAATTGTAGCATATAGTGCCAAAGAACTTGTCACATAGGTATCTGAGCACTGGCAGCAGCAGTATAGTAGTAACAGTACACAATAAAGTGTTGTATCACTTGTGGAAGAGGTGGCAGCAGCACAGCAGCAGCATTGGTAATTGTAGCATATAGTGCCAAAGAACTTGTCACATAGGTATCTGAGCACTGGCAGCAGCAGTATAGTATTAACAGTACACAATAAAGTGTTGTATCACTTGTGGAAGAGGTGGCAGCAGCACAGCAGCAGCATTGGTAATTGCAGCATATAGTGCCAAAGAACTTGTCACATAGGTATCTGAGCACTGGCAGCAGCAGTATAGTAGTAACAGTACACAATAAAGTGTTGTATCACTTGTGGAAGAGGTGGCAGCAGCACAGCAGCAGCATTTGAAATTGTAGCATATAGTGTCAAAGAACTTGTCACATAGGTATCTGAGCACTGGCAGCAGCAGTATAGTAGTAACAGTACACAATAAAGTGTTGTATCACTTGTGGAAGAGGTGGCAGCAGCACAGCAGCAGCATTTGAAATTGTAGCATATAGTGTCAAAGAACTTGTCACATAGGTATCTGAGCACTGGCAGCAGCAGTCTAGTAGTAACAGTACACAATAAAGTGTTTTATCCCTTGTGGAAGAGGTGGCAGCAGCACAGCAGCAGCATTGGTAATTGTAGCATATAGTGCCAAAGAACTTGTCACATAGGTATCTGAGCACTGGCAGCAGCAGTATAGTATTAACAGTACACAATAAAGTGTTGTATCACTTGTGGAAGAGGTGGCAGCAGCACAGCAGCAGCATTGGTAATTGTAGCATATAGTGCCAAAGAACTTGTCACATAGGTAAGTGAGCACTAGCAGCAGCAGCAGCATAGTAGTACCAGTACACAACTAAGTGTTTTTTTCACTCGTGGTCGTGGAAGAGGTGGCAGCAGCATAGGAGCAGCAGCATTGATAATTGTAGCATATAGTGCCAAAGAACTTCACACATAAGTATCTGAGCACTGGCAGAAGCAGCAGCATAGTAGTACCAGTACACAATTAAGTGTTTTTTTCACTCGTGGTCGTGGAAGAGGTGGCAGCAGGATAGCAGCAGCGTTGATAATTGTAGCATATAGTGCCAAAGAACTTGTCACATAGGTAAGTGAGCACTGGCAGCAGCAGCAGTGTAGTAGTACCAATACACAACTAAGTGTTTTTTTCACTCGTGGTCGTGGAAGAGGTGGCAGCAGCATAGGAGCAGCAGCATTGATAATTGTAGCATATAGTGCCAAAGAACTTGACACATAAGTATATGAGCACTGGCAGCAGCAGCAGTGTAGTAGTACCAGTACACAATTAAGTGTTTTTTTCACTCGTGGTCGTGGAAGAGGTGGCAGCAGGATAGCAGCAGCGTTGATAATTGTAGCATATAGTGCCAAAGAACTTGTCACATAGGTAAGTGAGCACTGGCAGCAGCAGCAGTGTAGTAGTACCAGTACACAACTAAGTGTTTTTTTCACTCGTGGTCGTGGAAGAGGTGGCAGCAGCATAGGAGCAGCAGCATTGATAATTGTAGCATATAGTGCCAAAGAACTTGACACATAAGTATCTGAGCACTGGCAGAAGCAGCAGCATAGTAGTACCAGTACACAACTAAGTGTTTCTTTCACTCGTGGTCGTGGAAGAGGTGGCAGCAGCATAGGAGCAGCAGCATTGATAATTGTAGCATATAGTGCCAAAGAACTTGACACATAAGTATCTGAGCACTGGCAGAAGCAGCAGCATAGTCGTACCAGTACACAATTAAGTGTTTTTTTCACTCGTGGTCGTGGAAGAGGTGGCAGCAGGATAGCAGCAGCGTTGATAATTGTAGCATATAGTGCCAAAGAACTTGTCACATAGGTAAGTGAGCACTGGCAGCAGCAGCAGTGTAGTAGTACCAGTACACAATAAAGTGTTTTTTTTCACTCGTGGTCGTGGAAGAGGTGGCAGCAGGATAGCAGCAGCGTTGATAATTGTAGCATATAGTGCCAAAGAACTTGTCACATAAGTATCTGAGCACTGGCAGAAGCAGCAGCATAGTAGTACCAGTACACAATTAAGTGTTTTTTTCACTCGTGGTCGTGGAAGAGGTGGCAGCAGCACCAGCAGTAGTAAGAAAGTGGCAAATCTCACAGACAAAAGGTAACAGCACCAGTATGAGTAATATATCGGTACATAATCACTCAGCCTTTTGGCATTAGCAGTAGGAGCCCATATAGTGCCAAAATTACAAAAGCTTGAAATTGCATTAGCATGGTGATTACATTTGAAAAGCAGAATGACACAGGCCTTAAGTAGCTGTGGCACCGGGTGGAGTTTTTGGGTTGTGTTTTGCACGCCACAGGCTTTTCAAAAAAACAAAAAAATATCCAC
Organism: Rana kukunoris; assembly: GCA_029574335.1. Lineage (NCBI taxonomy): Eukaryota > Metazoa > Chordata > Amphibia > Anura > Ranidae > Rana > Rana kukunoris. Next base: position 505,441,023 of record CM056050.1, on the reverse strand, counting down.
CTTCTTCCCAGCAGCAGCATAAGGAAAGGGAGATGCACTGTGATGTAAGGGAGAGGGGGAACTCCACTTCTGATGGTGGGGTAGGATGGTGGGGTGGCCTTTGACATCGAATGTAAGGGGAGGGGATGCGCTGGACATATAATATTACAGATATAACCGGCCCTTTTGAGGGCAACCATAATGCTGATGCGGACCACGATGAAATTGAGTTTGACACCCCTGGTATAAAGAGATAGGAGAGGTATTGGTAACTGACAAGGGACCATTCAGCGCCCTGAAGCGACGGCGGGTGCCAGAAAGTCACCGCCGATCCAGGACTCATTCATTTTGATGAATGTGAGTCTGTCCACGGAGTCTGTGGACAGACGGGTCCTCTTGTCCGTGACCACCCCACCTGCCGCGCTGAATGTCCGCTCAGATAGTACGCTGGAGGGGGGGCAAGACAATAACTCCAGCGCATACTGAGCGAGCTCGCGGCAGGTGTCCAATCTGGCAACCCAGTACTCCATGGGGTCGTCGGTGCTCATACTGTCAGAAGCACTGACGGACCCCATGTAGTCTGCCACCATGTGGGCCAGCCGCTGGTGGTGATGGCTGCTGCTGCTGCTGCTGCTGCTGGTACTGGGTCGCTCAGTTTGCATGAACATCCTCATCTCACCCATTAGGTCCCCTGCTCGGCTGCTGATGTTGCTGCTGGGTGCAGCCACCTGCTGGGTGAGATGAGGGGGGACAACTGGAGGCCGGGGACTTGCCTGCTCCAAACGGCTGACTAGGCATGCCTGCAGTTCCTCCATCCGGGGCTGCCTCCGTCTGGCTGGGAGGAACTGCTCCAGTTTCCCCTTAAATCTGGGATCTACAAGGGTGGCCAGCCAAAACTCGTCCCTCTCCTTGATGGCTTTAACCCGGGGGTCCCTCCTGAGGCATCTCAGCATGTGGGCAGCCATGGGGAAGAGCACAGCCCGCTGTGACTCCTCATGGCTGCCTGGGTCCATGACGTCCGCTTCCTCGTCATGGAGGCGCTGCTGTTCGCGGTCAGTCATGCCAAACCCCCGGACTATCGGTGCCCCCAACACCGGCTCTCCCTCCTGACCAGGCCGGCTCCCCTCCTGACTCCAGGACGCCACCAGTCACCTCCTGATCAGGACGCCACCAGTCATCATCCTGATCATCATCATGATCCTCCTCCTCCTCCTCGTCCTGGGCCTGGTCTTGGTGGAGCAGTGTTGCCTCCTCCTGCTCCACCAAGGCACTCTCCCCAGCTCCGAGCAGGCGATCTAGTGCCCTGTCCAGCAGGAACACTATAGGGAGCACGTCGTTGAGGCCGACATGCTCCCTGCTCACCATCTTGGTCGCCTGCTCAAAAGGGGCCAACACATGGCAGACCTGGTGTATCTGCCCCCACTCCAGACTGGTGATGTACGGGAGTGTGTGTTGTGATGGCCCGCCAGTGCCTTGCTCCAGCAGGTACTCCTTCACCGCCCTTCGCTGCTCCCACAACCTCTCCAGCATGTAGAGGCTGGAGTTCCACCGCGTCACACTGTCCACAATCAGCCTGTGAAGGGGCAGGCTGTTGTCCCGCTGCAACTTTGACAGGGACGCGGTAGCGGTTGGGGAGCGCCTGAAGTGGCTGGCAATCCTGCGTACCCTTAGCACTATGTCACTCAACCCGGGATAGGTGCGCAGGAACTTCTGCACCACTAGGTTGAGGACATGTGCCAGACAGGGCACGTGTGTCAGACTGCCAGCCTGGAGGGCGGAGAGGAGGTTGCTGCCATTGTCACAGACAACCAGACCTGCTTGGAGCCTTCGGGGTGTCAGCCACTTCTGGACCTGAGCCTGAAGTGCGCTCAGCACTTCTCGTCCAGTGTGTCTCCGTTCCCCTAAACTAACAAGCTGGAGCACGGCCTGACAGCGCACGTGCCCCACACTTGAATAGCTACGGGGGCGCTTGCTGGGAGGCTCAGCAGCTGCGGAGACAGTGGCTTGAGGGAGACCAGCACTTCTCCCCTGGACACCCCGGGGCGGCACCACAAAATCAGATGCCGCCAATCCCTCCCCGGCGCCTCGGAGGGAAACCCAATGGGCCGTGAAGCTTATGTAGCGCCCCTGCCCATGCCTGCTGGTCCAGCCATCCATTGTCAGATGCACCCTGTTGCTGACAGCATGATCCAGCGACAGGGTTACATTCTGCACAATGTGCTGGTGTAGGGCAGGGACACCAGTCCTGGCAAAGAAATGGCGGCTGGGGACACGCCATTGGGGTTGGGCCTGCTCCAACATCTGCCTGAAGGGGTTGCAGTCCACTATGTTAAAGGGAAGCAGATGTTGGGCAATAACCCTTGCCAGGAGCCCATTGAGGGAACGCACACGTCGGTCTGAAGGGGGGAAGGGAGTGTTGCGTTCAAAGGCGTCAGAAAGAGACGCCTGGCGCCGGACGGCAGTGCGGGACACCGAAGAGGAGGGTGATGATGTGGAGGTCTGGCTGTCGGTAGCAGTACCTCTACTAGAGGGAGCGGGGGGGCATGACCTGCTGGTAGCCGATGAAGCTGTGGCAGGGGCTGCTGTACCCTGCACACTTGTGGTGGTGGCGCTGCTACCACCAGCACGCTTCATCTGGTCATGCTCCTGCCAGTGATTAATCCGCAGGTGCTGGTTGAGTGCCGTGGTACCCACCCGAGCCAAACACTTCCCTCTCTTCACCTTGGCACGACAGAGCTGGCAGATGGCTACTGTCGGGTTATCTGCTACCAAGGTGAAGTAGGCCCAGAGAGGTGACTTCAGCGTCGCCCTCCTGTCAGATGGGGTGACGCTGACTTCCACCTGCTGGGACTCGGTGCGCACAGGTGGAGCTGCCTGCTGCTGCTGCTGCTGCTGCTGCTGCTGCTGACACCTCCTGCTGCCATCACCAGTGGAGACCCTGACGTTGGTCTCCCTGGTGACCTGGCGCACCGTTTCCCCAGGGTGCCTACCTTCCTCGTCGTCACTGATGCTGTGAACCGACGAGGCAGGTGGCACCCATGTTGGGTCACCCTCCTCTTCGCCCCCAGATATGTCAGACCCAGGGCTGACATGTGGTGGTCTGAAGGAGACATCTGACATGGAGCCGCTAGCCTGGCTCCGATGTCCCCTCACAGACGCATGGGTCTGACTAGGTGCTGGTGTTTCCTGCAGAAAACCACCAGCACCACCATGAAGGGAGGTCTCTGGGCTACTGACAGCCAGTACCCCATCCTCCTCCTCCTCCATTAACCCTTCAAAAAGGTCCTGACCATCAGCACATAAATCAATGTCTGCATGATCGAGGGCCTCCCCCAAGATATCCATGTCACTTTCACCATCAAACAGCATGAGGCTGGACTCGCTGGGGCTGGGTACTAAAGGCACCGGTGTGTACTGATGGTGGTGGTGCTACTTGGTGATGACTGAGTGGCACTGCTGTGCCCCATGTACTCCACCACTGCTGGAGCCTGTGAAGGCAATATCGGGCGGCTGCCCGAAGTAAAAAACTCCCGGATGAGGCGGACTCCCCTTCCACCCGATCCTCTACCAGTAGTAGGGGCGCGAGAGGTACCCCGTGCTGGCAGCGACCCAGCACTGGGAGTAACTCCCCTACCCCTGCTGCCACGACCACGGATGCTGCTCATGCTGATATGGGGGGGTGGGTAAACTTTATTGGGGGGGGGGTAAATGTGATAATAGAAAAAACAGGCGCGCAGACAAACAACTAGTAGCTATGCCACTAAACAACAATTAAACGAAAGGTAAATTTTTTTAAATTTTTTTTTTTTTTTAAACTAACTAACTGACTGACAGACAACAGACAAAAACTGACTGGGCAACGAATAAGAGCAATAAAGAAACTAATATAGATAGAACAGTGACTCTGCTAACACAGCAGAGCCAGAGATCTGAATAAACTAAAAATAACTTTTTTTTTTTTTTTTTTTTTTATAAAACAGATAACTATCTAACTAAATAAACACACTAAACTAAGCTAGCTAGCTTACAGAGGTGTACAAGTACACTCAAACCTATCTATCTAACACTAAATGAAACTGGAACACAAACACACAAATAGTAGCTTTAAAAAAAGCTGTTTGGTCTCTTCTTGCTTTTAAAAAAGCAGTTTAGAAATATAAGCACTAGCAGCTGCTAATACTCAAATGAACTGAACACTGAACAGGAGCACAGAACTGAAAGGCACTGCAATGCTGATGCAATATAACACAGAGCACAGAAACACTTCTCCCTCTATATCCACCTTGTGAATCTGCAATGAGCACATGCTGGCACTTAGTTTATATAATGGTCGTGAGGCAGCTTCCTATTGGTTGATGTGGAGGTTGCTAACCTCTGACACCTGTGGAAATGGAACTCTGATTGGCTGTGATGTGAATGAAGGGCGGGGAAAAAAATCGCGCGATATTGCTATTGCCGAATATTCGCATTGCGAATATTCGGCAGCATAAAAGGATCACATGCGCTACTCGGCCCAGGGTCCCTCTAATCATACCACCATTGCTTTTACACGTCGATGGAGATCACTAGCATGTGATCTGTGTTAAAAAAAATTTGAGAAAAATCCGAATATTCGACATTGCGAATATTCGGCACAATATTCGAGATATTGCGCGATTTCTCGAATATGCAATATTCGAGCCGAATATTCGCAATTCGAATATTCGTGAGCAACACTATTGTTCATGTCCTCTCCTGAAAATTTGGGGTCTTTTAGTTCCACACCCTGGATAAATGTACAGCAAGAGGGTAAATGATCAGGATTATGATCTATTTTATTGAATATGATTAAGAATTGTGCTATTGAAGTGCTATTATTATTGATTTTGGTATTTTATACTTTTATACTTCAGATTTCCATTGTATTTTGTGGTACATGGTTTGTTACTACATCAATATATTAACAGTTGGTATCCTTTTCCTTTATGATGGAGTTGTTGGATTACACGTGTTCCTGATGCCACTTTCTGCCTGTTCCTATATAGTATATATGCATTTTGTGATATAACTATAATTACCGCTAACCTGAAAAAGAGCATGGCTGCACAAAACTGTCACTTCTGGCACGGAATTAAATAAATCACTAAAGTGGGCTACATCCTTCTGTTTGTAATATCTACAGTGCCTTAAAAAAAGTATTTATACCCCCTTGAAATTTTCCACATTTTGTTATGTTACTACCAACAACCTAAATGTATTTTATTGGGATTTGATGTGATAGACCAACACAAAGTAGCACATTTGTGAAGTGGAAGGAAAATGATAAACAGTTTTCTAATTTTTTTAAATAAATATCTGAAAAGTGTGGCGTGCATTTTTTATTCAGGCCCCCTGAGTCAATACTGAGTAGAACCTCCTTTTGCTGCAATTACAGCTGCAAGCCATTTTAGGGATGTCTCTACCAGCTTTGCACATCTAGAGAGTAACATTATTGCCCATTCTTCTATGCAAAATAGCTCAAGCTCTGTCAGATTGGATGGAGAGCATCTGTGAACAGCAATTTTCAAGTCCTGCCACAGATTTTCAATAAGATTTAGGTCTGGACTTTGACTGGGCCATTGTAGCACATGAATATGCTTTCATCTAAACCATCCCATTGTAGCTCTGGCTGTATGTTTAGGGTCGTTGTCCTGCTGGAAGGTGAACCTTCACCATAGTCTCAAGTCTTTTGCAGACTTTAACAGGTTTTCTTTTAAGATTGCCCTGTATTTGGCTCCATCCATCTTCCCATCAGCTGTGACCATCTTCCCTGTCCCTGCTGAAGAAAAGCCTGCCCACAACATGATGCTGCCACCACCATCTTTCACAGTGGGGATAGTGTGTTCAGAGTGATGTCCAGTGTTAGTTTTCCGCCTCACAAAGCGTTTTGCCCATAGGCCAAAAAGTTTCATCTGACCAGATCGCCTTCTTCCACATGTTTGCTATTTCCCCCTCATTGCTTCTTGTAAACTGCAAAAGGGACTTCTTATGGCTTTCTTTCAACAATGGCTTTCTTCTTACCACTCTTCCATAAAGGCCAGATTTGTGGAGTACACGACTAATAGTTGTCCTGTGGACAGATTCTCCCACCTGAACTGTGGATCTCTGCAGCTCCTCCAGAGTTACCATGGGCCTCTTGGCTGAATGCTCTCCTTACCTGTCTTGTCAGTTTAGGTGGATGGCCATGACTTGGTAGGTTTGCAGTTGTGTCATACTCTCTCCATTTTCAGATGATGGCTTGAACAGTGCTCCTTGAGATGTTCAAAGCTTGGGATATTTTTTTATAACCTAACCCTGCTTTAACAGCTTCAGCCCAGGAAGGATTTACCCCCTTCCTGACCAGAGCACTTTTTACAATTTGGCACTGCATCGCTTTAACTGACAATTGCGCTGTACCTGTGCAACACTGTACCTGAACAAAATATGCATCCTTTTTTTCCCCCATAAATGGAGCTTTCTTTTGGTGGTAAAGATTTTGGCAACAGTGGTCGATTGTCCTAGAGAATACGGCACCTCATTCCAAGAATTAAAGTCAACGGGAATGGGGGATGCGGGATTATTAGCGGTGCCACAGAAAGTCAGTACCAATATTTAGAAGAAATATTTATTGACTTCCTGCAGCACCACAAAAATCCGGCATCCCCTATTCCCTTTGACTTCTTTTGGTGGTATTTGATCACCTCTGCGGTTTTTATTTTTTGCGCTATAAACAAAAGAACAGTGATAATTTTGAAAAAAACACAATATCTTTTACTTTTTGCTATAATAAATTTCCTCAGTTTAAACTGATATGTATTCTTCTTCATATTTTTGTCAAAAAATTGCAATAAGCGTATATTGATTGGTTGCACAAAAGTTATAGCGCTACAAAACAGGGGATAGAATTATTGTATTTTTTTTTACTAGTAATGGCGGCAATTTTTATCGGGACTGCGACGTTATGGTGGACATATCGGACACTTTTGAATTATTTTTGGGACCATTGGTATTTTTACAGCGATGCTACAGTGATGCCATAATCAGATAAACTTTGTTTCTTAGTTTTATTACTGTTTTATTACTGTTACACACATATATTTTACAGATAAACATTAAATATATGCCAAAGGTTTACCAAAGCACTGTTGGTTAGCATAAAACATAATTTAGAGGAACATCATGTGTACCTTGAATAGATGTAATTACAGATTTTAACTGTTTCTTTTCAAGCAGCAGGGAGAACGATCTTTGCTAATCAGTCAGTGTTGGACCATTGCTTCTGCACAGCGAGCAAAAAACCTTCTGCAGCATGTTTGTACAGGACACTGAGGACAGGCTTTCCTACTTGGGCTTTGCACACCTTTTGTTTAAAGGGGAGTTCCACCCACAATTTCACTTTTTAAATATAAATACCCCTGTAATACACAAGCTTAATGTATTCTAGTAAAGTTAATCTGTAAACTAAGGTCCGTTTTGTTAGGTTGTTACAGCAATTAGTTTATAATCTAGAAATAGACCGTGGCCATCTTAAGTGTGGGCATCATGAAGCCAGACTGTATGACTTCCTGGATTTCAGCTTTGCATATCTCGCACATGCTCAGTGCTGCACAAGCAATGTAATAGGTTTCAGTCGGGTTTGCAAGGACTACTGGGAAACATGATGCCTATCCCAGAAACCCTTGCAAATAGCCTTGTGACTTAATAGCCTAGGCTAATAAGGAGGAGGAAGTAATGAAGGACTAGAAAATAAAGGTATTTACAAGCAACAAAATAAATAAAAATTGTCCATTCTGAACACAATGAGATTAGGGCATGCAGCACAGACAAACATAAAAAAATGGGTGGAACTCCACTTTAATGCACCTGGAATGTACTTAGCTAATTTAAACTTGGTTTGTTGGGCCTTAAAATGTGGAACTTCCAGATCAGGAAAAAATAATCAGGTTTAAAAGCTGTTTTGACTTAAAAACTGTATTGGTTAATGATAGAGAAAGAAGGAGACCTGTCTATGCACTGCTAAACTAGGAATATTAAAGTAGAAATACCGTCAAAATCTAACTAAGCTTAAAGGGGTTGTAAAGGATTTTTATATTTTTTTTCATAATAAGCATCCTTTACCTGCAGACATTCCTCTTTTCACTTCCTCATTGTTAGTTTTTGCTCAGAAGTTGCTCTATTTCTTCTCTGTTCTGTTCACTTCCTGCTTGTCTGATTTTACTGACCACCGTGAAGGGAGACTTTACTGCGGTGGTCAGTAACGTGCTCGGCCCCTCCTGGGAACTACATCTGTGTGGCAGGACGCTCTCTACGTGTTAGAGACTTCAAGGAGATGTGAATTACTGGGCGTGCCACAATTAATACTGGGAAATGTAGTTCTTACATGAACAAATGATACAAACCAGGAAGTGAATGAGAGAACAGAAACTAGAACGCCGGAGGTGATATAGATGAAGGAATTTAATAGGTATTTACTCGTTTGTTAACAGATAATTACACTATTCTGTCTGTCTACCTTGCAGACATTAATTGTAGGCAATTTTTTTCCTTTACAACTCCTTTAAGGGGGTTGTAAAGGTTTGTTTTTTTATTTTCTAAATAGGTTCCTTTAACCACTTGCCGATCAGCCGCCATCAATCTACGACGGCAGGTCGGCTCTCCTGGGCGAGAGCACGTAGCTCTACGTCAAGTACATTTTCGGCCACTAGGGGGCGCGCGCGACCCAGCTCACCCCCGAGTCCCGCGCGTGCCCGGCGGGTACGATCGCCGCCGGGCACACGCGATCGCTCGTTACAGAGCAAGGAACGGGAGCTATTTGTGTAAACACAAAGCTGCCGGTCCTGTCAGTGGGGGAAACGCTGACCTTCTGTTCATACAATGTATGAACAGAAGATCAGTGATTTCCCCTAGTGAGGTCACCCCCCCATACAGAACACACCTAGGAACATACTTAACCCCTTCCCTGCCCCCTAGTGTTAACCCCTTCACTGCCAATGGCATTTTTATAGTAATCCAATGCATTTTTATAGCATTGATCGCTAAAAAAATGCCAATGGTCCCAAAAATGTGTCAAAAGTGTCCGCCATAAGGTCGCAGTACTGAAAAAAAAACTCTGATCGCCGCCATTACTAGTAAAAAAAAAATATTAATAAAAATGCCATAAAACGAACCCCTATTTTGTACACGCTATAACTTTGCGCAAACCAATCAATAAACGCTTCTTTCAATTTTTATTTTTTTTTTACAAAAAATATGTAGAAGAATACGTATCGCCCTAAACTGAGGGAAAAAAATGTTTTTTTTATATATTTTTAGGGGATATTTATTACAGAAAAAAGTAAAAAATATTGCATTTTTTTCAGAATTGTCGCTCTATTTTTGTTTATAGCGCAAAAAATAAAAACCGCAGAGGTGATCAAATACCAACAAAAGAAAGCTCTATTTGTGGGGAAAAAAGGATGCCAATTTTGTTTGGGAGCCACGTCGCACGACCGCGCAATTGTCAGTTAAAGCGACGCACTACCGAATCACAAAAAGTGCTCTGGTCATTGGACAGCAATATGGTCCGGGGCTAAAGTGGTTAAGCTAGTGCGTTGTTGGTTCACTTACCTTTTCCTTCAATTTCCCTTCTAAATGTTTTTTTTCTTTGTCTGAATTTCTCACTTCCTGTTTCCCCTCAGTAAATTTGCCCCCTATCATCCGAGCGGTGGATAGTCAGCCAGAGCAGCTCACTGAACAGCTTACTGAGGAGGAACAGGAAGTGAAAAATTCAGACAAAGAAAACAAGGAAAAAAAAATTTAGAAGGGAAAATCGAAGGAAAGGGTAAGTGAACCAACAATGCAATAGCTTAAATGAACCTATTTAGAAAATAAAAAACAAACCTTTACAACCCCTTTCAACCTACTCCCACCCCCATTCTAAGCCCTATGCTAACTACCCCATGAAGGAAAGATGTGTATACTTACCTAATCTAAGGCTGCTCTGATCCAGTCACGTGATCAACCCAGCGGCTGGCTTCAGGGAAGAGGAGAGAGCAGTGACAATGGCTGCAGAGTGAGGTCACTCATAGACTTACTATGGGACATCCATTGTTCACTGTCCCTCCTCTACACTGAAGTTGGTGCTGGGACCTGATCATGTGACCAGACCAGATCACCCTTAGATTAGGTAAGTATACACATCTTTCCTTTACAGGGTAGTTAAAATATGGCTTAGAGTGAGGGTGGGAGTAAGTCTAAGATTTGTTTTGACCAGACATTTAGTTGAAATATAAAGTGAATAAGCTGTTTTTTTTGATTGCTCCAAAGAACACATACATCTAAAGAGTGTGAGTGGGTGTTTTCTTATTTTTTAATACAAATGTATTAAGGAAAAAATATGGGCTTCACACTGAGGAAATGAAGAACATGAAGCAAATTTGTCACAGGTTAAAAATGTGAAGAGGCGAAGCTATACTTTAGAGGCATGATACAGACAAACGCATACAACTTAGTAACAATCATGGGAGACAAACAGTTATTTTTACTAGCAGCTCTGCTCTACCAAGTTTAGGCCTGTGACCAGAATTGAAGCCTTTAAGTTTTGATATTTTCCAACTTACTTTAACAGACAAATCTGTCCAAACGAAGTGGAAGTACAGGGTTGAGACAAACCATTTAACACTGGCAGAGGCACAAAAAATGATCAGCTTTTATTTATTTACAGTATAAAAAAACTTTATTTTTTTGCTATAACTGCTTATAAAGTTATTAAAAGCCAACTAAATCTGCTAGCCTTACACTACCCTCCCCAAAGATTGACAATGCTCCTACAAACAAATGGTAAAATACTAGACAACACTATCAGCAACTCTCAACACCTGCTTACCATAGTTACTTTTGTCACCAGTTAACTTAACACAAATAATAATTAACCTCTTGCTAACCAGCCGCCGCAGTTATACTGCGGCAGGTGGCACGGCTGTGCGAATCGCAGTAGGCGCCGGTTCTTGGACATGGTTCTGTGGGTGCGTGTACCGATTGGCCAGGGACACAGTTAAAAGCACACTGAGGGAACACATTTAATCCTTTGAGTACCCCTGATGTTAACCCCTTCCCTGCCAGTGTCATTAGTACAATGTGAATGCATATTTTTAACACTGATCACTGTAATGTCACTGGTTCCCAAAAAAGTGTCAAAAATGTCAGTTAGGTGTCCGGTTTGTCTGCCGCAATGTCGCAGTCCCGCTAAAATCACTGATCACCGCCATTACTAATAAAAAATGAATAAATAATAAAAATGCCATAAATCTTTCCCCTAATTTGTAGAAGCAATAACATTTGCGCAAATCAATCAGTATACGCTTACTGGGTGTTTTTTATACCAAAAGCATGTAGCAGAATACATATTGCCTTAAATTTATTAAGAAATTAGATTTTTTTTTATTTTATTGGGTACATTTTATAGCAGAAAGTAAAAAATATTGGCCCGGATTCACAAAGCACTTACGCCGACGTATCTGCAGATACGCCGCGTAAGTGTAAATATGCGCCGTCGTATCTGTGCGCCGTGCCCACAGAACTACGATATGCCTAAAAACTGACTTCATCCGACTGATGTAACTTGCCTACGCCGAGGTATAGGGGGCGCATAGTTACGTTGGACGCATTTGGCACTCCCATTGATTTTCGATGTAAATATGCAAATGAGGGAGATACGCCAATTCATGAACGTACTTGCGCCCGACGCATGTTTTAAGCGATTTGCGTAAGGTTTAGGTCCGACGTAAAGTTATTCCCCATATTGGAGGCGCAACTCGTGCAAAGGTATGGACCAGGGAACGAATGCCGTAGAATTTTACATTGTTTACATAGTACGTGAATAGGGCTGGGCGCAGGTTACATTCACGACGTAGGCAGTGATTCGACGTGATTGTGAGCATGCGTACTGGGATATGTCCAAGGTACGACGCATGCGCAGTTCATTTTGATTCTTTCAGATTTTAGGTGCTGAAAGCGGTACCATTATTTGCAAGGAAATTTGGAGTTTTATACTGTAGGCTTGTAATTCTTAGGAATAACTCATTAAAATCTGACCAAACACCAATCTAATAGGCATCCCGGGTAAGACATTTTTTAAAAAACAAAATGATAAATTATAATATAATAAATAATTATAAATAATTATAACAAATAATAATATAATTATAATAAAAAATATTCAATAATGTAATCAACTCAAAATCACTGAAATTTGCTCAGTTGCAGAATTGTCGCTGTCATTATTATTATTTTTTATGACGAATTTCTCCACAAATCACTATCGCTCAATTCTGCAAGTGATAATAATTTATTATCGCTGTTTTCTAGCTGCTCTAAAACCATTTTTGACATAAAGGGACACTTTTGGTTGCTATGGGCAATCTACAGTTTGCAGGCAGAAAGAACAGTTTTTATTATGTAAAAGTACATGCAGGGCACTGGGCAGACCACTAGGGACAAGGGGTGTGTGTATTTTTTACATACAGTACTGTAATCTATAAGATTACAGTATACTGTATGTAACGTGTTTATTTACTTTTTTTAATATGGCGCCGTTCTCCTCCCCAGTGTGTCGTAACGTCGCTGGGAGCGGAGCTCGGCGGCACACAGAGGCAGTGTGTGAATCGAGCGAAGACCCGCTCGCTCACACAGGGCGGATGCATCACTGGATCCAGGAACAAGGTAAGTAAACACTGCCTGTGGATTCAGCGAGGCGAGCCCGAGTCTGACTCTGGGTTACCGATCACAGCACAGAAATGTAACCCCAAGTCAGACTCGGGAATACCGCCAGGGGGGTTAAGTACTTGTCTGAAGCTCAGCCTATCATTTGCATGGGATCACGCTTCATTAAAATGTATCACGCCTACTTCCAGCCCACTTCCACTTACGCTGCCTTACGCCTACGACTATACGCTACGCTGCCGCAACGTTGAGAGCATTTGCTTTGTAAATTCCATGCTTCCCTCTCGCGTTGCGCCAGCGTAGTGTAAAGAAGATACGATACGGCGGCATAAAGATGCTCCGATGTATGTGAATCCGGGCCATTGTTTTTTTTTTTTCAAAATTGTTGGTCTTTTTTTGTCTATAGCGGAAAAAAATTAAAACCGCAGAGGTGATCAAATACCACCAAAAAAAAGCTCTATTTGTGGGAAAAAAAGGACATACACTTTATTTGGGTACAGTGTCTCATGACCACAAAATTATCAGTTAAAGTAAGGCAGTGCTATATTGTCAAAAATACCCTGATCAGGAAGGTAAGTCCTTCCGGGGTTGAAGTGGTTAAACTGAAACCAACTGCAAATCATTAATCAAATGTTTAAACATGTCAGAGGATGTGAATTCAATCCATAGAGCCCATTGATCACAGAATTTTGAAAAGTAATCTTTACATCCATATCCCCATTACTCTGCCTCTCTAATTTCTTGGATGTTTACTATCCAGTCCTTCACTGATGGAGCCATAGATGATTTGCAGTTCAAGGGTGTAACGGGAGGGCCCATGGAACCCAGAATTCCTAAGAATGTATGATATACTCTTGGTTCAGCTCCCCATGCACCTCTTATGTCTAAATCGTCCTATGTCTATTAGGGGCATAGGGTGACTGAGAGATTATATCTTGGACTACTTAAAATGGGACAGTAATATTCATTAACAATATCTCTCACGAAATATGAAGATGTTATTTGGGCATTCTAGGAAATTCAATGTAACAGGCCGATCGTCTATTGCTTAACGATGCTAATGTCATCACCCCCAAACACCCGTCTGTTGTCTGTTGTAATGTTAATGAATCCAGACTAACTTTCATGGGGGCTTGGGCTAATTGACCCTGTATTGTATGAAAGGATTCCTGTGATAATGTGTATTGAAGTTCAGGAGATAGCCAGGCTGCTAAAAAGAATTAGGTAATTAGCATGTTAATTAGATCTGATCACAGGTGTATTTCCAGAGTAATATGATGCACCTCCTCTGTGTATAAAACTTGTATTTTTTTTAATAAAGATTGTCAGTCCTGCTTGAAACCTCAAGTAAACCTCACGTACAACTACGACGGTTCGCCCAGGGGAGCCAACCTGCTGCAGCCTGCGGCGGCTGGTCAGGAAACAGTTAAAGGATTACAAAATCCAATAACAAAAGTGTACTATATTGCTGCTTACAAATCCTTAAATGTAGTGGCTGCATTTGTTTTCCTTATTAGAGCTAAGAACCTTTTCAGCACGCACAGAAAATACTTATTGATCTTGCCAGAAATGCAGTTTTCCTAATAATTTTTTTAGCTGAACTGAAAGCTCCCACAATGTTATCTTCCTTCTGTAAACCATCAATCTGCCTTTCCTCAGTGTAATGCAGATGAACAAAGACATAGTTAAGGATCTAGGATTGGCGATAGTCATGGCTTCTTCCACAGATATCGAACAGTCCGTGTAGCCACCAATAGACAGAACATAGATAAATAAAGCCACATGAAGCCTGTAATGACAAAACAAATGGGGAAGCATTATTTAAGGACTGGTAACCTGCAGTGTATTACATTTTTGTTTTGGATTTAGATACACTTTAATTATTTATTCATTTCTTTGAAATGATTGAAGACCAACCACAGAGAATGTTACTAAACTGCCATTGACGGCGCTATATAAGTACCTAAATAATAATAATAATAATTACAAGTGTTTTAAGACCCATAGACTTCAACAGAAATGCTTGACTTGAGCGTTTTGTCGCTCGTTTTCTGCTCATACAGCAGCCCTCCACGCCTAATTTCCTCCTTCCCTTAATGCTTTCTATTGGGTAAACTAAAACACCAGAAGCTGTAAAACACTTGAAATACGCTTTTAAAAAGCTGCAAAAACACTTTAAAAAAAAGCCCAAAAAGTGCCAGTAAAGTGCTAAGCTCAGGTGTGAATAGAGCCTTAATTTGCATTTCCTCTCACTTCCTGTTCAGCTATGAGACAGGAAGTGAAGGTAAATCTCTGTAATGGGGCACAAATGGCAAAACAAAATGACTAGAGTTATAACTCTCCCACTCTATCCAAAATAAAAAAAGTTTTTCCTATAGTTCTACTTTAAGATCATGCAATGTACAAGCTAAAAAACTAGGGACATTCAATTCAACAATCCCCTTCATGCTTTCTGCCTCTCTTAATGTGTACATCTCAGTTGCAAAATTCCTGTACAATCTGGGCAAAAACCTTTTTTCTGACAACCACAGGCATTGGAATGCATTGCAAAGTCCTTACATGGGTTAATACATTGGAGCCTTTATTCCCTAGCTTACAAGTGATTAAGACTCATATTTCACCCCATGTAAAGAAGAAATGTCTGAAACTGTGAGAGGTGAATGCCAAAAGAACTGATGGCCCATTGATTTCCCACTGTTTCTTTCACAGGAGCTGCCTTGTGAAAAAAAGTATTTTTTTTCCAGACCAAAGACAGCATTTAACTGTTCTCGGAAGGTGGTAACTATGGGGCTTATTTATCAAGCGTAAGAATTAGAGCTAAAAGCAAGACACACGTAATTAGACTGGAAATTTTGCCTGCATTTGTCAAAAACACTTTGCTAATGGTATCCCAGTTATTTTTTTTTCTGCACAAAATTATGTACTCTGCATGGCATCAGAGGCTGTTTAGGGCTATGAAAAAGAAAAGAAAAGAATGAAGAGACTTGTTTCTTTGGCTGGATGGAAGCAGTTGGACGTAGCACCTCTCACTGACTATACGTGGGAGTTACATATTTCTAGTCTCACTGAATTTCACACACTTTAAAAAGTTTATTAATGACCTCATTTATAAAATGTCTTTACTCAAAGGGACAAAGTGTTCTGACAAATCCATTATAATTATCAGTTGAGTAATAATAGTGATCAGTTATATATTTTGGCATAGCTATTAATTTATGTATACCAGGAAAGCAGCATTCACTTGGCACTAATGCAGTGATAAATTGCCAAGTCTGGCTGTACCTGAAACACCTGAAGCCAATAGGATGCAGGAAGGTGACCTAAGATATTCTACTGAATTTATCATTTCAAAATTCATGGAGGTAAAAACATATCTTAAGTTCAGGGTGGATGTATGACCTGTATTATTTTAGCTTGGAATTTAACCTGGGTTGATGATTGTGGTAGACAGATCTTCAGAAAATGTAGTCACCCTTAGCAGTTGATTCAGATAAGAAAAAATACAAAAAGATAAGCAATTGGAGCATAAGGCCCCTTTCACACAGATTTGTTTTGCCACAGATAAAAGCATGTTTATGTTTTGCTGGAAATCAAGACTCCAGGCACAGCGGTCAGCTGCATTTGTACAGTGCGATTAGCTGCGGTACAATATTGAACGGGGATCCCTGCCAATACCAAGCACAGTGTCTGGTATGAATCTTGAGGGGGAACTCCACGCCAAATTTCAAATAAAAAACCGGCATGGGTTCCCCCTCCAAGAGCATACCAGGCCCTTGGGTCTACTATGGATTTTAGGGGAATCCCTGTACGTCGAAAAAACGGCATGGGGGTCCCCCCCAAAATCCATACCAGACCCGTATCTGAGCACGCAGCCCGGTTGGTCAGGCAAGGGGGTGGGGTCGAGCGAGCACCCCCCCCCCCCTTAACCGTGCCAGACCATATGCCCTCAACATGGAGAGGTAGGTGCTTTGGGGCAGGGGGGTGCCCTGCGGTCCCCCCACCCAAAAGCACCCTGTCCCCATGTCGATGAGGACAGGGCCTCTTCCTGACATCGTACCCCTACCCATTCACCTGGCGGAAAAAAATAATGTAAAAAAAACACACTACACAGGGTTTTTAAAGTAATTCATTCGTCAGCTCCGGGGGACGTTCTGCCATGGCCCCACTTTCTTCTTTTAAGATCTTTTATGAGCGGGGGCCCTGGGCTTCTTCGATGTCTTCTGCTGGGGGGGGGGGTCCCAGGCTTCACCGGGTCCCACTTTCTTCTTTAGCTCTTTTACGAGCGGGCCACCTCCGGGCTTCTTCGACGTCTTCTGCTGGGGGGGTCCCGGCCTGGTTCTCTTCTGCCGGGGGGGGGGGGGGTGCTTTCTTCTTTAGCTAAAAAAAATGGGAAAACTCATTGACTCGAGTATAAGCCTAGGGTGTCCATCTGCATGCGTCACTGTGCCTCACTTTGCCTCACTGTGTCCATGTGCATGCCTCAATGTGTCCATGCCTCACTGTGACAATGCCTCACTGTGTCCATGACTAAACTGACATTTAAAATGGAAGTCTATGAAAGGGGTGCCCGGCTTTGAAAAATCAGTGCTCCCCAGCCGTAGGTCCCCCAGACAACAACTTTGCACACTTGTAGAGGAGAAATGGGACTACATGTGTGCCATGTTTCGGATCCAGGGGACCTACGACTGGCTGGTACCGGGTTCCCAAATATCACCAGAGAAGTTACCGTTTAACATGGGAGTCTATGGAAGGGGTGCCGACTTTGAAAAACTGGTGCTCCCCGGCCGTAGGACAACAAACTGTGCACACTTGTAGAGGACCTACGGCCGGCCGGTACTGGGTCCCCAAATTCCAGGAGATAAGGCACAAAAGGTGACTCGTGTATAAGCCAAAGGGGGGGGGGCATTTTCAACACACAAAAAAATGTGCTGGAAAACTTGGCTTATACTCGAGTATACACTGTAATTATAAAAAATAATAATAATACAATTAATTTCCCCACGATTCACTATCGCTCAATTCTTTAACCCTCCTTTTATGTTAGGGTCAGAACGTTTTCAGGTTTTGAATGTCTATAAGTATCACATGAATTTGTTTATTGCATCAAGATTTTTTTACTTTGTCAGGAACCTCTATTTAAACAATGTAATAGAAAAATAATCCTTTTCACTAAATTATAAAATACTGTGGTGAAAATTAGGACGTTTATGGTGTTAGGGTCAATTCTGACCCAGTTATAATATAGGATTTTAACTGAAATCATAAACACTCTCTCTGCTTAGTAACACTGACAGCCAATCACCTCTCAACCCTGTGAGCTGTAGTTAGGGATCTCTTTGCCTGCTTGTCTGCTTCTCTAAATAAAGTAAAGAAACATAGGACCAATACATTTCAGAGTTGCTGACTTTATTTTACCATTTTTTAAATTTGAAAATGAGAGGTATGCTATCAAAAGAAAGGTCTAAGGGGTCACACCAAACATATTAAAACCAATCTTTTCAAGGATAAAGAAGCCTAACAAGGTAACCAAGAGGTAAGAAACAAATTGGATGATAAATAATTGTTCAGAGGGTATTTTATGGCTGATTTAAGACACGGGTCAAAACCGACCCGTTAACATCATGGATAGTAACAGAAAGCTAACATAAGAGGAGGGTTAAGCGTTCTTATTTACTATCGTTGTTTTCTAGCTGGTCTAAAACCACTTTTGACACTTTTTAGTTGCCAGTAAAAGCTTTGCTTTGTTGTATTCTGGGAATTGTAGTGTAAAGGGTCCCATTCTTTGGCTGCTGTCCAGGACTTCAATTCCCATGATCCTCAGTGTTCTGCATAGAAGTCCACAGGCTTTCCTGGTTATAACTCTACCCATGCTGACAGCAACACAACATCTAGCATAACAATAGAAAGTAATAGTAAAACTGTCTGTAAATAGGAAAATGTCACCTTCTTTAGGTTCCCATAGTCCAGCACCTGGCTACATACTGTTGTTCAATTTAGAGAACAAAAGAGTCTCAAAATTTGATTCAATTTAATAATAATGACATTCATCATGTCATTAAAGCAGCAGTACTTTCTCTAGCCATTTAAATCTGAAAAACTCCTGTATCTCCATGCGCTTCTAATGAAACTAGACCAAAAGTTGCTTTTTACCAAACCCAGACATAATGTCCTGGACTACTTAAAAATAACAAAATGCTTGCTATTTCTCATATTTTAAGTAGGCCTTTTCTACCCTAAGCTCAACTGAATGTTCAATGTAACTCAACTATGTCCAGGTGCATCAAAACAAAAGGTTTGCACTATAGCTGGTTTTCCTTAGACAGCAACCAAAGGGTCCTTTCACACGTGTGGACCGTTCGTCCGTTCGTCCGTTTTTTAGACGTCCGTTTACAGACCACAATGCTTCCCTATGGGATATCGTACGTTAGCGGATGAGCATCCGCTAACGTCCGTTAACATCCGTCTCCGTTAAGCTCCGTTTTTTTGAACGGAAGAAAACCCTATTTTTCTTCCATCAAAAAAATGGAACGGACGAAAAACGGATGTTAGCGGACGATCCGTTTAACATCCGATCCGCTAACATCCGTCTTTCATCAAAATATGTAATAAAAATAAAGTTCTAACAAAAAAAAATGGATGAAAAAACGGATGAAAAACGGATGAAAAAACGGATGAAAAACGGATGACAACTGAAGAAAAACGGACGGAAAACGGATGAAAAACGGATGAAAAAGCGGATCAACTGATGATAAAAAACGGATCTCAAAAACGGTCCGCACGTGTGAAAGGACCCAAAGAGTGAGTTCCCTGCATGTAAGCAGTTGTCTCTCTTCAGAGGACTACTGATTTAAACCTATGGCTCTGCAATCAGCAAAGCTTGCAAATCCTGCCAATTTGGACAGCTCTAGCTCCGACTTAGTATGGGGGCTTGTTAGATGTCTGTTTTCCCACAGAGAGCAAAAGTCCTTCTTTGCAGCATGATGGCGGGGGACAGGCTATCCTACTCAAGCTTTAGCCACTTTCTAAAGACAACCAAGTGCAGTGACGTACAACACGTACAACGGCACTATAAAGGGAAAGTTTCATTCGGATGGCGCCACCCTTTGGGCTGCTTTTGCTGATTTTGTGTTAGTAAAAGTTTGGTGAGAGACGATTCATGCTTTTCAGTCTTCATGTCTGTTACAGCATGTTGAATGTGCTATCTCCATTACAAATGGTAGTTTTACCAGAATGAGTGCTCCCATAACTTGCTTCTGAGCATGCACATTTTTTTCCCGTCGTTAAAGCCTACACACGACCGTTTTTCAAGACATGAAAAACGACGAGAAAAATTAGAGCATGTTCTAAATTTTTAATGCCCATTTTTCATGCTAAGAAAAATGCTCTGGAGCCTACACACAATTGTTTTTAATGACCAATTAAAAAAAATTGCATTTTCACGCCATGAAAAACGGTCGTGTGTACGCGTAAGGCTTTGTGTACTTGTTCTCATGTTTCAGCCTGAATCTTGCCACAGAAACATCCATGAGTCTGGAATGCTATGAATCCTGGAGTTCTATATTATGCAACCATTGACTTTTTCTGACACATTTAGTGGCTGACCTCCCTTCACCTCCCAATTTACAGAGTTAATGAAAACGTGAGAAGAAAGCGAAAGGTTTGACCACAACTTTCTATGCAAGGGTTGCATATTAGAGGGCCTTGGGCTTTAGGAATTCATAATGATAATAATACCTTGACAGGTGCACTAACTTGCTTTTAGGCTTAAAAGACATTTTGGTAAGGAAAGGCTTACATTAACCTCCCTGGCGGCATGATTCTTTCAGATTTTAGGTGCTGAAAGCGGTACCATTATTTGCAAGGAATTTTTTTTTTTTTTTACTGTAGGCTTGTAATTCTTAGGAATAACGCACTTAAATCTGACCAAACAAGAGTCTAATAGGCATCCCGGGTATGACATTTAAAAATTTTTTTTTTGAAATTATAATATAATAAATAATTATAAATAATTATAACAAATAATAATATAATTATAGTAAAAAATATTCAATAATGTTATCAAATCAAAATCACTGAAATTTGCTTAGTTGCAGAATTGTTGCTGTCATTATTTTTTTTTTATGATGAATTTCCCCACAAATCGCTATCGCTAAATTCTGCAAGTGATTATAATTTATTATCGCTGTTTTTTTAGCTGATCTAAAACCATTTTTGACATAAAAGGACACTTTCGGTTGCTAGGGGCAATCTACAGTTTGCAGGCAGAAAGAACAGTTTTTATTATATAAAAGGACATGCAGGGCACTGGGCAGACCACTAGGAACAAAGGGGGTGTGTATTTTTTACATACAGTACTGTAATCTATAAGATTACAGTATACTGTATGTAATGTGTTTGTTTACACTTTTGAATATGGCGCCGTTCTCCGCCCCAGTGCGTCGTAACGTCGCAGGGAACAAAGCTCGGCGGCACATGGGGACACTGTGTGAATCGAGCGAGCACCCGCTCGCTCACACAGTGTGGACGCATCGCTGGATCCAGAAACAAGGTAAGTAAACACTGCCTGTTGATTCAGCGAGGCGAGCCCGAGTCTGACTTGGGGTTACCGATCGCAGCACAGAAATCTAACAGACTCGGGAATACCGCCAGGGGGGTTAACTATAACTATAACCTAAAAAGATTAAAACACAGCAATCAAAATGTGTTTAAAGGAGAAACAATAACTTGACAGTGGTTTTAATACTTTGCTATTGAAACAAAAAAAAAAAGATTTGACTTTACATACACTTTAAGTTACATACGTTGGGAAGTGACCACGTCCCACTCGCGACGAAATGTAGGGAGGCGGCGTTCTGATGTCACCACGCAATTTGTCTCTACCCGGAAGATACAAGCTGTGTGTTTACAAACCGGCCGGCTTTACTTTGGATGCCATACTTTCTGCATGAAATTGTAAGTGCATTCCTTTTTTATTCTAATAAAGGCTAGGTTTTACACTATGCAAGTTTTTTTTTCTATTTTTACACATATGGTGGTTCATCGAATGTGGGAGAATTTATCTATGTCCAGGATATCAGAACTGGGGATTGCCTTTTGGATTTCATTGGTTTAAGGCTGCATTTTCATTTCATTTTGGTAAGAGGCTGTATGTGATTGTGGTGGAAGCCTTTCTCTCAGCACCTTTTCTGGATTTTGTCGTAGACCTCTGCACGTGGGAGACCTTCTACTATGAACTTTGCCTTTACAGTGAACTATACAACTTAGGCCATCCATTGGACTGTTTATTGTTATATAATTTAATTTAATCATTTATAGTTATTTGTCCTTCATTGGATTTATATATTTCACCTCAATCACTTTAATCCAATATTGTGGTTTTGATCAGCTGTTTTTGATACACAAGCACTTTTTTTATATATATATTAGTGCAATCTTTTACCATTTGCATATTGTTGTGGTGTTGTATAACACTTTTTTTGATCGCAGCTTTAATATTTTTTTTATATATCCAATTCAAATGAGCGCAGTATACAATTTTTTCTATATGTTGGGAAATATCTGTAAAGGGTTGTATGTCGTTAAATACAAGTATAATAATATTTTTAATGGAAAGAAAAAGGGCAAAAGCACCATAGCATTTTCATTGAGGCTATTGCCCTCTAGTTGGACAAATTCTTCTTATTCTCCTTCCTTGTCAAACAAAAGAATGTGTCAGATATTAGCAGCAGCAAAGACTAGACCTTAGTGTAAAACATGCTGTTATGGCTTGCCCTTGCAGCAGAAAACTATTTAGTTTAAAGCCTCTGGCACACTGCAAAGTGCTATAATTTCATGGAATTGTTAAAAAAATTATCCACTTTCCATTAGTAAATTACGCATGGCAAACACAAACACAATATTAAGCTAATTATATAACTTCTGCTTGTGGCTCCTCATTCTCTCACTTGATAAATAGTCCCTCGAAACCTCATTCTACAAGGACTATTTAGTGCCTGTGCTACAGATTATTATGTGACTGCTGCACAATGTGGCCAGGCTCCCCGCAGCTGACAAATACTGTGTTTAGTACAAGCCTGTGTTCAGAGGAAGAGCAGAAGATGAGGAGCTGCCTGGGGATACCTCATTATATGATCCCAGCCATATTTAAATCCCCATTACATGCTGAATATGTTTCCAAAGTGATCATAAAATTGCATCCAGTCATTGGCAGCCCTCCAGTATTGGAGGAATTGCCTGTTCGCTGGTCCAGCTGCCATTTGCTATCAGTGTTCACACCAGATGGAGCTTTAATGCACTTAATCAACGACTTTAAAATGTATAGAATATCTTAAGTATGATCAGTCCATTTTTTAAACACTTTAAAGCTTTTTATAGGGCAGTTGGCCAAAATGTGCTATTGGCATATGCACACATTGCTTTCAAAAGGTTCTCAGACACTCATTGATAATATCAGCTTGGAAACACAGTTAAAGCAGAAGGGTTCTGAGAAAACTGGGTTTTAAAATGAAGTATACAAACAGACATAGCAATTCTAGTTTCCAGAGGCAAGGAACTATCGTGCTTGCCCAATTTCGGTGTATATCCGAAACAGGCACAGTGCTTAGCATAAAACATAAAGCACGGTATGCATTCCTGTCTTATGAAAGGTGCTCTGAGTGTTGTTAAAACTGCAGATTTTTACTACTGACTCTGAAACGAGGTATTTAGAAAGGTAAAGGAGAACAAGTGTCTTATTGATATCCTGGGAGCCACTGTTCCTCTTGCCCTTAAGTTTAGTACACACAATGAGAAAATCTGATAAAAATACAGTTTTCGGAGCAATCATCCAGTAATCTGATAGTAGTTACACAGCTTTCGAGAGACTGATCGAGATGACAGTTCATGCAAAAATATCCAAAAGGACAAGCACGAAAAATGTTCAAGTATGATAACAGAACAAATGATTTTCGTTAAATTAGTATGGTATTTGTAAAAAAAAAAAAAAAATCGTATGACCAAGACCATGTGTGCTCAGAAATGAAAGAATACATTACAATATAATATAATACATTACATCAGTTCTGACGTTGTATTCTGTCATACGAGAATTTTCATAACTTTACTAACCCTTTTCTTATCAATATAAGATTGACATGTAAAAAAAAAAGTCAACATTGTGTGTACTAGGCATTACTGGGTGGTAAATATATATATATATACAGGGCTTTTTTTCAGGGGGAACTCGGGGGAACTCAGTTCCACCACCTTTGGCTCAGTCCCTTTGGTGCCTGCTCACCACAATCACTTGTAAACACAGAAGTCTGGTTTCTGTGTTTACAAGTGACAGCTCTGCACTTTGTGTAACCCCCCTGAACTCTGCACTCTGTATGTAATGCAATTCTGGTATTTAATGCCCCTTTAACCTCCCTGGCGTTATGATTCTGTCTGGAATTTTGTACCAAAAGCGTTGCAATTGTTTTGCAAGGAAATGTGGTGTTATGTATTATAGGCCTGCAATTCTTAGTAAGTACTTACTTAAACCTGACCAAACAAGACTCTAGTAGACATCCCAGATGTGATAAAAGATGAAACACAAAATCATGAATTATAATCTAATAACTAATATTATTTTATTTAACCTCCCTGGCGGTATGATTCTTTCAGATTTTAGGTGCTGAAAGCGGTACCATTATTTGCAAGGAAATTTGGCGTTTTATACTGTAGGCTTGTAATTCTTAGGAATAACTCACTGAAATCTATCCAAACAAGAGTCTAATAGGCATCCCGGGTATGATTTTTTTTTTTTTTTATTAAAAATTATAATATAATAAATAATTATAAAAAATTATAACAAATAATAATATAATTATAGTAAAAATTATTCAATAATGTAATCAAATCAAAATCACTGAAATTTGCTCAGTTGCAGAATTTTTGCTGTCATTATTTTTTTTTTTTTTTATGACGAATTTCCCCATAAATCGCTATCGCTAAATTCTGCAAGTGATTCTGATTTATTATCGCTGTTTTTTAGCTGCTCTAAAACAATTTTTGCCATAAAGGGACACTTTTGGTTGCTATGGGCAATCTACAGTTTGCAGGGAGAAAGAACAGTTTTTATTATATAAAAGGACATGTAGTGTACAGGGCAGACCACTAGGGACATGGGGGGTGTGTATTTTTTACATACAGTACTGTAATCTATAAGATTACAGTGTACTGTATGTATAGTGTTTGTTTACTTTTTTGAATTTGGCGCCGTTCCCCCCCTACGTCGCGACGCTCGCAGGGAAGGGAATCGGCGGTACACACAGCATCAGGCAGACATCCGTCCGCCGTGTACTGCGGGGATTCATCGCTGGATCGCAGAGAAAAGGTAAGTAAACTCTTTTCTGCATCCAGCGAGGCAAGTCCGTGTGTGGCACGGGGTTACCGATCGTAGCTTAAAAATCTCACCCCGTGCCACACACGGGAAGACCGCCAGGGAGGTTAAGACCCTTCTACTGTTTGTGAAATCTGAACGGGGTCGTGGTTGAGTTCCTGCACCTATTTTATGAGAAAAAAAGCTCTGTATATATATATATATATATATATATTTATGTATATATGGCTTTTATTTGGTTTAATAAAAATACTGCCATTTTTTTTTTTGTCTGTGATCGTAGCTAACAATTATAGTATTAAAGAGATTGCAATGCAGATGCACTGGAGCCAGACAATGACAGTAAGCATATGTGGGCTACTTTAATTTGTTACAGCTGTCAGTGATTGCCAGGATGGATATGCACTAACCCCTCAAAGTGTTGGCTTGTGGCTCTGAAAGGGAGGGCATTTATTGCCATATCCCCAGTATGGGGGAATTTTGCAGTGGGGATGTTTCTATACAGATTGCAGACAGAAAGGCATTAAAAGTACAATTCAGGAAAATTTGAGGCTTAAAGCGGAGTTTCACCCTAAATATAAGCCCTCCCATGTGATCCAGCATACTGGCGTCAGCGCCAGTATGCTGTTTTTTTTTTTTAAATCCATGTACTTACTGTCTTATGCAGAATTTTATTTTTTTTACCCCGCGGTGGACGGCGCCAGTATAGCGCGTCACATCTTACGAAAGTACTCGAAAAGGACTCGGGTAATCTCGGCGAAAATGGGCGCCTGCGCACAGACCTAGGAGCTGACTGCGCAGGCGCCGTATTTCTCCGAGTCCTACGGCTATGGCGCGTCACGCCCTCCGAAAAACGCCGAAATAGGACTCGGAGAAATACGGCGCCTGCGCAGTCAGCTCCTAGGTCTGTGCGCAGGCGCCGCATTTTCACCGCGATTACCCGAGTCCTTTAAGGGTGAAACTCCGCTTTAAGCCTTAAAATGCAACACAGCGTATCCTTTTGGGGTTTTTAGGTTATCGCCTAGGCATAGCTTTAACGCACCAGTGTTTAACACACTTCCTTTTATTGGCAATCCTGTGATTTGTGAACCCTGTTTGCTTTCCTGTTTTTGATAAAGATAGGGCATTCTCAAACACCCATGACAGGCCTTTTGCTATTTCTCCCATACAGAAAACATGCTCTTAGTTCTCTTAGTAACATAGTTAGACAGGATTAAAAAGACACAAGTTCTTCTATTTCAGAAAGCATATTTCGAGTTGAATGAGATTCACTTATTAAAGCCCCCAGACAGATTTAAAGTGATACTAAAGTCTCTTTCTTTTTGTTTAAAATAACAAACATGTCATACTTACCTGCTTTGTGCAGTGGTTTTGCACGGAGCAGCCCAGAACCTTCTCATCTTGGCTCCCTTGCCGGTGCTCCTGACCCCTCCATCGTGTTGAATGCCCCCACAGCAAGCAGCTTGCTATGGGGGCAGCCGAGCCACAGTTCCGTGTGTCCATTCATACACTGAGCCGTGACCTGGCCCTGTCTACTCTCTCTCCTCATGGCTCACTGACTTTGATTGACAGCAGCAGGAGCCAATGGCACCCACTGCTGTCTCAGCCAATGAGGAGATTCCTGGACAGCCGAGCCTCTTGTGCAACATCGGATCGAGATGGGCTCAGGTAAGTATTAGCGGAGCTGAAGGCCGATGCACACAGATTTTTTTTATTTGAATGCATTCAGATAAAAAAGCTTCTGCCTTTAGAACCTTTTAAATCAGGTACATGTGCAATGTTACTTATGACAAAATCATATTTGTCAAACCATTATAATTTTTTTATTAAAAAAAAAACAGCATTTGCTTAGGAAGCAAACACTTCCACTACTCATGTGAAGAACACTGTGGAATCTTGCTGCAGTAAAGTGTAGTTTATCACAGACAACAGTTTATTAATTGAATAAAATAAAAAAATTCTACTGCACTGTAATAAGAAGGCAAAAGACAGTGGAGCTGGTTTATGAACAGAATTACAGAATGTTCATTTAGCAAATGACGTGAAGCTATGTTCACTTTAATCTAGTGGTGCTCCTTCATTTTCATTTTCCTCACACGTGATTGGATTTTGAAGGTAGGCAAAACTCCTTTCCATTATTTACTAACATTTACTTTGCAAAGAACAAGACAAACAATCTAGACAAACAATCCGACAATAACATGCCGAATACAAGGGATTTAGATTAAAGTTATGATTTAATGATTTATACCCCCCCCCCCCTTCACCACCACCAACCTATCCTTTCCTACTATAATATGTTTTACATTTTTTCATTTCAGTTTTTTCAGTTTTTTTTTTCATTTTCATTTTTTTTCATTAATTAAATGTTGAAATATGGTTGGTGGGATTGTTTCCAGTCACAGTACAATTGGAAAATAGGTCTGCCAATATGGTTTGGCTTCCAGGCAGTATTCTAAATCGTCCCACAATGTTCAGTTGAGTTGATGTCAGGACTCTGAAGGCAGTGCCCAGAAGCAGTGCCATATTACAATGGGAAAGGATTTTCTCAAAACGCCTATCACAAAGTAGTATGTAGGGAAGCCCAGGTTCAAATGGAAATACTTGGCCCACCCAGCTGCATTTGCCTTCATCATTACATATTTAAATGGAGGGGATTTACTAAAACTGGTGCACACAGAATCTGATGCTGCTGTGCATAGTAGGGGTAGGGCTAGGGTTAGCTTCCAGGTTTTATTGTCAAAGCTTTATTGAACAAGCCAAATTTAGAAGCTGATTGGTTACCATGCACATCTGCCCCAGATTCTGTGTGCATCAGTTTTAGTAAATACTACTCGTAGTGATATCCTGGTGTCAGTCAAGTCAAGACACGTCTCTTAGACTGCAAGTTGGTAAACTAGGATTCATCACATATGGAGTATCTTTCCTCTGGTCCAGATAAACTGAATAGTACCAAGTTTTCATCAGTTCAGTCAACATCTTCCATTGGTGATTAGAAATGTGTATTCGTTTTCGTCCGAAAATCGTGAATTTTCATTATCGTTTTAACGAACGAAAATGAAAGCGCAAGAAATGAAAACCAAAAGATCCGACATAAAAAATGCTTTATTTTCGTTTTCGTTCAGATCCGACGATTTTCGATGCTTTGTCGAATTTTTGTCGTTCAATTCGACAAAGCATCGAAAATCTTCGTTCTGAATACAGTGAATAGGTAGAAATTGAACGACAAAATTTGACGATTTTCGATGCTTTGTCGAAATTTCGTCGTTCAATTCCTACCTATTCACTGTATTCAGTGAATATTGGTAGGAATAAAAGACGAAAATTCGACAAAGCATCGAAAATTGACTAATTTTCGTCGTTCAATTTCTACCTATCCACTGTATTCAGAACGATGATTTTCGATGCTTTGTCAAATTGAACGCCGAAAATTCGACAAAGCATCGAAAATCTTCGTTTTCGGACGAAAACTTTCCAGACGAAAACTAAATAAATCAAAACGATTTTCGGGAGTAACGAAATAAATTTATTTTCCAGACGAAAACGAAATTACGAAATGAAATATTTCAGTCTGCACATGTCTATTGGTGATCAAATGCAAACCTGGGTTATTAAGCTATTGGCCTGTAATTCTCACCCAAATTTCCAAAGACCTTTTGAAACCCTGCATTAAGTGTTCCAGCTAAAGACATGCAGTTATTATACGCTATATGCATCAGAAGTTCAATAAGTTCTGTAAGCACTTCAAGGATTAATTAATGTATTTTATAGAGCCTTCCACTTAATAGTCATTTTGCTTACAGTTGATTGGGGCAGCTTGAGCAGTGCAAACATTTGACAAACTAATTGGTTGGAAAGATAGCCAGCTATAATGTCTCACTGAAAGCAACTAAGCTCTTCTTATTTTCCAAATGTTCTATGCTGGAGTTTGTATGGCTGTTAGCTTAATTATACAAATGTATCAGCAATTGGTGTGTTTAGATAGTCAATTCTTTTAATTAGAAGGGAGGCCTGTAATGTTGGCCAGATAGTGTAAATCAAGCCTGAAATGGTTGTCGTCTGTTCCGTTCTTGCTAGGACCGTTTTAGATTTAAATTCTCTGTTTCTAGGGGCCCCTTTCCGTAAAAACTCAGGCAATTAAAATGTATATTTAGAATTTGCCCAGCATTTTTTTTTCCTTTGCTCTAATCTGTCCTACATGTGTTTTGAAGATTATTTCAGTAATAGGCTAGCACTGAAGTGGCAGCCACTCAGTGGGGAGGCTCAGATATCCTCCAGTTGGTTATTTTAAGCACAAAGACCTGCAAACATAAGTTCTGTGATAAAACACCCTGACTGGGTAAACTTAAGCTGTCCATATATTATACAATTTTCTAATTTAATTTCCTTTAGATTTACTTTCACCTGTGTAGTGCAAGGGCCTGCCTTATTGCATACAAATATAATGTTTTTAGGTTTGACCTCATTTTATATGGTTTTGGTAAATTTTATGGAAAATTTTATAATGTATGGCCTGCCTTTCTAGGGGTATTCTGTGGGCTGGCTGTGGGTCCAATATCGCTTGTGATTAATGTGATAAAGCAGTCCATCCTCCAATAAACACTTTGCTGGGTGGAGTTGTAAAGATGCTAGAAAGAAGGACTACAGAATAAACACCAGTGGCGGCTGGTGATAAAAAATTGGGGGGCATCGATAGGTTAACCCGCACATACCCACCTGCATTAGGAGCCCGGCATTTACTCCATCAATGGCGGCAGAGTTTCTTGATGGGCAAAAGCTTCCCCTTCCCCTGCTCTCCTCCTCTGCATCACTGCAGCTTCTCCTTCCCTTCTATGGTGGGCACTGGGCAGCACTTCTTGACTTGCAGCATCTTCCCCTGTCCCTGCTCTCCTTCTCGGTATCACAGCGATTTCTACCGTGTGTCTCTTTCCTCCTAATAGGCCAATTGGAATGCTTCTCCTTTCGGCCAATTGTAAAACATGTCTCGGAGACGCGCTTCCTGATGGCTATTCTAACACACCTGGGTGAGCTCTGAGTGCAATGCTCTGTGCAGGAAATCCACCCTATTTTGATGCCTATTAGAGCCACTGTAATTCATGTGTGCGGCATCCTGAAAGGGGCCAGATGTATGGAAAGGGGGTGGCGGTAGAAAGGATAGGTGAGGCGGCACCCATGCACCCTTAATGAATGGGTCGCCCCTGATAAACACTATAGTTAGCATTGTTCAAATGCACTTAAATTTCTGGGAGCAGATGCGGACATAGCTAATGCATACCTATCAGCTGCCGTGTAATATTTACATTGTTTAAAAGACTTCCAGGAATCAAGAACCATTAACAGTCACCTCAAGCCAGTTGATAACACCCAATGTATGTGTACAGAGCCTTGGAAATAATCTTTTTATTGATTTTTTTTAATAATTAACAATTGTAGTTACAGACAACATTTACCAATTGAAAACAATTAATTCATCACATTTCTCAGGTTACAATACACAATATAGCCTTTCAAGTCACAATTCATACTATAGCTTAGTTTACAGTACAAGGTTAAAGTAGAACGCTAGCTAACAATATCAAAATAGAAATTAATAACCCAATAAAAGAAAAATTTATTAAAAAAAGTAATGATTGCAATATATAACTTCAATTCAGAAACATCCCAGCAGTAGTTGTTTGTTAATAGATATAATCAGTTTGATAACCAGCATTATTTCACCCACCTCTTCTGAGCCCAGTTTGTCCTGGACCCATCAGAGCCTGTGATTAAACAGTCAAAGAAGAATCAAGAACCAACACAGTGATGTGCTTTCTCTTTCTAGCAACATGCTTTTTGTTAGCACATGAGCTGATTGTTTGATGGTGTTGCTTCTTTCTCTCATACTCCAGCCCTGCTTTACAGAGGCTGATACCAGGTAAATGTCAGGTACTTATACAGTATGCATTAAAATACATTTAACAATATATTAGTGACTATAAATTTTTCATTAATTTATGTTTTTGTATGTTCTTAAAGTTTAGCATTTAATTTGTATAAAAAAAAAAAAACAGTGCAAGCTACATACAGTACATACAGTAATTGACAATAGAGTATATTTTTCATTTGTATCAAGGCAAGGAAGTTCAACCAATTTAATCACAACTTTTAAAGGCTTTAACCTCAAATTTTCAGCCAAACGTTAGGGAGGTATTTTTATTTATCCAAATCTAAAGGGAGAAGGTCAGGGGTTTTGCCTCTACTTGGTAATTTACTTTTAAATATTCATTAGCTTTTTCACCACTAGAGCTCTGCTTTTTCGATTACCCTGTTTGACCTGTTTATAAAGCTGAATGGTGAATACTTGCTATATTTTCCAGCATGATTCAACTTAATAAAAAATGGTGCAATATATTTTTGCCAACCATTTTGCCAAATTTTTGCCAACCATTTCAAGGCAGTTTACAACTCTGTTTATAGCATGAAATACTATTATACCATCCCTTCACTTTCTGATATAATGTGAGGGAAAATATCTTCCTAGAGACATAGATGACAAAGAATCTGGGAAAACGGCACTAACCTGAAGTTACTTTATAACAGACCTCCCGGCAAACAGCTAAATACACAGGTAAAAAACATTAATGGAAGCTGCTTTACCCACCAAAGGATTTGTTTTTCTGTCCATCCAGTCTTGAGATTTAGGCAACCTTGTCAGACAGCACAGCTAGCCAGTTGACATGATTTTTCTCTACTTCAGTGAGGCAGCACAGCTGAAAGACCTCCCTATCTTCACCCCGACTGGACAGTAAAAAAAAACAGCAACAGACAAATGAGGTAATTTCTTACAGTGTGGAAGGGTATGGGTTTCAGAAATGATATAAGCAGGAAGACCTGTCCTCCAGCAATATCAAATATTTTTAGAAGCCGGAAGATGCTTGATTCTAACCCAACCAATCACATCAGTTTAGGGTAAACATGTTCTTTAAACTCTTCTTGAAAAGCACATCCCTGATACAGTTTTTCTTTTCCTAATATATGAGGTAATACATAGTTAAGGCAATTGTCAGGGTGAAGATGAGATTACTATTTCTAGTCTCAAAAAATGTATTCTTATGCCGTGTACACACGATCGGTCCATCCAATGAGAAAGGTCTGATTGTTAACCGATGAAGCTGACTGATGGTCCATCGCGCCTACACACCATCGGTTAAAAAACGATCGTGTCAGAACGCTGTGATGTAAAACACAACGACGTGCTGAAAAAAAAGAAGTTCAATGCTTCCAAGCATGTGTCGACTTGATTCTAAGCATGTGTGGATTTTTAACCGATGGTCGTGCCTACAAACGATTGTTTTTTTGCTATCGGTTAGGTATCCATCGGTTAAATTTAAAACAAGTTGGCTTTTTTTTAACCAATGGTTAAATAACCGATGACGCCCACACGATCGGTTTGGACCGATGAAAGCGGTCCATCAGACCGTTCTCATCGGTTTAACCGATCGTGTGTACACGGCATTAGACTTACCCCAAAATCAGCCATATTGTATACAGAATTCAGAAAGATAATAACTATTATAACTACTGGAATACAGATATTTGTTGGCAAGAATGTCGTTATAATATTATTACAGATGGCACATGCTGTTTGATATGGTAACACATATCTTGGTACTGCAGAGGGTAAGTAATTGTTCACTGAAAGCCTAACACAGTGAAATCTTTTTACAATTTACTTCCTGCAGATGTGGCAAACAATGACATAAGCTAAAATGACTACAGAGGAGTCATCACACTTTTCCAGCAGTTCAGTGGTGTTACAATATATTATCTTCAGCTATAGAAATAATTTGTTTTTTCTAGTTTCTCAAAGCTAATAAAATTATACACAGTTTTAGTTTAACAATTTTTTCAGCCTCATTCAGAAATTGGCTAAATAATAAAAGGTGTTAAATTGCTTTTACAACACTAGGAAAAAGTACTTGTATTTGTAAACCATATGTTTTTTTCAAAAACAAATTGTATTTGTTACAGTTTTTTTAAGCATAAGTCGGACACCCCCCGGTTCATACCAAAACATGCAACATGCAAACATGCACCCTAAACTGATGTGATTGGTTGGGTTGGAATCAAGCATCTACCGGCTTCTAAAAATATTTGAGATTGCTGGAGGACAGGTGTTTGGAGCACCCTGCCTTTGGCCAAACATGGTTCTCATAGCAGAGCGCGATTTGATTCGCCAAAGCATGCAGATCAGTGCAGTGCATTATGGGGCGTTCCACGTCGCTCAAATTTCCCATGAACGCTCCATATGTTCAGTTTGTTTGCACACAAATGAACACCCGATGTTCGAGTCAAACTTACGGGCTCATCCCTAATTGTTTTCAATTTGATACTTGGCTTATATGAAGCAAAACAGCAAAACAACATCTAATTATACAGTTGAAGTACATCTACTGTATGGCCTCATACACATGACCGAGGAACTCGTCGTAAATTAAACATCATTTTCCTTAACGAGTTCCTTGTTAGGCTTTTTGAGAATCTTGACAAGCTTTCTTTGCGTGCACACTGTCAAGACAAAATCTCGTCGTTCGCGGTTCACGGTGACGTACAACACGCACGACGGCACTATAAAGGGGAAGTTCGATTCCACTGGCACAACCCTTGGGGCTTCTTTTGCTAATCTCATGTTACTGCGTGTTAAGTAAAAGTTTGAGAGACGATTCACGCTTTTCAGTCTGTTACAACGTGACAAATGTGCTATCTCCATTACAAACGCTACTTTTACTGAAGGTGCGCTCCCGTCTCATACTTTATTCTGAGCATGCGCAGTTTTCGAAGCATACACACGAACGTGTTTCTCGTCGTAAACCAGCCCGATGAGAAACACGACGAGGAAATTGAGATTCCCGACGAGGAAAAAGAGAACGAGTTCCACGACAGTTTTTTCGACAAAAAACATACACATGACCATTTTCCTTGAGGAAAATGGTTGTGTGTACGAGGCCTATCACTTGTCTAATGATTTACAATTCTGTACAGTCAGTTTTGCAATATCTGCCGCACTTTAACCGCTTGCCGACCAGCCGCCGCAGTTATACGGCGGCAGGTCGGCTCTCCTGGGCGAGAGCCCGTAGCTCTACGTCGGGACTTTCGCGGCCGCTAGGGGGCGCGTGCCCCCCGCTCACCCCCGAGTCCCGCGCACGTGCCCGGCGGGTACGATCGCCGCCGGGCCCGCCGCGCTCGTTCGGTACAGCGCGGGGACGGGAGTTTTGTGTGTAAACACAAAGCTTCCCGGTCCTGTCAGCGGGGAAACGCTGATCTTCCGTTTATACAATGTATGAACGGAAGATCAGTGATTTCCCCTAGTGAGGCCACCCCCCCCCCAATACAGTTAGAACACACCAGGAACACACTTAACCCCTTCCCTGCCCCCTAGTGTTAACCCCTTCACTGCCAATGGCATTTTTATAGTAATCCAATGCATTTGTATAGCATTGATCGCTATAAAAATGCCAATGGTACCAAAAATTTGTCAAAAGTGTCCGATGTGTCCGCCATAATGTCTCGGTGCTGAAAAAAAAACGCTGATCGCCGCCATTACTAGTAAAAAAAAAATATTAATAAAAATGCCATAAAACTACCCCCTAATTTATAAACGCTATAACTTTTGCGCAAACCAATCAATAAACGCTAATTGAGGATTTTTTTACGAAAAATATGTAGAAGAATACGTATCGGCCTAAACTGAGGAAAAAAATATATATATTATATATATTTTTTGGGGATATTTATTACAGAAAAAAGTAAAAAATATTGCATTTTTTCACAATTGTCGCTCTATTTTTGTTTATAGCGCAAAAAATAAAAACCGCAGAGATTTTCAAATACCACCAAAAGAAAGCTCTAATTGTGGGAAAAAAAGGACGCCAATTTTGTTTGGGAGCCACGTTGAATGACCACGCAATTGTCAGTTAAAGCAACGCAGTGCTGAATCGCTAAAAGTGCTCTGGTCATTGGACAGCAATATGGTCCGGGGCTAAAGTGGTTAAAGCCAGGCATGTGAGATCTCCACCACCAATCTTTACATTGAACAATGAGTCAGATGTATTCTGCCTCCAACCGACTCATTGGACAATAAATCAGCAGCTTTATGCCTCCTGCTTATTGGACAATGCGTCAGCATCATTGTGTTAGTCAGATAAGCAGTAAGGTAATTAAAATAAGATATAAATATGATAAATAAGATATAAAGCAGAATCTAGAAAGTCCTAATCAACAGAACAGAAAATATAGAGTAATTGCACTGGCTACACAGATTGCAGATCAATGTAAACCATTCGATTGGATATAGAGAATTACAAACCCCTTGGTAAACAGTTGACATATATGCATTTTAAAAGATTATTTAACTGCTTGCCTGGAGTAACTCATTTATATAGTGTCATTTTTTTCTGAAAGGCTGTAGAACACATTGACTTTTGCACATCAATTTATGTCCCCAAAATAAGCTTACACTTCAGTGTTTCTACCACAATCATTACCCGTACATGGCATGGACAATATTGGATAGAAAGAATGGGCCAGATTCAGATACACTTAATATTGCGCTGCGTAATCGAAATACTCTACGCTGGCGTATTTTACCAGGGTCTAAATGGAATTCTGGTAGATTTTTGCCCGTAGCGTAGTCTATTTCTCGCCGCGTATTCGAAATACGCGATTAGGGGGCGTGAAGCATTTAAATTAGGCGCGTCCCCGCGGCGATCGAACTGCACATTCTCCGTTCAGAAATTTCCCGCCGTGCATTGCGCGAAATCACGTCGTTACATCATTCGTTGTTTGAGTAGCGTCGTTTACGAACCTTCCTATTCCCGGACGACTTACGTAAAAAATAATAAAAGACGTCGGAAAACATAGAAATTCGATGTGGGAACGACGGCCATACTTAACATGGGCTGTCTAATATTAGAGCAGCAAAAAGCTGGTATAGTGTTACGCAAAAAAAAGATGACTAAAGGTGCCGTAAGAGATTGCGATAGACGTTCGTAATTTCTGGGATCGCCGGCAAAAGCTCATTAGCATACCCCGACGCGGAAAACGACGGGAAGTCCACCCAGTGGCCGCAATTTTATTGCAGCGTAGATCCGAAGGCGTACGAACACATAATCCAGTCGAATTGAAGCCCGCAGCCGTCTATTCATGGTTTGAGGTTTCCGACTAGCTAAAAAACGCGCGTAATTTGAAATTACTCCAGTCTAACACCAGTTAGACAGGAGTAAGGGCTCTGTGAATCTGGCCCAATGTTTTTACATTGTGGTAAGCAACAGGGGCCGCAAAAGCTTGTGTAGAGCATGTAAATTGCATTCATAGATTTTCCATCATCATTTTAAATACCTCTAAACATTGATTGTTACTTATTTTGGGATTGTATGATACTTTTATTGTTATTATTTTTTTTTTTTTATGGTTGAACTGGATGGTCTTTTTTCAACCTGACTAATTATGTAATTATGTAACTCATTGGGTTTCTGGCAAGATCAACCGTTTTTTTTTTAACCTATGGAACAGATATAGCAAAACACTTTTAATACTTTTTTTTTTATAACTGATCAACACGTGATAATATAAGAGAAGTTCATTGTTATAGTTTACAAACAATTGGGAACCCATTTTGGGTACTACCACATTTTAATTGGAAATTTCAAATGATGTGCAGAGGAAAAAAAAAAGCAATATAAAGAAAAGCTAGAATAAATTACAAACAGAAATGTAAAATAAAATATACAGTAGTTGTCAATAATTCCATAATAATATTCTAAGTTAATGTTTTCTACATTTGTCAGAGTTTACCTTTAAGGAAACCACCCACAAGAAAGAAACAATGCTTGCCATAATATTTTTTTGTCTCTTTGTCTAACAGGAATAATCTAACCAAGGCAACTCCCCTGGGACGTTTTGACTTCAATAAATATGGTGCTGTGCTGTTCTACTTTTACCAGCTGAAATATGGGCAAGTGACTTTGATAAATAGGCTTTTTTGAATGCTTCTTACAATGCCACTTACAACGGGTAACTAATTGGTCCCAGATTAGCAGCGACAGTCTAAGAACACCCTGGGGTTATTCACTGGCATCTCTTTGGAGTGCACTGTCACCAGAATTGCAAAGCACTGCATTCTGTGATAAATAACTGAGTTTTTATTTTACAAATGCATCAATGAATGTATCCCTAGAGTCTATGGAGATCATTTATCAAGGTATTTTACCTACAAAATTAGATGCCTTCCCACCATGTAGAATTTACAATAATAATTTGATACCAATAATTATTAGCATTACTATTACTTACTCATCCAAAGCAAAACTAGTGTCCTGCGGATGTGTCTTGAAAATCATGAAAGTGAAATTACCTTGTAAATTGAATATATTGTGGGTAGCAAGCATCTTTTGCCCATAATAAATACAATGGAAACCAACAGTCTATTGGTTTTGCTTCTTCTATTCCAGCCAAATATTTGTCAGTTCAGGTCTTACTTGAACAGCAATCATTCTAAGAGACAAATATCCATCTTTCACCTTTGCCTACAGTTTATTTTCAGTAGACTTCTTTCTTGTGAGTACATTTTATTGTAACACAATACAAAGGTATTAGTACAGTACACCTGATTTTAAATCAGCTTTAGTTATTCTGCAGATCTAAGCTTCTGAAATTGTATTTATGATTAGTTCCTCTGGGTTACTAAATACATTTTTTTCTACTTTATTAAAGAAACACGGTATACTCCTCTTACTTCCCAGATAATAAGAAACATATTCTATCAGGAACATTTTCAAATTTTGTGGCTCCCCACAACTTCTGGGGTTTTTAAAATTCACAGTGAATCCTATACAATCGGGCTTACTTAATAAGGCGGTTCTGTCCACCAAGAATACAATCCACAACAATCAATCAAAACAAATCTCTTAAAAGATGACTGAAATGATTGAGGTTCCATATCCAACCCTTTTGCCTTCTGAATTGTTAAGTGTAAATTAGGACAGGGTAGCATTTTCATTTAAAAGGTTCCAGTCTTCCCACTGTGTGCATTCTAGCCAGTAAGTATACACCATCCTATATATACATGCCTACAGATCACAATGCAGTGTGATGGAGAAGTGGCAGCACACTCCAAAAACGAATGCTAAGCTAACACTTCACCTAGCCCTAGATTTAAACCTTAAAGAGTACCTTCACCCTCCTTGTGAAGTTCCCTCCTCTCAACTACTCCACAACTTTAGACAAATAGAGCAGTGTTTTTCTTTTTTCTGTTTTTCATTACCTTTTTTCTTCATAAAAGCGTGACCCTTCTCCTCTGTGCACATCATGCGCCTAGACATATAACATGCATAGCGCTCGCTGGGCCACTTGGGATATACATGTCACATATCCCAAATAGCATTGAACCAGTACACAGGTGGCCAGCCTAGTGGTGTGCTATTGCGAGGTCCCACTGACTGAACCTGGAAGAGCTAGTGGGCCTCTCGATGACATCACTAGTGAGATGGGAATCAATCTCACCTACGCTGAGATCCCTTCACTGGTTTCCAGTAAAATACAGAATTTCTTTTAAAGAACTATATCTGACACATAAGTGCATCCATGGGAAGGCCCCCCAATATCTATGCAAAAAAATAAAAGCTCACAACTCCAATTGCGTTCTGCGATCCACCAACCAAAATCTGCTCCAGATACCCAAAGCCAGATACAAGTCCAAAGGAGAAAGAAGATTTGTGCTCCAAGGTCCCAGACTATGGAACACTTTACCAACCAGCATTCGGTTGGAGGAGAACCACCTGGTCTTTAGAATAAAGATCAAAACTCATCCCTTTTTATGTCAAAGTAGACAGGAACAACGAGAGCCCAGAGGCAATTTAGTTCGTATGTGCTGCGCTATATAAGTTCTTCACTCACTCACTCACTCATGGTGACCCAAGACTGAGCTGTGTCTGGTCACAGAAGGTTGTAAGCAGGACAATGCTGGATACAGTGGCTGGATAAGTATCCATACTGTGCCTTTAACACCATTAGATAAGCAGGGGTATAGAAAAAAAGAAGGGGGAGGTAAGCTGAAGTAATTAAACCCACATCATTAAAAACAATCAATACTGTAAATCTTGTATTACATGCTGATCATTCTCACTAAGCCTCTATGAGATAAATTTTCTGTATTCTTCAAAAATTCTGTCCGATCCTGATGTTCTCTATCCTTCCCTCCTGTCCATATCACCACTGCATTCTCCAGAGCAGCATTGGCAGCTAGTTGACATGCTTAGGTTTCAATGCCTTTCTATGCTGAGCATTTTCTCCTTGATAATATCTGAGCAGCCCATGTGACTATAGAGTCACTCATGTGGGTGTATACACAGTGGTAAATGAAAGCTCACCCCCTCCTCCATGTCAACTAAACAGCTAAACATAATAGGGATGGGTTATCATATCTAGGTTGAAAGAGGCTTCACCTCCATCTTACTCTAAGCACTTACATACAATAGACACAGGCTGGAGGGGTGCGACAAAGCCGGTGATTGGCAGAAATCCACTCACACCATCAGGCCTGTCGGAACAGGACAGGCAATACAAGCAATTGCTTGGGGCCCCGAGCTGGCCAGGGGCCCCCAAGCAGCAGCCTGCACGCCTGTCCACTCTGGCTGCGGCGCCGCAGAGCGCCAGAGTATACTGCTCGATCGTCAGTCCTGATTGTGCAGGCCCCCCCCCCCCTCGCGCCCAGCGGCTGTTATGTACGAGGAGGAGGTAGGCTGTCCCACCTTCTCCCCATGTGTTGACTTTCTCCTCACTCCTCAGTACTTACTTTGCTCCACCCACCTCTTCCCGGCGTCCAAACAGCAGCATGCAGAGGATAATGAAAGGCAAGTACAATCCGATGCACTCACCATGGCAGTTTGGGGTTAAAATGCTCAGTTAGATCTCCCCCCAGCAGCCAGCGTTCTGTGCTGAACTGTCAGCACTTCACAGGAGCTCTGAGTGTGTGTCAGCCTGGAGCAAACACTGATAAGAGGATGGGGGTAGGCAGGAGAGGACACCAACAGATGAGATTACACCCTTGAGGGATGGAAGGAGGACAGATCCTTAAATATCAGGGCAAGGTTCATGCTGGGATGTGACCCCCCCCCAAAAGTGAGGTCCCAGCATGAACCCCCCAGAACTGAAGATGCCCCCCTCAATCAGTGAAGAACTACAGGTCCCAGCATTAGCATGTGAAATCTATGAGCTCACACCCTTAATTCTCAGGGGTCCATGCTGGGACCTGTAGTCCTTCAATATGGGGGGATCACATTCCTAGATCTCAGGGGTCCATGCTGGGACCTGTAGTCCTTCAATATGGGGAGGATCACATTCCTAGATGTCAGGGGTCCATGCTGGGACCTGTAGTCCTTCAATATGGGGGGATCACATTCCTAGATGTCAGGGGTCCATGCTGGGACCTGTAGTCCTTTAATATGGGGAGGATCACATTCCTAGATGTCAGGGGTCCATGCTGGGACCTGTAGTCCTTCAATATGGGGGGGATCACATTCCTAGATGTCAGGGGTCCATGCTGGGACCTGTAGTCCTTCAATATGGGGGGGATCACATTCCTAGATGTCAGGGGTCCATGCTGGGACCTGTAGTCCTTCAATATGGGGGGGGATCACATTCCTAGATGTCAGGGGTTCATGCTGGGACTTGTTATCCCCCCCATATTGAAGGACTACAGTTCCCAGCATGGACCCCTGACATTTGGAGGCAGGCTACAGGTGGAAAGTGGCACACTGGTCTCTGAGCATTTTCTGTATCATGTCTGCAGTCTCTGACCACCTCTTGTATGATATCTGCGGGGGTATATACTTATTGGAGGGGGGGTCCGTACTGAGGTAGGGGGGCCTATACTTAGTGGAGAGGGGGGGTCCGTACTGAGGTAGGGGGGCCTATACTTAGTGGGCGAGGGGGTCCGTACTGAGGTAGGGGGCCTATACTTAGTGGAGAGGGGGGTCTATTATTACAATGTAATAATATAATTATATTCCAAGCATGGTATTGGAATGATATAAGTGCTATAACCAGCCATTCACCTGACAAAACACTCCGAAATCTCGCCAACCCTGAAACTACATTCAACACGACCCCCCTGGTCCTTGGCAAAATTGTCCCTGAATGGCAGTTTGGAAATGTGGTCACCCTAGATGGGGACACCTGCTGTGGGGGGGGGACTCTGATGGGGACACCTGCTGTGGGGGGGACTCTGATGGGGACACCTGCTGTGGGGGGGACTCTGATGGGGACACCTGCTGTGGGGTGGGAGGGGGAGTAAGAAATATGTTGGATTTAGGTATTGTGCACTTTTTTTATGTATATTAATTGGTTTTATGGTGCAGTGGTGTTTTAGGCGAATGTTCAATTGTTGAAATTGTTCAAATTTTACGCACATTCTATGCAACAGCAGTATTTGCACTGTAAACCTTTTTTATTTATATAACGTACAGGTGAACTTAAACTGTATCCCTATGCTGTGGTTCCTGTAGGCTTTGCGTACGTGCGGGGGGGGGAAGGGGGGGCGGGTCTCGGGGGTTTCTGGGGTTTGGGGGGCCTCTATGTCCATTTTGCTTGGGGCCCCCAAATCCCTTCAAATTCAACCATCCTGTTTATTCTTTAAGCCTGTGACTGGACAGTGAAAGAAGAAGCAGCAAAAAAATTTGCTAATCTCTCTGTCTCTCTGCTTTCTTTTCCTTTCAGCATGCACACAAAACTAATTGGCTCCTTGTGCTGCTTGACTGGTGTATTACTAGTGTTTGCTGGATACCAACCACCCACCACTTAACCCCCCCTATAATTGAAACTCGACACCTGCTGGATTAAATGGCCGATAAAGGCCCCTTTATTAAATCCAAAAGGTGAATATAAACATAACTTTTTTTTAAAACCAATTAAATATAAAAATAACCGTATAAACGTTTTCTTTAACATTTACAAAAAATTACTCATCTGAATAAATTAACCCAAACCAAAATACTGTAGACACTATAGACACCGAGGTTCCTGAGTTAAAGGGAAATACAAAGTGCAAAGCAATGGGCTGTCCTCCAATAGAAAAAATGTCCGGGCCTCTAGCCGCGCGTCATAAGCTCAAGAGGCCATCCCTTCCTCCTTCATTTCTCTTCAGCCCGGTTGCCAGTAGCCCCCACCTAACCGGATAGGGAAGGTGCCCATCCCATGACAGGCTCCAACTCCTACCCCCATACTCAGGAACCCCCAACACCAATGCCAAAAACCACCTGCAAAACAAAACGAAGATGAAAAAACACACACCCATACCAGACACTTCCCCAGGGAGGGAGGGAGGGAAAAAACGCCTGTTTGTTGCCTGAACTGTGTAAGGCGCCCGAATGACCAGCCCCGCCCCCTGCTACTATTTAACTAACCCTCCTCGTGGCATGAAACCCCGCCCCCCAGACGGGCTTGCTTGCATCATTTCCCCCATTATGTGTGCTCCACACAGTGTTCCCCCAGTCATGGGACCCTGTGCCTAAGGTTCCCTCTGCTGCGGGTCGGTCTTTGTTCCTCTCACACTCCTGCATTCTTGTACAAAGACTGCAAGAAACTGAAATTAGCAAATTAAAGCACATACACTGCTTGCATTTACAAATTGGATTTAATGAAATATAAATTACAGAGCTGCATTCATTTTTATTTTTATAGAGTTTAGCTATATCTACCTGCACTGGTTCTAGGAAACATTTGGTGTTCTTAAAGCTGAATTATTTTACAGTGAACTCTTCAGTGATGAGCTCCTGGCATCTGGAGTTTCTTCAAAGCTCAGAGAAAAGCAGAGACCTACTGTCAATGTATGCATTGGAAAATGGCTCTCTCACAACCTGAATGTAAGCTTAATCAGAGCTCTGGACAGCTTTATTTCTGTCGCTCAGCTTGTCACCAGCTTGACTGCAATGGGTGGCACAAACATTTTATAAAGAAATAAAAGAGGACATTTAATGTGACAGCACTTCGTTTCCAACACTACAAATCATAATCAAATCAGGTTGTGATAGATCCAGTTCAGTTCAGTGTCAGGTATTGAGAGAGTAAGGACGCTCTCCAACGAGTCTCTCTCTCAGGGATAGCTCAGCCAGGCAGGGTCCTCCCACTGTGCGGCTCCAGGCCTCGCAGGCAAGCAGGGGCTTCCACCTCCCTGTCTCCCCTGTCTTGGCTGCCACTATCTACAATTTACCTCTCCCTGGGTCCCTGGGTACCTCCGGTTACCTCCGGTTCAGTGATCCAGCCCTCCCCTGGATTCTCTTCACTCCAGGTAAGAGCCTCGCTGGGACCATTGACGGCCGTCCTTTTGAGGACAGCCGCCACAAACATCCATGCCCCACGGCTCTCCCCTGCTCCCCTGCTCCTTCTTCCCCTCCGCGGTTGCTCCCCCGGGTGCTTTTCCCGAGAACCGCGCCAGCCTGTGGGGAATCACGGGCGCCGCGATCTAGGAAAGACCGCGGCTTCACTTGCGGCCTACCGCCGCGCCGATCCCCACACGCTGCTACAGGCCAGAAATCCCCCACCTCACCCCAGAAGCATCTCCACATCACCATCACTGCTTCTCCACATCACTGCAGCGGCAGCCGCGACTCAGGAAAGGCCGCGGCTTCATCCGCGGCCTAGCGGCGTGCCGCTCCCCACCTAATTACTTTTCACTCACCCTTGCAGAGTCCCCTCGCCCCCGATCATCCTTCTCAGCCCCCCTGGCAGCACAGACAGTGATCTCCTTAGCCTGGTACCCCCCCAGCCTGGATCCTGCTGTCAGGTTGGTGGCCAGCTTGCTCCATCCAGCCCTATCTCCCCCTGCTCATATTCGTTTATAACTTGATCCAGGGCTAAAACCCGATCGCCTATTTAGGGGTCAGGAAGGAATTTTTTCCCTACCACAGCATATTGGCTCAGCGTGGTCAGGGTTTTTTGCCTTCCTCTGGACCAAGCCAGGATCTGAGGATTCGGTTATCCTCGAGAATCCACCCCCCCACTCCTGCCATGGTTAATCGGCAATACTCGGCGGAGAACATTTGGGATCTGGAGCGATTTGCCGCAATTCTGTCGGCCGCTACCAAAAAGACCCTAGGAAATCTGCGACTTTTGAGGATCGAGCGACGATCGACTTCAAAAAATCGCAGGCAGTTACCACAGCCAAAGCACATATCATGTGCTTTGATTAACA
The DNA here is from genome assembly GCA_029574335.1 of Rana kukunoris. Classification (NCBI taxonomy): domain Eukaryota; kingdom Metazoa; phylum Chordata; class Amphibia; order Anura; family Ranidae; genus Rana; species Rana kukunoris. Next base: position 505,396,762 of record CM056050.1, on the reverse strand, counting down.
CTAGATCGGCAGTAAAACACCGATTAGAAATTCACGATTTCTTATTGCAACATGACTTAGACTGCCTCTTTATCACAGAGAGCTGGCTCACAGCCGACTGTAACACCATTCTTGGAGAATTGGTGCCAGAAAACTACCGTATTATAACGGAAAATAGAATAGGGCAAAGAGGAGGGGGATTGGCGGTGATTCATAAGACACGTCTTGCGATCACAAAACCAAGCCTCCAAAACCCTCTTCCATTCATGGAAACCCTTACTCTCCAACTGCAAGTAAACGGCCAGGAGACCGTCCAGATTCTACTCTGCTATAGGCCACCTGGCCCCAAGTCGCAGCTGCTCCCATCTTTGACGGATTTTGTCTCCACCTACACCCTGAATAGCAGACACCTTTTGCTGCTCGGGGACTTCAATCTCTGGGCCAACTCCCCGCAGGACCCCATTGCTGACGCCTGCATCGACCACCTAGAAGGATTAGGGCTTCAGCAACTAGTATGTGGGCCCACACATGCTTCAGGTCATACGCTCGATCTTATTTTCAGACAAGATCTGGAAATAAAAATCTTGGAAAATGAACCATTGCCATGGACAGATCACCATGCAATTAAATTCATTATTTCCGATTTCCCCCCCTTAATAAAAACATCAAATCCAGTGACAACACACTGGACTAGATGTCAGAAGAAGCTCCACTCTGAGCTTTTCAAAGCCACATTAGGGGAAAAAATAAATACAATTCAGCCGCACCAAACAGCGGAAGAAACATTGGTGGCCATAAACACAGCACTATTGCAGTCAGCTGACTTGATAGCGCCTAAACGAAAGACCCAGATCAGGAAAAATAACTCCGGCTGGTTCAACAACCAGCTGGCGTTACTGAAGCAAGAGCGCAGAAGGGCAGAGGCAGCCTGGAAAAGAAACTCTTCAGATGAGAACCTCTCGATCTACAAGGTAATAACTAGAAAATACTACAAACAAATCTTTGAAGCCAAGAAGAATTACTTTTCGGAGGCTATCAACGGTGCCCTAAATCGCCCCCGCGAACTCTTCAAGCTGGTCACCCAGACCATGAATCCAGGATGTCTTGTGGCCCCCAACTTGGATTCACAAGAATTTTGCGATGAGTTAGCGGATTGCTTCATTACCAAAATTGAGGCAATCCGGCAAGGCATTCAGCAAAATAATCGCTCTTCCAGCCCCCCCCGGAGTCGATTACACTGCACCGGCAGTAAGTCACCACAGTCAGGTGAGTTCAAGCTGGAACCCATCTCCATTCAGACCACTAAAAATATCATCGGCACTCTGCGCAACAGCACTGCGCCAAATGATATTATCCCCACTAAACTGCTGAAGGAATGCGCCGACATCTTGGCACCTCCTGTCACGCAGCTTGTCAACCAATCCTTCAAGGAGGGCATAATGCCCTCCCAGTTGAAGGAGGGCTTCATTCAACCCATCCTGAAGAAAGCCACCCTGGATCCTAAGGATCCACTCAACTGGCGCCCCATAACAGGCCTAAATGCTCTCTCCAAGGTAATGGAGAAAGCAGTGGTACAGCAGCTGCAACAGCATCTAGACACCCACAACTTACTCGACCCATTTCAATCAGGATTCCGTCCCGGACACGGGACGGAAACTGCATTGCTTAAGATATGGGACGACGTTCTCGAGGCCGCAGACGAAGGAGAATCATCTCTTCTGGTTCTGCTGGACCTAAGCGCAGCCTTTGATACAGTAGATCACAAGCTGTTGCTGACTCGGCTGGCTAAAGTAGCTAAAGTCGCAGAACGCGATCTATCCTGGTTCTCCTCTTTTTTGGAAAACAGATCGCAAATAGTGAAGCTAGGACCCTTCACTTCTGAACAACGCACATTATCGTGCGGGGTCCCTCAAGGATCTCCCCTGTCGCCGATGTTATTCAACATCTATGTGCGTCCTCTTTTCGAAATCATCAGCAGCCAAAAACTGCTATATCACTCCTATGCAGATGACACGCAACTGTACTTCCGCATTTGCAATAAAAAGGATCACCACCTCAATCTAGAGACATGCCTCTCTCTGATAGAGGACTGGATGACAAAGAGTTATCTCAAACTCAACGGAGCAAAAACAGAACTTCTTCTGTTTCACGCCAAGCGTAGGAATCTATCGACACCAACTTGGATCCCGCCGCCCATTCTGGGCAAAATTATCACCCCTAGCGCCAAAGTCAAAAGTCTTGGGGTCATCTTTGACTCCGACATGACAATGAACGCACAAATAGGGTCAGTAGTCAGCGGATCTCACCATCTGCTGCGCCTACTACGCAGACTCACGCCTTTTATTCCCAAGAAAGACTTAGCGGTCGTGGTGGGAGCGATTGTAAATTCCAGACTGGACTATGCAAATGCCCTTTACCTCGGACTCCCCAAGTACCAGATCGCTCGTCTTCAAGTCGTTCAAAATACGGCCGCCAGACTTGTGACTGGGAAAAAACCCTGGGAATCAATCTCACCTTCACTGAGATCCCTTTACTGGCTTCCAGTTAGAGACAGAATCTCCTTTAAAGCTCTCTGTCTAACGCATAGATGTATCCATGGGAATGCTCCCCATTATCTATGCGAAAAATTACAAGTTCACAATCCCAATCGTATTCTACGATCCACCAATCAAAATCGGCTTCAGATACCAAAAGCCAGATTCAAGTCCAAAGGAGACAGGAGATTCGCTGTCCAGGGTCCCAGACTATGGAACGCCTTACCAGCGAGTATTCGGCTGGAGGAGAACTATCTAGTCTTCAGGAGAAAGATTAAGACGCATCTCTTTTGATCTCAAAGGAGACAGGAACATCAAGCGCCCAGAGGCGATTTGCTTCGCATGTGCTGCGCTATATAAGTTTTTCATTCATTCATTCATTCATAAAAGCAGCAACAAAATAATGTCATTTCAAATAAAAAAAAGAATTTCAAAGGATCCACATTAAATATGAGGTATACTGTAGTGCAAACCAAATTGATAACAATAATACATAAAAATACCTTTCTTTCATCCAAGCTACACATTTTATTTGAATCCATTAGGAGTGTTCAGATTTTTGACTAATCAAAGGTATTATTAGCTATATAATCAAGGGATTGTTAAATCAGAATCACACCATTCACATCAAATCATTTAAGTAGAATTATTGGCTCCGTTTAAAAAAATTGGCCCTGGAACAGAATAATTGCTGATTTACGGTACCTTTCATTAGAGAAAGACTGCACAGAAAGATAATAACAAAACTCTACCCCTTGTATGACCATGCTGTGTCCTAGTGATTCATTTGTAGTATGAGTGACTGTTAGGCTGCTTCTGTTAATGTCAATAGGTAATATAACTGAAAGGGCATTGTAAGCCATACAATACCATATATATACAGTACATGGTCACACAGACATTTCTTTACAAATAAATCTATTCATTTACCTACAGACAGCACTGATTTGGGGTGGTGTCTATTGATCTAGACGAAACATTAAAAAGGTCAGGTAGACAAATGAACCTTTGTAGAGAGCACAGGCTTTGGATAGCATTTATCTGCTATTTTATCTGAAGGTCCTAAGTGCTTTACATTAACTTAGAGGGAAGGGGTGTACTTTGGTTTTAGAAGTATATAGGACTACTGCAGCTATGTTTCAACCCATTAGGTGTATTAAAATCAAAGATTTTTTTTTTATAACCGGAGAAAGATTATAACCATTTTCATGTTTTTGCTGCTATCTGTGTCCCCGCTACACAAATTCACTTTTGCAATTTGTCCTGAACTGACATTAGAACAGAAATAAAGGGAAAAAATTCCAACAGACACACTTGTTTCAATGGCAGTTGTCTAGGAAGGCATTTTATCTTCTTGTTGTGTGTTCAGGATAGATAGTGAAAGGAATTCTTACCAATTGGGCAAAGATCGTAAAAAATATGTAAAAAATAAATAAAACAAAACACTGACAAGGGTTTTAATCATTCTCTACTCAACGCAAAATGAAAAAAAAATGGCCTTAGAGACAAAAAATGCCAAGGAAGATTAGAAATATCCAGAATTTTTCAAACTCTGTTCATATTTGGTGAAACTAAATCAGGACATCGTTTTCATTTAGCTTAGACACCATGCCAACCTTAGCTTGTTGCCATTAAGGGAAGACCCCCAAGTTTAAAGAGTCCTAGGAGGGAGTCATTATGCCATGATGCCATAGGGAGTGTATTTATATTCCTAATTCCCAGGAGGAGCTTGGCAGACTTCCATACTTCCCCTTAAGATTTGGAGTAGGGCAACTAGCATATGCTTTTACATAGCTGTTGCTTTCCAATGAATTTTAACACAGCAGATAGTGAGAAACTTTATTATAGAAAGAGGTTGAACTATTAACCTCAGTGCAGCCAGCCAAGTGTTGCAACTGCGAAGAAAGGATGTAAACCCAAGGCCTCCCATGTCCTTAGGAAATTGTAAGGTTATGGGATCTGTGTGGCCTCTTGAAGATGTTTCAACTTAAAATAAATATCTTCTCAGATACTGCAATAAAGCAATTGTATATATTTATTGTCTGTATTAGCTTAGTATTCGTTTTTCTTTGACTATGCAAAACAGTCTATCACACAAGCTCCTGATGAGATAAACCCGGCGTCTCTAAACATTCACAACAAAGGTTTATTGCCCTTCAAATTTCAGGGGGTGACGAACTGTGGCCAGTGGGAGTAGAAAATGCCCAACGTCAGTGGGAGCAGTCTGCAGATAATGTCGTAGGCTTGGTGGTCAGTGGGAGTAAACAAATTACATTGTGTGTCAGTGGGAGGAATAGTGCCTCATAATTGGTGTCAGTTGTAGAATTAGTTCCCCATCTCTGGTGTCAGTGGAAGTAATAGTGCTTCAAGGGCTGGATAAGGGCAAGTAAAGGGCCACATCCGGCTCGCGAGCTGCAGCTTGGAGATCCCTGAGATAAACGAATAAATTGGATATGGCAATTTTGTGTTGTAGAAGAGTAACGTAGTTTTGGAAATCTGAGAGACAATCACTGGAGCACAAGGAACTTCTTTGCAGAGACCATATGGCACTTACAATTTAGCAGTCAGCTCTCCTCAGTCCACTTAGGCAGACAGAAGAAACAAACAGAATCCACTTTAACATCACTGTGCTGTCCTCTAAACATAAAACAAACAGAAATCTGTCTGATTCCTACACGGCATCTCCTCAAAGTATCTTTCAGCTACCCTCTTTCAAAAATGTCTCTCACCAATCTCATTCCTTCCAGACTGTGTTGCAAAAAACGCTTCCCTTTGATATCACACACTGTCCAGTCTGGCACATGTATCGCTTATTTCTGTCGCTATCTCATAGTGGCATATTATGGCAGATTTTTTAGGGATAGTCCAAAATCCATTGTTGGCAAGCTGTTAGGAACACAGTGGCCTCTAGTGGCAGAAAACACTGTGTGAAATGATAAACCAACTCTGGCGCATAACAGATGAATATGTTTCTTTTGCAAAGTAAACACTTCTGCTGTACAACAGCACAATAGGTAGCGTACCAATTGTTCCTAAATTAGGTACAAATAAAAATAAAAAAAAGAGAAGAGAAAATGGCAGAACTGTAGTCACTGCCTATAGTAGAAAATCTAATTTTTCACCTTTTATTCTTTGTAAAAATGCAACAAGGAATAAAATTGACGTCTGTGATCAGCCTCTATGTTTTTTTTTTTAATTACTATTTTAATCTCTCACGTTTTTTGTAAAAAGTTATTATCTAAAACATTTCAAACTGCCCAGGGACTCAAATGCCAAGCATGAATTTACTTATTTTGTTCCAGAATTCTAATTAGTATACATCTAAGGATGAGAAATGTATGCGTCAAACATAGATCACGCATTCATAAAATTCTGAAAATACTCCTACACATCACAGCAGAGGCCGGTAGTCAATAGCCATCACTAATGTTAATGCTTTTAATATCTTCCTATTGACGCATATCACAAATAATTCAGTGCCAAGTTACATCAGAAACGCTGAGGCTTTTTTTCCAATAATGCAGTGCAAAGGGTTGCAATCATGCCCAAAGTGGAGCAATTAAGCAACAGCAACCCATCAAAATCACTCCCTATCTATACGTACAACAAATTGGAAATCTGAAAGTAAACCTAAACCAAATTACTAAAATCTCACATAAGCTTAAAATCCCAACTGCACGTCTGGGATCCTGCCCGGTTTTCCCTCCCCATTGGAGTAGACCTTAGAAAATTTTGGACAAATTTGTAATTATATATTTTTTTTAACAGGCGGCTCAATATTGTTATAGGTCTGCTTCATCTACCTGTTACCTTGACAATGCGTGAATCCTAAATAACACGGAGAGTCTTGCCATAAGGTTGTGCTTTTCTCTGCAGCATTATTCTGGGCTGGGATAGAGCCATGGCACCCTGGGCTCACAGGAATTGGGTTAAATGACTCTGAGTGTCATGCAACCAGGAAGAAAACCGGTGAGTGGGCAGTCTATGGGAGACATGCAAGAGAAAGTGTAATTATAATGGTCAGAGCTGCTTTTTCATTTTTAAGAGCTGATGGGGCCTGTATGTTTTAGTTTTTTTTTTCCACTGGTTGAAATTTGGCTTTACCATGTTAAATTGGTTGTAAACCCTTAACAAACACTTTAACCTACAGGTAAGCCTAGATTAAGGCTTACCTGTAGGTGCTGGAAATATCTCCCAGACCTCAATGGTCTAGGAGATATTTGCAAATTGGCGGGCAGCGATTTGTTCTGCACATGCGTCAGAGTTAGAAAGGGCACGCTGTGCCGTTTCTAACTTGAGTCATGCCGTGAGTGAAGGCCCCTGCGAATGCACTGGAGTGACATCACGCGACGTCACGCGACACCAGCCACTCACAAAGCCGGAGTTTGTGGCCCCCGAAAGGAAGAGGGTGAAGAATGGCCGCTAACTACACACGAGGAAGACAGGCTTTTCCTGCAGGTAAGTGTCACATAATGGGCTACTATGCTATGCATAGTAGCCCATTATGCTTTACCTTTGTAGGGAAACAAAGAGGAAGTAATACCCATCCGGGTTTACTTCCGCTTTTTTTTAATCTTTTTATAGTGACAGGTTTCATTGAAATAATATCTGTGATTCTGCCTTGAAAGTTCTTATTAGGCACTAGGATGACAGCCATTTACCAGTTGTATTCCTTTATTGTTAGCCTATCACATATGGTCTAGATGGAAACTAACAGTGGCCGTAATGACAGACATTGCACAGACATGGTCCATTGTTGTGTCTATCAGGAGGGGGCACTATAGCAAAGATGTACATCTGCCAATGGAGTGTATGCATGTCAACCGAAACTGGCTGAGAGAGGCTAGAGCAGATCAGCAGCTCTGAGAAGTACAAAACATTAAAAAGTAGATAAAAACAGTATTATATCAAACATGACAATCGTTTACCATACACATAACTTTAGCAAACTAAATGTCACCCAGCTAAGGGTTATATCTACTTTAAAAGTACTGTACATTTGTAAGTCAATAGTGAAAAAGTAAATTGCACAGAATATAAGTCAGAATCTTTCCAAAAAAAAGTAACAACAAACTTTGTTTCCTGAAAGGTAATGCATGATACATGTATTGCATCAGAATTTAACCCGTTTGATGCCTCCTCGAATAAATTCTACTCTAGTTCGTTGCAGTGGCGGCCCGCCCATATGGGCGCACGGGCGCCGCCCCCCTCCCGCAGTAAAAAAAAAAACAAAAAAAAAAACGGGCCCTTTAAGAACTTTTATTCGGCTAAAATGTCATTTTGACATTTTAGCCGAAGTTCTGGCGGCCGTCTATAGAGGGCGCTGCAGCGCCACCCCCTCTCGCAAGTAACACACGTTCAATGCAATGCATTGAAAGTGAGTTACTGTTGCCAGCTGCCTGGTCTATTCGTATAACCGGACATGGGACGCCGGTTACCCGAATAGCGGCAGCTGGTTGGCTGAGGGGAACTGCCTATCAAAGCCAGCGGCTCTGATAGGCTTTTCCAGTGCCGCCCTCCGGCTCTCGGAAGTCTATGCTCAGAGCGCAGGCAATCTGCGGTCCTTGCATTAGACTGACGGCCGTTTCAGCCAATCAGGTTCCCGGATTCTGGTTATCAGGAACCTGATTGGCTGAAGCTTCTCCACGGCGGCAGAAGACATCGTGGGAGGACATGGAAGCTTCAGGTAAGTGTTTTTTTTACAGGGAAAGGGGCATCATGGGGCACAGTGGCATCATGGGGCACAGTGGCAAGATGGGGCACAGTGGCAAGATGGGGCACCGTGACATCATGGGGCACAGAGGCGACAATGAGCACAGTGGCATGGGGCACAGTGGTGACAATTGATGGCACAGTGACTGAATATGATGGCATGGCACAGTGGTGACAATTGATGGCACAGTGACTGAATATGATGGCATGGCACAGTGGTGACAATTGATGGCACAGTGGTGGCGTTTGATGGCATGGCACAGTGGTGACAACTGATGGCACAGTGACTACATTTGATGGCATGGCACAGTGGTGACAATTGATGGCACAGTGACTGCATATGATGGCATGGCACAGTGGTGACAATTGATGGCACAGTGGTGGCGTTTGATGGCATGGCACAGTGGTGACAATTGATGGCACAGCGACTGCATTTGATGGCATGGCACAGTGGCTGCATTTGGTGGCATGGCACAGTGGCTGCATTTGGTGGCATGGCACAGTGGCTGCATGTGATGGGCACAGTGAGGCTGCAATATTTTTTTTTTTCATTTGCGCCCCCCCAAACATTTTGAGCACCAGCCGCCACTGGTTCGTTGTCTCATGCCACAGCTGCTGTAGAATTTATGCGAGGTGGCACTAAAGTTGTACACTTAAAATTCCGCAGCTTGCAAGGTATCTGACAGATTCAGTGTCTTCCCACATATCCTCAGCAAACTATATTAATGTAAGAGCAAAAATGTATTTCTGAATCTCCGTCACTGAAGCGGTTAAGGGCAGAATTTAAAGACAGTCCCTATAGACACCATATACCTTGATAAGTAATTTTAATTTTTTTCTGACCAAATTCTCTTATGATGTCAAGTATCGTATATTAACCTGCTATCGGCAGATACCTGCAGTACATGGAATGAGTAAAGGCTTTCTTTCTTGAATAATGCTTTCTCTCCACTCGTCTTTCATTTCCTGCAAGAATTTGTGTGAGCTGAACTCGACCTCAGAACTCAGGCGTCTGCCTTCCTTCGAAGCCATCGACAGAGCCACAAATCCCACTTGAGTTTGCGGAACATTTTTCCATACAAGCAGAGCGAAATTATTTTACATGTTGCCATAAACAGATCCGCAGTTCAGAGCCCGTCTATATAATAGATTTTGACCTAGACGCAGATGTTTTCTCTCCCCCCAAGCATCTTTGTGCTGACAAACTGGCTGCAATGTTAGCAGCTGTTGAGTGCCAATCGAATATGGCACTGAGTTTTCCAGTTGAAAGGTGCCTTGGTACCGAATGAAAACTGGCATCAGTCATGGAAAGAGCTGGTACCTCTAATAAGTTGGCTCGGGTGTTGTAATTCTGCTGCTTTGAATGAACTCCATCGGAGAAGGAAAGAGGAAAATTATTTGACAGCAGTTAAATGGGAAGATAATATACACAGCTTGATCTGAGGAGCATCATCCATTCACACTTCAATCATTCTGCCCGTCTATCCTACTAATTTGCCGGAGCTGTAATGTAGCCAGTGAATCAAGTGAGTGGAATCAGGCAAGATTAATTCAATTCAAAGAGATGACTTATAATTTGGATCAAAGGGTTAAAATAAATCAAATTTTTTTGTTGATAAAGTTCAGATTCTGTGAGAAATATATCAGTATGTACCACTAAATGTAATACAGGCATACCCCACTTTTAAGTACACAATAGGGTTTATTTACTAAATGGGGTTTATTTACTAAAGCTCCCGACGTGCCATTGCTTCAGTGCACATGTGCGGATGACTTTGGCACATGCAGACACAAGGCGATATCTCTTAAACCGTGCAGGTTTCGGAGATTTCCAGGGTAGCTACAGGTAAGCCTTAATATAGGCTTACTTGTAGCATAAAGTGTGTTGTAAGGGTTTACAACCACTTTAATTGAACAAGCTGGGGTTAGAAGCTCATTGGTTTCTATGCAGAAATGAGCTTGATTTTGGACTTTCCAGATTTAGTAAATAAACCCCATTGTGTAGTGGGGTATGCCTGTACATATATTTCTATTTCTTATTTCCTACTTATAATGGCTGATTATTGAACAAATAAGCCTGTTCTCCATGACAACAAATCAGACTTTAACTTTCATCAACTTGCACTGGAAATATGAAACAAATGGGTTGATTTTCTAAGGCACAGAAGCAGGTTCACCTGTGCATGGTAGCCGATCAGCTTCTAACTTCAGCTTGTTCAATTAAGCCCTGACAAATAAAAAGACTGGAAGCTGATTGGTTTCTTTGCAGAGCTGCATCAGATTTTGCACTCTTCGGTTTTAGTAAATCAACCCCAAAGACTTTAATTGGTTGTTTAACTCCAGCCAAATCCTTCCCCCCTCCCTTATGTATCATATTGTTTATCCATTATTACATTGCTTTGATATTTTATTGTATTGTTATAGATGAACTGTCAATAATTCCTCCAGAAGAAGCAGTTTTCCACTGCGAAACATGTTGAGGACTTCAGCTTGGAATACGAAGACTTTTTGTACTTTTTCTTTATTTGTTATACTTTATCTTTACGGACATGTGTCTCTGTTTTTAACTATGGATTAATACAAATGTATATATTTTTATGATGTTATTGCAATCCTTCAGTACTGAGATTGTTAGGGGCACAAGAGGCGTGTTCCTAGCATTTTCTCGAATTCCAATTGTAAGGATGCTGGTGCCCCCCTACATCTAATTATTTGTCTTAACCATTTGAGGCCTACATTATAGTTATTCTTCAGTTTTAGTAAATCAAACCAAAGACTTTCATTGGTTATTTAACTCCAGCCAAATCCTTTCCCAATTTTAAATTATGTAGAGAAAGTTTAGAACTTTTAAGTTCTGTCTATGTGCCATTTAGGGAGATCTAACTCTACTAATTGTTCTTGGGACCATTGTCACTAGGGTAGAAAATGGAAAGGAGGATCCTAAAATTCACTAGAACAGTAATTAATGGAATATTTTTAAACTTGTACTGGTAACACATTTCAGATTTGGGATTAACCCTGTTTTTGGAGAACTCACCAAATCTCCAGTACCGTACTCTCTTTTCAGTAATTTTCTGTCTCCAGGTGGATTTGCTGATGAATTGTGAACTACAACTGTACAAGATGTGTTGAAACAGCTACTTGAAATCTCTTTTCGATGCCCAGGTCATAGGGTGACAAGGGAGAAAAGGACAGAGCATTGTCACCATCTATGAAGTGCCTGTACAAGTACCTTCATGGCGGGATCACAGGTGAAAGCTGTAGGTTTGGAAATATTTAGAAAAACTTCTAAAATTAGATTTTTTAAATTGGGCTTTTCTTTTTTTTTTTTGAGGGGGGGGTCAGGTGCCAACTCCCACTTCCTCAATTCCCACCTAGGCAAGAATGGCACCCATTTGGGCCTGCATTGCCTCCTGCCCACAGCCTCCTGGGACACAGTACATACCACAGAATGTTGCAGAACCAGCCTCATTCGGCACACATTCTTGCACTTGTGCAGTGGGGAGCCAGCTGTGATTTATTAACCTGTTGCCGACCGCCCGCCGTCATTTTACTGCGGGACGGTGGCTCTCCTGGGCTAGAGCCCGTAGCTATACGTCCACATTAAAGTAACCACTAGGGCGCGTCCCTGCTCGCCCCCGAGTCTGGCGGGTATGATCGCCGCCGGGCACACTCGATCGCTCGTTACAGAGCGGGGACCGGGAGCTATGTGTGTAAACACAAGGCTCCCGGTCCTGTCAGCGGGGGAAACGCTGATCTTCTGTTCATACAATGTATGAACAGAAGATCAGTGATTTCCCCTAGTGAGGCCACCCCCCATACAGTTAGAATACACCCAGAAACACACTTAACCCCTACCCCGCCCCCTAGTGTTAACCCCTTCACTGCCAATGGCATTTTTATAGTAATCCAATGCATTTTTATAGCATTGATCGCTATAAAAATGCCAATGGTCCCAAAAATGTGTCAAAAGTGCCCGATATTTATTATAGCAAAAAGTAAAAAATATTGAATTTTTTTTAAAATTGTCGCTCTATTTTTGTTTATAGCGCAAAAAAAAAAAAAAAAAACACCGCAGAGATGATCAAATACCACCAAAAGAAAGCTCTATTTGTGGGAAAAAAGGACACCAATTTGGTTTGGGTGCCACGTCGCACGACCGTGCAATTGTCAGTTAAAGCGACGCAGTGCCAAATCACAAAAAGTGCTCTGGTCATTGGGCAGCAATATGGTCCGGGGGTTAAGTGGTTAAGAAGTCACAGCCTGCTCCCAAATTTAATATGGAGGAACTAGGGACCCACTATAGTCAGGAAAAACAGCAGCTTACATGACATTTCAGTGATTGGGATTTATAGATATATTTTAATCCTCTATCATTATATAGATAGATCTTGCTTAAAACATTTTTTTTTGCATAAAACACAGGGCGACTACCACTGTGAATGCCAATATAGCAATGTACTAAACTTCTCCTATGTATGCACTGTGAATAATATGCCGTTATTATAAGTATCATGTTCACAAAGTATTGTTTATTATTTCTTGATCTGTAAATTTTCTATTTTTATGAATAAACATACCCATAGTATTTTTACTATATCTACCTGTACCGTCTAAAGTCCACCTTTATCAGCCTAGTTCTATTCCTAGTTACAAATCCTCTATCATTGCTGAATTGAATTTAGACATCCTTATTCCTATATTGCTTGTTTTATGACTATAACATCTTAATGGATGAAAACCCAATGAGGGTTACAACTATTAGGATATTACAATTTTTAATGTACAGGAAAGGTGAAATGTTGGGAATGGGCAGCATTTATCATCAGTATGTTGAGAACCTTTTTACATTACTGCACTAACACACATGCCCTTGTGAACATGAGAAAAACAAAACACATCACAAGATTCCAGCGAAACCCTTCATTAAAGATGTACTCTGACCTTTAATATCCAAGGAAGAAACATCTGTGACTCATCTCGATCAAGGCCTCTTCCAAGCTGGTAGAGAGCAAGACCCAATTCAGTATTGTGTTTTAGCTGATATTAACTGATTTAGCTCACATGTCACCTTTACACTGAACAACTAATACAGTGTAATCCTTCGCACTTTGTTGTGTCTTGCTCTTGTTCTAAAGTAGAGGATTCAGAACTATTTTTGCAGTTATTTTTGAAATTGACCTGACATTGTTGGGATTTAATTAAACAGTAAGAAAGAAAAAAAAATCTCCTAATTGCCATTTTCACACAGTCTTGTTGTAGAGTGCACCGTAATGGTCGAGTCAAATCATATGTGTTGCCCAAAGCAAAGCTGCCCATTGCAGTCCCAAAGCATCAGTTCAGTTCACCGAGATGCATTGCATTGGTGTAAACAAAAAAAAAAAAACGTAGAACATACTGCATTTTTACACATCACAATGAGCTGTGGTGCAGAGAAATAAATGAAACAGAGCTGGAGTTGGGTTTTAAGACAAAGGGCCAGATTCACGTATTCCAGAGCATCTTTGCTCTGGAGTAACGCATCTCATTTGCGTTGCGCTGCCGTAATTTTAGGAGCAAGTGCTGTCATTCACGAAGCACTTGCTCCTAAAGTTGCGGCAGCGCATCACAAATGAGCCGGCGGAATTCAAATGTAGCGGGTACGGGGCGTGTAGTATGCTAACTACGCGCGATCCCGCCGCCAACGTACTGCGCATGCGTCGAGTGTCAAAACATCCCCGTGCGCATGCTCCAAAATCTGTGAATGAACGTCAATGACGTCACATTCCCATTCATGACCGTTTTACGCAAGCGACGTTTTTTTTTTTTTTTTCCGACGCGATGACGACGCCTATACCTAACATAGGATACTCCAACCCCATGTAGGTATATCTATGCGCCGCGTATCCCGTCCGGAAACGTCGTATCGTCATTGCGTCGCGCCGGATTTCGATCGTGAATTGCCGATTTCCGCTCATTAACATATTTTTTGAGCGTAAATCGGCGGGAACGCCCCCGGCGCCATTTTTAAGTTGAAGTAACGATGCGATGGCGAAACTCAGTTACGCTGCTCGCATCGGAACTTCAACCTGGCGTTTCTTGTTTTCTGGTTACAGAAAACAGAAACGCCGGCTCAAAGCCACAGTTAGGCTGGCGGATCACTCGATCCGCCAGCGTAACCTTTCCTGAATCTGGCCCAAAGTCTCTATCGGTATCTAAATCTAAAAATCTCTAAACTGAATTAGATGACATAATGACTCCAAACTCAAATTTTACAGAAGAAGGACACTTCTTCACCTTAAAGGTTGGCATCGGCAACATTGACAACATAGTAATTTCCAAGGAGCCTGTCAAGTCGAAAAGCCCAAATGTGAGGATACATGCTAATTTTAATGTGTTACTAAATCCAGGAGCCTGCTTTCACTATATCTGGTCTCCCACAGTACACAGAACATGGAAGTGCAATCGTTTTAGTCAATAAACTGCAAAATACATTTTCTCATCGGCAGCATATAGCAGTCTTGTGATGTCTATCCGAAGGAAAAAGTCCCCCATCCGAAATTCCGATGAATTCCATCAGAGTTCGTTCTCTTTTATGAGTTTGGGCGGACTAAGGTCCTATCGTGTGTACGGAGCTTAAGACGTATAGATGGTGGTGTGCCTTTATCTTCTAATTGATGTGTCCATCTAATTGGATTATGGATGACTATTGAGTGCTCTTTAACACCGTTTGTAAATACCTTACCATACATGAATCGACTATGGGATAAAGAGGACATACACCTGTAGGATTCCAGTGAATCTATGGTTTTGATACATTGAGAATTTTGTGTTTCATCATGCTGATCATTCACATGTACTCCCGAAGAAGATCTATCAAAGCACATTGAGTCTACATGTGGATTGTATTGGATCTAAACAATTACTTAAACCCCAAATTCAATTCACTTATTGTTTGTTTTGTGTTTTGGCTTTTGTCGACTGTTTTTATACACTTTATTAGGTACACTTGTTCAATTTCTTGGTAACACAAATTTATATTTGGCCAATCACATGGCAGCAGCTCAATGAATTTAGGCATCTAGACGTGGTGAAGATGACTTGCTGAAGTTCAAACCGAGCATCAGAATGGGGGAAAAAAGGAGACTTTAAGTGACTTTAAATGTGGAATGCTTGCTGATTCCAGGTGGGCTGGTCTGGGTGTTTCAAAAATCTACTAGGATTTTTACACACAACCATCTCTAGGGTTTACAGAGAATGGTCTGCAAAAGAGAAAATATCCAGTAAGCGGCGGTTGAGTGGACGAAAATGCCTTGTTGATGTCAGAGGTCAGAAGAGAATAGGCAGACTGGTTTGAGATGATATACTACTAGATGTGCTATCAGTAGTGACACTGACCCTAGCCAAATGCAAAACTAGTGAAAAACAGTCAGAAATGATGAGCAGGGGAAAAAAAAATGTCAGACACCTCCACCTGAAAAAACATTCCTGTTTTGGAGGTCGTCTCATTGTTGCCCATCTAGTGCACCTGTTGTTAATTTCAATTAACAGCAAAGCAGCTGAAACTGATTAACAACCCCCTCTGTATACACCCCTCCCCCTCTTCTACTTAATTGACCAGATCAATATCCCAGGAGTTCTAATATAATTTTGTTCCTTCACAGAGCACCAATATATTTGGCAGAGAACCACTCACAGCAGTTCCTATGCTTTCAATCTACTGAGGTAATTTAAGATGAAAGTGTTGTATGAAAAGTATATTTTTGTTGGATTGCTATAGATTTCCAGGTACATATAAAAGAGAGAATACAACTTTACTTGTTGTAAGCCAGTTTTAATAAATCAGACCAGTTATCAGCTCCAGAGTTCAGGAAAAAGGATAAGACTTGGGTTAAAAGATTGCATTCATTTAACAACATGTGTCATCCACTGACAAGAGGATAATGCTGGCTATGTTAAAGATCAGCCTAAGTTGTTTTTGGATGCAGTTTTCGTTTGTCACCACATTAGTTTGATGTGATCAATATTAGGCTGCCAGTAAGGGGACAATAGCTTGTTTCCACTAAAAGTCAGTTGCAACGAAATGCAATCTGGGGTTGTTAGACACATCTTCAATTTGTGCTGTTTATAAAAGCAGAGCAGAACATTCACATAGAATAGTGTCTGTTGTCAGAAGACATTAATGGCGCTAGGCTTTTTCTGTGCCGTGCAACAATTTGCTAACCTAATGATTTCATGTCAGTAGTTAAGTTTTCTACAGTGCTGGGACCTCTAATGACAGTGTAACATGTGATAATAGAACACTAGCTAGCAAATGGAAAACAGATTCTGAATATTGCCTTAATGTACATTGTGACATGGAAAAAACAAGTAAGGCAGACAGCATATGTAGCCATAATAACGTCATCCTATTGTGTTATTTACAAGAACCATCACTCCAATAATGTACAAGTATGGCCGGTTATATCAACCGTATGCCACCTGCATTGTAGCCACATATTTTCCAGTGACGGACTTCACTTCAAGAGTTAATTTATTGCTGTTTATTCACTTTGGTGCACATTGCAAAGAGTTATATCTCAATGAGCGGATGTTTTTTTTTTTTTTTCTCTCTGAAAACCAGGCATTAGGGATCCAATAACATTTCAAAATATTGACATAATTTTTTTTAATTTTCAGAAATTCTTAAAGTGGTTGTAAACCCTTTACAACCACTTTAACCTACAGGTAAGCCTAAATTAAGGCTTACCTGTAGGTGCTTGAAATATCTCCCAGACCTGCACGGTCTAGGAGATACCGTATTTATCAGAGTATAACGCGCACTTTTTTCCCCTTAAAATAAGGGGAACATCGTGGGTGCGCAATATACGCCGATACCCGCTTCCCGCACTTAGTTTGAACGCCGCCGCTGACACATGCCAAGTGCAGTATACTCGAGTACATTCGGCCAGCGTGCCCGAGTGTACTGCGTTCGGTATATGTCGGCGGCAGCGTTCAAACTAAGCGCGGGAAGCGGGGATTTGACTCGGAGACAGCACGGGAGAAGCAGGGAAGACACCACCGAGGCCGCAGACGGACGTCGGACCGGACAAGGCCGCCGATGGACGCCGGGCAAGACACTGACATGGGGCATCTAAACTGTAAGTATTTTCATTTTTTTTTCAGGATTTTCCCTTCTAGGTTGGGGGTGCGCGCTATACCCCGATAAATAGGTATTTGCAAACCGCCAGGACAAGAGCCTCTTGCCCAAGCCCTTGCTTGGTGGTTGTCGGGGTCTACAAGTGGGTGGCCTATCGGAATCTGGAAGCCCCCTTTAACAAGGGGGCCCCCAGATCCCACCCCCCCCATGTGAATGGGTATCAGGTACATTGAACCCTTACCCATTCACCAAAAAAAAAGTAGCGTGAAAAAAGTCTATAGACAGTTTTTGACAAGTTCTTTATTAGGGTCTTCTTCCCACTTCTTCCTCCTCCAGGGTTCTCCCGCTACTTCCTCCGCTTCTTCTCCTGTTTTCTTTGTCCGGTGTTCTTCTTCCTCCGCAACCGCTCCCACCGACAACCCTCATCTGATGCTGCATTCCGCTGATCTGTCTGCACCTATGTCAAGCATTATTAAGATAACTATGGGATGTGGCCATCGAATGATGTCATCCGTAGGTCCCTGACATCTCGCAATGTCACTGACCCATTATGCCCAAGCAGTGAAGTCACGAGGGGGCAGGGCCTTCAGAAGACACCATCAGATGACTACGCTCCATAGTTGTCTAAGAAGTGCTTGACACTGGCGTGGACAGATCAGCGGGATGCAGCATCGGAGGAGGGTCGTCTGCGAGATCTGCGCCAGAGGAAGAACACCAGATAAAAAGGAGAAAGAAGACCGGAAGAAAAAATGAGAGAAGATGAGGGGAAAAATAAGACATTTTTAATAAAGGACTTGTTAAAAACTATTGTCTTTCGTCACACTACACTACTTTTTTTTGGTTAATGGGTAGGGGTACAATGTACCCGATACTCATTCACATAGGGTGGGGTGATAAGCTCCCTGCCGCAGACCCCAACAACCACTGGGCAAGGGTTGTCAGGAAGAGGCTCTTGTCCCCATCAACATGGGGGCAAGGTGCTTTGGGGTGGGGGGCGCAGACAGCTGTCAATAGACCAGTGTTATGCCCCGTACACACGATCAGAATTTCCGTCGGGATGAACTCAGACGTATTTTTCTGACGGAATTCCATTGCATACACATGGTCACACCAAACTCGGACCGCTCAAAACGCGGTGACGTACAACACTACGACGAGCTGAGAAAAACGAAGTTCAATGATTCCGAGCATGCGTCGACTTGATTCTGAGCATGCGTGTTTTTTTCTCCGTCGAAATTCTACACAGATGATTGGAATATATTATTATTAATAAGTGTATTAAGAAGTCAAGTCAACAACATGAAAATGACTGGCATATAAAAACAATATGCAAATAACAAAACATAACAGATTAGATATGCTCTAATGTGGATGCTGACTCCAAGTTGAAGGTGTGGTCTGACGCGTTTCAGGATTAAATCCCTTCTTCAGGGTAATTCCTTACTGGAGAGCATATAATATCTGTTAAGATTGTATTTCATTCAGTTGCCTTTAAAGTCCCAATCCCTATAGGGGGACTCCCTTGTATTTTCTCATTCACATACCAACGCTGTATCCTGGCCTAGGCCAACAAGGCCCAGGCCTAGGGCAGCACTTTGCAGGGGGACAGCATGGAAAGTGTCCCTGTCGGCTTGTGCTACACTGTTAGTGTAATGCAAGCTGTTTTTCAATTTTCACTGTCCTATCATCCTGGACCACAAACCTTCCTTACTGTGCTATATGTTTTCTGCCGTACCACTGGCATGGTTATATCTTCTTAGTCCTCTTCATAAAATTATCAGAAATTTGTGTTTAAAGTAGAACTATAGGCAACACTTTTTTCATTTTGGATAGATTAAGGGAGGGTTATAGGCCCTGTCAGTTTATTTTTTTATCATCCCTGTCCTATTGCAGAGATTTCCCTTTACTTTCTGCCTCATAGCTGAACAGGAAGTGATAGGAAATCTATGCAAACTAAGGGAATTCATTCCCCCCACCCAGGCATTGAGAACTAGTGTACCCACTCGAAAATTTCAGGGTAGGTCTTAAACAGAAAGGTGTGTGGCCTTGACAGGAAGGGGGTGGGTCATATTTAAATTAGGGGGTGCACAAGTTTAGTCAGGTCTAGGGTAGCACAAAACCTAAATACACCACTGTCACATACAGGATGTTGGCAACAATTTAGTCGCTTTTTGGTGTAACAGCCTATTTTCTAGTTATGTTCTCTTTCTAAGTCCGTCAGAATTTTCTGATGGAAAAAATCAGATGAGGCACACACACGGTCAGAATATACGATGAAAGAATTTCGTCTGACTTTCTTTGTATACAAGGCATTAGTGAACTGCAGCAGATTAAAATCAGGTATCCTTCCCTACCAAACAGGGTTGTACCTTGAGCCAGAGCTGTGTAAACCTCTTAAATGAATGGATAGAAATATAAATCCTTCGGCAGGTAAATGTATTTCAGCTGCGTATTTAGTAAAATGTCTAGTTATATTTCCGTTAATGTTTTCTTAATGCCTCTTAATAAAGCGGTGATGAAACAATAATATAGTAATGTGTTGATGTGCAGTATGTATTCCATCATAGACTTTAATTTGAAACATGTAGCAAATTATTTCAATCGCTTTAGGCAGAAAAGTATATATGTAATAGAAAAACTTGTATTAACCCAATTTTATGGCAATCACGGCTCACTTTTTTTTTCAAATGCTTATCATACTCAGCGTTACTTGTCCATGGTACTCCAATAATGATCACCTGCCCAACTTTGTCCTCCATGCTTTCCAGAAGCGTACCCCTGCTATTTTTGTCATAAGGTGCACATCTTTCTTACACATTCTGTCAATGAATTGTAATACTGCCCTGCAGCACTTCCTGCTATCCCTCTCTGATAAATCCCCAGAGCAATGACTGTCAATCCCTCTTTATTTCCTGTCTGAAATTTGTCTATATTTAGATTGATACTGTATATATTACCCTAACCACACACACAGACGCTAGGGGAATAGATTTTCTGTAATGTTGGATGGTGCTCATTAAGCATGGGCCATCTCATTGTATTGTCAGCTTCAACTCCCTAATTGTGAGCTTAGTGATTTTCTTATTTCTCTCTTTCTTTGGTTACGTGTAAAGGGCACAAGAGCTCACTTGGGAGTCTTGGTGTAAAATAAAATTACAGGAAGGTTAGCAGATGACAAATAATTGATTTAAATTGGTGTCTTTCTATTTATTTTTTGTTGTTGTTGGGAAATATTCATAATATTAAGTCATTATTATATTTTTAGATATCCTGTTAGCAATGAATTTTCTGCTTCTACAAATATTTTAACAAATCTGAGACATTCCTGTTTGATCTAGGTCATGTTCAGTGTCTTAAAAATGGCAGGTGAGGATCAGAGACAGGCATTGAACTATATAGAGATTTTGCCACTTACATAATAATACACAAATATAAAAATAACAAAATACATCAGAATCTGCATAAATTTTGTATTTATCAAACATAGATTAAAACATAACCTGTAAACTATCAAAAATTACAAGTATTCTACAGATTATAATTTACAATGTTTTTTTTTTTAAGAAACGCAAAGTCAAGTAAATTTTTCTAACAAAGGAAGAGTACCCAACAGCCTCCTCTCTAAGTTGCTCTGATGTGGAATGCAGAATTAATAGCCCCGCATTGTATGTGATGATAAGGATAACCACCAACAGTTCGTACCTCAGGGATAGAATAAAAAATAATGCATGTTCCTGTACCCCTAGATGCAGGGACTATTCAAAGAGAAGTGCAGGAATACAGAAAAATTTAAAATCATACTTCCCTAGATGGCTGCAGCACTGATCCCCTGTCGAAGGTTTTGTAGACGAAACGGCGTTGGGTCTACAAGCTAGCCCAAGCTGTTCCACACTGCGCTCTTTTACTACTAAATTGCAATCCATATATTTTTATATATTCATTTATTTGGATATTTTAAATTTTCTTAATAAATACCCATATCTGATTGGGATTTACACTATGTGGAGGCTCTCTCTTATTTTTTGTTTTTTATCATCCACTCGTTGGTGAGTCTGGTCATTGGATTATTCAGCTTCCAAGAACTTCCTGCTCTCTGAAGTTGCTGTCCCACTTGGCACCTACACCAACAGAAGGAAGAGACCATTGGAGGAGTCCTATCTGGAGTACCACTACCGGTGGATAAAAGCATAGTTGACCCACAACTGCAAGTTGGTTTGGGTCCTCGTCTGCTGGTAAGAGTATTTTATTATCCTCATACGATCTAATGGTTGGAAGCATCCCTGTGTGACCATTCATGACTTCACACCGCTGCTGGCTTTCAAGACCTAGCTGATTATATTCATTGTGTTTTGGTTGCTGTGACTGTATGGACAGTGTTCTATATATGGACTAACATATGTGTTTGCTGCAACAGCTTTTAGTTTGTTATTAATCACTGCACAAGTGTGTTTACATCATTTATATTTTTTTACTTTTATTCCTTGTGTATTTGGTTATCACACAGTGTGTCACTTTTGGACATACTTCTTGGATGTGTAGTGACCACACTTCACATAATATACTCCCTTTGCACATTTGGAGTATCATTTATTTGACTTTTCACTAATTACTATTTTGTGGATGTCAACATCTTCACCAGCGCCACACTTTATATTTCAAGTTGGCTGGATTTACCATGAGAGCTGAGCGATCCAACACTGCTGATTGCTCAGTTCTCCCCTCCGCTCTGATCAGAGACCGGTGACTGTCAATCCCTGACTCTCTGCTTTTCCCCTCCAGTGCTCACTGGAGCTCTGGGCTGGTGAGGGGGCAGAAGGAGACAGCTCAGTCTCTCAGCTGCATGCTGAAAGGCTGAGCCAGCTGGTGGTCCAGCCATTTGGGTGGATCCCCACTGTAAAGATCTGTCCGAGCCTGGACCGGCTGAGTGATACCTTCGACAGCGAGCTTCATGTGATTACTATTACACTGGTCACGTGATCGGAAGCTGGTCCCTCTGGCTACCAATCCTTAATCCAGCCCTTGAGGTGCCTTCAACAGTTTAGTATTTGTGCTGTGATCACAAAGTGAGCACACTTTCAGCACATAAATAGCGGCCACCCAGCAGCTCTTATATGTGGCGTGTAGGCATTAAAGATCACCCTCTTTCCGCCACACATATGTGTCTGACATACTATTGCAAATATAGGTGAAGCCACATTGTCTCGTCAGTTCGCCGCTAAAAATGGTGTGATCCCCAACTCGAAACTATCTAAGCTTCCAATTTGCGACATACACTGTATACAGCAATGCATAAACTGATATCAGATTTACCAATGAGGAATCCCATCCTTTTTAAAGGAACAACACACCAAAATTCGCTCAAGGCAGCTGAAGATTCCCAAAGAAATAATATCAACCACTCAGATTTTCTAATATTAAAAAAGCAAAAAAACTATTTGCACTAGATTTCTTAAATTATTAATTGTATTCTTCTTTCTAACCAGCATGGTGGGGAGGGTTTTGAGGGCCCTTTCACGTGTTTTCCCTTTTTACCCTAATCTCCTAAAAAGGTCAATTGTTTAGTAATTATTAGTTCAAGCTGAAATTAAAGCTGGCATATATGGATCAAAATTGGGTCTGGTTTAGCAGGGGTCCACTGGTTATTTTAGCCAGAGCAGCAACTCATCTTACCTTCACCAAAATAATTTTAAAATTACCCTTAAATTACAAGATTCAGCCTACTTAGGCAAATTTTGCTTAAAATAATATCACATGGCTTGCTGATAAACAAAGACTTGTCAGTGACAGTGATACCTGTTAATGTATGTTCAACTAAAAAAAACATACCTTTCTTAAAATGTAAAAATTATTTAAAAATATTTTAAAAATAATATGGTTAAAACAAATTCCAAGCAACTTTTGTAATCCCCATGTTAAAGTCAAATGAACTTTTTAAAAACACTGTAAATTAATATTTCATTTTGATTTCTCCCAAAATTGAATCTCCTAAATGTTGCCAAACCTTTAGGAAAGCAAATACTTTAAAATGTTGCTCATCCCTCCAAATCATGCACTGTAGGGTTCCATCTTAGGTTTCAGTGTGAGACAGCCTGCATAACAGGAGGTAATTACCTTTGTACTCTCTCTTTAGAGAACTGTAAAGCTCTGGGAATCCAATGGCATTTATGGAATGGTTATTTGGAAAACAAAGCAAAAATAGATTTTGTACCTAAGTGCCTATAAGGCTCCGAGATGGATGGGTGTCCATCCACCTCGGAGCCTTATATTATAACCTGCTGGGACTTGTAGTTCTCCATCTTCTCCTGGGGCTCAGGTGCATGCAATCCACACCCATCCACCTCAGAGCCTTATTGTATGTATTACCTGCTGGGACTTGTAGTTCTCCAATCTCCATGAACCCCAGGAGAAGATGGAGAACTACAAGTCCCATCAGTCTTACTAAAATGACAGGCTCTGAGGTGGATAGGTGAGGATCAGGCAGTGCACCCCTTTAGATTTACACCGACCCCCCCCCCTCTTCTCTCTCTCCCCTGTGGTACAGGAGAGTGTTTTGCTTACCTTGCTGGAGATGGAGAAACTTGCCGCCGCCGCCGCGCTGTAAACACATGTCCCAACTTCCAGGCCAATCAGCGCAGCACAGAGGTACAGCGCCTCCCACTCCACCGCCTGCCAATCTCCTGCGCCGTTATCTGTTTTTTCTTAGCACTTCTGCCTAGTTGGCTGGTGTTTCCCGCCACTCCCACATCAAGGGAGACAGACAGTTCCACCAGCCAACCAGGCGGAAGGGCTGAAAAAAACTCATCGCGCGCCGCCGCCGGGTGTACCAAGATGGCCGATAGCTCCAGAGCTAGGCCAAAGCCGCGGCCTTTCCTAAGGCGGCGGCGGTGGCGGCGGCGGCGGCGGCGCATTCTGCGGACGCCAGGATTTTGCCCCCCTGCAATTTTTCGCCCGGTGCAGGAGCCGCCCCCCCCCCCCCGCTACGCCAGTGCGTTCCGGTACGGGAAACCCACGTACTGGGCGCACGGAGAGGTGCTGGTACTCTCCAGGGCCATTTTTGGAAGTGGCGGTACTGAGTACCGCCGCGTTCCGGCCCACTTAAAGCATTGATTGTAGCACTATCTCTGTAAGAGCCACTTGATAATTTGGGTTTTCTGTTCTGTGCTTCGACTCCAAGAGCAAACTCAGCCCCTCTGACACACCTGGTTAAATGAAAGTTACTGCAAGCACTTGATATCGTGTAATGTCCCCTGAGAGGTACCTCTTATCAACAGTGATAGGTAAAGAGCTCTGTGTAGCAGCCTAAAGGAGCAATCTTTAGTCCTAAATCTTTAATCAGGTAGCATTGGGGCCCAGTTGCATCATTGGTGCACATGAGAATAGTCCAAGTCAGGCATGTGAGCAGCAATCAGGCTATTAGATGGCTATTTGGTCAGTTCCTAAAGGGCTCAGTCTCTATCTCTAGAGTAGCAGATAGTAAATCCCCACAGTAGCAACTTGCCAGTTCCAGCAATATTGCAGCTTACAACCTTGTCACACAAAGCGATTAGTGCAATCTCTGCTCTGAACTCAGGTGATTCTGGCTGTCAGCACACCTGGACTCAGCCCTCTGGATGCCATTCAGACTGTCAACATTCAGCAATAGGGGTGCACACTGGACAGTGATGTGCGCTCTCCAGTCTCCCTCATGGCAAGAGGAAGCTGTGTCCTGTATATGTGGAAAAAATGTGTATAATTTGCGCCACAGAAAAAACAATGTTAGTTCTCCCAACAAGAGGGTAGAATTATAATTAAACCTAAATAAATTAAATATACCAGTTTAAAGAGCTGCCACCTAAAAAATTTTCAGAGTGTGAAAATACAAATAGAATCGGAAGTGAAGGGGCGCTAATAACACAAAATCAATGCAAATTATGTGTATATATATACATTAAAATGTGCAATCTCTTAGAAAAACATATATTATTAGTGAAGTGTCCATACGATGAAAACCAAAAATTATTAAATAATGAATTGAGTCCAAATAGTGCTAAAAAATATAAGCACCCAATAGTGATTCTCTGTTCAAACAAAGACGTAAATATTGCAGTTCTGGAACCTCCACCATATGTTTGCACCCGGTGAGATCAATAGAAATGGCTCCTTACCAATATTAGTAGACTCTTTTAATTAAAAAAGAAGTCATAAACCGCTTGTGTCAATAGGATGACTCAGAGTGATCCAGATAGGCACGTTCAGATGATCCAGCATTCATATAAATAGGAACAGAAGAGCAATCATAGTGAAGTACTGTTTATTAAAACAAAATTAAAAAGTAACATGCCAAATGGCTGCTTACTCAGGTTGTGCCCTGATCCCGGCACTGAGGCTTTATGGCGTTATTCGATATCCAATCGAACCCGCAAATTCAGATATGGTACGATAATCCGTCGCGCTGGTCGTCTCACTGGCCGGCGTACGTTCCACCGTCGAAGTAACGTAGATTCGGAGATGGATCGAAAATCCGTCGCACTGCTAGTTTCGATAGCCGGCGTGCGTTCCACCGTCGAAAACCAACGGACCCGGAAATCGGAAGTGGTAGGGAAAAGCGTGACTGGTTAGCGCCTCAGAGGCGCTAACCAGTCACGCTTTTCCCTACCACTTCCGATTTCCGGGTCCGTTGGTTTTCGATGGTGGAACGCACGCCGGCTATCGAAACTAGCAGTGCGACGGATTTTCGATCCATCTCCGAATCTACGTTACTTCGACGGTGGAACGTACGCCGGCCAGTGAGACGACCAGCGCGACGGATTATCGTACCATATCTGAATTTGCGGGTTCGATTGGATATCGAATAACGCCATAAAGCCTCAGTGCCGGGATCAGGGCACAACCTGAGTAAGCAGCCATTTGGCATGTTACTTTTTAATTTTGTTTTAATAAACAGTACTTCACTATGATTGCTCTTCTGTTCCTATTTATATGAATGCTGGATCATCTGAACGTGCCTATCTGGATCACTCTGAGTCATCCTATTGACACAAGCGGTTTATGACTTCTTTTTTAATTAAAAGAGTCTACTAATATTGGTAAGGAGCCATTTCTATTGATCTCACCGGGTGCAAACATATGGTGGAGGTTCCAGAACTGCAATATTTACGTCTTTGTTTGAACAGAGAATCACTATTGGGTGCTTATATTTTTTAGCACTATTTGGACTCAATTCATTATTTAATAATTTTTGGTTTTCATCGTATGGACACTTCACTAATAATATATGTTTTTCTAAGAGATTGCACATTTTAATGTATATATATACACATAATTTGCATTGATTTTGTGTCCTGTATAGCCTGAGAAAAAACATTTTTTTCTCTCCCACTTGGCATTCTCCTTCTGGGAAATGGAGTTCAAAAGCTTTTGGTTACATTAGGGTCTCTCTCCTCTGGACTACAGTTCCCACAGTGCAGTGCTGCCCAGGTCAGTTTATTTAACTCTTCCTGCTCAGGAACTACCTCCTCTGGTTGAAATAGCTGTTAATGAGTTCAGCACCACAGGGCAGCAGTCACAGAGAACAGCTGCAGATAGTGTCTCTCTCACTTTTCATTCTTAGCCAAACATCTGGCTATACTACAGTATGGAGACTGAACGTGTGATCTGGGAGGATCAGACAGTACAAAGCATCATATAGTCTACTGACATTTTAATTGTTGATCCTTGAACCTAACAATGCTGTTTTTTTGTTGTTTTTTTTAGGTTTTAAAAATGTTATTGAAGAGCAGTACAATGCAACTTAATGCCACCAGTACATCCTGGGGCAGAGCAAAATACAAACAATACATACAAAAGTAATCAACTGGGAATAACAACTGTCACTCGGCAGCAATTAGGGTACCCTCCTTAAATTTGTACTAAGGTTCATGTAAAGGTGGGTATACCAAATAAGTGCATTTAGTTCCATTGCCAGTCCCGACACCCCCTATGGCTACACACTGTGTCGGGGATTTACTAACATGTTGACTTCAAGAAGTGCACCGTTAGAGACAGGACTGGTCTCACAGCTTTGTAGCTTCCAGAGCCGCGTGAGAGTCCTAGGGCGAGTGATACATTTCCGAACTCTAGTGGCTCGGTTGAACCAGGAGTATCCTAGAAGTATTATCTGAAGTGTGTAGTAGCTCCTGTGTGTGTTTTACCGTTGAAGAAGCAACCTCTAACTCAAGCGGTCAGAGTAAAAACTGACTGTTATTAAACATTGTAACATAATAAAAAAAAAAAAAAAAGAGGAAAGAAGGAGAGAGAGAAGGTAGAAAAGAGAGGGGGAGAAAGAGAGTTTGTGGAAGTTGCTGGGATATGAGGGATATTCCTACATGTCTAGCCCAGGGTTCCCATATTGCCTCAAATAGTTTAGATGTGTTTAATATTGAGCTGACCATTTTCTCTTGGGTCATGATCCAAGAAATCTTCTTCTTGGCCGCCGAGAGAGAGACTAGTGGCTGTTTCCAGGCACCGGCCAAAGTAATTTTTGCTCCCAGGAGCATGAAGGATATAAATGTTTGAGTGTGTTTAGGAGCCTGGGGTATCTGGACCCCAAGCAGCGCTATTTGGGGGGATTTCGCTACAGGGATGCCCGACACCCTCCTGATGAGTTTGAAAAGTTTATTCCAGAATCCTCTGATTCTTAGGCAATCCCACCAAATATGAAGCATGGAACCCTGGGCTTGACATTCTCGAAAACATAACTGGGAGGTGGCGGGGAACATCACCGCCAGTCTACTGGGGACCAGGTACCATCTCATTAAAACTTTCAGATTTGCTTCTATTAGAGAAATATTTACAATACCTTTAAAAGCCCTCATTCCTTCCTTATGCCACTCCTCCAGGTCCCAGGTCTCTTAGGTCTCTCTCCCATGCCTTCATGTAAGAGAATTTGGATGTTGGTTCTGATAGTGACGTGTATACTATGGATATGCCTCTCTTTTGCTCCAGTGCTTGGCCACACCATCGCTTATAGTCAGTGAAGTAGAGGATAGGAAGTGGAAAATCTGGGAGTACCGGAAGTTCTCAGAGTCCGGCAGTTCCAACTTCTCCACACAGTGTTTCATCGAAAATGGGCCCGAGATAGAGAGGAAGTGCCCAATTCGATACATCCCCTTGTCCAACCACCATTGAAATGCTTTGATGTCCAAGCCCGGACTGAACTGTGGATTGTGGAAGATGTGTGCTAAAGGTCGAGTAAAAAAGAAAAAAGAATGGAGGGCGCACCGACCTAGTGTGATACTGTTACACAATTTTTATTAAAATACTAAAATCAATAGTTATACTCACAAAATGAGTTAAAAACAAGCCTTGAAAGACAGTCCAACAGCGCCAGCAGAACAGGACAGTTGCTTCAGTCCACAAAAGTATCTGACCGATAATCAGGCTAGGCTTACGCGTTTCGGGGGCGTACCCCTTTCCTCAGAGCCCCGGTGGTCTGCACTGCTCCCTCACTATGCAGCTTGTCAGAATATATACACATACACAGAGAGGTAGAAAGAGCATGTGCTAGAGGGTCACAGGTCACCCCGCCCACAGGGAGGTCTATTGGCAAAACTCCACCCATTTAAGAATTAACCCTTGGATGTACAATCCCTATATCTCACAGACTTGGCATAGTCTTACCGATGGATATCCCACAGTCCAAAGACTCGCCAATCTGGAAGGGAAGGGGAATGAGGGTGTATGGAGAAATGCATCCATTTTCAGGTGTCAGAGATGTTATCGTTGAAAGTGCACATACCTTACATATCCAGAGGTAGTGCCCTGCTTCACCTCACGTTCCATTATCCCAAAGTCTTCCACCTGGGCTGGAACGCACGCCACCTATTCTAAAGTGGCTGCGTTCCAGCACTACACTGCCTCGGGCATCGTAATCCTTTCTGCGCATGCGCGCACCGCACGACAGCGCGACGCACGGCGCAACGCGACGTGCGTCACGCCGCCCACGGCGCCGACTCGCAGGAAGTGAGCGCGCTCCAGCATCACAATAGGATGCAGGTGAATGCGTTCCAGCATCACCATAGGGTGGAAGCGTCACATCCACCCCTGTGACATTTCCCCTATTTTTGCGGGGGATAGAGTCGCAAAGCGGTACTCCCTCTAGTGGCGGGAGGCCAGAATTTGACTGGGGCTTCTAAATGAGAGACCAGAGGCTTCTCAGCACATGCCCTTGCTCCCAGATAATTATGTAAAATAAGTATAAATGTAAATATAAATATAAACATCATCATCATCACAATGGGTAGTTAGATTGTTACTTCCTCCCTCTATGGCTTCTTAAGAACCTCCCCAACCATATAGTACGGTCATCTACGAGATATTCAAATTTATTTATTTCTATTTTGTTTTTTGCTTTTTACTTATGTAATGGTGTGTAGTTCTATCTCTTCATTTAACCCTTTCGGAACCATAGTTCCAAGGGTGAAAATCCAAAAGGCCTCTCTTTTGCAAAGAATTTGGTATTTTTTGCCGCTATCTAGATTGTTTTGAATGGCCTCTATACCAAACACTCTAAGGTCCATGATGGTGGAGTGGAAGGCCTTAGAGTGTTTGGTATAGAGGCCATTCAAAACAATCTAGATAGCGGCAAAAAATACCAAATTCTTTGCAAAAGAGAGGCCTTTTGGATTTTCACCCTTGGAACTATGGTTCCGAAAGGGTTAAATGAAGAGATAGAACTACACACCATTACATAAGTAAAAAGCAAAAAACAAAATAGAAATAAATAAATTTGAATATCTCGTAGATGACCGTACTATATGGTTGGGGAGGTTCTTAAGAAGCCATAGAGGGAGGAAGTAACAATCTAACTACCCATTGTATTGTACTATATGTAGATATTAGGTGGTAGCTCCCTCACAGAACAAGTTTCAGCCTTTCTGCCGCCACTTAGGGTAAAATGTATTAGCGGGCTGCAAGCTAGCATACACCAGCCACGGTGCCAAGGCTGGGATAGCTAGGTGGGCAGGGTTGGCAATCAACCTATACATCTGTCTTTATACACATGTAGTTTATTTGGAGGCCAGCATATGCATGGGCATTCTACACTGTCTATGGTTGGATAGATATGAGAGCGAGCGAATGAGTATATAGTCTGCCGGCTGAGCCGCTAACATGTCTCTCATACATTGTATATATATGTATGTGTGGGTGTTTGTATTTTAAATATTTTATTTTTAAAGGGTTTTTGATCCAATTTCACTCATCTTTGCGGTCTATGTACGTGTGTGTCTATGTATATGCATGTGCATGTTGCCTCTGTATGCACGTGTGTATATATGGGTATATGCGTATATTGTATTGTAACATACATTGGACCTATGGACTATCGCTTCTAGCAGTTTCTAATTTTAAATCAATTTTAATTAATTAATTAGTTTTATCCTACTATGTATTTGAGCGAGTTCATTTTTGGTATTCACTTATGATTATAGATGCCACTAACAAAATGACATCTAGTCCAGTCCATCCATTTCATTTAGGGGCAGGTGTATGTTCATCCATGCAGATGCTGACATCAATTCCACAGATGATGATGATGATGTTTATATTTATATTTACATTTATACTTATTTTACATAATTATCTGGGAGCAAGGGCATGTGCTGAGAAGCCTCTGGTCTCTCATTTAGAAGCCCCAGTCAAATTCTGGCCTCCCGCCACTAGAGGGAGTACCGCTTTGCGACTCTATCCCCCGCAAAAATAGGGGAAATGTCACAGGGGCGGATGTGACGCTTCCACCCTATGGTGATGCTGGAACGCATTCACCTGCATCCTATTGTGATGCTGGAGCGCGCTCACTTCCTGCGAGTCGGCGCCGTGGGCGGCGTGACGCACGTCGCGTTGCGCCGTGCGTCGCGCTGTCGTGCGGTGCGCGCATGCGCAGAAAGGATTACGATGCCCGAGGCAGTGTAGTGCTGGAACGCAGCCACTTTAGAATAGGTGGCGTGCGTTCCAGCCCAGGTGGAAGACTTTGGGATAATGGAACGTGAGGTGAAGCAGGGCACTACCTCTGGATATGTAAGGTATGTGCACTTTCAACGATAACATCTCTGACACCTGAAAATGGATGCATTTCTCCATACACCCTCATTCCCCTTCCCTTCCAGATTGGCGAGTCTTTGGACTGTGGGATATCCATCGGTAAGACTATGCCAAGTCTGTGAGATATAGGGATTGTACATCCAAGGGTTAATTCTTAAATGGGGGGAGTTTTGCCAATAGACCTCCCTGTGGGCGGGGTGACCTGTGACCCTCTAGCACATGCTCTTTCTACCTCTCTGTGTATGTGTATATATTCTGACAAGCTGCATAGTGAGGGAGCAGTGCAGACCACCGGGGCTCTGAGGAAAGAGGTACGCCCCCGAAACGCGTAAGCCTAGCCTGATTATCGGTCAGATACTTTTGTGGACTGAAGCAACCATCCTGTTCTGCTGGCGCTGTTGGACTGTCTTTCAAGGCTTGTTTTTAACTCATTTTGTGAGTATAACTATTGATTTTAGTATTTTAATAAAAATTGTGTAACAGTATCACACTAGGTCGGTGCGCCCTTCATTCTTTTTTCTTTTTTAGTTCCTTTTGAATTCCCACGATTCTGAGGAGGGCTGCAAGACTTTGGAAGACACTGTACAATTGAATTGTATGTCCCCATAAGTAAGAAATACCGGAGCGCAGGAGATTTATATTGTTTTGCTAAAGGTCGAGTGTCAGATGTCAAAGAAGGAAGATGTTTCAGATCATCCCATATTCTGAAGGAGTGGGATAATGTGGGCGACATTATTGAGGGTCTGGATTTTCGGGGACACCATAATAGGTAGTCTAATGTATGATTAGATACTGCCTGTCTCTCTATATTAATCAAATCGGGTTTCTCATATTTTGAATATACCGTCGAGAGTTGGGCCAGCCTAGCTGCCTGATAGTACCTAAATAAGTGCGGGAGACCTAGTCCCCCTCGTGTTTTGGGGCTGAATAGAATGCGTTGGACTAATCTGTAGCCTTTCCCCCCCATATGAACTTAATTATTTTCCCCTGGAATGACTTGAGTTGATCTCTCCTAATTGCTATTGGGAGGGACCTAAACAGATAGAGCAGTCTAGGTAGTAGTGTCATCTTGACAGAGTGAATTTTGCCCAGCCAAGATATTTTGTGTTGAGCCCAGGTCTGAAGGTCAGCTTCAAGTTTGCGGTACATGGGAGTGAAGTTTTCCTGGTAAAGATGTTCGAACTTGGAGGTTAGATTTATTCCTAGATATCGGATCGAGGAATCTGCCCATTTGAATTTGAAAGAAGGTCTTAACTGTTCGACTACCGCAGGTTGTATGGAAATGTTTAGTGCTTGGGATTTGGTCATGTTAACCAGTAGCCCTGATATGTTTCCAAATGATTCAAGCAGCTTACTAATGTTGGGAAGAGAGGTTATTGGGGAGGTGACAAAGAGAAGTGTCATGGATATGCAATAAAGTCTGGCAGCTTACCTGTCTTATGTGTTCATTAGAGGCCTGACCCTCTTTCTGGCTGTCTTTTATCACCTTCCTCCCTGTATGGCTCCACCACAGGCCATCCCAGGAAGCCTATATTAACCACTGCACTGCTAGTCTCCTTTGCTGTTGTTTGTAGTTTGTTCCTGTCTGCAGTGTGTTACATTTACCTTCCTGTGTACCGACCTTGGCTCGTCTTTGACTTCTCCTGTTTACAGTGCGCACTTGTGCACTTGTGCACTTGTTGCCCGCAGCAAACCCCTTTTAAATTTTGAACAGATTTAAAGCTAATCGGGCAGTATCTAGCTGGGAAATTTGGACCTTTGATTGATCCCCCTCTGGGGGGACCCAGAAATATATGGGCCCTGTCTAACTCTAATTTGTGCGGGCGATAGAGGGGATCAGGACTTTATTGAGGTCTTGGACTGCCCTGGGGATGTCTGTGATGGCCTCTGGGAGACCCCTGACCCTGAAATTGTCCCTTCTTGAATGGTTTTAAAGATCATCGATCCTGTTTAGGGCACATCCAGTTGTTCTTGTATAACGTGGATGTGATCAGTGTTTTTTGGTTGACTCTGGACACAGTAATGTTTTTGTTGGCTCTGGACACAGTAATATCCAGCTTGTGTTCGACTGCTTCCATTCTGGAGCCTAGGTTTGGGAAGTCAGAGCGGATGTCATTAGTAATTTTGTTTGCAGTATGAGCTAGGCCCCTCTCCAGCAATTCTGACAGTTTAAGAAACAGATCTCCTGCATTCTGGGGTATTCCTGGGTCTGGGCATCCTGGGGTGATAATGGCGTCTAGGTGTACTGGAGTTGCTCCCAGGGGAGAGAGAGTGTAGTTGTGTAATGATCTCTCCAGAAGAGACTCTGTGGAGGCAGGCGACAGGGACATCAGATAGGGGGTTTCGGGATTAGCCTGGGGGGGTGAAAGCCAGTGTGGCTGGGATGATAACTTGCCTACATTCTGTCTGTCCCCCTGCGTGTGAGTCTCATGGCTGAGACGCAGCCGCCATCTTGGATTCAGCCTGGTTTCCCTCTGCGGAGAATTGCGGTCCCAGGTCCCGTCGGACCGAGCTGCTGGACATGGGGTTGTTGTTGGGATGTTCCCCGATCGATTCCCTTTATCTGCAGGTGACCTGCTGCCATGGATCTGGTGCTAGGGCAGGTGGATGGCTGAGGCAGAGCGGAGCTCCCGACTTACGTGGCCATCTTGGAAGCTTCCACGCATGCGCCTCCTACAATGCTGTTTTTTAACCACCCCAATGGCAATAATTAACTGTACCAAATCAATTCATATTTCCTTGCACTTCCTGTCCCATTGACTGCATGGGATGTAAGGAAAATCCTATCAGCCACTTATCAGCCACATCCCCCATTTGTTTACATTCCACATCACAGCTTTGGGAGCTGTCATTGATGGCAAGGAGTATGGCGGGTGTGGACAAGTTGGTGTGATTGTCAGGTTCTTGTCCTCATCAACATGGGCCCCTTCCCCCAGATTGAAAACATGTAGCCAGGTATGATCTCTATCCTCCTTGATGAGAGTCTGGTATGAATTTACAGGGGTCCCCATGCCATTTTGTTTTTATTTTTAAGAAAGTTTGTAGAGAAATGTAAATTACCAGCAATTTTAATGGTATTGTTTTTTCTTAATAAATGTCACAAATGCTGTAGTACTTTATATACATTCTAGAGATGTCCCACTTCACACGTAGACTTAGGGTATCCCCAGGCAAGTTTTTTTTTTAAGAACAAAATAATTTTTTAATTATTAAGATCATTGGGTGAAACATGTTAAATGGTGTGGTTCTGGTGATAGGACCATATGCTGAAGCGTGTCTGCTGATTAAAGTTTTGCCTGGGGAGACATCATCGGTGTGCGGCTTTTAGTTCATACTAAGTGCATGGATACCAAGTAATACTGTTTATTTTGCCCGTATGATGTAGTCTTCATAACTGAGACTCTCCAAGTGCTGTATTGGGAGTCATAGTGATTTACTGTTTACATTATGTAAAGTGTTTAAACAAATGTTCTGCCTATTAGTACGCAAAAATGATATATGAAATCATTTCGGCATCTAAAAATTGCTTTGTAAATTACTCGCAGAAGCCAATAACTTAGTAAATGCAACAACAGACATGGATTTCATAAAGAGAAACAAGTGTTTCATCTATTAAAGAAGAATTCAGTTTAACACTGTGTATATCTGTTGCATCTATTTTTTAAACTTTGTATATGTGTTTCTCCAAGGTGTGGGCTGAGAATTAACGGTCTTATTCAGAGCAAGCCAAAGAAAAATCCAGAGCCAATAGGGATAAATATTGCTGCGTAGACACGACCGTTATTCATGTCATGGAATAAAACAAAGTTTTTCTCGACGTGATTGCTCTCAAGCCTGTCTTGCGTACACACGATCATGAAAAAAAAAATGAAAAAAAAAAATGCTCGAGCAAAGCGCGGTGACGTACAACACGTACGCCAACACGTACGGCGGCACTATAAAGGGGAAGTTCCATTCGAATGGCGGCACCCTTTGGGCTGCTTTTGCTGATTTTGTGTTACCGCGTGTTAGTAAAAGAGACGATTCTTGCTTCTCAGTCTTCGTGTTTTTCAGTCTGTTACAGCGTGACAAATGTGCTATCTCCATTACGAACGCTAGTTTACCAGAACGAGTGCTCCCGTCTCATAACTTGCTTCTGAGCATGCACATTTTTTCCCCCTCTTTAAAGCGTACACATGACCGTTTTTCACGGCGTGAAATAGAACGACGTGAAAAACGACAAGAAAAAATAGAGCAGGTTCTAAATTTTAATGGCCATTTTTCTCGTCAAGAAAAAAGCTCTGGAGCATACACACGACCTTTTTTCGCGACCAATTTAAAAAATGTTGTTTTTCTCATCATGAAAAACGGTCGTGTGTAAGGCGCCGTACACACGGCAGAGAACCTCGACGGGCAGAACACATCGTTCCGCCCGTCGAGGTTCTCTCCCGGCCGTCGAAATCGGCGACCCGCCCGTCGGGAATGGCAACCAGCCATTCTTCCAGGCGGGCCGTCGAGGAAATAGAGAGCGTGCTCTCTATTTCGGCTCGACGGGCTTCCCGACGGGAAGCTCGCCGAGACCGTACACACGGCCGAGGTCCTCGC
Organism: Rana kukunoris; assembly: GCA_029574335.1. Lineage (NCBI taxonomy): Eukaryota > Metazoa > Chordata > Amphibia > Anura > Ranidae > Rana > Rana kukunoris. Next base: position 505,360,777 of record CM056050.1, on the reverse strand, counting down.
TGTGGTTTTCAGCGAGAACCTCGGCCGTGTGTACGGCGCCTGAGCTTCATATGCCTCAAGAGGGGGGAAAAATGTCTTACTGACTCCAAATACATTTTCACCCTAAATCCTATAAATAGGTAGGAACTGCATATATTTATACAGTTTATTATATGGGCTGATCACTGACCTGTACCTGATTGTGCTGTCCCTCTCTATATACACAACATTTAGAAAAGTGTCCTTCAGCCTTGCATTCCTTTTCTTTTCATTCCTTTGTTTATACTCATTGCATCTTGTATACTGAAGACCTCATCAGCACATACAGACTTATACAAATAAATGTACCCATGTATATAAATGTAGCACTCTTTTCTTTTTGTTATTGAACAGTAACTTGGATGGAGATGAGAGCATAGGGTACCCTGATCTGTAGAACTTGAGGACTGCTAGGTTTCTGGCTGCTCTGTACACATAGCAAGCTGTTGCTCTAGTTTAGACTGCGCTGTACTTTATCCTAGGTATTTATGTACAAAGCCTTGCAGTCTTGCACAGCTCCTGGCTGCATTATGCTCTGTAAACATTTGGCACACTCCTAGTTGTCTTCTAGACATGTGCAGATCGAAAAAAAATAGTTTCAGATAGATTTAATATGTTATTAATTAATTAATTAATGTTTCGTTATGGAATTGGTTTAATTTGGTTTACTAAATAGATTTGTTTTGTTTTTGCTAAATTTGGTTTAGTTTTCATTAAAATGTGTTCAATTTAGTAATATTCTAACGAATTCCAACTTTTCAGAACTATTAGAATTTGGATTGGTCAAAAAACGTGTGAAGAAATAGCTGGTTGTTAAGCAGCGTGCCGGGAAGCCGGTCGCCCCTGTCCTTAACAACCATGAGTCATCATCTGTCAGCGGGCTTGCCCACTGACAGTTGAATGTAAAGAAAAGAATGATGGCAATTGCCCGGCAATAGAAACATATTTAGGAAAATTGTGTAAGGTCCCCTCCAGTTCATACCAGGCCCTTAGGGTCTGGTATGGATTTAAGGGGAACCCCACACCGATTTTTTATTAAAAATGGAGTGGTGTCCCCCCACAAATCCATACCAGACCCTTATCCGAGCCCTTATCTCAGCCTGCAGCCCATGCCCTTAACATGGGAGGGGGGTGGGTGCGTTGGGACACATGATGTCAGAAGGGGGACGTGCCACTGGGTGACAAAGCCAGGTGGCCCCATGCCTTGCCTATATAAAAACTGTCAAAGCACAGAGCGGGCTGTCGGCGGGAGGTCGAGCATTTTAAAGGAGGCTTCCAGGCTCAAATAAGCCCCAGTCCGCAGACCATGACAACCACATCCCAGCCGGCCAGATATTGGAACTGTTATTTACTGATGATTTTTTTTTTATGTCACTTTTGTGGGAGTACATCCTACATCCAACTTTATGTTAAATTTAAAGGGGTTGTAAAGGTACATTTTTTTTCCTAAATAGCTTCCTTTACCTTAGCGCAGTCCTCCTTCACTTACCTCAACCTTTGATTTTGCTTTTAAATGTCATTATTTCTTCTGAGAAATCCTCATCTGTTCTTCTGTCTGTAACTCCACACAGTAATGCAAGGCTTTCTCCCTGGTGTGGAGTGTCGTGTTCGCCCCCTCCCTTGGACTAACTAACACACAGCACCTTTCTCTATCTGCAACGTAGAGAGCGTCCTGACTCTCCTGTAGTCCAAGGGAGGGGGCGAGCACGGCACTCCACACCAGAGAGAAAACCTTGCATTACTGTGTGGAGTTACAGACAGAAGAACAGGAAATAAGAACATTTAAAAGCAAAATGGAAGGACGAGGTGAGTGAAGGAGGACTGCACTAAGGTAAAGGAAGCTATTTAGGAAAAAAAATACCTTTACAAACCCTTTAAAGAAATGTTGTATTCTTATTGCTGCACTTTAAACCTTAATAAAAAAAACTGCTTCCTTCTGAGACCCCATTCACACGCGATTTTGCTGCTTTTTAGGAAATGCTTGTGTAAACTTGAGGACCTCAACTAACATCAAAGGGACTACTTTAAAGTCGGTGTGACTTGAAGTCACACAGATATGAATGGTACTCATTGGAAATCATGGGGTAGGACGTGTCATGTAACTTTGCAGTCCCAAGTCGCAGGACAAGTCACACAAGTGTAAAAGGGTCCTTAACGATATTTTATTTTTAAATAAACTTTTTTGCTTGGATACGTGTCCCTCGCGACAGTGCACTGACATGGACATTTTTACCAAAAGCTTGCAAAATGGCCTTAAAAAAGTGTAGAATTGTTTCTTTTTTTTTTTTTTACAACATTTAGCTACCATAGACTTCAAAGGGTTTGAAGGTTTCCAAAGTCATCTGTAAACATCCAGAGGATGTCGTTATGTATTTGAGGAAGCTATTATCTTACAAAGGTTATTAATACCATTATGATATACACTTGGTGAAGTTATTAATGTTATTATGTACTACAGTTGGGACTTATTATTTTATTGTACAGTTGGGTGGTCTATTATTACCATTATGAACTACTGATTAAGGCTATTATTGTTATGTGTTGTTCATGAAGATATTATTAATCTGTGCTAGGTAGGGCTAGTGTTATTGCCATTACTATGTGCTGCTGAAGCCCCAGAAGTCTGCAGAATATTCAGATCCATTCCAGTGATTCGATTGTTGGATCCCTCACTTTCTGCTAACTTTTACACCCTGGGCCTCTTCCTCTTGACTGGCCAACAGGAATGATGTGACTCTCAGGCCGCGTACACACGATCAGACCGGTCCGATGAAACTGGCCTTAAAGCAACACTAATGGTTCGTTTTTTATTAGTTCATTTGATTGCTGTAAGCTAGAGCATTTAAATATCACTTACCTCGTTTTTTCCTTTTGACCTTCAAAATACAGTAATCCAGGTTTGAAAATGCAATTTCCTGTCTCTCCTCTTCTTGCTTTCCACCAGCACCTGAGCTGTTTTGCATGGTGGAAAGCAGAACGTGCTCACCCCCTCCCTATGGCTACAGCCCTGCGTGAAGATGCTCTCTTATCCCTCACAGGCATGGAGGCTAAGCCTAATGGGAACTGTAGTTCCCATTAGGCCGTGATGTAGCAAGAATGAATGCGCATCGCAAACCAGGAAGTTTGTGAGAATAACGATTCAGGAGTGACGGAGGTGAATAAAACAGCTCGATTTCAACAGGTATCAAACTAGTTCTAACGCAAACATTACTTTTTACTTTATCAGCTACTGTCAGACTTTAATTTAAGAGGAAAATATTTTTGTCTTTACAACCCCTTTAAGGCCAGTTTCATCGGACCAAATCGATCGTGTGTACGGCCCATCGGACCGCTGTCCGTCGGACCAAAGTTTTAAAACTTGCTTTAAAATCGGTCCGATGGACGCCTGACCATCGGACCAAAACGATAATTAGTACGTAAAAACCCGCGCATGCTCAGAATCAAGTCGACGCATGCTTGGAAGCATTGAACTTTGTTTTTTCAGCACGTCGTTGTGTTCTACGTCACCGCATTCTGACCCAATCGGATTTTGGACTGATGGTATGTACGCACATCAGACCATCAGGCCACTTCAGCGGTGACCAGATGAAAACGGCCCGTCGGACCATTCTCATCGGACCGGTGTACGTGGCCTTATGCATGTGCACAGGAGGCATTCATTCCAGCACACAGGCACAGTGCTGAGAGTGTATGCTAAGCTGTGCATGCACAACTCAGTTTACATTAATTAGAAGATTGTAAACAGACAGGTAAGTTTGTTATAGTGCACTAAGACAATACTAAAGTCTCTTGTGCAATAAAAAACTGCCTTCTTACATTTTGATTTCCACTTTGATTTTTAAGGTGCCCACCAAGCATCTGAGAACCGAAAACTGCAAATTTCTGCTTCCCAAAAAGCAGGGAACCCAATTAGACATATTGGGCCAGATTCAGGTAGATGAGAGCATCTTTGCTCTGGAGTAACGCTTCTCATTTACGTTACTCTGCCGAAATTTTAGGAGCAAGTGCTGTTATTCATGAAGCACTTGCTCCTAAAGTTGCGGCAGCGCATCGCAAATGAGCCGGCGGAATTCAAATTGGGCGGGTACGGGGCGTGTATTATTAAAACTAAGCGCGATCCCGTGCCGAACGTACTGCGCATGCGTCGAGTGTCAATGCATCCCAGTGCGCATGCTCCAAATTCTGTGAGTGAACGTCAATGACGTCACATCCCCATTCATGAAAGTTTTACGCAAACGACGCGATATTTTTTTTTTCCGACGCGATGACGACACCTATACTTAACATAGGATACTCCACTAGGGGGCTGCTTTATCTTTACGCCGCGTATCGCTTCCGGAAACGTCGTAAAGTCACTGCGTCGCGCCCGAAAAAGATCGTGAATTTCCGACTCCCGCTGATTAACATATTTTTTCAGCGTTAATCAGGGGGAACACCCCCGGCGCCATTTTTAAGTTGAAGTAACGATGCGATGGCGAAATTCAATTGCGCCGATCGCATCGGAACTCCAACCCGGCGTTTCTTGTTTTCTGGTTACAGAAAACAAAAACGCCGGCTTAAAGTGACAGTTAGGCTGGCGGATCCATTGATCCGCCAGCCTAACTCTACCTGAATCTGGCCCATTATGGCCAGCCTCAAGACACTCACAGACCTTCAACACATCCAGTGTTTGGAAATTTCCCAAATCAGCGAGACACCCAGCCATATACAGGATACAACATATATTTTTAATAAACGAAAAACTTGGGCCCAGTACCTAATATTACAAGTCTGCCTATTAAAGATATCAAATCCTTGTAATCCTAAATTACCCACAAGGGTAGAAAGCAACATATTGCAAAGACTTGGAACAAAGGGATTCTTGGGATTTTGAGCAATGGTATCCTGTGCAGTTCGACCATTTTGTAACAAGTGATCGGTTATATCTGATGAATGAGTTATACCACTTGTGTGCACCCTGAAGCGTGTGATACAAAGAGCCATCACTTTGCCATACCAACGACTTGCTATAGCATTTCTCGCCTTGTGGAAGATGTTGATTTTCTTAATATTTTATTATATGCTGGATTAATTTTGCACAATCTATGCATTTTCCCTTTTCACTGTATTGTTTGTTGGATGTACTTTTGATTTGATACACCTTTATTGAATTTTTTTTTAACCACTTGTCTACTGGGCACTTTTTCCCCCTTTCTGGAAGGAAGAGAGGAAATATCCCTGGTGCCACACATCTACTGAGTCCAATGGTGGTATAAGACATGCTCAAATTTTGCTCCCACCAGGCCACACCCCCAATATGTTTCACTCTGCCCCCCAGAGCTTAGTAATGGGATTCTACCCCCTCCCTGCCCAGGTAAATTTTCTGCGTTCAGTGCTGTCACAATTTGAATGACAATTGCGCGGTCATGCAGCACTGTACTGTATATGAAATTTCTATCATTTTATTCACACAAATAGAGATTTCTTTTGGTGGTATTTAATCACCACTGTTGTTTTTTTGCTAAACAAAAAAAAAACTAAATATGTTGAAAAAATATATTATTTTTATAGTTTGTTATAAAGTTTTGCAAACAGATAATTGTTCTCCTTTACTGGTGTGCGCTGAGGAGGCTGCACTGATGGGCACTGATAGGATGCACTGATGGGTACTAATGGACACTGATGAGATAGCACTGATAGGTGGCACGGTTGGGCACTGATGAGGCGGCACTAAGGGGGGACTGATGAGGCTGGACTGATAGGTGGCACAGATGCACACTCATGGGCATGGATAGGCGGCACTGATGGGCACTGACATGCAGCAATTATGGGAACTAATAGGCACTGGTAGGTGACACTGATAAGCACTAATAATCAGCACTCATAGGTGACACTGATGAGGAGGCACTAATAGGCACTGATTGTCAGCACTGATGGATGCAATTTGGCAGCATCAATGAGCACTGATTGGCTGCACTGGTGGGCACTGATTGACAGCACTGGTGGACACTGATGGGCAGCACTGGTGGGCACTGTTGGAACTGCATCAATAGTCAGGACACTGATAATAAGTGCCCTAGCGCAGGCAGGGTGATCACAAGAGGATATCCACGGGCACCCTCCTGGCAAAGTAAGACTGCGCTGTAGCTGTCTTTCAGAAGTGGTTAAAGCAAAACTCCATTTTTGTTGAGAAAAAGACAATCCCCTTTGGGTGATCTATGTACATTGCAATGATTATAACAGCTTTTGTTGCAGAATCCTACCTTTTGTCATTCTGAAGAAATCTATGTGTGTTTGTCTGTGCCTCTGCACCTAGTGGGTCTAATGGGAGTGGTTTCATAATTAACTGTCAGGTGTGCAGCTGTAGGGCACTAATGAGGAAATCTGCAGGACCTGCGTCCCTTAAGACGGGTTCCTATTGAAAGTCTCTCTCCAAAAATGTAATTTTTATTGCAGGGGATGCCTGAAATCTGACTTGTAACTTAGGCAGACTTCTGGGAAAATTGGCGAGCCAATCACACAAGAAGGAAATTATGTTTCTGGGGAGTGGTCAGTACACACTCTGTGTACAGAAAAAGTAAAGGTAATTTTTAATAATTTTTTTTCATTTAACCACTTAAGACCCGGACCAATACGCTGGCAAATGACCCAAGGGGCTTTTGCGATTCAGCACTGCGTCGCTTTAACAGACAATTGCGCGGTCGTGCGACGTGGCTCCCAAACAAAATTTGCGTCCTTTTTTTCCCACAAATAGAGCTTTCTTTTGGTGGTATTTGATCGCCTCTGCGATTTTTATTTTTTGCGCTATATACAAAAATAGAGCGACATTTTTGAAAAAAAATCAATATTTTTTACTTTTTGTTATAATAAAAAACCAATAAACTAAATTTTAGTCAAACATTTAGGCCAAAATTTATTTAGCCACATGTCTTTAGTAAAAAAAAAATCGCATTAAAAAAAAATTAGCTACCTAGCGGGAACAGCGACACTAATACAGCGATCAGAAAAATGATCGCTTAGTGACGCTGGCAATAGGGAGTGAAAGGGTTAACTAGGGCAGTGATCAAGGGGTTAAAACTTTATTGGGGGGGGTGGGGGGGCTACCCTGACACTAACACTGACTGACTGTCACACTGTCTGTCACACTGACACTAAATACAGTAATCATACATGTATGATTACTGCATTCAGTGACACTGTGACAGGGGGGAGGGGGGGGGGCAATCGCGGGGGTTAAATGTGTTTGTGTGTGTGTAAGTGTGCTGTTTGGTGCAGGACTTACTTGGTGTGTTGTGATCTCTCCTCAGCGGCGCTTGAAACAAACGCCGAGGGAGAGATCACGTCGCTTCCTCCTTCCTGTGTTTACACAGGAGGAGGAAGTGACAGGGCGGGCGGGCGCGCGCATTGGCTGGGAGCGATCCGGAGGGGGCGGATGAAAACGGATAGCCGCCCCCACTTGTCGGATCGCTCCTGCAGCCGCGCGGACCGCCGCATGTACGGGGGGGGGGGGGGGCCCGATCGGACCCCCGATCCCCCCCAAGGCACCAAAGTATATATACGTTGATGTGCCTGTCGGTGCCATTCTGCCGACGTAAATGTACATGCGGCGGTCCTTAAGTGGTTAAAGAAGCCTATCCTGCTTCACTGTTTAGCCGCTTAAAGCCCGCTGCATGGCTATGTACGTCAACAGAATGGCACGTACAGGCAAATGGGCGTACATGTACGTCCCTGCCTTCTAGCGGGTCGGGGGTCCAATCGGGACCCCCTCCGCTGCGTGCGGCGGGCAGCTTACCTCCGGGAGCGATCCGGGATGAGTGGGCGGCTGTTAGTTTTTTTTTACGCCCCCTCGTGATCGCTTCCAGCCTATCCCCTGAGCCTCCGCCGTGTCACTTCCTCTGCCTGTGTAATGTAAACACAGGCAGGGGAAGTGATGTGAGCTCTCCTCTCGGCGGTATTTTCAATCCACCGAGAGGAGAGAAGACTCACAGTAAGTTCCACACACATAGGCACATTTAACCTCTTCCGATCACCCCCCCCAGCCCCCATCACACTGTCACTGATTGCAGTGATCATTTATTTACTGATCACTGCATTTAGTGTCAGTGTGACAGTTAGTGTGACAGGCAGTTAGTGTTAGGTCCAGGGTTGCCCTGTACCCCCTAATACATTTTTAACCCCTTGATCACCGCCCTAGTTAACCCTTTCACCCCCTATTGCCAGCGTCACTAAGCAATCGTTTTTCTGATCGCTGTATTAGTGTCGCTGTTGCCGCTAGGTAGCTAATTTTTTTTTATTGCAATTTTTTTTTTACTATAGACATGTGGCTGAATACATTTTGGCCTAAATGTTTGACTAAAATTTAGTTTGTTCGATTTTTCTTATAACAAAAAGTAAAAAATATTGTTTTTTTTCTCAAAAATTTCGCTATATTTTTGTTTATAGCGCAAAAATAAAAATCGCAGAGGCAATCAAATACCATCAAAAGAAAGCTCTATTTGTGGGAAGAAAAGGACGCAAATTTTGTTTGGAAGCCACGTCGCACGACCGCGCAATTGTCTGTTAAAGCGACGCAGTGCTGAATTGTAAAAACGCCTCTGGGCATTTATCATCATATTGGTCCAGGGCTTAAGTGGTTAATTATAACATTCAATTACAATATTATTAGTGTCGCAATTATATATTCAATATTATTTTTTTTTATTTGCCATTTTATTTCCACACAAAAGTGGAGTTATCCTTTAATATATATTTATTGATGCATTTATTGACTCAATGCACTCCTTTCTGTTTGTATTTATTATAGTTTGAATTGTATTTTTTTATATCTGACATTTTGAGTAGTGCTGTATGTTGTATATATAACATATTCTAATACCATCCAGATATTTATACAGTGGTTTTGGTTGAATAAATCAAGGATGTAAAATTAGGCAATATTTTACAATTGCATCTGCTCTACCACTGGCACTGTGGATGGAGTAAACATCTACTGGACATAAGAAAAGTGTTTATCTGACATAGCTACAGTGCATGGGCAGCAAATAATCTGAACAAAAAGACAAGTGTCCATTCACAGGGAAAACCTTTCAGGTCTCCATTCCTCGGTAAATCAAAAATTCAAGAGAGAGGCCCTTGTACCTTTGGTGGTCACTTACTACCCACAGCTAAAGATCCGATGCAAAATCATATTGTCACCCCAACCAGTACTACACAAGATGACATTCTATAGGATACCACCAAGCTCCTCATTCACTCCCTTATCTCTCGCCTTAACTATTCCAACTCCCTTCTCATTGGACTGCCTCGCCATAGGCTATCACCTCTTCAGTCTATCATGAATGCTGCTGCCAGACTTATCCACCTTACCAACCGCTTAATGTTTACCAACACTCTCCTCCAATCCCTACATTGGCTCCCGATTGCCCAGCAAATTAAATTCAAAATACTAACCACAACTTACAAAGCTATCCACAACTCTGCCCCGAGCTACATCACCAATCTTGTCTTCAAACATATCCCAAACTGTCCTCTCCGCTCTTCTCAAGACCTCCTACTGTCAAGCTCTTTCGTCTCCTCCTCCCATGTTTGTCTCCAGGATTTCTTCAGAGCCTCTCCCATCCTCTGGAACTTGCTACCTCAACCTGTCCAGCGATCCCCTACTCTTGCTACCTTCAGGTGATCCCTGAAAACTCATCGGGGAAGCCTATCACCTCTCCAACTAATCTTTTACCACTTCTATCAGCTCATTCCCCACAGTTACAACCTTTTGTACCACCTGCCCCACCCTATTAGATTGTAAGCTCTTCTGAGCAGGACCCTCTTAATCCTCTTGTATTTTATTGTATTATAACTGTATTGTCTCCCTTTTATAGTGTAAAGTGCTGCGTAAACTGTTGACACTATATAAATCCTGTATAATAATAATAATAATAATATATTATCAGATCATTTGCTCCTGTCTTTTAGGCAAACTCCTGGGCTAAAATAAATCACTATCTGAAGTGCCTTAAAAAAAAAACATCTGAGAGTAACACATATCCTACACTGCTAACTGCATGCACCACATTTTTAGCTGGTTCACAAAATCAGGGGCATATTGTCCCAAATGTACTCCTCCATTGTGGTGTATCTTATTATGTGCATGCAGTGTCCCACTGTAAGACTATATATGAGTGAGATGGGGTGAACACTTTGTAAGTAGATGTCCTTAACCACTTAAGACCCGGACCAATACGCTGGCAAATGACCCAAGGGGTTTTTGCGATTCGGCACTGCGTCGCTTTAACAGACAATTGCGCGGTCGTGCGACGTGGCTCCCAAACAAAATTTGCGTCCTTTTTTTCCCACAAATAGAGCTTTCTTTTGGTGGTATTTGATCGCCTCTGCGATTTTTATTTTTTGCGCTATATACAAAAATAGAGCGACATTTTTGAAAAAAAAACAATATTTTTTAGTTTTTGTTATAATAAAAAACCAATAAACTAAATTTTAGTCAAACATTTAGGCCAAAATTTATTTAGCCACATGTCTTTAGTAAAAAAAAATCGCATTAAAAAAAAATTAGCTACCTAGCGGGAACAGCGACACTAATACAGCGATCAGAAAAATGATCGCTTAGTGACGCTGGCAATAGGGAGTGAAAGGGTTAACTAGGGCAGTGATCAAGGGGTTAAAACTTTATTGGGGGGGGTGGGGGGGGCTACCCTGACACTAACACTGAGTGACTGTCACACTGTCTGTCACACTGACACTAAATACAGTAATCATACATGTATGATTACTGCATTCAGTGACACTGTGACAGGGGGGAGGGGGGGGGCGATCGCGGGGGTTAAATGTGATTTTGTGTGTAGTGTAGTGTAGTGTTAGTGCAGACTTACTTGTAGTGTGGTGATCTCTCCTCAGCGGCGCTTGAAACAAACGCCGAGGGAGAGATCACGTCGCTTCCTCCTTCCTGTGTTTACACAGGAGGAGGAAGTGACAGGTCAGGCGGGCGCGCGCATTGGCTGGGAGCGATCCGGAGGGGGCGGATGAAAACGGATAGCCGCCCCCACTCGTCGGATCGCTCCTGCAGCCGCGCGGACCGCCGCATGTACGGGGGGGGGGTCCGATCGGACCCCCGATCCCCCCCAAGGCACCAACGTATATATACGTTGATGTGCCTGTCGGTGCCATTCTGCCGACGTAAATGTACATGCGGCGGTCCTTAAGTGGTTAATAAAACAGTATTGAGGATCTAAAGGTCATCATTCTCATAGGTAGTTTTAAGATTCAGAGGGGAAAGAACAGGGACATAAATTCATGCAGAAATCTAATACCGGTACATTGTATAGTGGCCTAAATGGAAAGAAGAGTTTCACTAGGACCTTAACTGAGCTTTCATCTTTTTGTAGCTTGTAGTTCTGCTCCTCTGCAGATAAAAGATAAAGGGACAAAATGTCATGATCAAAGGTATTAATTTCACACCTTTGCTGTATTGCCTGGACTCATTTAAAAATATCTTTCTTGTTTCACTGATCTGTATCTATGTCTTAACTAGACATAGATCGACTTGTTTGTTGCCGATTTAATTAACTTGTGCTCTTTGATGCCCACTGTATTTGTGTAATTTTAGGAGATTTTTTATTTATTTCAAAAGGCACTAAGCCTTATGGACAGAACAAAGTATTCTTGGAAGCCACCACAACAATCATGTTTAATTTGATGACTAAAGGTGTCACCGATATTTTAATATTATCAATTTCCTGGTGATACATCAGACAGGAAGCTTTACATTGTGGGCTTCAGTAAGGAAACACGCTCCAACATGTGAGAAGTTTTGTAAAATTTCACAGGGAAGGGATACAGAGAACTCAGATTAGGTTGAAATTAGAAGATTTCTTGATTTAGCCCAACGGCAGTGTTTGCTAGATAACATTAGCATTTTGCAAATCGGTTTTACTTCCTACCTGAAACTCTTCAACTTCTCTGTTAACCAATACAAAAAATTTCTTCTTTAAGTTTTGCCTTTGCCCCTGCTTCCCCTATGTTGATACTTTTTTGTAAGTTGCTAGAAATGTGGTTTTGAATGACTACTTCACATATTTAAAGCGGAGGTTCACCCTAATTTTTGAGTTCATGGCAATAAAACAGCATTGCATTGAAAAAAACAACTACGTTTTTTTTGTTTTTTTTTTTCTTTAGCCTTACCCCTTTTCTTCAAGGCTTTCTGCCCTGTGAATCACCTTCCACCGCGGGGGAATGGGCGTGTGTTTTGATTTTCCCCGACGGCGCTATGTCTCCTGGGACTCAGACCTCACAATCCCAGGAGACGCGCTCTGCTGTGTTAGCGCGAGATTTCGCCGGTGAAAAAATCCTCGGACCTATGCAGAATTCCGGTGCTCGTACGTCAGAGCACAGCTGATCGCATGCAGACGCTTTTTCGGTCCGTGAAACTCATAGACTCGGGTGGGCGGGCAGAGGCGGAGAAGGATTCTAAATGACATTATCTCCAGCACCGCCTCCAGCCCCGTCCCTAAAGCAGGTGCGTGAAAAACATAGACTCAGGTGGGTGGGCGAAGGCGGAGCAACATTCTGAATGACATTATCGCCAGCACCGCCTTCAGCCCTGTCCCTAACAGACACTAGCCTGCTGCTGAGAGCGGAGGAGGGGAGGACATTGTATATAGAGTGTGGGGGACTCAGTGTATACATTGTATCCTCTATGGGAGGAGCTGCACCATCAGCCAATCACATTCTATCTTTAGATTCATTCTGTCTTCTCCAGTCTTTTTAATAAATCTTCCCCCCAATATACCACACATTGTAGGGAACACCCCCCACCACCATTCTGCCAGCTATAGGCATCACGCCCCCACACCACCATCCTCCCAGCTATAGGGATCACCCCCCCACACCACCATCCTCCCAGCTATAGGGATCACCCCCCACCATCTTCCCAGCTATAGGGTCCATCCCCCCACACCACCATCCTCCCAGCTATAGGGATCACCCCCCCACACCGCCATCCTCCCAGCTATAGGGATCACCCCCCCCACACCACCATCCTCTTAGCTATAGGGATTACCCCTGTGGGGAGGGTGATCCCTATAGCTGGGAGGATGGTGGTGGGGGGGGTAATCCCTATAGCTGGGAGGATGGTGGTGGGGGGGTGATCCCTATAGCTGGGAGGATGGTGGTGGGGGGTGTTCCCTACAATGTGTGGTATATTGGGGGGAAGATTTATTAAAAAGACTGGAGAAGACAGAATGAATCTAAAGATAGAATGTGATTGGCTGATGGTGCAGCTCCTCTCATAGAGGATACAATGTATACACTGAGTCCCCCACACTCTATATACAATGTCCTCCCCTCCTCTGCTATCAGCAGCAGGTTAGTGTCTGTTAGGGACAGGGCTGGAGGCGGTGCTGGTGATAATGTCATTCAGAATGTTGCTCCGCCTCCGCCCGCCCACCCGAGTCTATGTTTTTCACGGACCTGCTTTAGGGACGGGGCTGGAGGCGGTGCTGGAGATAATGTCATTTAGAATACTTCTCCGCCTCCGCCCGCCCACCCGAGTCTATGAGTTTCACGGACCGAAAAAGCATCTGCGCATGCGACGATCAGCTGTGCTCTGACGTACGAGCACCGGAAGTGACGCGGGTCCGATTTCTGCATAGGTCCGAGGATGCCATGTGCGGGATAGAGCAGTGAATGCTGGGACAGCATTCACTGCATCCCGGATGTCTAGACAGGTGGGCTTCAGGAGTGCCCACACTAAAGATGGAAACGTCCATCGCTGTATTTTATAAAACATCGTTTTGGATAAAATGGGGACAAATGTGGCTGCAAGAATGGGAGAGGTGAGTGTAAGTTTACATATACAAACAGCGCACGAATGACAGGGAAAAAAATAAAGTTTTTCCCGCAGAACCGCCGCTTTAAACATTTTTTATTTTAATTTTAGTGTTCCTTTAAACCAGACTGGGTGCACTGGTATATGGAGAACTGCACGAAAATAGAATTATCATATGATGAGATTATAATTATATATCCAGGTGCGTGGCCAAGAATAGAAAATCATTGAAATGGTGACTGCAGGTGCTCTCTGTAGCTACTGCCCTATGGTGCTGAACTGAGTATATCGACAATAGGAGGGAGCTGCTGAGCAGGGAGATTTAAACAGATAGGCAGCACTGCACTGTGGGAAGGGGAAGTCCAGAGTACTGTAATTAAGAGTTTTTGATCTGCATTTCTCAGGAGATTGCCAAGAGGAGACTGTACAGGACACAGTTTCCTCTTGTCATGAGGAAGATCAGAGGGTGCACATTGCTGTCCTGTGTTCACTACCACTGCTGCATATCATTGACCTGCATGGGAACTAGAGGGCTGGGTCAAGGGTTCCTGACAGCCCGTGCAACCTGGGTGCAGAGGAGAAATTGGACTAATCTCTGTGTGTGTGACCAGATGGTAAGCTGCAGTATCACTGGGACTAGTTATATGCTGCTGTGGTCATTTACTATCTGCTACTAGAAAGACTGAGCCATTTAGGAACTGGCCATACAGCCATCTAGAAGCCTTATTTCTGCCTGCGGGCTTGACTGGGACCATTCTCATATGCACCAACAGCACTACTAGGCCCCCACTGCTAGCCGGCTGTAGAGTTAAAAATAAAGACTGCTCCTTTACAACTGCTACACAGAGACCTTCATCTATTGCTTATGCCATGAGGTACCTCTCAGCAAACATTGAACCATATTCTAGCCATTCTCCTAGAGTGCACTCTAGTCTAGTTATTGTATTATTATTTACATTGCAGTTAAAGCTTATATGCACTGTTTATTGCTGACTTTTCTGATTCATGAGTCAATCCCAATCCAGTGGTACAGTACTCTACTTTAGGTTTCTTTGGCATAGTGATTATACTGTATTGTACTGTATTGTACTGTATTGAACTGTATGATCTTTTATGCTGACCCACCATTGATTCTAACCCATACCAATACATGTTAGATATCTATTTTCTGGTGCTAATTCACTGTTACCAGTATCTAGACTTATGTTTTTACAAGTGCTTGTAATATATTCATTCAACCAGATGTGTCAGAGGGGCTGAGGTTGTTCTTGAAGTCAAGGCACAGAACAGAGAATCCAAATTACCAAGCTCTCCTGCCAAGGTAGCATCACAAATAAATTAATGATAATAAGGAACTTTGCACTGCAGTTTCTATTAATTTTTGCCAAAGGCTACATAATGGAAAGCATGCTCTATCACCCCGAAGTAACAGTGAAATAGCTGCTAACAGGGCACATGACATCTGTTGTTCAGATGTCATGTGCCCTTTAGTGACAACAAAGCCTGGCTTCATTCACAAGAGAGAGGCTGTGAGCACTGTACAAGTAATGTGCTTTACGCAAATTACCAAGGCTGATTACTGCATTAAACCAAAAAGAAGCAAGCTTTATCCTGTGTTACTTGTTGGGAATTTACACCTTAATTTTTATGAAGAGAGAGGGTCTTCTGATTGATAAACATTTTAATGTGCTCGCATTAACAAACAGAATGAGAATGTATAATTTTGCAAATGACAGGTCTAATTACTGTGCTTACACCCCTCACTTACTACAGAAAATAAACATGGCTTAAAAAAAAAAGATAAAGTGTGACCAAAAATATATAATTTTTTTAGAATTTATTAGAATGTATTCTTTCAATGGGTTGGAGCGCATTCTTATGGGATTGTGAAAGTCTTGTTTTCCCTGGACGCAGGTATGCTTTTTTCTTTAACCATTTCAGCCCCGGACCATTTGGCTACCAAATGAACGGGGGGGGGGCACTTCATATGATTGGGCACGGCGTCGATTTAACTGACAATTGCACGGTCCTGCGACGTGGCTCCCAAACAAAATTGACGTCTTTTTTCCCACAAATATCGTTTTCTTTTTGTGGTATTTGATCACCTCTGCAGTTTTTATTTTTTTACACTATAAACAAAAATAGAGCGACCATTTTGAACAAAAAACAACAATATTTGTTTTTTGCTATAATAAATATCCCCACTTTTTTTTAAAAAAAGCAATTTTTTCTCAGTTTAGGCTGTACTCTTCTACATATTTTTGGGAAAAAAATAGGCGTATATTGATTGGTTTGTGCAAAAGTTATAGCGTCTACAAAATAGGGGGTAGTTTATGGCATTTTTATTATTTGTTTACTAGTAATGGCGGTGGTCTGCAATTTTTATTGTGACTGTGACTTTATGGAGGACACATCAGACACTTTTGACACATTTTTGGGAACATTGTAATTTTTACAGCAAACAGTGCTATAAAAATGCACTGATTACTGTAAAAATTACACTGGCAGGAAAGGGGTTAACCACAAGGGGCCACTAAATGGGTTAAGTGTGTGTTAGGGAGTGATTCTAACTGTTAGGGGGAGGAGGTACCAGTGACACATCAGTAATCACTGTTCCCGATCACAGGGAATAGTAGATCTCTAACATGTCACTAGGCAGAACAGGGGAATGCCTTGTTTACAAAGACATCCCCCTGTTCTGCCTTTGTCAAAGAAAAAAGGGAATATGTGGGACTTTGAATGAGACGCAACAGAGGAATATTGCACCTCCATCCCTGGTTGCTATGCAAAAAAGAGGGGAGGGTGGGACTTTAGATGAGGTGTGTGGGGTAGAGCCAGACAAAAACATATACATATGTACAAAATTATATTCTTTATTAGACCAAAAATAGGGCATAGATCAACCCATATAAATGCATAATGGCACATTGGCATATCAAATACAAAGTATCAACATACATATTGAGGATAGTAACCAACATGACACAGAAAGTAAAAATTGTACATCACAGTCCCCCTAATGGAGTAGACATAACATTATATCGAGGTGGTAAAGCAATAAAACCATCTAGAATTATAAATATGAAATTGATGCATCAAAATCAGCTCGACAAGGTTTCGTGGACTTCTATCCATTCATCAGGAGCAAGTGCATCGATACACAAAAAATGGGGATACAAATCACCATTATAGTTTGATATAACCACAGACTGGGTGGGTGGAGGGATTAAGGATAATGATAAACGGCCATAACTGAAAGTACTCACATAAGAACCAATACTGAGACCATGTGATTTCACATTCCAGAAGTCAGCCAGATAGATATGTCCAGATATGTCTGCCTTTGCCGCCCGCCTGCTGGCGCACTCCTGCAGCACATTGCATTGTATTTGGGGGTGATGGGGCTGTAAAAGCAGTGGACCTTTAATTTTTGATGGAATTTCCACTTCAAAAATCCACAGTGTCTTGACTATCTCCATTTTTGAACTTTGTGTGCATTTATCATTAGCAGGTCTCCCTAAAATTCCCATCATCCCCTCTGAACCCAGAAATAGTTTGCCCACCTCCTACAGAAGCCAAATAATTGGTATAAAGTGCATGTAAAAACCCAGTACACCAACGCAGTCTGCCATTTTATGAGTTCTATGCAGAGTGAGAGTGTGGGGTAGGGTACCACCATGTGATAGGCAGGTGGCTAGTTACTAGCAATTATACCCACACTAACTTTTGTAGAAATATGCACAAGCTAATATTTTTGCAATGCTAAGGAAGTGATAGGTTACTAGTATGTTCAGTTACTCTGAAAGCATTTTTCTAAATACCATTTTTTTTTATTATTTTTTATTGCCACTACTTTTACAGCCAGGCATTAAACTGTTCAGTATTGCAATGTAAGTACAATTTTAAACCTTCTTTTGATAAAATACGCTGTAGTTTAAGTCTCCTGAGCTGACCATCCTTTTTCAAACTCAGTACACTAAAAGCTGCACTTACATAGAAAAAAATAGGTTTGCTTTGACAAAATACATTCCTCTTTAAGTCTCGTGAGTTAATCTATTCCCAGGCTCAGTGTAGTAAAAGCTGCACTTTTTGGACCAAATTTAAAGGTCTGTTTTAACAGATTATGTTGCTGTTTTAGAAACAGAAGGTGATAATCTGTTTCCAAATGCAGTGTG
Organism: Rana kukunoris; assembly: GCA_029574335.1. Taxonomy (NCBI): domain Eukaryota; kingdom Metazoa; phylum Chordata; class Amphibia; order Anura; family Ranidae; genus Rana; species Rana kukunoris. Next base: position 505,342,771 of record CM056050.1, on the reverse strand, counting down.
CTAAAAGCCGCACTTTTTTTGTAGAAAAACAAAAGCCGTGTTCTTACTAAATACTTTGCTCTTTTAGATCATGGGTCTTCAAACTACGGCCCTCCAGTTGTTCAGGAACTACAATTCCCATCATGCCTAGTCATGTCTGTGAATGTCAGTGTGTCACAATGCCTCATGGGATGTGTAGTTCTACAACAGCTGGAGGGCCGTAGTTTGAGGATCCCTGTTTTAGATCAAGTAGCTTAAAAAGAGGTCTATCCTGACAAATAACCTGCTGTTTTAGCCCTGACAATTCTGACAATTTATTTAAAAACAGTATAACCAAAAATCTTTGTTTAAAAATTAGCGGACTAGTTTAAAAAAATACTTTGCTGTTTTAGTTCCAGAAACTTACTATTTATTAACTCACTGTACTTGATTCTACACATTTTTGGGAAAAAATACAGGTCAATTTCTACAAAATTTCTACACCCTGTACAACCACTTTTACCTACAGGAACGTCTATATTAAGGCTTACTTGTAAGTGCTGAAAAGGAGATATTTACAATAAAGGTGTGTGCATTTTAAAAAGGGCAGATCATGCCGTTTCTAAAGGGATCATGCCGTGACTGGCAGCTCCCGAGCACATGCGTGGGAGTGACATCACGTGACTCTGGCCAGTCACAGAGCCGGAGTTTGCGGCCCTGGAAGGAAGAGAGGTGAAGATGGACACTTGCTGCCAGTGGGGACAGCGGTGACATCGCAGGGTTCGGTTTCAGGTAAGTGACACATAATGGGCTACTATGCGACACATAGTAGCCCATTATGCTTTGCGTTTGCAGGGAAATAAAGGGGAAGTAAAACCCATCAGGATTTAATTCCTCTTTAAAGTTTTAGTCCTAGGCGCATACTATTCCTAGCTACAGTCAGTGAATTAAAAACATTTTTTTTGTGCTAAAAGCCAAACACCCATTTGGACAAAATAGCTTGCAGTTTTTGTCCTAAAAGCTGACTATCCATATCCACATTAAAGTGGTTGTAAACCCTCTGGTGGAAGTTACATCTACAGGTAAGCCTAGATTAAAGCTTACCTGTAGGTGCTTGCAATATCTCTGAGACTTACACGGTCTCTGAGGTATTTGCAATTTCCTCGAGCGATGCCTTCTTCTGTGCATGCGCCGTCTTGAAAGGGCACCCTGTGCTGTTTCAAGCTGGGGTCATGTCATTAAAGGTGACTCCCGTGCGCATGCACGGGAGTGACATCATGTGACTCTGGACAGTCACAAAGCCAGAGTTTGCAGCCCTTTGGAAGAAGAGAGGTGATGATGGACGCTCGCTGCCATGGAGGAAGACGGCGACATTGTGGGCTTCTACTGCAGGTAAGCGTCACATAATGGACTGCGATGCATTGCAGCGTATTATGCTTTACCTTTGCAGGGAGACATAGAGGAAGTAAACCCCATCGGGGGTTTACTTCTTCTTTAAAAATAGTAAATGTTGTATTTCTTGGGAACAATACAGGTTTGTTTTAAAATAATCTGTTGCTGCTTTAGTCACATGACTTGGCATGTTTTATTTCAAGCACAGTGTACTAAAAGGTGCTGATTCTATGAAACAATTTGTCTACTAATAGGGCATATCTTAATCACACTGCTACTAGCATGCCAGTATTGTGGCATAATTCTTGCCTAGGCTTTCCTTGTAACCCCCCGTTTCTCAATTCGTGGCATCACCCACCCTGGTTCTCTGCTCCAGGGGGCCCATGCCTGAAGCTGTGTGAGGGTTCTGATGGCTCTTTATATGTTCCCATTTGTGAGTGGGGATGTTATGCATCACATTTACAACTGGGTTCAAGGGTTAACTCCCCAAACACAAATGAGTTCAGCTTTGTTTGTTGATAGTTGCTTTGAGATGGTTGTGTCTCTGTTGAGGCCAGAAAACTACTGCTGTGTAGGGATGAGCCGAACACCCCCGCGTTCGGGTCACACCAGAACCATCGAACGGTCCGATCGTTCGCACATTTAGAACCCCATTGAAGTCTATGGGACTCGAACGTTCGAATTAAAGAAACGGTCGTGTTAAAGACCAATTTTCAAGTTATTGTTGGAAAACGTCTTTCAGAACCCAGGTCTTGCCCGAGGGAACATGTATCAATGGAAAAAAGTCTTACAAACGGTCGTTTTTTCAGGAGCAGGACTCCTGAAAAAACAACCGTTTTTAAAACTTTTTTTTCCATTGATAGTAGTATCAATGGAAAAAAAGTTTTAAAAACCGTCATTTTAAAGACCAATTTTCAAGTTATTGTTGGAAAACGTCTTTCAGAACCCGGGTCTTTCCCCAGGGAACATGTATCAATGGAAAAAAGTCTTACAAACGGTCGTTTTTTCAGGAGCAGGACTCCTGAAAAAACAACCGTTTTTAAAACTTTTTTTTCCATTGATAGTAGTATCAATGGAAAAAAAGTTTTAAACACGGTCGTTTTAAAGACCAATTTTCAAGTTATTGTTGGAAAACATCTTTCAGAACCCGGGTCTTGCCCCAGGGAACATGTATCAATGGAAAAAAAGTTTTAAAAACGGTCGTTTCGTTTCACTCGAATTTGCCGCGAACTATCGTTTTTGTTCGAAATTCGACGAACGATCGAACGGACGATGTTCGAGTCGAACATACGTTCGTTTCGAACGCGAAGCTCATCCCTACTGCTGTGTACTTCATATAAAGCTGTCAACATCCCAGAATATTTTATATGTGTGCAGTTTGCTTGAGTGGCCCAGGACTTAAGCATTGGATTATATGGTTTTAACACATAGATCATACCCCAGCAAGGGTAAGTTAGACAAGAGTATCGACAGGAGGAGTAGCCAAAAGCCATTCCCAGGAGTAACCAAATTCCATTCCCAGGGGTAACTAAAGCCAAAAATCATTGTAAGGGGTGACCAAAGCCAAATGTCAGGACCAGAATAAGAGGCAATCTCATATACTCAAAATGAAAAAAACTATATCAGGAGATCTGGAACAATATTTCAAGATTTCTGGTGCACAAGTGCCAAATGCCTGGGAGTGACATCACACAGAAGTGATGACTCCCATGGGAGGTAAGTAAGCAAGAGGCATGCCAAACAGCAAGATATTTTACCAAAACAAACTGTACTTTTGCTAAAAAATACAGCTTACTCAATGCTTACCGTGGATATGGATATGTCACTTTTCCTGAAAGAAAGTCATAATGATTCTCCTGCACCTACTCTGCCAATAATAAACATGTCATTGAGTTTACCCTCAAGTAAAGGCATGGACAATCTTGAGACATGCTGATAGGTTAATAAGCTCTGACCAAAATGGTTCTGAAGTATGCATTGCTTGTATAATTGTGTTAGTAGAACTCTTAGCTACTTTGGAGATAAGGACTAATGATATTATACATTTTCTTTAGCTTATTAAAGATTACTATTAACTTTAATGTATATTCTTTTAATTTATAATAATAAAAAAAATCAACAACAACATAATTTACATTACAAGCACAAAAGACGGAACAGAGAAAAGTATAGAATGATAGTGAATGTTCTGTATAACTGAGTTATATAAATGGAGAATAAATAAATAATAGAAACATATTTTTTTTTTCAACAGTAAAGTTTATTGAATGGCTTATAAAGAAAACATATAAAAAAAAAAATAACATTGGTTGATGACACAAACAAAAGCAACACTGAGTAGTGGAAGACAATGGTGGCAACCAGAGAGACTGGTACAAAAAGGTCTTCAGTACATAGCTTATACAAATATTCCAACAGAGCAGTAAGTTACAAGTAGGTCCCTGGCATATAGGACACAAAAGGGAGGATCCACATATCAGGAAGGTTTGTGGTTAGTCCAGAGGGGGGGGGCGGGGTGGAAGAAGAGGATGGGAGAGGGGTGGGGAGGAGATACGTTTGAAAAAAGGGGAGAGGAGGAATGGGGGGGGGGGGGCGAGAGGGATAGACAGATGTGACTAAATGGCTGATAGTGGACTGACCCCACGGATTTATCAGGGGCTCTTAATGTAAGGTTTCTGGCCAATATTTAGTAACATTTTAAGGCAGTTATGGCCAATATCAGTAAGTTTATACAATGGCAACACCCGATTAACGAGGCAGCACCACTGCTGTATTGTAATGGGAGCGGGCAACTTCCAATTAAGGAGAATAGACTTCCTAGCATAATAAAATATATAGAACAAAAATAAATGTTTATGATGGGTAGTATTCAATGTGTCACAGATATCCAGTAGAGGAACCAACGGGGTTTATAGGCACCACCACCCAACTTAAAGCAATGAGTTCAGACACCACCTCACTCCAAAATTATTGCATAGTAGGGCAAGACCAGACCCTGTGTTTGGAAATACACACATCCATTCTGAGTTTGAAACAAGTGGAATCCAGCTGTGGATAAATTATAGAGATACATTGAAGGGATAGAGTGGCTCTTAGGTGTCGTTTAATAGAAAATACTGTTCTCTTTCGTTCCTTACTATTTCTGCTACTTCATTATCTTAGAGAAATGCTTAATTTAGTTGCCTTTGGGTTCCAGATGTAGTCATTTTCATTCTTACGGGGGCGTGGTCAGATAAAGTAGTCATTTCTATATTGGACTTCTATATTGGACTTGAATACGTCCCGAGAATAGAATGTGTAGTCTAATACTTTAGGGTGCAAGACCCTCCATATGTCCATTATTTGGCACAAGTGCATTTTCTGTTTAATCTTTCTTACTGAACATTCGTCTCCTGTGACCGGAAAGTACTGTTCACCCCCGGGTCCATACAGAAATTCAAATCTCCCATTATTATAACATATCCTTTCTTAAAGTCCATTAGTTTTGTTGGTTCTGATTAGGGGAATAAATGTTTACTAATGTGCATGACATTTCACACAGTTTACCCTTCAGGAAGATATATCTCCCTTCCGGGTCAGTCAGCCTATCCTCCAATCTGAACCTCATAGCTTTAGCGAATCCAATTGCCACTCCCCTCGCTCTCCTTGTTGTAGAATCAGCATAGTACTAAGTGGGGAATTCCGCAAAGTACAATTTCACGTCTGTATCGTGTGTAAGGTGGGTCACACCCTTGGGGTGAAAATCGTAAGGGGAAAATGGCTTCCCTGAAGCCTGTTGAGCCTGTTGTGAAATCGTGCAATCACATCTCTTAGCACATCCCCTGCTATTTCAGTGGGCTTTCTGATCCTATGGGTCCTTTCAAATTATTATTTTTTCTCTAGCTCTTTTATTCCCAGCATATAGCCAAATATTTTGTCCATTTTATCTTGTAAATCCTAATTTTCTCCTTGATTCTCTGGTAGACCTCTAATCCTGATATTTTTCCTTTGGTTTCTATTTTCTTGGTCTTCAATTTTATACATCTTATATTTTTTTTTCTCTATATATCTCTTCTATCTGTTCCTTCCGGCCTTTTGTTTCAACCCTATGGTTATTCAATCTTTCTTCTGTTTCCTCTACCCTTTTGAGCATATGTTTCATATCTTGACGTAAGATTGCTATTTCTCCCTTTATTGATGTTTCCAGCCTTGTTTCCAATCTCGCAAACATTTCTGCCATATCTACTTTTGTAATTGATTTCTTTTTTTGTCTAGGGTCCACTTCCTCTTAATTTTCTTCACTTATTGATGAAGGGGGTCTATTTCTTCTTGTTGTTGTCTAAGTCCACTCTTTTGGGTGCCCTCTGCAACTTTAGTTTTGGTTCCCACTTTTGTTCCAGGGCTATCTTTTCCCCCTTGCGCTTGTTCTAAGATCTAGCAGGAAAAATGGCAGAGGTTTCCGGACTAATATGCTGACTTCCCAAGCAAAAGTTCAATAGGTGGCATGATAGTAGTGACCCCCTTATGTTTTTTAAGGCTAAGGACTTTACTGCCCACTAGGTGGATTTCCTGTAAGATACAAATAGGGGGATAATACTTTTTAAGATATGTAAAGACTAAGGATGAGCCGAACACCCCCGGTTCGGTTTGCACCAGAACTTATATGCTTATATGGATGGTATTGTCATAAAAAGTGTTTGGGGACCTGCGGGTACTGCCCCAGGGGACATGCATCAATGCAAAAAAAGTTTTGAAAACTGAGGTTTTTCGGGAGCAGTGATTTTAATAATGCTTAAAATGAAACAATAAAAGTGAAATATTCCTTTAAATTTCGTGCCTGGGGGTGTCTATAGTAAACCTGTAAAGTGGCACAAAGATTTAAAACTGATCGTGGCTGTAATAAATTGACGGATCTGGGCAATACAGATAAAACTCATTTACAAAAATAGAACCAACATTTAAAAAAAAGGTGTGGGGGTCCCCCCAAATTCCATACAAGGCCCTTATCTGAGCACGCAACCTGGCAGGCCACAGGACAAGAATGGAGGACGAGAGAGCTCTGCCCCCCACACCAAAGCACCTTACCCCCATGTTGATGAGGACAAGGGCCTTATCCCCACAACCCTTGCCCGGTGGGTGTGGGGGTCTGCAGGCGGGGGGCTTATCGGAATTGTACCCCTACCATTTCACCAAAAAAAGTGTCAAAAATTGTAAAAAAGACAGGAGACACTTCGGGACAAGTCATTTATTAAAAAAATATAAAAATAAAAAAGTCCAGCGATGTAAATCTATCTCACGCTGCTTGACCCCATTCCCCTCTTTTGCCATGGGGAAACAAGGGAAGCGTCACTTGGCGGCCACTGTCGTGGCTTTTTTTTTTGGTCGTCAGCGACGTGGATTTACATCACTGGAGATAAAGGACTTGTCCCAAGCTGTCTCTTGTCTTTTTTTTTAATTTTGACACTTTTATGGTGAAATGGTAGGGGTACATGGTAATATACCCATTACAAATTCACATTGGCCGGTATCCCCACCGGGCAAGGGTTGTGGGGATAAGGCCCTTGTCCCCATCAACATGGGGCAAGGTGCTTTACGGTTGGGGGTTCAGAGCCCCCCTGCCCCAAAGAACCCATCCCCCATGTTGAGGGCATGTGGCCTGGTACAGTTCAGGAGGGGGGCGCTCTATCGCTCCCCCTCTTTTCCTGCAGCCTGCCAGGTTGCATGCTCGAAATAAAGGTTTGGTATGGATTTTTGGGGGAACTCCAATTTAATTTTTTTTTTTTTTTAAATTTAGCACAAGGTTCCCCTTAATATCCATGCCAGACCTGAAGGGCCTGGTATGGAATTTGGGGGGACCCCCACGCAATAATTGTTTTAATTTTAGTTTGGGGTTTACCTTAATATTCTTACCAGACCCAAAGGGCCTGGTAATGGACTGTGGGGAACCCATGCTGTTTTTTTTCAATGAGTTTTATCTGTATTGCCAAGACCCAACAATTAATTACAGCCACGATCAGTTAAAATTCCTTTTTTTCATTTATAAATGTAATTTTGCTGCGGGACTGTTCTAAACACAGGGAAAATGTGCCACTTTACAGGCATACTATAGAGACCCCCCCAGGCACAACATTTAAAGGAATATTTCACTTTTATTGTTTCACTTTAAGCATTATTAAAATAACTGCTCTTGAAAAATGTCAGTTTTTGAAAACTTTTTTTTTTGCATTTATACATGCCCCCTGGGGGCCCCCAAACACTTTTTAATGACAATACTATGCATATAATGCCGAATACACACAATCGTTTTTGTGTATATTTTTCAGCCTCTAGAAAAAACATCATTTTTTCCAACTTCATCATTAAAACGGCGTTGCCCACACACGATCGTTAAAAAAATTGCTCTAGCAAAGCGCGGTGACGTACAACACGTACGACGGCAATATAAAGGGGAAGTTCCATACGGATGATGCCACTCTTTGGGCTGCTTTAGCTGATTTTGTGTTAGTAAAAGCCGATTTGCGCTTTTCTGTCTGTTACAGCATGATGAATGTGCTTACTCCATTACGAACGGTAGTTTTACCAGAACGAGCGCTCCCGTCTCATAACTTGCTTCTGAGTAGGGATGAGCTCCACGTTCGATTCGAACATTGTCTGTTCGTACGTTCGACGAAATTCGAACAAAAAGGGTAGTTCGGGCCAAATTTGAGTGACGCGCAACGGCCCATAATTCACTGCAGCATTGGCCAAACATGCACTATGACCCTGCATGCTTGGCCAATCACAGCACGCAAAAAACAGAGAGCCATAATTGGCCAAAGCCAGGGTGGCTTTGGCCAATTATGGCTCAGGGCTTTAGCACACGCAACACACTATATAAGGCCCCCTGCTGGGCGGCCTCGTGTAGTGTGTTCCAGCGCTGAGCAGAGATCAGTCAGAGAGACAGAGAGATAGTCTTTTTAGATAGCTAGATAGAGCAGGCAGGCTAGTCAGTTTAGCTGGAGCAGTGATTTTAAAGATGCTTAAATTAAAATTAAAATTCCTTTAAATATTGTACCTGCTGGGTGTCTAGCTCGAGGAAACATGTATCAATGGATAAAAAGTCTTAAAATGGTCGTTTTTTCAGGAGCCCTGCTCCTGAAAAAACAACCGTTTTTAAAACATTTTTCCATTTATACATGTTCCCTCGGGCAAGATCCGGGTTCTCAAAGACGTTTTCACAGGCAAACTATAGACACCCAGCAGGTACAATATTTAAAGGAGTTTTTCATTTTTTTTTTATTTAACCACTTAAGGACCGCCGCATGTACATTTACGTAGGCAGAATGGCACGGACAGGCACATCAACGTACCTGTACGTGGCTGCCTTGACGTGGGTCGGGGGTCCGATCGGGACCCCCCCGGTACAAGCGACGGTCCCGGTGGCTGTAGGAGCGATCTGTGCTGAGGGGGCGGCGGTTCGTTTTTGTCCGCCCCTCCGGATCGCTCCCAGTCAATCCGCGCGCTCCCTGCAGTGTCACTTCCTCCTCCTGTGTAAACACAGGAAGAAGGAAGTGATGTGATCTCTGCTCTCTGCGTTTTTTTCAACCGCCGCTGAGGAGAGATCACATCACATAGTAAGTCTGCACAACACTACACTGACACCCTTACACATAGGCACACTTAACCCCTTGCGATCACCCCCCCTCCCCCCTGTCACAGTGTCACTGAATGCAGTGATCATGTATGTATGATCACTGCAGTTAGTGTCAGTGTGACAGGCAGTGTGACAGGCAGTTAGTGTTAGGTCCAGGGTAGCCCCCGTACCCCCCCTAATAAAGTTTTAACCCCTTGATCACCGCCCTAGTTAACCCTTTCACTCCCTATTGCCAGTGTCACTAAGCGATCATTTTTCTGATCGCTGTATTAGCGTCGCTGTTCCCGCTAGGTAGCTATTTTTTTATTTTTTATTTTATTTTTTTACTAAAGACATGTGGCTAAATACATTTTGGCCTAAATGTTTGACTAAAATTTGGTTTATTTGATTTTTCTTATAACAAAAAGTAAAAAATATTGATTTTTTTTCAAAAATGTCGCTCTATTTTTGTATATAGCGCAAAAAATAAAAATCACAGAGGCGATCAAATACCACCAAAAGAAAGCTCTATTTGTGGGAAGAAAAGGACGCTAATTTTGTTTGGGAGCCACGTCGCACGACCACGCAATTGTCTGTTAAAGCGACGCAGTGCCGAATTGTAAAAACCCCTTGGGTCATTTAGCAGCATATTGGTTCGGTCCTTAAGTGGTTAAGCATCATTTAAATCACTGCTCCTGGAGCAGTGATTTTAATGATGCTTAAATTAAAACAACCTGAAAAACGACATTGTTTTTTTTTTTTGTCGTTTTTCAGAACACGAAAAATGCTGTGAAGCCCACACACGATAGTTTTACATTACATTTTTTTAAAACGTTGTTTTTTACATGCCGAAAAACGATCGTGTGTGCGCGGCATTAGCCTTTAAAATGAGCACTTTTGATTGTTCATGTTGATCCCCCATAGACTTTTAAGCAGTGTCCTGCGGCTTTTCAAATTTGCTGCAAAGACCACATAATGTTTGCAAACGCCTGATGCGACTCGAACATCGGGTGACTCGGATAACTCGAACATAACTAGTAAAGATCAAGGAACATTTTATCCCAGCATTAAGAGCCCTAAAGTTCAATAAAAAAATTGTGAGACGCGCCATGGGACCTTAATGAGGTTAATTTGTGATTATGGCCCCATTAATTCCTATTGTGCTGCATTTAGATGTGGACAAAACTATACAATTATGCATCTAACTGCACAGTTTTAGGGATCCATGTGAATGAGCCTTTATTTGGTAAGGCAAAGCGGGTAGGGCAAAGTGTATAATAAAGTTGCCCCTACCAACATGTTCTTTTATCATTCATCTAACTCTGGTAAACTGAAATATTTTGTTTGAAGGTTAGGGGCCTGATGCACTACTACTCCGCGGAGTAAGCCTGTATATATCAAACGAAGAGTAGGATAACTGTGTACCAAGGTCTGGAAGTTTAGTGCACAAAGGACTAATTAGACCAATAGGTGTTTTAATGCAAGAAGGGATAAAACAGCTGTTGTGTCACCAATGTACTTTGTCAGCACCCAAGAGGTTTGAATTGATAAAAATAGCAATACCTTCAATCATATGAAGAATGGGCCTGTATTAATAGCTGCTCTGTAAGCAAGGAGAACTTACAACCTCCATCTTGAAGTTTTAAAGCATGTTTTGGTGACAGCAAACTGCCTGATTACTTGCATGATACCATCTGAAACTATTCCAGCATGTCCATTGTTTTTATTTATATACCGTATACTTAAAAATATTATATATATATATATATATATATATATACACACACACACACAACATACATATATATATATATATATATATATATATATATATATATACACTAGAGAGAGAGGAAGAGAAAGAGAGAGAGCGAGAGAGAGAGAGAAATAAAGAAAATACCCCTAACTCACTTGGTCAAGGATTTAAATAATCTGCACAATTACATTGTGTTTAGAAACATTTTTAGTGCAAATAAGAGTTAGCTACACCTGTTAGGCTGTGTACACACGATCAGTCAAAACCAATAAAAATGGACTGAAGTTCAGTTTCATCGGTCCAAACCGACCGTGTGTACGCCCCATCAGTCTGTTGTCCTCCAGTCCAAAAATGTAGAACTTGCTTTAAAATCGGACCGATGGACACCTACCGATCGGTCAAAACTGATGGATATATATCAAAAGCATCATTTTACACACACATCAGACCATCAGACCATCAGTCTGTGAACCGAGGAAACTGAACTTCAGTCCGTTTTCATCAGTTTGGACTGATCGTGTGTACAAGGCCTTAGTGGCACAGAAGATTAGCAAAGATAGGAGGGGGCAATGTGGGACATGGTTTTTAACAGAGTGCTCATGGAAATTATGCAAATTAGGGTGTTTTGCATTATTGCTCATCTTATTCTGACCAGGATGACGACACCTAACCGGTTGTCACATTTATTTAGCATGTGGTCAACACACTCTAAAGAAATTTCCACTTACCCTGTGAAGGGACAGGATCCAGGAAATTTGCACATGCAAATTCCTTGCCAAGCTCAGGGTGCATTTTGGGCATGCATGCAGTCTGCAGTGGCAGAGAAAATAAGTTGCACAGGTTCCCTCACAAGGATGTGGTTGTGCAAAATTCTAAACCCTGTCAAGGTGGCAATAGGAGAAAGTATGCTGCAAATAGCCACTATACAAGTAACACCCATAATGATAGAGCATAAATCGCTCGTTGAGGAAGGATGGTCTTTTCCCATAATGGCAGAGCATAAATCGCTTGTTGGCTGTGGGGGTCACAGATACTGCCCCCCTTACATAAATAAGTAAAGGGTATGTAGTACCCCTTACTTATATTTGCTTATTCACAAAAAAGATTTCTTGAAATATATCACATTGTTTGTAGATGCTAAAATGCTTGCACAAACCAATCGATATATGCTTATTGGAATTTATTTTACCAAAAATATGTAGCAGAATACATATTGGTCTAAGCTGATGAAGAAATTCGATTTTTTAAATTTTTTTACAATTTTTAGTGAATGTGTTTTATGGCAGAAAGTAAAGTTTTTTCAAGTAAACTTTATCGAAATTGTCAGCTTTTTTGTTTATAGCACAAAGAAAAAAAAAAAAAAAACAGAGGTGATCAAAAACCCCCAAAAGAAATATCCATTTGTGGGGGGGGGGGGGGGGGGGGGAAGGACATCAATTGTATTTGGGTACAGTGTGTAATTGGCAGTTAAAGTAATGTAGTGCCGAATTGCAAAAAATGGCCTGATCATTAAGAGGGGTAAATCTTCTGGAGGTCAAGTGGTTTAAAGAATCCCTTGAGGACTCCCAAGTGACTAGAACTACTGTCCGTATTAAGAAGATTTTTTCTCTATTACTTTTCTGGGGGAAAACACAAAATGTGGGATTTTTATTTTAGGCAGGCCATAAGCAAAGCAAATTTCTTTCCTGCAATCACCTCAATTGCCCTATCAGTACAGACAGGGCCATTGTATTCTCCCAGCAGGGTGGCAGGGGAAGCCATCCACACCGGGAAAAGACAGTGATTTTTGCTAGCTGCTATACCATCTGCTAGTGATAATCGCATGTTAAATGTGGCAGGCTGGGTGTACCCAAGTTAATCGATCAACTGTGGTATATTCAGTGTGCCCATACATAGTTTGGACCCTCAAACTGTCTATGGCCGGCCTTACTTTCACCTCCAAAGATAACAGTAAACAGGACTTGCCCTATACACGATCGGTTCTCCCGTTGGAAAAAGTCTGATGAGAGCTTTTGGTCGGGAATCCCGACCGTGTGTATGCTCCATCAGACTTTTTCCAACAGGAAAACTGCTGGAAAAAGATAGAGAGTAGGATCTCTTTTTTTCTGTCAGGAAAAAAATTGATCAGAATTTCTGATCGTCTGTACAAATCCCAACGCGCAAAATTCCTACACATGCTCGGAAACAATTTGACGCATGCTCAGAAGCATTGAACTTAATTTTCTTGGCTTGTCGTAGTCTTTTACGTCACTGTGTTCTTGGCAGTCAAAAGTTCACTGTACTTTTGTGTGACCGTGTGTATGCAAGGCAGGCTTGAGAGGAATTCCGGTGGCACAGACAGCAATACAAATCTGACAGTGGTTTGAATCCTCTCCACTCTATCCATAACTAAAAAAAAAAATGCCTTTAGTTATATTTTAAGTAACTCATGCCTGTAGGTTTCTATACATTACGGTTGAGAAACTGATCCAAAAAGGTAGAGGCTACTCTAAATTGGCTATTATATTTTTACATTTCTTAAATACCTCATGCTTGGACCACTACTCAGGCCTCGTACACACGACCGGTTTCCAGCAAGAAACTTGTTGGGAGACGTGTTTTGCCGAGGAAACCGGTCCTGTGTACATCTTTAGACGAGGAAACTCGACAAGCCAAAAAGAGAGCATGTTCTCTTTTTCCTCTACGGGAATGGAGAAAATTGGTTAGTCGAATTCCTCGACAGCCGAACAAGGAACTCGACGAGGAAAACGATGTGTTTCGCCTGACGAGTCCTTCGGTCGTGTGTACTAGGCCTCAGGGTATTTACAGAATGTTTTTGCTTTTTGAGGTAAATACCTCATAAGGTGATAATGAATTGATACTTTCATCTCATGAGATAATTTGAAATAATGTGACACATGATATAATTATGTCATGAGATATTCCTTAGTTAATTGAGCCCATTGGCACTAACACTAACCTAGATCATACTCTGATCAGTGACAATACTAGAACCATCCGGGACCCTGTGCAAGAAACTATGAAGGGACCCCCTGACTCCTGTTTGGGGCCCTTTCTTTTTATTTTTTATTTTTTTCATTTTATTTTTACAATAAAGAATTATTTAAAAAAATAACCTTTTTACCATTTTTAGAAGCCCCGTTGGGGGGCTTTAGTGAGGTAATAGAAAAGGAAGGATGACGAGATTGAGGCACCCGCAATGTTAATATCATGAACATCAATGTCAATAAAATACAATGGGGATAATCAGTGCTAGGTAGAGATTGTAAACAATAGAGATATGTACTGTAAGTTTAAATAAACAGCACCAGTGGCAGCTCCCTTGGGAGTTGAAGCAAACTCTGGAAAACAGGGTAAAAGGGGACAAGGCGCACCTGGCTTTAGTGAGATATCAGGGGTCCAAACAGACTTGTGATGTCCCACCTTTGAGACACAGAATAGAGATTGAAGACACAGTTCTCAATCTCCTTTTTTGCAGCCTCAACTGCACAGAATGAATAGTCAGAAATAGCCCTGTGCAGAGCTTAGCTTTCATTCACAAACCAAAACAATTTACTATGCCTCAGTTATGAATAGACAGAGTTAGTGATCAGTACAGATCACTGACTCTCCATTCAAAAAAGGAAGGGGCCAGTAAATTACACATTTACTAGCCCTTCCCTGCTCTGCATCCTGAAATATCCCCTGAAGGGGGAGGGTAGGGGGAATCCCGGCAGAGCTGAGAAGGGGGAGTTGGGAAGGAGCTCTGGGGGCCTGGAGAGCACAAGAGGGGAGGCAGAAGGAAGCTGGATAGGAGGAATCACAGGGACTGCTGAATGCCTGCTTCTCCTCCTCTCCCTCCAGCATGCATTCAAAGGCTGCATGAGGAAAATGGAGAGACTGATTCCTCTTTATGCAGCCACCCCCACAGCTCCTCCTATCCAGTAATACAGGGAGGACACACAGGCCTCCTACAGCATGGGGCTGTGTCGCAATTGCGACCCCTGTGACTTCTGTAGGTACGCCCCTAACTCTAATCCAGCTGATCAATGTCATTTAGCTTTATTATTTTATTTATTTATAAAAAAATAAAATAATGCAGCACTTCCAAATATAGAATATTACACAAGCTTAAAGCATGTGCCATCAGCACACTTTTCATTCTATATTTGAAGGCATATGCTTTAAGCTTGTAATATTCTATATTTGGAGGCATTGCACTATTTGCTTTGTTGGTTTGTTTGGGTACTGTTTATGCCCCAGGCGACGTCATTTGTGTGACGAAATGCAAGTCGGGTGGAGTGGACGTGCTGACGTCATCGCATTCCGATCCAGGGAGAACGGGCATTCGCTATTGTCCGTGTTCATCCGATCCCCCCATAGGGAAGAGCTGAGAAAAGACAGGGTGGTCCCTGCATGCCCTGTCATCCGCCGGCTCAGCGGGGATCAACGGAGCGATCCCCGCTGAGCTTACTGAGCACACGGAGGCGGATCATTACTGATCTGCCCCCTGTGAAAGGGGCCTAAGTGGTGTGGCACTTCAATTGCCATTGTCGTTGCATTCTTCTATGAGTCTTGTGCAGGGGGTGGAACCATGATATCCTGGGCTCACAGGAAGAATGATGAATGATGCTTTGGAATAGATTTATTAAAACTGGAGCGTGCAATGTTTGGTGCAGCTGTCCTTGAGCCAATCAGATCCCAAATTCAACTTGTTCAATTAAAGGGGTTGTAAACCTACGTGTTTTTCACCTTAATGCGTCCTATGCATTACGGTGAAAAAACACCTTGCTGTGTCCGACCCCTCCGAGCCCCCGTTTTACTTACCTGAGCCCCAAACTTTTTAATGAGTGCGGTCCTGCATTGCTTTCCCCACGTCTTGTCGGCTCTTTATTGGATAGATTGATAGCAGCACAGCCATTGGCTCCCGCTGCTATCAATCAAATTCAATGATGCGCCTGCCGGGTAGGTGGCGGGTGAGTCATACACTCATCGGCTATGTATGTCGGGTGTATGACACGGGAGTGCGCCCGCAAGGTAACCCCTCGGGAGAGAGCTTCCCAGAGGAGGTTAGCTATTCGGTGGAGGAGCATTGAGAGCCACCGTGGGACCCCAGAAGAGGATGATCGGGGCCACTCTGTGCAAAACGAACAGCACAGTGGAGGTAAGTATGACATGTATGTTATGTAAAAAAAAAAAACGGAACCTTTAGTACCACTTTAAGCTTTGACAAACAAACATGGAAGCTAATTGGTTTCTATGCAGATCTGCACCAGATTTTGCACTCTCTACCTGTGTCATGCAATCAGAAAGAGGAATAGCCATGCTTCAATAAGGGGAAAGCATAAGAGATAGGGTTAGTATAGGAAGCAGAGCTGCCTTTTTTATTTCTAAAGCCGCGTACACACAACCATTTTTAATGTCCTAGAAACAATTATGTTTTTTTTTTTTTTTACGATAGTGGGAAAAAAAAATGCTCGAGCAAAGCGCGGTGATGTACAACATGTATGATGGCACTATAAAGGGGAAGTTCTATTCAGATGGCGCCACCCTTTGGGCTGTCTTTGCTGATTTTGTGTTAGTAAAAGTTTGGTGAAAGACGATTCGCGATTTTCAGTCTTCATGCTTTTCAGTCTGTTACAGCATGACGAATGTGCTATCTCCATTACAAACGCTAGTTTTACTAGAACGAGCGCTCCCGTCTCATCACTTGCTTCTGAGCATGTGCGTTTTTTCACATCGTTAAAGCCTACACACGACCATTTTTCACGACGTGAAAAACGACAATGTGAATAACGGCGAGAAAATTTAAAGCATGTTCTAAATTTTTAATGCCCATTTTTCACGTCGAGAAAAGTGCTCTGGAGCCCACACACAATCGTTTTTAATGACCATTTAAAAAAATTGCATTTTCACGTCATGAAAAACGGTCATGTGTATGGAGCCATAATGCCCCATACACACGATCGGTTTTCCCGTCCGAAAATAGTTTTTTCTCGACGGCATTCCTCTCAAGTCTGCCTTGCATATACACGGTCACACAAAAGTTCGTTGATCTTTTGACTGCCAAGAACGCAATGACGTAAAATACTATGACGAGGTAAGAAATGATGTTCAATGCTTCAGAGCATGCGTCAAATTGTTTCCGAGCATGCGTAGGAATTTTACGCATTGGGATTTGTACACGCGATCGGAAATTCCGATAATTTTTTTTTCCTGGCGGGAAAAAAGAGATCCTGCTCTCTATCTATTTCCAGCAGTTTTCCTGTTGGAAAAAGTATGATGGAGCATACACACGGTCGGGATTCCCGACCACAAGCTCTCATCAGACTTTTTCCAACAGGAAAACCGATTGTGTGTACGGGGCATAAGAGGAATTGGGGAATCCATTTGTATGTTATTGTTCCAAGCAGCAATTAGACTCTAATGTTTGTCACTATGTATTTGCTATTGCTTAATACTGGGGAGGATATTTTTTACTCTCTTTGAAAATAAATAAAAAAATGAAAAAAAAATCAGGTTAATCACACCTGCCGTTTCTTTTTCTTTTAATGCAAGATGCAGCAGTACCTGACTCAAAAGCTTCCTGAACGCTAAATACAGAGCTTTGCACATAGGGGTATATACGTAGGGTGATATTCACTAATGAATTGAACTGAATTACATTTGATAACCAATGACCCAGGAGTGGGAACAGGTCGTGGGCTTAACTCTTTGCTACAATCCCACAACCTTACAGATTATTATTTTTCTTCTATATAGTATATCCAAAATGCAAAAGGCAGAGAGATCCATTTATTTTTTATGCATGCTCCTGAATGTTGTGTTTTGTCTAAATGTATCATTATGGTCTTACTTAGGACCCATTCACACCTGAGCGTAGCGTTTTTGAGCATTTTTTCTGGCGTTTTGTTGCATGTTTTGTCGCGCATATTCGCACGTATTTGCACATTTGCATACATCGTTGTCCGACGCTTTCGAACTTCGTCGTTTTTTATTTTAGCCGATGATCATCGCTTTCATCACTTGTTGCTATGTTTGTAGATTTTTTTTTATCTTCTTCCTGGGTGAATATTCTATTTCATAGAACAGATTAAAGTGACAAAACGCCCATAGAAACGCTCGTTGTTGCGCTAGGCGATTGAATCGAGCATTTCCATTTGTTTCTATGGGTATACAAACGTTCAAAAACGCCCAAATCAGCCCAATTCGAGCAACAAAAAAGGGTCCAGAACTTGTTTGAGCTTCAGGCGTTCGGCTTCAGGCGTTTTGGAGTGGAGATGTGAACCATCTCCATTGAGAATAATGTATTTTTTCCCCTCTAGCTTTTTATAGCTTCAGACTTCAGGCTATAAAACGCTCAGGTATGAATGGGCCCTTAGGGAATCCAGTTCACTGAACTACATACAGTAACAGTACAGCACATACGTTCATACACATTTCTTGCTTAGTGACAATGCAGCTTTAAAAACACACTGCCAGCTGGGGCCAGCATGCCACGGGATGATGGGGTGCAGATTTTCAATGCATGCACACTATGTAATAACCTCATTTGGAGATAGAAGTCAGAGTAATCACTCTCCCAGAAATGCTGACAGATGTTTTGGCCTCTGACTTATCTCTATAAGATCAGTTCATTGCGTTAGAAATACTAGTGTTTAATTAAAGATGAATGTGCACTTTAGGGGTCGTCCATCAATGTCTTATGACTGCAGATTTGTACTAACTGGCCAAACAAAACTGAAAATTTTCCTCTATAAAATCTTGTTTTGAGATGTCACTAGAATTCTTCATGAAAACAATGTGTGTGTGTGTATCTACAGTATATACAGTATACACCATTCAGCCATAACATTAAGATCCCTGACAGTTAAAATGATTATCTTGTTTACAATGGCATCTGAAAATATATGTGGGATATATTAGGCAGCAAGTAAACATGTTGTCCCTAAAGTTGGTGTATTAAAAGTAGAAAAAATGGCAATCACAGTTTGTTGTGTATGGAGCTGAGTAGTCGCAGACTGGCCAGGGTGCCCATGCTGACCCATGTTCACAGCCAAAAGGGTCTACAATGAGAACGTGAACATAATAACTGGACCCCGAAGTACTGGAAGAAGGTGGTTTGGATGACCAGGTGCATGTCCGTCACTTAGCACCAGGATGCAGTATGGCAAGCCAGCAGGGGCAGTGTGATGCTTTGGGCAAACTTGGGTTCTCCCATTCATGTGGATTTTACTTTGACACGTACCAACTACCTAAACATTGTTGCTGACCAGGTACAGCCCTTTGTGGAAACGGTATTCCCTAATAACAGTAGCCTCTTTCAGCAGAATAATGTGCCTTGCTACACTGCAGAAAATAAGTCAATAATGGTTTGAGGAACACAACAGGTTTTAGGTGTTGACTTGGCCTCCAAATTCTTCAGATCTGAATCCATCGAGCAACTGTCGGATGTGCTGGAAAACAAGAAAGCGGAGGTTCACCCTGAAACTACTCTGTCCCATCCCATCCAGCAAGCATACTGGCGCTGTTTTAATCGCTCTATTTACTGTTTAATCAATAATTTTCTTTTCTCTCCACCGCGGGTGAATGGCGCGGCTATGCCTTCCGAAAATAGCCGATTTAGGACTCGGCTCTTCCCGGCGCTATACGGCTCCTGTGCACAGACCTAGGAGCTGACTGCGCAGGCGCCGTATATAGCCGAGTCCTATGGCTATGGCGCGTTACGCCCTCCGAAAAAAGCCGAAATAGGACTCGGAGGGCGTGACGCGCCATAGCCATAGGACTCGGCTATATACGGCGCCTGCGCAGTCAGCTCCTAGGTCTGTGCGCAGGCGCCGTATAGTGCCGGGAAGTGACGGCTTGGTGCCAGATGCCACAGCATACCTCCCAGAGCTCTAGTGGCGCCCAGGGCTGTTTTGCTGGGAAAAGGGGCTGTTTTGGTGGCAAAAGGGTAACCTACTCAATATTAAGTGGGTCATCATAATGTTATGGCTGATTGGTGTATATTAGCTCCACCTTTTCGAAGGTGGCTGCTGAGTCTTGCACATGCAGTGGTCTGGCAATATATCCTTAACTTGGAAGAGAAAAGGTTCCCCGGGTGGACTTATGCGCAGCATTATAAAAAATAAAATAGAATTAGGATATATAAAACAGTATTTATTACCGAACTTTGCGGATACCCAAATAATTCAAAGAGGATTACATAGAACAATTATGATGGTAAAAAGTCACATTTCTTGGTACAGTTTGTATAAATAGTAATACATATCATGATTTCATGGTAGTGTACAATGTTGAGTCCCGACGCGTTTCGACCAGTTGGGTCTCTTCAGGGGGCAAAGTTTCTAAAAGATATATATGTAGAAACATAAAAAAAAAATCAAAATGGATGAAAAAGTACAGGTCAATATACATCACATAAGAATGCCGTGTTGTCAAGATGGCGGCCTGAGCGGACGTGTGCTAGAGGAGCTCCGCTCTCCGGGACCTATTCCACCTTTTCACCCTGATCGACCCCGGGGGCTCTCGGGTATGCGTAGGGGCAAGTCCGGCTCTGGACGGAAAGGAGGCTCCGCAAATAAATCGAGTCCCCTGCCGAGGCCGCCGCTGACTCCTGTAGGCCGCGCGCACATGGCATCCCAGACGCGGCCTCCTTCGGCGAATGCATCGGAGGAGGACTGCTTCCAGGCTCTCATGCTGGCGATTCAGGGATGTCAGACCACCCTCACGGGTAAGATAGACACTGTACAGCTGGATCTTGGGCTCCTTTGGAGGGACCTAAATGGCATACGGGAGCGGCTGGGGGAGGCGGAACGGCGAGTCGGGGACACGGAAGACTCCATCCGGGACCAGCGGGCCTCCATACACACCCTGCAGGTTAGAGTGAAGGCCCTGGAGTCACGGGCAGAGGACAGTGAGAACCACAGCAGGAGGAATAACCTTAGGGTTGTCGGTCTCCCGGAGGGGGCAGAGGGCCAGGATCCGACGGTGTTTACTGAGACGATGCTCCGGAACCTACTGCCGCAGGCCCAGTTCTCCCCGCACTTCGTGGTAGAAAGGGCCCATAGGATGCCGCCGGGCCGGGCCACACCTGGGGCCCCCCCGTGCATTTTTATTTTTTGCCTGCTCAACTTCCGTGACAGGGATCTGGCTTTGAGGGAGGCCAGGAGAGTGGGGGAGCTCCGCTTTGACAACACGCAGCTCATGACGTTCCCTGACTATTCTCTGGACACCCAAAGGCTCCGCAGCACATTCGATCATGTGAAGGGATTGCTCCGTGCCAGGGGCCTGAAATACAGCATGCTGTTCCCCGCGCGACTGAGGGTCATCGATGGCGAATCTACCTGCTACTTCACATCACCGGAAGATGCCTCACACTGGCTGGACACCCTGCCCAGACATTGGTAATTACACTGCTTGCTGTCTTGGCCCCCCTGGCTCCCTGTATCTCTGTTGTGTGGCTGCACCGGAACGTTGCTCCCTTTGTTAAGAGCCACATGGAGGGGAGAGCAGGACTGTGCCTCTGTGTTTGTGGAGTGTTTGGCCCCCTGCCCTCCGCCATTTCTTCCCCCCCCCCGTTTTTCTCTGCTTGTCACCTTTCAAGACCCGACGCAGTTGCTACCCGTGGACATCACCTGACACTTTCTGTTGCTCGCCAGCTGGACTGCAGGTCTGCTAGGGGTACACACGAGAGGGGGATGATACATGGGGGGGCCCTGAGGGGGATTATCCGGGTCTGACCTGGGTTCGTGGGGCTGCTGGTGACCAGGTCTGGACCTGCAAGATTATAATGTTTAAGTCTGCGCCCCTAGCAAGGCCTAGGTGAACTGTTCTATGTTTTATGTTTTACAGTTTGATTAGTTTAAGCTGCTCATTTTTGAATCAATGTGCTATGGGTGGATCCAATGTTACCCGGCGATGCATATGGGGCTTGGGAGGTGGGGTCCTCTCCTAGGGGAATTGCTGGGCCGAGTGTTTGCTCTTCTGGTGCCTTTGGTCTGGTCGCCGTGCCAGTCGCTCCCATAGGAGACTTTCCTACGATTTGATGGGGTTGGTTTGGGGACTAAGCACCCCGGTCTTTTTTCCGGGCATGCGGGGTGGGGAGGAGGGGAGGTTCTGTTTTGTTTTCAGGTTTTTTTCCTTTTTGTTTGTTGTTCCTATGAGTAAAAAAATAAAAAAAATTAAAACAGCTTAAAATACTCTCATTCATAGAATGAGACAAAAGTCCTTGCAAGGATAAAAAGCTTCGTATGAATATCAGACCGCCTAAGGCCGTTACCGCATTCGCAATGTGAGTGTGTCTGCCCGACGATCGTTTCGTCGTAATGACATTATCAGAATTATCACTGTTTACACCTGGTACTTTAGATACTTATGTGGTATATGCTGTCCAGCGCTACACTGTTTTTGCACATTTTTCTTTACACTTTTACACCTGTTTACACCTGGTACTTTAGATACTTATGTGGTATATGCTGTCCAGTTGTAGTGTTTAGCAGCAGGACGTCCTTCTCGGGACCATATCTTAATTGTTTCACTAACATACATTCTTCACTAAGCGCAAATTATTCCCATTCCCTTTTCCCTTCCTTTAACACATTGGTTATGGCCTACCTTAAAGGGGTAGTTCCCCCAAAAACCTTTTTTTTAACATTGATTGAGGCTCGTTATGTCAAGGGGAATCGGGTGTTTTTTTTTTAGAAATGAAGCCGTACTTACCGTTTTACAGATGCATCGTCTCCGACGCTTCCGGGTATGGTCTCCGGGTCTAGGCGTTCCTATTTGATTGACAGGCTTCCGAGGTCGGATACATCGCGTCACGATTTTCCGAAAGTAGCCGAACGACGGTGCGCAGGCGCAGTATAGAGCCGCACCGTCGCTCGGCTTCTTTCGGCTACTCGTGACGCGATGTATGCGACCGTCGGAAGCCTGTCAATCAAATAGGCACGCCCAGACCAGACGATCATACCCGGAAGCGACGGAGACGATGCATCTGTAAATCGGTAAGTACTGCTTCGTTTCTAATAAAAAAACACCCGATTCCCCTTGACATAACGAGCCTCAATCAATGTTAAAAAAAGGTTTTTGGGGGAATTACCCCTTTAAGAAATACGCTCCCCATATATGCCTACTTCAGGAGACTCACTTGATGGGGCGTAGGATTCTGTGCTTAAGAAAGCAGTGGATAGGTCACTCTTACCATGCTACATATTCCACTTATGCCAGGGGGGTTAGTATACTAATACACAAGTCCTTATCTTACTCCCTTTTAGACGTTAAGCTGGACCCCGAGGGCAAATACGTGCTCCTCCACGCTGTGGTGGATACGGTTGAAATGCTAATCCTGGGCTTATATATTCCGCCGCCAGCAACGGTATCTCTCCTGAAATCCCTGATCCCTATAATGGCCACTTATCCCACTGATAATATCATTATTGCAGGGGACTTTAACATGGTTCCCAACCCATCCCTGGATAGGCTGTCATCTGACGCTGCCACTGACTCTCCCCTGCATGATGGGCTTCACTTTATGGCCTTACAGATGTGTGGCGCTG
This sequence comes from Rana kukunoris, assembly GCA_029574335.1. NCBI lineage: Eukaryota > Metazoa > Chordata > Amphibia > Anura > Ranidae > Rana > Rana kukunoris. Next base: position 505,319,538 of record CM056050.1, on the reverse strand, counting down.
GAAACACCCAGATGACAGAGCCTATACGTGTCACTCCACCTCCTATAGAGCTATGTCTAGGATAGATTTAGTGTATGTCAGTGGAGGAATGCTCTCCAGGGTCAGCGAGGTGCAGATTCTCCCCAGGGGTATTTCGGACCATGCCCCCGTGCTTCTTGGGCTACAGACCCAAACGCCCCCATCGGAGAGACTGTGGCGACTCTCTCGCTACTGGATCTCGGATGAGAGGGTGGCGGCGGAGATCCCCGAACGCATCTCTGAGTTTTGGAGGGACAATGAGGATTCCACGGAGGTGGGCAATAGGTGGGATGCTTTTAAGGCATTTATGCGGGGATGCTACCAAGCTATCATCTCTCGAGAGCGTGGGGCTGCCACTATTTGTCTGGAGGAGGCTGAGGCTAAAGCCCAAGAGTTAGAAAAACAGTACATTGCTACCCAGAACCCCGTCACGTATGCAGATATGCAGACGGCCTATCGGGAGGCTATGCTTCTCCGGGTGGCCAAAGCGGGAAAGAGACAGTTGGCCCAGTCGCAGCGCATCTTTGAGCAGGGGGAGAAGACGGGACGCCTCTTGGTCTGGCTGGCTAGAGAGCAACAGCCCGTCACTACTATTGCTAGGATTAAAAACGTGAACGGGGTGCTCGAGGTTGACCCGGGGGCTATTAATACGTGCTTTGCCTCCTACTATGGGACGATGTATTCATCCAGGGTGGACTACACGGGTGAGGAGCTGGACTCCTTTTTGGGGCAAATGACCTTCCCGAGCCTTTCGGATGAGGCCTGTGCTTACCTAGACAGTGGAATCACCCTCGAGTAGGTGCAGCAGGCCTTGGGGGAATTGCAGGCGGGGAAAACCCCGGGGGTGGCCGGCCTTCCCCCGGAATTTTATAAGGAACATGGGGATATATTGTCCCCCAGGCTTCACACTATGGTAGTCACATCTCTCAAAGATGGCGGCCTCCCTCCCTCTATGGCGGAGGCCGTCATCGTAGTGATCCCCAAAACAGGCAAGGACCCCGAGCTGTGTGCCTCCTACAGGCCTATTTAGCTTCTCAACGCAGATGCTAAAATCCTCACCAAAGTTCTGGCCAGACGTTTGAACTCGGTCATTCTATCCTTGGTGCATGAAGACCAGACCGGCTTCATGCCCGGGAAGGGAACAGATATAAACCTCCGTAGACTGTACTGGGGACTCAGGGGGCCCTGGCCGAGTCCGACGTGGTGGCCTCCCTAGACGCAGAAAAAGCTTTCGACTCTGTTGAGTGGTCGTACTTGTGGGAGGTCCTGCGTCGGTTCGGCTTCGGTCCCAGGTTTGTATCGTGGGTGCAGGCTCTCTATAGGGCGCCCACTGCTAGGGTCCGTACCGGGTCGACTCTTTCCCAACCCTTTCGTTTACACAGGGGCACGAGGCAGGGATGCCCGCTGTCTCCTGGCCTTTTTGCGCTGGCTATTGAGCCTATGGCGATTCTCCTTCGCTCCTCCCCGGCGGTGCGCGGTATCCCTATGGGCTCGATTCAGGAAAAAGTCTCCCTATACGAGGACGATACGCTGCTGTACATGTGGGATGCCTCTCGTTCTCTCGGAGCTGCCCTTGAGCTTATTGACACGTTTGGTAGATTTTCAGGCGTCCGCATCAATTGGGGGAAGTCGGTCGTTTTCGCCCTTCAGGCACCGGAGACGGTAGTTCCAACAGGTACCCCCTTGCGACAGGTCACACAGTTTAGGTACCTGGGAGTGGAGATACATAGGGACCTTAAGCAGTTCATCCCCCTTAACCTGACCCCGGTCTTGTCCCTCCTGACTCAGAAGTGCGCTGCTTGGAGGACACTGCCCCTTACCCCGGTCGGGAGGGTCAATCTGGTCAAGATGACCGTTCTGCCGAAGTTTCTCTACATCTTCAGACAGACCCCCGTCCCCATTCCCAACACCTTCTTTAGGAAATTGGACTCCTTAATCACGTCCTTCATCTGGAATGGAGGTACACCTAGAATAGCCAGGTCCACCCTGCAGCTACCGGTTACTCTGGGCGGTCTGGCACTGCCATGCTTCCAGAAGTACTACTGGGCTGCAGTCCTTGTCACACTCAGGTGGTGGCTTTCGGAGGAGCCGGCCAACCCGGCGGCTACTCTAGAGGCTGCGCTTCTGGGATCTTACTCCGAACTCCGCAACCTTATTCACAGGGGGCCCAGGTCTAGTACCGCGGTTACCCCCTCTATGAAGACTACCCTGAGGGTGTGGGAGGTTGTTAGGACCAAGGTTCAGGGCCCTGACCGTTGGTCCCCGCGTACTCTGCTGTGGGGGAACCCGCGTCTCTCGCACTTTCAGTCCATACCCGACCCGGCCCTGTGGGCCCGATATGAGGTTAAGACGTTGATGGACATAGCCCCATCGGGCAGATTACTCACCTTTGATGAGTTGAAGCAGAGGAAGGGACTGACGAACCAAATGTTCTTTCGGTTTCTTCAACTGCGTCATGCCTTTGGTGCACAGTTCCCTGGACTGGTGGTGCTGGAGACTACAGGGGTAGAACGCTTGTTGAGTGAGGCGGACGAGACTAAGCCCCTGTCCACCCTATACTCACTTTTGGTGGGCCTAGACACATCTAAGGTCTCTCAGCTGTACTCGTTCTGGCAGGCGGATATCCCGGTGCTGGCTGATGACGACTGGGAAGAAGGGATACAACAATATCTTACACTGGTGGTGTCGGCCAGGGATAGATTTATCCAACTCAAATTCCTGCACAGGGCCTATTTCTCTCCCCAGTGCCTCGCAAACATATACCCGCAGCGAAGTCCTGCCTGCCCAAGATGTGGCGCAGAGGAGGGCTCATTCTTTCATGTGGTCTGGTCGTGTCCTGCGTTGCAAACCTACTGGCAGGGGGTGGTGAAGGTGATTCAGTCTGTGAGTAAGATAAGTGTACCCTGTGACCCCTTGCCGCTGCTCTTGGGTATAGTTGACACACTACCCGGTACTCAAGCCAAGAAACTGTTTATTTTTTTCGCAGCTTTCTATGCCAGGAAAGCAATACTGCTAAAATGGAAGGAGGTCCCTCCCCCCTCGGTGCGGCAATGGCGAGCATTGATTAACACGGCCCTTCCCCTGTACAAACTCACATATCTGGGTCGCAACTGTCCGGGGAAGTTTGATAAAGTCTGGGCGGCCTGGATGAGGGCTGAGAGTTTGGAGCTGGATTAGTGGGTGGTGTCTCGAGACGACCTGGGTGCCCCTCGCGAACCCTGGGGCTGGATGTAGGGGGAGCCATGTGGGGTCACACTGCGGTAGTAGCCTGAACCACAAACTTCTTGAGATCTGATGGTATGGGCCTCTCTCTCCCCCCCCTGCCTCCACCCGTTTCCTACCCTCCTGGATGCTTGCCCCGCGATAGGGTGGTGGAGGTCTTCCCTCTCGCCCTGGAGGGAGTCACTGGACCCGTCTAAAGTGAAAACTCTGGTACACAGCTATCGCTCCCGTCATATGTGTTCCCGGGTGTGGAGGGTGGCGAGGTATGCTGGGGTTCTACAGTGCATGGAATGTTTGATGTCAGTTACTGTATGTAGTGCAGGGGAATGCGCCCATGCATGGACGTTCACCTTGTCTGTTAACTCAATATGCCTTTATCTTGTACTCAATGCTTTACTAACTGTCGATTTATGTATGACTACTGTCTGGCAACTGTTTTATTGCTCTGTATGTTTACATCAATAAATAACCTTTTTGTTAAAAAAAAAGAATGCTGTGTTGTTATAGTTACCGCTTAAGCAAGAATGCAATTATATGTGAAGCCGCTAGATGCTCCGGAGGGGCCTGGGCCAACCCCGCCCATCCAGCGGCGGAGAGCCCACCCAAAAAGCTTGCAAGGAGCCACATTAAGGATACCCCACCCGAGGGAAACGGAGGAGATGCCACCTGCAAGGAAGCATTCAAGTACCCCTAATTAATTAGGAAGATGTTTTGTATACAAAAGTTATTTCAGAGGTTATTTCAAAGGATAGCTGCTGAAGTGACAGCTAAGCTTGAGCATGGGTAAGTGTAAGGGGGTAATGAGATAGTCTGAGGGCTATGAGCATAGTATTACTTGCCAACATATGTAATGAGAGAGAAAGCATCCTTAAGAGTCCAATGAGGTTGTTGGTAGAATAGGGAGTGTGGATTAGCCACTTTAGCCCCGGGCCTGTTTTTCAGATTCGGTGTTTACGAGACTAAAACATTTTTTTTTGCTATAAAATTACTTAAAACCCCCAAACATTATATATTTTTTTTTCTAACACTCTAGAGAATAAAATGGCAGTCATTGCAATACTTTTTATTACACCGTATTTGCGCAGCGGTCTTACAAGCGCACTTTTTTTGGAAAAAATTCACTTTTTTAAATTAAAAAATAAGACAACAATAAATTTGGCCCAATTTTTTTACATATTGTGAAAGATAATGTTACGCCGAGTAAAATGATACCCAACATGTCACGCTTAAAAATTGCGCCCGCTCGTGGCATGGCGTCAAACTTTTACCCTTAAAAATCTCGATAGGCGATGTTTAAAAAATTCTACAGGTTGCATTTTTTGAGATACAGAGGAGGTCTAGGGCTAGAATTATTGCTCTCGCTCTAACGATCGCGGCGATACCTCACTTGTGTGGTTTGAACACCGTTTTCATATGCGGGCGCTACTCGCGTATGCGTTCGCTTCTGCGCGCGAGCTCGTCGTAAAGGGGCGATTTAAAAATTATTTTTTTTTGTTTTCGTATTTATTTGTATTAATTTTACCATTTTTTAACACTAAAATAAAAAAAATAAATAAAAATTATCACTTTTATTCCTATTACAAGGAATGTAAACATCCCTTGTAATAGAAAAAAGCATGACAGGTCCTCTTAAATATGAGATCTGGGGTCAAAAAGACCTCAGATCTCATATTTAGGCTAAAATGCAAAAAAATAAAAAAAAAATTTAAATGTCATTTTTCAAATGACATTTAAAAAAAAATGTCTCTTTAAGACGCTGTTTGGAACTGACGTTTGACGTCACTTCCGCCCAGCAGAGCTACGGGGATGGACGAGGGAAATTTTTTCCCTCACTCGCATCCCCGCTGAACAGACGAGCGCACCCGATCGCCTCCGCCGCTACCGACGGCTCCGGTAAGCGGCGGAGAGCGCGGGAGCGCAGCGGGAGGGGGGGGACGCTCGTCCGCCACCGATAACGGCGATCTCACGGCGATTCCGCCGCGGAGACCGCCATTATCGTTTACCCGACCGCCCACAGAAGAGATGGATATCTGCTGCCGTTACCGAGATATCCATCTCTAAAGTGCCGACGTATAAATGCGGTGGGCGGTCGGGAAGTGGTTAGTTAAAATAATGTTTTGGTGATGTGTGTGAAATAATGAGTGTAAACAATTAAGTGAATGAAGTAAGCAATTTGCCAAATAAGAACAATCAGGTGGTGCTGGGTTGTATCAATGTGGTGAATGTGTCAAAGGAATGGGAGTGTGACCAAAAATTATAATAAAGGGAAAAAAAATATGAATTATGCCCCAATGGAAAGGGGAGTGGGGTGAATGGGTGTAGCGATAAATGAAGTGGTGATGGAATAACATAAATATTAAAATAGTTACCTGGTAGGGTGAGGGGTTGGAGAGTTGGATAAGGTATGCTTGTGTTAGCCTGACTGCAGTTGTGCACTGTAGAGGAGGACATGATGCTGAAATTCGGAACAGGGATGCGATAGCATTCAACCTGACCTACTGGGAATCTGGTGTTGATTCTCATGTGGCTGCTCATTATATAAGCCCCCCGGGTGTAGCAATCAAGAATGGTCGCATGCAGGCAAATGTCACCACTCCATATACCCAGCTGGGAGGCAATCCCGGCCGTTGGTGGGCGGCCCACGTGTGGCTCCCTTGGTGTCCCAGAGGGGCTGGAACAGCCCCGACTGCTGTCGTCATCCCCGTCACGTAGTGACGTCAGCGCGCACGCCCGAGAATCGCGCGCGCCGCGCCAATGCTGGCTCCGGAGCATCTAGCGGCTTCACATATAATTGCATTCTTGCTTCAGCGGTAACTATAACAACACGGCATTCTTATGTGATGTATGACCTGTACTTTTTCATCCATTTTGATTTTTTTTTATGTTTATACATATATATCTTTTAGAAACTTTGCCCCCTGAAGAGACCCAACTGGTCGAAACGCGTCGGGGCTCAACATTGTACACTACCATGAAATCATGATATGTATTACTATTTATACAAACTGTACCAAGAAATGTGACTTTTTACCATCATAATTGTTCTATGTAATCCTCTTTGAATTATTTGCGTATCCGCAAAGTTCGGTAATAAATACTGTTTTATATATCCTAATTCTATTTTATTTTTTATAATGCTGCGCATAAGTCCACCCGGGGAACCTTTTCTCTTCCATGCAACTTTGGGACTAGCAGCTTTTCTTTTTCTCTAAGATGTGTTTCTTTTCCCTTCGTACTAAAATTGGGTGGCTAAAACCCCCTTCTCCCCCTTGACACATAGAGATAAGACACCAGCTGTGTGCTTCTCCATGCCTTGTTGAACTCCTGCATCCCCTACTCATGACCCACATGGTGCATTATATATCAGCCCTATGGGTTAAGCACCCAGAAGGTTTGTTTTACCTTCTCCTTTGGGGGGGGATCAGACCCTGTAATTCCCCCCTTGCTCGCACCAGGAGTAACTGTATACAGACTCCTGTAGTGCAGCAGGTTCAGATATTCTAACTCAATATCTGTCCTAATATAATATAATACTACCACATATGCTAGGGGTTTTCAGTCATGGCAATAACACACAGCGCATGTATATATTATTATATTCAATCATGTTTTACAGTATTTACAACCATACTCTAGATTTGGCACATCCATGTTAATTGTCACACATGTTCATGTCACTTATTGTGGCCGCCTTGGATTTCCGGCTGGGCATGGTCCAGCCAACCTGGTCCTCTTTGAATTATTTGGGTATCCGCAAAGTTCGGTAATAAATACTGTTTTATATATCCTAATTCTATTTTATTTTTCATAATGCTGCGCATAAGTCCACCCGGGGAACCTTTTCTCTTCCATGCAACTTTGGGACTAGCAGCTTTTCTTTTTCTCTAAGATGTGTCTCTTTTCCCTTTATATCCTTAACTTTACCCTTTGCTTCTTCTGTCTCAGTAGAGTTTGATGCTGGATGATGACTAAACAAAGATCATGCTGTTCCTCTGGGACAATTTAATCTTGATCAAACAATAATGTGATCTCAAATTAGTAACATACTAAATTATTGTAAATTTGACTACTTAGCATACATTTAGGACAAAACATTGCTGCTAAACTCTACTTCTAAAAATGTAATTGACTATCATATTTGTCAAATGGCTTCAATATCTTCTGAGACCTGATTGAAGATCTGGAGTTTTGACTACACTCTGACATTGATGGCTGCATACTTGTTCCAGGTCTGTGACCTGTAAAAAATATTCAGAACAGAGAAAAACAGACAACTAGCATTTTTCAAGCATGATTTAACAATAGCAGTATACATATATGTTTTAATGTTATACAAGTAAGAAACAGTGGTACTAATTTTGAAATTGAGAATAGATGGACATACTGGAGAAAAAGAATGATAATAACAGAATGTTCTCTATCCTTAAAGTGATATTAAACCTTAAAGGGGTTGTAAAAGTTTGTTTTTTATTTTCTAAATAGGTTCCTTTAAGCTAGTGCATTGATGTTCACTTACCCTTTCCTTCGATTTCCCTTCTAAATATTTTTTTCTTTGTCTGAAGTTCTCACTTCCTGTTCCTCCTCAGTAAGAAACACAAATTGCATACAGACGATCAGAATTTCCGACAATAACTTTTCCCAGTCGGAAAACTTGAAAAAAACAGCTCTCAAATTGTTCTTGGCGGAAATTCCGACAGAAAAATTCAGTTGGAGCCTACCCACGATCGGAATTTCCAACCAAAAGCTCACATCGGACTTTTCTTGATTGAATTTCTGATCGTGTGTACGTGGCATAAGGCTACTTCCACAGAAGGGGTTTAAAATGCCTATGTTGCTGCACTTCAGAGACGCTTTCTAGGCACTTCGGAAGTGCTGCCCATTCATTTCATTGGGCGGGCATTTTGCCGCCCCAAAGATGCTGCTTACATAACTTTTTCTAAGGTCCTAAAAGTGCACCGCCTCAGTGTAAAAAAAAAAACACTCAGGCTTTCGCATTCGGGTGCATTTGCAGCAGTTTTCAGGTGCTTTGCAGGTGCTATTTCTAGTGCTAAAATGCCTAAAACTGCCTCGGTGTAAAAGGAGCCTTAGGGCTACAACCACAAGTAGCAGTGTAATAAAGTCTGAAGATAATAATGTATCAATACAACAAAAACAAAACTAGTCAAAACAAAACTCACAGAAGTATAGCTGAAACTATATACAGGCAACTACAACTGGCTGATCAATAGGCTGCCTCCACTTGCAAGCATGAGGAATCAGGCTCTGAACAATTTAAAAGGAGGGACGAAAGGGGCACCAAGAGACCATATAGTGTAGTAAGCCTTTCATTAAATGCATATAACCGAGTGTAATAAAAAGCAACCACAAGGAGAGAAGAACGAGCATGTCATAAGGAGAGAACCAGCTGTGGATCAAAGAGCAGAACCGCTACTGGCCAAATGGAGTCCCACCTCTGGAACAAGGGAGATGCTGATGAAACCAGCTACTATGTAGCGGTTAAATGCTGGAGCAAAGGATGATGGAATACATGATTCAGGACACTCTCGCGTCCCCTTGGTCCCTCTTCTGGTGCCAGTCCTGGAAAAGATGCAAAGTTCAGAGGTCAGGAATAAGTAAGGCCTCGTACACACGACCGTTTTCCTCGACAGAATCCATCAAGAAACTTGGTGGCAGAGCTTTTTTGCCGAGAAAAACGGTCATGTGTATGCTTTTCATTGAGAAAACTGACTTGGAAGTTCTCTTTTTCCTCGTCGGGAGTCTCAATTTCCTCATCGGGCTGGTTTTCGACGAGTAACACGTTCGTGTGTATGCTTAGAAACCCGCGCATGCTCAGAATAAAGTAAGAGACGGGAGCGCACCTTCGGTAAAAGTAGCGTTTGTAATGGAAATAGCACATTCGTCACGCAGTAACAGACTGAAAAGTGCAAATCGTCTCTTACCAAACTTTTACCTAACACGCAGTAACATGAGATTAGCAAAAGCAGCCCCAAGGTTTCTGCCAGTGGAATCGAACTTCCTCTGCCGTCGCATGTGTTGTACGTCACCGCGTTTGAGAACGAGGAGATTTGGTCTTGACTGTGTGTAAGCAAAGACAGCTTGTCAAGTTTCTCGACAAGCCTAACAAGGAACTCGGCGAGGAAAACGGTGTGTCTTTTCCAACAAGTTCCTTGGTCAAGTGTACGAGGCCTGACACAGGTGGCAGAGGTCTGTAGTGTGTAATGCAGGGTTCAGAGTAATTAACCAAATAATACGTTTAGAATAAGTAACACAGAGGTCAGGGGTCTGTAGTGTAAAGTACAGGGAAGTGCTAAGGTCAGTAATCTGTAACACAAAGTGTTAACTCACAGATCTCAGACGCAGTGACACATGGCAGAGTGAAGGGAGTCCTCGGCTATGACATGTCAGAGGCAAAGAGGAGCCTATGGCTTTCTTTGCCTATTGCTAATGTATCTATGGTCTGAAAGGTAGCGGTTGGGGATGGGTGCTAGAAAAATGGCAAGATCTTATTCTGCCTGTCCATTGGTAAAATAATTCTGATGGCATTATATCGTTTTATTTTTATTATTACAAAAGATCAAGGCAAATATCAACAAACACAGGATCTATTTTTTAAAGCTTACAATTTTGATTCTTTAAGCAAGTAGTAGTTGCTTAGAGACTAATTGATGTGTGTGTATGTATGAAACCACGAAAACTAAATTATTTGCACACATCTATATATATATATATACACACCAGCAAGCAACAATCATTCATTTTACCTTGTGACATATTTTCTCTACAGTCTCAGAAAACAAGCTGCACATTATTTCAAGTAAGTTTTAAAAAATCTGATATTCTTGATGGCACCATTCCTTTATATAAATGACTCTTGCTGATGATAAGTATTTTAGAATACTTATGAATTTGGTTTGTGGTTTCTAACTATTGTGAGTCATAATATAACGCTGCAGGGTAATGTCACTAGCACACCAAGAATCAAGTCCAAAGCTTTATTCAGTGATCACAACGTTACAGCAGATTGCAACGTTTCGAGAGCCATGCAAGACCCTTTCATCAGGCACAAATGAAGGGGTGTTGCGCGGCTCCGAAACATTGCAATCTGCTGTAAAGATGTGATTGCTAAATAAAGCTTTGGACTTCCACTGGAGATCCTTGGTGTGCTGGTGACCTCTCTTGCTCTTATTAGTCATGGTTCCAGCCGATGGTCACTTCAGCATCCACTTATATGCACAGACATTTCTATAGAAATGTGTGCTTTTGGAATAGTGCGTTGGAATGATATAATGTTGGTCATATTTAAATTCAATTAAAATTCGCCAATCAGCATAAAACAAAATAGAGAGCATTTAGTTGCAAACAAGATTCAGTGGTCGCATTTTAATTCAAATAAGATTTGCTTATCAGTATCACCATAAAACACAATCTGGGGAATAAAGTAGGCTTCATGTACCATTATATTGGGGAAAAAAACTGTCTGAAGTGGTGTTCCCCACATTAAAGCAGAAGCATACCACATCTGAGCACCACAAACCAAAAACACTAGTTATTTCATTTTTAATATTCCAAGCAAACTCAACCATCCATGTCCCCATTATTTATTTTGCTGAGCAAACAACTCCTAGCATTTTTGGCTGAGACCATCTTGAATAAGAACAGATCATCCAGGTAGCATTTACTTCCTGGAATCCATCTGCTCTTATCCCAGGCATGCAGGCAAGAGGGTGTGCTTAAAGGGTCACTAAAGGATTTTTTTAGCTAAATAGCTTCCTTTACCTTACTGCAATCCTGGTTTCATGTCCTCGTTGTTTGTATTTTCTTTGAAGTTGCTGTAATCCTTCTCTGATCTCCACACTTCCTGCTTGTCTGTTTCCTTATGAAAAAACTCATGGGAGCTTCTCTCTGTGGTCCCTGATCAAGGAGGTGTGATTACTGTGTGTCTAAAACCCCTCAGAACCAATCACTTTCATTTTAAAAACAAACACTGCCCTGTGTTTGTATGTTTTTGTTTTGTGTGTCTCTGTACTTCACAGAAACATGAAATTAAATTAAAAACGAAACTGAAACTGCAGGCACATTATATGATTGATTTTTATCTATTTTTAATCATTTTTAAAAGGAATCAGTTAACTATTATGTCTCTATATCCTGTAAACAGTAATTTCAGCAAAAAAAATAAAAATTTCCTTTACAACTCCTTTAAGATGTGCCTAAGAAAGACCCTACTCCCCTACTTCACATTCTGAAGACTTCAGGGATGTAAGCTATCATTAGCTTAGGCCTGGAAACCAGGAAGTAACTGAAGAAAAAAGTTTAAAACAAGCATATATTATATACTTTCGTATCTATTTACTAATGCTCACAGTAAAATAGTCAATGCGAGAGAGTAAAGTTCTGCTTTAACTAAGCAGATAAAACAGTTTCAAGTCTATCTGTGCCACCCATGCCTGTGTGAAACACTAACTAGTGCCCCTAATTATCCATAGGGAATGTGGCAGTTTTCCAAATAGATTCCCACCAAGTGTGACCTGTGGTAGGGGATGTGAGCTGTGAGCAGACAGCTTACATCCCTCTCTCTGCTCGTTCAGTGAATACACTACACGAGCAGAGCCTACAAGATTAACAACCCTCCTGCTTCTTTCAGCTCTGAGTTGAGCTAGGGGTTGCAGAAAGATGCAACTCCAGCTCTTATGCACCCTGTGCTGCCTGTCACAGAAATGACAAAACAGAGAACTGGTCATTGCTAATTCACAAAGGGGCTTGGACCTCTTTTGTTTATTAGGATCAGCATCTGCTCCATTTTTTATGTTTAGAATAGTGGCGAAAGATTGTGCTTGCACCATTTCTGTTACTTCTCCCCAATGATTCCAATTGCAAAAAAGATGCATTGTCAATCATATGTAAAAAACAAAACAAAAAAAATAACAATATTCGCCCATTAGCCAACTGCTTATGCATATAGAGAATCCATTAGACTAGAATGTAGTAAAATACATGTGTGCAAGTGGTATCTCGCGCCAAAATAATTGTGTAATAAAAAAGCTGCTACCCTAAAATAATCAGTGATTACCTAAGATTTGGAATGGGGGGGTGGGTGCGCTAATATACAAACATAATAAAAAACAATAAATACATAGGAGTAAATATAACTGTTATGATGCTAGATGATCTAGCGTGAAAGTCCATATAAACCTTTGGTGTCAACCGATGAAGAATCAACATAAAAGGCACACACGTGATATATAATGCAAATTGGATGTGCGAATTAAATACAAGTGTGAAAAAATATATATTCCGTGAGTCCATATAAAGAAAATAGGTCAGATCAAGTCCGATATTCATGTGATGTGTAGTCCACCTTCACCAATAACTATTTTCCACACCCAAGGTGAATGAGTGAAATGGTTCCTTACCAGATGGACATGACCCTTAATTTGTTACCAAAAGAAGGAGTCATGAGCAGCTTGTGCAGCAAACCTGCAATTGCAAACGTGTCCTGGCGCTGGATATGCTTGTGTTCAGATGGATTCCAATAGTCACATGTAATAAAAGAATAATGCCAACATAGTGTAACCCGTTTATTAAAATTTAAAAAAGTATAAAACTGCCAATTGGCTGCTTACATTCGGTTGTGCCCCAAACCCGGCACTGAGGCTAAGTTGCGTGGGAGATAAGTTACTGATCCCGGGCGCTAGACAGATGATTCCATTCAGTTGAGGTACGGAACCAGCGGGACAGGAAGTGACGAGTGGAGCGTGGATGCGTACCGCCTCGACGTACGTTTCCTGAAGACGTTCACAACGAAACGTACGTCGAGGCGGTACGCATCCACGCTCCACTCGTCACTTCCTGTCCCGCTGGTTCCGTACCTCAACTGAATGGAACGCACGCCAGAATCATCTGTCTAGCGCCCGGGATCAGTAACTTATCTCCCACGCAACTTAGCCTCAGTGCCGGGTTTGGGGCACAACCAAATGTAAGCAGCCAATTGGCAGTTTTATACTTTTTTAAATTTTAATAAACGGGTTACACTATGTTGGCATTATTCTATTATTACATGTGACTATTGGAATCCATCTGAACACAAGCATATCCAGCGCCAGGACACGTTTGCAATTGCAGGTTTGCTGCACAAGCTGTTCATGACTCCTTCTTTTGGTAACAAATTAAGGGTCATGTCCATCTGGTAAGGAACCATTTCACTCATTCACCTTGGGTGTGGAATATAGTTATTGGTGAAGGTGGACTACACATCACATGAATATCGGACTTGATCTGACCTATTTTCTTTATATGGACTCACGGAATATATATTTTTTCACACTTGTATTTAATTCGCACATCCAATTTGCATTATATATCACGTGTGTGCCTTTTATGTTGATTCTTCATCGGTTGACACCAAAGGTTTCACGCTAGATCATCTACTCCTATGTATTTATTGTTTTTTATTATGTTTGTATATTAGCGCACCAACCCCCCATTCCAAATGTAGTAAAATACAGATGGGCTAATGTCCAACAAACCTTTACAGTTCAATTGTACATTGAATTTTGTACCTGCAGAACAGCAACCTGCATTTAGTTAAACCATTACATAATTTTTTATATAAAAAAAAAAACCTGATATGGCAGGTGCTTAATAATATTGCATCCAAACAACCTCCATTTTTTGCTGACAATTTAAGGATTTATGATTGCCTTCTAATATCTCACCCTGCAGGAAGGAAGTGCTGTGCGCCATGTGCCTCCTGCCAGGACGGTGTAATCCCTCCGGTGCTGAAATGGACAGCGGCCCCTGACATTTCCAGCCTGACAGCAGGATAAAGTTTGAAGGTGTCTACATTTCATGCTTGTTGTTTGCTTTTAGATTTAGTGGCCATTTGTAAAGCAGCCACTAGTCACAAATTTCCAGTAATGTGTCCTCTGGAAGGTGAAGCCATTTTTCAGATGACTTTTAGCACCTTTGTTTCTTCGCAAGCCAGAGGCAGCTATTGTCATCAGCTCCAAACCTAGAGGAGACACAGTGCTTTTATATAGCTGCTGACAATGCGCTATATAAACAATCGCTGCAATTTTATTCTTCCTAATCTCTAATGTGTTGCAAAAGCAGACAGCCTTTGTGTGTGTGAGGCTGTGTGCCTGCGTGATTATAAGTTATGAGTAGACAGCGCTCACTTAAAAGATCATCCACAAATCATGAAAAACATATTTTATTTTTAAACAAATCCCCGGAACAGGAGGATTAATGGGGTAGCCGTCCTTATTTTCTCTAATCCCTGACAGACTATATCTCTATAGACTCTTGCATTTTCAAGTCACAATCTGTTCCTAAGGGACAATCTTGATTCATGTTCCACTGATAAGTAAATCCTGGCACAGCTAATGAAATATAAGTTTGCAGGAATCTCCCAGGACTGGTCTAATATGCAGATATGTCTGTGAAAAGATTTGTCTCAAACTGTCTTTGCTGTGCAGGAAAAGCAACCCGGGGTTTGTTAGTCGCCACAAATGATGCAAGCCCGCCGTTTGGCTTTAAAAGGCAAAGGGGCGAATGTCGGAGCTATTTATTGCGGATTACTGCTAGAGTCAGCGGCATAGTACAATCTATCTACAGAAAAGGACACCAGATTACACTGCTGATAGTATGCTTTAACATAACATATTACTTTTAAGGTTTATCTCCTTGTATCCCTTGTCATGTCCCTATAGGAATGATTTCCATATTTTTTTTTTCCTTTTTGAAGACAGTATGGGTACTTTATATATATATAAGAAAAAAAAAACACAAAAAATACTGCTTTTTAAGGCTCCATTGCATATATTTCTCTGACCTTTTCTTTGACATTATTTTTCCACCTAAGGCTAAACTGCAGACAAACAATGAAATACAAGGTTAAAAATACATATACATATTGAAATATGTGAGCTGAAGCATGAATTCTCCAAGGAGTGGCTCAAAAATAAAAAATTAATGGAGGGTTATGTACTGCTTGATTTGCATCCCCTAAAAAATGCGCAAGCAATTGATGCCTCGCACACCAATGGGAACATGACAGTTATATACATAGTTAAAACCCATAGCAACAAGTAGTTTTTAAATGTTGCAATGTAATTGGTTCAGGAGGTCACATGGTCACAATTGTCATGGCATGAGCTAAAGAAGTTATAGAAATTTAAAAGATCTGCGACACAGTTTTCAGTCGACGCTCAACAGGAGAAGAAGAAGCGACCCCCCCCCCCTCCCTTGTCGCGTTCCTTGTTGTGTGGCATCCGTCTCTTTCTGTAAATGAAAGAGGACAGTTTTTTGGGTAAAATAGTTATGGCTGAGTTATCATTTATGTATTTAAGTAGTGTGTAAATTATATAATAATTTTGGTTTGGTGTAAAAATATTTGGTAATAAAACATCAAGGCCCGGATTCACATACCTGGGTGCATCTTTCTGTCGGAGTAGCGTATCATCTTTACGCTACGCCGGTGTAGCGCTGAGAGGCAAGCATGTAATTCACAGAGTAAATGCGCTCAACGTTTCGTCGGCGTAGCGTATAGTTGTCGGCGTAAGCCGACGTAAGTCAAAGTAGGTGGAAGTGGGCGTGATGTATTAAAATGGAGCGTGACCCCATGCAAATGATGGGCTGAGCTTTAAAAAACGAACTGCGCATGCATCGTTTCTTGGACGCATCCAAGTGCGCATGCTCACAGTCATGTCGAAATAACTGCCTAAGATACGTCGAATCACTGCCTACGACGTTAACGTAACCTACGCCCAGCCCTATTCACGTACTACGTAAACGGCGTACACAACGTAAAATTCAACGGCGTCCGTTCCCTGGCCCATAGCTTTGCATTACTTGCGCCTCCTATATGAGGGGTAACTTTATGACCGACGTAACCCTTACGCAAATCACTTAAAAGCATGCGCCGGTCGCAAGTACGTTTGTGTATCTCCCTCATTTGCATATTTGAATCGAAACTCCCATATGCGTCCAGCGTAACTATGCGCCTACGATACGCCAGCGTAGGCAAGTTACACCGGTCAGACGAAGCCTATTTTTCGACGTATCTAGCTTGGGGAATCGGCACATAGATACGACGGCGCACATTTGTACTTACTACGGCTTATCTCGAGATACGTTGGCGTAAGTCTTACGTCAATCCGGGCCCAAGTGTGTGTGTTATGAAATTGGATTAAAATATAATAATTTATTGCCAAGGTGAAAGCTGAAATATGGCTTGGGCAGGAAGGGGGTGAAAGTGCCCAGTATTGAGGTGGTTAAAGAAAAATTTAACAAATTCTTATTCATTCCAACAACTGCAGTTTTCATCAATCATTCGGGTGATCTGAACATATTGTTTTGATTTTTTTTTATATATATATATATATTATGAATTCTCTTTAATTAGAGAATGCAAACTCTGCCAAATATATGCTCAGGAACTACAAATAGACACATTTCAATGTTTCTAGCACCTCCTTTACATTGTCATTTGAAAGAGCCACTAAAATCCCTGGAGACGGGAAAACAAAGCAATGTGTTTAAATTCAAGGTCTCTCACTATAAGAGATAATAAAAAGCAAGCGTTTTAACAATAACTTACACCTAGTAATTATGTGACAAAAAAATCCTACAATTGTAACAGAGAGAAAACATCATTCTCATCTTTGCATTCTGTTTGCATACAAACCCAGCCCTTCCTCACTTGAGATCTTTTCATTAATACTATAGCAGTCATGCCGTCATATTTCATTGGCCTATAGGTACACAACAATACATCAATTTCTCCTCTCTGCCCCTTCTGTGTGTACCTTCCTTCCCTGCCTTCCACTCTATATTTCTCCTTTACGTGTATATATTTATACCCTTTTCTCTTCTCTTCCTCTTTGCGTATATATTTTCACCATCACTACTGCTGTCTCTTTTTTCTGCCTCTCTTATGGGATTACTTGACTGTTTTATTAGTTTTGTTTTTTTATAGCTAGGTAAGAAATGAAAAAGTCAAAAGAAATTTTTTTTTTTTAAATAAGTCCCGAACTGGCTGTTTTGTTTTTTTTTGGCACCGAATTCTCAAGTTTTTTTTTTACTGATAAATAATTTCTGATTACCTCTGACCTACCCCATATTCACAGTGTCATCTCCCTCCCCGCTCTCTAGTCAAAGTCATTCACCTTTTCTCGTCTTTCTGTCTGCCTTTGCAAGAGCTGGGAATTGGAAATACATTACAAGAATCTTTGGAGGATTTTCCTTGGCTTTAATTTTAATGAAAATGTGGATCGGAGCATGGGAAACAAAATTGTTTTATCATCAGAGTCTGTCTGAGTGATTGCCAAAAGGAGGCTCTACGAGTGGACGTAACTTGTACGGCTGCTAAGATAAATCCCTAGGCTCGAGGTCTGTCAAACACCAAAGGACAAAAATTAGCCGCTGTGGTTTGGGCAGCTAAGATGGTTTATTGTGTCTTTGGTTCTAGATCTCTGCTCATCTCTTATGTTAATGTCACTAATGAATCAGTGATGAGACGACGGCTGCTGTATTAGGCATGTGTCTCCACGGATGATTGTCAAGTGATTTTGATTATTTCCTAGCACAGTGGATGATGGCTATAGCGGTGTTCAGGTTATATTTATCAAAGTATCCCAAATACAGAGTCGGACACTGTTTTATCCATGAAAATCCTTTCATACTGAAACCAACAGAATTTTCACAGAAACATATGAAGCTGTTTGTGGTGGATCCCGGTTTGTTTGCCCTTTCTATTACAGCCAGAGAGACTTTGATATATGATTCTGTTTGGATTGTGTTTATTCAAGCTACATTGGAGGAAAATGATACCAAGTTAGTCAACTCTATATAGGATAATATGTATAAGGAGGGTATCACGAAGAAAAAATAATCCTATCCCTGAGTACAATTTGTACACTGCCAAGAACGTACAACATTGCTAAGTAAAGATTTTTTAGATTTATGAAAATTGTAACGTGGTCTCTCTTAAAAACATTCCTATTTTTTGTGCTTGTATGCATTTTGCAGCGATGGTGTGCATTTATTGAGGCAAGTGGCAGTTAGGTTGTAAAAAGTCCATCTAGTTCAATCAACAGAAAAGAATGAATGAAAAGAAAATATACAGAACCCTATACACATGGCCATGAATCCCGTCTGTTTTAAAACCGTCAGTTTTCCCGACGGGATTCCTGCCAAGCTTGCCTTGAAAAGCCATGTATACACACGGCCACACAAAAGACCCGCCATTCTTTTGAATGACAAGAACGTGGTGACGTCAAAGACTACGACGAGCCGGCTAAATTACGTTCTATGCTTCCGCGCATGCGTCTAATTGTTATCGAGCATGTGCGGTTTATTTCCCCTTCAGGCAAGCATACAGACGACCGGTTTTCTCTGCAGGAGACACTCTGCTGGGAATCCCGACGGTAAAATAGAGAGCGAGTTCTCTATTGTTTTTCCAGCAGTTTTCCTGTCGGGAAAACTGCTAGGGAGCATACACACGGCCGGGATTCCTGGCCAAAAGCTCTCCTGGCAGTTTTCCTGATGAGAAAACCGGTTGTGTGTACGAGGCTTTACAGTTGTTCCAGAGGTAGGGAACAAATACCTATAAAGCATGATTCAACTTGTTCTAGCTGTGAAAAAATGAAGTCCTTTCTGATCTCCTAATGGGAATTTTATATCAACTACCCCTGGCTTTTATACCTATAATTGTCAATATCTGCATGTTTTAGATGCAATATATATACAGTATGTTTTGTGTGTTAAGCAAATTCCTTTAGTTTTTTTTTTGTATTTTTTTTACTGGAAGCAAACCTAAAAATGTGCACATGAGAACTGGACATTAAAGTGATATTAAAATCTTGTTACTTTTCTGATAAAAATAACAAACGTTTTTATATTTACCTCCTCTGTGCAATGGTTTTGAACAGAGCAGCCTAGTTCCTCCTCTTCTCTTGTCCCTCTTCGGCACTTCTGGCCCCTCCCTCCTGTTGAGTGCCCCCACAGCAAGTAGCCTGCTATGGGGGCACCCAAGCTGAGACACAACTCCCTTTGTCCATTCAGACACAGACCTTTGGCCTTTGTCCGCTCATTGGCTCTCTGACTTTGATTGACAACAGCGGAAGCCAATGGCGCCATGCTGCTGTCTCAGTCAATGAGGAGGGAAGTCCCAGGTAGCAAAGTCATTGGTGCAACATCGCTGGATCTAGATGGGGCTCAGGTAAGTATTTAGAGGGGGGCTGAGGGGGTCTGCTGCACACAGAAGGCTTTTTATCTTAATGCATAGAATGCATTAAGATAAAAAAAACTTCTGACTTTACAACCACTTTAATGTAAAGGTTCAGGTTTTAAGAGATGTCTCTATGCAATATTCCTTTTGCTTAATAAGCCTAGCAATTATTCACATTATCATCACTGTCCCACTTGTATAATATAAATGTGTTGCAGCATGACCAGGTAAAGTCCAGGAACTATGGTGTAGGCTGTTAGCAGGGGAATTTTTCTGAAAGCAGCATGCCTGTGTGCCTTAGCAATGGCCAATCACATTCCTCCTGCCGGTGGAAACAGGGAGGACCCTATCAGACTTGCACGTACCTGGTCAACGAAGCCCAATGAAGCAGAGGAAGGTCTCCCTTACGGACCTGACTTGCAGCCCCTGGTAGTGGAGACAGGAGGCACGGGAACGTGGAAGGGTATGCGAGCCTGGTGGCTTGTTGCAGAGAAGTGGCTCAGTAACCAGATGTAGAAGAGGTTGGTAATCCACTCGGACAGTGAGCACTGGAGAGTGGAGCTGGGCAGGAGCAGAGTATAGTGGTGGGGTCACAGGCAAGGTCAGCAACGGTCAGGCAGTGAGGTACAGTGGAGCAGGTTAAAAAATCTTTACAGAAATATAAAATTACTTATGCACTTCTGAACCCGGCTCGCCTCAGAGTGGCTGCTCTGGGTAGGACTTTTTTTTTACTGACCCGAGCGAAGTAGCTAATTGGCTGGAAGAAAATAAAACAGCCCTATAGTCCCCCACAACCAATGGGGGGGGGAAGACTCCAGTGAGGATGACGAAAATAAGCCAATCGACAAGTGCCTGTTTTTGGGACTGGTGGGACCACACAAAAATAACCTTTATTTGATAAGGCCCCTTTCTGAGGCCAATGTTCTTGTATAAACCAGAAATTTTTCTTTTTCTTTTTTACTACGGATGTTTTTTTTCCTAAGGGGGGATCTATATTTTCAGAGGTTCTGGTAACTAAGTATATTTTCAAGCTTTCTGAGGGCATAATTGTATTTTTGCACATGATAGCTCTCACATGATTCTCCATATTGACATGCAAAAAATGTATTGATGAAAATTTATAATTTTTCTCTCTTTTTCTGGTAACTAAGTACACTTTCAAGGTCCCTTAGGGCATAACCGTATTTCTTTACACAGTAGCACTTACATGGTTATGCATTTTTGCACGTAAAGAATGTTTCGATGAAAAATTTCCTCTTTTTTTTTTTTTTCGTTTTCTTTCTTCTTTTCTTGCACAACCAGGTGCCGTTATAAACTGGTCACTATTCAATTCTCACGGAGGCTTCTTAGGCAACTAATAATAACACCTGTATAAATCTGACAAACCACACACACACTTATAAGGCTTTTCTTATATCCTTTTTACACCATTACAAGGGCACTGACAATCACCTTGCTTAAGCACTTGATCACTTACTCGACAAATTTAGGCTTTAGCCATACCACGCATACCTACCAACTCACAATTACAAGGGCACTGCTTGTCTTTAGAACACACAATTACATTGGTAGTTGTACGAGAGGGTAAAAGTTCTGTTTCGCTCTCCTTACTTAAATTCTTAAATTTATATGGGCCCCCTTTTATTTTTATTTTTTTCTCTTCCTTTTTTTTTCTCCTTCTTTCTTTCCTATTGGTTTTCGGATCCAACCAGGTCTTTCAGGGGGGGCGGGCGAGAGCAAGAGGGATGCGTATTGGGATATAGTGGGGGATGAGTGATAGTATGAGTAGAGCGGTCACCAGACTAGCCCATATGGGGTGCCCTGTAGGGCAGGGAGGGAAGGATAGGGGGGGAGGGATGGGGGGTGAGGGTGGTTCCTAGGAAAAGGGTTCGAGAGCATACATCCCGGTTATCACAAGTCATACCATTACTAGCAGGTGCAAGTAGGGCCAAGAAAGTAGGCTGGCTAGTTATCGGTCAAATTCTACGGGGGTCACTAGCAATTGTCTCAGATTTTAATCGCAGTTATGACATGCCTGGAAGATGGAATGCCGGGAATAATATGCTTTCAAGAGACACATTTGACCAAAGATTCAGTCTTGCTGTTGAACAGTCGTAAATTCCAAGCCCAATTCCACTCGGTACACTCCTCTTATTCAAGAGGTGTGAGTACAATGATTGGAAGAGGAATGACTTTTTCCTGCTCCAAATCCTGGGTCGATGAACAAGGTCGGTTTATATTCTTGTTTTGCCTTATTGAAAATAGGCCTTATGTTTTGGCCAATTTATATATCCCTCCACCTTTTAAGCTTGACGTCCTATAGAACCTCGTTGAGTTTACTCTGGACAAACCAGATGTACCGGTCATAGCCATTGGCGACTACAACGAGGTTCTGGATAGAACTATTGACAGATTCCCCCAGGGGACTGGTCCTACAGATGAGGGATATTTGGAGAACTGCCTACCCACAGACCCGTCAATACTCGTGTTATTCTACCTCCCATCACACTCTATCCAGGATAGATATGGCCCTGTGTAGCGAAGGCGTAATGCCCCTGGTGAAAAAGATGCACTATGGCCCAAGAGGGGTCTCAGACCACTCTCCGCTGACGCTAATAATTAGGATAGGCAGTAGGCTCTCTCATAAAGAATGGTAGTTAAACCCCGGTTGGCTTGAGCTGATTAAGCAACCGCTAATGATGGTGTCACAACTAGCGGAGTTTGTGCTCATCAACGAGGGAACGGCGCCGCTGGGGATGGTTTGGGATTCCCTGAAAGCCTTTGTGAGGGGCCTCTTAATCCAGCAGGCCGCTAGGATTAAAAAAACAGGGAGAGTGGAAGAGAGTAGGTTGGCTGAATTGAAATATGTGGAGAACCCCAACCCACCCTTGCGGTCCGTATGACTAGCTAAACAAGAAGAGTGCAGAAGGTTTACTTTAAAAGAACAAGAGAATATTACAGAAGCAGCTCCAGTTCGGCGAGGGGGAGAAGGTAGGGCGTATGTTAGCCCTTTTGACTCGAACTAACTCCCCCCGTCAAATGTTCCTGCAATACGGATAAATACTGGCGCAACCTCGACAGATGGCCAGACCATACTAAAAACATTCTGTACATATTATAAAGAACTCTACAAGACTAAGGGGGGGGTCGGAGATAGGTGCTATGGAAACGTTCTTCCAGAAAATAGCAGTTCCTACGCTGCTAGACAAAGACAGACAGGAGTTAAAAGCACCAATTACTTTAAAAGAAATCCAGCAAGCGGTCTCAGACATGCCAAATTGAGGTGTATAAGAAGTTTGGCGAGATTTTGCTCCCAGTTGTTAAAGACTTTGGAGTGGGCTGCAAGCGTGGGGACCCTACCCCGCTCAATGACCGAAGCAACTATTATAGTAATACACAAGGAGGGGAAGGACCATCTGGAATCCTTATCTTATCTCCCTCTTAACCTCTGACGTAAAGATCTTAGCCAAAATTCTTGCGACTCTCTTAAATAAATTTATTAGTTACCTTATCCATCCAGATCAGTCCGGCTTCATACCAGGCAGGGCAACAAGCAATAATATCAGGAGAGCCTTCTTAAATATATATACACCAACAGATAATGTAGGGTCCAGAGCAGTGCTGTCGCTTGATGCCGCCAAGGCTTTCGATAGCCTTGAGTGGGCATATCTGTGGAGGGTACTTGATAGTTTTGGTTTTGGCCCTCTCTACACCAATTGGATTAAATTGCTGTATGAGGAACCAAGAGCTAAGGTCAGAATCAATAACGAGACCTCCGAGACTTTCCAGCTAGAGAGAGGGACGAGGCAGGGGTGTCCTCTATCCCCCCTTCTGTTCGCCCTCGCAATGGAAACCCTGGCAATTATGGCCAGGGCGAGGTCAGACATAACTGGGTTTAGAAGACACCATGGAGAAGACAAGATAGCTCTCTTCGCAGACGATGTCCTGTTTTTCCTGGGGGATGTTGAAAGCACACTGGACAAAGCGATCCAATTGGTGGAGGAATTTGGCCAGTTCTCAGGCCTTACCATCAACTGGACAAAGTCAGCTTTGCTGCCGCTAGAACAGGTAGACCTTCAACGGTCGACAGGTGCTTCCCAAATAATTGTAAGTACTGAACTTAAGTACCTAGGGATCTGGATCTCAAAGGATCCCACCCAATATATTAACTTAAATATTGCTCCACTACTAGTGAAGTGGAAAAACAAAAGTGAAATCTGGAAAAGACTTCCTTTGTCTGTTGCAGGCCGCTGTAACTTAATTAAAATGATCTGGCAGCCGCAGCTACTATACATACTACACAACTCCCCGGTATGGATAGGACACACGTGGTACAAAAAGATAGACTCTCTATTTAGAGGACTTATATGGAGGGGAGGTCAACCCAGAATAAGCCTTCAAACCCTACAACTCCCTGTAAAAGAGGGTGGAATGGCAGTTCCACATCCAATGTTATACTTCTTAGCAGCACAACTGCAACACCTGGTAGGATGTGTTACCCCCACAAACAATTAGTGGAAGCCTTAGAGGCAAATTTTTTCTGTCATAACCACTCAATTACAAAACTAGTGACTAAAACGTGGCACACAGTAAAAAAAAAAGGATTGGGATATGCTGGCCCTACAGAATTCTCCCCTCTTTGGAACAACAACAACTTAAAGGAGACAATAAACATTGAGGTATCGACTGAATGGATGAGTAAAGGCATATGTCACCTAAAACATCTGTTTGAAGGGAATACCATGAAATCATTTCAAGAACTAGTAAAATGATTCAGAATTTCTAATAAAACCTTTTTTAAATTCCTACAGATCCGTCATGCTATACAGGCGCAATTTGGCTCTCAGACAGTTGAATGGGCTTAGATTCCTGCTCTGCTTGCTGTAATTGGGGCAACAGCGGCTAAGGGCTTAATATCGGGGATGTATAGCTGCCTGGGCGCCAGGGCATTAAGTAAAGTAGGTCCGTGTAAGAGTAGAGAGGCATGGGAGAATGACCTGGGAACAATACTGTATCTCCACAACAGTGGGATAGGATTCTCCAACAGGGCACCTTGGTGTCCATAGCCCCGACCCAAAGACTGTCTCACCTATTTCTTCTTCATCGGGTCTATCATACCCCCCATAAAATGTTCAAGCTAGGGTGGAGACAAGACAACTAATGTCCCCAAAGTAAAAACAAAGGGCCAGATTCACGAACACTTGCGCTGGAGTATTTGGATATGCGCCGCGTAACTGTGCTGATGCGCCGACGTTTCTATGTGCCCGTACCCACCAAACTAGATGCGCCCAATAACGGCTCATTTGCGACCGGCGGAACGTTCCGACGCCAGAGTATCGTCAGCGTTTATTTTCGCTGGCCGCATCAGTCGCGCCCATTGATTTCCCCTGCAAATATGCAAATGAGGGAGATTTCCCAATTCACGAACGGATTAGCACCATACGCTGGCTACATGCGCCGCGCGTATCTGATCCGTCCAGCGCAAAGTTATTTCTACAAAAGGCTGCTTTATCTTTACTCCAGACGGTCACAGGTCAGCAGGAGAGCAGCTACAGCAGCGTTACCGACGATAAGAGCTAGCTGAGCACCCCCACTTGCAAGGACAACACCTCTGTGTGCCAACATGCCAGGGGCACTCGTGGTCCTAGAACTACTGATGGGTCCCCTGGAACCAAGAAGGCGGGCACGTGAGAGGATATACCGCACACGTATGAACCTCTTTGGCATGGGGGATGAGGAGGTGTATCGCCTATTCAGATTCAGCCCAGATGCAATACTTGAACTAACCACAACCCTGCAGGAGGACATCACCAGCCCAACACACCGATCACAAGCAGTGCAGCCACTGGTGAAGGTACTGGCAACACTCCATTTCCTTGCCAGTGGATCATTCCAGCGTACAAGTGGAGTGGTGGCTGGGATGTCACAGTCCTCCATAAGCAGATGTGTGCACCAGGTTGTCCCTGCAATCCTCAGACGCATGTCCAACCAGTTCATCAGACCAACCACTGAGGAGCTGCGGCAGAAGGCAATGACAGATTTCTACAACATTGCCAGATTCCCACGCACTGTGGGGGCCATTGATTGCACACATGTGGCCCTACAGCCCCCCAGTGCCACAGAGCACATATACCGCAATCGGAAGCATTGGCATTCCATCAACGTACAGGTGATAGCCGATGCCCAACGCCTCATATGGCACGTCCGTGCCAAACACCCCGGGTCCAGCCATGACAGCTTCATATACCGTCAGAGCCCCATCCCAGCAGAATTTAACCAGAACATGTATGGGGACAGCTGGCTGGTTGGTGAGTGACATGGGAGTCAGGCATGACTATCCCCTCCCGTCATGCACAACAGAAATCGCACATGCATGACTAACATTCTCCTGTCTTTTACCTTACAGGTGACTCTGCATATGCATTGGGACCCCATCTAATGACTCCTTTCCGGAACCCCCAAACCAGAGGAGAGAGAAGATACAATGAAGCACACATCAAAACCCGTGCAGTGGTGGAGCAAACATTCGGGCTCCTGAAGTCCCGTTTCCGATGCCTGGATAAGTCTGGGGGGGCCCTATTGTATTCCCCTACCTTTGTGTGTCAGATCATCGGTGCATGTTGCATACTACATAACTTTGCTATGAAAAAAGGCCTGCATATTGACATACGTGATGACCTGACCCCCGACCCACACAGTCCCCCCCTGCCAGAGGACACCCAGTCTGCTGATGGAAGAGCAGTCAGGAGGGTCCTCGCCGTAGGCATCTTTGGACACTAAACCAAAACATTAATAACACAGACAGTGCACGCGTGTACACCACTGATGTCCCTAGATCACACACACCACATGCACATCGCATTGGATTAGCCCAAGTCCAGCATGTAGGAGTTGGGAGCAGTAACGCCGCGTCAAGGCCCCAATGATGTCACTGTCCATTCACACACCTTTCACACATCATTCATTCAGCCGTGGGGTTCACTTCACCACCACGGCCGAGGGTGACACCCCTTACTTTCAGGAGTGCCACCCTCTCACATTCACACACCATTCACACTGTCCCCTGCACTCCTGACCGTGTGCAGTACAAAAATAAATTAGAAAGATCATATCCTGACCAATAAAAGAAAAATAATCTCATAACCTGAGAAAAAAATAAAATAAACTCATGACCTGAGTATGTCAAAAATAATAATCTAAAACCAGCACCAAAAAAAAGGCCTCATCGGGGATGCCGGGGGCCCCTCTCTGGCTCCGCAGCTGCCTGGATGGAGTGGGTGGGGGGGCATCTGGAGGTGGCTGATCCCCAGGTGGGCCACTCCTGGCAGGTGTGGCCTGCGTGCCCTCCAAGGCCCTGGCTATCCGTCCAAGATAACTGTTGGTCTGGGCCTGCATCCGGAGCTGACGGGTCACCTGGTAATGCTGGGCCCGCCGACTCAGCCTCCCCTGCTCCCGGATGGCAGCACTGTTACCATGGATGGCAGCAGTGTTGGCCTGGACGGCTGCAGTGAGGTGCTGGATATCCCCCTGCACCTCCCCCAAAGTGGTGACCACTGCAGCGCAGTTAGAGCTGACATCCTGCACTGCGTTGCTGATGTTGGCAACGGAGCCCAGGCTGTCAGAGACTTTCTGCAAGTGGTCCGCTATGGCCCCCATCTGTTCTGTCTGTCTGGCGTGATCCCTTGCCAACTGGTCCTGGACACCATCAGACACCCCCCTGGTCTTCTGGGTCGCCTTCCTGGGGCCAGAAGATGTATGTCCTCGGGTGGAAGGTGTCGCCCTTGAGGGGCTTCCAAGGATGGGGGAGGGGACGACAGACGGGCCAGGAGAAGGGGAGGAGACCGACAAGACCAAAGAAAAGTCCTGCTCTGCCACAGCAGGATCTTCCACAACCACCTCGGCAGGTGTGGTGTGGCCACTCTCCTCCTCAACAACCTCTTCACCACCCAGTGGCTCGGGCACATGATGGCGTGGGGGGGATGGGGTGGAATGCAGGCTGACAGATGATGGCCCAGCTCCGTCATCTGTGGATGACACAAAGCAGACACATGTTGGTGGTCCCACACACTTGGCACATGTACCCCCCCCCCCAAATGCAAAACATCAAATAGGGGATTATAAAACACTTACCTGTCCTTGTGCCTTCCTCCACGGAGTCATAGCCTGCGACCCCCTCCACCTGCTCCCTCTCCAGGCACCGAGCGACCACCTCCTCCTCTGCGGTCAGGGTGACAGGACATGGGGGACCACCACCTGTGCCCCTCTCATACCTCCTGATGGAGGCCACCTTGTCCCTCACCTTGCGCCGCAGGTCATTGATTTTCTTTTGTATGTCCCCAGCAGTCCGGGTGGAGTAGCCCAGGACATTGACCCTGGCAGCAATGGACTCCAGGATGCCCTGCTTCCTCTCCCGGCTGGTCTTGCGGCTTTTTTTGCCATGGAGAAATTCATTCTCCGTCTCCATAGCCGATATAATGACAGAGACCTCCTGGGTATTAAAATTGAGGTTCCTCCTCTCTCTGGGGGTAGCGGGAGCAGCCATCACAGAGCAAAAGTATCTTCCCTGGGGTGGGGGGAAACGGAACTACTTTTGCGCCGGAATGGCGTTTCCGCCAGCGCTTTTAAGCGCCCAGCGGAACGCATTGCGCTGACGTTTCCCAGGAAGTGGTGCCGACGGAAGTTGTGAGCATGCGCACAAGGGGGCGAGGGGAGCCGCACTCACTGCGCATGCTCCGTGGATGATGCGCTGAACGTAAGCCTCTGCGCCGGGCTCCGCCCATCATTTACATATGATCACACCCACTTCCACTTGCGTCGGGTTACGCCAGCGCATTATCGTTACTCTGGCGCAAGTTTACGCGCAACTGCTATGTGAATTACAGGAATTGCGCTGAAAGGGTCTTCAGAGTAACGTAAATGAGAAGCGTTACTCCAGAGGAAAGATACTCTCATCTACCTGAATCTGGCCCAAAGGGGATCTATTACATATGGTCTGGAAGTGTCCCAAATTATATATGAAAAATGAACTACAGCGCTAATTACATTAATAATCTCAAGAGCACTAAGTAAAAAAACAAATAACACAGCTGCTATCCGAGTGTAACCAGATCAAACAGTGAAAAAATCTGTAAAATATGGATGCGCTAGTGTTAACTTACAAGTGTACACGTACAAAATCATAAATAGGTGAAAAATATGAAATGATCAGGGAGAGACAAACTCCATGTGGTATAGGTCAATGGTATAAACATACATCAAATAATAAGTCCAAACCAAGTCACATTGTAAAAGTTCCAAACAGGAAAAATCTTACAAAGCCTTCCTCCACTGGGGATGCGAGTCCCAAACACTCCAAAGCTGCAATCCGTTGAGCAGGCACTCACAGGTATCCCATGAATAAGTCGCGTGACCGTGACGTAACGCGTAGGGACGAGCTTACAATCGGATTCGAGTTCATCGGATCGGATTGATGAGGACTACACACTGAGCGGCGTTCAATGCTTGCAATAAGCGGGGATTCGTGAGTGCATTTGCTGTTACATTAGGATCGTACGACCGTTTTACTTGATGTTTGTGCAATGAGGTTTTTTTCCTTTTTCTTTCATAAACACATCCACCTGTGAGTGCCTGCTCAACGGATTGCAGCTTTGGAGTCCCAAATTATATAGCTACTGGGTGGGAGTTATAAAACGGATCAACGAGACATTTGGATCTCTACTTGATCCAATAGCCAGGATATGCCTCTTGGGATGCATGGATGACAGCCGGGTACCACAGGGCACTCTTGAGGCTATACTAAGAAGCCTATTTCAGGCTCGCAAGGTAATTGCCCAAAAATGGCAGGCACAGGCCCCCCCCGACCATAGAACACTGGACAGCGGCTATGAACCAAACAATTTCAAACAAAAAAGTTTGTTTCACTAAGCAGGGGGAATTTTCAAAATTTTTCAAATTATGGGGTTTATGGCAGTAGGGGGCTGAGAACTCCAGTTAGCGATACATGAGGCCATACTTGCCAGGCTCATTGAGATCTTGACCAATAAGGACAACTCCTGTTGAGACCTTGGCGGTAGCTCACTCGCTGGCTGGTGCCCCTTGGCCGGCCCCTACTGGCTCCCCGACAACAAATGCTAAGACTTGTGACTTACTTGTGCCAATCAACACTGAGTTTGTATGCTCTCAAAAGGTAGGGGGAAGGGTGGGAGGGAGAGGGGGGGTGTTACACATAGCCACCACACATCCAAAAAGATCTAGTGGTTTTTAATTTGCTACATGAGACACTAATTGAGATATGAATTATATTGTCTTTCGTTTCTACACATTGTATGCAAAATGATTGTATATTTGCTTGTTGGACTGTAACATGGCTTTAAAACAGCAATAAAAAAATAAATGATTTTAAAAAAAAAACAGTGGAGCAGGCAGGTGCAAGGTCAGGACAAGCCGAAGTCAGATGCAGGCGGAAGACAGGGAAAATCCAGGTAGGTCAAAAGGTCACGGTTCAAGCAGGTAATGGGTATAAGGTAACAGGGAGCTGAAGCTAAGACAGCACCGGTCTGAAGTATTCCAGGGGTTTAAATGGACTGTTTGGCGCCAAGTGGCACACGTGCACCCGTGCACATGCCGCAATCCAGGGCATGAACCAGCGCGCGCGAGCACACGTACCTGCAGCCCAGGACGTAAATCATCTCGCACAGAGTCATGCACAACAACATGCACCAGAGTGCATACATCAGCACGCATCGGCGTGCGGGCTCGCACCAAGGCCACCAACACCACGTCCAGCAAGGTGTGTTCTCAGACAGACCCGTTCTCCTGGGTTTTCACGGGCACCCAAATATCTCCCCATTAAAAGCACTGGAGGGATCTTTGCTGCAACTGCGAGTGACAATTTCAGCTGCAGCACAAACAGAGAACAGAATGGCATTTCCTCATTATTGTGCAATGTGTGAGGGCACAGTGGGCCCCCCCCCTTGGGGCCCCTGTGCACTGCATGCATAACATTGCATCCATGGAGAATAGCCACTGCAGCAGCAACAGGAGTATAATTATATGTTGTTTAACCACTTCAGCCCCAGAGGATTTGGCTGCCCACCTTGGCAGTTTTTATTTTTTTGTGCTATAAACAAAAAAAGAGCGATTTAAAAAAAAAAAAAAGCAATATTTTTTACTTTTTGCTATAATAAATGTCCCCCAAAAATATATGAAAAAAAAAATGTCTTTCTCAGTTCAGACCTATATGTATTCTTCTACATATTATTGGTAAAAAACAATCACATTAACCGTATATTGATTGGTTTTAACAAAAGTTATAGAGACTACAAAATAGGGGCTAGATTTATGGCATTTTTATTAATATTTTTTTTTACTAGTAATGGCGACCATCTTTTAGTGCAACTGCGACATTATGGCAGACACATTTTGGGACCATTGTAATTTATCCAGCGATCAGTGCTATAAAAATTACTGTGTAAATGACACTGGCAGGGAATAGGTTAACCACAAGGGGGCGAGGAAGGGGTTAAGTGTGTCCTAGGGAGTGATTCTAACTGTAGGGGGCTGGGCTACAAGTGATCACTGCTCCCGATGACAGGCAGCAGTAGATCCTTGTCCTGTCACTAGGCAAAACAGGGAAATGCCTTGTTTACATAGGCATCTCTCTGTTCTGCAGCTCCGTGACAGGATCGCGGGACACCGGCGGACATCGAGTCCGCAGGTCCCGCAGGCACAGAGCTTGCGGCAGGGGCGTGCGCACCTTATGCACAGCCGCAAATTTAAAGCAACGTACGGTAGGGTGACCAGACATCCCCGGTTTTAGGGGATAGTCCCCAGATTAAGGACACTGTCCCCGGACCAAAAAGGACACAAAGAAGGGTTCCCCAAATGGGCTTTTAGGCAGCAATATAAAAAATATAGAAGTATTGTATAGGTTATATAAAACAGTATTTATTGCCAAAATCCCCGGTAACCACATGAGTTAGAACAAGTTGGAACATTTGTATAAATGAAATAAAATAAAGGTCAACATTCCTGAATACAGTGTGCATAGAAAATACATATACAGTTTTGTATCGTTGAGCCACGACGCGTTTCGACCAATCCGGTCTCTTCAGGGGGCAAAAATGTTTCACTGAATCAGGAAATGGATAACATAAAAAGCCGCTGTGAGGTCCGGAGGGGCCTGACTGCCCCCGCCCATCCAAAGCGGCGGAGGGGCCTACCCCGGGGAACCTGCAAGGAGCCACACAAAGAGCACCCGCCAGGAGCAACGGAGGGGCAGTCACCTGCAGAGGAACACCCACAAAGCCCATGATTAGTGGAAATAATTATTTCGGGTAGGTTGGTTAAAAAGTTAATTGCTGGTTTACAGCCAATTAATGTATGGGTACATATATTAGGGTAATATAGTGGTACAGGGGCTAAGGGCAAATGCCAATTGCCAACATATATAGGGAGAGTAAAGGCATACTTAAGGGTCCAATACGAGTAAGATAATTGGGAGTATAAGATTAAGTGAGAAATTGCTGTAATGAGAATCAGTGAATACAAGTGAATGAGATAGTGAGTGTAAACTGATAAGGTGGGCGATTGCCAAAATAGGACAGACCAATGGTGGAATAAATGTGTGAAATAAGAGTGAAAGTTGAGGTGAAAAACAATATGGTGAGAGTGAAATAAAAAAAAAAAAAATAGTTAATAGGAAGGTGGATGATTAGTCCCTCAATGAAATGGGGGATGGTGTGAGTGAGTGTGGTGAAGAGTGAAAGGATCTTAAAAAGCATGAATAAGTGAGATATTTACCTGATAAAATCAAGGGTTGAGGTTGGATAAAGTAGTTATGGAACCCAGACTGCAGTTATGCATTCTAGGAAAGGACACAATGCCAGAAAATAGGGACAGAGATGCATTAGCATCCAATCTGGCCTACATGGAACCTTGTGATGGTTCCCTGATGAGCTGCTCCCTATATATGCCCCTTTGTGGGTGTGGTGATCAAATGATCACATGCAGGTGGACTGCCTCCCTCCATTGAGCCATGGGGAGGCTTATGGCCGCCGAAATGGCAGCCCACGTGTGGCTTCCTCGGCGTTCCTGGAGAGCTAAACCAGCCCCGACAAAGTCGTCATCCCCGACACAGCAACGCGGCGTCAAAACGCTGCACGCACGCCCAGGAGCGCGCTTGCGCGCTGCGCTGCGGCTTGAACGGGGAGGATCCAAAGAACACCACCAGCTGGGAAAAACTCAATGGGGCATCTGGGGACTGGCT
This sequence comes from Rana kukunoris, assembly GCA_029574335.1. NCBI lineage: Eukaryota > Metazoa > Chordata > Amphibia > Anura > Ranidae > Rana > Rana kukunoris. Next base: position 505,286,800 of record CM056050.1, on the reverse strand, counting down.
CCAGCACCCCACGAGCAATGGGAAGGGGGACAGGGACTGTCCCCCCTCCCCCAGCCGGGAAGTAACCGAGGGCCCGGCCCCATCCCCCATGAGGGTGGAGGGGTTTGGCCATTCCCCGCCGGAGAAAACAAGCGGCCACAATACATTGTAAAAACCATATGTGACAGTTGACATCCATATACTGAACCTCAAAAAAAGGGGAAGGGGGTATTTTATACAGGCATATTATATAGATAATGTATAGACATAAATAGCGTGTTAGTACCATGGCTATAAACCCCAAGCTTGTTAGATATGATTTGATTAGGACAAATATTCGGTAAGAGTATTTGAACATGCTAGAATACAGAAGTCTGTCTTGCAGTTACTTCCGAAGCGAGCAAAAGAGGGGGGATTAGGGGTACAGTCCCCCCAAAAAACAGAAGGAAAAATAAACCTTCTGAAGACCTCAACACCAAGCTGATGTATGATACACCAGAAATATGAGTCATGGGTTGGGTATGCAGGGGTTGAAGCTGAACATGGAAAAACACACAATTAATGTCAATCTCAATATGTCAGGGGAGAAAGGGGGGTTTTGGCCCCCAAGTGTTAATGCGAAAGAGAAAGGACACATATTGAGAACATAGTTAAGCTGCTCGCCCCGAAATTACAAAAAAGACACAAAGAAGGGTTCCCCAAATGGGCTTTTAGGCAGCAATATAAAAAATATAGAAGTATTGTATAGGTTATATAAAACAGTATTTATTGCCAAAATCCCCGGTAACCACATGAGTTAGAACAAGTTGGAACATTTGTATAAATGAAATAAAATAAAGGTCAACATTCCTGAATACAGTGTGCATAGAAAATACATATACAGTTTTGTATCGTTGAGCCCCGACGCGTTTCGACCAATCCAGTCTCTTCAGGGGGCAAAAATGTTTCACTGAATCAGGTAATGGATAACATAAAAAGCCGCTGTGAGGTCCGGAGGGGCCTGACTGCCCCCGCCCATCCAAAGCGGCGGAGGGGCCTACCCCGGGGAACCTGCAAGGAGCCACACAAAGAGCACCCGCCAGGAGCAACGGAGGGGCAGTCACCTGCAGAGGAACACCCACAAAGCCCATGATTAGTGGAAATAATTATTTCGGGTAGGTTGGTTAAAAAGTTAATTGCTGGTTTACAGCCAATTAATGTATGGGTACATATATTAGGGTAATATAGTGGTACAGGGGCTAAGGGCAAATGCCAATTGCCAACATATATAGGGAGAGTAAAGGCATACTTAAGGGTCCAATACGAGTAAGATAATTGGGAGTATAAGATTAAGTGAGAAATTGCTGTAATGAGAATCAGTGAATACAAGTGAATGAGATAGTGAGTGTAAACTGATAAGGTGGGCGATTGCCAAAATAGGACAGACCAATGGTGGAATAAATGTGTGAAATAAGAGTGAAAGTTGAGGTGAAAAACAATATGGTGAGAGTGAAATAAAAAAAAAAAAAATAGTTAATAGGAAGGTGGATGATTAGTCCCTCAATGAAATGGGGGATGGTGTGAGTGAGTGTGGTGAAGAGTGAAAGGATCTTAAAAAGCATGAATAAGTGAGATATTTACCTGATAAAATCAAGGGTTGAGGTTGGATAAAGTAGTTATGGAACCCAGACTGCAGTTATGCATTCTAGGAAAGGACACAATGCCAGAAAATAGGGACAGAGATGCATTAGCATCCAATCTGGCCTACATGGAACCTTGTGATGGTTCCCTGATGAGCTGCTCCCTATATATGCCCCTTTGTGGGTGTGGTGATCAAATGATCACATGCAGGTGGACTGCCTCCCTCCATTGAGCCATGGGGAGGCTTATGGCCGCCGAAATGGCAGCCCACGTGTGGCTTCCTCGGCGTTCCTGGAGAGCTAAACCAGCCCCGACAAAGTCGTCATCCCCGACACAGCAACGCGGCGTCAAAACGCTGCACGCACGCCCAGGAGCGCGCTTGCGCGCTGCGCCGCGGCTTGAACGGGGAGGATCCAAAGAACACCACCAGCTGGGAAAAGCTCAATGGGGCATCTGGGGACTGGCTCCAGCACCCCACGAGCAATGGGAAGGGGGACAGGGACTGTCCCCCCTCCCCCAGCCGGGAAGTAACCGAGGGCCCGGCCCCATCCCCCATGAGGGTGGAGGGGTTTGGCCATTCCCCGCCGGAGAAAACAAGCGGCCACAATACATTGTAAAAACCATATGTGACAGTTGACATCCATATACTGAACCTCAAAAAAAGGGGAAGGGGGTATTTTATACAGGCATATTATATAGATAATGTATAGACATAAATAGCGTGTTAGTACCATGGCTATAAACCCCAAGCTTGTTAGATATGATTTGATTAGGACAAATATTCGGTAAGAGTATTTGAACATGCTAGAATACAGAAGTCTGTCTTGCAGTTACTTCCGAAGCAAGCAAAAGAGGGGGGATTAGGGGTACAGTCCCCCCAAAAAACAGAAGGAAAAATAAACCTTCTGAAGACCTCAACACCAAGCTGATGTATGATGCACCAGAAATATGAGTCATGGGTTGGGTATGCAGGGGTTGAAGCTGAACATGGAAAAACACACAATTAATGTCAATCTCAATATGTCAGGGGAGAAAGGGGGGTTTTGGCCCCCAAGTGTTAATGCGAAAGAGAAAGGACACATATTGAGAACATAGTTAAGCTGCTCGCCCCGAAATTACAAAAAAGACACAAAGAAGGGTTCCCCAAATGGGCTTTTAGGCAGCAATATAAAAAATATAGAAGTATTGTATAGGTTATATAAAACAGTATTTATTGCCAAAATCCCCGGTAACCACATGAGTTAGAACAAGTTGGAACATTTGTATAAATGAAATAAAATAAAGGTCAACATTCCTGAATACAGTGTGCATAGAAAATACATATACAGTTTTGTATCGTTGAGCCCCGACGCGTTTCGACCAATCCGGTCTCTTCAGGGGGCAAAAATGTTTCACTGAATCAGGAAATGGATAACATAAAAAGCCGCTGTGAGGTCCGGAGGGGCCTGACTGCCCCCGCCCATCCAAAGCGGCGGAGGGGCCTACCCCGGGGAACCTGCAAGGAGCCACACAAAGAGCACCCGCCAGGAGCAACGGAGGGGCAGTCACCTGCAGAGGAACACCCACAAAGCCCATGATTAGTGGAAATAATTATTTCGGGTAGGTTGGTTAAAAAGTTAATTGCTGGTTTACAGCCAATTAATGTATGGGTATATATATTAGGGTAATATAGTGGTACAGGGGCTAAGGGCAAATGCCAATTGCCAACATATATAGGGAGAGTAAAGGCATACTTAAGGGTCCAATACGAGTAAGATAATTGGGAGTATAAGATTAAGTGAGAAATTGCTGTAATGAGAATCAGTGAATACAAGTGAATGAGATAGTGAGTGTAATTGCTGTAATGAGAATCAGTGAATACAAGTGAATGAGATAGTGAGTGTAAACTGATAAGGGGCTAGATTTATGGCATTTTTATTAATATTTTTTTTTACTAGTAATGGCGACCATCTTTTAGTGCAACTGCGACATTATGGCAGACACATTTTGGGACCATTGTAATTTATCCAGCGATCAGTGCTATAAAAATTACTGTGTAAATGACACTGGCAGGGAATAGGTTAACCACAAGGGGGCGAGGAAGGGGTTAAGTGTGTCCTAGGGAGTGATTCTAACTGTAGGGGGCTGGGCTACAAGTGATCACTGCTCCCGATGACAGGCAGCAGTAGATCCTTGTCCTGTCACTAGGCAAAACAGGGAAATGCCTTGTTTACATAGGCATCTCTCTGTTCTGCAGCTCCGTGACAGGATCGCGGGACACCGGCGGACATCGAGTCCGCAGGTCCCGCAGGCACAGAGCTTGCGGCAGGGGCGTGCGCACCTTCTGCACAGCCGCAAATTTAAAGCAACGTACGGTAGGGTGACCAGACATCCCCGGTTTCAGGGGACAGTCCCCAGATTAAGGACACTGTCCCCGGACCAAGTCTGTCCTTGGTTTTGTCCCCGGATTGTATTTGAACAGGGGATGGGGCAATTTCAAAGTCAACCAGTGCAGAATAAAAAATAATACAATTCTGAATTACACCCCCTGCTCCGCCGCTCCTACTAGCTTAGAGGGTGTATTTTTTCCATTATCTGTGCCCCTTTCTGATGATCATGTGCTGGTCGGAGCGGAGGGAATATTTCCTCAGTTTCGGGTGCATGTCCATTCAGCTCTGCTCGCATGTTCTTCTGCCTTGACCAGAAGAATGGCGGGCGGCGACGGGCAGAGGGTCGCAGATTGCCACCATTACTGGTAAAAAAAAAAATATGTCTCCGGGTTTAAAAAATCTGGTCACCTTAACGTACGGGTATTTGCGTAGGTGCTATTCTGTCGATGTAAATGTACAGGCGGCGGTCAGCAAGGGGTTAATAACTCACTCCTATCTTAAGTTCACATCTCAACCCTTTTCTTGGCCCATTCCTATCCTCAGTCATGTAGACCCTTTATCTATTCTTCTTCAGATTTAACTTTATCTCTTTGTCAACACAACATGGGCAACAGAATCAACATCCACTACAGCTTCCCTGGCCCCAAGGCCTTGCTCTGACCCTGATTTATAGGCACAGATCTCTTTTCCCATCTCATTACATTAATGGAGATATCATCAAGATGTTTTTCATATCTAGAATACACTTTTATGTTCACAAGCCTATTATACTGTATGATAAGGTGACCAGATTTTTAAAATGAAATCCGGGGACATATTTTTTGTTTACTAGTAATGGCAACAATCAGCGACTCTGCCCATTGCCGCCCACCTCACAGCCTCTCAAGTCTTACTCTTCGTGCCCCGGCTACTACTGGGTGGGGAGCGGAGGAAGATCACTCCAACAGGGAAGGCAAGGAGATAGGCAGGTGGCTGGTCAGGATTTGTGCCAAGGCAGAAGAACATGTGAGCGAAGCTAAATGGACATGCGCCCGAAACTGAAGAAATATTCCCTCCACTCCGACCAGCACATGATCATCAGAAAGGGGCACAGATAATGGGGAAAAATACAACCCCCCTATGCTAGTAGGCATGGCGGAGCGGGGGGTGTTATTCTATTTTTTTTATTTTAATTCTGCACTGACTGTCTTTGAAATTGCACCTGCCCCCTATTAAATCCAATCTGGGGACAAAACCAGGGACAGACTTGGTCCAGGGACAGTGTCCTCAATCAGGGGACTGTCCCCTGAAACTGGGGATGTCTGGTCACCCTACTGTATGAAGCATTTGTGTTTATGATGAATGTTTTAACAATGGCCTCTTGTGAGGCCTTGTATTATATTTTACATTGGATTCCACAGGGGTTTAGCTATTCTCCTGTTTTATGTGTGGAGTCTGAAGGAAAAACGCAGTCGTAAAGGGCAGGAAGCCACACGAAGGCTAATTCACTCAGCCAGTTATCTTTATTGCCAAAATTTTGCTTTAAACTCCACAGCGTTTGATAGCAAAAACACCAGCGGACTTTTTCTTATATGAAATTTCTGTACTAAGGATTACTTGTAACTTTTCCTGTTCTTTTATAGTGATAACACATTAACAGTAGTAAGAAGAACACGGTCTGTTAATTCCTATAACTTGGTATTTTTCTCTCAGCAGGTCTCATATATAGCAGTACTCTGTGTAGGGTTTATTAAATAACAGTGCTCTTAATGGAGCTCTTTAATTGACGGCGATCTCAACAGGGCTCTTCTTAGAATAGTTGCCTCAAAGTGATGTTAACAATCGCACTCTTGAGTTTTATGGTGTCGGCAGTACACTTCAGATTTATATTTACAGCAAAACTCTAAATTCCTTGACTTTTGGTCTCAGCTCAATTAGATGTCTCATAACTCATTTTATTAATTCTTAATCTAAGTCTGCCTGATGCTTTTATCAAGCGCCTGCTAATTTTTATTCAACATTTTATATTAGCTAATCTTCCCGGTTGCTTTATCTTATGCGTCATGTTATCTGCTACTTTCATTGACACCTGTGACTTTCCTTTACACCTCTGCACACCTCTGGGCACTTGCAAGAGCATTTAAATTTTGATTGCTTCCCTGCTGTTTGTTATTTATTATTTTATTACAGGTATTTATATAGCAGCAGCAAGGTATGCAGTGCTTTACATATACTGTATATTATGCATTCACAGCAGTCCCTACCCCTAATGAGCTTGCAGTTTAAGGTCCATACCCCACAAACTGTACATACACACTCTAGGGCAGGGGTGCCCAACTTTTTGAAGCGCGAGGACCACTTAAGCGACTTGGTAACTGGTTGTGGGCCATAATGAGTGGATCGGGCGGGTGACAGGTCCGTGTCCGCTCTGCAGACACAGCCAGATCGGATTGGAGGTAGGACACAAGTCAGTTTACATCTGCCATTCCTTAGAGGTGAATGGAGGGTCATATTGGGTCGGACAGACTGGGTAAAAGGGGCCCATGGCTGCTTTCACACTGATGCGCTGCGGTTTACTCACTTTGTCTTAGTCCACATTAAAGAAGAACTTCATTAAGGACTAAATAACTAAATAACGGGGAGCTGTGGTGGCTCAACGTGATTGGCACTGCGCTGACAAGCCATTCACCTCTGCAGCCAAGGGTTCGGATCCCGGTCTCGGCTACATGTGAATTGAGTTTGGTGGTCTCAGCCCGGCTCCCGGTGGGTGTGCTATGCAAGGTACGCCTGTGCTTAGTATGCCCACCCCCCCCCCACAAAAACCACCACACTTGCACGCACACGAAATTGGTTTAAAACACACGCACTTTGGCCATGCGGTCTCCTAAAATAAAGAGAGGCGAAGGACCTACGGGGCTGGCTGGGTGGGCTAGGCCCCCTCACTCCCTCATAGGGGGAGTCCCTCTGCCCCATTGGGGTCCCGTTGGGCCCCAGTTGGGCTCCCAAGAGGAGCAGGTAGGGCGGGGTGAGTGGGAGGCCCCCCTTCACACCCGCCATTGCCACCAGGGGCATGGAGAAGGATGGCGATTGCCTCCGGGGGGAGGGTCTGCCTACTCCCAACTCCTGCAGTCCGGCTCCTCTCTCTCGAGTTCACGCACAAAAATACACTTTAAAAAATAAAGAAAGAAAGAAAAAAAAAAAAATAACTAAATAACAAACAGCAAATGATGAGCCCAATAGTCAGAACTATAAAATATAAATCACGGCATATACAGTGCAACAGTGAGGAGTATGAAATGTACAGCTTTACACACAAGATAAACAGTGCAAAGATCAGGAGTATGTAACCTAGTGCCACATAACATGTAGCATAGTGTAATAGTCAGTGGAAATATCCAATCGGTAGTCAGTTGGAGATAAAAAGCAATGGTTAGTGGTGGTTAGTGGAAGAAAGCAACGTGGTCAGTGGGTGGAAGAATTTCCCATCATCAACATCAGTGAAAACAAGAATCCCCCCTCTGGACATCTGCATCATTCCAGCCTCTGGCTCAAAAGCAAGAAGGTTTTTTTTTTAAGCTGGTAAATGGGACCACAGGCATTATGCTTTACAACCAACAATGAAACCACCAAACATGCAAGAGAAATAACACAAAACCAAAATTTCTTTCCAAAAGTTTATTGACGCATAAAACAAAAACATACTATATATTGCAATTATATATATATGAAGATTTGGAATTATTTTTGGCCACGGCCTGATTCACTGGTTTTGATAAATCATTGAATCAACCATAAATAAAGTATCATAAAATATACTGAATATAAATCAATCCATTAAATTCCCATAAACATCACACCCAGCCCAGCCACTGAAACTCGAGCTGTTTATCATCTCACATGAAATTTACTTAACTCTCCCCGTAGATAACCAACCCGGGAGAAGTCACCACGTGAATCAAGGCCGCAATGGGAGGGGGGGAAGGGTGGGGAGCTCCTCTGGCAGGTCCTTTTGATGAAAAGCGGCCCTTGCGTCCCGGTCCCGGGCCCCTATATAGGCTTTGGACCGGGTTCTAGAACTCTCCTCTGTACCACCTGACCTTTGCTGACCAACCACTGACCTCCACTATTCCCATGCTTCTAGAAGCCCCTAGCACACCTGTACCTGATTAAACCAATCCCTGGCTGCCTTTGCCTTTGTTCCCTGCTAGTTTCCCTGACCTGAGACTGACCCAAGAAATCTAACCAGACTTAACCCTAACCTTGCTGCCCCTGCCGTGGTCCCATAAGGAAAGGAGAGCCTAAACGGCTACTTTCTTTCCCTTCCCATGGGCGGGAGTTGGAAGGGGGTTCAGGTTTGAATAAAGGTAAAAAATCTTCAGCCTTTAGAACCACTTTAATTTACTATTCATATTTATGAGAATCCATCACACTCACACAATGCTCGAAGACATTGCAAATGGGGATTTTAACCCAAAGTCTTCATTTATAAATGCAAATGTTTGCCCTGTAAACCTGGTCCTGCTAAAAAAAAAAAAACAGCCAGCGATGGCCAGTTCTTGTAGCCAAACCAAAATGCACAAATGCATCTAGATTCTGACAATTTTATTAATACACCTCTTATGTCCCATACACACGATCAGAAATTCCGACAGCAAAAGTCCGATATGAGCTTTTGAACGGAAATTCCGACCGTGTGTATGCCCCATCGTACTTTTGCTGTCAATATTTCCGCCAACAAAAGTTTGAGAGCTAGTTCTCAAATTTTCCGACGGAAAAAATTCCTATCGGGAAAATCCGATCGTCTGTAGTAGAGTTGAGCGAACCCGAACTGTAAAGTTTGGGTTCGGTACGAACTTTGGGTTTTTCCCGAACCTGAACCCGAACACGAATAATTGCTGAAAGTTCGGGTTCGGAGTTCGGGAAAAAAAATGCGCGGGGGTCCCCCCAAATTCAATAACCAGACCCTTTAGATCTGGTATGGATATTAAGGGTAACCCCGCCGTCAATTTGAAAAAAAAAAATGACGTGGAGGTATCCCCCAAATATCCATAACCAGACCCTTCAGGTCTGGTGTGGATTTTAAGGGGAACTCCAACCCAAATTTAAAAAAAAATGTAAAAAAAAATGGCGTGGAGTTCCCCCTAAACCCCTTATCCGAGCATGTTGACCTGGCCAGCCGCAGAAAAGAGGGGGGGACAGAGTGCGGCCCCCCTCTCCTGAACCGTACCAGGCCACATGCCCTCAACATTGGGAGGGTGCTTTGGGGTGCTCCCCAAAGCACCTTGTCCCCATGTTGATGGGGACAAGGGTCTCATCCCCACAACCCTTGCCCGGTGGTTGTGGGGGTATGCGGGCAGGGGGTTTAACAGAATCTGGAAGACCCCTTAAACAAAGGGGACCCCCAGATCCTGGCCCCCCCTGTGTGAAATGGTAATGGGGTACACTGTACCCCTACCATTTCACGAAGGAAGTGTAAATAATAGTTTTCAGGAAAAAAACACACACACTGTAGAACAAAATTACTTTATTAATTAAACCAAATAAAAATCCAGCGGTGAAAAAAAATAACAATCGATGCTGCTCCCTGCTCCAACGTTGTCTTCTATCCAGTGCCGGGTGATCTCTCCAGTGACGGCCGGTTGGTCCAGCGATGAGAAGATCCATCCATTCAGAGCACAGCTCAGCGAATGACGCGCCAGAGCTTTGACATTTCTTTTATAGGGGAAGCGGGCCACGCATCACGTGACCCCGTCCCCCTCTGACGCACACTCACATACGTCACTGGGACAGCCCAGACATGCCCTTTGCATCAGAGCGGGACGGGGTCACGTAAAGCGCGGCCCGCCTCCCCTATAAAAGAAATGTCAAAGCTCCGGCGCGTCATTCGCTGAGCTGTGCTCTGAATGGATGGATCTTCTCATCGCTGGACCGATCACCCGTCGCTGGATAGAAGACAACGTTGGAGCAGGGAGCAGCATCGATCATCTATTTTCACCGCTGGATTTTTATTTGATTTTTATTTGGTTTAATTAGTAAAGTAATTTGTTCTACGGTGTGTGTTTTTTTCCTAAAAACGACTATTTACACTTCCTTCGTGAAATGGTAGGGGTACAGTGTACCGCATTACCATTTCACTCTTTGTTAAAGGGGTCTTCCAGATTCTGATAAACCCCCTGCCCGCATACCCCCACAACCACCGGGCAAGGGTTGTGGGGATGAGACCCTTGTCCCAATCAACATGGGGACAAGGTGCTTTGGGGGGCACCCCAAAGCACCCTCCCAATGTTGAGGGCATGTGGCCTGGTGCGGTTCAGCTGCGGCCGGCCAGGTCAACGTGCTCGGATAAGGGGTTTGGTGTGGATTTTAGGGGGAACTCCGCGCCATTTTTTTTAAATTTGGGGTGGAGTTCCCCTTAAAATCCACACCAGTCTGGTTATGGATATTTGGAGGGAACCCCACAGCATTTTTTAATTGATGTTGGGGTTCCCCTTAATACCGCAATTTATTTTACTGACAGAACGTGGAAAATGTACTGACAGAGCACATGTTTTACTGACAACCTGAACAAATTACAGAACTCCTATTAGAAACTATAACAATCTATATTTAAACACTATCAACACAATCTGTAAACATACCCATAATAGATAATTGGCTTGGTTTACATATTAAAAGTCGATCCAGCCACCTTGTTGGGATATAGTTGAAAAACAAGTTCTAGTATGCATGCCAAAGAGTGCAATGGGCATTACCAGAGTGAGTCACATAGTGAGAGTGGTCTTAAAGAGGATGAATAAACAGAACAGCTCCCTGACCACCAGCTGCTTGGGGGAGAACACATTGCCATGGCCTCGATGCTTAGCTTCATAGTGTGGCAATTTTAACTCATCATGTCAATTTTTACAGATGGCACAGCCTGTCAAATTTGTCCATCTAGCTCCATGAGACTGCTCAGCAGCCACAAGTGAAATGCTTCACTTGTGGTTGTGACACAGTATTTCAATGCAAAATTCCCATTCTGCTGTAAAAAAAAAATACTTTCAGGAGGCAGCAGTATCACTTCCTACACTAACAGTGGGAGGGTCCTAAAGGGACATTAAATACTAGGATTGTGTGTTAAGTAAGGTTTCAAGAGTTGTTGCCTCCAGACAAGCTTTTCAACTATCTATGTAGAGAGATGTAAGGCAGAGCATGGCTGAGATCACTCTGCAGCCAGAACTAAAAGAGTAGGATCAGCAAATGCGGCCACCTGCTCATTCTCCCGTTGGCTCTAGCCTGCTTCTATTGAAAAAGACCCAACTAGCTCCAAACTCTGCCTGGCTAAGTGGCTGCAGTGCTGCATCAAGCTGTCAAGGGGTTCTTTCTTACACTTCTTGAGCCAACACTGACCTGCCTGAAAAATGACTGATTTTTACTGACAAAATTTCTCTAATGGACATTTACTGACAGCTGTAAAAAAAATCACAGACCTTTAAAATATGTCAGTAAATTTACTGATGGTTGACAATCCTGTCCTTCACACATTTACATGCTTTTTATATCCAATGTTGTAGATTCACCGATCAAAGTGAGAAATTGGAATGATGGAGAAACACGCAAGGGATTATTGGAGAAAATGGCAAATGTCACCAAGAAACAAACCAGTAATTTAGGAATATCCACTTTCAGCAAATTTTCTGATACACACCCCTACCACACTTTATAGCCACAGTATAACAGTAGCTCTTCAGTAGGGATGAGCTTCGTATTCGAGTCGAACTCATGTTCGACTCGAACATCGTATGTTCGATCGTTCGTCGAATTACGAACAAAACGGGTCGTTCACGCCAAATTTGAGTTACGTTTCACAGACCATAATTTACTTCAGCATCGTTGGCTGATGATTGGCCAAGCATGCAGTATGACCCGCAGGCTTGGCCAATCACAGCTTGCAAAAAACGGAGAGCCATAATTGGCCAAAGCCAGGGTGGCTTTGGCCAATTTTGGCTCAGAGGGTTTAGTACATGCCCCACACTATAAAAGGCCGCCTGCAGGTTGGCCTTGTGTGGTGTGTTGCGGTGGTGGTTAGAGAGAACAGAGAGAGACAGAGAGAGTGTCATTTTTTGCAGGTAGATAGAGCAGGCAGGCAGGCTAGTCAGTTAATGTTACAGTGTGTAGAGGATATATATACATCCCAGGTGTTGTACATATATTTATACACTGTATAGTTTAGCTAGATCAGTTCTTCCTAATTTACTGGCAGGCAGGTAATTGTGCTATTTAAAGATGTTTTCACAGGCATACTATAGACACCCAGCAGGTACAATATTTAAAGGAATTTTTCATTTTTTTTAATTTATTTTTAATTTAAGCATCATTAAAATCACTGCTCGGAGCAGTGATTTTAATGATGCTTAAATAAAAAAATATATAAAAAAAGGAAAAATTACTTTAAATATTGTACCTGCTGGGTGTCTATAGTATGCCTGTGAAAATGTCTGAGAACCCGAGTCTTGCCCGAGGGAACATGTATCAATGGAAAAAAAGTCCTGAAAAAAAAAAACGTTTTAAATTTTTTTTTCGACTGATACATGTTCCCTGGGGCAAAGCCCAGGTTCTCAAAGACGTTTTACGACAATAACTTGCATAGTAGGCTTTAAAATTAGCACTTTTCAATTTGAACGTTCAAGTCCCATAGACGTCAATGGGGTTCTAAATGTTCACGCGAACGTTCGGTCCGTTCGAAGGTTCTGGTGCGAACCGTACGGGGGGGGGGTGTTCGGCTCATCCCTACTCTTCAGCTTCATGTCTCACCATGCTTCCAGTCTACTCAATGCATTACAAATGAGCATTTTCACAGCTGAATACTTAGCTCTGATTACTCAGCTAGGTTAAAGGGTGGCTTTTTATTTTTTTCCTGGAGTTACACTTTAATTTTGAGCCTGCAAAGGACCATATATTTAAATCTATTGCGTGTAGATGATTTTTGCAATATAATTTTATATCTTCAGATTTTTACCTGATATATTTTGATCTTATGGGTTATAAATTCTCCTGTTCTTTCAATTACAGCTACATAAAACTTAAAATGGATTAAACAGAGGGATGTTCAGGGTATATTACTGGTGGTTTTTTTTTTACATCCCAAGGCTTTTAGACCATTTTACATGTCACCTTGAAAATGTGCAATATCACATCCTACACTGGCACAACAAATGACATTGCTAGTGCTCCGTAGGAAAGGTGTATTTTTATTTTGCATTCTCCTGTTCATTTCCTGCATTCAAATTTCCCCCAAAAATCATCACTGATCCAAATAGCTGCCAAATCCCACAGACCTAATTTAGTAAAAATTGAAAAATAGCTCTGACAGCAATTAGTCAAACCCCACTGAAGACTATGACACCATTAACATTGGGAATAAGAGACTTTAAAAATTGAAGCACATATCAGTGTATCTTCTTCAGTTAAAAATGCGTGTGTGTGTGTGTGTATATATATATATATATATATATATATATATATATAAAACAGAGAACTAGATGACTGACAGTACCTTCCAATTAGCGGGAATCAGTCCAAGTGAGGGAGAGCTGACAAAATTACATTAGTAAGGCTGCCATATGGCAGAATAAAAAAAGCGTGTTCATTTTACAATAAAGGCTTCTGGACATGTGAATGACCTACTAAATTTTTAGCCCTTTCAAGGAGATGCAGAGATGCCAGTTAACTTACAGCTGCGATATCCGACTTGAACTGAAATCAAACAACATGAAGGCAGCTGATTAGAAAGTGTAAGCTTAACACGGAGGCCTGTTGGGAGAGGGACAGCTGAAAAGAACAAAGGAGATGAAAGCAGGGAGGGATATAGCCAACTGTGCCCAGGCCAAGGTCAACCAGTTCATTATGATACTTCTTTTTAGTTCTATCTCTGATGATTGCAAGAAGATAACTGTCAGATAAGTTTACTTAAGTAACCATGGCTGTTGGAGCCAATCCCACCACCTGGTAAAATTACAATCTTCTCTCAGGTGGCACCTTCTTAGGGGATGCATAGGATTCAAGAGTCATCACATTTATTACCCTAAACTGCCTGCTGCTTCAGCTTATTATAGGAAAGTTGTGCAGTAAACCATGACCTGTATTGCCATGGTGCTACCTCAAAGTCTGCATACTTAGTTAATGCCACATATAGGAAGGGCATAAGTGACACCACACAATGAGGGAAAACATTGAAACCTTTCATAGGAAATTGATGGGCTGTTTAAGGTAAATAGGCTTTTCACTTTGCAAGGGAATTTCCACTTTCGCTGGGAGGCCAAATATTCTGACATTGTTCCAGTGTAGTCTGTTCTCCGAATCCTCCGCTTTGGAAATATTGGCATTAATCTTGTGGACGACAACTTTAATTTCAGTGTTAAGAGGGGAGATGACATCTTCTATGTCACTCCCCTAATTTTCCAGGGTAGTGGTGCGCTTTCCTCATAGCTTGAACTTGCCCAATGAGCATGGTGATAGAAGCAGAATATTGTTGCACGCCAGCATAAACATCCCTCGGTGTAGGCTTAGGGTGCCCTCTGTCCTCTCCAACCCCTCTAGATGGTTTAAAAACATGCAGCAGCAGTACTCACACCTTGTTGTGTAATTGAGGGCCATTCTGCATCAGCCATCAGGGCATCAGCTTTAGCAGTGGCTGTATTAGGCTGCAGCAGAAGTCCATCAGCAGTGGTGGCAGAAGAAGCAGGGTTTTTTCAGGTCCCTGTATGGGCTCTGATGCCTGGTAAATCTCTCTGGGGGTGGGGGGGGGCTGCAGAGTCTTTTGGCTTTTTCCTCCAGGTAGACCTAACCAAGTGAGGAGGCATCATGGGGCAGGAGCCATCTTGGACAGCAGGGTTTGTCAGAGACTCTAGCCATATGCTTGAGATTCTCTCACACTATACCTGGCAATCCAACTACAGATGGCTCTCCTTTGATGTTGCCTCCCTGTATACGTCCATTGAGCACAAACATGGTCTCAGGGCATTGAGTCACTATCTGTCAGGAGCCAATGACCTGAATCCCCTACAGGCCAAATTTATTTTGGGTTATGTAGAGTTTGAACTAACACACAACCACTTCTCCTTCCTAGGGGAGCACTTCTTACAGATTAGGGGCACAGCGATGGGTGCCAGGTTTGCACCCATTTATGCCAATCTTTTCATGGGCTACTGGGAAATGGCCGAACAATCCATTTAAGGCTAACTTGGTCCTATACGCCAGGTACATTGATGACATTTTAATTATCTGGGACGGAACAGATTGTGAACTTGGCGATATTCTTGCCCATTGTAAGTCCAATCCTTTTGGACTTGAATTTTCCCATGTCATCAACAAAGATGTTCTTGTTTTCTTGGACCTTGAACTGAGTAGTGATTCAGACGGCAGTGTTGTCTCAAAGACACACATTAAACCTAGTGGGGGGCAACTCTTTTCTTCATGCGAAGAGTAACCATCATCCCAGATGGATTAAAAATATTCCGTATGGGCAGTTCTGCCGTCTTAAGCGCACTTGTAGAAAAAAGGAGGACTATTTGGCTCAAAGCGAATATCTAATCGAAAAATTCAAAGAGAAGGACTACGATCCTGGACTTGTAGAGGCAGCCCGCAAGAAATATGCAGACCTCTACGATAGTCCAGCCGATAGTTCTCCAGTGCCATCCTCCTGCAGTGTTCCTGACCCCTCTTTCACCTGTTTCGCTACTTAATATACCAGCAAGGCCTTTGAAATACAAAATATCATAAGAAAAAATTGAGATATTTTAAAACAAGATCCTGTCTTGAACGGAGTCCTTACCACTAAACCCAAAGTTATATTCAGAAGGCCTCGGGACCTAAGGAGCATGATCGCTCTGAGTCGTGTCACAAAACCCAACAATGTATCCACTAATGCCTGGACCACCCTTTTCGATCAGAAAGGGAGCTACAAGTGCAGTACCAGAAATATGGCACTTGCACTTTCATGTGGCGCAGAAAAAAGGCAGTAGCTGAGCATAAGTGAGCATAAGCGGGACATTCTCAACACCAGAGTAAAATATCCGGTCCCCAGGCACTTAGTTGAGACACACCTTGGTGACCCCTCTGGTATGAGAGTGTTCGGCATCGAGTCAATCATTGGTGACTTAGACAGGGGTAGGAGGCACCAGAGGCTCTGCAAGCGGGAAGCCTATTGGATTTTTACCCTTGGGAGCCTTACCCCTGGTGGACTGAACGAAGACCCAGAAATTCATAAAATTAGGTAATTAGTGGCCAGAATCAGCCCCCATCTTCAGAGGTGCCTTTGTTTTGTTAGGTAGTTACGCTAGGGTTTTACTCCAAGGGTCCTATGTATAGTGTTTACAATTCTCGTTGGGAGGGTATTGTTTTCATTTATTTTATTATTTTTCTATTTACACTTTTATACACATTTTTATATTAATTTTTAATTTTTTGATTCTCTTTCTAAGTGTTCTTTGTCGTCTATTTTAGGTCGATCCCATTTTTGGTAACGACCATATATACCATTGGCTTTTTATAATGATTTCTAAACAATGCTTTTACAGCACATTTTTAATGTTTCTATAAGCATTTCACTTGTACGTGTGTATGTGTAGATGCATGTTAACAGGCATAAGTGCACATACACACATATATATATATATATACTCATTCATTATTTTAGCCTTTTTTATAGCTCTTCCCGTTATACACACATATGTTGGCTCACACCATCTGCCGACTAGGTGTATGACTCTGCTAGGGACCGCAATTATCTATTTATTTATCACATAATAAAATATATATATATCCCTCCCCTCCCCCTCCTTCCCCCCTCCCCCTCTGGGTTACTACTTTTGTAATGGACAATTGATCCATTGCTGTGCTCTTTTTTCAATTATATTGATAATTACACTGATAGCATTAACGATAATGACAATTTCCTTTTCTTCCTTGTAGTCCACACATATTCTGCTATGGCTGTTCGTTTTCCCTCTCTTCATACCCTTTATTTTCTAAACTTTTTTTTTTCTTTGTTTCTCCCCTTCTCTTGTGTTTTTGCTTTGTTTATTTTTCTCTCCTCTCTCTCCCCCCCCCCAGGACTTAGTCTCCACCAATAAGGTGGCGACCAAGCTCCCGTGGTAGCTTGGCTCACAGCACACCGCCCGACGTGTAATCCAGCATAGCGTCAGGCAGGTGTCCACTGCTGATGACGCAGATACTCGGTGCATCGGCTCTTTGGAATGCAAATAGGGTTGTCTCTGCCCTCCATTACATAGCAACAATGCCGTCTTACATCGCGCCTCGTGGGGTGCCGGTTTGCAGCGCTATTATCTGTGAGGGTGCTGCCCTTTTCGTCTACTGGCAACACTGGAGATGCTTCACCATATTTGGGCGATTTACACCGTGAGTCCAAAGAAGTCCCTCTCTTCCTAACCCGGCTTTCTGACTTTCTTTTTTCCCCCTTTTTCTCCTCCCCCTCCCCCTTTCCTCCCTCCTTTTTCCCCCTCTCCTTTCCTGCCTTTTTTCTGTTCTTATTAGTGTGATGTCATTAGCTTTCTATGTACCTATGCATAGGTTTATGCGGTGGGGAGCACTAGAGAGGTCATTAGAGATTTTTAGTGTTGCTTTCACTAGGGATCTATAATACACTTACCCGAGTGTGCCAAGTCCACTATTTGCTTTTCACTTGCAAAGGATTTTTTGAGAAATTTTTGAAAGTTTACCACTGCTGGACTGTACATTACCTATTAGATTTTTTTGGACGGCCCCTGGGAGGGTCCCTGCGGTCCACAGAGGGTGTGGCCTATATTTAAGTGCAGTTTTATATAATCTGTGTTTGTGGATGGGTCTATACTGCTGAGCTCTGATGAAGAGGCCCCAGACGCCTCGAAACGCGTCAGACGGCAGCGACATACCTCCATCCCCCCCATTGTGGAGTGTGGTCTGAGGAGATTGTACCTCATCGTGTTTTGACAAGCCTGTTTATCATGTCTTTTGTGAGCAGTTTTTAATATTATTATCATCATCATCATTAAATCGTCAAATGGTAATACACCAGGCTGGCGCGCCTTTATTTTCTTTCTTTGTTCTCTGCTAGGACTTTCCCCATCCACGAAGGGCAGCAAGGCCACTGTTATTACCATTTTTGACATTTATGGAATTTTCTATGAAGATTTTTGAATAAGTGTTGGACAATCCACCCGTGCACAGGAGTTTTCTTGTTTTTTCTGTATTCTGTCACCTCCCTCTCAGTCTTTTCTCTTCATCATCATAAAGGAATGAAGTATTAGAAGTGCCAAAAGAGACAAAAGAGAGAGGTTCAGCCAAGGGTCTACCACAGATGATTGCAGGTGGAAATAGTGAGTTTAGCAAGGGTATTAATAAGATAATGGCAGGATGTATAGCCAGAGTTTTTCAGCCTCCTCTCGCATCTTACATGCTCAGCTGGCCAACCCCCTCCCCCTCCCTCATTGGGTATTCTTTACATGTTTTTATTTTTATTTAATTTTTTTTTCAAAATGCAAGGGAAAATTCCTTTGTGAATTGAAAACTCCATTGAAAATTAAACATCCTATTTGCCTTTAGTAAATCATCCTGATAGTGTCGTCCTCTTATGATTTTTACATTATGCTAATTTTTAAAGTCAATTAATAACTAATAATTTAAAAATAGTCTCTACAGTAAAGGTGAATTAAGACCTTAGAGAGTGTTCTATAGTAAGATCAGGAAGGGTTCATGAATTGTTATGCCACTCCCAATGCCTGAGGGCTGAGCCTGTTTGGGAAATAACCCATTAGACAGATTGAATTTTATTGGGTGGTTTCCATCATTTTTTTCCCTATGACTGGGTATCCTACCATATTTTGGAATATTTTATGTTTAAGAATGATGATTTATTGGCTAGATTTTGCTTGCTAATGTCTGTGGACACTGCTATATGTATCTCAAGAGTTTTGCGTGTGTAATAAATACAATAACTGTAAGGTACTCTAGCTGCCTGCGTGTTTGCTAGGGAGATTTACCCTCTCTTATTCATTCTGGTCACCACTGTCATTGAAACTGAATGTGAAGGAAAATTCAAAATGTTGCCGTAAGAACAAAAATAGAGAGCAAATCTTTCTAAGGGGTCACTTGGTCCAGTAACAGCTGTGTAAGAGGATGGATTTAGTCTCGCTTCCTATTTTGTCTACAGGACAGGGAAAGATGGTAAATCTCTTAAATGGAACTCATATGTCAAAGATAACAATTCTAACAGAGGTTAAAAATGTGAAAAAATGGGTTTAGGTATTTTTTTTAGTGAGCAAAATGTAATCTGTACTCACAATAAGAAGAGCAACTTTGTTAACATGATTGTTCTAAACACATTATATAGGAGGAAATCATCAACCAGAACATCTATACAGAGGTCCCCAAAGTTTTCCAAAAAACAGCTAACAAACTAATTTACCTACATAAGTTCTCAGAACTGATCCAGTTAATCTTAATGTTAGTTCATTTTAAAAAAAAAAAGCTATAATATAATAAGCACAAAAACATGATTCAATTATTAAGCTATTAAAATGTACCCTTCTGTTCAGATTAGCAATTACCTGTATTTAGGCCACACATTAAATGCAAATATCTTAGTTCATCTGTAAATTTATGTTAAATATTATGTTCTTAAATACCAATATGTAATAGCACCTAAAAACAAATAAAATCATAATGAATCAAAACTTGTGGAAATTCATAGGTTATATACAAGTCACAATAATACAGACTCTACCGACCAATAGAGCATATAATCAAATGTTTGAGCCAGTGTATAAATACCATATATAGGCATTCCCTGTGCTAAGAACAAGATATGTTCTGTAGGTTTGTCCTTAAAGTGGTTTTAAAGCCTCAAGCCTTTTCACCTTAATGCATTCTATGCAACCGCTGTGAATCGGCGGGAAAAATTAGAACATGTTTGCTTTTTTCCCGGTGGTTTTTAACCCGACAGTTTTCCTATGGGAAAAGCCTGCGGCGGAGCATACACATGGCCGGGATTCCAGATCAAAGCTCTCATGGTAATTTTCCTGTTGGGAAACCCGGCCTGACTGACCAAGCAGGTTCTCGGTTTTCCCCTTGGGTTTCCCGGTGGTAAAAAGTCAGCCGGGAAACCCATACGTGTGCACAAGGGTTCAGTCTGATATACTGTAAGTCTCATCAGCAGGACATGTCTGCTTGTTGTGTGTCCTCAGCCCACAGCAGCAGCAGCAGTGGTCCCCAATCTTCAGAGTCATCCAGCATTGTAGGATCCAGTAGCTGGCAAGATGGCCATCTGAAGGTTTCTGTGACCAGCGTGGATCAGAAGTGGACAGAAGTGACATCTCGCTGCCCCTGTTTGTAAGTACGAGTCCTATGTAAGTCGGATGTATGTAACTCCAGGACTGTCTTTATACTCCAATAGCCCAAAAACTGTACTTCGTCACCATTTCATTTAACAAATAACCATGGCTTGAAGATCATATGTTTTCAGATGTATATTGGGGTTGGATAATGAGCAGGGCATGTATAGTCTTTTCTCTCCAGTTCATAGCCATGGCTTCCTACCAGTACTGGTACCAACGACTGATTTTTTTGTGTGTGCCATGTATATGCTTTTGAAAATCATTTAATGATGTTGTCCCAATGACTAATTCAGTTTGGGGAAGCATTGAACTGGATTTCTAATGATAAAGTAAGAGGGTCCCTTTTCACCACTGATATATCTTTTGAAAATCATGAAAATGTTTAGTTAAGTATTATTTTTTTTTTCTGTCTTTGCTGTTAGGGTTAGATGAGACACAGATATATGGCAAGCCAAAATATTTTACCTTTCCCTGTTGTGAAAATAGGTCTTTTGGGAATCCAATTATTATTTTTACTGCCTTGAATGCTGGGTGCTGCCACTTTTCTGCCATATAAAGGGATCTAAGGTGGGTTGATTAAAGACCTAGGGAATTATGTGCGACATGCTGGGCTTGCAATAGCTGTATTCTATTTGCGGCTCTGCACCTGCCTTATTAATCCTGCAAAGAATTTTGGTGTACAAAAGATTTGGGTTTCAAAATAAACTATGGTATATATAGTGCAGACATTCGTTTAGTGGTGACTATGGACCATCAAAAGCAATCTGTTGCATTATCCGCAATATAAAAAAATATCTGCAGAAAATGTGAGGCCCCTGCATAATGGCCACTGCAGAAACTCTGAAAAACTAGCGCTGGGCTTCAATATAAACTCCATAATCACAATGTTCAGCTGGCAATGTATTGGACAATAAACACAAAACTGTTTTCAGTTTGAAGCCTGAAGCCAAAAATCGCTCAGGTGTGAATCGGGTCTTAAGGCAGGGTGTTGTGGTTATTCTAATCAGATCATATCGCGCTAAAGATAACAGAAGGTACTCTCATGTCTCATTCCATTACGAATACTAAAAATACGTGAATTATTCCCTATTGTAGAACAGAGGATGGAGCCATGCAAACTATTCCTTTATAAACCTAATGTCCAAATGCATATTTAGAACCGCTGGAGTATAGTGCAAATATAGTCTGATATTATAGAGCAATTAATTACAAACTGCATACAGTTATTTCACTAGGAAATACTATTGTTGGTATAATAAGGTTGTCACTTGTTGGGCGATTCTGGCCACAGCACTCTTCACCTTCATCAGCCATCTTGTGAGAAAGCTTTAGATCAAGGATCCTTAAACGACAGCCCTCCACCTGTTGTGAAACTACACATCCCATGAGGCATTGTAAAACTCTGAAATTCACAGACATGACTAGGCATGATGGGAATTGTAGTTCCTGAACAACTGGAGGGCCGTAGTTTGAAGACCCCTGCTTTAGATGCTTGATTCATACTATGGCCCAGAATTTTATCACTGTGCCAGAGGGTCAGATAAAAGTCAAGGTTAGACCAAAGATCATAATGGTTACCCAGAAGCTGAGCCAACGATTGAATTAGTAGCGAAGATGGGGTCAAGACAAATGTCAGTACTTGGAAGATCACTAACCAAGAACCATAACTGGAATGAACAAAAGTCAGCTGAGGGTGAAAGTGAAGGTCAAGGTAGGAAGAACTGTTATTGGGCTCATAGCCAGGACAGCCAGGCCAAACGACACTCTATGTCAAGCGTGCTTGAGAGCTTATGCTTGCTTTGATGCTTCCATCAGAAGGAAGCAGCAATAATTAATGGTGAACATCATAGCAGGTAATACGTTTTCAATCTTCTTACGAGATTTAGTCTTATATTGCAATTACACAGGCATGTGGAAGCCTGTAGAGTCGCTGGCTGCACTACTGCATAGTCATGAATTATGACTCTATGAGGCTGATTTACTAAAAGGCAAATTAGCTGTTCACTGATTGGATATGGTCCCAGCGCTTAGTGAATGCAGTGAGGTGTTATTCCCCTTCATGTGTTTCTTGGAGCTATACAAACCCACAAGAACCCATACTAGTGAACAGGCCACCTATCTACAACAACATTTGGAAATCCCTTTTTGAACCCTTAAGTTCCACATCAAGTGGTTCATACAGCACATTTCAGGCCACTGCACTAGCTTTAATGTGAATGGTGTATGGGTGAGCGGTATGAATGAAGCAGCTGCATCAGCTTCAGACAATGCTGTCTGTTTTCACTCTCTTGCTTGGGTGTAGGTGGTGGCATTTTTTAAATACATTTTTTTTGTACTATTATGAATTTTGTATTAAAGATCCCTTAATAAGCTGTTTATTCTGTGGTAATTACTGGTACTTTAGGTGGGGTTCTTCCTCACTTGTTTGTTTTAGTATTTTAGAGGAGAGGACCTGCGCTTAGGATGAACAATATGGGTAATGGGAGTATGCAACTGTAGCCCCCCCTAAATATAGCTCCCCTGAGAGAGTATAGTAATTAAGGTGAACAGGGTGTTGGGGGTCGTGGCGCTGTTGCTAGTGAGTTGTATTGATGAGCAGAAGTGCTCTGTCAGGGCAACTACCCTCAATGAAGGATATAAAAAAATATATATAGAGAGGTGGCCACCCTGGGCAAGGTAGATCTAAATGTACAAAAGTAGTGTTAGTACCCTCTAGAACCTCTAGATACGGTAGTGCTCCTGATAGTAGTTCTTAGTAATGATCTACAGTATATCAAGTCCACTAGGCATAAAGCACATACCACAGTGTATATACCAGGAAAGAACCTTATACACCAACTTTTAGGTACATAAAAACAGCATAATATTCAGGTCAAAAGTCAAAATTATATATATATATACAATAAATTAATTAAATTAATATGCAGGAGTCCATATGGAAAATTGCAGGCTAGTCGGTGAAAGTGATGTGAGGGTCAGGGTGCACCTAGCTGGGTAGGTGGTCTTAGTACTGTACAACAGGTGTTGCTCGCTGTGGTCCCGGTGCTCCCCCTTAAGGGTCCCCACTCACCAGAAGCAATCACCCCTGCTGGGGTAGAGTGCGTATCAATCAGCCAGCTGCTCCTTCGTACCGAGGCCTTTTCTCCTGGTGTGTCTCCTGGGTTTCTGAGGTATATCCTTGATGTTGATGATTTTGGGGTTCAATTATTTCTGAGTTCCTCCAAAGCAAACAAAAAAGGCTCCCATAGAGTAGTACGTTTAAAATAAAAAGGTTTTATTGGCACTACCAACAGGTGTGCACCAAAGCATAAGCAGAAATACAAAAATAAATATAAAATTAAAAATAAAAATTGTAAAATATGACAGCAGGCTGTATTGCTGGGCTCGCACAGCTGGCAGTCAGAAAAACAGATTACAATGGAATAGGTAGCAGCGGCCTATATAGCAAAAATATAGGTCCTGCATAAACACTGCACTGTAATCCCGATATCTAATCGAACCAGCGTGGGAACGGCGTGCGTTCCAGCTAAGATCAGCTGGTGATCCGGAAGTGCGTGTGGATGTGCGTGTGTCCGCTTTACGCACGTTTCGTTGTATTACGTCTTCTGAAGCGGGTAGTGCCAATAAAACCTTTTTATTTTAAACGTACTACTCTATGGGAGCCTTTTTTGTTTGCTTTGGAGGAACTCAGAAATAATTGAACCCCAAAATCATCAACATCAAGGATATACCTCAGAAACCCAGGAGACACACCAGGAGAAAAGGCCTCGGTACGAAGGAGCAGCTGGCTGATTGATACGCACTCTACCCCAGCAGGGGTGATTGCTTCTGGTGAGTGGGGACCCTTAAGGGGGAGCACCGGGACCACAGCGAGCAACACCTGTTGTACAGTACTAAGACCACCTACCCAGCTAGGTGCACCCTGACCCTCACATCACTTTCACCGACTAGCCTGCAATTTTCCATATGGACTCCTGCATATTAATTTAATTAATTTATTGTATATATATATAATTTTGACTTTTGACCTGAATATTATGCTGTTTTTATGTACCTAAAAGTTGGTGTATAAGGTTCTTTCCTGGTATATACACTGTGGTATGTGCTTTATGCCTAGTGGACTTGATATACTGTAGATCATTACTAAGAACTACTATCAGGAGCACTACCGTATCTAGAGGTTCTAGAGGGTACTAACACTACTTTTGTACATTTAGATCTACCTTGCCCAGGGTGGCCACCTCTCTATATATATTTTTTTATATCCTTCATTGAGGGTAGTTGCCCTGACAGAGCACTTCTGCTCATCAATACAACTCACTAGCAACAGCGCCACGACCCCCAACACCTTGTTCACCTGTTTTAGTATTTTGTCTATGATTACCTGGATTACACCTTCATTGAGTCAGCTAATAGAGGATCACTGTGTCTTTTCTTGCACAAAGATTAACAGAGGATGGGGTTTCTCCACTTCATCAATAGATGTCCGGCATTGAGACACATTATGATCAATGGTAGCATTGCTAATGACAGTCTAAAGAGCAGGTTCAAAGAGAAGATGACATACCCTAAAGGACAAATGAAACAAATGTTCCTTGAACATATCCTTTGTGTCGTACCCCACACATATTATTGGTCATGAAGGAGCCCTCTTTAAGGAATTTTATCTAGTTATGTTTAATTATATGATTTTACAAATCAAAGTCACAACCAACAGAGGACAGAAAAACACTCCAGTTAGTTAAAACTGAGACCCAAGCAGGGAGTCTAAATGTCAGTGAAATGCTAAAAAGGTGAAAACACCATCAACCCATTTGGTTGTATGTTTGTTAAGGTGAGTCACTGGAACGTCTACAGAGTGTATAGCAATATATTCCCTTGTGAAGGGAAAAAGCTCCATCACGCTGTAAGGAAAAGCCCAGGTTGTTTCCAGTCCTCAAAAGGGAATGTTTTAAATATGGGGTGTAGTTGGAGAGTCTTTGCAGCCATAACAGCTCTAAAAGATCCTGGCCTTAGAAAGAAGGCTGATCCTTTAAATGCAGGGTAGTATTTACTGCATCAATCAGGTTAGCAATCTCTTGTAAATAAGTCATATGGAATTAAAAAAAAGCATTTTCAGGAGTAGACTGTTAGGAATTAGAGATGGCAATACAAGCCTCAGGCACAGTAAGAGATGGAGATCCAGAAGGGTCAGATTGAGAAACATGAAAATGTATGGGGCCATGTGGACACTGGGAAGTTCTCAACCTCACCCGACAGAGCCAAAAAAATCTCCAGTGCGGATGACTCTATTATAACAAGAAGTAGTAGGGGAGTATTACCTGGATTTTAAGAAGCACCCTATGCAAAAAATGTTTACAAAAACAGCACAAGGCCACCCCAAAAATTGATATCGACCCTTATCTGAGCAAGCAGCCTGAAGTGAAGACAGTGAATATTTGCTCCCCCCTCCTGAAAGTAAGCCACATGTCCACATGTCCAGTAGTTGTGCGGGGGGATTTATTAGAATATGGTAGTCCCCTTTAGAATAATAGGGCATCCAGATATTTGAATGAGTAAGGGCTAAATAAATATACCCACACATGACAAAGTATTTTAAATAAAAAGGTTCCATGATGTCCATCATCAATCATTTCCAGCAATGTAAATCCAGTGACGATCATAAAAAACGCACCTTCCCCCACAAATGACCTCTGACAATCCTGCATTGCACTTATGCTGCAACCAACAGTTCACCAGGTGGCTGCTGTTGTCATTGACTAAAATCTTGTCAGAGAGAATATTTGGTCAATGACATAACCCTGGGATGCCTGCTAGCTTTTTTGCAAGGGAACTTTCTTCCACTAATGACAGAAGATTTGTGCTTGACTTCAGTGAGCAACCTTTAAACACTAAAACACCTATATATATTTTAAAAAAGGGAAACAGGATTATTTTTAATTTTAGGTTTTCTTTCCTTTATATAGTAAATAAAAATCCCTTATCTGAGCAAGCAGCCTGACTACCCAGGGTACTAAGGGACAGCAAAAGCGTGCCCCCCCCCCCCCCAAACCATACTAAGCTACATGCCCTCAACATGGGGAGGGTTCTTTGCCAAGGTGGTCAATGGCAATGCACCCTCTCCTCATGTTGATAAGGACATAGGCTTCATTCCCACCAACCAGGCCCTGTGGTTGTGAAGGTCTGCAGGGGAGGAGGGATTTATCCGAACCTGCTAGCCCCCCTTAGTATAAGTGGGCCACCAGATATTCGGACCATCTTTTTATGTGAACGAATAAAGGGTACATAGTATCCTTGGTTACTTATTCACAAAAAAATGTAAATAGACACACCTACACCATGACAAAGTATTTTGTTAAAAAAACAGATGTTAAACAGATGTTAAAAAAAAGATGTTCTGCAATGTCCTTTCATCATCAATTATGCCACCCAGTGATGTAAATCCAGCATCAATCGTGAAAAACTGCACTCTGTTTGACTTCCTGACACAAATACAACCTTCTGATCACACTGACAATTCAACAGCCGTTTGCCGGCATCATCAACCAAATGTGGTCATGAGAGATTATCTGGACATAGAGGATGCCCACTGGCACTAATAGCGATAAAATCTGACTTGGCTTCAGTGGGAAACTTTTAAAGGCTATCTCAATACCAGCATGTTTTTTCTATTCCAAAAAATATGACAAAAAATAAGATCATGGTTTATAACAGTTTTTTTTTTCCTTTTTAATTAGGTCTTCTTTCTTTTTCTTTTTTTTTTATAGTAAAAAAACAGAAAAGAAAAAGCTCTGTTTGTCCCCAAAAAATATATAAAATTCAGTGCAGTGGTGCATGACAAGGTAAATGTCAGTCAAACTATCATATCACTGGAAACTAAAAAAAAAATGGGCTAGACACTAATCCCTGGTTCACACCGGTGCAGCCTTGAAATCGTACTTCAGCACAGTTTCAAAGCCACACATCAGTGCGATTTGGGCCCTCTGATTCCTCTTGTACCAAATTGTAATGTAACTGTAATGTCTGCCTTTATTTTTTTAAGCGCTGTGCAAACTGTTGGCGCTATATAAAACCTGTATAATAATAATAATAATAATTTGCAATGCCGATTTCCTTGCGGCTTGCAAATTTATTTAACAGAAGTAACAAGTCACAATGAAATCGGTGAAAAGTAGTGCAGAATCCTTTTTCATAATTTGAGTCGCGGCGATATGAACAGTTCCGATATGCACAGCAATGAGGTGTGACTTCTTATGCAATTTGGAACTGTCAAATTGCATGACAAGTCGCACCGATGCCAACGGGGGCTTAGGGAGTGTAATGCCGCATACACACGACTGTTTTTCGGGTTCTAAAAAATTAAGTTTTTTTTAATGTCATTAAAAACGATCGTGTGTGGGCTTCAGAGCATTTTTCGGGTTCTAAAAAATGGGCACATTTTTTTACGAACATGCTCTATGTTTTCACAATGTTTTTAACGTTGTCGTTTTTAAGGTTGTAAAAAATGGTCTTGCCTTATGTATTAATTTATAGGGTATATGTTGTCCAGCGCTACACTGTTTTTGCACATTTTTCTTCACACTTTATATCTAAGTTGTAGTGTTTAGCAGCAGGACGTCCTTCCCAGGACCTTTCTTAATTGTTTTATTAACATTATCTTTTTCACTAAGCGCAAATTCCCCCCATCCCCCCTCTTTTCCTTTCTTTTACACATTTTTACCTTTGTAAAAAATGGTCGTGTGTGGGCTTTAGCAACGTGAAAAAATCTGCGCATGCTCAGAAGCAAGTTATGAGACGGGAGCGTTCTGGTAAAACTACCGTTCATAATGGAGTAAGCACATTCATCACGCTGTAACAAACTGAAAAGCGCGAATTGTCTTTTACTAACACGAAATCAGCTAAAGCAGCCCAAAGGGTGGCGTCATCCAAATAGAACTTCCCCTTTATAGTGCCGTCATACGTGTTGTACGTCACCGCACTTTGCTAGAGCATTTTTTTTTTCACGATCGTGTGTAGGCAAGGCCGTTTTAATCATCGGGTTGAAAAAAAACTTTTTCTAGACTCTTAAAAATTTCATTTCCTGACGCCAGACATGGCAGCATACCTATGATATAGCCCCGCCCCTATATTCGCCCACAGGACACGTGATAACTCTCTATAAAACTCTGACTGAGAGCTAGCTCCCCCATTCTCCTTTTTTGTCCTTAATATCAGCCTACAGACAGTTTCATTCAGGATAATCCCTTACCTGCTGACTATTGTCGAAGTTCCGGCTGGGTTCAGCCTCTCCCAGTTCGAGGTCCCACATCTTAGGCACGCTAAATGCACCAACAAGGTGGGGAACCCCTTCTGGTGGTCTTCTGGGGTTGAGGTGTTCTCTAATCAGAGACGACAGTCCTCCTTTGGCATTGCCGGCGATGGAGTCTGATTTTAGCAAGCTGGGACTGCATGATGACTTCTTTCCTATGGAAGCCCTTTTCCAGGTCTGTCAGTTTTCCTTCTTGTTCTCATGTCTTTAAAGGCCCCATACACACTGCAACGTTTGTTGTCTGATTTCCTTTAGAATTGCCAGGACCATGTGGTGCCTGCCTGATTGCATACAGGTTGAGGCTTTAGGGTTTGGCCTCATGTTGTGTGGTTTTGATAAATCTGAGGGGTAAGATCTGCAGAAGATTGTATGGTGTGTAGCCAGCTTAAAGGTGTCCTTTTGTGTGGATGGGTGTTGGCCTTCCTAATTGTATCAGAGTAGAGGTAAGAGAGGACTGAGTCTCATGTGATTCAATTGCAGGGAGCAGTTAAACAGCTAATGAATGCCTTTGCTTTTTAAGCATCTCCTTCTGAGGTAAGTCTTATCTATCCTAGTAATGGGGATATATGGGGGGAGAGAGGAGTAAGGAGCAATGTTTTACTAGGGGGATGGGGGTTCTGCCAGATTATTTTTACTATTTGTAAAAAAAAAAAATGCTGAAATATATGTATATATTTTTCTCTTTCACTTCCCTTATTTCTGTGGTCATGCAGTCCCCCATGCACCTTTCAGTAACTCCCATCAGCATGAGCCTACTGAAACATAACAAAGACCACGCCCACTATCAGGTAGAGGGCCAACTTTTGGTAAGTAAGAAGACGCGGGAGAAAAGAGTGCATTGAGCCCTGACAAGCGTGCCTTCTTATCTGTTGCAACCCCGGCCGCTCACACCCGCTCAAGGAGGTTCAGAGACCCTCTCTGGATCATCAGGATTTTCAGGGCGGAAGATGTCTCCTCCAGTCCTGGCAGACCCCAGTACAAACGGTGCAAATGTACGCTTAAGAGAACGCACACAGCTTCTCCTCTGAGGGCTCAGTGCCCAAAAGGCGAGTGTTGGTCATGTGGAGATGACCCTATGCCTGGAAAGCTACTTTGCAGCGACTGCTTCAGGCAGCTTGCCAGAGAGGAGTTTGGGAGTCAGCAGGTGTCACCTTGCTCAGCAAAATAGTCCCCAACCCCCTGGCTGAATTTTCCAGTCATCTCAGGCAGCCAGGGACAGAAGTGGATGGACAGTATGGGCACTACACCAGGTCTAAACCAAGCCATTCAACCCTCTCTAACTGGAGGGGTACCAGGCACTTCGGGGGTGACTCCAGCCCAGCAGATTAAGCAGGCTAGTTCCCCAAACCCAGTATTATAGCCAACCTTTCAGGCAGAGGGAGATGATATTGCCTCCTCCTCATCAGAGGATCCTGAAGGTTGAGGCTTTGTTTTATGCTAATATCCTCATTTGTTATGGCAGTAAAGCTGCACTGTAATGGGTGGATCCGGTACCTCCTCCAAAGAAGGAGAAAGCCTGTTATTACACACAGTACAATCTGATTTAAAATTGTGTGACAAACGCTGTACAATATGCATTAGGTACCGTTATTCTTTCAGGGCACCCCAAATGCCATGCGATTCTGCTGTGATAAGTCACATTGGAGAACGCACCTTTCAAAACATTGTGCAAAGTTGGTCGCCCTCAAATAGGAGCAGGGGCTTCTATTTGCGCACATAGGGCAACCAAGTGAATGGGCCGCACCCATGCGATTTGCAACATTGGGCCAGATTCAGCAAGACTTGCGCTGGAGTAATTCGATATGCACCGCGTAACTGTGATTATGCGCCGTCGTTTCTATGTGGCCGTACCCACCAAACTAGATGCAACAGAAAACGGGCCATTTCCGATTGGCTTAACTTTCCGACGCCAGAGTATCGTCAGCGCATAATTTTGCTTGGCGCATCAGTCGCGCCTATTGATTTCCCCTGCAAATATGCAAATGAGGGATATTTCCCGATTCGCGAACGGATTAGCACCATACGCTGGCTACATGCGCCGCACGTATCTCGTCCGTCCGACGCAAAGTTATTTCTACAAATAGCTGCTTTATCTTTATTCCAGACGGCCACAGGTCAGCAGGAGAGCAGCTACAGCAGCGTTACCGACGATAAGAGCTAGCTGAGCACCCCCACTTGCAGGACAACACCTCTGTCCATGCTTGTCTGTCAACTTTTACAGCCATGGAGGAAGACATCATAGGTCTCCATAGCCGAGATGACGGCTGACAGCTCCTGGCCTTTAGAGTTCAGCTTTCTCCTGTGTGTTTGCGGGGAACGGGAGCAGCCATCTCAGAACAAAAGTAACTTCACTGCGGGGAGGGGGAACAGGATATACTTTAGTGCCGGAATGGCGCATCTACGGGCGCATTTAAACGCCCAACGGAACGCATTGCGCTGACGTTTCCCGTGAAGTGGTGCCGACGGAAGTTGTGAGCATGCGCACAAGGGGGCGAGTGAAGCCTCACTTACTGCACATGCTCCGTGGATGATGCGCTGAACGTAAGCCTCTGCGCTGGGCTCCGCCCATCATTTACATATGATCACACCCACTTCCACTTGCGTCGGGTAACGCCAGCGCATTATCGTTACTCTGGCGCAAGTTTACGCGCAAGTGCTATGTGAATAACAGTACTTGCGCCGAAAGTGTCGGCGGAGTAACGTAAATGAGATACGTTACTCCAAAGTAAAGAAGCGCCCATCTACCTGAATCTGGCCCATTGTGTACAAATCGCTCTTTGAAAATCGCATTGCATATACATTGGTCTACTCTAAGTGACAAATTCAAATACCACTGAAAGGTGACCTAAGCACAGATTGCCTTTTAGGGCAATGGCAGATCATGCTGCAAGTGTGAGCAAGCCTTTGGGTTCCATAGGAGGAATCTAAAGAAGCAGGTAAGCTACCTTTTTTTTCTCTTATGACAGAAATAGGAAGCCTGTTTTCAGGAGGAATGAGAAAAGGGAGAGAGAAAATCCTCCTCAACCAATAGGTTGCAGAAGTTGTTTCCACTAATGGGGAAGGATGCGACTCCTTTATCTACCCTCCAACGGTGGATGCGGCAGTCACCAGACTGACCAAGAATGTGACACTTCCGATGGAAGGCCCTTCCTCCTTTCACAAGATCCTTGCATTGCTCTAACATCCATAGCAAGCGCTATGTGAGTATGTGGGCGCAGAACTTGGAGTATGCGATTAAACCCAGCTGCCAAAGAGAAGAGTCATCAAGGCTCTTGACGAGATAACTTTCAGCGGACTCTACAGGTGAGGCAGCTATAGACATCATTCGATGGTCATCCAGAGCCATCCTTGGCTCAGTCGCAGCCAAAGGTGCACTGGGGCAAAATCCTGGGCGGCTGGCTCATCCTCAAAGCTGAATTGCTGTAAGCTGCCTTTTGATGGGAAGGCGCTGTTTTGTCAAAATACTGGAAACTATCTTCTCCAGGGTTATAGGAGGAAGATCAGATCTTTTGCCCCAGGATCGAAGAGCCAGAGGGGGCAACCATTCAAAGGAGCACCAAACAGGTACTGCGATTTTGGAGGCTTTCGCCCATCCAAGGGCGTCAGAAGGCGTTAAAAGGGTACACATTCAACCTTCATAAGATCGCAGGAGGCCAAGACCCATGCGGCTCCCCAATATACTCAGAAGCCCTTTTAACGCCAGGCCTGCCCAGGAGGCAGTTGGAGCCAAGTGGCTCAAAGTGACCCAGTTCCGGTAAGACCACTACCGAAGAATGGCGGTTTCAGCCCTCAGTGGTGCAAGGCCATGTAAGAGAAGAAATGGCTGCGCATCCAGGAATTTCAATATTCCTTTTATTGTCTAAAGTGATGACCCCAAAGACACCAACACAAGGTCACATAGACGCTTTTCACACATTCATTTTGTGCTTAATCATTACCAATGGCAAGGCCGTTATTGGTTATTTAATCGGCAGCCTCCAGAACTACCTCAAGAGGCTGAATCAATTTATACGGATAGACTCAAGATGGAGTCTCTCCATACCATAAATCCAGGTCATTCAACAAGGTTACTGGAGGATTTCAGTGGACCTGCAGTATACCTATCAGCATGTCCTGATCCTTCAGTCATAGCAACCATTTTGAGTCGGGGGCAAGCATTGCCAAAACTAGTTGGCGCCTATGCGGAATATGCTCTACCTAGGGGCCTGGTTTAGTACTCAGGCAGCCTCAGTTTCTTTGCCACCTCAAACTCCCCAAAGTCAGGGAGATGTTCCAACAGGCGTTGGCTGCACCAGTGATGTCAGCATCCCAGTGCATGAGTCCTCTCGGGACAATGGCTTTTGTATTCCGATGATCCTCCGGGCTCACTGGAACCTCAGTTTTCCAACAAGGCTTCCTGACGCAATGGAAGCGTTTTGTCTAGCCAGAGGCACCAGAGTTCTGGTGATTAAAAAAAAGAAAAACTGCTAAATGGCTTAGTCTATTAGGGCTGCAGCCATGGATCATTATTGCTACAGATACCAGCACAGCAGGGTGGGACACCACCTACGAGCATCTCAGGATTCAGGGCAGGTGGGAATTTCCCACTCAGGGCCTAGTTCCCATATTCTGGAACTCCTACCAGCATTGACATTGAACACTTTACTGCCACACACATAGGGTCTGCCAGTCCTACTCTGTCTGGACCACATGGCAGCAGTCCCATATACAGCGACAAGGTGACATGCACAGCCAGTCCCTCCTGGGAGAGGTGAAACCAATCCTGGCTTTGGCCCAGCAATATCTCCCAGATTTGAAGGCCATATATCTGCCATATATCTTCCAGCCTATCAGAATTTGGAAGCGGATTGTCTATCCGGGCAATTCAAGGATCCCAACGAATGGTCCCTTCACCCTAAAGTGTTCCAAGGGATCATCCACAAGTGGAGGTTCGCACAACTGGATCTGTTTTGCCTCATCGGCCTGCTACAAGGGGAACCGGTTCCTCTCACACTACCCTCATCCATTAGTGGAGGGGACAGATGCCTTTACTAAGCCTTGGATTGGGCAACTGACCTATACCTTCCCTCCAGGAATTTAAGGATTAAAGAAATTGTTGAGCTTTGACAGTCATCACAGGTTTTTCTTACTGGCCTCACAGACCATGGGTCTCTCTGACAATGGGTATCAGCGTGTGCACACCGATAATTCTGCCTGTGACTCCTCATCTCCTCTTATCTGAGGGAGATGCACTACATCGGCAACCATCACGTCTAAATTAAGCAGCCTGGAAATTGTAAGGCAGAGGTTACAAGAGTTTTCCAGATGTTTTCCAGAGGGAATTAGAACTCTGCAGAGTTCTTTGAAGGGATCAATCGATGCTATCTACTCCAGAGTATGGATTAGGCCCACAAGCTTTGCAGCTGGGCATCAGTTAGACTCTTGTGACCCAAATGTATCTAAAATCCTGTCTTTTCTACAATCTGAATTAGATTTGGAGCTCAGTTTGCTTAAGGTGAAAATTTCTGCCACCTTGGCTTTTTTCCCAAAAAAGAAAAAAAAAAAAATGGGCAGCAAACCTGCTGATGGATCACTTCATGAGAGGTACTTGGACTATGCCTTCCCAAGAGAAATAGATTTCCTTTAATGGAACCTGGCAGTGGTCCTCAATTTTCTAGCAAACCCTCATTGTATTTTTGACAGAAGACTGCTCTTTATGGGAGATCTCCTTTAAAATCGGCTTTTTATTAGCCTTGATTTCGGGGGAGAGTGCGTCGACTCCAAAATTTGGGGCGACAGAGCCTCATTCCATGTTCTTCCGAGACAGGGTTGGGCTGAAGTCTTTTTGTTCCAAAGCGTGACATCCATGTTTTTTCAGTGAATGGGTGCTTTCAGCCTTCCCAGTGCAATCAGATGCCGATCTGCTCAAGTTAGGCTTTGAGGACTTTGGAATGTCCATCTCAGGCTACTTCTACATTCAGAATGTTTAAGATTTAAAGAGTAAGTGGCTTCGGCCTGAACCATCTCGGCCTGAATCGTGAAAATACTCACTGGGCATGTGGAGGCGGTAAGGATCCTCCAGAGATGGTTAGAGCTCATCGCTCAACCAGGGTGATGTCATCTTCTTGGATAGCACAGGCAGGGTTGTCTCTGTCAGTCTGCAAAGAGGCTAGCTGGTCATCACATATGTTCTTAATACACCACAGGGTGGATCTAGCAGCTCTTACTACGGTAGAGTTTGGGAGGAAGTTTATCCAAGCTTCTTTGTCTTTTTTAAGTTACAGCATTAAACCCTCCCTCTAGAAAGCTCTTCATGTATCATAGGTATGCTGCCATGTCTGGCGTCAGGAAAATGGAAAATTGTATCAAATACTTACCGTAATTTTCCTTTCCTGATGCCAAGACATGGCAGCATACGAACCCTCCCTCTGATCTTTTGTACTTTATACGGAGAATGGGGGAGGTAGCTCTCAGTCAGAGTTTTATAGAGAGTTATCACGTGTCCTGTGGGCGGATATAGGGGCGGGGCTATATCATAGGCATGCTGCCATGTCTTGGCATCAGGAAAGGAAAATTACGGTAAGTATTTGATACAATTTTCCATTTTTTTAGAACCCGAAAAACAGTCGTGTGTGCGCGGCATAACATCTACTGATCCAGAAGTGGTTAAAAAAACATGCAATTAGTTGCTGCATGCCACAGCTCTGCTTTTGGGCTCATTTGCTTTTGTCCGGTTTCATTGAATCAGTTTCATTGTGCTAAAATCTTAACACACCGAATCTCACCCTCCATTACATTTTTAGTCATTGAAATGAAATGCACTTTATAACAGAAAAAATGTAGTTATCCCACACTAAAATGTTTAATGAGACTTTTAAGAACGAGATGTCCTGGTTCTTTCCATAGCCTGTGTTTAAAACAGCATGCTCTTTCTTTTTGATTTCATTCAGCACCAGTAAAAAGTAAATGATCCCCTTTGATATTGGCTATGGAACTGCATTTGGTCATCGGTGTTCTGCTAAAAGATGTACGATTAGTTAGAGATGCTTAATGTACCATATAATGATTTCCCATCCTAAATTAAACATGCTTGAGTTTGAAAACTTTGTTGCTAATAAATATTTAACATTATATTGCTTGATACTATCCCCCTATATGCAGCAGATAATAAATAAATTAGACTTTCCCGTTCATATAAAACACACTCATTGTTGCATGAACTAAGGATTTAATGATTTCAGTTTATGCTTTTCTTAGTATGTGTAAAATAGAGAATAAAAGGACTTTCCCACTATGATAACTATTTTTGAAAGTATGATATTATGGTCATACAATGTATTATTCAAATAAAAATACGTGTAAAACATAACGATCAATTCTTACATTGTATAATTCATTTAAATAATAGATGAGAGTTTCTTCAATGTTTAAGAAATGACTAGCTGTACTTTAATTAACTGATACTGTTCTTTTATCTCTGTGGTCCCCAGCCTTCTATTATAACAGTTTCAGCACCTTTTTTTATGGTGAAGTTTTAAAATGGTTCATTAAGGAATAAAATATTGCTACACCTGCCAAGACTTCCGAACATATAATGATACCATCCCTGTGAGAGGAGATACTCTACCTCCTACTATGCTGATTTCCATGGACAATACTCGGCTCCTTTGATAAAAACTCAATGTTTAAGCTAATGTTTTTATTTCACCACTTGCCGACCACCGCACGACTATGTACGTCGACAGAATGGCACGAGCAGGCAGATTGGTGTACAGGTACATCCCTTTAAATCTGGCGCCCAGCTGGCGCACGCCTCGTGAGTGCGGCCACGGGAACTGAATGTTCCAGGGAGGCCCGCGATTGCGGTCAGCAAGGGCAGAACAGGGGAATGCCTTTATAAATAAGGCATTCCCCTATTCTGCTTAGTGACACTGTCACTGATGACAGTTCCCTGTGATCAGGAACGGTCATCAATGACATGTCACGTGTAGCCACGCCCCCTAACAGTAAGAATCACTCCCTAGGGATCACTTAAACCCTGCAGCGCTACCTAGTGGTTAACCCCTTCACCACCAGTGTATTTTTTACAATAATCAGTGATTTTTTTTAGCACTGATCGCTGTGAAAATTACAATGGTCCCAAAATGGTGTCAAAAGTGTACGATGTGTCTGCCATAATGTCGCAGTCACGATAAAAATCACTGATCTCCGCCATAACTAGTAAAAAAAAAAAATATTAATAAAAATGCCATAAAACAGTCCCCTATTTTGTAAAAGCTATAACTTTTGTGCAAACCAATCAATAAACGCTTATTGCAATATTTTTTTTACCAAAAATATGTATAAAAATACATATCGGCCTAAGCTGTGAAAAAAAAATATTTTTTTATATATTTTTTGGGGATAT
Organism: Rana kukunoris; assembly: GCA_029574335.1. Taxonomy (NCBI): domain Eukaryota; kingdom Metazoa; phylum Chordata; class Amphibia; order Anura; family Ranidae; genus Rana; species Rana kukunoris. The sequence continues at coordinate 505,249,789 of CM056050.1, read as the reverse complement.
TTATTATAGCAAAAAGTACATTTTTCAAGATTTTCGCTCTTTTTTTGTTTATAGCGCAAAAAAATAAAATCCCAGAGGTGATCAAATACCACCAAAAGAAAGCTCTATTTGTGGGAAAAAAGGACATCAATTTTGTTTGGGAGCCACGTCACATGGCCGCGCTATTTCAGTTAAAGTGATCCAGTGCCGAAACGCAAAAAGTGGCCTGGTCTTTGACCACCAAAATGGTCCGGGGCTGAAGCGGTTAAAGAAGAAAACGACATCTTACTTTCTGCTGTTTACTTTTGAATGCAAAAGAAAACAAAAAATGTCTTTTAAAGCATTTGTCCTGCAGCAAAAAATGAGGCCTGTCTGTAAATTGCTGCTGAGTAGTATTCATGGACCCACTAGCACCTACATACAATGAAGCTTTAAAGCAATACAGGTATCATAAGTGACAGCCAGCATGGATTTATAAATGACTGTTCTTGTCAGACCAACTTGTTATCTCTTAAGTGAGAAATTGGATAGTGGATGTCTAGTGGACATAGTTTATCTAGATTTTGCTGAAGAATTTGATACTGTACCTTTAATCTATAAAATAAGGTCTGGCAGAGTTGATAAAAATGCACGTACATGGCTAGGAAGCTGATTTTGTGAACGGGTCCATGGAGTAGGGAGACATGAATCATTCTCTTAATTGTCTAAAGCTGTGAGTTGGGTGCCCCAGGGTTCTGTCTCAGGGCCAATGCTGTTCAGTTGGTTTATAAACAATAAATAATGGGATACTTTGACGCAGTAAGTGGGCTTAGCACTATATGATCATATAGTGTGACCAAATCCCCATATTTTTTTAATATGTTCAGGTGATTGCGACTTTAAATTACATTTTTGTATGTGTGCGCTGTAATCTATTTTTTACTGTTTGTTGGTCTTATAGCAGCACCATCTTGAATGTAAACACATTTTTAGGGTGTATGATTTTGTATGTATATTGTATAGACTCCCCCCTTAATTACCTCTTATTAGTGTCCACCAGTTCAAAAGAGGAGTCCCTTCAGTTCCCCCATAAAGAGGTGTTTGACTCCCATGGTTGAGACGCAGGATCTTTCTTTCATTCTATTACTAGTGTAGGACCCACTGATAATGGGGTACTTTGACGCAGTAGGTGGGCTTAGCACTATATGACCATATAGTGTGACCAAATCCCCATTTTTTTAATAGGTATAGGTGTTTTTAAATAGCCTTGCAGGATTTAAATGTCATTTTTGTATGTGTGCCAGTGGCAGCTGGTGCTTAAAATTTTGCAAACAAAAATTCTGAAAAAAAAAACATCAATTGCAGCCTCACTGTGCCCATCAAAAGCGGCCACTGTGCCCATCAATTGCAGCCACTGTGCCCATCAATTGCAGCCACTGTGCCCATAAAATGCCGCCACTGTGCCCATCAATTGCAGCCACTGTTCCTATAAATTTAAGCCACTGTGCCATCCAATGCAGCCACTGTGCCCATCAAATGCTGCCACTGTGCCATCAAATGCTGCCAGTGTGTCCATCAAATGCAGCCACTGTGCATGGCACATGGTGCTCACAGTTCACCTATGTTGAAGCCTATTAGAGCCTATGGCTCTAATCAGGTGCTTCAAAAACAGTCCATGCTATGCATGAATCTATCCATTGAGGGGGTGGCTGGAGAGAGGGTTCAGCGCCCATGCGCCCTTATGGACGCACCGTCACTGATGTGTGTGCTGTAATTTATTGTGTACTGTTTGTTGGTCTTATAGCAGCACCATCTTGGATGTAAATGCATTAACCCCCCCTCCCCATTTGCCCCCCCCCCAATATGATTTTGTATGTTTATAAATAATATAGAGGTTGGAATTAAATTCTCAATTTTAGTGTTTGCTGATGATACCAAATTATGTAGGGACATAAATTGAGTGCAGGATGTAGAATCATTAACCACTTAAGACCCGGACCAAAATGCAGGTAAAGGACCTTTCCCCTTTTTGCGATTCGGCACTGCGTCGTTTTAACTGACAATTGCGCGGTCGTGCGACGTGGCTCCCAAACAAAATTGGCGTCCTTTTTTCCCCACAAATAGAGCTTTCTTTTGATGGTATTTGATCACCTCTGCGGTTTTTATTTTTTGCGCTATAAACAAAAATAGAGCGACAATTTTGAAAAAAATGCAATATTTTTTACTTTTTGCTATAATAAATATCCCCCCAAAATAAATATAATTTTTTTTCCTCAGTTTAGGCCGATACGTATTCTTCTACCTATTTTTGGTAAAAAAAATTGCAAAAAGGGTTTATCGGTTGGTTTTCGCAAAATTTATAGCGTTTACAAAATAAGGGATAGTTTTATTGCATTTTTATTAATTATTTTTTTTTTACTACTAATAGCGGCGATCAGCGATTTTTTTTCGTGACTGCGACATTATGGCGGACACTTCGGACAATTTTGACACATTTTTGGGACAATTGTCATTTTCACAGCAAAAAATGCATTTAAATTGCATTGTTTACTGTGAAAATGACAGTTGCAGTTTGGGAGTTAACCACAAGGGGGCGCTGTAGGATTTGAGTGTTCCCTGTGTGCGTTTACAACTGTAGGGGGGTGTGGCTGTAGGTGTGACGTCATCGATCACGTCCCCCTATAACAGGGATGACGTGATCGATGCTGCGGCCACAGTGAAGCACGGGGAAGCCGTGTTTACACACGGCTCTCTCCGTTCTTCAGCTCCGGGGACCGATCGCCGCACTGCAGCGGCGATCGGGTCCGCGAGTCCCACGGTCCTGGTCCCGGAGCTTCGGACCGGGTCACGGGAGCGCGCCGCAGGCACGCGCCCGTGACCTACGGCTGGGTACTAGAACCAACGTATATATATTCTGCCGACGTAAATGTGCAGTAGGCGGTCCTTAAGTGGTTAAAGAAAGACCTTGATAAAGTAGGGGGTTAAGCAGCTACATAGCAGGTGAGGTTCAATATTAGGGATGAGCTTCGAGTTCGAGTCGAACTCATGTTCAACTCCAACATTGCCTGTTCGCCAGTTCGGCAAACATTGAACAATTTGGGGTGTTCGCGGCAAATTCGAAAAGCCGCGGAACACCCTGTTAAAGTCTATGGGAGTAATGTAAAGTGCTAATTTTAAAGGCTAATATGCAAGTTATTGTCCTAAAAAGTGCTTGGGGACCCGGGTCCTGCCCCAGGGGACATGTATCAATGCAAAAAAAAGTTTTAAAAACTGCTGGTTTTTCGGAGCAGTGAATTTAATAATGCTTAAAGTGAAACAATAAAAGTGAAATATTCCTTTAAATTTCGTACCTGGGGGGGTGTCTAGTATGCCTGTGAAATAGCGTATGTTTCCAGTGCTTAGAACTGTCTCTGCACAAAGTGTAATTTCTGAAGGAAAAAAAGTCATTTAAAAATCACTCGCAACTATAATGAATTGTCAGCTCCCGGCAATTCAAAGAAAATTCATTAATTAAAAAAAAAAAAGTGTGGGGGTCCCCCAAATTCAATTACCAGGCCTTTCAGGTCTGGTATGGATATTAAGGGGAACCCCGCCGTCAATTAAAAAAAAATGGCATGGAGTTCCCCCAAAAATCCACACCAGACCCCTTATCCGAGCACGCAAACTGGCCGGCCGAAGGAAAAGAGGGGTTGACGAGAGAGCACCCCCCCCCCCTCCTAAACTATACCAGACCACATGCCCTCAACATGGGGAGGATGTCCCCATGCTGATGTGCACAAGAGCCTCATCCCCAAAACCCTTGCCCAGTGGTTGTGGGGGTCTGCGGACGTTGGGTTTGTCAGAATCTGGAAGACCCCTTTAACAAAGGCGACCCCCAGATCCCGGCCACCCCATTTGAATTAGTAATGGGGTACATTGTACCTCTACCAATTCACTAAGGAAGTGTAAATAATAGTAGAAAAACATGTTGTCGGTATCCTGCGACGGGTGATCTCCTCTCCGCCAGGGTCAAGCGATGAGAAGATCTCTTTATCCAAGTCTGAGATCCAGAGCGCACGCATCGCCGGCCACCTGTCCGGGGAATAACGGGGTTGTAAAGCTCACACAAACTTTTGGTCTATTCGCAGGTTCTGGTGTGAACCAAACGAGGGGAGGGGGGGGGTGTTCGGGTCTTCCCTATTCAATATTAAGAAATGTAAAGGTTTGCACCTAGGTGCCAAAAATACACATGCACATTAGACATTAGGATGGGCTCCCCTAGAGGAATCAGTGATGGAAAAGGGTCTGGGGGTGCTTGTAGATCAGACTTAGAAATAGCATAAAATGTCAATCTGCATGGGACTGGCCAAGTATGGAATGTGCATAATAACATTAGTCCAAGCAGCAGAAATGATGACCACACTGCAGAAATGTCACTGCAGAAAGTAAAGTGTAGTCACCAGTGGCGGCTAGTGGTCAAAGTTTTGGGGGTTGGGGGGGCGGCAAACAGACCTGGCCCCCTCACTCGCACTAGCACCCTCTCCCCCCTGCAGATCAGTGGCCTTACTTTATACTTACTTTATACTGTGGTAGAGGTGCAGGGAGGAGGACGAGGTGTTGGTGCACTGCTGAATCCAGGGTAGGCTGCTGTCGGCCAATGCTTCTTCTCCCGGGCCAATCAGTAAGTGGCTTCTGAGACCTGATTGGCTGGGAGGAGAAGGAGGGAGACATTAGCGAATATACATTTTTTAATATCCCACATGTCCCACTGCTCCCCAATGCTACCCTTTTTGAAGTCTCCGGTTCTAATCACGTACTTAAAAAAAAAACGCAGCAAACTCTGCTTCCAGGCACCCTGCATGGAGATTAGGGGCTGGGCGCATGGATTGGGGGGGTGGTGCCACTGGTAGTCACCTTATTAAAAGATGTACCTATTCAATACCTCTACTGGGAGAATCAGCAGGTATTTGCTAAATGTTCCAGGGGGTACGTAGAAAAACAGTGTGCTTAAAGTGATATTAAAGTTTTTTTTTTTGTTAAAAATATCACACATGTTATACTTACCTGCTCTGTGTAGTGCTTTTGCACAGAGCAGCCCAGATCCTACATGTTTTGGGTCTACTTTTCGATGCCCCTGGCCCCTCCCTCTTAATGAGTAGCCCCGCAGCAAGAAGCTTACTATGGGGGCACCTAAGCCGAGCTTCACCTCCGTGTGTCCACTCAGACACAGAGCTGCAGCCCAGCCTGCCCTCTCTCTCTCCTCATTGGCTCTCTGACCTTGATTGACAGCAGCTGGGGCCAATGGCACTTTGCTGCTGTCTCAGCGCATGGGAAAGGAGAGTCCCAGACAGCCGAGTCTCTTGTGCAACATCGCTGGATCGAGATGGGGCTCAAGTAAGCATTAGGGGGGCTGAGGAGGGCTTCTGCACACAGAAGGCTTTTTATCTTAATGCATAGAATGCATTAAAATTAAAAAAACTTCTGCATTTGCAATAACTTTAATCATACTGTTATGAAGCGCCCCATTCACATGTGTAATGTTATAGTTTGACCATAGTTATACTCATAGGTGTGCACAGCCTATTTCATTAGGGAGTGCATCCCAAAGCTCAAACACATATGCATGTGCGTGCATGTGTATATATACTCATGGTGTCCAGGGATGGACTGGCCATCGGGACTACCGGTGGGCCGATGGCTCAGTGGGCTGGTCGGAGGTCCGCGATGATCTACCTGTCAATCGCTGACAGCTGGCGCCTGACGGGTAGATTGAGATTTAACAAGCATGCAGATAGCGCAGGAAGTGTGTGTAATATGTTCTCTCTCCTGTCAGTGCACTCACGCTGCTCCCTGGCGGCCCCTCCTCTCTTCTCATTCATCCCCATTTGCTTGTGACATCATCTGGGATGGACGAGAATAGAGGAGGGGCTGTCGGGGAGCCAAATTGAGTGCCGTGACAGGAGAGAGAACAGATTACACGTCCTTCGTGCACTACTCTGCATGCTGGCTCGTAAACGATGTGCACCATAATGTGCCCTGTGCCCTAATGTGCTATGTGCTCTGATGTGCTATGTGCCCCATGCCTCAATGTGGTGTGCCCTGATGTGATGTGCCCTGTACGTGTTGTGCCCTAATGTGCCCTGTGCCCTGTACCCTGATGTGCTGTGCCCTGATGTGCTGAGCTCTGTACCGTGCCCTGATGTGCACTGTACCCTGATGTGTTGTGCCCTGGGCCGGTCTCGATGAAGTACAAGGCCACATTTTTGTCCCAGTCCAGAGCTGATGGTGTCAGTAGGGCAGTGAACAGTGTCAGTCATTTTTATTTTTTATTATTTTTTTGCAATCCTATTTTATTCATTTTTTTGCAATATTTTTTAGGAGCACCTTTAGGCAGCTTTGGTGAAAAATCAGGGGTTTAAACAGGGGGAATCTGCACCATACAGGGTTATTAGGGTGTGCCTAGGCGCACCACAATGGGTATACTTGGTTAACACTCTGAAACATATATATTGGTGGCTTTGTGCCTCCCCTGGTGGCCCTGCTGCCTTAGGCAATAGCCTGTGATAGCTTTGCAGTAATCTGGCCCTGTAAAGTGACCATATAAACTATATAATACAACTAAACATGACTTTCATGACTTATGATATGAACAATAGATGACACACTCAAAAAAAATCTAAAAATACAAAAATTCTGTTTATTTTGGGAAGTACTAAATATTATGTGCCATTTCTGTGCATAAGCTTTATCTTATTTTGTTGTTGAGGTCAGGGACTACATGCTGAAAGACACAAGGAGCACTATAGATGTACGCCATCTGCATGACAATCAGCTTTCCCTGTAGGGAACCTCCTGGCAGAGATGTAACTATGCACATGTGAAGCTGAACGGACCACTTCGCCTCATTGAATCTGCTTGAGGATTTGACACCAGCATCTTTGGCATGAACCGTACAGTTGAAATAAAAGGCTGCTAGTAAGAGCCCACTGCAAGGCTTTTTGAAACTAATGCCACTTGGGATTTGCTGATCACAGCAGTGTATAACAAGACCTATGGGCATAGTAATAGGTACATATAGCATCTAACATCACTCCATGACAATAGACTGAGGCCATCCAAGTCAGATCTACTTTGACATCAAGAGTGTGCAAGCATAGTTCTCATACTGCAACAAGAAGGGTTTCTCATTAACCCCACTGATTCTACACAATAAAAAGAACATAATAAATGGGCTATGTGCTGTAAGCTGTGAGTTAATTATCCCTGCCAGGTGCATAGACTGAAACGGGATTCATAAGGGAAAAGCTGAAGAGTTCAGCAAAGGGCCTTTACAAGCGTATGCTAAAGGTTGACACAAGCTTGACCTGTGATTTGTAAGATTTACAAAGTCATAAATGTCTGTAGAAGGCAAACCTCTCCATAAGCTGCAATTTTGCCCTAACTAATCAAAATACCATCTCTGCTTAAAGCGATACCACAAAACATAAAGCATTGGCATGATACACCTTACAATAAAAGAAAGATAGGAGGCTCTTTAAATAAATATAATCTATATATTTTGTAAAGTGTAGGTTGGGCAATATAAAAAAAGATGGTTACAGGGACTTTATTATAGAGCTAAATACCTGCTTGAGATGCATATGGTGGGAGACTAAGTTGCCCATAGGAAAAGCTGTATACTAGTTCATAAATCCACTCATAAAACAGCTAAAGTGCTGCCCTGGAACATCAATCCTGCTTTATATGGTGTCAACAAATTGAATCCAAAGGGCTGCACTTATATATTATATATTTTTTTAGCCACTTTATTATACATTTAAAAATGCCAAAAAACAGCAGACAAAACACTGTGGGGATAGAGAATAGGGTATGTGGCACGTCCCTGGCGGTAGAGCCTGGTGTGCAGAGGACGGCACCTCTCTTACAGCTCTGACTCCGAGCTCCTGATAGAGCAGACAGGAAGCGCAAGAGTACAGAGTTGCACGAGTGCCTGGCAAGATCGCTGATGAAGTCGCTGGGCTGGAATCGCTGAAGGGACCACAGGAGAACACTGGTGCAGGAAGAGCCCAGGAGCAGCTGTCAGCAGATAGCGGAAGTAGGCAAGCCGGGTCATACACTAGCAGGCATGTCAGAAACCAAAGCGGAGGCAGGAGCGGAGTCAAGGTGCAGGCCGGGTCGCTATTGGGCTGGCGGCAAAGTAGCAGGAGCGGCAGGCAGAAGCAGGGTCAAACAAGCCGGGTTGGGTGCAGGTAGAAGGCAGGAACGTCAGAGACAAGCCGGGTTGGGTAAACAGGAACAGGAATCAGGTAACAGAATCAGGTGCACTAAACACTGTAGAATGGACAGCACCTGAGTCCGGGAAGTGGCCCAGTTTAAGTAGCCAGTCTGGCGCCAAAACACTGAAGGGGTGCACTCTGCGGTGCGCTCACGTGCACGCGCGTACAGGCATGCGCACTGGCGCGCACGTGTGCACCAGCGGCGCTCCCGCAGGAATAGAAGTCACTGGCCATCTTCTACAGCCGCCATTTTGGACATTGGCATGCCCTTCCTGACAGTATGTTATGTTTCATGCTAGCTAGCACTTCTAACTGGTAAGTCATGAGTAAGTGCTAGTTAGCATGAAATGCGTTGACTCTGTTCTCTACTTCCACTTCTGTTGTTTTTTGGCATTTTTTAATTTATGGATGATTTTTTTAAAAGTGTAGCCCTTTGGATCCAATTTGTTTACACCATGGATTGCTGGAAGTGTGGAGCTGGCAACTGATTAGATAGAGAGGATTGCAGCAACTGACCCACCTGGAGCTGTGGTATATGTCTTGTGTATACAGCATTATAGTTGGACAATTGCAACCTCCATGTTAGGCTGCAGAAAGAGAAAGCATGTACTGTATGCTTCATGAAAAAGTCTTTAAAATCAATGTTTTTTTTCATACTAAGGAGATGTTCAAATATACAATAATAAGAGGAAGTATATACAAAAATGCTTTCCATTTTTTAAACGTTCATTTACTTTTAGTATCCACACAACCCTGCAAACCTATTAAACCTGCAACCAGTTTCATGCACTTAATCTGCTTCCCAGTAGAATGGCCTGGACCTGTGCACTCTAGGTTTGAGCATTGTCACATGAAAGTCAAGAAGTATGCCCTTGATTGCTTGAGGCAAGAACCCAGTGGGTTTTGAAAGTTTGCATTTTAATAACTTAAAGATGTCAAGCCTGTGTACTGTGGTTCCTCCCTCTGAACCCTCTGTCACCAGAGAATTGTGGTTTCCTGTTTGTGCAATGGTGCACAGTCATATTGGAACAGGAAAGGGCCATCCCCAAACTGTTCCCACAAAGTTGTAAGCGTGAAATTATTCAAAATGTCTTGGTATGCTGATGCCTTAATAGTTCCCTTCAGTGGAACTAAGGGGCTAAGCCCAACCACTGAAAAACAACCCCACACCATAATCCCCCCTCCACCAAATGATGTAAATATGTGCACAAAGCAAGGTCCATAAAGACATAGATGAGCGAGTTTGGGGTGAAGGAACTTGACTGGCCTGCACAGAGTCCTGACACCAACCCGATAGAACACCTTTTGGATAAATAAGAGTGGAGATGGCGAGACAGGCCTTGTCGTCCAACATCAGAAATGCGCTTCTGGAAGAATGGTCAAACATTCCCATAGACACACTCCTAAACCTTGTAGACAGCCTTCCCAGAAGAGTTGAAACTGTTATTGCTGCAAAGGGTGGGCCAACTCAATTTTGAACCATACAGGCTAAGACTGGGATGCGATTAAAATTCATGTGTGTGTACAGGCAGGCGTCCCAATATTTCTGTTAATATAGTGTATATCAGACCTCAAATTTAGGTCTGGCGAGGAGCTGGGCTGTCTGTCGCGAGCCGTTCGTGCAGTGATCGCCCCGATGGCATAGAGGAAGCAGAGAGCCATGGGATCGCAGAGCGGTATAGCCCGCTGTTACAACTTGCATTGAAATTTCCTCTGCTTCGCTCGCTCCCACAGCCCCACCTCCTCCTAATAGACAACACATCTCAGCATTGGACCCGCTTTCTTTCTATTACAAGTGCAGGGTCAGGAGGAGGCGGGGCTGTGGGCAGAGTGGAGGAAATTGCAATGTAAGTTGAAACAGCGTGCTATACTGCTCTGCCATTCGTGGATCTCCTCTTCCTCTATGCTCCCTGCCATCGGGGTGATCACTGGGAGAATGGCTCATCTCTTCACAGTTCACTGTAAGCATTCAATTAGTAATACAATAGAAAAAGTGCAGCCACCAACCAGCAGCCCCCTGGTACTTGTAGTCCCCCCCTGTGTGTATAGCTGTGTGTCTCCTCTCTGGTACTTGTAGTCCCTCTGCTGTGTATAGCTGTGTCTCTCCTCCCTGGTACCTGTAGTTCCCCTCCCCCGGTGTGTATAGCTGTGTGTCTCCTCTCTGGTACTTGTAGTCCCCCGGTGTGTATAGCTGTGTCTCTCCTCCCTGGTACCTGTAGTCCCCCCCCCCACCGGTGTGTATAGCTGTGTGTCTCCTCCCTGGTACTTGTAGTTCCCCCGCTGTGTATAGCTGTGTCTCTCCTCCCTGGTACCTGTAGTAGTCGCCCCCCCGGTGTGTATAGCTGTGTGTCTCCTCCCTGGTACTTGTAGTCCCCCCGGTGTGTATAGCTGTGTGTCTCCTCTCTGGTACTTGTAGTCCCCCCGGTGTGTATAGCTGTGTCTCTCCTCGCTGGTACTTGTAGTCCCCTCGGTGTGTATAGCAGTGTGTCTCCTCCCTGGTACTTGTAGTCCCCCTGGTGTGTATAGCAGTGTGTCTCCTCCCTGGTACTTGTAGTCCCCCCGGTGTGTATAGCTGTGTGTCTCCTCTCTGGTACTTGTAGTCCCCCCGATGTGTATAGCTGTGTCTCTCCTCGCTGGTACTTGTAGTCCCCCCGGTGTGTATAGCAGTGTGTCTCCTCCCTGGTACTTGTAGTCCCCCTGGTGTGTATAGCTGTGTGTCTCCTCCCTGGTACTTGTAGTCCCCCTCTGGTGTGTATAGCTGTGTGTCTCTTCCCTGGTACTTGTAGTCCCCCCTGGTGTGTATAGCTGTGTGTCTCCTCCCTGGTACTTGTATTCCCCCCCGGTGTGTATAGCTGTGTGTCTCCTCCCTGGTACTTGTAGTCCTCCCCAGTGTGTATAGCAGTGTGTCTCCTCCCTGGTACTTATAGTCCCCCCGGTGTGTATAGCAGTGTGTCTCCTCCCTGGTACTTGTAGTCCCCCCTGGTGTGTTTAGCTGTGTGTCACCCTCCTCTCCCGGTGTCACCCTCCTCTCCCTCTAATCTCCTCCTCTCCGGCAATGGGTGCACAGTGAACTAGTGGCGAGTAACCCTTAAGGCCTGGCTAGTGGCTCAAGACTTGAAATTTTGAGCCCTGGTGTATATATATATATATATATATATTTGCTCAATGTAAATCAAAATAACAAAATGTATCTTTCTTCCATGTGTTGGCCTGTTCTAATGGGATGGACTTGAAGAGGAGAGCCTTTATTATTATGCATTTATATAGCGCCACCAATTTACATATATAGTTACATAGTTACATAGTAGGTGAGGTTGAAAAAGACACAAGTCCAAACTATGTGTGTGATTATAAAAACAACATAGAATATCCAAGCTCAAACTTACTGACCAATCAGCAACCAACCAAATTCACCTGTCTAACAGTATGCGTTAAAAACAAAGGTTTAGTTGCACGCATTTGCAAGTGTATGTGTAAGCTGCAGGCCCCGTCAAGGCTCTCTGTGTACTGCAGTCCTAACTCTAAAATGTAAAGTCTCCTCAGTGGAACCACATGCATGCTGATGGATAGATAAAGGGCAGGTGACTGGAGGTAGCCAATCCCTCTTTAAAGGGGCAGGAGGACACTAAACACCCAGCACATAGAAGCAAAGGTGCCAGTGCGTTCCCTGACCACAATGACATCAATACAAAAAACAAATGTCACTGCCCCGACCTATGACTGGTCTTTAAAGTAAGGAGCGCTGGAAAGGGCGCGTATACATACAAAAACAACATAGAATATCCAAGCTCAAATTTACCAACCAATCAGCAACCAACCAAATTCACTTGTTTAACAGTGCGTTAAAAACAGAGGTTTAGTTGCACGTATTTGCAAATGCATGTGTAAGCTGCAGGCCCCGTCAAGGCACTCTAAAATTTAAAGTCTCCTCAGTGGAAGCACATGCATGCTGATGGATAGATAAAGGGCAGGTGACTGGAGGTAGCCCATCCCAGTTAGGACTGCAGTACACAGAGAGCCTTGACGGGGCCTGCAGCTTACACATGCATTTGCAAATGCGTGCAATTAAACCTCTGTTTTTAACGCATACTGTTAGACAGGTGAATTTGGTTGGTTGCTGATTGGTTGGTAAGTTTGAGCTTAGATATTCTATGTTGTTTTTGAATGTGTACGCGCCCTTTCCAGCACTCCTTACTGTATAGACCAGTCATAAGTAGGGGCAGTGACATTTGTTTTTTGTATGTGTGTAATTATGTCAGTATTACCTTGTATATCCCTGTATGTTGTGGTCGTTCAGGTGCTTATCTAATAGTTTCTTGAAACCATCGATGCCCCTCCGCTGAGATCACCGCCTGTGGAAGGGAATTCCTCATCCTCGCCACTCTTACAGTAAAGAACCCTCTACATAGTTTAAGGTTAAACCTCTTTTCTTCTAATTTTAATGAGTAGTCACGTATTTTGTTAAACTCCTTTTCACCAAAAAGTTTTATCCCTATTGTGGGGTCACGAGTAAAGTATTTGTAAACTGAAATCATATCCCCTCTCGAGCTTCTCTTCTCCAAAGAGAATAAATTCAGTGCTTGCAACCTTTCCTCATAACTAATATCCTCCAGACTCTTTATTATCTTTGTTGCCCTTCTTTGCACTCTCTCCATTTCCAGTACATCCTTCCTGAGCACTATGGTAAATTCACATCAGTCTCACATTCATACATATGCACACTTGAGCAATTTAGACAGGATCCAATTAACCTTCCAGCATGTCTTTGAAATGTGTGGGAGGAGACTGGAGTAGCCAGAGGAAACCCACGCAGGCACAGGGAGAAAATACATACTCCAGGCAGGTAGTGTTATGTTGAGACTTGGAATTATAACCCGACTGTTGCAGACATGCTTACAGCAGAGGCCAATGAGATTTTAAAATTACAATCACACGGCCAAAATAACGATCCTTATCCTTGTGCAATGATTTGTGAATTCAAGTTAATATGTCTAAGAAAATTAAAAATGGTTTCATTATGCAGAGTAAAGCAGTGTTTAATGGTCCTTTAAATGCTGAGTCCCTGAACTTGAATGATCCCACTTTACTTTTTTCTTTGGCTGTTTAACCTTTTCAGCTCTTTCTCATTGGTTATTTCTCACAGGAGATAGACAATGTTTTTTTTTTATGTTAAATGCTTATTTTCCTGCCTACTATTTTCTACTATTTTCCTACGATCTCCTCTGTCACAGCATCCCTGAGCTTAAAGCTAATGTGATAGGGGAGAGAGAGTGCCTTTGAGAGGTTTGATTTGGAGAAAGAGTTAACTTCTGTGATGGGTAATAACAGCAGGGAGCGTCTTAGCAACATCCTAGCAACAAGACAGGACAGTGGGATGCCATTTTTGGGAGTTATTTGGCCAGGCTTTGGGAGATACGTAAATGACCAACGCTTAGGCTGCATTCACACCTTTGCATAGGCGATTTGCGGCGTAAGTACCGCGATTTGCGGTGACAAAAAATAGCCGTTTTGTACAGCGATTTGCGGCGACAAAACGCGGCGTATTTAACTGTGTTTTTTTTACAGTCATTGTCGGCTATGCCAAACGCCGAAGCCGCTCAATACGCGTGTCGAAAAAGGGTCCGGGACTTGTTTGAAAGTCAGCGTTCTGCGTTCTATCGACGTACGGCATTCTGCATTAGGAGATGTGAACAGTCTCCATAGAGAAAAATGCAATTTCGACCCTCCGGTGTATTGTAGCGTCGCGCTTCAGGCGTAAAAACGCCTAGGTGTGAATGGAGCCTTACAGCAGCAATAAAATAGAAAACATTGAGCTGCCTAGTATACCAATAACCAACCAAAATGTGCCATCTTTAAAAAAATATATATATACAGTATAATAAGATTATACGAATTATGAAATTGAATTGCCAATGTGCACACTTAATTGCATTACTTCAGTCTGTGTAGTAGCACTCCGTGTAGTAGTTAAAAAAGTGCTCCACGTAAAAATAAACTCACCACAGACTTTGACCCTTTAATTGTGTTAGGCCCATTTCACACTAAGGAGTTTTTCAGCCGGTTTATCGCTAAAAATAGCGCCTAAATACCGCCTAAAAAACTCCTGCCTATCATTCTCGATGTGAAAGACCGAGGGCTTTCACACTGAGGTGATGCGCTGGTGGGAGAGAAAAACATCTCCTTCAAGCAGCATCTTTGGAGCTGTGAGACGAGCTGTGTGTATACCGCTCCTTCCCATTTAAAACAATGGGAAACCGCGGTAATACCGCCCGCAATGCTCCTCTGCAGAGGTGCATTGCGGGCGGTATTAACCCTTTTTCGGCCGCTAGCAGGGGTAATACCGCACCGCTAGCGGCCAAATCCTGCGGCAATTCTGACAGTATAGCGCCGCTATTTTTATACCGCCACCGCACCTCACGCCCCATTGTGAAAGGGGCCTTAGTTGAACTGGATGGACTTGTGCCTATTTTCAACCAGATTAATGTAGAACTATGAATCTACGTAATTCGTAAATGGGTGAACATGCATTTTTTGTGCCCCCCCAGTGCCTAATATTTCCACTTCATATATCTTAAATATTAGGTGCCTAGATTTCATAAATTGGATAAAGTGATGCACTAAAGTGTGGGCTTTGCACATTGGCAACTAGATTTCACAACTTATATAATCTTATTATAGATATGTTTAAAGAGAACAGATTTCATTAAATAGAGCACATTTTGGTTGGTTATACAAATACTAGCACAGTTCAATCTAATTATTTTATTTCAGGTATAGGTGGGGGGCACATTGAGAGCAGCAGCTGTGATTTTACACACACAAAGTTTTATTTTTTGGGGTTCACAGTGCAGGTGTTATTATAATTTTTTGAATAAGCAGCTATATTATGTTTAGTGCTAATTAAGCACTTTAAAAATGTGAGTTGGGCTCCTATCAGAAGCAATTTTCTCTTTTTCTGGGTCCCTGATGATGTTTTATGATAACCAAATGCGAAGGGTGGTGCATTGGTGTGTGACAACATCATGTATCGGAACAGAGTGCAGTCATCTTACTGGTTAACCTACCATGCTGTTTTTATGCTGATTTACAGTACAGACCAAAAGTTTGGACACACCTTCTCATTCCAAGAGTTTTCTTTATTTTTATGACTATGAAAATTGTAGATTCACACTAAATGCATCAAAACTATGAATTAACACATGTGGAATTATATACATAACAAAAAAGTGTGAAACAACTGAAAATATGTCATATTCTAGGTTCTTCAAAGTAGCCACCTTTTGCTTTGATTACTGCTTTGCACACTCTTGGCATTCTCTTGATGGGTTTCAAGAGGTAGTCACCTGAAATGGTCTTCCAACCGTCTTGGAGTTCCCAGAGATGCTTAGCACTTGTTGGCCCTTTTGCCTTCACTCTGCGGTCCAGCTCACGCCAAACCATCTCGATTGGGTTCAGGTCCGGTGACTGTGGAGGCCAGGTCATCTGGCGCAGCACCCCATCACTCTCCTTCTTGGTCAAATAGCCCTTACACAGCCTGGAGGTTTTCTAGCAGATATTCTACCATGAAGGCCTGATTCACACAGTCTCCTCTTAACAGTTGTTCTAGTGATGTGTCTGCTGCAAAAGGTGGCTACTTTGAAGAACCTAGAATATGACATATATTTTCAGTTGTTTCACATTTTTTTGTTATGTATATAATTCCACATGTGTTAATTCATAGTTTTGATGCCTTCAGTGTGACTCTACAATTTTCATAGTCATGAAAATAAAGAAAACTCTTGGAATGAGAAGGTGTGTCCAAACTTTTGGTCTGTACTGTATGTGAGTGAAATTCTACTTAATAAACTCATGTTGATTATTTTTCTACAATATGAGAGGGCTGTGCTTTGATTTAAATTGTTTGGAGATTCACTGCCTTGTGTCATACAGATTTGTTGATGTGAAGGAATTGGATTGGGTCCTCTGAGAACATAGGTGTGCACAGCCTATTGCATTAGGGTGTGCACCCCAAATCTCAAACACATATACATGTATGTGCATGTGTATATATACTGATGGTGTCAATAAGGTAGTGGATGGCGTAGGATCTCTTTTCTAGCTATACCCGTATATTTCATACTACTCACCATTCAACGCATGTGAAATAAGAACAACGTTTTAGCTATTTTATTCACATTTGTGTGATTTCGTCATGTTTTATTAAGTAGTGCTACACCTTTTCTTTTACACCAGTGTGAAAGAGCCCTAATAGAGGTTCCTAAACTGCCAACATTTATTTAATTTAGTCTACAATGACCTGCTAAATTATTATTATACACAATTTATATAGCGCCAACAGTTTACGCATTACATTACAATGTATAGGGGGATAGCACAATTACAGTACAGTTCAATACAGAAGGTACTGGAGGGCCCTGCTTATAGAGCTTACATTCTGAAGGGAGGAGGGGTGGTACAAAAGGTAATAGCAGCAGAGAATGATTTGCTGGGGATGGCTCAGGGACAGTTGTTAGGTGGGTGTGGGAGAGGCTTCCCTGAATAAATGAGTTTTCAGGGATCTCCTAAAGGTGGACAGGGTAGGGGCTGATTTGACATACTGGGGCAGGGAGTTCCAGAGGATGGGAGAGGCTTTGGAGAAGTCCTGAAGGCAAGCATGGGAGGAGGTAACACAGGGAGCTAGAGAGATGGAGGTCCTGGGAGGAGCGGAGGGGAGGATTCGGGCGATATCTGCAGATGAGCTTGGTGATGTAGATGGGGGCGATGTTGTGAATGGCCTTGTATATTGTGACTAGCATTTTAAATTTTACACAGTGGGGTAGGGGAAGCCAGTGAAGGGATTGGCAGAGACAAGCAGCAGTTTAGTGAGGTGTATTAGTCTAGCAGGAGAATTCATAATAGACTGAAGGGTAGGCCATTAAGGAGAGAGTTGTAGTAGTCAAGACGGGAATTAATCAAGGAGTGAATAAGTTGCTTTGTGGTGTCATTAGTCAGGAAGGGTCAAATTCTGGAGATGTTGCGGAGGTTAAGGCGGCAGGATTGAGCCAGTGATTGGATATGGGGGCTGAAGGAGAGGTCAGAGTCAAAGATTACACCCAGCACCCTGGAATGTGTGGAGGGACCACTGGTTGCGTTGTTGATATTAATGGTAAAGTCATGGGGGGGGGGGACCGTGAAGGAGTTTTAAAAAGATTGAGTTTGAGGAAGTGGTGTGACATCCTTACCGATATGTCATTCAGTAAGTTTGAGATCCGTGAGGAGATCGAGGGGGTGAGTGCTAAATAAATTGTTTTACAAAACACTCCAAGCTCCCTACGATGCAGGGCCCTACAGGAGGTGCATATGGTTCACAGTGGCGAGAGATATGCCCTACCTTGTTCCAATTCCAGAAAATATTTTATTATATTAACAAGATCCATGCATACAAGATGAACATAACCAGCTGTGGCATTAGTACAGTGGTCGTGAAACGCGTCACTTGGTATATCTTCGAAGAGTTTCCAATAACAAGTGAAGCCTGATAAATCTAGTTTTAAAAAATTGAATTTTTCTTTATTTAGAATTCAGGGCTGGCAGATTATTTCTTCAGATTGAATGAGATAGCACAATAAAAGAAACACTCGGGGTCAGTGAAAATATGGTGTAACTGTAGCAATCATGATAAGTGCTACATGGCCAGAGAATCTCCCAGCCTTAAGGGATAAAGTGTGCAATTCTGATGAATGACAGAGTGATAGATATGCCTCTCCACCCCAGTGATGTGTAAAATCTAGTCCTATCTGGTGCATGATAAACTACCCAAAAAGGAGGAATTCTGCCATGCCTATCGAAGGACATAAAAACGATCAAATAAAAACTGTACCTGAATAAAATCTAAGAGCTGTACAGTATTTTTTTTACTAACATTTAAAAAAATTGAAAATATATATTTTTATGTGTTTTTTGTATGCTGCCTTGCTTGAACTACATGTCAACCTTCCATGCACATACACTTTAGGAAGTTATAGTCATGTTTGATGATTTTGCCTTTTTAAAATCTCTTACTAAAGGTAATTTCAATGTAAAATTGTCTTCTCATGCAAACACAAGAGAGGGAAGGAAGAGCAAGCCAAAGAGTTCATTACAGTGATCTTAGGAGACCAGTATTATTTGGCCTGCTTTCCGTACTGTGGCCTTCCAGCACTACAACAATACCATACGCCTCTTGACAGCTAGGTGGTACATCTATTACCATTAGACTGTGGGGTAATTTATTATGTGCTTGCTAGATAATCATTTCAGGTATCCAATGGGGTTAAGCAGAAGTAAAAAAAAAAAAACTTAATCTAATTGCCCAGGGGAAATAGGGAGGTTAATTGCTGGATTTTATTGAGGGAGGGGGACAGGCTCAGCGCCTGCACTGGAGCCACTAGGGCTTTACTTTCTTTGCAGATATATCAAACCTCATATATTTCATTTATGCAAAATCTTGTTAGCAAATATATGCTGCTAATAATGAGGTTTCCATATATTAAAGTGGATCTGCATGAAAACCGCTAAATACACAGATAACAAACATACAAGCCAGCTGTTTACCTGCCAAAGGATTTGTATTTCTGTTTACCCTGTTCTGAGATTTACAAAGCTCTGTCAAACGGCATAACCCCGTCATTCTTAAAGGGGTTGTAAAGGTAAAAAAAAAAAAAAAAAACACCTTAATGCATTCTATACATTAAGGTGAAAAAACATCAGATGATGGCGCCCCCCCCCCCCCCACTCCAGCTCCCGTTTTAATTACCTGACCCTTCGAAAGTCTCGTGCTCGCCCCCGTCATCCTCTTTGAGTCGAAGCCCGGCTGTTGATTGGCTGCAGTGGATGGATTGAAAGCAGCACAGCCATTGGCTAGTGCTGCTGTCAATTACATCCAATGACACGGCACGCTGGGGGAGGGGCCGAGTGATACAGCGGCGGCTATGGCCGCCGCTGTATCACGGGGGCGCGCCTGCAACAGCTACACACCATGCTCACTCGCATGTCTGTGTGTAGTTGTTGTGGGGCGGAGCCGCTACAGCCACCGAGGGACCCTAGAAGACCAGGATAGGGGCCACTATGTGCAAAATGAACTGCACAGTGGATGTATATATTTATAAGTATAACATGTGTGTTATTTAAAAAATAAATACAAATTTTCCTTTACAACTCCTTTAAGTTAAAGTGATACTAAAGTTGCGTTTTGTTTTTTTAATAACAAACATATTATACTTACCTCCTCTGTGTAGTGGATTTGCAAAGAGCAGCCCAGATCCTCCTCTTCTTGGGTCCCACTTTGGTGCTCCTGTCCCATCCCTCCTGCGAGTGCCCCCACAGCAAGCAGCTTGCTATGGGGGCACCAGAGCCGTGTCACATCTCCCTGTGTTCGTTCCAACATGGAGCCGCAAGCCATTGGCTCATTGACTGACAGTAGTGGGAGCCAATGGCACCGTGCTGCTGTTTCAGCCAATGAGAAGGGGAGTCACGGGCAGCCGAGACACTTCTACAGCATTGCTGGATCTAGATGGACCTCAGGTAAGTATTAGGAGGGGGGCTGCTGCACATAGAAGGCTTTTTATCTTAATGCATAGAATGCCTTTACAACCACTTTAAGTAACACTTATGCCCTGTACACACGATCGTTTTTTCCGACGGGATAAACTCAAACGGAATTTTCTGACGAAATTCCATTCAAGCTGTCTTGCATACACACTGTCATGCCAAATTCTGGCCGTCAAAAACGCGGTGACGTACAACACTACTACGACCCGAGGAAAATGAAGTTTAGTGCTTCCAAGCATGCGTTGACTTGATTCTGAGCATGCGTGTTATTTTCTCCATCGGAGTTCCACACAGATGAACGGGATTTCTTTCCATCAGAAAAAAAGAGAACATGTTCTCTTTCTAAACTCCAATGGAAAAAAGTCAGATGGGGCAAACACATGGTTGGAATATCTGATGAAAATATTCAGTCTGATTTTTCCAACCATGTGTGTAGGGCATACAGGTCTTGTTCTGTGACTAGACAATGAAGGAGAAGCAGCTGACTGATGAGCTCAATCTGTCATTCTGCTTACTCCCTTTTTAGCATGCGCCTTGTTAGCACTGCAGATTAGAAGAATATCAGACAATTTTTTCTGTGCTGCTTCTCATTTTTCCAGTCTGAGCTCTGCCTGTAGATGGGATTGCAAGAGGCTGATACAAAGTCAAATGCATGTATATATATATTATTTATTATCTATTTTACTGCCATGTGTATCTTTTTAGACCCCTGATGTCTCATTAATGGGAACCTGTCCCCCAAAAAATGCAAAGTTTTAAAAAGTAAAAGAAAAAAAGTAAAATATATATATATATATATATATATATATATATATATATATATATATATATATATATATATATATAAAATTAACTTGCGCCCAAATATTTACCCTCCCCAAAATATTTGATTTCCCCTCTCCCACCCCGCATACATGAACATACGAACGTAAATGCACGCATTAGGGGCGCCCTCATGCAAAAACATTGATTACGCCACACATGTTACATATGGCGGCACACAACTAAGTGAGATGAATAGTTCTTCACCCATTGTTTAAGGTTACCTTACACTGATAACCTGTAGGAGAATTATTAAAGCATTTCCTATGGAAAATATAGGGTACTGAAGTCATTGTTTCATGGTTGCATGTTAAGGCTTGACATGTTGGGTATCTATTTACTAGGTGCAACCTCATCTTTTACCAAAAATATCTAATATCATGCAACATAAAAAATGAGAACCACCACTATTTTATTCTTTACAGTGTGTGCTTTTAGAAAATATATAATATTTTGGTGGTTTTAAATAACCTTCTGGTGTAAAAATTTTTTTTTTAAACGTGTTAAAAAAAATGCAAGAATAGCTCTGGCAGCAAAATGGTTATTAAATAATAAGCTGCATTCATTTGTGGTTTTATATGCTTGTCGATTTTAGCATTAAACCTTGTGCATACCCTGTAACAATTTCATTTTATTGTTACAGTATCTAGCCTTAGTATTTTAATAAATGGACACACATCTATCAGCACACTGATCAGCATTTGTTTAACTTGTGCTCCATATGGTATATTAGTAAATCCTTCCCATTTCAACACACGCTCCTTGCTGGTGACATACTCCTAATTTGAATACATACATGTTTAGAAGCTAAACACAGATGCCAAATTGCCTTTTTTACATGTTTAGAAGACTGTAGATTAGTTAAACACAGTCTGCTGCAGGTTTGGAATTTCAATTCGCTCACTCCTATGTCATCACTGATGTTAGGCGATGAAGCAGCAACTCAAAGCAGAGTCATTAATCAAATTTATACAAGCTTTAAATGTTAAATATGCATATGTGCGAATCGTAGCATGCTTAATTAAAAATAAAAAATTGGAACACTACAACAAGTCTTTGAACACATGGGGATGAAAACAGAACAACGCCTATGAAATCAGCAGTGTGTGGAAGGACAATTCTTTGTTAAGGGGACCCAGAGTTTCCAATCAACATTTGTCAAGGGAGATTCAAAGTCATATTTATATATATATATATATATATATATATATATATATATATATATATATATACGAACAATCCACCATTTGTGTGCTATTACCAGTCTCTGTGTAGTAGTAAATCCACCATTAGGCGAACGGCGGATCCAGGGGGGGGCAACAGGGCAATTGCCCCCCCCCCCCGAGGCAATCATGTCACATTGGCTTTTTTACCATTTTTTTTAAACTGCTTTGCGGTGCCTGCAGCCAGGCCCGGACTGGCCATAGGGCAAACCTAGCAAATGCCTGTGGGCTGCAGCCCTCGGCGGCCAGCGGGCCATATGTCATGTCTCCCCAGGGGTGTACACCACCAACACAGCGCCAGATAGAGAGAGATCAGCTGGGGTATCATAGCCAGCTCTGACACTTCTCCCATCACCTTGCTGCCCCCACGGCCAGTTAGAGGAGAGGAGCTGCTTCTACTCCTCCCCCTCCTCTCTTCTTCTCCTCCCGTGTCTGCCCCGCCCACTCTCCCGACGGACACTGTTCTGCTGCCTAATGCCCTGTACACACGATCATTTTTTGTGATGAAAAAAAACGACGTTTTCTGTGAAGTAAAAAACAACGTTTTTGAAACGTCACTTTTCAAAGACGATGTTGCATACACACCATCGTTTTTTCACAAAAAGCGAGGTTACGTTCACCACTTTTTTCCATTGAAGCTCGCTTCATAACTAGCTTCTGGGCATGAAAAACGTCGTTTTAAACAACGTTTTTGCTACACACGGTGACTTTTTGTGAAACATAAAAAAACGACGTTTTGAAAAACGACACAAAAAATTCAAGCATGTTGGAATTTTTTTTTGGTCGTTTTTTTGAAGACAGAAAACGACGTTTTGCCCACACACGATCAATTTAAATGACGTTTTAAAAAACAACGTTTTTTTTCATTGCAAAAAACGACCGTGTGTACGCGGCATAAGGGATGTGGGCAGGAAGATTCAAGCCCAGCAATCAGAAAGGAAAGATGGAGTCTGATATCCATCCATCCAGTCAGTCCCTCCTGCCTCTGAGTGAGTACTCAGAGTACTGTACACTGATGCCCTTCATTCCCTTCTCTCTCGCTCTCTCTTGACCTTTCTTTCTTTCTCTCTCTCTCTCTCTTTTTTTTTTTTCGTTTGCACCCCCCCACCAGCTGCCACTGTACCTACAGTGGCGGCTGGTGCTCCACATTTTTGGTGGGCGCAAATGGGAAAAAAAAAAACAATTGCAGCCTCACTGTGCCCATCAAACGCATCCACTGGGCCCATCAATTGTCACCACTGTGCAATGCCATCAAACGCAGCCACTGTGCCATCAAAGACAGCCACTGTGCCATCAAACGCAGCCACTGTGCCATCAATTGTCACCACTGTGCCATGCCATCAAACACAGCCACTGTGCCATCAATTGTCACCTCTGTGCCATGCCATCAAACACAGCCACTGTGCCATCCATTGTCACCACTGTCCCATTCCCTCAAACACAGCCACTGTGCCATGCCATCAAACACAACCACTGTGCCATCAATTGTCACCTCTGTGCCATGCCATCAAACACAGCCACTGTGCCATCAATTGTCACCACTGTGCCATGCCATCAATAGTGGCGGCTGGTGCTCAAAATTGCAGCGGACACATCGGACACCTAATTGAGTTCTGTAAGCAACACCTTATTTTCTGGCAGTGCCCCTCCCGAGACTAGACTCTGGATCCGCCCTTGCATTAGGCACAATAGGCATGTGCGTATAGGCTGCAGGAGCAAAAAGTGTTTCCCTGTATATCTATTGTCCACACATTCTTTTCCCAATATCAGTACAAGTAGTCATTTAACCTCCCTGGCGGTATGATTCTTTCAGATTTTAGGTGCTGAAAGTGGTACCATTATTTGCAAGGGAATTTGGCGTTTTATACTGTAGGCTTGTAATTCTTAGGAATAACTCACTGAAATCTATCCAAACAAGAGTCTAATAGGCATCCTGGGTATGATTTTTTTTATTTTTTTTATTAAAAATTATAATATAATAAATAATTATAAAAAATTATAACAAATAATAATATAATTATAGTAAAAATTATTCAATAGTGTAATCAAATCAAAATCACTGAAATTTGCTCAGTTGCAGAATTTTTGCTGTCATTATTTCTTTTTTTTATGACGAATTTCCCCATAAATCGCTATCGCTAAATTCTGCAAGTGATTCTGATTTATTATCGCTGTTTTTTAGCTGCTCTAAAACAATTTTTGCCATAAAGGGACACTTTTGGTTGCTATGGGCAATCTACAGTTTGCAGGGAGAAAGAACAGTTTTTATTATATAAAAGGACATGTAGTGTACAGGGCAGACCACTAGGGACAAGGGGGGTTTGTATTTTTTACATACAGTACTGTAATCTATAAGATTACAGTGTACTGTATGTATAGTGTTTGTTTACATTTTTGAATTTGGCGCCGTTCCCCCCCTACGTCGCGACGCTCGCAGGGAAGGGAATCGGCGGTACACACAGCATCAGGCGGACATCCGGCCGCCGTGTACTGCGGAGATTCATCGCTGGATCGCAGAGAAAAGGTAAGTAAACTTTTTTTCTGCATCCAGCGAGGCAAGTCCGTGTGTGGCACGGGGTTACCGATCTTAGCTTAAAAATCTCACCCCGTGCCACACACGGGAAGACCGCCAGGGAGGTTAATACAACATTAGTGCTTCAAGCGGAGTTTCCGCCGAAAAAATAAAAAAATAAAAGTCAGCTACTACAAATACTGCCGCTGCTGACTCCTAAATGGGTTGTAAAGTAAAAAATTGTGTCCCCCAAAATAGCTTCCTTTACCTTAGTGCAGCCCTCCTTCACTTACCTCATCCTTCGATTTTGCTTTTAAATGTCCTTTTTTCTTCTGAGAAATCCTCACTTCCTGTTCTTCTGTCTGTAACCACACACAGTAATGCAAGGCTTTCTCCCTGGTGTGGAGAAAGCCTCTTGAGGGGGGAGGGGGCGAGCAGGCAAGTCAGGACACTCTCTACTTTGCAGATAGAGAAAGGAGCTGTGTGTTAGTGGGCGTCCTGACACTTCTGCTTGCCCCCTCCCCCTCAAGAGGCTTTCTCCACACCAGGAAGAAAGTGTGTAGTTACAGACAGAAGAACAGGAAGTGAGCATTTCTCAGAAGAAATAAGGACATTTAAAAGCAAAATGGAAGGATGAGGTAAGTAAAAAAGGACTGCACTAAGGTAAAGGAAGCTATTTAGGTGGAAAAAAGATGTCCTTTACAACCCCTCTAATATTAGGACACTTACCTGTCCAGGACACCCGCAATATCCTCACCCGAAGCCGATCTGTCCCTCGGCTTCCAAGAGGAGGAGCCAGAATCTTCAGTAAGGGAATCAGGAAGTGAAGCCTTGTGGCTTCACAGCCTGGTTCCCTACTGCGCGTGTGTGAGTCGCCCTCACTGGTCCCTATTGTCTTCTGGGACCTGTGTGTCTCCCAGAAGACAGCGTGGGGGACAGAGGAGGGGCCAGACATGGCGTTGATCGCTGCAGAATCTGCCACAATCTATCGCCGGAAGTGGGAGCAAATTTCTGAATTAGACAGGTATCTGCTCCTCCCTGAAAGGTGCCAAATGTGACACTGGAGTGGGGAACTAATAATATGACATTACAAAACAAAATGAATCAGCAGATCCTAAAAATACACATTAATAAAACACACACACATACACACAGTATAGATATATATTTATATACACACACAGTATGTTATGTGTTTTTCTCAGACTTATATATAAAATCTGTTTGTTTAGACGTAAACATCCGTTTCTTTAAATTTACATTTCTCAAACAAATGCTGTTAGAAACATTTGCACACAGCTTTCCTCTAATACAATGGTAGAATATAGTAAATGCTATTTTTATATGTTGGGAAAATGTCAGTTGGCATTTAGCTCCCATTTTAAAGGAATTCTGGTCAAACGATGCATCTAGACAATCAAGGTCAACAATAGCTTGACCTTTTGGTATGACCTATGGCATGTGGGAATGTCTACCTAAACATTGCAAATAAAATGCTAGCAGCATATGCTGCCAGGGGGGCTCCACAATGACATAACAACAAGGAAAGCTTTTGCCAGTAGAAACTTTACCTGGGAATGACACTAAAGCTACCTAACGAGAGAGTCTAATTTCTGCAATTGCTGAAATAGCTGGGAGCCCTGGTTGCCTACAGAGATCACAAAGCTGCTATAAAGTGAGCTAAGAAACATTTAGCCTATTCCTGTTGTACACAGATTATTGTTCATGCTCATTTGCTTGGAAGATTAGGTAGCGTGTGCAACTTTGCGACCTTTTGCCACATTTCAGGCTTCAAACATAAAGATATAAAACTGTATTTTTTTGTGAAGAATCAACAACAAGTAGGACACAATCATGAAGTGGAATGAAATTATTTGGATATTTCAAACTTTGTTAACAAATAAAAAACTGAAAAATTGGGCGTGCAAAATTATTCAGCCCCTTTACTTTCAGTGCAGCAAACTCTCTCCAGAAGTTCAGTGAGGATCTCTGAATGATCCAAATGTTGACCTAAATGACTAATGATGATAAATAGAATCCACCTGTGTATAATCAAGTCTCCGTATAAATGCACCTGCACTGTGATAGTCTCAGAGGTCCGTTTAAAGCGCAGAGAGCATCATGAAGAACAAGGAACACACCAGGCAGGTCCAAGATACTGTTGTGGAGAAGTTTAAAGCCGGATTTGGATACAAAAAGATTTCCCAAGCTTTAAACATCCCAAGGAGCACTGTGCAAGCGATAATAATGAAATGGAAGGAGTATCAGACCACTGCAAATCTACGAAGACCTGGCCGTCCCTCTAAACTTTCAGCTCATACAAGGAGAAGACTGATCAGAGATGCAGCCAAGAGGCCCATGATCACTCTGGATGAACTTCAGAGATCTACAGCTGAGGTGGGAGACTCTGTCCATAGGACAACAATCAGTCATATACTGCACAAATCTGGCCTTTATGGAAGAGTGGCAAGAAGAAAGTAATTTCTTAAAGATATCCATAAAAAGTGTTGTTTAAAGTTTGCCACAAGCCACCTGGAAGACAAACCAAACATGTGGAAGAAGGTGCTCTGGTTTAGATGAAACCAAAATCAAACTTTTTGGCAACAATGCAAAACGTTATGTTTGGCGTAAAAGCAACACAGCTTATCACCCTGAACACACCACCCCCACTGTCAAACATGGTGGTGGCAGCATCATGGTTTGGGCCTGCTTTTCTTCAGCAGGGACAGGGAAGATGGTTAAAATTTATGGGAAGATGGATGGAGCCAAATACAGGACCATTCTGGAAGAAAACCTGATGGAGTCTGCAAAAGACCTGAGACTGGGACGGAGATTTGTCTTCCAACAAGACAATGATCCAAAGCATAAAGCAAAATCTACAATGAAATGGTTCACAAATAAACATATCTAGGTGTTAGAATGGTCAAGTCAAAGTCCAGACCTGAATCCAATCGAGAATCTGTGGAAAGAACTGAAAACTGCTGTTTACAAACGCTCTCCATCCAACCTCACTGAGCTCGAGCTGTTTTGCAAGGAGGAATGGACAAAAATGTCAGTCTCTCGATGTGCAAAACTGATAGAGGCATACCCCAAGCGACTTACTGTACAGCTGTAATCGCAGCAAAAGCTGGCGCTACAAAGTATTAACTTAAGGGGGCTGAATAATTTTGCACACCCAATTTTTCAGTTTTTTATTTGTTAAAAAAGTTTGAAATATCCAATACATTTTTTTCCACTTCATGATTGTGTCCCACTTGTTGTTGATTCTTCACAAAAAATTACAGTTTTATATCTTTATGTTTGAAGCCTGAAATGTGGCAAAAGGTCGCAAAGTTCAAGGGGGCCGAATACTTTTGCAAGGCACTGTATATATATCTATCATAGTCTGTATGTCTTTTATTGTTTTTCTACAATTGTACGTAGTTTGTAAAGTATTTTTGTTTTTGTTTTTGTTTTACTCTTTTCTACTTTTACCACAAATGACCTTACAGACACAAAGCAAAACATGTTAACAGATATTTTTAGGGTGTATGTGGTTCATAGTAATAGGTTATATTTTCTTGTGTAATCTGTTGTTATGAAGGTTTTACAAAAGTAACATACTAGAAAAGTGCAATAAACATCTTTTGTAAAGAACATATTGTCAATGTCAATGTCATTTGTAGTACAGCTATATCAAATAATAGTACATTTAAATCAACATAGTATTATTGGTTAAAGCAGTGTTTTGTCTGAAAAAGATAAAAATAAAAGCCAGCAGCTATACATACTGCAGCTGCTGGCTATTAATAATGGGACACTTACCTGTCCTGGAGTCTAGCGATGACGGCAGCTGATGTTTCCATCAGCTGTCGGGTGCTGCCGCCACCATTGTGGGTAAGGGAACCTGACAGTGTAGCCTTTCGGCTTCACGCTGGAAACCCTACTGCGCATGTGCGAGGCCCAGTTCCTCTCTCCTATTGGCCCGGCAGCCCGGGGAGGAAGAGGGAGCCCCGCGGTGACATCACAGGCTGTGGCTGGACTCCCGAAAGTGGGAAAGGATACCTGTCAAAGAAAGGTGCCAATTGTGGCACCGGAGGTGAGGCGGAAGCAGATGAGCGGAAGTTCCACTTTTGGGTGTAACTCCACTTTAAGTACATAGCAGGTTGAAAAATGTAAGACAGAACAATACATATGAATTGTAACAACTTTAATAGGTGCTTGTTATATGGGGGTTAGACCCCTTTAAAGCGGGCTGTGTCCATTCAGTCTCAGCAGGGCATTCTAGACTAGCTTTTCTCACACTTTTTTTTTACCCTAAAGGAACCCCTAAAATAGTTTTCAGGTCTCAGGTAATCCTTACTAAAACCCCCAAAAAAATTCACCTGGGTTCAATGGGAAAAAGTGTCTTACATGGTAGTCAGTTGGAGAACAAAACTCTTACATTGGTGGTCAAAATGTCACCCTAATGGGACTTGCCAATCACCACTGGGCCCGCCAAATGGGAGGTCAACCAGCCACAGCACAAGGAACCCCTAGAAACCTCTTGTAATGGATGACCCGTGACACCCAGAGACTTTTGAGGGATGGGGGATACTTCTGTGCCAGTGGCCCTACGGACTCTTGGGTCTAAGTTCACCCTATGCCCCTTTTGGGCATAGGGTGGCTAATAAATCATAATTCATATTTGCAGGATATACTGGAATATTACAAGTGGTTTATGTTGACCTGACCAGGTCAACAAGACAGTGACTCATTCCTCTGTGGAACAGGCTGTTGAAATGCTAAGTGAGGCTGGCTCCTGAAAGACATTTTATTGTGTGATAACACAGTTTAAAGCCTATTGATGCCCAGGTGTGACTACTTTTCTGACAGACCGGCTGTCTAAAGATGTGGATTAAAGGGCAACTCATTGTGTGATGGTATTTTGTTTGAATTCTATTGATAAAGGAATGTGGCTGCTCAGGTGTAATAATTAGATCATATTAATTATAGCCCGGTACCGAAATGTCTGGATACTAATTAGTAATTAGCCCCAGTGTGTGAATAGGGGGGTGGAGACTTCATTGTCCCTTTGATTACTGTCACATGCTTGTAACTGCATAAAAAGCTGAGAAGAAACCATTAAAGCATTCATTAATTTTGAAACCAGAAGATAGAGCTGTCAGTCTCATTTTCTGGGGAATTGATATGGATCGTGTCTGCTGTATTGTGGAGTGCCGTATAAGCTGTCATGGGTGGATGGAGGGTCCTAAACGGTAGTGACCATTACACCTCTGTAGGAACCCTAGGAACCAAAACCATGGTTGAGAATGGATGTCCTAAACTTATCCCCTACCAAGTCAAGTCAAGTCAGAATGTTACAGACGTCACACTCGTGACATGCATGTCCATTATAATTTTCCCTCCAAAACACTGACTGTAATTTATTATGGGTGGGTGGATGTAGTGGACTTGGACCTCTTGTATATCTGCCCATCTCCAGTTCTGTTAGTAAAGGCGGATCTAAAGATAATTTTTTTCTATTATTTTTCTATTTGCTACGACAGACCTGAATGAACCAGGACCACCCAAGGGGATGTATTGCTGTTTGTATCGATCTATACATCGTCCCAAAAAGGACCTCTTGTGTGAAAGAGGACTTGCTCTCTTTCCAGGCATGGCCAAGTGGATAAAATTGAGAGTCTTCTTGATGCATGTTTAACCACTTGCTGACTGGCCGCCGTTGATTGACAGTAGAATGGCACTTCTGCGCAAATCGCTGTAGCTGTACAGCGGGGACTTTAAGGAGTATAGGGGGCGAGCGGCGTCCCTATAAATCCATGTTCTGTCAGGGGTGAGGAGACTGATCTGTTGTTTCTAGTATATCGTAACAACGATCGGTCTCCTCCTTAAGTCAGTCCCATTCCCCCACAGTTAAAACACACACTGATGGAAAAACATTTAACCCCTTGATCATCCCCTAGTGCTAACTCCTTCTCTGCCAGTGACATTTATACAGTAATCAGCGCATTTTTATAGCACTGATCGCTGTATAAATATCAATGGTCCCAAAATGTGTCAAAAGTGTCCGATCTGTCCGCCGCAATGTCACAGTCCCAATAAAATGTGCATATCGCCACCATTACTAGACGATATAACTTTTGCGCAAACCAATCAATATACGCTTATTGTGTTTTATTTTTCCAAAATTATGTAGAAAATAGAATATATATCAGCCTAAACTGATGAAGAAATGTGTTTTGTTTTTTTAATTTTGGGGTATTTATTATAGCAAAAATAAAAAAAATGTTTTTTTTTTAAATGTTTGCTATGCTTTTGTTTATAGCGCAAAAAGTAAAAAACACAGAGGTGGTCAAATGCCACCAAAAGAAAGCTCTATTTATGGGGAAAAAAGGACATACATTTTTTGGGTACAACTTTTCAAGACCACACAATTGTCAGTTAACGCGAAACAGTGCCGTATCGAAAAAAATTGCTTGGTCAGGAAAGGGGCTGAAGTGGTAAAGGAAAGGACAGATCTTGGGTATATGTTTGGTTTTTAAATAGTAGCTTTACCCCTATTAAATCCTATGGGTGTTATAATTTTGACTGAAGGATTTCTCTGTTTGCACCTGGTTATTCTTTAAGTATAAATCTTTCTGTTGTAGGAAGACAGTGCCGCCCTGCTGTTAGTATATGGAAGCACAACATTGTCATCCTTACAATGCTGCACATTCCCCTGGCAATTGACGTACAAGCTGACTGATGCACAACATGCTGACACAGTCAGCTTGATTGCCACCACTGAGAATGGCTTCTTCACATTTGCAGTGTGGAATTCACCTCCAACTTACTGACATGTAAGCCATGGCAAACTGGTCTCCGCACTGCTCTGAATGCTCTGAAATATACTACTGCCTCATTGCACACACTAGAAGCCAGTCCCAATGGCTGCAGCGCCTTGCATGACAGAATCATTTACAATCTGCAAAAAATATCTTTTAAAAAAGATTAAAAAGAATTACACATCTGTTTAAGTGCGGTGACATTCAGTGTTAATCGCATCCCAGCACACTAGGCAATATTTTTTTTAATAGCAGTTGCATATCAATTAATGTGCAATTAATGTGAAAAAAGATTAGCATTAAATCTTTAGGTCTGTTTTGCAACCACAGCAACAGTTTTATTTTTGCACGATAATGTGGACAAACAGGGACTGTCTGCCTCTTTTCTCTGTTGTGCCACAACTGAAATGCTTATTTAGTAATGAAATTTAACCACTTGCTTACTGGGCACTTAAACCCCCCTTCTGCCCAGACCAGTTTTCAGCTTTCTGACTTCTGAATGTTTAACACCCAACCAAATTCTTGGAGGATCTGGCTGGCTATAGACACATAATTCGGAGCCAGAAGCTGTTCTCAGAAGAAGATTGTCTAAGTAGCTCACAATGGCAATGCCTCGCTATCTCAGCAAAGCTAGGATCGGTGCGAGCACCTTGGTGAAAACTCTTGGTGCTGACGCTAGTCCAAAAGGAAGGGCCACAAACTGATAGTGGTCCTCCCCTATCGCAAAGTGCAGAAACCTCTGGTGACTTGCACAAATTGAGACATGCAAGTATGCGTCCTTGATGTCCAAGGACGCCAGAAAAAATCCCCCCGGATGGAGCACAGCTACCACCGAGCGAATGGATTGCACTCTCACAAAGGGATTTAGGGCTTTGAGGTCCAAAATTGGACAGACCCCGTCCTTCTTCGGGACCACAAACAAATTTGAATTAAAACCCTGAAACCTCTCATCCTGCGAAACGGGTAAAATTACCCCGCAACTTAGCAAGTCCTGCACTGCCCCTAGCAGGCAGACCAACGAGCCGGAAGGAGAGGGAGACTTGAGGGAAAGAATCTGTTCGGTGGATAGGAAAGAAACTCTATCTTGTACCCCGAAGAGACCACCTTTGCAGACCCATTGGTCGGAGGATTGAGGGAGGAGAGTGCTCTTACCCCCAGTGACATCCTTGATAATGTCATCCAGCGAGGTACCAAAAAGCCTCCCACCCTTGAAAGGCAAATCTGGCAGGGCTTTTTTGGATGCTTAGTCAGCAGACCAGCATTTCAGCCAAATCAGGCGGTGCAAAGCCACAGCTGAAACAGAAGGTCTGGATATCAAGGGGGCTGCATCCAGTGTAGCATCACATACATATACAAGGCCCTGGACCAACTGGTCAGCCAGTCTAATAGATTCAGGAGGGGGTTGGTGCTCCTCCACAGTCTGGTGCAAAACCTTTACCCATTCAGTGAGTGTCTGAGACACCATGGTTGAGGCCACAATAAGCCGCAATGCAGACCCCAACATGGTAAACATGGAGCAGGTCAGTGCCTCGGACATCCTATCAGTATGCTCCTTGAAGGCAGAGGTCCCTTCTATAGGGAGAGTGGTCACCTTATTTAACCGGGCAACCGGGGGGTCAACTACTGGAGGAGAAGCCCATTTTTTCAAGAAGCTCTCCTCAAAAGAGGAACTACAAATGACTTCTGCAGCTTTTCCCATTCCTTATAAATGAACTTGTCAAAGAAGGACACATCAGGAAAAACCTTCACAGAGCAATCTGGTTTGTGGGACCCAAAAAAGACAGAGACCCCAGAGGACGCCTCGGCTCCACTATCTAGCTTAAGGGAGTCCCTTACAGCATTGATAAGCGCACTGACAAGTGTCCTGTTTTATGCTGACCCAAGCGAGGAGTCTTCCTCACAAGGAAGGTCCTGGTCCACATCTTCAGATGCCGCAACGTGAATGAGAAGGCCTACTGGGGACTTCCTGAGGCAAACACACCCCCACAGAAAAACACAGGCCCAGACATCCCACAGTGCCTGGTGGGAAAAGGAGCCCCCCCACAGGTCCACCCTGGCAGCGGCAGCAGAGCAGCAGAGGGAAACATGACAAAGAGCAGGGAAAGGAGGATAGGAGGACCCCTTAACCCCAGGAATGCCCAGCCGTACCAACCCGCGGGGGGGGAAGGACTGTACTTACCGTCCATTCGAGGACCCGCTGACGCATTTCTGACAGACATACAACTGTGTTGGAGTAGCTGTCGGCCTGGTCCACTATGAGTGAGACAACACCACAGCCCAGTCATGTGTGGACCCTGGAGCAAAAGCTCACAGGCCACCCCAGGAGTCATGGGGTATGTCGTGGCAGACCCAACCCTTAGCAACTGTGTGCTCATGCTCCCTGTCCGGACTGAGGAGACTAAGACAAGGACCTATATATCCAGCCTGTCTCTCAGCTGACAGTTAATAGAAGATTCACAAAGAAATAAATTAAATTAAATGAAAAATGTCCTTAGGGCGCTGGGCCCAAAGGGAGCCATGCTTCCTTCTCCTTTGATAGGCAGAAAAAAACTGAGGCTGCATGCTGCAGGGAGAAGGGCCATGTCCGGAGGGACCACCCCCCTGGGCGGGGCTGTTCAACTCTGTTAAAGTAACATGTATTAAATGATCTAACATGTTTCTGCCTAGTCCTCTCCTGTGAACAGGAACATAACCCACTAGTCAAGACTTGAGAAGGCTTTGTCTGTCCATGGACGAAAAGAGAAATATTGTTTTGCTGTGGCGTATTAATGCTTTACTAAATAAAATGCTGCACATACAAACTACTTACAATTTTAGGAAGACAATTCACAAAGTACAGAGTATTACCAAATATGCCTACAACATGCACAAGCTATCTATCCTTCCTAGCAAATAAGCACGTGCAATGTATACACCAAACAGTTACTTAACTTGGTTCTTCCTCATGATATAGTCTTCTTACAGGATCCTCCAGCCTGCCTTTTGCTTCTCAGAGCCTTTGTCATGAGCACCTAGCTGTTTATGTCCTCTTTCCTCTCCCTCTACTTCCTGTAGCCTCACTTCCTGTCCTGTGCTCATGAACCAGCCTGTCAGGTTCATTAGCAAATGCATAGGAGAATCATATCTTTTAAATAATACATGGTCTTAAAATGTTATTCCATATTTATGCTATAGAAATCACTAAAATAGCAACACAAATACATACCTAAATTATTTGCATTTAGGTGCATTTAGATGTGTACAGCATTAAAACATGTACACTTATTCTTTCATTCCAATAAATGACTACACATGTAAGTGTTTATGCATGTAGATGCAGCTGTGTGTATGGTGTTATTGATTCTCACAGTGTTACATTTGATACACACAAAACTATACAATGTGCGCATCTAACCGCTGCGTTTTTCTGCCTATGTGAATTAGCTATAAGGGTTTATTCACAAAGGCAGGAAAAAATATGCAGTTTGCCACTGCTGTCGCAGCATTACACAGGATCCTTTTGCTCTGCCAGCAAGAACCTTTCTATCAATGCAGAAAATACATGTCTAAACACAATGGCCCAGATTCAGAGAGAATTAGATTATCGTAGAGTATCAGAAATACACTACGCCGCCGTTTTTTACCTGGCTCTACGTGGAATCCAGGTAGATTTTGTCCAGTAAACGACGACGGCGTAGTGTATTTCTCCCGTCGCAATCCATCTGCGTGAGTATGGGGCGTGAAGCATTTAAAATAGGCGCGTTCCCGCGGCGATCGAACTGCGCATGCTCCGTTCGCAAATTTCCCGCCGTGCATTGCGCGAAATCACGTCGTTACGTCGTAGTAGCGTCGTTTACGTACATTCCTATTCCCGAACGAGTTACGTTAAAAAAAAGGAAAAAATTCAATTTGACGCGGGAACGACGGCCATACTTTACATGGGTTACGCACTGTTAGACCAACAAAAAGCTGCTCTAACATTACGTAGCCAAAAAATGACGTAGGCGATTGCGAGGGACACTCGTACCTTCGTGGATCGCCGTAAAACGGTGAAAACGATGCGGACTCCACCCAGCGACCGCAAAAATATCGCAACGTAGATCCGAAGGCTTACGAGGACATAAGCCTCTCGGATCGAAGCCCAAAGCCGCCGTATCATGGTTTGAGGATTCAAACTAGTGATACGGCGCGCGAAATTTGAAATTACTCCTGTCTAACACCAGTTAGACAGGTGTAATCGCTCTATGAATCTGGGCCAGTGTTTTTTCTGCCCATGTAAATGAGCCCTAAAACAGCACAGTAGCTGTCTTAGGACCTGGGCTTGAACCTGGGACCTCTAATGTGTCTGGTGGTGACTCTGCTTGCTGAGCCACCTGAAATGCTGGACAGCTCCCTGGACAGTTCCTTGGATAGTTCCTTAAATGATCTTGTCTTGAATCTTGTTTGCCTTGAACCTAGAACCCTTTACTCCTCCCATGAACTTCCTGATTTAAGCCATGTCCCTGCACTTCCTGGTTGCCAGAATATTGTGCCTTTACCAGCCAATATCTTGCTCCTGTCTCTCTTGCTGCCCAACCTGCAACTATTGGTTCCCAACTTTTGGCTCATTCCCCGACTACGCTTCTGCTGAATCCCAACCTGCAACTATTTGTTACTGACTTTTGGCTCGATTCCCGACTACGCTCCTGCTTGATCCCTACCTGTTATATCTGCTTCTGAACCCAGGCTTGCTCACCTCCTGGTGGGGCTATCCTGAGGACCGCGACCTGGCACTAACATGCAGCAAAGCCCATCTCCACCATCAGGAGCTCTGGTGAATACCGGTTAGTGCTTAGACCCCGCACCTCAGATGAACCCGTGTCATCAGCCAGGGTGACCTGTGGAAATATCTGCTCTGCTGCTATAGCTACTGGCCTCTGAGCCTTATGCCATGTACACACGATCATTTTTCAGCATGAAAAAAAAACGTTGTTTTTCAAGAACGTCATTTAAAATGATTGTGTGTGGGCTACACATCATTTTTCAGGTTCTGAAAAACGACAAAAAAAAAAAATTCGAACATGCTGCATTTTCTAACATCGTTTTAAACAATGCCCTTTTTCGGGTTGTAAAAAATGATTGTGTGTGGGCTAAAACGACGTAAAAAAGCTGTGCATGCTCAGAAGCAAGTTATGAGACGGGAGCGCTCGTTCTGGTAAAACTACCGTTCATAGAAAATCGCGAATCGTTTTTTACTAACAATGGAACGTCCCCTTTATAGTGCCGTCGTATGTGTTGTACGTCACCACGCTTTGCTAGATCATTTTTTTAAAACGATGGTGTGTGGGCAACATCGTTTTTAATGATGAAGTTGGGAAAACGTTGTTTTTTGGACATGCTGAAAACAACTTTTTTTTTCATGCTGAAAAATGATTGTGTGTCCGCGCCATAACTCCAGACCGTGACAAGCTGCTAAATAAAGCACAACTCACTGTAGCACGCTAGTTGTAAAAAGAAGGGTTAATTGCATTTTTGGGGTTAATTGAAAAGAAAGGTTAATTACATTAACATATGGCACAATGTGTGTGCCTAATATACAACAATAGACCACATTAACCTCAACTCTATTTTAATACGTAAAGTAAAGTAATAGGGTTTAATTATATTTTAACAAAGGTGTACCAATGACAGTTGCCACTATTCTGCATTGTAACAAACAAATCATTCAGCTGTGTTTAGCAAATGATCTTCTTCTACAAGTCTATATTTATCTCAAATTTCTTCAGTTCTTTTTTAAATTTGTCTTTTATTCAAAACAAATGTAAGCTCCATTTATTGTCCCTTTAAGATCATGTATAATAAATCGCCCTGATATTACATAGCTGGCAAGTAATGATTGCCTTGGTTTTTCAAATAAAGTAAATAAGTGGACCCTGACCGCCGCATGACTGTTAGTTGACTTCCGTAACTAGGTTTTCTGGCGGTTGTTCACTAGCATATTGCACAGATGTCAACATTCATGATTCCAATTCGGCTTGATTCAGGAGCTCTGGGCCAAACATGTCATTGTCACAGAATACACATGATTCTGCAGAGAGACACTGAAGGTCTGTGTTGGAACTAATGACTTATTTCAAAGTAAGGATCCCTTGAAATGAGTGAGACCTGACAAGTGCAGCATTATTATTGGTCATCAGCTAAGGAGACTGGAGGACAAATGAGGGTGATCCATTGACATGTATAGGTTTAAATTACATATCAAAACTAATGTCATAGCAAGCACCAGGTCTATAAATAAAAAGACAATGGGCCAGATTCACAGAGCGATTATGCCGGCGTAACAGGAGATGCGCAGCATAAGTCTAAATTCGCGCATGCGTTTCGATACTCTGCATCCCCAAAACGAGATACGCAAGAAATCTACTTTTTTTGTCTAACGTAATTTCGTTAGACAGGCGCATCCGTCCGCGCACAACTGCACTAGACACACCATTGATTTGCTATTCACATATGCTAATGAGGGAGTTACGGGGATCCACAAAAGAACGTTGGTGCAGCGCACGCTACGCGCTGTGCGCAACAGCTGAACGGCCTGTCTAAAATTAGACCATATAAAAGGTGGTCTAAAATTAGACAATTCGTCTACATGTCAGAGAAAGCAACACCGTTAGTGACGAGCAGAGCAGTCACACGTGTTGCCCAACAATCTCTATGCCAACATGCCAGGGACATCCTCGCTCATAACTATGCTACTGACTTTAGACGAGCAAAGAAGGAGGAGGGCACAGAGGAGGGCACGGGAGAGGATATACCGCACCCGCATAGACCTCTTTGGCATGAGTGATTCTGAGGTGTAACGCATCTTC
Organism: Rana kukunoris; assembly: GCA_029574335.1. NCBI lineage: Eukaryota > Metazoa > Chordata > Amphibia > Anura > Ranidae > Rana > Rana kukunoris. The sequence goes on along the minus strand of CM056050.1, from coordinate 505,211,821 downwards.
AGATTCACCCCTCATGCCATCCTGGAATTAACCATAACCTTGCAGGAGGACATCACCAGCCCAACACACCGCTCACATGCAGTGCAGCCACTGGTCAAGGTCATGGAAACACTCCATTTACTTGCCAGTGGCTCTTTTCAAAGAACAAGTAGAGTGGTGGCTGGGATGGCACAATCCTCCGTGAGCAGATGTGTGCACCAGGTTGTCCCTGCAATCCTCAGACGCATGGCCAACCAAATCATCAAACCCACCACTGAGGAGCTGCGGCTGAAGGCAATGACAGATTTCTACAGAATTGCAAGATTCCCACGCACCGTGGGGGCCATTGATTGCACACATGTGGCACTCCAGCCCCCCCATGAGACAGAGCACATATACCGCAATCGTAAGCATTGGCATTCCATCAACGTACAGGTGATAGTCGATGCCCAAGGCCTCATATGGCACGTCCGTGCCAAACACCCCGGATCCAGCCATGACAGCTACATCTACAGCTACAGCTACATCTACAATCAGAGCCCCATCCAAATGGAATTCGAACAGAACGTGTATGGGGACACCTGGCTGGTTGGTGAGTGACATGGGTGGCAGGCATGACTGTCCCCCCCCATGATGCACACATCACAAGGGGCACATGCATGACTAACATCCTCCTGTGTTTTTCCTTACAGGTCACTCTGCATATGCACTGGGACCCCATCTTATGACTCCTATCCGGAACCCCCAAACCCCAGGAGAGGAAAGATACAATGAAGCCCACGCCCAAACACGTACAGTGGTGGAACGCACCTTTGGCCTCCTGAAGTCACGTTTCCGATGCCTGGATAAGTCTGGGGGGACCCTGTTGTATTCCCCCAACTTTGTGTGCCAGATCATTGGTGCATGTTGCATTCTGCACCACTTTGCAGTGAGAAAGGGCCTGCAGATTGACCTACGTGATGACCTGACCCTTGAACCAGACAATCCCCCCCTAACCGAGGTTACCCCGTCTTCTGAGGGAAGAGCAGCCAGGAGACAGCTCACATTAGGCATCTTTGCACGTTAAACACACACATTAATCATGGCACAATGAGAATGCATGCAAGCACACCACTGGGGTCCCTAGCACAGACACATCACATCCTCACCTAATTGGATTAGCACAAGCCCACCATGCTGGGCTTGTGAGCAGCAACGCCACGCCACGGCTCCAATTATGTCACTGTACATTCATACACCATTCACACGGACCTGGGAATCACTTCTCCCTGGTCCTGGTGAACCCTTCTCCACCAAAACTGAGGGTGACACCCCTTTGCCGGAAGGAATATCACCCCCACATTCCAAAAACATTCATATCACAAAAAAAAAAAAAATTGTCCAGCAAAAAATAAAAATTTCCAGCAAAAAAAAAAAAAGGGGGAAAAACAAATTAATGCCGTTGGCGTGAGCCACGCCTGGGGCGCCCGCAGCCACGGCCCAGGATCCTCAGGGGAGACTCATGGGGAGGGGGGGTCATCCGGGGAAGGAGCCCCGGGTCTCTGCCCACCTGGGGGCCTGCCTTTCAAGGTCACGGCAATTCTGTTCAGGCCAGCACCTAGTGTTGCCGTGTTGTCCTGGATAGCCTGGGTGAGGGCCCTCACATCCTGCCCAACGTCTGCTGTTGTAGTCTGCAGTGCGTTTAGGCAGTTTGTAAGAGCCCGGGAGTGGCAGTCCAGGTCCCCAAGCGTATCCTTTATGGAGGACAGGCTCTCCTCCATCTGCCCCAAGGTCTGGCTGACCTGTCCCAGATGGCGGGTCTGAAGGGCCTGGTCCCTTCTCAGATTGGCAGGCAGAAGCTCGGCCATCCCCCTGGTCTTCTGGGATGCCTTCCTGCCTCCAGCTGAGGCTTGTGGCCGGGGAGAAGGGGAGGCCCTTGGCAGAGGAGCCCTGTTGGGGGAGGAGTGGGAGGGGCTAGCCCTTATGGAGGGCTGGCTGCTGCCAGCCAGAGAGGAAGACTCCTCCAAAAATAACAATCCACTGGCTGACATGACATCCTCCTCCTCCTCAAACTCCTCCTCCTCAACCTTCTCCTCTTCAACCTCCTCCGAGGACTCCGGCCTTGTCGGGGGGTCCTCATCAGGCTGGGATGGTGCGGTCAGCCCAGATGGCCCAGCACCCTCCTGCTCATCTGTGGATGACACAAAACATTCACAGGTTGAAGGATCCACACACTTGCCACATATTCCCTCTAACCCCCTCCCCCACACATGCTACACACCTGATAGGGAAAACAAACCTTACCTGGCATCACGCCTTCATGACTTGAGTCATAGCCGGGCAGGCCCTCCACCTGTTGTCTATGAAAGGTCTGGGCCACCGCACGCTCCTCTGCTGTCAGCCTAACAGGGCATGGTGGGCCCCCTCCTGTGCCCCTGGCATGGGCTAACATTTTGGCCAGCTTCTTTCTGACCAGACACCGGAGATCATTGATCTTCTTTTCAATCCCTGACCGTGTCCGGGTCTCCCCCCCCCCGATGCATTCACCTCGTCAGTAATGTTCTGCAAGATATCACGCCTCCTGGCCGGGGTGGTGTTGGCACTCTCCGGGCCGTGGAGGAAACGCCCATATTGGGAAATGGCCCGGGCAAGAATTTGTTTCTCCCCCAAAGTAAAATTTCACTTCCTCTTTCTCTCCGTCATACTCATACAGAAACTCTCTCCCAAACAATCACCAAAAATCACTCACAAAAACAAGCAGCAAAAATCACTCACAAAAACAAGCAGCAAAAATCACTCACAAAAACAAGCAGCAAAAATCAAGCAAGAAAACAAACGAACAAAAAACTATCAACCAAAAACTCTTACAAGCAGTCACCAAAAATCACTTACAAATATCTTGTACAAAACACTAGATCACACAGTCCACAAATATCACAAAGACAAACCACAACGCAACTAACAACAGAACAAAAGCACCTTGCTGTATAGGGAGGGATACACAGGGATGTAGTTTTGCAAAGGAAGTGCGTTTCTGTCTGTCTATTTATGCTGTCTGCGTAGTTCATGATTTTGCCCTAGTCCACTTCCAATTTCACTGATTGCGCTGTTCCCGAGTTGGGAGCATGGGCACAGAGGTGCTGACATGGTCTGCTTCAAGCGCGCATGCGCGAGCCGGCCGGCCCTTCATTTGCATGGGGTCACGGCTCATTTCAATGTAACACGCCCACGTCCTTCCCAATTTGTATTACTCCGCCTTGCGCCTCAGAAATAACGTTGCGCAGGCGCAAATTTCTGCGTAAAACTGACGAGAATAGGGTGATTGCGCCGCTACATTGCGCCAGTCTAACGTAAAGGCGGTGCGCTACGCCGGTCCAATAATGCGCAAATGTACCTGAATCTGGCCCAATATATATACCGTATTTATCGGGGTATAGCGCGCTCCCGCGTATAGTGCGCACCCCTAAAGTTGCCGCCATTCCTGTGGAAAAAAAGTTTTTTGTACTTACAGTTTTGGTGTCTTGCGCGGCGTCCATCGGCGGCTTCGGGTGTCCTCTTCGTCCGGTCCGGCGTCCGTCTGCGGCTTCGGGTGTCCTCTTCGTCGGGTCCGGTGTCCTCTTCGGCGGGTCAGGCGTCCTCGCGGCGTCCTCCTCGCTTTCCCGCGCCGAGTTTCAAATACTCCCCTGGCATATACCGAGCGCAGTACACTCGGGTATAGTCGGGCAGACTCGGCTCCTCTCGCGCTGACGTCCTGGACGTACAGGACGTGAGCGCGAAAGGAGCCGAGCCTGCCCGACTGTACACGAGTGTACTGCACTCGGTATATGCAGGCGAAGTACACTCGTGAATAGTCGGGCAGGCTCGGCTACTCTCGTGCTCACGTCCTGTATGTCCAGGACGTCAGCGCAAGAGGAGCCGAGTCTGCCCGACTATACCCGAGTGTACTGCGCCGGCGCAGTATTTGAAACTCGGGGGGGGGAAAGCGGCTATCGGCGTATACCGCGCACCCACGATTTTGCCCTGATTTTCAGGGCAAAAAAGTGCGCGGTATACGCCGATAAATACGGTATATGTATATATAAAAACAAAAGTTTGATCACATTTTCCTGAAACAATGCAAGCAAAAAATAAAATAGCTTTCAAGATACAAATTACATTTTGGAAAAACATTTTGTGTTAATATGAAAATATGAATTTGTACTTTTCTTGCTCTAAAACATTAGAGAAATAGTGCAGGTTACTAACTCAATGTTTTATTAAGGCTAGGTTCACACATGTCCGGAATATATTTCCTGTCTGCTTTCGCTGTGAATTTCCAAAGCAGCGGTTTAGCTGCAATTTCAGCCGGTGACCACTGGCGTCATTAACTATAGCTGGTTGTTAAGAAGTGTGTCAGGAAAGCGGCCGTTGCGTCCTTAACCACTTAAGCACCTTGCCTGTTTTTTAGACTCGGTGTTTACAAGATTAAAACATTTTTTTTTGCTAGAAAATTACTTAGAACCCCCAAACATTATATATATTTTTTTCTAACACCCTAGAGAATAAAATGGCGGTCATTGCAATACTTTTTGTCACACCGTATTTGCGCAGTGATCTTACAAGCGCACTTTTTTTGGAAAAAAAACACTTTTTGTAATTAAAAAATAAGACAACAGTAAAGTTAGCCCATTTTTTTTCATATTGTGAAAGATAATGTCACGCCGAGTAAAATGATATCCAACATATTACACTTCAAATTTGTGCCTGCTCGTGGAATGGTGTCAAACTTTTACCCTTAAAAATCTCCTTAGGCAACGTATATAGGTTGCATCTTTTGAGTTACAGAGGACGTCTATGGCTTTCTTGCTCTCGCTCTAAAGATCGTGACGATACCTCACTTGTGTGGTTTGAACACCGTTTTCATATGCGGGCGCTACTCACATATGCGTTAGTTTCTGCACGCAAGCTCGTCGTTGTTTTCTTATTTATTTTTATTTATTTAATACATTTTTACACTGTTTTAAAAAAAATTGGTCACTTTTATTCCTATTACAAGGAATGTAAACATCCCTTGCAATAGAAAAAAGCATGACAGGTCCTCTTAAATATGAGATCTGGGGTCAAAAAGACCTCAGATCTCATATTTAGACTAAAATGCAATAAAAAAATAAAAATGAAAATTGCCATTTGAAAAAATGACAACAGAAAAATGTGCCTTTAAGAAGCATGGGCGGAAGTGATGTTTTGACTTTGCTTCCGCCCTGCTATGCTATGGAGACAGGTGGGGGCCATCTTGCCCTCATTCGTATCCCAGCCAAGCAGGAGGAAGTACCCGATTGCCTCCTCCGATGCCGACGGCTCCGGTAAGCGGCGGAGGGGGAGCCCTCCCCCGACGCCGATAACGGTGATCTTGCGGCGAATCCGCCGCGGAGTCCACTGTTATCGTTTACAGGACCGCTCACAAAAAAAGATGGATATCTTGGTTGTGGCAGCAGCTGCTGCCGTTACCGAGATATCCATCTTTAAAGTGCTGACGTATATAGTCGTGAGCGCGTCCTTAAGTGGTTAACCACTTACGGACCACTCGCTGTCGTTTACGTTGGTACTTTGTGTGGTATGGAGATGAGTGAGGGAAAGATGGCCCCTACCCATCTCCATATCATTGCAGGGCGGAAGCGACGTCAAAATGTCACTTCTGCCCAATGCTCCAAAGCAGTGGTCATTAACCCTGTCCTCAGGGCCCACTAACAGGCCAGGTTTGCAAGATAACTGAAATACATCACAGGTGATATCATTTGCTGCTCAGTGATTGCAGTATTCTAGTCTGCACTCTGCATCTCCCCAAGGTAATACATAAAACCTGGCCTGTTAGTGGGCCTGGAACACAGGGTTTATGACCACTGCTCTAAAGAGTGATTTTTTATTTTCTTTTCCATTTAATTACATTTAATTTTTTTATTGCATTTTAGTGTAAATATGAGATCTGAGGTTTTTTTGACCCCAGATCTCATATTTAAGAGGGCCTTAGAGTAAAACATTTCATGTGCATTTCGACATGCCTTGGTGCATGGCTTGGTGCCAGGATAAATTTATTACATCATTCCAGGTCCACCATTTAGGATGTCATAAGACGCTGAACCCTAAAGGAGATCAATGGCAGCAAGGGAGCTTGTGTCCCTAGATGGGAGGTAAGTGGACTTTATAGTGGACTTTGATCTGAATGGATCAAACGCAGGCTCAATGCCAGGGCACATAGAAAACAATTGTTTACAATGTGCTTAGTTTAAACCTGTGCGGTGGTGTGTGCTGCATAAAAATTCAGCATTTGTTAATTTTTCATTTTTTTTTTTTACGTTCAAAGAGTTTTAGTAGGTATAAACAAGGGTTTACATGCATGTGTTAATTTTTATGTAGCACAACTCACCGCCCTGCATGCAGCATGTCACAATGTGCTGCCATGCAAAAGTGTAGATGAAATGTCATTTTAGTATAAAGTTCAAAAGAAAAAAAATAGTTAACAGTGCCATACATCATACCAAAATAAAGCACCACCCCTTACACCCTACACAACATGCACCAGCCTACGCAGACTGGTGTTACAATGCCCAAGTCTTATTTTTCTGTATTGCATGCATACCAGTGATAGACCAGAGAAGGTTCCCTAAAGCCGTTCCCTACTTCCTTTCTTCTAAAATCTCTCTATTTTCTCTGAGGTAAAATTCAAAGGGGATGAGGATTGACTACCTTTCTTTTCCTAAAGCTAACTGAGATAATACTAGCTCTGAAATCTCCATGGCAACATCAGAGAGATAGAACCAGCTATTATTTGCTTCAGCGTCCACCACACATTAAAATATCTGTTTTGACTAGCCTGGCCTTCAGTCTATACTAAAATATATGATCTGTTTTATGAAAAGGTGTCAATGGAAAAAAATAAATAAAAATAAATGTGTATATATATAAATATATATATATATATATATATATATATATATATATATATATATATATATATAGATATCTATATATAGATATATAGATATAGATAATTATTAAATTAAACTTAATACTTTAACTATCCATATGGCTGTCAAGATTGAGAGATCCCTTGTGGAGGAAAGATGGATCAATTAGTAACTTAATTTGTGACTGAAACAACTGTGTTTAAGCAAGGAAAACAATAATGAGAAGGAAAGTGCTTTCTCACTTTAAGCCATAGAGGTTTTTTGTTTGAGGTCCATTTGCGTTCTATCGGAAGAACTTCAAAGACTTATTTATTTAAAGTGGAACTAAACCCATTGATTTAATGGATTTAAAAAAAAACTGCTACATTCCCGACATACTAGGAATGCTAAGTGTCACATATTCTTGTGCACGCAACTGGCAAACTATCTAATAGCTGGTGTCATAACTGATCAAATGTATAGCATTTTGGCAATTGCAGATCAAACAGAAGCTAAGATGGCAGCTTCTTTGGCTGAAAAAAATAGGAGTGATATGTGCATTTGTTTTCGTCCGAATGCTTTTTGTCTGAATTTTGGGTATTTACGTTATAATTTTAACAAACGAAAACAAATGCTCAGAATCCGAAATCCAAAAGATCCAACATAAAATAATGCTTTTTTTCGTTTTCGTTGCTACAACAGTTCGATATAGATAGAAGATTCGACATGACGCTGACAATAGCGATCTGTGTCTATCGAACCTGTGGTTGAATGTGCCTAACCTTAACTCTATTAGTCCAAGATTATTCTACATAGAGAGGAAAGATTTGACATTATAGAGACAGGGTTCGAATAGACCATTCATCATGAACAACGAAAATTTGATGAAGCAGCGAAAAACATACAAGCGTCGAATCTGTCATTGAAGGTTTATGGTGTCTGTCGAAAGTTTTAAGAAGATTCAACAAGCAGCTAAACTGTACGACACCGCAATCGTACATTTCCAATCAAATGCTCGGCCCGAAAGGCTATAGAGGAATTTGAATGTTGGTTGACAAGTAATAATAATTTATAAATATAATTATTACTAGTGTCATACAACATTAAAATTCTTCTATAGCTTGTAGGCGGAACATTCAACCGGAAATGTACGATTGCGACATTGTACAGTTAAGTTGCTCCGTTGAATCTTTTTAGAACATTCGACAGACACCATAAGCCTTCAATGACAGATTTAACCTTAATTCATTTGTATTTTTGGACGAATGCATTTTTTAACAAAACAAAATAAATAAAAACTAAATTCGGGAGTAACAAAATTAATAAATGTTTCGGACAAAAACGAAATTCCGAAACAAAATATTTCAGTGTGCACATGTCTACTTTAAAGCTGTGATCTGCTGTTGTGAATTTCACATAGGTTTAATAGGATGAAAACAGCACCGGGGATAGTAAAAGACAGCAGCCAATGAGAAATATGCTTCCAGTTGCATTGTTAGTCCATCCAATTCAACCAATAGAAAAAAGTTAACAAATAAATATGAACAAAACTTCCTTAAGGCTGGATTCACACCTATGCATTTTTTTGTGCTTTTTGCATTTTGCAGAATTGCACTACAGAACGTGTTCCATAGGAAACCATGTTAAATGGACTGTAGTGCAAATCTGAAAAATGCAAAAAGAATAAAAAAGGGGGCACAATAGGAGCCCACTTGAGTGGGATTGTGGCCATCACAGAGGGCGGGTGGTTAAGGGTTAATAGCTATTCTAGTAAGGATTCAGCATATGTGTTTAATGTGTGATTTAATTTTGTACTGTACCTTTAAATTTTGAGATCATCAGCCAGCCAATGAGATGCAGCAGAGGTTTCTGGTGGCCAGGAGAGGCTTTATAAGGACTGGCTGGGCTGGGAATCTCCCTCTTTTCCTGTCAGCAGCAGCAAGGATTGAACTCGCAACCCGCGGCTAGCGTGGGGAGGGGGCGCCCGCTCCCCCCACGGACTCCTGTTCAGGACACAGACAACAGCCAAGTGCTGCAGACTTTGCCTAACAGGCATGAATTTTCAACAGAACCACTGCTGGGAGAAGCTGGGATGTCAGCAACAACACAACCTCCAGCAGTAGGTGAGTGTCCTCAAGTGCAGGCTCTGAATGTGATAAAGAACTCTTTGTCTTCCCTAGTGAGAACGCTGTCCCCTGTTTCTAACCCTGCCACTCCTCATGTGTCAAATGTTATGCACAGTTCTTTACCCAGTTTGGCTCCTTCCCCCAGCTTAAATGTCTGTCAGCCCCCCCCGGTTGTCATGGCTGCGGGGAATATGTCTGGGGATGTTAGCATTCCTATGGTTAGAGCTAGCGTGCCAGAAGCATGTATGAAAGAAGTGTTGCCTTGTGAAATGTCCCCACTGGGTTACCACCTGAGCATGTCGGTAAAAGAAAAAATCTGGAAAGGGGAATTTATTGACATCTTATCACTGTTACCCTCACAGAAGGATTTCACGGTTAAAACAGAAAGGAATGATAGGCATGAGGAAGACAGACGCAGGCCTGTAACTAGGTCGTTTAATAATTGGTTGCAAGCATTTTGCATTTTTGCTGGTGTCATGTCGGACAAGTATCCTAAACGCAGTAGTGGTTTGTTCCAGCATGTTGACCACATTTTAGAGGCGTACAAGAGTTTTGGGGGGCTTGGCTGGTTCTTTTATGACGAGTCATTTCGTCAAAATCTGTCAGTACACCCCTCGCTGCGTTGGGGGATGAAGGACGTGGGTCTGTGGCTGAATTTGCTTGCCCCACAGAGGTCTCTCATGACAAGGACGGCTGTGGTTACTACTTCTGGTACGGCTTATAGGAAAGGGAGCTGTTTCGCGTTTAATGACAGCCAGTGCCGCTGGAATGCGGCTTGTAATTACAGGCACGAGTGTTCCTATTGCGCAGGGGCTTACCCCGCAGCTAAGTGTCTAAAGAAGCCAGCGAATGCTGGGGCTGGTCAGAGAAATAGAGATATTTTTCCAAAGAGCCTGCACGCCAGTGAGGCTGGAAAGTATGCGCCGATGGCTGGACAGCTACCCAGATCAGGCGACGACGCAATTCCTCAGTAAAGGTTTTGAATTTGGTTTCCCCCTCCCTTCTTTCACCGGGGTGGGATGCACAGTAGTAGAAAATTTGAAATCGGTCAGTCAGTTCCCACATGTCGTCAGGGAGAAGGTTTTTAAAGAAATCACGGAAGGTCGCATTGCGGGTCCTTTTGAGCACCCTCCCTTTGCTAATTTTCACATTTCACCTTTGGGAGTGGTGCCCAAGAAGGAACAAGATGCGTATCAAATTATCCATCATTTATCTTTCCCTAAAGGGGATTCGCTTAATGATGAGATTGATACGGAGCTATGCTCGGTCACTTATGCGACTTTTGAAGAGGCGATCGCCAAGATTCGGCAGTGTGGCCCTGGTGCGCTTCTAGCGAAGGCTGATATCAAGTCGGCTTTTCGGCTGTTGCCCATAGCTCCCAAGGCATTTAATTCAGATTTTATTTTGATGGTGCCTCCTTTTTTGACAGGTGTCTGCCCATGGGGTGTTTTGTGTCTTGCTCATATTTCGAAGCATTTTCTTCCTTTTTACACTGGGTGATTGGTCGTAAGTCAGGTTATGATACAATAGTCCACTACCTTGATGATTTTCTTTTTGTTGGACCACAAGGCTCTTTGCGTTGTCAGGCTCTATTGCAGGAATTTCAGGCTATGGCGAATCAATTTGGCGTTCCTTTGGCGGAGGAGAAAACGTGTCTCCCAGTGACATCTCTAGAGTTTTTAGGCATTTGTATTGACACTTGTCGGCTGGAATTTCGTTTGCCTGAGGCAAAAGTGGTGAAGCTGAGATCCTTGCTGGAATCCTTTTTGATGAAGAAAAAAGCACTGCTAAAGGATATGCAATCTCTATTGGGCGTCCTGGCATTTGCATGTAGGATCATGCCTGCGGGGCGCGTTTTTTCTCGGCGCTTGTATCTAGCGATAGCAGGCCTGAAGTCACCATTTGCCCACATCAGGTTGACTAGTTTACTAAAAGCGGATCTGTCGGTCTGGTCACGTTTTCTAGAATTATATAATGGGAGGTAATTTTTTCAGGAGGATTTCATTGCGGCGCCAGATTTCAAACTGTTCACAGATGCGGCAGGGTCAAAGGGCTTTGCCGCAATATGGGGAACGCATTGGTGAAGCCTGGCCAGAATCGTGGGTGGCTCAGGGAGTCACAAAAAACATAGTCCTGCTAGAATTGTTTCCAATATTGGTAGCCGTGACAGTGTGGGGTGCTCAGTTTGCGAATAAAAGGATTCTGGTGGAAACGGACAATAAAGGGGTCCTCTTTGCTATCAACTGCCTTTCTTCCAAGTCATTGTGTGTGGTCAAGGTATTACGGCAGATTGTTTTTCATTGTTTACGTTTCAATGTATGGTTGAAAGCCAAACATACACCGGGAGTTCAGAATAATCTTGCCGATGCGTTATCTCGGTTTCAGATGGACCGTTTTCGCCAGCTACTTCCAGAGGCGGATTCAGAGGGGATTCGTTGCCCGGAGTCTCTGTGGGAGCTAATTTGGACATAGTGTCAAGAGCTATACAGGGTTCGGTTGCGCCTAAGACTTGGTTGTGTTATGCAGCAGCCTGGAATAGCTGGCTATCCTTTGTAGAGGCGTCAGGAGTTAGTGATGGCCGCCCTTCTGAGGGGTCATTATTGGCCTTTGTGGCTTCCATGATGCAGCAGTCTTTTTCTTTTAGCCATATTTAAAAAACTTTAGCAGGAATCTCGTTTTTTTGCCGTCTACGGGGGTTTCCGCCGTGCACGGCTTACTTCTCAGTGAAACAGGCCTTAAAATAGTATAAGAGGGCTAATTTTTTGCCGGATGATAGGAGGCCGATTTCACTCGATCTTTTAGGTGAGCTGTGCCTGGCGGCGTCGTCCGTGTGTTTTTTGGTTTTCGAAGCTTTACTTTTTAGAACGGCGTTCGTTCTTGCGTTTTGTGGGGCTTTGCGAATCTCGGAGTTACTGCCTAAGTCTAAGTTGGGTGGTTCGGGTATCCTAGTCGATCACGTAGCAATAATCCCTTCTGGGGTGCAGTTGTGGATAGGGCGCTCTAAAACGGACACCTTAGGGATGCAGCTAGCGCCCCAGGACGACAAATTGGTCTGTCCTGTTGACGCATTGACTATTTTTTTAAGGGTAAGGCCCCCAGTTCAAGGTTGTTTGTTAGTTCACCAGAATGGGGGTCCACTTACAAAATATTAGTTTGATTCTGTACTACATAAATGCTTACAAAGTTTGGGTTTACATAATCTCCGAATATCCTCCCACTCTTTTAGGATAGGAGCAGCATCAGAGGCGGCCCGGAGGGGGGGGTGTGAGTTGGCAATAAAAGACATGGGGAGGTGGAAATCAAATTGCTTTAAAATTTATGTTCGCCCTAATTTGTTTGTTTAAATTTTCCAGGTCAGCCCCGCACAATTTGGATTCTGGGACACTCTTTCATTCATTGGGCGCATAAAAGAGCGGCCCGGCGTAGGTATTCTACTAATTTATCTCTCAGTCCGGAATCCTTCCAGGTTTATTGGAAAGGTGTGTGGGGTCTACAATGGCACCAACTTTATTTTCATCTAAGCATGTTAAGTCAGCGTTGGCCTAAGCCGGATATGTTAGTGGTACACGTTGGGGGGAATGACTTGGGGAATGGAAGAACTTTGGATTTACTGTTCCTGATTCAAAGGGATCTTCAGCGTTTTTCTTTAGCCTCTACAGGTACAATTTTAATATTCTCCGAGATCATTCCACGCCTCTCTTGGCTTTCCTCTTGTCAGAGGGAGGCCATGGAGAAGATGAGGAAGCACATAAATCGGGCCATGGAGAAGTTTATGCCTAAAATTGGGGGGTTGTCTTAAAGACATGTGGATTTAGAAGGTGGTTTCCCTGGGCTATACAGACAGGATGGTGTCCATCTATCAGACGTGGGTCTGGATATCTTTAACTTGGGTCTGCAGTACGGAATCGAACAGGCCGCGGCGTTGGGGTGGGGCTGGGCATGATACTCAGGCCCCGCTTGTGGGGCGTGATATTTTCAGAATGGAATGAGTTAATGCTGCTTAAGTTACAAAAACGAAGCAGTTGCACATGTTTGGTTGGTTTTCTTTAAAGAAATTTACGTTTTGATGTTGAGTAATAAAATAAAATTTATATGGTTGATTTAATTTGTTTGTGTTTAAACCAATAAAGTTGCCGCGGCCTTTATTTTCCAAACATTGGGGTCAGTGTATTCATTTATTGTACCTGGAGTAAGGTTGCGGGGTGAATAAGGTATGGCCTACAATCCCATAAAAAAGGGGGCACAATAGGAGCCCACTTGAGTGGGATTGTGGCCATCACAGAGGGCGGGTGGTTAAGGGTTAATAGCTATTCTAGTAAGGATTCAGCATATGTGTTTAATGTGTGATTTAATTTTGTACTGTACCTTTAAATTTTGAGATCATCAGCCAGCCAATGAGATGCAGCGGAAGTTTCTGGTGGCCAGGAGAGGCTTTATAAGGACTGGCTGGGCTGGGAATCTCCCTCTTTTCCTGTCAGCAGCAGCAAGGATTGAACTCCCTCCCTCCCTCCCCAGTCGCGGTAAATTTTATGTGGTAGACGTCTCCCTGGTTGTCCAGGGGGGACGTGATATTTTCAGAATGGAATGAGTTAATGCTGCTTGAGTTACAAAAACGAAGCAGTTGCACATGTTTTGTTGGTTTTTTTTAAAGAAATTTACGTTTTGATGTTGAGTAATAAAATAAAATGTATATGGTTGATTTAATTTATTTGTGTTTAAACCAATAAAGTTGCCGCGGCCTTTATTTTCCAAGCATTGGGGTCAGTGTATTCATTTATTGTACCTGGAGTAAGGTTGCGGGGTAAATAAGGTATGGCCTACAATCCCACAAAAAATGCATAGGTATGAATCCAGCCTTAGGCTCAATTCACACCTATGCAGTTGGCTTTTGGTCATTTCTGCTGTGTTTTTTGCTGTGCGTCTTTGCACATGTGATTTTACTGCGTTTTTGCTGCAATTTTGCCACAATTTGTTTTGCTTTTTCTGTGCTTTTTTTTGGCCAGTTTGTTGTTGGGCAGATTAAAAAAAATGCAAAACACAAATCGCGGCAAAAACGTACTTCATGCTTTTCTGCAGCTCTTCTTTTGAAGTCTATTGAACAAAAAAAGCAAAACATTTACCGTTTTGCTTTTAAAAAAGTCCCTGACCCTTTCCAAAAATGTAGTGGCTAAAAAAAAAAAGCATAGATGTGAAGTATCCCATAGGAAACCATGTTAAATGAACTGTAGTACATTTCTGCAAAAAACACAATAAAATGCATAGGTGTGAACCGAGTCTAAAGCCTCATACACACAATCCAACTTTATGGCCATAATTGTCTGATGAACGTGTTGTGTCGGATAATCCGACCGTGTGTATGCTCCATCAGACAATTGTTGGCTGAATTACAGACAACAAATGTTGGCTGTTCATGCTCACAACTGTCTGACAATAAATCTGTTATGTCGGTTTATCGTTCCGACCAACTAAATCAGTCCAACTAAAATCCAAAGTACAAACACGCATGCTCAGAACCAATGTTAAACATTAAAGCGGAAGTAAACCCATCGATTTAACAGTTTTAAAAAGCAGTTAAATTTCCGGCATGCCGGGATTGCCAACTGTCACATTGGTTGTGCTCTCAACCAAACTGTCAAACCATCCAATGGCTGGTGTCATAACTGATCACATGTGCAGCACCACGGCAGTTGAAGATTAAACATAGGCCAAGATGGCAGCTTCCTTGGCTGAAAATGATAGAAGGGTTTACTTCCACTTTAAGAAAACATTAGCAGAAGTTGCCCAAAGGGTGGCACTAAAGAGCAGAAAAAACACATATTTAGCTTTAGTTGGCTGAAAATGCTGTGCCGTCTGTATGCAGAACAAGTTCGCAGCCAATGCCCTTCGGACCAAAATCCACAGAAAAGTCAGCTGGAAGTCTGATCGTCTGTACGAGGCTTTAGTTGCCTATTTTCAGTTTGGTCTTTCTTAATTAAACTTTAACCATTTTGCAAAAAGGTACAATATAAATGTTACAGATATATGTAATTTAGTAACTTAATACAGTTTTATTTTTTAGGCTTAGTAAAATTTTATTTTCCAATCGTAATAATTTAAATTTTGAAAGACATTACCAAAGTTTATGCGGCCGGGAATCCTGTCAGGAAAAAAAGTTGGTTTTCCTGACGGGATTCCTGGCAAGCTTGCCTTGCTAAGCCGTGTATACAGACGGACACTCAAAAGAACCACCGTTCTTTTGAATGGCAAGAACGCGGTGACGTCATTGACTAAGACGAGAAGGCATCTTGTCACATTCAATGTCGTCGAAACTATCTTGCTACACACCACACTAACCTTATATGCTAACGCACATGCGTCAAAGTGTTATCGAGCATGCGTGTTTTTTCACTGCATACAGATGACCGGTTTTCTCGGCAGGAAACACTCTGTCGGGAAACCCGTTGAGAAAATAGAGAGCAGGGTTCTCTATTTTCCCGTCGGGATTCCCATCTGTTTTCCTGACGGGAAAACTGCTAGGGAGCATACACACAGCCAGGATTCTCGACCAAAAGCTCTCCTGGCAGTTTTCCTGGCGGGAAAACTGGTCGCGTGTACGAGCCTTTAAAGTGAAAGGTACATATGGTAAATAATTGAAAGGTTTAAGCAGTAATAAACCCACATGAGATGAGGGAAGGGATGGGGGAACAAAGTGGTAACAAAGTGAAACACAGCATGTTTGTTCAGATATGTATGTAGATAAAAAACACAGGTAATTTTAATATAGTACATGGAGTACAAACAGCATAAAGGGAGTTGCTTCATTACCGAAATCAGATGGGATACAACCATAGTGTATGAAAAAGAAAACATATATAATGGCATAACAAGAGTATGGGCATGTCTGTGAGGCTTAGTAGGGATTTCATTTTTAGTGTACTGTTGGTAAAAATATTGCCTTTGTATTTCACTAGTTCTATGCTTTCAGAACATGTACAGTTTTGGGAATATTTTACCAAACTCTGAGAACTATGAGTGAAAAATCATAAAAAAAGGTAGAAATTGCAAAACGGGTCTGGCCACTTGAGGTCAAATATGAAGCGCAGGGCCTGGCAGCAAAAGAGTTAAGCCTGTTCTTCAAATTTGTGAAAGATGATCTCCCTCCTTAAAATATTTTGTGACTTGTCACATTTAACAGGCTTAAACATACAGGATATCAAGGAGTCTCAGCTTGGAATACATTTAATAGATGTTTGATTTTCTACTGGTTACCATGCTGTTATTGCAAATTGACTGTAAAAGGTGTCCTTTAGTTTGCTGAGGTAGATGTTCCAAGTTTGTGTGTGGGTATTTACAGGGCCGTCTCTACCATAGGGCAAACAAGGGCAGCTGCCCAGGGCCCTGTCACTGTTGGGGGCCCTGGGCCCCCAGGGCCCAAGATGGCAACCTCCCTTTTTTTTAATTTTTTTTTAAATACAAAAATATATTTATTTTATATATTTTTATTTTTATTAAAGGGCCAATTTTTTTTAATATATTTTTATTTTTTATTAAAGGGACAATTTTTTTAGGGGTCCCCAGGGACCCGGAGGCCCCCCAGGGCCCCAGATGACAACCCCCTTTTTTTAATTTATTTTTAAATAAAAAAAATATATTTATTTTATATATTTTTATTTTATTTTTTATTAAAGGGACACTTTTTTTTAATATATGTTTATTTTTTATTAAAGGGACAATTTTTTTAGGGGTCCCTAAGGACCCGGAGGCCCCCCAGGGCCCCAGATGACAACCCCCTTTTTTTATTTATTTTTAAATAAAAAAAATATATTTATTTTATATATTTTTATTTTATTTTTTATTAAAGGGACAATTTTTTTTAGAGGTCTGGAGGTCCCCAGGGGCCCGTAGTTCCCCAGGGCCCCAGATGACAACCCCCTTTTTTTATCAAAAAAACTTGTTTTATAAAAAAAAAACTAATAATGTTATTATTATTAAAGGACCCAGAGTTCCCCAGGATGGCAACCCCACTTTTTTTTTTTTATAAAAGTTTATTTTTAATATATATTTTTTATTTTATTTTTTATTAAAGGGTCCAGAGGTCCTGGATGGCAGCCCCCCTTTTTTTGTAATTTATTTAAAAAAAAAAATAAATTTAAAGGGCCCAGAGGTCCCCAGATGGCAACCCCCTTTTTAAAAAAAAAAATGTTTTTTTTTTATTTCTTTTTTTCTTTTATTAAAGGGCCCAGAGGTCCCCAGGGCCCCGGGTGGCTACACCCCTTTTTTTATATATATTTTTCTTTATTAAATCTTTTTTTTGTAAAGGGCCTCCCGCTTCTAAATTCGCGGCAGCCCCGCCCCCCCCGCTTCTTAATTTAAGGGGGCAGCACCCCATCGTTCTCTGCTCCAGGGGGCCCATGCCTGAAGCTGTGTAAGGAGCCCCATGATTCCTGATGGTGGCCCTGCCGCCCGTTAAGCCCCTGTGCTGCCCACAAATCAGGCTGAAAATCATCAGCGGCACGCAGCCAGGTGACAGTACTGCTTCCCTTCCCAGTGTTTTAAAATGTACAGCACCCCTGGTTTCCCTTTAGACGTGCACTTCTCCCTTCCTGCCACTGGGTGCTGCTTGTATATAAAAGTGAATTAGAATGTGATTTTATAACATCCCCAGTTTGCTCTTCCCGAGGCTGACTTGTTCATGTCCTGCTCCTCAAGGTATGTCACTGTTTGCTATATTGTAAATACAAGTTTTCTGTAGAGTGTGCCCAAAGGCTTTATAATATTTGATGATTCACTGCAGGTCTGGTCAGTGTTTTAAAAAGTTCCTGTATTTTACACATGGCATGGCATGGGGTCACAGCACCGTCTGTCCATTCTGCTTTAGCACCATGGGACCCCATGCCATGCCATGTGTAAAATAGAGGAACTCTTTAAGTCACAGAGCAGCCCTGCAGTCCAGGCTGAGTAAGGCCTCAGAGCACATGGCATTACTGTCTGTATTTAACTGCTTGATGGACTTATTTTGGGCCTGACTGGTTCACATGTATGTGTTTTGGCGGCCCACATTTGAATGGGCCGCCATGCCTGCATTTCCTGCAAAGAAAAGCGCATGCCTCATGTAATAGGCTGCACACACGGCACACCTATGCCCATCAAGCACTGAAATACAGCACTGTCTGTCCATTCTGCTGTCTGCTGTGACTTATCTGCAGTTCCCGCACTGTCAAACTTGCTGCATTTTTAGATGTTTAGGTCACGCTTTTAAAAACACAGTGCGTTTGTGTGTGCAAGAACTGCAGGTAAATGCAGTGAACTGCTGAATGAACCTTTTTTCTGCAGGAAACAAAGGCATGGCAGCCCATTCAAATCAATGCTGTGCCTGCACAAATGAGGGCCGCCAAAACACATACATGTGAACCAGCCAGGCCCAAAATAAGCTGGAGGGGGGGCCCAAAAAAAATGTTTGCCCAGGGCCCAAACCATATTAAAGACGGCCCTGGGTATTTACTTTATCGACTTTGTGAATTGTAGAAAAAAAAGTTAGGTTGAATATTACATAAACGTTGCTAAGATGGAAAGAAAACCATACAACTTAGATGTGACTTTTTGAGGGCTGATTGATGCTGTATTAAAAAAAAACTGCTTTTGATTGTTTCTTGTTGCATGTATATATGTATGCATCTATTATACTGTATTTATCTACCCCTTTCTCTCTCTCTTTCTCATAATATCTCTCTCCCTTTCTCTCTCTCTTTATATATATATATATATATATATATATATATATATATATATATATATATATCCACTTCCATACCAGGCACTTACGCACCTTCCCACCCAAGCCAATTTTCAGCTTTCAGCACTGTCGCACTTTGAATGACAATTGCGCGGTCATGCTACACTGTACCCAAACAAAATTGGCGTCCTTTTTTCCCCACAAATAGAGCTTTCTTTTGGTGGTATTTGATCACCTTTGCGGTTTTTATTTTTTGCGCAACAACTAATAAAAGACTGAAAATTTAGAAAAAAAAATACATTTTCCATTTACGTTTTCTTTTTCAATTACGGGCACTTATATGGCGGCACTAATGGGCACTGATGAGGTAGTACTGATGGGCACCGATGAGGTGGCACTGATGGGCACTGATAGGCGGCGCTGGTATGCGGCACTGATGGGCACTCATAGGTGGCACTGATGGGCACTCATAGGTGGCAATGATGGGCACTCATAGGCGGCACTGATGGGCACTCAAAGGCGGCACTGGGAACTCATAGGCGGCACAGAATGGCACTCATGGGTGGCACTTATGGGTGGCACTTATGGGTGGCACTGATGGGTACTTATGGGTACTTAGATAGGCACTGATAGGTGGGCACTGGGCATGGATTGGCACAG
Source organism: Rana kukunoris (assembly GCA_029574335.1). Lineage (NCBI taxonomy): Eukaryota > Metazoa > Chordata > Amphibia > Anura > Ranidae > Rana > Rana kukunoris. Next base: position 505,192,442 of record CM056050.1, on the reverse strand, counting down.
AGGGGTGGCACTGAAGGACACTGTGGGGTGGCACTGATGTACTTTGAGGGGTGGCACTGATGTATATGTTGCCAGTCAGTGCCCATGTGTGGGCACTGACTGGCATCTTTCTTCTTTTTTTTTTTACCTGAATATTTTTTTTTTTTATCCTGTTTTTTTATTTATTTTTTTACGTTTTTTTTTTCTTTGCCCTGCCAGTGTGGGCATCCCTGGTGGTCTAGTGTGGGCATACGTGGGGGGGGTGCGCTGATAAACAATCAGCGCGAACCCCCCCTGTCAGGAGAGCCGCCGATCGGCTCTCCTGTACTCGCGTCTGTCAGACGCGAGTGAGGAAGAGCCGTCGGCGGCTCTTCCTGTTTACATCGTGATCAGCCGTGATTGGACACGGCTGATCACGTGGTAGCGAGCCTCTGCCGGAGACTCGTTACCGAGATCGGTGATGCAGGGTGTCAGACTGACACCCCGCATCAGTGATCGCCGCGCTGCGCGCCCCCAGGGGCGCGCGCGGCATGAAATCGTGCTGGACGTTTGAGAACGACCAGTCACGATTTCATAACCACTTCCCGGCCGTAAATTTGCTATTGGCCGGGCGGGAAGTGGATATATATATATATATATATATATATATATATATACACATACATACAGTTGTGCCCATAAGTTTACATACCCTGGCAGAATTTATGATTTCTTGGTAATTTTTCAGAGAATATGAATGATAACACAACTTTTCTTTCACTCATGGTTAGTGTTTGGCTGAAGCCATTTATTATCAATCAACTGTGTTTACTCTTTTTAAATCATAATGGCAACAGAAACTACCAAAATGACCCTAATCAAAAGTTTACATACCCAACAAGGCCTATAATGAAAGGTACACCATTCCTACTGTGAAACATTGAGGTGGATCACTGATGTTTTGGGGATATGTGAGCTATAAAGGCACAGAAAATTTGGTCAAAATTGATGGCAAGATGAATGCAATATGTTGTCAAAAAATACTGGAGGAACATTTGCATTCATCAGCCAGGAAGCTGCGCATGGAATGTACTTGGACATTCCAACATGATAATGATTAGTGTTGAGCAGAATATGCCATATTCGATTTCGCGATATATCTCGAATATATAGTCGAATATTCGAGATATATTCGCTAAATACGAATATTCGTGATATTTTTTGGAAATGAAAATATTGCGAATTTTCGCTATTGCAAATTTTCGCTATTGCGAATGCGAAATTTCGAGAAATGCGGAAAGGAGCACTCTGATTGGCTCAGAATATTCGTGATATATTACAATATAAAATAATTGCGAATATTCGAGAAATGCGGAAGGAGCACTCTGATTGGCTCAGAATATTCGTGATATATTACAATACACAATAATTGCGAATATTCGGCAAATGCGGAAGGAGCACTCTGATTGGCTCAGAATATTTGTGATATATTACAATACACAATAATTGCGAATATTCGAGAAATGCGGAAGGAGCACTCTGATTGGCTCAGAATATTCGTGATATATTACAATATAAAATAATCGCGCGATATCGCTATAAAATGAGCGCTGCAGCTACTCGGCCCAAGGTCTCTAATCATACCAGCAATGCTTTTAGACGTCGATGGGGATCTCTAGGATGTGATCTGTTCTAAAAAAAAAATTGAAAAAATTCGAATATTCAAAATAGCGAATATTCGCCGCGATATTCGTGTTATTCGCGAATACTCGAATATGCAATATTCGTAGCGAATATTCGCAATGCGAATATTCGTGAGCAACACTAAAAATGATCCAAAACACAAGGCCAAGTCGACCTGTCATTGGCTACAGCAGAATAAAGTGAAGGTTCTGGAGTGGTCATCTCAGTCTCATGACCTCAATATCATTGAGCCACTCTGGGGAAATCTCAAATGTGCAGTTCATACAAGACAACCCAAGAATTTACAGGAACTGGAGGCTTTTTGCCAAGAGAAATTGGCAGCATTACCATCTGAGGAGATAAAGAGCCTCATCCACAAATACCACAAAAGACTTCAAGCTGTCATTATTTGCCCCTTTCCTGATTTTTCTTACATATTTCTCACATTTTAATTATTTAGATCATCAAACAAATAGTTTCAAAGCCATTTCTAAGGCTTTGAAACACAATTGAACCACAAGGGAGAGCCATTATCCACAAATTGGGATAACTTGGAACAGTGGTGAACCTTCCCAGGAGTGGCCGGCCTATACAAATTACTCCAAGAGCATGACGGTGACTCATCCAGGAGGTCATAAAAGAACCCAAAACAACATCTAAATAATTGCAGGCCTCACTTGCCTCAGGTAAGATCAGTGTTCATGATTCAACAATAAGAAAGGTAAGTGGCACTGGTGGTCACTATTTAGCAGTACTGATGGGCACTGATTAGCATCATTGGTGGTCACTCACTGATTAGCAGCACTGGCCAGACTATGTTTAATAGCAGCCGGTTACCGGATTTCTTCTTTTATCCTCACGCTGTCAACGTGGGGAAGAAAAAAGCCAATAACCGGCTTCTTTTTACTTCCGTGATCAGCTGTCATTGGCTGACCGTTAAAGTGGTAAAGGGCCGCGGTGATTGGCCCTTTACCCTGAAGGAATCGGAATGCCCTCCTGGCATTTTAAACCTGCACTGTAGCCGTGTTTTGGTTATAGCACAGGCGGCAAGGGGTAAAAAATGTACACTCTAACAGTTAAAATGAACACTCTGCAGTCTTTTAATCCTTAACCCCCCTGGCGGTTTTCCCGAGTCTGACTCGGGGTTAGATTTCTGTGCTGCGATCGGTAACCCCTGAGTCTGACTCGGGCTTGCCTCGCTGAATCCACAGGCTTGGTTTACTTACCTTGTTCCTGGATCCAGTGATGCATCCGCGCTGTGTGAGCGAGCGGGTGTTCGCTCGATTCACACAGTGTCCCCGTGTGCCGCCGAGCTCCGTTCCCTGCGACGTTACGACGCACGGGAGCGGAGAACGGCGCCATATTCAAAAAAGTAAACAAACATTTTACATACAGTATACTGTAATCTTATAGATTACAGTACTGTATGTAAAAAATACACACCCCCTTTGTCCCTAGTGGTCTGCCCAGTGCCCTGCATGTCCTTTTATATAATAAAAACTGTTATTTTTCCCTGCAAACTGTAGATTGCCCATAGCAACCAAAAGTGTCCCTTTATGTCAAAAATGTTTTTAGATCAGCTAAAAAACAGCAATAATAAATCAGAATCATTTGCAGAATTCAGCGATAGCGATTTGTGGGGAAATTCGTCATAAAAAAAAAAAATAATGACAGCAACATTTCTGCAACTGAGCAAATTTCAGTGATTTTGATTTGATTACGTTATTGAATAATTTTTACTATAATTATATTATTATTTGTTATAATTATTTAGTATATTATAATTTATACACCTAAAATCTGAAAGAATCATACCACCAGGGAGGTTGAAGCTTAATTTTACTCTCTCAATCAGCATGGAGTATTTTTAATCCTTATGCCTTTAGCATTAGTAAATAGATAAGAAAGTATACTTTATTTACTTTCTTTAACCACTTCCCACCCAGCCACTGCATATGTACGGCTGGGTGGGTGCTCTCTCCTTCTGAGTGGACGTTCAGGAACGCCCCTCAGAAGGAGGGGGATCGCGTGCGAGGTTGCGCAGCGGAGTGATCCCGATGCGCTCGTGTTACCCGGACATGGCGCATCTCAGATCGGCAGATGAGCTCTGTGATTGGCCCTCCTGATCACATGATGGCCGTGTCCAATCACAGCCGTCATGTAATTTAAACAGAGAGCCGGTTGCTAGGCGATCGGCTCTCCTCTCCTCACACATTAGTTGTCTGTGAGGAGAGGAGAACGGATCGCTGTTTTTTTACACAGCTTTTTACACACTGATCACCACCAGCCTAGTAACACACTGTAAAACACACACACAATGTCCCCAAAACACATGTCCCCACACACATGTCCCCACATATATGTCCCCACATAGTAAAAATACCTGTCCCCCACATATGTAACAGTAAAATCACATGTCCCCATGATTATATGCACACATATGTCCGTGATCACCTGTGCGCATCTGTACATGATAATTTGCGTACATATGTCCGTGATCACACAAACCAATTATTATACAACAGAATTTTTTTAACCAAAGACATGGAGCATAAAGAAAATAGTGTTTTTTTTTTAATTTCCGCTATTTTTTCGCTTATATAAGGACCCTCTCTCCACTCTATCTGCTATTTTCTTTCCATGTAAACACGCTCCCCGTGTCCAGCTTTCCATGCCTTTTTGACAATAGTTTACCTATTAGCCCTAAAATAACCAGAATTTACTAACAGGATTTGCTAAGTTTGGGTTTTGCTGAATTTCAATCAGGATGCTCTGAACCCTGGGTGAATTGAACCTGGGCAGATTAGCTCATTGCTACAGTATAGGAATATATTTTTGTAATATGTAGCTGTCACGGCTAATCAATCTTTGCTATCAGGGTGGATTTGCTGTAGGATGTCACACATTTTTTTGTTGTGTGTCTGAAACCCAAAGAAGCAGGATATTAATGTTAAAATCTGTAGATAAAGGCTGACTTTGAATGCAAGGAAGCTTCCTAAAATTTAAAGTTTAGTATTCCTATGTATAAAAATACATGTTTTTTTAATTTTTAGAAAAAATTGAGTACTGTCCGTGATACTTTTTTTATTTGCACTAACATACAATTTTTCAGGACAAGCTTTCGGGGTATGTCCCCTTCTTCAAGGTCCAAGCAGTACTGCTTAGACCTTGAAGAAGGGGACATACCCTGAAAGCTTGTCCTGAAAAATTGTATGTTAGTGCAAATAAAAAAAACGTATCATGGACAGTACTCAATTTTCTCTGTCACAATTGCACTTATACGGCTACAATCACATCAAGTATGATGGAAGATTTTACTTTTTAGACAAATATTTTGGATAACTATTTTTTCATTTTAGAGCAAGGGAGGGTTATAACCCCTGATTTGTTTCCACCATTCTGTGTCCATTGTTCCCCCCCCCCCCTCACTTCCTGTCCCAAAGCCAAACAGGAAGTGAGAGGAAATTGCTGCAAATTAGGGGAATTCTTTGGGGACCCCAGGGCCCCAGGGTCACATGAACTAGTGTAGTGTGCCTATTGGAATATTTCCCCTCTATTACAACCCAAAATAAGGGATTTTCTTTTACGTTCACTTTCAATGATAATGGTAAACAGGACCAATTGAAGGGGGCAATTGACAGAGGGCAAAGATAGCAATAAAAACTGATAAATATTCTAATTCCTGTTCACTTTATCAAAAACTAAAAAAAAAAAAACGTTTTGCCTTTAGTTATACTTTCATTTGAGAAAAATAGTCACACAAGGAAATGCTTCTACCATGTTTTCTCTGTAGGAAACCCAGAATTCTCTGCAAAATCAGTACAATTGGATTGTATTACATGTTTATTAATAAAAAAAAAGGTTTGAGGAGGGGATGTGACCAGTCGGACACATTCCTTTACGTGTAGTGGTCTTATCCCTGGATTAAGGAATTTTGGGAGGCCCCATGGATCCAAAAGACGACCCTCAGACCCATAGAGTCTTCACATGTGTATTTTCTTTTTCATGGGGTCCCTTCCTCTGTTAAATTAAATAAGAAAAGTGTTACCCCACACCTACTAAATGCAGCTAAATCACTGATCCCCAGATTCTGGAAACAATCATTATGTCCCTTATTACTGGACTGAAAAAGGGAGGTTGACACAATAATAGAGGCAGAGCACTGCATACACATAGTCAAAAACCAACAAGACAAGTTTAAAAACATATGGTCAGGATTGATGTATTATTCCTCATAGATTCCCACAGACTAAATATCACTACCATACCACACCTATGACATGTACAGAATTGACATACGACCCCCCTCATAGATGTACTCAATATTTGTCAACTAAACTCAATGTTTCAAATTTCTTCTTTCCCACATTCTCTCTTTAGGGTCATCTTCCCTTTTCCTGCTACCCCTCTTTCTCCCGACAATGATTAGACCTCACAGAATATATCTGAATATTGTTTGCACATTGTATATCTTAGGTTGGTTTAGCTGTACCCACAAGACTATGCTATATTAGGCGATTGGGCTTATCTGTACCTGGCCACCCACACCCTGTTGACAAAGGTGTGGGGTCAGGTGGGGAGTCTGGGTGCCTTTTTTGAATGCCTTATACCTACCTTATATTCTGAATCAGATAAACCAACTTGTTGGAACTGTTATCCATGTGTAACCTTGCTGTGGAAGGTATGTCATACTCTATTGTGGACTTTTGTAAAAAAATTAAAATAAAGGTTTGATATACATGATTTACAATTTACATATCATTCATCCCAATTCTTTTGATCCCAAGGCATCCAAAGGCACCTCCCCTGGACCCACATGGAAATAAGATAGTCATTGGTGCCATGTCCTTATGTGACAAGGAACTTAAGCATTACTTGCCTGAACCAAAGACACCAAAAAAAAAAAAAAAAGAATATATATATATATATATATACTCCTTATAAAATGTTTTATTATAGTTTTTCATGTAACAACACTGAAGAAACAACACTGTAAAGTAGTGAATGTACAGCTTGTATAATAGTGTACATTTGCTGTCCCCTCAAAACAACTCAACACACAGCCATTACTGTCTAAACTGCTAGCAACAAAAGTGAGTACACCCTTAAGTGAAAATGTCCAAATTGAGCCCAATTAGCCATTTTCCCTCCCCGTTGTCATGTGACTCGTTAGTGTTACAAGGTCTCAGGTGTGAATGGGGAGCAGGTGTGTCAAACTTGGTGTTCTCGCTCTCACTCTCTCATACTGACCACTAGAAGTTCAACATGGCACCACATTGCAAAGAACTCTCAGAAGATCAGAAAAAAATTGTTGCTCTACATAAAGATGGCCTAGGCTATAAAAAGATTGGCAAGACCCTGTAACTGAGCTCCAGCACAGTGGCCAAAACCATACAGTGGTTTACCAGTGCAGATTCCACAAAGAAAAGGCCTTGCCATGGTCGACCAAAGAAGTTTAGTGGCAAACATGTGGAAGAAGGTGCTCTGGTGCGATGAGACCGAAATTTTAATTTTTGGCCTAAAAGCAAAATGCTATGTGTGTCATAAAACTAGCACTGCACATCACCCTGAACTCACCCTCCCCATCGTGAAACATGGTGATGGCACCATAATGTTGTGCGGATGCTTTTTTTCAGCAGGGACAGGGAAGCTGGTCAGAGTTGATGGGAAGATGGATGGAGCCAAATATGAGCAATCTTATAAGAGAACCTGTTAGAACTTGAGACCCTAAATATACAGCCAGAGCTACAATGGAATGGTTTAGGGCACAGCATATTCATATCTTAGAATGGCCCAATCAAAGTCCAGACCTAAATTCAAATGAGAATCTGTGGCAAGACTTGACAATTGTTGTTCACAGATGCTCTCCATCCAATCTGACAGAGCTTGAGCTATTTTGCAAAGAATAATTGGCAAAAATGTCACTTTCTAGATGTACAAATCTGGTAGAGACATACCCAAAAAATACATGCAGCTGTAATTGCAGCGAAAGGTGGTTCTACAAAGTATTGACTGGGGGGGGGGGGGGGGCTTGGCTGAATACAAATGCACGCCATACTTTTCATATATGTATTTGTAACAAATGTTGAAAACTATTTATCATTTTCCTTCCACTTTACAATTATGTGCCACTTTCCATTTTGGTTGTAACATGACAAAATGTGGAACATTTCAAGGGGTATGAACACTTTTTCAAGGCACTGTATATGTTGCCTTTCTTTGGCTTAAACTTGAAAAGTGAATATTTACTAGAGGACCCTTTAAACACACCGGCCTGGTTGTATGCTGGCTTGGAAAGGCATCTTTGAAATGTAAAGTAATGCCATAGAACATAAATCTATATTTCTGCACATAAACAGCCTTTGACTAATTGAACTAATTTAAGTTTCAGCGGGCATTTCAGTAGCCGTGTTATACAGTGTAGATGTTGCGAAGCAGCCTCATTTAATGCTAATCTTAGATATTGGAATTGTGTGCACCTCTACTATACAGAATTAATGGAGTGGGCATGAAAAGGATATTGTATTTCTCAATGTTGTGCCATGATTTGCTCTGGTTGTTTTAGTTATCGAACTTAAGAACTTTTGGAATAATTTGTTCGACAATGTTATATATATCCTTTCAGAACTTAACTGTGAAAACTTTTCAGGCTATTTCAAAATTTTTTTTAGATATTAATGTGTAATATTTCATAGGTCAATATACAATTTTTTAATTTTTCAATTACATAGCCCTGTGTTCCTCACTCACACTTTAAAATGAATACCTTTATATAAATTACCCTGACCTCATCAAACTGGTAATATGCTTAAAGTATAACTAAAAACAAAAATGAACTGTATTGCAGCTCACCGTTCCTTAGATGTGGTGGCTGCATTTGTTTCCTTTTTTTTTTTTTTACTTTTACCTTGTAATCCTGAAAATAATCACACTTCCTGTCCTTGGATGGTTCTGTTAGCTCACTCTACTTTATCTAGGGAGCTATGGTGGTCAGTAGGTACCTCTCTGGATTTGGTCTGCTAGCCCCTCCTCTTTTTTCATCTTCATGACATAGAGAGGCATCCATTGGTAGTTAATAGCATATATCTGAGAAATCAAATGTAGCACCCTGATGTTTAGGCAGGGTTGCTATTACATTTATTTACCAAGTGATAGTTTTCTTGTTCAATTGTTATGAGGTCAATTGATTTCACCCTAATTCTGGAATTGCTGCACTTCTCTCTTCTGTCCCTAGATGGCCGGGTATCTGGTGACATTAGGTATTGCAAGGACAGATTAGGAATGAATGGGGTGTCTTAGCCAGAGGGCAGGAATTTTCGTGGGTACCTTTGCCTGCTGAAAGAGCTTGTTTATTTTGGTTGAGTCAGGTGATCAGGATTCTGGGCCACCTGGATGGCTGCCTGGGTGGACATGTGTCGTATTGCTCCGGGCTGCTAGGCCAGAAACCTAAGGTCTATCCTGGGGGCATCTGGCTGCTAGGCTAGCTGAGACCTTATCCAGATGTAGCGTAGGGTTAGTAGTCCAACCATAAGTAACGGTTCCCCCGGCAGGGAACTCATCGTGGTCGGAGGTAGGCGGAAAGCTGTCGCCACAAAGGGACCATCCACCTTACTACCAGAGACTATTGTGAGTAAGCGGAGGCCAGAACCAGACCAGACTTCTCGCCAGCCGGGGACTGTGAAGAAGTGGGAAAGCATCAGTGAGTGCCAAAACAGGGACCCAGTGGGACAGCAGAGGTGATGCTTGTGGAGTGCCAAGTCAGGGACCTAGTGTGTCAGCAAGAGTGAAGCTTGAGGAGTATCTATGAGTACAAAGCCAGGGACCCAGCAGGGAAGCGGGGGTGACCCTTGAGGAAGATACTGAGTGAGAAGATTGGAAGAGCTCATGGGATCCAGTGGCAGTTGATCAGGGAGTCTAGTAAAAAAAAACTGAGAGCTTGGTTGAGCGAAGTCCTTAACCACTTTAGCCCCGGGCCTGTTTTTCAGATTCGGTGTTCACGAGACTAAAACATTTTTTTTGCTATAAAATTACTTAAAACCCCCAAACATTATATATTTTTTTTTTCTAACACTCTAGAGAATAAAATGGCAGTCATTGCAATACTTTTTGTTACACCGTATTTGCGCAGCGGTCTTACAAGCGCACTTTTTTTGGAAAAAATTCACTTTTTTAAATAAAAAAATAAGACAACAATAAATTTGGCCCAATTTTTTTACATATTGTGAAAGATAATGTTACGCCGAGTAAAATGATACCCAACATGTCACGCTTAAAAATTGCGCCCGCTCGTGGCATGGCGTCAAACTTTTACCCTTAAAAATCTCGATAGGCGATGTTTAAAAAATTCTACAGGTTGCATTTTTTGAGATACAGAGGAGGTCTAGGGCTAGAATTATTGCTCTCGCTCTAACGATCGCGGCGATACCTCACTTGTGTGGTTTGAACACCGTTTTCATATGCGGGCGCTACTCGCGTATGCGTTCGCTTCTGCGCGCGAGCTCGTCGGGACGGGGCGATTTAAAAAATTTTTTGTTTTGTTTTCGTATTTATTTGTATTAATTTTACCAATTTTTAACACTAAAATAAAAAAATAAAAAAAAATTATCACTTTTATTCCTATTACAAGAAATGTAAACATCCCTTGTAATAGAAAAAAGCATGACAGGTCCTCTTAAATATGAGATCTGGGGTCAAAAAGACCTCAGATCTCATATTTAGGCTAAAATGCAAAAAAAAAAAAAAAAATTTTAAATGTCATTTTTCAAATGACATTTAAAAAAAATGTCTCTTTAAGACGCTGTTTGGAACTGAAGTTTGACGTCACTTCCGCCCAGCAGAGCTACGGGGATGGACGAGGGAAATTTTTTCCCTCACTCGCATCCCCGCTGACCAGACGAGCGCACCCGATCGCCTCCGCCGCTACCGGCGGCTCCGGTAAGCGGCGGAGAGCGCGGGAGAGCAGCGGGAGGGGGGGACGACGCTCGTCCGCTACCGATAACGGCGATCTCGCGGCGATTCCGCCGCGGAGACCGCCATTATCGTTTACCCGACCGCCCACAGAAGAGATGGATATCTCGGTTGTGGCAGCAGCTGCTGCCGTTACCGAGATATCCATCCTCAAAGTGCCGACGTATACCTGCGGTGGGCGGTCGGGAAGTTTAAATAGGAGATTGTAAAAGCAGTGAACGAGTTCATTGCAACCTTTGTTAGAAACTGTTACATGACTATTACCATAGGTGACAGTGTTCCTACTCATGCAGATGTGGTGTCTGGCTGGATGCCTTTCCCTACATGGCTGTCTACCTATAGTCTCTGAGTCTGCCAATGGACATTGCATCTACCTAAGGGTGCCCTGGCCCAAACCCTCTTTCCCACTGTTCTGTTTAAGAGAAAATTAATTTGCTTGTATTTAAGAAGTGTCTGGCGCCCATCAATCCACCTTGAATTACACCGCCATGCCTTGTAACCCACTCTACACCTAAGGATGTCAGCTGTCCCTAACTCTGGGGATCACTATTAGGTCTAAAGAGGCTCAGGACTTTGCTACGCTGATAAGACTTGTTTCATATATCAGTTTAGCTTACGGATAAAAGGAAACTGCAATTCTGGCAAGATATTCAATTGTTTTGCTGTTCTTGCAGAAAATGTACTGAGCTTGAAAAAAGAAAACAAATGCAGCCCCCATATCTAAGAAATGACAACCTGCAACATATTACATGTTCATTTTTTAGTTCCAATATCATTTAAGGAGACATTCTTAAAGTATACTGACCAATCCATGTTCCTTAATTTCCTCCTCTTTCTCCATTTATTGCTATAGTGGAGCAGGGCTTCCCTATATGGTTTAACATGTGACCAGTGATGTCAGTGCTCGGGCTTGAACGACCAATCACCAGTCCCAAACACTGTCACATAGAATTGCAATGACATCATCTACCTAGATTAGCTCCAACACCATCAGACACTGGAGCTAATTAAGGGTTGAATCATGCAGTACAGGGGATGGCAAGGAAGTACAGAGCAATAAGTATACTTTGTGGGAGGATACCAATAAAACACATTGGGCCAGATTCGCGTAAGCTATTAACACTACGCCGCCGCAACTTACAGGAGCAAGTGCCGTATTCTCCAAGCACTTGCTCCGTAATTTGCGGCGGCGGCGTAGTGTAAATGACCCGGCGTATCCCCGCGTAATTCAAAGGGGGCGGCTTGTATTTAAATTAAGCGCGTCCCCCGTGCCGTATCTATGCGTAAATGATTCTAGGAATCAGACGCATAGATACCCGGGGAGAAAAACAGAGATACGACGGTGTATCTGGAGATACATCGGCGTACACCGGCGTATCTCGGCGAGATACACCGGCATTTACGTTGTTTCCGTAAGCATAAGGTTATCCCATGCTATATGAGGGGTAACCTTACGTTATGAGAATCTGGCCCATTTTCTGTAGATTTAGGGTTAGAACTAGTAATGTAATTTTCATTGTCTCTGCTTTTCTGTCCAACTGCTTCTCCTTTTCTGTCTTTTGTCAAAGTGACAGGAAGTGCGTGAAAATTTCTCCAATAAGGTCAATGACAGAAATTGTAACTCTTCCTGCTAAATCCAAAATAGAAAAAAAAATGAGCATAGGTAGCTTTAAATTCATTTTGAGCACAACATTTCCAAAATAATATAAGCAGTATCCAGGTACAAAGCATTGTCAAAAGCTTCCGAACAATTCTATCGTTCTGCTACATTAAAAGATTTACTTAAAAGGCTCCATCAGGGGCAGCTTGAATTGAAAAATTATTAAAAGTGATGCATGCCGTGGTTCATTCAGCTCTACAGCACTCAATGTACCACATTTGCTTAAAAAAATGTACCCAACCTTTCACTGATCTCATTGCCATCATATGCTAAACAAGAAAGGGGTCCATTTACATTTTTGTTACATCTGTGTGTTACATTTTGTTACATTGTCAAGCTTTTGACAATGTCTTCTAACGCAAACATTGCACAGTAGCCACGAACATTGTAAAGTATAACAACACTTAATACAATTTCTTTCCAACCAAAAGAAAGCTTTTCAGAAGTAAAATATCTCAGGCAACTCTCTTAGACATTTGATGTCATTTCTTGTACCTAATATGTGACATTTTCATCAGTTACATGCATGCAGGGCATGATGGGTCAGATGATATCATATTGCAGAGGCAACTTACATGGCAACTTGAAGTTGCCTCCAGGACAGTACAAGGCAACTTCAAGTCACCTCCAGGACAGAAGACTTTCCAGTGGCCAATCAAACAACAATCAGCTCTGTGGAAGGGAGGGGAGGGAGGGGTTTGCCTGAGAAATGTATGTTATCTTCCTGTATTGTTGCATCAGTTAAGACAGTGATCAGACTTCTGAGGCAACTTCCATTGAAATCAATGTGTACAAGTTGCCTACAAGTCAGTTTGAAGTAGCACAGGAACCTTTTCTGAAGTCGGAGCGACCCCAGTAGTGTGTATTAAGACGGCTCCATTCACTTCCATTGATTTTCTCAACCACACGACTTGGGACGACTTGGGGCAACTTCAAGTCGGATGCCAGATCGCCCCTGTGTGAACCGGCTCTTAAGGTTTCTTACTAATGCCGAAAAGTACCAAATACAAATACATTTGTTATACATACCTTCTGGGGTCTCCCTCAGGGGCTCCAGGCTCTATGGGGCGCTCATGCAGGCTCATTCCCAAGGCCACACTGTCTGCATCTATTGACACAGACTGGGTGGCTAAGCCCTGCCTCCCGATCCCTCGTCACAGCTCTCTCAACATGGATCAGGATCAGGCTTAGGTAAGTATAAGTGGGGACTGGGGGGCTCCTGCCGTACATAAGGTTTTTTACCTAAATGCATAGAATGCAATAATTAAACGTGTAAACCGCCTTAAACCCCCGTTGCGTCAGAGGGGGCGGGGTCACCCGTTCACATCACAGGTGGCCCTGCCCTCGGTTATTTAAGAGCTGTCAGACAGGTCACGCATCATTTCGGCAGGCGCTTCCTATGGAGGCTGTATCGGTCGTGGCAGCGGGTCATAGAAGTATTGTAGCTTGTCCAATGCTGTCCGTGTGTTTTTTTTATCTTTTTTGTCACTTTTTTGGGTGACATAGTAGGGGTACAATGTACCCCATTACCAATTCACATAGGAAGGGGCGGCATCTGGGGGTCCCCTTTGATAAAGGGGACTTCCAGATTAAGATAAGCCCCCCACCTGCAGACCTTCACAAACAGCGGGCAAGGGTTGTGGATACGAGGCCCTTGTCCCCATCAACATGGGGACAACCAGGTTGGGGTTTGTCCTTAAGCACTGGCTGTTGAACTTTGTTGTGGAGAAAGACTACTTGGGAGAAGTAAGAATAACAACTTTCAAACAGTTTGTTTTGAAGAAGATAAGATCTTCAAAAAATGAGGGGCTAATGACAAATCCCTAAGGTGGTATTAAACACAAAACCAAAAATGTAATATATTGCAGCTTATCATTCATTAGCTGTCGTGGCTGCATTTGTTTTATCTGGGATATTTTTGGCTTTTTTCCCTCTGTTTTTTAACTGGTGATCTGGCCAGTAACACACCTCTTGTATTAAAATGCCTCAACTCTGGATGAAGGAGCACATAGACAAATTCAGACAGCAGCATCGGTAATCTGGGAAGAGGGGAGTGTTAAATGTGCTTGCAAATTTTAATACACTAACAAATTGAAGCCAAAGTCCAGCTCACACTGCAGTTGCAGCAACATTTTTTTTCCTTTTGAGATAAAGGTTTTACATACTATAATTAAATAAAAGCTGATTACTGTAAGCACCCCTGCCAGTGATAAATGGTTTGTTCCATTCCTCTAACTCAGGGGTCCTCAAACTATGGCCCTCCAGTTGTTCAGGAACTACATTTCCCATCATGCTCAGTCATGTCTGTGAATGTCAGAGTTTCACAATGCCTCATGGGATTTGTAGTTCCGCAACAGCTGGAGGGCCGTAGTTTGAGGATGCCTGCTCTAACTGCTACATCTCTAGGAGAGCTTTTTCTTTTGAAAAACAACAGACTTGCCAGATCACTAGGAAAAAAGCTTAAAAAAAACATGCAACCAATACAGTTGAACCTCGGATTACAAGCATAATCAGTTCCAGGAGAATGCTTGTAATCCAAAGAACTTGCATATCAAAGCGAGTTTTCCCATTGAAATCAATGGAAACGAAAATAATTTGTTCCGTATTGACTTCAATGGGATGCAATACCGGATGCGGCCAGAGGTGGGGGGCGCCAGAGAGCTTTAGAAACGACTTGTTCTCTTTCTGAAACAGCGCTGTGGGTGTGCCAAAACGCTGGCGTAGGGAGGTAAGAGTCTGTTGTAAATAAAGCAGAGCTCCATCCAAAAGGGGATGCTCCACTTGTCTGCCTCCTCAGCTGCCACATTTGGCATCTTTGGGGCACTTGTGGGTGAGTGCAGCCTGATTCTGCTTGTGCAGTAGGGAACCGGCTGTGAAGCTGCAAGGCTTCACGGCCGGGTTCCGTGTTAGCCGAGATGGCAGCGACAGCACCTGAGAGCCAATTGAAAAATTTGCTCAGGTTAGGACACCACAGGATCCCTGGACAGGTAAGCGTCCTAATATTAAATGTCAGCAGCTACAGTATTTGTAGCTGCTGACTTTCATTTTTTTCTGACAGAGCCTGTAGCTCTGCTTTAAAGGGGTTGTAAAGGTTTGTTTTTTTAATTTCTAAATAGGTTCCTTTAAGCTAGTGCATTGTTGGTTCACTTACCCTTTCCTTCCATTTGCCTTCTAAATGCTTTTTTTTTCTTTGTTTGAATTTCTCACTTCCTGTTTCTCCTCAGTAAGCTCTCCACCATCATCCGAGCGGTGGAAAGTCATTTAGAACAGCTTACTCAGGAGGAACAGGAAGTGAGAAATTCAGACAAAGAAAACAGAGAAAAAAAAACATTTAGAAGGGAAATCGAAGGAAAGGGTAAGTGAACCAACAATGCACTAGCTTAAAGGAACCTATTTAGAAAATATAAAACAAACCTTTACAACCCCTTTAAGCTAGTGCATTGTTGGTTCACTTACCCTTTCCTTCGATTTCCCTTCTAAATGTTTTTTTTTCTTTGTCTGAATTTCTCACTTCCTGTTTCTCCTCAGTAAGCTTGCCCCCATCATCCCAGCCATTCTGGCTGGGGGTTAGTCAGCCAGAACATCTTACTGAGGAGGAACAGGAAGTGAGAAGTTCAGACAAACAAAGAAAAATATAATTTAAAAGGGAAATTGAAGGAAAAGGTAAGTGAACCAACAATGCACTAGCTTAACCCCCCTAGCGGTATTCCCGAGTCTGGCTCAGGGTGGAATTTCAGCACCAAAAGCGGTAACCCTGAGCCTGACTCGGGATCGCCTTGAAGCAGCCAAAGGGAAGGTTTACTTACCTTGTCCCTGGATCCTGCGATGCCGCCACGCTGTCTCCTCGCTCGGCTCTCAGTGTCCCTGTGTGCCCCCGAGCTCCATTCCCTGTGACATTACGACGCACGGGGGTGGAGAATGGCGCCAAATTCAAAAAAGTAAATAAACACAATACATACAGTATACTATAATCTTACATATTACAGTACTGTACTGTATGTAAAAAATACACATCCCCTTTTCCATACACATCCCCTTTTCCCTAGTGGTCTGTGCAGTGTCCTACATGCACTTTTATATAATAAAAACTGTTCTTTCTGCCTGCAAACTGTAGATTGTCCATAGTAACTAAAAGTGTCCCTTCATGTCAAAAGTGATTTTAGACCAGCTAGAAAACAGCGATAATAAATTATAATCACTCACAGAATTTAAGCGATTTGTGGGGAAATTTGTCATAAAAAAATAAAAGTAATGACAGCGACAATTCTGCAACTAAGCGAATTTCAGTGTTTTTGAGTTGATTACATTATTGAATATTTTTTATTATAATAATATTATTGTTATAATTATTTATAGTTATTTATAATATTATAATTTATGTTTTAGTTTTTCAAACTTTTTCATACCCGGGATGTCTACTAGACTCTTGTTTGGACAGATTTAAGTGAGTTATTCCTAAGAATTACCAGCCTACAATGTAAAACGCCAAATTTCCTTGCAAAATAATTGTACCGCATTCAGCACCTAAAATCTGAAATAAATATACCGCCAGGGAGGTTAAAGGAACCTATTTAGAAAATAAAAAACAAACCTTTACAACCCCTTTAAGCTCTTGAAGTTGTACACTGCTTTTTTGGTGCACTTAAATTTGAATGAGCCTGGTTATGCCCCTTGTTCAATGGGAGAAGCTTGTGGATCATTGGTGACAACTTCTCCATTACCCCTTCAGGGAATGGAAAGACACTGATTTACCTATTATTACCAAATAGGTCCACATTTCCAGAGCGGGGAGTGAATGGTGGTGGGACCCTCTCCAATGATGGCACATTAATGGATCACTGAAATATTGATCACATTTCACCTCATTTTCAGTCCATCTCCCTGGAGTTGTATATGGATTTTTTCTATGGATTTCTCATCCTTTTCTTCATGGACTTTATGTATTGTAAGGGGCTAGCTCGGTAGCGGGTGTGTGTGACCCCCTGGATGGGTTCACTACATGCTGAACTATACAGAAAGGCAGTTGAGGATGGTTAAAAACAAAGGATATGGTTTATTCTTCCATATTGCTGGATACAAGTGCATCAAAACAGCATAAACAAAACAAAACATAAAATAAACCCTTGCCACTTGGGGCGTCTACCTTCCCAACACAGGAACCTACCTATTGAGTCTGGCACAGTCTACTGCTGGGCAGACACTGCTGGTCAGACAGCAGAAAAATAATAGTCTTTTTGATTTTTATCACACAGAAAAATCAACAACCACCTCACCTCTTCGGAAGACTTTCTGACTGCTCTCCTTAACTCAAAAAGCCTCAGGATGCAGCAATCAGTAGTCATCCTTTGGATGACTTATAAAGGCCTTAATTGCCTCATTCTGAACAGCTGAAGTTTTCCAACACCCTAAACCTTTCTGACTATTTCTGCAGCCGACACCTAATAGTAATTGGTGAATTGTCTAAACAAGGCAGAAATGTATCTCCTGTCTGTGACAACACCCACAGATTTACCTGACTTCCTGTCACAGTATGCACTAACATATGGTATGCTTTAATGATGTATTTTGGTATAATTTCAGATATTTATTTTGGCTTCATCACATATTTACGCAGATAATGTTATACATTTTTTTTACTGATTTGGGTTATTGATACACAGCTTAGAAGTATATCTTGTTTTCACATGCATTATTTTGGCGCTGTTTTATTTTATGGTGGTTTGCGCTGCACTTTCTTTTTTTGCATCTTTTGGACCAACTCCACTCCAACTGCACACATCCTCATACTTTTAATAAACATAAATTACTGTAATTTTAAGCTTGTAACTGTGGTCAAATTGCTAATTGAGATTCAGTCAGTGTTTTACGTTGGCTTACCAGACACAGAACCTGTTTACATTATGCCCCGTACACACGATCAGGCTTTTGCCCAGCCAAACTCACATCGGAATTCCGATGGAATTCCATCGGAGTAAAATAGAACATGTTCTCTATCGAAACTTTGATGGAATTCATTGAAATTTCAAATAGGGCTACACACGGTCGGATTTTTCGATGGAAAAAGTCCGTCTGACTTTTTTCTTTTCGAAAATTCCGTGTACGGGGCTTAAATTCACTTACAGCTAATTAGTTCCTACTGATGCAATATTTTCTATTGAAGTAGAGACTCCAGATGAATTGTAAGAAAACCATTCCCATGGGGTTTGGTTAAAAGAAATGTTTCTGTAGCAATATTATTTTCTTATATAAATGTCACCAGAGTTTATAAACCCCAGAGATCATATCATACAAACTCACCAATCAGAAAGTGCTAAGTTACCTCATTAACAAAAAATTTGTAAGGTTGGGTTGATTCCTCCATTCCCCACTGTTGTATATTAATCTCTTCATGCTGCTTTTTCCCTGAATGTCTAGCTCCTTGTCATGTTGACTCTGTTTAAAATTAGATCATTTCATGTAACTGCCTCTTTTCTCATCCTAAATGAACACTTGTGTCAGAAGTGGCTAATGCAATTGGGCATGCCAACCCAGTGGAATGACTGTTTCCAACCATTACTAAATTGAGTGATGAAAGCTCTTTATGGAGTGTTTGAAATGTGGCTAGAAGTCTATACAATTATTTTCGTAAAAGGTGATATACATCCTTTTAGATCTTTCAACTCTGTAGTAAGTAGTAGGCAATATGCAGACATCAGACCAATACAATGCATATAGTGCGACTTAATGCATGTGCAAGTGCAGTTACCATGGTGTCAGTTTAATGTACAGAGGGAGGGATATATTATGGTAAAGATGTGTAGCAGGCGTGAGCACGGTGTGATTAATTGGTGTGTAATGCATTTACAATTACAATAAAAGGTGTATAAACAGCTGTGAATGATACTGTTAGCTTCAGCCGGTTCTAACATCAGGATATTTTTCACAGCTTCCACATAGCACTATTAGTAATAGTCTTTAGATTTTTGCCACAGTATGTAACACTGTGTAGCACTACCCCAGAGGAGCTGCTTGGTTTGATAGGTCTTCTGTTCTGCCACAACTATTTTAACTATTTGGCCCCACGGATACACCTGGTTATAGAATGAAGGCCACTTACATCTGTGTAAATTGAGTGTTAAGCCTCGTACACACGATCGGATTTTCCACAGACAAATCCTCCGACCTTTGACTAAAGGGCGTTGGTCGCGAACTTGTCTTGCATACAAACAAAAAATAATTGTTGGCCAACAAACACAAAACTACTCACATCCTTAGTGTATGCCTTTTTTATTATTAAAAAACTTTTAAACGATACTGCACTATTGGCGCTTTTTACCTCCCTGGGTGAGGTTCATTGTTGTCCATTGGACGTGACTTCTGAGGGGGACTTTATTCACAGAGAAACATTACAGTTCATTGGGACACACTACATTCTGAAATGACTGGAACACCGTTGTCTATAATATACACGCTGTTACCTTACAGCAGTAAGGTAAGGGGACACCCTCACTAAGACTTCAAAAGGATATTGGAATTCCTTCTCTGCACCACCCTCACGTTGAATATTTTGGCACAAGCACCAGCACTTTATTGTTGATTGTTTCTTTTATACTTTGATCTTTTAATCACTTCAGCCCCGGACCATATTGCTGTCCAAAGACCAGAGCACTTTTTGAGATTCGGCACTGCGTCGCTTTAACTGACAATTGCGCGGTCGTGCGACATGGCTCCCAAACAAAATTGGCGTCCTTTTTTTCCCACAAATAGAGCTTTCTTTTGGTGGTATTTGATCATCTCTGCGGTTTTTATTTTTTGCGCTATAAACAAAAACAGAGCGACTATTTTGAAAAAAATGCAATATTTTTTACTTTTTTCTATAATAAATATCCCCAAAAATATATAAAAAAAAAATATTTTTTCCTCAGTTTAGGCCGATACGTATTCTTCTACATATTTTTCGTAAAAAAAATCGCAATTAGCGTTTATTGATTGGTTTGCGCAAAAGTTATAGCGTTTACAAAATAGGGGGTAGTTTTATGGCATTTTTATTATTATTTTTTTTTTACTAGTAATGGCGGCGATCAGCGTTTTTTTTTCGGTACTGCGATATTATGGCGGACACTTCGGACACTTTTGACACATTTTTGGGACCATTGGCATTTTTTTAGCGATCAATGCTATAAAAATGCATTGGATTACTATAAAAATGCCATTGGCAGTGAAGGGGTTAACACTAGGGGGCGGGGAAGGGGTTAAGTGTGTTCCTATTTGTGTTCTAACTGTATGGGGGGGTGGACTCACTAGGGGGAATCACTGATCTTCTGTTCATACATTGTATGAACAGAAAATCAGCGTTTCCCCCGCTGACAGGAACGAGCGCTGTGTGTTTACACACACAGCTCCCGTTCCCCGCTCTGTAACGAGCGATCGCGTGTGCCCGGCGGCGATCGCGCCCGCCGGGCACACGCACGGGACTCGGGGGCGAGCGGGGGGCGTGCGCGCGGGCCGCCGGCGGCGCGCACGCGCCCCCTAGTGGCCGCGAAAGGCGCGACGTAGAGCTACGGGCTCTCGCGCACCCGTGCCGACCTGCCGCCGTATAACTGCGGCGGCTGGTCGGCAAGTGGTTAAACAGCATTTGTTTTTTGCTGTTTTTCTGTATGGACACTGATGCGATTTCTTGGCATCACTCATGTGTGTTGTTTTAGTTTTGCCACTTTATATAGCAGTGCATGCTTCAATTTAATATCACTGAGCACTTTGTATTTGTGGTTGGATGTCATTTGTATTACCATTATCAGCGAGTATTTTTGCTTTGATGTTCACATATCAGTTATAGCAACTGTAATTTCTCTAATTCATTTACCCTATCACACAGCGCAGCACTATTTATTTACCTAAACATTTTTTGAGTTTGATACACCTTCAGTGCTGCAGCAGTATTCCCTTTCTATCTTTCTCCTCCCCTCCTCCTTTCTTCCCTCCCCCCCTTCCCCTCCCCTCCTTCCCCTCCCCTCCCCTCCCTTCCCCTCCCCTCCTTCCCCTCCCCTCCCTTCCCCTCCCTTCCCCTCCCTTCCCATCCCCTCCTTCCCCTCCTGGTAAAGATGGTGGCCTGACCAAGCATATCTTCAGACCTAAACCCTATTGAGCATCTGTGGGGTATCCGCAAATGGAAGGTGGAGGCGTGCAAGGTCTCTAACATCCCCCAGCTCTGTGTGTTGTCATGGAGGAGTGGAAGAGGACTCCAGTGGCAACCTGTGAAGCTCTGGTGAACTCCATGCCTAAGAGGGTTAAGGCAGTGCTGGAAAATAATGGTGGCCACATAAAATATTGACACTTTGGGCCCAATTTGGACATTTTCACTTACTTTTGTTGCCAACGGTTTAGACATTAATGGCTGTGCGTTGAGTTATTTTGAGGGGGCAGCAAATGTACACTGTTATAAAAGCTGTACACTCACCATTTTACATTGTAAAGTGTAATTTCTTCAGTGTTGTCACATGAAAAGGTATACCGTATTTATCGGAGTATAGCGCGCTCCCGCGTATAGGGCACACCCCTAAAGTGGCCCCCATTCCTGTGGAAAAAAAAGATTTTTGTACTTACAGTTTTGGTGTCTTGCGCAGCGTCAATCGCCGGCTTCGGGTGTCCTCATCGTCGGGTCCGGCGTCCTTCTTCGGCGTCCTCCCCGCTCGATCCCCGCTTTCCCGCGCCGAGTTTGAATACTGCGCCTGCATATACCGAGCGCAGTACACTCGTGTATAGTCGGGCAGGCTCGGCTACTCTCGCGCTCACGTCCTGTACGTCCAGGACGTAAGCGCGAGAGGAGCCGAGCCTGCCCGACTATACACGAGTGTACTGCGCTTGGTATATGCCGGCGCAGTATTCAAAATCGGCGCGGGAAATCGGGTATTGGCGTATATCGCACACCCACGATTTTGCCCTGATTTTCAGGGCAAAAAAGTGCGCGGTATACGCCGATAAATACGGTAATAAAATATTTACAAAAATGTGAGGGGTGTACTCAATTTTGTGAGATACTGTAGGCAACTAAAAAGAAACTCTCTATTTTCCTATTATTAGGGGTGAATTTGATGTGTTATTTATTACCTTTATGTAAAATGTCATTTACTAAATTACTTCTTTTTTTATTTTAAAATTACCTCTTTCTACCCTAACATCTTTGTCCTGATTACCCAGTCTATTTGGACGTAATGAACAAGTTTAAGCTCTTAATTTCACTCATCCCTAACCATGCATTACAGTTGTGTACAGACAGAAGCAACTGTGCTACAAACACATCTACACAGACCTGACAGACATATTACAAGCATAAGAATTCTGATTTCCAGATCAAGGTTTCTGCATTTTACATTTTTTTTTTAATTATTACTCAACCATCAGCCTATCATGAAAGCAGATAAATAAGAATTTTAGGAAATCTAATTTACAATGAAAATAGTGTTGTATTGGTTGTAACAAAAAGCGATAAAGCAATTAACATAATTTTTTGGGATTTATATTAGGACATCACAGCTAGCTGCATGGGATATGTAGGTATTTAGAATAAATACCTCTATTTATCAATGGAGTTGATTTACTAAAACTGGAGAGTGTAAAATCTGGTGCAGCTTCTATTTTCAGCTTGTTCAATTAAGCTCTCAAATCAGATTTTTCACTCTTCAGTTTTAGTAAATCGACTACCTAAGATTAACAAATTTTCACCCAAGATTTACACATTTTCTAATTGAATGTTATGTGAAAAGATGTGTAAATCATGGGTGAAGGTGGTGTGAAACTTGAGTGAAAAAAAAAAAGAAGATAAATAGATATAAATCTTTGTCAATCAGAAGTATTATTTTAACCACTTAAGACCCGGACACATATGCTGCTAAATGACCCAAGGTGTTTTTACAATTCGGCGCTGCGTCGCTTTAACAGACAATTGCGCGGTCGTGCTTCGTGGCTCCTAAACAAAATTCAAACAAAATGATCGCTTAGTGACGCTGGCAATAGGGAGTGAAAGGGTTAACTAGGGCAGTGATCAGGGGGTTAAAACTGTATTAGGGGGGGTACGGGGCTACCCTGAACCTAACACTAACTAACTTTCACACTGCCTGTCACACTGACACTAAATGCAGTGATTAGATCACTGCATTCAGTGACACTGTGACAGGGGGGTGGGGGGGTGATCACAAGGGGTTAATGTGCCTATGTGTGTGTGTGTCAGTGTTGTGTTGGTGCACACTTACTGTGGATGCCTTCTCTCATTAGCAGCGGTGGGAAACACCGCTGCGATGAGAGATGACATCATTTCCTCCTCCTGTGTAAACACAGGAGGAGGAACTGACACGAAGGGGGAGCGCTCCCATTGGCTGGGAGCAATCGCGGGGGGGGGGGGCGGAAAAAAACGGACATCCACCCGCCCGTCGGCGATCGCTCCCAGATCGGACCCCCGAACAGCACAAAGGCGAGGCCGTATATATACGGCCTTGTGCCTGTACGAGCCATGTTGTGGACGTACATAGCGTGGGGCGGTCCTTAAGTGGTTAAAGCGGGCGGTTGTAACTCACTGGTGGTAAAAACAAAAACAAAAAATCCTGCAAGACAATGTCATATAATATGGCAATAAGTGTTAATTTTGTCGACTAGAACGACTAAAACATTTTAGTCGACTAAATTAATACTATTTTATTCCACTAAAATACGACTAAAACAACTGAGATGACTAAAATATGACCAAAATGGGACTAAAACTAAAATGCCATTTTAGTCAAAAGACTCATGCCCCGTACACACGATCGTTTTTCGGCATGAAAAATAACTACATTTTTTAAAACGTCATTTAAAATGATCGTGTGTGGACTTCACATCGTTTTTCATCTTCTGAAAAACGACCAAAAAAAAAATAGTTTTTCGGGTTGTAAAAAATTATCGTGTGTGGGCTAAAACAACATTAAAAATTACTTTTTAAACCCGCGCATGCTCAGAAGCAAGTTATGAGACAGGAGTTTGAATGGAACTTCCCCTTTAGAGTGCCGTTGTACGTGTTGTACGTCACCCCGCTTTGCTCATCATTTTTTTTTAAACGACGGTGTGTGGGCAACATCGTTTTTTAAGATGAAGTTGGAAAAAACTTTGTTTTTTTCTACATGCTGAAAAACAACTTTTAATGCCAAAAAGTGATCATGTCTACGCGGCATGAGACTAAAACTAATTTGACTTCAAAATGAACACTGGTCTGTAATGCATGTTATTACCTCAATAGCATAAATAATAACATATGAGATTTTTCACTGCAGCAGTGTATAATGTGTTTGGAAATTGTAGAGAAATGTTAACTAATGCATTACAATTTATTTACACCCATTCGATTTTAGATGACTAAAATTAGTTTTAGTCGACTAAAATGTACTGGAGATTTAGTCGACTAAATACGACTAAAACTAAAACAATTGCAGAAGACTAAAATGGGACTAAAACTAAAATGCCATTTAAGTCCTAAGACTAAGGCCGCGTACACACGATCAAATTTATCTGCTGAAACGGGTCCGACGGACCGTTTCAGCAGACAAATCCAATCGTGTGTACGGGCGAGCAGACAGGTTTTTCCAGCAGACAAGTTTTAAAGCATGCTTTAAAACTTGTCTGCTGAAACCCGTCCGTCCGACATGTCCGCTGGTTAGTACGCCTAACCAGCAGACAAAAATCCCCCGCATGCGCCGAATAGATTCGACGCATGCGTGGAAGTATTTTACTTCCTGGAGTGGTGACGTGGCGGCGTCAACGTCACCGCCACGTCACCGCACTGTCTGTCCGCGGGGATTTTGGTTTGAACGTGTGTACACTGATCAAACTAAAATAGCCCAGCAGACATGTCCGATGAAAACGGTCTGTCCGACCGTTTTCATCGGATTTGTTTAGTCGTGTGTACGTGGCCTAAGGCCTCGTACACACGAGGCAATCGATTTGTTCAAAACGGTCTGTCCGACCGATTTGAACAAATCTGTCTGCTGGCATTTTGGTTTGCTCGCGTGTACACACGAGCAAATCAAAATCCCCGCCAGCAGACAGCGCGCTGACGTGGCGGTGACGTTGACACCGCCACGTCACCGCACCAGGAAGTAAAATACTTTCACGCATGCGTCAAAATCATTCAGGGCGTGTGCGATAAGACATGTCTGCTGGTTAGCATACTAACCAGCAGACATGTCGGGCGGACATGTCGGGCGGTCGGGTGGCCAAATCCGTCGGCTCGCCCGTACACACAGTCGAATCTGTTTGCTGGGACGGTCGGGCCGACCCTTTCCAGCAGACAGATTTGATCGTGTGTACGGGGCCTAAGACTAAGAGTAAAACAAAATCCAAATTTGCTGCCCAAATTAACACTGGTGCCAGTATGTATCGCATACTTTCACACTATGATATACTTAGAAGGAAGCCCTCCAGTGCCGCAGTGTCAGAGAGGGCAGACACCTTTACTTGGTCTTTCTTCCAAGTCTGCAGTCTCTGGCTACATGAGTGGCCAGGGGTGCTTGGTGTTTCCGACACGGGCTCTGAAAGTTCAGCACTGTAAGCCAGACCTTCAAAGCGCATGCGCCGATGATGTCATCAGCTGCATGCACTCTGAATATTTTCTAAACCAGCAATGGTGAACCTTGGCACTCCAGATGTTTTGAGACTACATTTACCATGATGTTCAACTACACTGCAGAGTGCATGAGCATCATGGGAAATGTAGTTTCAAAACATTTGGGGTGCCAAGGTTTGCCATCACTGCCCTAAACTGTGCAAGTTTAGGAGATATTCACAGTATCTACAGGTAAGCCCTACCATAGGTTAGCCTGTATTTTTGAAGTGGTGTAACAGAGTTTACAAACACTTTAAATCAACATATGAACATGGCTTAATAGGGTGCCATAATGAATGCATCTGCTAGATAATTTCGTACAGTGGCTCATATTTTCTATTCTAAATGGTTAAAATCTGAGCAATCGTTGCTCTCGGAGGCAACTATCGACTTGACTCCACGCATTGGTTCATGACAGGGAGGGTGCACACAGGATCACCTTGCAGGATCGTTGCAGGGGGATGCACTTAAACAAAGAGGCTTTTTAAACATTCTCTAGAAAAATACAGATGGAAGGTAATTGGTTATTTATTCTGTTTTTGTAGTCTAATTTCAGTTACCCTGAATTAATCTAATGAAAAGGAAATGATTATCCTAGTTAAGGGTTTAATTGGTTTAGGTTTAGCTTCGGCATTTACTAGATTTATAGACTGAACTGTGCAGTAAAGAATTAACATTAGCTTGATACATAAGGCCATTGATTGTTCATTTTGATAATGTTTTTCTGCATGTCATTGTTTCCGGTGAGTTCATCGAGCCCATATGCTCACCTAATAACAATACTAAATCTGACATTTGCATTGCAATTTGCTTTTTCCCCAGCTGGCACATGAAAATTGTTCAATGGCACCTGTTTAGATCAGCTGATTCATCAAGGTTGTGTTTGGAAGAACTGTGCATAATACTGAGCATTAGCATGTAAGTTTTCTCACCTGATTCTGCCTGGGGAGAACTTGGAGCATCAAAAATGTCAAAATCTTCATTTGAATTAACTGAATAGTTTTAAAGCAGTTGTTTCTTGGAGGATTGATGCCAGTTTTTGGATTGAAGGTGTCTTCTTTAGCGAATAGATTAAGTTTAATGTAAACTTTTTTGCATCCTAATTGAGAAGCAGGGGAATTTATAGGCTTTTTTCTGAACGCCATAAAATTATGTTCAGGAGCAGGAATTCTGACCACAAAAAACGCTGATTGCTCTTAAACGTGCATAAAAATTGATGTTTGCCGGCTGCCTGTGATCATTCCCGCAGAGACAGAACGAGGATCTCACTGTGTAAACAAGGCAGATCTCCGCTCTGTCAGGGGATGACACAGAGATGCTATGCAGGAAGATGGATCTGTGTGTTGTTCCAAGCAGCCCATCCCCCATACAGTTAGTAAACACACCCGGGGAATACAGTTAAGCCCTTGACCACCCCTGATGTTAACCCCTTCCCTGCCAGTGTCATTAGTACAATGTCAGTGGATATTTTTAGCACTGATCACTGTAAGGCCGTGTACACACGATGAGACATGTCCGCTCAAACATGTCCGACGGACCGTTTCCACCGGACATGTCTCATCGTATTTGGGTCCGATGGCGTGTACACACCATCGGATGAAAATCCCCTCGGGCTGAGGATGCGGTGACGCGGCGGTGACGTTGACGCCACCACGTCACCACTCCAGGAAGTAAAATACTTCCACGCATGCTTCGAATCCATTCGATGCATGCGCGGAGATTTCTGTCCGCTGGTTAGTGTACTAACCAGCGGACATATCCGACGGACATGTCTCCCAGTGACAAATTTCAAAGCATGCTTTGAAATTTGTCCACTGGGAAAACATGTCCGCTAGCCCGTACACACGTCGGAGATGTCTGCTGAAACGGTCCGTCGGACCAGTTTCAGCAGATAAATTCGATCGTGTGTACGCGGCCTAATAATGACACTGGTTCCCAAAAAAGTGTAAAAAATGTCAGTTAGGTGTCTGGTCTGTCTGCCGCAATGTCACAGTTCCACTAAAAATTGCTGATCACTAGGGATGAGTTTGATGTTCGAGTCAAACGTAAGTTCAACTTGAACATCGGGTGTTTGTCCGTTCGCCAAACAGCGAATATTATGTGGCGTTCGCTGAAATATCGAGTGCCGCGGCATGCCCCATAATGCATTGCGAGATCGCAGTGCATTGATGTCTGACAATTGACAGTGCGCTCTGCTGGAAGAGCCATAATTGGCCAAAGGAAGGGTGCTCTTGGCCAATCATGGGTCAGGGGTACTGAGTCCCCACCTCACACTATGTAAGGCTGCTTACATAGCAACCGTGTATAGTTTGCAACTGTGGACGGAGGTAGATTGAGCTAGATTAGGCAGGCAGGTTAGTTAGTTAGTTAGTGACAGTGTATTTAATATATATATACGGCCCAATATTCAGCGCCGTATCGGAAAAAATGGCCTGGTCATTAGGGGGCAAATCCTTATCTGATAGGATACTTATATGTAAAGTACTGTTACTGAATCGTTTCTAAAGAGAAGAATAATCCTGGAGCTGTTATACCTATCTCAAATTGTCTACCAAGTGAGTGACAGTGGGAGAATAAGTGTGCAATGAGTGAAATCAGAGGTACAAACTTGTCTAGGTCAATAATTCACTAAATAGGAACACAAGGATAAAGATGACATCCCTGGACTTTGTATTTTTAAAAGTAAGTAGAAAATGGCACCTTCTATTTTTCTATCCCTACAGGTTCCCTTTAAAGTTTATAACAACAAAACCTGGGGAATGCCCAGGAAAAAAACAGGCCTTCTTACCAACCAGCCGGCAGAACAACCAAATTAACCTGTCTAACAGTATGCGTTAAAAACAGGGGTTTTGTCCGCACGCATTTGCCTTTAAAGTTTAACTTTCCATTCTCCCAGCATCTAAAAATAGTGGCACCTCCATTATTAACTCAATTAAGTGTTTAAAATATGCTATTTTCCCCAGAATATGAAGCCCAAACAGCTGCTGTTACCAAAACACACATTTAACTTTTTATCAGAGTGGTCAAGCCATCAACTCCATCTCTAACCACTTCCCTGTTGCTGCCTATGTATTTAGAGCATAATAATACATGATGTTCACCAGCTGGGCAAAGAAATTTACATAGTAAGATGTATCCTTATGTCATGCAAAAGATATGATGGTGCTGCCCAACAGGGGAATAATGTGTGGAGGACTTCCTTTTTCCTCCCAAAAGGTATACCCTTAAACAGCTTCTCAAATCAACTGGCCAAGTGTTCCCATTTCTTCCAGTGCCATGGGGTCAGAAACGTACCATGGTAACCTAGTCTCAGAAGTGATACGTCTAAAACTGAAAACCTAGGGCCAGATTCACAGAGCCATTACGCCTGTCTAACTGGTGTTAGACTGGAGTAATTTCAAATTACGCGCGTTTTCTAGCTAGTCGGAAACCTCAAACCATGAATAGAC
The DNA here is from genome assembly GCA_029574335.1 of Rana kukunoris. Classification (NCBI taxonomy): domain Eukaryota; kingdom Metazoa; phylum Chordata; class Amphibia; order Anura; family Ranidae; genus Rana; species Rana kukunoris. The sequence continues at coordinate 505,163,119 of CM056050.1, read as the reverse complement.
GTCTGCGGGCTTAAATTTGACTGGATTACGTGTTAGTACGCCTTCGGATCCACGCTGCAATAAATTTGCGGCCACTGGGTGGACTTCCCGTCGTTTTCCGCGTCTGGGTATGCAAATGAGCTTTTGCCGGCGATCCCCGAAATTACGATCTTCATTCGCAATCTCTTACGGCACCTTTAGTCATCTTTTTTTTGCGTAACACTATACCAGCTTTTTGCTGCTCTAATATTAGACAGCCCATGTTAAGTATGGCCGTCGTTCCCACGTCGAATTTCGACGTTTTCGGACGTCTTTTATTTTTTTTGACGTAAGTCGTCCGGGAATAGGAATGTTCGTAAACGATGCTACTCAAACAACGAATGACGTAACGACGTGATTTTGCGCAATGCCCAAAACACAATCTGCAGTCCCTCACCCCCCAAAAAGCACAATGCAATCCCTCACCTCAATCCCTGGTTCCGGTGGTGCTGGGCTCTGTGGTGCTAGCTCTGTGGTGCTGGGCTCTGTGGTGCTGAGCTCTGTGGTGCTGAGCTCTGTGGTGCTGGGCTCTGTGGTTCTGGCTCTGTGGTGCTGGGCTCTGTGGTGCTCAGCTCTGTGGTGCTGAGCTCTGTGGTGCTGGCTCTGTGGTGCTGGGCTCTGTGGTGCTGGCTCTGTGGTACTGGCTCTGTGGTGCCGGTGGTGCTAAGCTCTGTGGTGCTGGGCTCTGTGGTGCTGGGCTCTGTGGTACTGGGCTCTGTGGTACTGGCTCTGTGGTTCCGGTGGTGCTGAGCTCTGTGGTGCTGGCTCTGTGGTGCTGGGCTCTGTGGTGCTGGGCTCTGTGGTACTGGACTCTGTGGTACTGGGCTCTGTGGAGCCAGTGGTGCTGAGCTCTGTGGTGCTGGGCTCTGTGGTACTGGCTCTGTGGTGCTGGTGGTGCTGAGCTCTGTGGTGCTGGGCTCTGTGGTACTGGGCTCTGTGGTACTGGCTCTGTGTTTCTGGTGGTACAGGGCTCTGTGGTGCTGGGCTCTGTGGTACTGGGCCCTGTAGTGCTGGGCTCTGTGGTGCTGGGCTCTGTGGTGCTGGGCTCTGTGGTACTGGGCTCTGTGGTACTCGCTCTGTGGTGCTGCTGGGCTCTGTGGTGCTGCTGGGCTCTGTGGTGCTGGGCTTTGTGGTACTGGGCTCTGTGGTACTGGCTCTGTGGTTCCGGTGGTGCTGAGCTCTGTGGTGCTGGCTCTGTGGTGCTGGGCTCTGTGGTACTGGGTTCTGTGGTGCTGGGCTCTGTGGTGCTGGGCTCTGTGGTGCTGGGCTCTGTGGTACTGGGCTCTGTGGTACTGGCTCTGTGGTTCCGGTAGTGCTGGCTCTGTGGTGATGGGCTCTGTGGTGATGGGCTCTGTGGTACTGGGCTCTGTGGTACTGGGCTCTGTGGTACTGGCTCTGTGGTACTGGCTCTGTGATACTGGCTCTGTGGTGCTGCTTGGCTCTGTGGGGCTGCTGGGCTCTGTGGGGCTGCTGGGCTCTGTGGGGCTGCTGGGCTCTGTGGTGCTGCTGGGCTCTGTGGTGCTGCTGGATTCTGTGGGGCTGCTGAGCTCTGTGGTGCTTATGGGCTTTGTGGGGCTACTGGGCTCTGTGGTGCTTCTGGGGCCTGAGCCCCGTGGGCGGCTGCGGCCTGCGGCGTCACTGTGGATTTTTTTTTATCCCAGCGCGCACAGGCGGAGTGATATCAAATGCACTCCGCCTGTGAGAGAAGGCGCCGTACAGAGAAAGCAGCGGCTGTAGAAGAGAGAAAGCCACTGCTTCATCTGTACAGCGCCTTCTCTCACAGACGGAGTGATATCGAATGGACTCCACCTGTGACTCACACTGTCAGAAGGTGCCGGAACTACAAGGTAAACATCGGCTCCTTCTGACAGCTCCGCGGACACACACTCAGCGGCACATTGGTTCGATGGATGGAATGATTTCGCGGGCCCGCAGGCCTTAGGTTCCCCATCCCTGCTCTAAGGCCTCGTACACGCGTTCAGTCCATCAGATGAGAACAGTCCGAAGGACCATTTTCATCAGTTAACCGATGAAGCTGACTGATGATCTGATGTGCCTACACACCATTAGTTAAAAAAACGATCGTGTTAGAACGCGGTTATGTTAAGTGTTTTAACACAACGACGTGCTGAAAAAAACTAAGTTTAATGCTTCCAAGCATGCATCGACTTGATTCTGAGCATGCGCAGCCTTTTAACCGATGCTTTTGCATACTAACCATCGGTTTTGACCCATCGTTCAGGCATCCATCGGTCAAATTTTAAAGCAAGTTCACTTTTTTTGACCGAAGGATAACTGACCGATGGGGCCCACACACGATCGGTTTGGATCGATAAAACGGTCCTTCAGTCCGTTTTCATCGTTTTGGACCGATCATGTGTACGCGGCCTTAGCTTCCGTAAACATTCAGTCTTAGTTTATGTCTTACTATTTCTCCAGACCCAGGGGCGGACTGACAGCTCATGGGGCCCCCGGGCAAAAGGAGATCATGGGGCCCCCTGTGTCTCTGCCCATGTGTCCCCGCCCACGTTCAAGCTGCATCCACTCTGCCTCCGAGTCCAGCAGCTCCTTCACAGACAGTCCTCCACGGCAGTGACTTACTCAGCTGAATTCCATGGGGGGAGGTGGCCGGAGCGCATGTCACTGTAAATCCCCGGACGGTTCACCGCTCTGATGAGCCATCCATCTCTAGCTCACAACTCACGAGCCTCTCATACAACAGCGCAGCCACATCAACCTAGCTAGAAGGATCCAAGGCACTGCTTTTTTTTTTATTGTGTAGAAGCTGACGCTGCTGCGGGTACCTCCATTGGCGGACTGAGCCTGCCTGGGCCCTCCCACCAAAGGGCCCTCCGGCAGTGCCCGACTGACCGAATGATCAGTCCGCCCCTGTCCAGACCTGACAGTTTCCCAAGATGGGGGACCACAACTGGAAGTATAACTTTCTCTACAGGCTAGGCACTGTGCAGAAAGGCCTTCCATTGAGACAATGAGCATGGAGGAGCAGAGCAGGAGAGATGCTCACTGACAGCCAGCAACTCTCCACGCGGGGAGGCGAGAGAACCCAGTCACCGGTGATGTTCGATTGCTCAGTTCTCAGTGAGGAGTTGCGGGTCCACCTAGGTAAGTATGAATAAGCAAAAAAAAATAACAAAACATACTTCTATTTTAAGGAGAATATGGGGTTGATTTATTAAAGGCAAATAGACTGTGCACTTTGCAAAGTGCAGTTGCACTCCGCAAGAGCAGGTACTCCAGAGCTTAGTAAATGAGCAGAAGCTCTGCTGGCTTCTGTCATCCAATCATGTGTAAGCAAAAATGCTGTTTTTAACCACTTGCTTACTGGGCACTTATACCCCCCTCCTGCCCAGGTGATATTTCAGCTTCCGCCACTGCGTCGCTTTAACTGACAATTGCGCGGTCGTGCGACGTGGCTCCCAAACAAAATTGACGTCCTTTTTTCCCCACAAGTAGAGCTTTCTTTTGGTGGTATTTGATCACCTCTGCGGTTTTTATTTTTTGCGCTATAAACGAAAAAGTGCAACAATTTTGAAAAAATACAATATTTTTTACTTGTTGCTATAATAAATATCCCAATTAAAAAAAAAACAACTTTTTTTTTTCTCAGTTTAGGGCGATGCGTATTCTTCTACATATTTTTGGTAAAATTTATAGTGCCTACAAAATAGGGGACAGAATTATTATTTTTTATTATTTTTTTTTTACTAGAAATGGCGGCGATCTGCGATTTTTATTGGGACTGCGACGTTATGGCGGACACATGGGACACATTTTTGGCGTCATTCACATTTATACTGCGATCGGTGCTATAAAAATGCACTAATTACTGTATAAATGTGAGTGACTGGCATTGAAGGGGTTAACACTAGGGGGTGAGGAAGGGGTTATATGTATTCCCTGCATAGTGTTCTAACTGTGGGGGGAGGGGGGGTGACTGGGGAGGTGACCGATCTGTGTCTCTATGTACAAGAGACACAGATCCGTCTCCTGCTCTCCAGAGACAGAACGCTGTCTTTATGTAAAACGGCAATGAGAGATGATCTATGAGATCATCTCTCATTGGCCGCACAGATCGCATCGCAAACGGCCACTCTGATTGGCCGTCCGCGGCGATCTGTGATTGGCTGTGTCCAAGGGACACGGGCAACACAGTGTTTCCCCGCAGCGCGATCTGGAGCGCGCGCCGGGAAGCAGCTAGTGACAAGCCGTCAATTGACGGCTTGTTGACAATTTAGATCTGCGCTAGAGCTGTCATTCGGCTGTAGCGCGGATCTCAACTAGTTAAATTTCCTTTCATGCGATTGGGTTTTCTTTGCAAAGTGAAGCTTTAATTCATTTACTAAGCTCTGGAGCAACTGCACTTGAGGAGTGTGACTGCACTTTGTAAAGCGCACAGTCTATTTGCCTTTAGTAAATAAACCCTAAAATGTCTCTAATGAAACATTATATTTTATCAGTGTTTGAAAATGACTCATACAGTAATTTGAAGGGTGGATGGAAAATGCGGTGCACTACAAGCATTTTAGAAGGTAACAAGTTGGTGAGTAAGACCTTAAAGGGGTTGTAAAAGTACATGTTTTTTTACCTTAAAGGGTCACTAAAGGATTTTTTTTTAGCTAAATTGCTTCCTTTACCTTACTGCAGTCCTGGTTTCATGTCCTCATTGTTCATTTTTGCTCTGATGTTGCTGTAATTCTTCTCTGTTCTGGACACTTCCTGGTTGTCTGTTTCCTGATGACCACAGTACAGGGAGTTTCTAGTTTCATGTTCCAAACCATCACTGCTCTATGGCTCTGTCCAGCACAGATGCAGGATAACATGCAAATACGAAACTAGATGCAAAAACGAAACTAAAAAACTACAGGCACATTATATGATTAAATTTTATTTATTTTTAATCATTTTTAAAAGGAATCAGTTACCTATTATGTCTCTATACCCTGTAAACAGTCATTTCAGCAAAAAAAAATGTTTCCTTTACAACTCCTTTAATGCACTCTATGCATTAAGGTGAAAAAACATCCATGTATTAGCAGCCCCCCAGCCCCCCCTGACCCCTCAAAAGTCCCGTGCCGTGAACATCTTCCCGGCTCATTCATTGGTTGATTTAAAGCAGCGTAGGCATTGGCTGTCAATCACATCCAATCATGGGGCACACCGGGGGCGGGGCCGAGTGATACAGTGAGCGGCTATGGCCACCGGTTTTATCACGGAAGCGCGCCTGCAAGCACTCAACACCACCCAACACCTCGCATTAAGGTGTTGAGTCCTTGCGGGGGGGGGGGGAGCCGAGACAGCCGCCAAGGGACCAAAGAAGACCAGGTTTGGGGCCATTCTGTGCAAAACGAACTGCACAGTGGAGGTAAGTATAACATGTTTGTTATTTAAAAAATAAAATACATTTTTTAGTGAGGTTCCCCGGGTTTGGGTTTTTGTTTTTTTCTGCAAAGCATGGTAATAGAGCTAGCTAGGTACTACTCACCTGCTAGCCGATTGTACGTCCGTCCGCTCTGTTTTAGTCTAGAAGAAATACTTATAAAAAAAAATTCAGGGCTTTGCCATCTTGCTTGTGGGCATTTTGAATCCCACAAGCAAACACTTCCTGGAATCCTCGTCACATGACCCGCTTCCCACGTCACGTGACACTCGGTGGTCTCCTATGAGTGTTGAAACGTCACTCCCAGGAGACCTTGCGGACAGCTTCCAATTACGCCTCGTCAGGGAAAAGGAGCGTCACGCCCACTCCCCACAGGGAAGAAGATCCGGAAGTGAGGCTGAAGACAGGTAAGTGTTCAGATAGGGAAAAAAAAGACAACGCCAAAGGCATGTTATAAGGCTGTAGACATGATTGCTATGAAGTTAAGTTTGAGGGTGAACCTCTGCTTTAACCTCCCTGGCGTTGTTCCCGTGTCTGACACGGGGTAAAAATTTGCTGCTACTATCGTTGATCCCGTGTCAGACACGGGCTCGCCTCGCAGAATCCAGAGACAGTTTACTTACCTTCTTCCTGGATCCAGCGATGCATCCCCGCTGTGTGAGCGAGCGGGTGCTCGCTCGATTCACACAGCGTCCCCGTGTGCCGCCGAGCTCCGTTCCCTGCGACGTTATGACGCACGGGGACGGAGAACGGCGCCAAATTCAAAAATGTAAACAAACACTATGCATACAGTACAATGTAATCTTATAGATTACAGTACTGTATGTAAAAAATACACACCCCCCATGTCCCTAGTGGTCTGCCCTGTGCCCTGCATGTCATTTTATATAATAAAAACTTTTCTTTCTCCCTGCAAACTGTAGATTGCCCATAGCAACCAAAAGTGTCCCTTTATGTAAAAAATGGTTTTAGATCAGCTAAAAAACAGCGATAATAAATTATAATCACTTGCAGAATTTAGCGATAGCGATCTGTGGGGAAATTCGTCATAAAAAAAAAAAATTATGACAGCAAAAATTCTGCAACTGAGCAAATTTCAGTGATTTTGATTTGATTACATTATTGAATAATTTTTACTATAATTATATTATTATTTGTTATAATTTTTTATAATTATTTATTATATTATAATTTTTAATAACAAAAAAAAAAAAAATCATACCCGGGATGCCTATTAGACTCTTGTTTAGATAGATTTAAGTAAGTACTTACTAAGAATTGCAGGCCTATAATACATAACACCACATTTCCTTGCAAAACAATTGCAACGCTTTTGGTACAAAATTCCAGACAGAATCATAACGCCAGGAAGGTTAAAGAAGAACAACTGAGAAAGAAAGAGGGATTCCAAAAAGAAGCAGTTCCTCCAAATAAGAGACCTTTGGGAGCTATGGCAAATTGGCATCATATAGCTACAGATCACTTATGGTATCTAGCACATTTAGAATATGTAGGTGAGATCAGAGTGACACAGGCAAAGTTTACTATTGTGAACAGGTAATGAATGACAGGTAATTATACACAGGAGGGAAAATGAGCAATGGGCCATAAATATGTTCCAAGCAGAACATTTTATATGGCTGCTCTTGAGCTTTAAATGAGTTGCATTGCCATAAAACTTTAATAATACATGTAGCAAGTATATCACTTCTTTACAGAACATGATACCCTGTCTCACTCCAATCTGTTCTGTGATAGGAAGAAAGCTTGGAAGGGTTTTGAAAAATGATGTTGGGGTTTAATGAATGAAAAACTATAAATAGCCAGACTGTGATCACATCAAAATGCTTTGCAGGCTTATATACCAGCAGACCTGGGGTCAATTGGTTCATAAAAAGTCAGCAGAATTCATAGGTGGGGTTATTTACAGGTGTTCTTACATTATTGGTCAGAATATATGAATTTTTCCAGCTATCCATCCAAGCTGCTTACTATAGCAGACAGTGTTAGATCTCAGCTCCGGCCCATATGTCTGCTTAACTGCGGATATTAAATTGGCCAGTATTTCATGGGCTGCTCGGCAGCCCTTGAGTGAATCTCTTGTTTTTTTAACGTGTCAGCAAAGCACATCTATGACTGTTAATAAGCAGCTTGGTATAGTTTTAATACTCTTTGCAATCTTTCTAGTCTGGAGGGAACACTGTTCTTTCTGCAAGGGAAATAAAGATATCTACAATTACTGTACAGCTTATGTGGTATGATATTAATAAGATGGGCATTTTAGTTTGATTCCATTCTACAACATGTATGTACTCACGTGAGACATGTTATATGTAATTACTTTTGGAAATATGAGCTCACATTCAAAGAGACTCCGGTACACCAATAATAAATCCTAGATTGTCTATAATAAATGAAAGACTCTGTAACCATTTTGGTTTAGATCTTTCAAAGAATGCAAATACATTTTAAATGTGTAGAATGCTATAAGTAGCCAACTTAAAGGGGCTTTCTACTATATGTATTTTTAAGGGATTCACAAAATTTTGAATAAGGTTGAAGGCAGAGCAGATCATACAAGAGGCAACCTAAGCAGAAGTTTAGGGCCCAATTATATTCTTCATGATACTATAGTAAGCCAGGGGATAGCATGATTGGTCAATGTTGTGCACCTGCCTGTCGTGTTACAAGAGTGAATGCAATTGTAGACTTTTGGGGGTTGATTTACTAAAGGCAAGTAGACTGTGCATTTTGTAAAGTGCAGTTGCATCCTGCAAGAGCAGTTGCCCCAACCAAAGCTTAGTGTCCCGGAGTGAACTGGCTGTGTTAGCCGGACGGCTACATATATTCACGTGGAAATTTTAATATTGACCATCTGTGAGCAGTGGGAGACTTATCGGATAGCGGATATCCTGCTACATAGACCCCTAGGCTGGGTAGAAAGCCATACGCCAGCAGAAGATCTCTGGTTGGGATCTTCCCCTTCGGTAAGAGGCAGTTTGTTTGGAAGGTGGAGGATTTCCTTTCTATCTTTGCACTATTCTACGGTTCCCTTTTGTTTGATGTCACCATTTATTTGAAGGAGAGCGGTATATTTTCAGTCATCAAATACCATCAGATGTGTCCTTTTCTTGAAAAAAGACATTGATTGATTTCTTCAAAATTTTTTCAACCTTTGATTTTTTTTCACTGGGACTCATATAATTAGATGTTTTCACGTCATTTGCGTGGCTTGTGCTTACTTTAATTAAATACCCATGAAAGAGACGGGGAGGGCAATGCTGCTATCTTACCTAGGGCCTCATTCCCCTGTAATTCATTTCTGGTTGGAAGTCCAAGTGGCCTGACCTGGAATTAAAAACAAAGAAAAAACAAAGAATTGTTCATTTTAAAGCCCATATGTAAAAAGCATTCATTTCACCTTGCTTTTCATTAGGAAACTTGGTTGCATTTACTTTGTAGAATGGGGGGATAAAAACATTCTGGATACAAGTATACCAAACAGTTGGTACTGTTCTGTTCAGAAATCTTCCTATTAATCCATTAAAAGCACTTCTTAAAAAAAAATAGTTGCAGGAGTCAATTCAAATTAGTGACTCACATATTTCCTGCTGCCAAAAGGACCATCTCAAACAGATGCAAAACGCTCATGCTACCCTTTAGGCAATTAAAAAACAGGGTCCCTTTAGGGGGTTTAAAAACTCATAGGGCCAGATTCAGAAAGAACTTACGTTGGCGTATCTGTTGATACACCGCGTAAGTTCTCGGATGCGCCGGCGTATCTTTTTTCTGTATTTAGAAAGCAAGATACGCCGGAATTTTGCTAAGATACGAGTGGCGTAAGTCTCTTACGCTGTCATATCTTAGTTGCATATTTACGCTGGTCGGTAGGTGGCGATTCCGTCGATTTACGCGTCAAATATGAAAATTAGGTAGATACGCCGATTCACGAACGTAGTTGCGCCCGGCATATCTATTTGCGTCGTTTCGTAAGGCAACGGACCGGCGTAAATTTACCCCTGCTATATGAGGCGGAGCCAATGTTAAGTATGGACGTTGGAACAGCCGTCGAATTTCACATCGTTTGCGTAAGCCGATTCAGAATGGGGCTGGGCGTAGGTTACATTCACGTCGAAAGCATTGATGATTTTGAGCATGCGCACTGGGAAACGTCCGTGGCTGACGCATGCGCAGTTCATTTAGCGCGTCATTTACGTGGGGTCACCATTCATTAACATACAACACGCCCACTACCAGCCTACTTTGAATTACACACGGTTATGCCGGCCCATTTACAATACGCCGCCGTAACTTAGGGCGCAAGTTCTTTGTGAATACGGGACCTGCAGCTCTAAGTTACGGCGGCGTAGTGTAAATGAGATACGCTACGCCGCCGGAAAGATGCGGCAATCTACCTGAATCTGGCCCATAGTCTTGAAGGAAAATAAATGTAAAAAGTTTAATTGTTAAGTTTAATTTAATTAATCTGGACTACCTGGGTGGGATTTATTTTTACCTTGAACCTTTTGCCCATGTTCACTCTGAGATGCGGGAATGAAGCTGTGCGAGTTCAGCTGAACTCGCATGATTTCAGTCCCGCATTTCAGTCCCGATTTCGGCCGCATTCTCCCTTTATGACAGTTCTCCTGCAAGATGGTTTATGTAGCCAGTCTCTGGTGAGTGAGTTAATAACTTGTATAGCGCTACAAATGTGAACTAAATCGCCTCAAGGCGCTTTGCATCCAGTGATGTCTTAATCCTTCAGAAGAGGTGGGTCTTAAGTTTTTTTTCTGAAGGATGTCCGTGGGTAGAGCGTTCCATAGCCGTGGTCCTTGGACTTCAAATCTACGTTCTCACTTCGATTTGTAGAGGGACTTTGGGATGTGGAGGAGGTTTTGGATGGTTGATCGGAGAATGTGATTGGGGGTGTAGTGTTTACTTTTCTCGCAGAAGAATTGTGGAGCGTTTCCTTGTGTGCACTTATGTGTGAGGCAGAGGGTCTTGAATGTAATCCGATCCTTTACGGTTAGCCAATGAAGGGTCCTTAGTGAAGGGGTGATGATTTCCCAGGTTTTTTTCCCGTTACCAGTCTTGCTGCCGTGTTCTGGACGACTTGTAGGTGCACAATCTGGTATTTAGGTATAGACCAAAACTTTTTTTAAGCCAGCCAAACCCTTTCTTTTTTGCTTGTGATAATGTTTGTAACATGTGCTTCAAGCTATCTGTTTGTGTGCCTTGTTTGCGTACCTGGATCTGCTCCCCATCCTATCTGCTAGTTTGGATTGCTATTTTGATAAGCTTGGATCAGATTTTGACTACGCCCAGAACCCAGCCTACCCTGAACCCTCACTGACCAGTTTGCCTGTCTGCCAACCTCAAGTACATGTTCACTGAACTCAGTTCTGATACCTGTTAGCTGCTCTCAGTTTTCCCCTGGCCCAGCATGGAAGCCAGGCACTATAGCATTGTATGTAAGACCTGGGCAGAACTGAGCACTGGTAGGCCTGCTTACCTTATGGGAAAGGGGGCTACTATAGGCAAAGAACACAGAAGCCAGCTATGATGCCTGACCACCTACACTAGGGGTGAGGCGGCGTACACACGACCGAGGTTCTCGCTAGAAACCAGCGAGAACCTCGCTGGAAGCTGCATTCCAGCGAGAACCTCGGCCGTGTGTACGCTCTCGGTGAGCATCCCGTCGGGAATGCCGTCGAGCAGAAATAGAGAGCATGTTCTCTATTTGCTCGACGGCCCGCCTGGATGAATGGCTGGTTGCCATTCCCGACGGGCGGGTCGCCGAATCTGACGGCCGGCAGAGAACATCGACGGGCGGAACGATGTGTTCTGCCCGTCGAGGTTCTCTGCCGTGTGTACGCGGCTTAAGTGTGTCAGCAGGTTCTTGGAATGACGTGTGTATCATTCAGGGTGACAGTACATATAAAGAAACATTGTTACAATGATTAAAGTAAAATAAACAATTACCATCCAATACATATTAGTATAGTTGTGGTATTTGAGACAGGACTTGCAAATGGTGGCTTTTTTGTGGATTTTTTAAATGTTTACTTATGTTTTTATTATCTTAATCTATCTGGATTTTGTGTTGCAAGACTTAAAATTACATTTTAAGAGTTAGCTGTAATCAAGATTGTCCTAACTTTTTGATGCACAAAGACATGATGTTGACAAGCCAGAAGTACCTGCCTGTTCGTACATTTCTATTCCAAAAGTCAATTTACCAAAAGCTATTTTTTGTTTAAAAAAAATAAAACACCTCTTACTGTGCCATATATGTTAGGTTCAACAAATAGAATTGTCATATCTTTAGACATGAATTGTAGATATCTGACATTAAATATAATCTTGGACTGTCTATTTTTATTGAGCCTTTCCCATTGTATTTTGTGAAACACAAAAATCATTTCTCTGAACAAACACTTCTTGGATCTGCCAAAGATTCTACATCAGTGAAATAAAGGTTAGACATCAAAACATTCTTGCCTGACCAGATTCACTACTTGCATTTCTGCAATGCAATAAAAAAGTAAACAACATTATAAAAAATATTATATAGAAATATAAAAAATAGCGAAACAAAATTCAAGACCTAACACGTTATATTGCCTGCTTTGTATGTTTTACAAATCAAGGTGATTATTCTTTTTACTGATATCCTAAAAGGGAAGTACATTATGTAAAGATGTTTATTAGGTATGGCCTGGGCACCCATAAACAGATGTGCTATGGAAGCTTTGCACAAAAAAAGGCAAATAGAGGACAAAGGATTGTTCACAAGAATTGACTTCTTGCAGACAATATTTTCCCCATTGTTGACTTAAAATGCCTTGTTCCATACTTTAGTTCTCTGTTTAGGCAGTCATCTTGGTAGATGCAGGACATTACTTTCTCATCTTACAACTGCCCCCTTATGACTGGTAGAGATAACTGAGCAAAGTTTGGATCACTGGATTCTGCAGAAGTTAGCAGGAATTCCATAAATCCTGGACATTGTGCTTGAAATCCTCTGGAGTATATGGTGCTGGTTTTTTTTTCTGGCCTTTGCCCAGCTCAGTTTGAAAGATTTTATTAAAAAAGGCAAAGGTCCAAGTGTAAAATAGACCTAAATATCACATTAGAACTGGAACAATTGACCCAAATATGGGAAACTACTAAACCATCATTGCAAAATGTTCTAGCTCCAAAAACAAAAATAACAAGGTAATATACTGTAGGTACTATCTAGGCCAGGGGTCTGCAACCTTTAAGACATAAAGAGCCACTTGGACCCGTTTCCGAAGGAATAAAAAAAACCATTGCGACATTTAAAACAAATATTACACTGCATATATTGTTTCTTACCCTAATGCTATATACAGGATCGTGCAGTCAGCTGTCAATCTGAAGAAAAAAAAGGACTGTGGAGGTGGAATCTTATCTGATATTGTACAGTATGGCATGTGGAGGTGGAATCTTATCTGATATTGTACAGTATGGCATGTGGAGGTGGTCTTATCCGATATTGTACAGTATTGCATTTGCTGGGCATGTGGAGGTAGAATCTTATCTGACATTGACAATATCAGATAAAATTCCACCTCCACATGCCCAGCAAATGCAATACTGTACAATATCAGATAAGATTCCACCTCCACATGCCCAGCAAATGCAATACTGTACAATATCGTATAAGATTCCACCTTCACATGCCCAGCAAATGCAATACTGTACAATATCAGATAAGATTCCATCTCCACATGCCCAGCAAATGCAATACTGTACAATATCGGATAAAATTCCACCTCCACATGCCATACTGTACAATATCAGATAAGATTCCACCTCCACATGCCCAGCAAATGCAATACTGTACAATATCGGATAAGATTCCACCTCCACATGCCCAGAAAATGCAATACTGTCAATATCAGATAAGATTCCACCTCCACATGCCCAGCAAATGCAATACTGTACAATATCGTATAAGATTCCACCTCCACATGCCCAGCTAATGCAATACTGTACAATATCAGATAAGATTCCACCTCCACATGCCCAGCAAATGCAATACTGTACAATATCGTATAAGATTCCACCTCCACATGCCCAGCAAATGCAATACTGTACAATATCAGATAAGATTCCACCTCCACATGCCCAGCAAATGCAATACTGTACAATATCGGATAAGACCACCTCCACATGCCATACTGTACAATATCGGATAAAATTCCACCTCCACATGCCATACTGTACAATATCAGATAAGATTCCACCTCCACATGCCCAGCAAATGCAATACTGTACAATATCGGATAAGATTCCACCTCCACATGCCCAGCAAATGCAATACTGTCAATATCAGATAAGATTCCACCTCCACATGCCCAGTAAATGCAATACTGTACAATATCGGATAAGATTCCATCTCCACATGCCCAGCAAATGCAATACTGTCAATATCAGATAAGATTCCACCTCCACATGCCCAGCAAATGCAATACTGTACAGTATCGGATAAGATTCCACCTCCACATGCCATACTGTACAATATCAGATAAGATTCCACCTCCACATGCCCACAAATGCAATACTGTACAATATCGGATAAGATTCCACCTCCACATGCCCAGCAAATGCAATACTGTACAATATTGGATAAGATTCCACCTCCACATGCCCAGCAAATGCAATACTGTACAATATTGGATAGGATTCCACCTCCACATGCCCAGCAAATGCAATGCTGTACAATATCGGATAAGATTCCACCTCCACATGCCCAGCAAATGCAATACTGTACAATATCAGATAAGATTCCACCACATCAGTCAGTGCGTGTCACACTACTCCACCTCCACAACATGCCCAGCCCCAGCCCTAGACTAGGCCGCCCCCCCCACTCCCAGACACTTACAAGTTCCAATCCTCCACACATGCATGATGCCGCTCCTCACCTGCGCAGGGCCACGGTCGGTGCACTGCTGCTAAGCTGGCTGACTATGATCCGGACCAGTGGAGCGGAGCCTCCGCGGGGGGGGGGGGGGGTTGTCAGCGGCTGTCGGCTGAGGTGAGGTGAGCCAGACTCGCAGGCAGGCGGGAGACTCCAGGCGCGTGCATGCGCCAGTGGCAGCGCGGCCACTCACGATCAGGACAGGCCAGCTCTGTGGCCACATGACCCGGCCGCCGACGCCATGACTCAATCACAGGCCGGCTCAGGCCTGTGGCCACATGACCCCGGTAATACAGGAGCCGCGGCAAAGATTCAAAAGAGCCGCATGCGGCTCCGGAGCCGCGGGTTGCCGACACCCGATCTAGGCTGTCTAACTTTTCTTCCAGGCATTCGGGGTACTGCTTCTGTGGATGCTCAGAACCACTTATATACTGTATGCACATGCATGGTTGATGTGCCCGATTCTCCATACTTTGTGGACCCAAGTTTATGACATGTTGCCAACTATATTTAAGGTTAACATTCCACCAACCACAGATAAAGCTCTGTTAAACCTGAAACTAGATGGGCTCACAAAATGCTCACAAACGGAGGACACATATCCTCTGCTCCCCGCCAAGACATTTCCTGCCCCAGTATGTGCAGTAAGCTCCTACCCTATCTGTCACTGAAAACTAGTTTATTCAGGGAAGCCTACCCCACCTACACCTAAGAACTGTACTTGAGTAGGGATGAGCCGAACACCCCCCCTCCCCCCATCTTTCGGTTCGCACCAGAACCTTCAAACGGACCAAACGTTTGCGTGAACATGTAGAATGCCATTGATGCCTATGGGACTCGCACGTTTCAAATTCAAAAGTGCTCATTTTAAACTCTAATATGCAAGTTATTGTCGTAAAACGTCTTTGAGAACCCAGGTCTTGGCCCAGGGAACATGTATCAATGGAAAAAAAAGATTTAAAAACGGTTGTTTTTTTCAGGCTTACCCGTCCTTCACTGTGGCGGCGTCATCGATCGTGTGATCCCTTATACAGGGAATCGCAATCAATGACGTCACACCTACAGCCACACCCCCTACAGTTGTAAACACTCATTAGGGAACACTTAACACCTACAGCACCCCCTTGTGGTTAACTCCCAAACTGCAAATGTCATTTTCACAATAAACAATGCAATTTAGATGCATTTTTTGCTGTAAAAATTACAACAGTACCAAAAATGTGTCAAAATTGTCCGAAGTGTCCGCCATAATGTCGCAGTCACGAAAAAAAATGCTGATCGCCGCCTTTAGTAGTAAAAAATAAATAATTACTAAAAATGCAATAAAACTATCCCGTATTTTGTAAACGCTATAAATTTTGCGCAAACCAACCGATAAACGCTTATTGCGTTTTTTTTTACCAAAAATAGGTAGAAGAATATGTATCAGCCTAAACTGAGGAATTTTTTTTTATATATATTTTTGGGGATATTTATTATAGCAAAAAGTAAAAAATGTAGCATTTTTTTCAAAATTGTCGCTCTATTTTTGTTTATAGCGCAAAAAAAACGCAAATACCACCAAAAGAAGGCTCTATTTATGGGGAAAAAAGGACGCCAATTTTGTTTAGGAGCCACATCGCACGACCGCGCAATTGTCAGTTAAAGCGACGCAGTACTGAATCGCAAAAAGGGCCTTGGTCCTTTAGCAGCATTTTGGTCCGGGTCTTAAAGGGTTAAATAGCACAATCACCTGCCTTCCAGTAAATTAGGAAGAACTGATCTAGCTAAACGATACAGTGTATAAATATATGTACAACACCTGGGATGTATATATATCCTCTACACACTGTAACATTAACTGACTAGCCTGCCTGCTCTATCTACCTGCAAAAATGACACACTATCTGTCTCTCTCTGTTCTCTCTAACCAGCGCTGCAACACACTACACAAGGCTGACCTGCAGGCGTCCTTTTATAGTGTGGGGCGTGTACTAAACCCCCTGAGCCATAATTGGCCAAAGCCACCCTGGCTTTGGCCAATTATGGCTCTCTGTTTTTTGCAATCTGTGATTGGCCAAGCATTGCGGGTCATAGTGCATGCTTGGCCAATCATCAGCCAGCGATGCCGCAGTGAATTATGGTCTGTGAAATGTAACTCGAATTTGGCGAGAACGACCCGTTTTGTTTGTATTTCGACGAACAATCGAACATACGATGTTCGAGTCGAACATGAGTTTGACTCGAATATGAAGCTTATTCCTATACTTGAGTCACCTCCATCAGATCATCCCCCGCAGCTAGTACCTTTTATAACAATTTCCCCTCCCTTTAGATTGTAAGCTCCATGAAACAGGTCCCTCCTTTATAAATCCTCAATAATAATATTTTCAATCATCATACTATGGTCTTCTATATACCGCAAGGATATTTTTGTACTTTAAAATTTCACCCAGTTCAAGGACACTTTTTCAACTTTGATACAAAGCAAAGAGATGTGATACTGCACTTTGCTGATTTAATGGAAGAAAACCTGGAACAAAAGGTTTCCAGGTACCTTGGTGGACTTCAAATGCCAATATATAGAAAGAAAGGTAACAACACCCAATTACCTAATATTAGCTTCAGGCAATTTTGTACTCACCCACTATTTCACCTAAGGAGTTTTTACTTTTCTGAGCTTGGAAATAAACCAGAACATTCTTTACTAATACCATTTTAAATCTACCCGCTTAGACTTTTTTCATAGATGCTTTATATTTTACTTTTCAATATTTTTTGTGATATCAAATTACTAAAACACTATGTCCCTTGATGGCCTTTTAAGAAAGGGCGATCATTCAGTAGCTAGCTGCACCACAGTATATGTGAGATTACGCACTAATATGTATTTTCCACTCCACTGCTGTCAGCCACAATTTTAGGTTCTGTTGTAAATTCCTATCTCTTAAATCTATAGGGACTATATTGCCTTTACTTTCATTATTTTCATACACAGAAAGTAAAATGTTTTGTGTGAATACTTCCAATAAACTGCATGTACAAAAAGGATTAACTGGACGTTCTGTGTAACCAGAAAGAAAAGCTGTCAAAATGCCCAGTAACAATGATATAAATTGGCTTGAAATATGTTTTCTTCCCAGCCTGGGTATATAATTTTCATCTAACATTACTTATTAATTCTGCCTTAAATATTCCTGCTACTGTTCTGACCACAACACATTTGTTTTTCAGTAAGTAAAACTACAAATTGCTTTACTAGTCTGATGTTAGGATTCCGTCCTAATTAAACCATTTATTAGTAATTAGTATTTTCTTTTTCATATTTTATGGTTTGGATGATGGTAATATCAGAATGTTCTGAAAACAAATTTAGAATTAGAGATTAGTAAACTGATTCATGGTTTGGTAAATCTGTTGGGTTTAGCGAATCTCATATCTTTCTCAGCAAATGAAAAAAAAAATCATTGGAATGTGTGACTGTAGATTTGTCCGAGGGTAAGCTTTTGCATTCAGGGGATCAGGATTCACGAATGGAAGCCTGCTCTGCGCATAATACAATCCTACATGCATCATAGAATTTAGAAGATTCAGGATTTGTTAAAAAATATGAGATTTTCATTTGAGTGTACTTAGCATATTTAAATTATATATTTCGTTATTTATTGATAACAGATATAGTATGCTGAGCTTTATGTAGTACAATGAATCATTCATATCGGTCCCTCCCCAGCCGAGATTATAATGTCTCTACTAGTGATGAGCCAAACATTCTTGGGTTCAGATTGAGGCAGGTTTGACAAACATTATCCGCTTGCCGACCGCCCACCGTAGTTTTACGGCGGCAAGTCGACTCGGTTGCGCGGAATCACGTAATATTATGTGATTTTGCATTTCAGCCACTAGGGGCGCCACCCCTGCTCGCCCCTGGTGCCGACGCGCGTGCCCGACAGGCGCGATCACCGCCGGGCACTCGCAATCGCTCGTTACAGAGCGAGAACTGGGAGCTGTGTGTGTAAACACACAGCTCCCGGTCTTGTCAGGGGGAGAAATTACTGATCGCATGTTCATACAATGTATGAATAGCGATCTGTCATTTCCCCAAGTCAGTCCCACCCCCACTTCAGTTAGAACACACCAAGGGAACATAATTAACCCCTTCCTCGCCCCCTAGTGTTAACCCCTTCCCGGCCAGTGACATTTTTACAGTAATCAATGCATTTTTATAGCACTGATCGCTATAAAAATGCCAATGGTCCCAAAAATGTGTCAAAAGTGTCCGAATTGTCCGCCATAATGTCGCAGTATCGATAAAAATCGCAGATCGCGCGCCATTACTAGAAAAAATGCCATAAAACTATCCCCTATTTTGTAGATGCTATAACTTTTGCGCAAACCAATTACTAAACGCTTATTACGTTTTTTTTCTGAAAAATATGTAGAAGAATACGTATCGGCCTAAACTGAGGAAAAAAATCGTACTTTTTATATACCGTATTTTTCGGACCATAAGGCGCACCGGATTATAAGGCGCACTATCATTGAGCACCTGTTAACAGTTTTTTTCCATACATAAGGCGCACCGGGTTATAAGGCGCACGCAAGTAAAGAAAATGAATGCACATACCTCTGTCACACGCAAGCGCCAGCTCCGAAATGCCGTCGCATTCCAGTGACGTCACCATGGCTCACGCTGCGCCCCATGCCTCGCTTTCAACAGTGTCACCATACCAGCTAGTTCCATTGCTATACGGACGGTTCGACATAGAAGGGCATAGGAGCATTTTACAGCTTACATCTGGTGCGGAACGACGTTACAGTAGAGACTATTTCCATGATCTACATGCCGGGTCTCTACTATTTACATGTAAGTGGATGCTGTAAACCTATGATGTATGTCTGTAATGCTCAACACAACCATACATAAGGCGCACCGCATTATAAGGCGCACTGTCGATTTTTGAGAAAATGAAAGGATTTTAAGTGCGCCTTATGGTCCGAAAAATACGGTATTTTTGGGGGATATTTATAACAGCAAAAAGTAAAAAATATTTTTTTTTTAAATTGTCGCACGATTTTTTATAGCGCAAAAAATACCACCAAAAGAAAGCTCTATTTGCGGGAAAAAAAGGATGCCAATTTTGTTTGGGAGCCACGTCGCATGACCACGCAAATGTCAGTTAAAGCGATGCAGTGCCGAATCGCAAAAAGTGCTCTGGTCAGGAAGGGGGTAAATCCTTCTTGGGCTGAAGTAGTTATTAAAGTTCAGGGGTTGAATGCAAACATCATTGTCAATGGGATCAGAATGTGATATTTTTCAAACAAATTGCATAGGGGGGCTGGGAACTGCCCTTGGGGACAGGTACCAAATCAATCATTTATTTTTATTTTTTTAAACCAGTTTGCCTGGGAACAGCAATTTACATAATGCTTAAAGTAAAACCTTAAAAATGCAAATTTTCTTTTAAGAAACATTCAAGGGGGATGCCCTGACACTGCCTATAAGTGGCAGGTCTGTGCGATATATAAAACCTATTAAAGCAAAGCTGACTTTTTTTTAAAGAAAGAATTGTGTTTAAAATGACAGCTCGCAGCTGCTTTGTTCTGATTGTAAACAAAGCGACCAGGGATTCCTTTCATTAACCTCCCTGGCGGTGATCCTGAGTCAGGCTCGGGGTGAAATTTCAGTACTATAATAGCGGTAATCCCGAACCCGACACGGGATTGCATCGCAGTATCCAGAGTTACTTACCTTGTCCTTTGGATCCTGTGATGTCTCCCCGCTGTGTAAGTGAGCTGTCTCCTTACTTGATTCACACAGTGCCCCTAGTGCCGCCGAGCTCCGTTCCCTGTGACGTTACGACGTACAGGGGGCGGAGATCAGTGCCAAATTAAAAAAAGTAAAAACACAGTGCACATACAGTACACTATAATCTTACAGATTACAGTACTGTATAACATAATTACACAACCCCTTTGTCCTTAGTGGTCTGTCCAGTGACCTGCATGCACTTTTATATTATAAATAAAATAAAAAATTCTGCCTGGAACCTGTAGATTGTCCATAGCAACCAAAAAGTGTCCCTTTATGTCAAAAGTGGATTTAGAGCAGCTAGAAAACAGCGATAATAAATTAGAATCACTTGCAGAAGTGAGCGATAGTGATTTGTGGGGAAATTCATTATCAAACACTGAAAGTAATGATAGTGACAATTCTGAAACAGAGCAAATTTCACTGTTTTTGATTTGATTACATTATTAAATAATTTTTATTATTATTATTTGTTATACTTATTTATAGTTATTTATTATATTATAATTTATGATTTTGTGTTTCAAACTTTATCATACCTGGGATGTCTACTAGACTCTTGTTTGGACAGATTTAAGTGTGTTATTCTTAAGAATTGCAGGCCTAAAATATAAAAGGCCAAATTTCCATGCAAAACAATTGTACCGCTTTCAGCATCAAAAATCGGACATAATTATACCGCCAGGGAGGTTAAAACCAGTCCATTATCTTACATGAGGGTCTGGTATAGATGTTAATCAATTCCCTACCCACCCATTGTCAAATGACATCCACAGATGGGATCTCCCATCCTTGGTGGATGTCATATGACATCCTGGGCTTCCCCGCCGTCTAGGGGGCACACGCGCACCACCAGCTGAGTAGGGGGTAAATTCTTCCGGGGCTGGTTAAGTGGTAATAGGGTCCCCCAGAAAAAAAAAATATTATATATTTTTGTTAATAAGTTGGGGCATTATGTACCTCTTATTCATTCAAAGAGGGCTTTTCGATCTTGATGAGCCCCCCACAGACAGACCTCCACAAACACAGAGCGAGGGTTGTGCGGAACCATGGTGTCAAGGTGCTTTTCCAGGGGGCATTGTTAACAAGTGGAAAGTTGTCATGTTGTCATGAAAGTTGTCTTGAACAGGTAAATTTCAAGTCCCACTGTCATACAGACAAACATAAGGGTTATTTTAGAAAAATGCATAGGTAGCTTTTGATAAAAACATGCAAGAATGTGATTATTCAAAAACAAATGTAAATAACGGAATTTGACCTGACATTATCTTCCCACAATCCACTGTACCATAGAGTTTAGACTGGGATAGGGAGAAGCAGCATAAGCAGCCAATCAGTTGTATTTCATGAGCTAACAAAAAGCATGAGGAGAAAACTGAATGACAGAGTAATAAGCTCATCAGTCTGCTGGTGCTCCTTTATTGTCCAATTGCCAGGCTGTCTATCAGTACTATGTGAATCTTAAGAATCAGTGGATAAAAATACAAATCCCTTGACAGGTAACACAACGCTCATATATGTGTTTCATTGTATTTAGCAGTTTATCTGGAGTTCTGCTTTAATTTCTATTGGAGAGAATATATTTTAAGGATTAAGAGTATGCAGTAAAAAACAATACGAAAAACAACAGCAAACATGGATTTATGGAAAGCCCAATTTTTCAAAGTAAGCAGAAATTAGGGACATACTTAAACATTTAATGTGAAAATGGCTTAATTGATGTTTAGGCACTTTATTACACGTTAAGCTACATTAAGCCATTTTCACAATAAATGTTTTAGTATGTCCCCAGAAATTAAGGCAAATGGATGGCTGTGTAAGAAATCCGTAATTAGGTAAAGTTTGTGAAAAAGCTTCTTTAGTGGTAGCTATTGTGTACATTAAATTTCAAAGGTTTATAAATCTGTACATTTGCAGAAAGCTGAGGTAAATGTTGCACTCAGAGTCATAATTAATGATTTGTACTGACTGGTCTGAGGTTGTAAGCAGTGTACCCTAAGGTTCAGTATATTTATTTTCTAACTTATGTAGAATTAATAAAGAGTACAATTTCTGTGCTAGCACATGACACAAAGCTATATTAATAAAATACAGCCTTTAGAAGATGCCTTTAACTTACAGACTCATCTGGATTCACCAGCTGATTAGGCAACACATGGAAAGTAAAGTAGGCTACACACAAGAAGGCATAATACAATCAAGGTAGGGTAACACTGAGTGAACTTATAATAGCGCCAATCTGCAGCTAACCAAACTCGGGACTTGGGAAGCAAGTTAATCTGTTGCCCCTGTACAAAACAAAATCAATACCTCATCTTAGAATTGCATGCAGTTCGGTTTTGGACTCCCCTTCACACAAAAGTATTTTGTGGAAATGGAAAGAATGCAAAGAATCCCAACTATATCAGTAAGGGGCACGGATGACTTCAGCTAATATAAAAGTTTTGCAATCTTGAAAGTGTTGAAATCTTTTACCTTTAAAGAGGAAGTAAACCCTGATGGGTTTCACTTCATCTTTTGTTCCCTGCAAAGTAAAAGCATAATTAGGTAGTATGTATTGATTACTAGCCCATTATGTACCACTTACTTGCAAAGCCTGTGATGTCCCCGATGTCCCTGCTGATGGCTGCGTCCATCTTTACCCCTCTTCTTTCCGGGGGCCGTGGACTCTGGCTCTGTGAATGTCCAGAGTCACGTGACGTCACTATCGCACATGCGCGCAGGAGCCGACGGTCACAGCACGTTGCTGAGGAAATGGCACATGCATATATGGCAAATATCTCTTAAACCTGCACTGTTTTGAGTTTCCAGTACCTACAGGTAAACCTTATTATAGGCTTACCTGTAGGTAAAAGTGGTATGTAAGGTTTACAACCACTTTAATAAGAAGTTAAAAGGACATATATTAACCATGTACGACAATTTAAAAGGTCCTTATGGTAAATTAAGTTAAAAGTTATTACATTTAAGATTACCTCTAAGAGCACTCTTTGTGGTTAATGCCGCGTACACACGATCACTTTTTGTGATGAAAAAAAACAACATTTTCAAAAACGTCATTTAAAATCACCGTGTGTGGGCAAAACGTTGTTTTATGTCTTCAAAAAAACGACCAAAAAAAAATTCGAACATGCTTGAATTTTTTGTGTCGTTTTTCAAAACATTGTTTTTTGTGTCATAAAAAGTGATGGTGTGTGGGCAAAACGATGTTGAAAACGATGTTTTTAAACCCGTGCATGCTCAGAGGCAAGTTATGAGACGGAGCTTCAATGGAACAGAGTGCCGTCGAACGTGGTGTACGTCACCACGCTTTGCTAGAGCATTTTGGAGAAACAATGGTGTGTATGCAACGTCGTTTTGGAAAATGAAGTTTGAAAACTGTTGTTTTGTTTCATCACATGAAACGTCGTTTTTTTTCATCATTAAAGGTGATCGTGTGTACGTGCCATCGGGGCAAAAGGGTTTACAATGGAACTTCACTCTCCCAATCAATATTGACTACTTTTAATAAGGGCTGCGGAAATAGTAGTGGCGCAAGAAGGGAGATGTGGACAATATGGGGCGAGATGTGGACATTACGGGGGAGATGTGGACATTACGGGGGAGATGTGGACATTACCGGAAAAATGTGGATATTACAGTATGGGGAGATGTGGACATTACGGGGGAGATGTGGATATTACAGTATGTGGGGAGATGTGGACATTATGGGGGAGATGTGGATATTACAGTATGTGGGGAGATGTGGACATTACGTGGGAGATGTGGATATTACAGTATGGGGAGATGTGGACATTACGGGGGAGATGTGGATATTACAGTATGTGGGGAGATGTGGACATTACGTGGGAGATGTGGATATTACAGTATGTGGGGAGATGTGGACATTACGTGGGAGATGTGGATATTACAGTATGTGGGGAGATGTGGAC
The DNA here is from genome assembly GCA_029574335.1 of Rana kukunoris. Taxonomy (NCBI): domain Eukaryota; kingdom Metazoa; phylum Chordata; class Amphibia; order Anura; family Ranidae; genus Rana; species Rana kukunoris. The sequence continues at coordinate 505,139,030 of CM056050.1, read as the reverse complement.
ATTACGTGGGAGATGTGAATATTACAGTATGTGGGGAGATGTGGACATTACAGTATGGGAGGAGATTTGGATATTACAGTATGGGGGGGAGAGTTTAATTAAAAGAATTGTAAAAACTGTGCGTTATAATTAATCAAGATTAGTCGATTAATCGATTAAAAAAAATGATTAATTGAACACGAAAATTTTAATCAGTAACAGGCCTATTTTTAATCCTTATGCTGCTAGCATTAGTAAATAGATAGGGAAGTATATCATATTTAGTTTTTTAAACTTGTTTAATATTTCTTCAGTTACTTCCTACTTTCCAGGCCTAGGTAAATGATTTCATACATCCCACGAGTCTTCAGGAGGGGAAGAGGGGTTTGCTCAGCTAAGCACTCTCTTCTGCATGCATGCTTAAGCTAAGGGCAAATCGATTTCAGGGAGCAAATGCTACATGCATCATCTGCCCTTACTCAAGATGGCCATGGCTAGAAATGCTAGGGGGTGTTTTTTCAAAGTCATTTCTCAACAAAATCAAGCATGGAGACAATGGATGGGATTTTTTTTTTTTATATTAAAAAGGAATTAAATTGTGTTTTCTTTTTGTGGTGCTCAGATGAAGTGAAGATCCAATTTAAGCATACATGGAAAGTATACTTTACCATAAGACCTGTAAATATGGGGAATAGACTCCTAAATGACCTGGTCCCAGATAAAACAGATTGTTTCAAAGAAGGGTTGATTGTATTTTTGCAAAATCTAAACAGCTACTCCTATTTATAAGAAATAGGATTGTAGAATGTTGACCCGACATTCTGATTTGTTTCCCTTTCAGAGAAAAAGCACCACTCTTTAGAAGTGTTTCCTCAAAGATCAACATCAGGTTTAGAGTTCTGAGGATAAAAGTTTTTGTAGCTTGAATTTTTTTATCCTAACTATGTATATGTATCATATTCCTGTTTGGCCAGAAATTAGTTGTGTATAATTACAAAGTGCCTTTTTTTGTCAGTTTTTGCTAAAACATTCCCCGGGACAAAAAGCAAAATCCCATGAATTTAATCTTGATGAGCTCTGATCGGGATGAGGGTCCCAAAATCAGGATTGTCCCAGGACAAGCAGGACTGTTGGCAAGTATAAAAAAAAGGCAAAAGTCATACATTAGGGTATATATTTACTTTAACCCAGATATATTCCTTGTCTCTGGAAATATTACTAGTTGTCAGTGCAATTAATACAATAATAATTTCGGAATTGTAGAATTGTAGACGTAACACAATCAGCCATTATAATAATAAAGGCTTTTAAAATTAATAGTTATATTCAACAAAAAAAAGCTAATTTAATTAATTAATTTAATAAACATACCGTTAATGGGTAAGTAATGCTCTATGGTCTTCCAAGATTATATTGGGCATTATGAACTACTGTACACCACCTTAAAAGTATTTTCATTTCAATTGTGTTTATTAATGAAAAACACATGTCACATTAATATAACTGCCCACAGACATATTTATTAATCATGATCACATTTTACGCATTCCTGATGGGATTTTTCCTGGAAAGCATCAACAGATGTAACAATGGTAACACAGAAATTAAGCATAAAGGGAATGCATTCTGCTGCACCAGTCTCTGAAAATTTTAATTAGCATGAAATATATAGAATTAATAAATCCTTAGCACACCTAAGGATCATCTATAATTAAAAGTATACTCAGGATGAGGAGCTTTACATTTTTAGAGTCAGGTATTTTTTTAAATAGCATTAGGTGTTTTAGCACTGCATTATAGTGTTTACATACACTAAATTGCAAGCTATTTTTTGTTTTCTAAAAATGTTACAACCTGCCCCACACAGAACTGGATGCAAAAATACTCACCACACCAGGTTTCATCATATATTTTTACTGGAGTTCCAATTAAGTCAAACTGATGTGGCGTTTCCTATTCTGTATATCAACTTAATAAAGATGATCTTTGTGCATCTGAAACCTAACATTGGTCATTGGGGAAACCCGCATCCAATTCGCATAGGTGTGAACCCAGCCTTACTTTCTATCCAACACACAAAAAGTAAGAGGAGACTTGTCCTCAGCAAAGGATTTCCCCTCTTATACAGCCGACACAACAACAGGTTTCTCTAGTGGAAGATTCACCCTCAACTTCTGTTCATGTGATGAATTAAAACATTTTAAATTTCCTATTGCTTTCTCTCCTAGTTAAAGTGATCACTTGGACTAAAAGTGAGAGCATCATGTTACACTTGCATTGTTGTGTTTGCCTTTTAATAATTTTGTCCCTTCCTCACTCCGTAGCTAGCAGATGCTCTGTATACTTTGTCGCACCTCTGTATACCTTGTCGCACCCCCTTTTCAATCTTAAGTTTATGTTCTCAGCACATGTAATTGCTGGAGCTAAACATACTATGATTTTTTGTCCTACCTGATGTTCTTCTGTGAAGATCCACACAAGTAAACAGTTAAAGCTTCCTACAATCTGCAAGATGCCTGTCAGGAAGACTCTGTCACAAGACAGAATAATAGCTGCAGAAGAATCCCTATTCCCCTGAATGCCTGGCTAGCACGTTAGCGAGTGCTAATGTGCAAACATATGCGCGGAAATGTGAATGCATATGCACATGCGCAAATGTACGCGGTGCATTCTGTGACAGATAAGGGTGACAAATGGGCTATTTAAGCTGGATCAGCACCCAGGATCAGTGCTGTCCTGTCTACAGCATTCTGTGCATAGCCTGTTTCCCGTTACCTGCATCTGCTCTTGAAGTATTGACCTGGCTTGTTCCTGACTATTCCTGTTTTCCACCTGCATCAACCTTGGCTTGTCCTTTGACCATTCTCCTGCCACCGCATCTGTACTTGATCTGATTGTTTTGTGCATGACCCAGGTTGTCTGGCTCTGTTAGGTTCCAGTCCCTCCAGAGCTACCAAGTTGCTAACACCTGTCCAGCTACCTTTGGGACCTGCTCTTCTGCTAAGTACCAGCCTGTTCTGGCTGACTACTGGATCAGCAGCCCAACAGCAAGCACGTTTACCAGCACTCATGTGACTCTGCACTCCTGCATTACCTGTATACTCTACTAGGGGTCCCAAGTCAGAGGTGCAAGAAAGGCCTTCCTCTACATAAACGAGACTCTACCCACCAGGTACGTGACAATGCAATTTGGATGGAGTCACTGTCTGCCAATGCTGCTGAGATTGTAAGTTATAGCTATCTCACCACAACTGGATCAGTTGATCACATTTGCAATGCAATGCAATTAGGGAAGCATAACAGAGTGTGCATTTCCCCAGCAGGTACACAAATAGCAATAAAAAAACTGAAAAATGTTACAACCTTTCTAACACTATCCAAAAACTAGAAAAACATTTAGGTTTTACATACACTTTAACTATTTTCAAGTTTGAAGGTAAAAAGGCTACTGATAGCTGTATAGGACCCAAAGGCTACATGGTGGATAATCCTGCATTACAATAACAGCAATCAGCCGTCAGCTAAACTAATGATCATAAGAAGACCTTACAAAAGGGTGGTAAACATAACAGTGTTACAACATTTGTCATAACGATATCATCTTGCACATCCCAATGATATCATTAGTCCTACCAGTCACAAGAGACCTGAACACTCAAAGCATACTAGGAGAAAGAGCCATTGAAGAGAGACAGCACTTCAAATGAATATTTGCAGTATGTGAAACACTACAAATATGGTTGTGCAAGAAGTTTGTGAATCTGTACGGGTTATGTGGATTTTTGCAAAAATGGATTCTAAAATACAACATATAACAGTAAATAATAAAGGAAACCCTATTTTAAACCAACAAAACACATCACATGTATCAGTGCTTAAAAACACCAAATATAATGACAGTGAACAAGCTGAATTGATAAAAACCATTGATATGTTAAAATGGTTGTAAGTCCTTGCATATAGTCTTTGACATGACTAACCCCTGGTCATACAGTACACATAAATTAAACACATTCTTCTGCATAAGTTGTACCTGGCTGTTTATTTACAGCCCTCTCTCCTCTACTTCTCCCTAAAAATGCACAGATCAAAAGAGAGCTGTGTGTAATCTAATTACCAAACACCAGCAAGATAGAATAAACCACAGAGGGGGATAACTTCTTAACAGGTTAAACTCATGAGAAGGTGTGGTCCGGGAGATCCCAAATTCGTGTAGAAGGGTGTGTATCATAAAATAGGAGAAAGAAAGGGCCACATAGCATAACTCTGTATTATGTATCAAAATTTAATGAAGTAAGAACACTTACATTTAAGATGATAAACAAAAGCGCTTTGCAAAGTAGTGTGGCAACAATGGAGTACACCCTACGCTTTTCATCTCCTAGGACAAATCGTCATTCTGTTTATCCAGCTTGGTCACTGCTAGTCATTTATGTATGTGTGAAGTTTTGCCAGTTTTAATGACAGATCTGTTGTATTTCAATATTCCTTAGTGGACACTTTAGTCTGTTTGGGGGTGTTATCTACACTATTTGAAACTTGAAAATATATTTATTTCATTATATTTTTTGATCAAAGAACAGATAACCACATAGGTGCATTCTTATGTCTCCCTTTCGTTTACTTATTTGTATGGTACAGTTGTAGACTTGACTTACAAGATTTAAAAAAAAAAAAATTTTGGTTACTTCTTTTTATGGCAAAATTATATTGCATGTGCAATCTAGCACAGCCAAAAGAAATGCTTATCATTACTCTTTCCTTACACCCAAAAAACTGAATATATTGTAAAAAATAATACATTTTTTAAAAAGTAGTAAAAAAAAATAAAAAAAAATAACCTGACACCTTTTGACATCACCCCCTTCTCTGCCGACACTGCCCATTGCCCTGTTCCTTGGGGGTGAACACCCTAATGTAATAGGCTGCACATACCTATGCTTACACCAATCTATAAACAATGGAAAAGGGAGTAGCTGCTCCAGGTGGGAACCCAGATGGATATCCACCATTGTAGAAAACTCAGGTGCAGGCAATGCACTTAGCAAAGCAGGAAAGAAAATTGTCTCTGGACAGCCGCACTCTAAGCAAATTGTAGCCTTTGGTAAAAGAAGGACAGCACTACAAGTCACAGTAAAATAAAATAAAACCCGGCCCCTGACGTGTTTCGCACTGAAACTTCAGTGCGAAACGCATGAGCAGTCGGGTTTTATTTTATTTTGCTGTGACTTGTAGTGCTGTGCTTCTTTTAATAAAGGCTACAATTTGTTCAAAGTGCGGCTTTTCAGAGACAATTTTTGTTCCTAATCTATATACAATGTTAGAACCTTGACTCTCTAACATTCTGAAGGTATCTCTGAAAATTGATCACATTCATTCTTATGAATTTGACATAAGAAATCATTAAGAAGGACTGGTGTTCATTGGCAGCTGCATCTGGGCAAACCCCTTCATTATAAATAAAGGTAATTACTGCCATCTTAATGTTTTCTAATAGGACTGTAACGGTCAGGGGTTAACGCCGTTTTACGATATTCCATTCCGAACCCAAGACAGCTTATCGACACTCCAGATTCCAGAAGATGAACATGACCCATAGCATTCCCCAGAAATGAGACACACACAGCTATGTTCTCTGCTTCAAATGAATAGACCCTTTAATAATAAACTCAGGCGCGTATATACACCAAAAGGAATACTTGTAGTTTTTAAATGGACAATGACACGCTCCACCCACAACATCATACAATGGGTGCTAACGAGCCTCCAATACACATTCCTTTAGTCAGACATTCTGACTCCAATTCTGACATAATCTACATGAGTTAATTACTCCAGCTGACAAGTCAGACATCAAGACCCTGTCTCTTCTCACCTCAACATACAAAACAGTGTTAATTAGAATCACACAATGAAAAGGTCTTTAGAAGCCAAACTAAGGCTAGTTTACATGACAGTAAATAAACCAGCCTATACAAATGACCATGTGGTTGCCATCATCCCTTGAAAATTGTAAATATGAAAACCACTAGGGTTGGGATTATGTAGGAAACTAAAAAAATGTATATATATATATATATATATATATATATATATATATATATATATATATATATATAAAAAAAATGAATGAATTTATTGTACAAAAATAGAAATAGCATAACAATACAGTATCACATTATAAAAGGGATAACAGGCATATGAGTGACATATGCGTGGTGTTTGCTGGGGAATGGAATGAATGTACACCTACAGGCATTTGATGAAGTTAGTGGTGTTTGCCTCCCTGTTTTCTTTGAAAATGTTTATATTATTGGATATGATACGTTTTTTGTTTCAATTCTATTCAATTATTGTTCTTTATTTAGATATCAAAGATACAATATGATATCCCTGATGAAGATCAAATTGTAAATTTTTGGTTTGAAACGCGTCGGCTGAGAGCCACTTTTCTACTTTGCCCCTGTTGGGGAACTTTTGAGATGTGGCACTGTGTCTTTTTGTCACTCATATGCCTGTTATCCTTTTTATAATGTGATACTGTATTGCTATGCTATTTCTATTTTTGTACAATAAATTCATTCATTTTTTATATATATATATATATATATTTTTTTTTTCGTTGCCTACATAATCCCAACCCTAGAGGTTTTTATATGTACAGTTTACATGACAGTAGCAGACTTAATTACCCCCTTAACAGTCTATGTTCCACATTGAATTAATCACTCTGTATTGACCTGTTGGGTTCAGAATCAACAACCTGTAATTAGTTCAAAAGTCTTGGGGTCATCTTTGACTCCTACATGACAATGGACGCACAAATAGGGTCAGTAGTCAGCGGATCTCACCATCTGCTGCGCCTACTACGCAGACTAACTCCTTTTATTCCCAAGGAAGACATAGCGGTCGTGGTGGGAGCGATTGTAAACTCCAGACTGGACTATGCAAATGCCCTTTACCTCGGACTCCCCAAGTACCAAATCGCTCATCTTCAAGTCGTTCAAAATACGGCCGCCAGACTTGTGACTGGGAAAAAACCCTGGGAATCAATCTCACCTTCACTGAGATCCCTTCACTGGTTACCAGTAAAAGACAGAATCACCTTTAAAGCACTCTGTCTAACGCATAGATGTATCCATGGGAATGCTCCCCATTATCTATGCGAAAAAATAAAAGCTCACAATCCCAATCGCATTCTGCGATCCACTAATCAAAATCTGCTCCAGATACCGAAAGCCAGATACAAGTCCAAAGGAGACAGGAGATTCGCTGTCCAAGGTCCCAGACTATGGAACACCTTACCAACCAGCATTCAGTTGGAGGAGAACCACTTAGTCTTCAGGAGAAAGATCAAGACTCATCTCTTTTGATTTCAAAGGAGACAGGAACAACAAGCGCCCAGAGGCGATTTACTTTGCATGTGCCGCGCTATATAAGTTTTCATTCATTCATTCATTCATGCATTCATTCATTCATTCATCCTGCAATAGATTGTGAATTATCATTACTGTCCCATCTCATGTAATCCAATATATGTCCATTATTTCCTGGCTCAATCTGTGCCCAAAAGTGACTCCCGTTACAAGGACAATCTTCTGTTGGCGCTTGAAAAAAAGATGTGCATACAGAAGGAGTAAGAACAGTGAGAAGAGTATTAACATCATCACTGTTCTGCTGCTGCTTTACTGTCCAATCAGAAGGCTGAGGCATGTTTTGACCAGTGTTCTTGACCATGCTATGCAACTTCTGTAGTGGAGATCAAAGATCTGGCTGTGCTGCCTGCCAGGGATGCCTGCCTCACAAAGTTTGCTGCAGAGAATTGCAGATTCTTTGGTATCTAAATAAGTTCTCATATATGAATTTCAACTCTCTATTTAGCTTTTTGCCTTGAGTTCAGCTTTCAAGAAAGATATGGCAATGTAAAATGGTGTGTGTGTGTTGTTTGTTAAATAGGACTGACTTTAAATGAAGGTCAGAAAGTATTTTAGGAGTCTTTAATGCCAAAATCCAGATGATTCCTAAGGGTTCATACATTTGTCTTACAACTGTAGAGGTGAACAGAGCTAAAAGCAAATATACAGCAGGTGCAGCAGAAGTGCAGTATGATCCCAATGGATAAAGAGTTATAATAACAAGAAATCTTACTGCTCTCCATATAATTAAAATTGTTCACACAAAGTAGACCAATTCATGCTGAAAGTACAGATTACAACTAAAATATATTTGCATGCATAAAACAACTCTTGAAATGAGCCATATTATTTTTTTATTGCCATTTTGCTTCAGCATTTTTTTTCTCATACATTTTAATGTATCACCGCTGGTTATGTCTTAGCAAATGAATTAAAAGACAAAGCCATCGTTTGCACCTCGGTTTTATATTTTAATAGGCACACATGTTTGCGTTGCCGTTGTGGGTGTGACCGTTAATGCTTGTGTGTCTGCTTGGCACTTTGTTGCACTTTCTCGGCTTGTTAAAATAAACACAGATAAAAATAAATGACATCGCCATCTGTATGTTTCACAAATCCCCCCTCAATAAAAATGGTAAACCTAATTAAAAAATCATTAAAGAACACTCTGCTCCAAAGAGCTGTTGTAACGCCTTATTGTTAGGGTTTGGGATTAACCCTTGGGTTAGAAGTTATCCTGATGAATGTTGAAAAAAAGAATAGCTTTGTAACAAAATAACCATTTTTGAACACTGTAGTTGCTCCATACGATATGGAAAGGGAAACATCTAGAAAACAAGTATCATTTGCATACAGATGTAGCGCCCCTCCTGGCAGTGGGCACTGAAAACACACCCCCAATATGGGAAGATGGGTAGCATTACCCCAGGGTAGATCCATGGCCACAGTGAAGATAGGCACATCAAAGAAGGGCACCAGTCAAATTAGTCATTGTCTTCAATTTTATTGCTAAGGCTCACATGGAAAAAGGATTAGTATGAAGGCTTCCTTTCAGCATAAGGGATCCAGACTTCACCACACTTCTCCTCCCTCCAAGGCAGTGTCAGGATTCTCTGTGGACAGACATCTATCCCCCTCCATTTTATGGCTCTGCCACCTTAGGTGATGTACCCTACTCAACCAGAGGAATTCTGTACACACTTCCCCTGGCTAAAGCCCAGGGAGATGATAGCTCACCAGGCCACTCCTAAAATATTTATAGCTTCCTACAGCATACACATGAGCCTTTTGGTGGTTGCCAGAGGGGACATAATCACTCAATAGTACAAGATTGTGTGACACCCAGAGACAGCAGGAAGGGGACATCAGCAATCCTCAACTTAGTGGAGAAACCAATTGAAGGGCCCAATTGAATGACTACTCAAGAGAACTTAATTCAATAGGCACTTCTGAAGACAGGTTAGCTACACAGGAAATGTTTGCATTTAGAGATAAACATATTAAATTAGATGTAGTCAATTTAAAATGTAACTCTAGGCAAAGAACTAAACGTATTGTTAGAAAGCACATACAGAGGTAAAATAAATATTTTCTCACGGAAACATTCAGAAGTTTAGAAATCCTTCTGTTAGCAATGCCATCAATATGTTTTGCAACAATAAGGTTGCAAATGTCTTGAGAGAGCTCCTTGCTTTTACTGATTATGGAATGTTTCTTGTGTGACACCTTGGTAATGAGACACCTTTTTATAGGTCATCAGATGAGACGGAACCACCTGATATTAATGTGCACTGACAAGGGGCAGGATTGCTTTCTAATTTCTGATAGGTTTCAGCTGGTATCTTGGCTTTCCATACCTTTTTGTGCCTCCCTTTTTTTATGTGTTCAATACTTTTTCCCTGTATCATTCCAGTATATTACATATAACTTAAAGTGGAGTTCCACCCATTTTTTTGTTTTCCCCCATAAATCTTAAAAAAAAAAAAATTGAAAAAAATCATAATTTTATACTCACCTGAAAGGGCGGTTGCTATGCGGAAGTAGCTCTTCTGCCTCTTCTGCCACGCGGTGGATCTTCTGCCTCATCCTCTGTCTTCTGGTGAATGAGCCGCACTGCCTTCTGGGAACTGTGTGCATCCCAGGGGGCAGCTGCCCATTCACAATGCGCTGTGCGAGTCGCGCATGCGCAGTAGGAAACGGACAGTAAAGCCGTAAGGATGGAGGCGCCAGGACCGAGCGATCGTCAGCGTTCGCCGTCGGTGGACCGGCATCGCGGTCGACTAGGACAGTGTCCTTATTAAATAAGTTGTAAAGGAAAATGTTTTTTCACCTTAATGCAATTTATGCATTAAGGTGAAAAAACATCTGATACTGCTGCCCCCCAGCCCTCCTTATAATTACCTGACACCTCGAAAGTCCTGCGCGCTGTCCCGCGATCCTCTTCTCCGCTCAGCCTGGCCGCTGATTGGCTAGAGCGGATGGATTGAAAGCAGCGCAGCCATTGGCTGGCGCTGCTCTCAATCACATCCAGTGACGCGGCAGGCTGAGAGGTGGGGCCGAGTGATACAGTGAGTGGCTATGGTGGAGTGAGCGGAGCGGCGCGCTCTGTCGTCACCCAAGAACTCCAAACGTTCCCCCAGTGGACAGGTGTCTGGGAATTTATGTACCGGCCGGCACATCAGATTCGAGGCATTTTTTACTGCATGTTTGTAAGTGCAACACAACTTTTAATAAATCTTTTTTTTACTAATTTAATGCGCTATGTGGAGCTGTTATTGTTTTTTACATGGTGGGCATTGATGTTGGTGAAGTCTAATCACTTGTGGATGAGACCCAATGTTAAGGATTGTATCTGTCTGAACTGCAAGACTGGGAGCGACTACCTATTATATGCTGTTCATGATCCCCTGTCATAAGGGATCATGGCGATTTGGTAAAGAGCACGGGCATTTGGCATTTTATGTGTTAAACATTTATGGACTTTATTGCTACAATATTGTTTTATTTATATGTCTATATATATTTTTTATTTTTGGTTAATATTTATTGATCTAATGATATGATCTAAAAACAAATTGATGTTCATTTATCACTGTTTCACTGTTATTGAGGGACTTGAGAGTGCTATATAGTGCCCTCTAGTGGTTACCAACCTCTCTTGTTTTTTTGGTATATTAGTGATTTATATATACCATCATATACCACAGTTTATGATTAATACCAATATATATCACATAGTTTTGTGTGTTTTGTGATTCAAACATTTGTTTCACACGGTTTAGAGGTAGCGCGATTTATATTTTTTTCATTCTTTGTATGTATGGATTGCATGGGTTGTTACCGACATGTGGTATAAGTTTCATGTCAATAGCTTTAGAAATGTATTTACCTAGAAAAATGGTGACGTGTTCAATACTTATTTTACTCGCTGTATGTTCATTATCTGCAAAAGGATTTATTATATTGTCCAGAAACTTTTATAAATCATACTCCACAACCAGGCAGCTCAGCCAGGATGGAGACACCAATTTCTCTGAAACATAATGATCGGTGTCACCTCTCTGTCATCAGCCTGTGGGCAACAGGTTAACTAGCGTATCCAAAAACTGTGAGGGGTCAACACACAGTGCTGCTTAAAAGATACTTTGCATTGTAGAAATTCAATGATCACAGAGAGCACAATCTTGGGACTCTCCCTCCTCATTGGCTGAGACATGAGTGGGCACCATTGGCTCCCGCTGCTGTCAATCAAAGTCGTTGAGTCAATGAGGAGAGAGAGGGGGTGAAACTGAGCCACGGCTCCATGTCTGAATGCACACACAGAGCAGCGGCTTGGCTTGGATGCCCCCATAGCAAGCTGCTTACTGTGGGGGTACTCAGCAGGAGGAAGTGACCAGGAGCGCTGGCAAGCGACCCAAGAAAAGGAGGATCTTGGCTGCTCTGTGCAAAACCACTGCACAGAGCAGATAAGTATAATATGTTTGTTATTTTAAAACAAAAAAAATCAAGACTTTAAAAAAAAAATTTCCCCCCATCATACTTACCTTGGTGGATGCAGCATCTGTTCCCCGGCGTCTCTGCACTGAGAACCGAGCCACCAAACACTGCCGATGGCTTGGTTTTCACTCCTCCCCGAGCAGAGCGATTCTGACTATTAGTCAGCATTGCTTCTGCGCTACTTCTCCGTACTCATTGGAACGCTGAGACGTGGAGGGATGGGAAGTAGCTGTCTCAGCGTCTCTCTGAGACACTGAGACTGCCCTCAATCAAGGCAGCTGGCGGATCCAGACTCGGGATGACGCGCTTCCTCGACTGATGGCAGTGACATCAGCGGAGAGCAGACTTCAGACTGTTCTCCACTAAAAATGGCACTCCTGTGACCCAGAGGAGAAGTGCAGACTAAAAAGCTCAGGCTGGACTTCAATATCACTTTAAGGGGAAACCTGCTCCTCTTCGCCAGGTACCTTTCACTAACACTAATCCTACTGACTCCATATGGAGTGAGACTCTCTCTCTCTCTAACCTTCTCCTACACTGCAGAAGCACTTTTGTGTCAGAGATAGATGGCCTAACCTTGCAGGATTTTTGCACACAATATGACATGCTGGCATCCCCAAGATCATTGGCTTCCTGGAGGCCAGAAGAGGGGACAAATTAGTCTGCCATGAGTTCCTGCCAGCCTGAAAAAAGTAACCCAGCACTATCTTCAGGTTGGAGGACAAACTCTAGCTTAACGCCTGCCTACAAGCCTGCTGAATGGACAATAAAGAAGCAGTAACACACTAATGAGTCCTCAGTTCTGCTTACTATGCTCTGCTCTCCTATCTGCATGCAGCTTTGTCAGCATATGTGCATGTAGAAAATACTCATTGGCTCTAAGTGTTTACTCCTAGTCTGAGGTGTGCAAGTGTTGACAAGAAGCTAAAATCAAGACTAATAAGTACTGTGTGTAAATACATTTCAATATTTTTAAGTAAACTATTCGAAATACGAAGATAAGAGGGAATGTTAGAGATGACAGAGAGAGAGAGAGCCTAGCATAGGTGATTTAGTGGCAGATGTTATAATAGCTGGTTCATGGGGTCTGTTCCTTGCATTTCATTTTACACAGACCAAATTACTACTCAGCTTAAAGGCTCCTCACCCAACCCAATTATACTTACCTTAGATGTGCTCACCAACTGCACTGTTACTCCATTAGAGTACCAATTCTCTTAGATTAGGGGTTGCATGTGACCTACAAGAAGCAGTATGCGAACACAATCACATGAGCAGAAGGTTGTCATCAACTAAGCTCTGAAACCATATGAGCTTACACAGGGTTTCATTTTTATCTCTGGTGAAGAAACAATTGAAAGGAAAGTGCTATGAAGGGATCAGGAGCAGTGATCTCTGTCATGTTCTATTAAGCCCATCCCCCTACATATTAGAACACACTGAGGGAACACACTTAACCCCTTCATTGCCCCCTGCCAGTGACATTTACACAGTAATCAGTGCATTTTTATAGCACTGGTCATTGCATAAATGTCAATGGCCCCAAAATAGTGTCAAAAGTGTCCAATCTGTCCGCCGTAATGTCACAGTTACAATAAAAATCACAGATCACTGCCATTACTAATAAAAAAAAATAATAATACAAATGCCATAAATCTATTCCCTATTTTGTAGATGCCATAACTTTTGAGCAAACCAATCAATATACGCTTATTGCAATATTTTTTTCACAAAAATGTTATGAAGAATACATATTGGCCTAAACTGAGGAAGAAATAGTTTTTATTAATATATTTTTGGCGATATTTATTATAGAAAAAAGTTAAAAAATATTTTTTTTTTTTTTTTAAATTGTCGCTCTTTTTTTGTTTATAGTGCACAAAATAAAAACCGCAGAGGTGATCAAATACCACCAAAATAAATCTCTATTTGTGGGAAAAAAAGGACCTCAATTTTGTTTGTGTACTAGGTCGCACGACTGCGCAATTGTCAGTTAAAGCACCGCAGTGCCGTATCGCAAAAAAAGGATTGGTCAGAAAGGGGGTAAATCCTTCCGTGGTTAAAGTATGTAAGACTCATGCCTTGTACACACGATCAGGCTTTTGCCCAGCCAAAACACATCAGAATTCTGATGAAATTCCATAGAAGTAAAATAAAACATGTTCTATATCTAAACTTCGATGGAATATCCGATGAAAAAACTCAGATGGGGCTACACATGATCGGAATATCCGATGGAAAAAGTCTGTCGGACTTTTTCCGGCTGAAGTTCTGATTGTGTGTACAAGGCATAACTATCTCCTCTGGTGATGTGATGTTTCCCAGCTTCCTAGTTGGCACTGGCATGTTCTCCCAGTCTTCTTCCGGCTTTGGCACCTTTAAATGTCTTGATTAAATAGCCCTGGATGATGTAGCTCCCATGCAACTGCACAGTAATTATGCTATATTTAATTCTGGCATCAAGGCATGTTAAGAATGTACATTGGCCTCTCATGGTCAGCTCTAAGTACATTTAGGAGGAGACGAACATGCAGGCAAAAGAGGAGCTTTTACTGTAAATGTATACAAATGTATACGAGGTCTCTTTTGTAATAAAAGCCTTCCTGTCAGGAATTATTCACATTTCCACAACGTGTAAATGCATTTAAAAATAAAAAAATATACATAAAAACTTTCAGTACATAAATAATCAAATGTTCACCATCCCTGATGTCCTCATTCATATGTTTATCACTAAGGTAAAAATGCTAGTTTGTCCTCTTATATGTTATTTTTTCTTTAATACTGTCTAATTTTAACATAAAACAAAATAGTTTAGGAATGTGGCATTGAAACTTTAGTTTGTATCCCCATAAGCCGCTGTGTTGTTATTTCCAATATGACAGACAGAGAAAGAGAGATATAAAGTAGCAGCCCAACAGGGATTATTATCAGTTCTGCTGATCTGAAATCTGTTGGCAGGTAGAAACTTACATTATTCTTCTCTTTAGCATTGGTTGATGGTTATCTGGTTCATTTGGCAGAGCCCAAGCTTTTGCTGTCACTTACTGATCTATGTAATTTGTTGCAAATGATTCAAAGCATTGTTTTAATTAAGACATGGAGGGCCTATTTATCAAAGTCTTCTGGTTGCCAGATGAATTCAGTAATTATCACTTGATTTATAAAACAACACAAAAACTCCATTGAGTACAATTCTCTGTAATGCAATTGCAAAAAATTTATGGTTGTTTACACATTTGTAGTCATTGGGAAGTAGGTATTACCATTAACTCTGCAGAACTGTCATATGGGTTTATTGATGATCTTACAAATTGCCATTGAGGTCTCTTATGATGTTTATATAAATATTGTAATGGTGCTTATCCTTATAATAAAGTGGTTCTCAAGGGCGGGCACCACTTCATACCCTTCCTTACCCTGAATGGCATTCAAAAGGTTTCGGTATCTAAAAACAGGAACAGATGGAGCATAGAGAGTATATCCCTGGTTCACAACAGAGGGGGACTGAGCTTGGGAATCTAGAGGCATTTATCCTAGGTCAGGTAATTGGCTCTTCATACTTCCATCAGAGCGGAAACTACAGTGCATGACACATGCTGGGTATTATATAGTTACCGGCTGCTCCCTGCAAACTTTCCAGCACAAATTTTGTCTGCCTCTGACATGTCATGTGATGGAACACCGAGAGCTGCAAAGAAAATTGATACTGGAAAGGTGTACATCTGATTACAGTTCCAGGGCCTAGGATTATGAGGCTACTTTTCATGAACCCAATTCACATTTTCAAAGGGGGGGGGGCCAGCGGTAATGTTTCCATATTATGAAGTTGTAACGTCTTGTTGTGATCCCTGCATATATGTTAGGGTATGTGTATTTCCTTTTCTCTTTCGTTCATGGATGGACACAGCCTTAATCTTGACACAGTGGGTATTAGCCTTCATTCAGGAGTGACTAGGCATAAACGTATAGAAAGTGTTAAGCACAGCACACAACATACAGTACCGCCCGGGGGGCGGTCCCCCTTGGTATAACCCCTCTCTCTGCATCTCGCAGATCAGGGTTTTTTTGCCTAGCTAAGGAGAAGACATGGTTCCTTTAGGGCCCATAGGCATGGAGATCTATGCTGTTCCCACCCCTTGTTTTTTGACACTGCTTTTGGACATCCAACTTTGTCAAGATTAAGGCTCTGTTTGTCCATGAACGAAAGATAAAATAGGATTTTTGTACTCACCATAAAATCCTTTTCTCTGAGTTCTTGGACGGATACAGCACCCACCCCTCCTTTTTTATGTTTGTACTGCTTTTTGACGAACTGATCTGCGAGATGCAGAGAGAGGGGTTATACTCAGAGGGACCGCCCCCTGGGGGGTACTGTATGGTGTGTGATGTGTTTAATATTTTCTATAAGTTTCTGCCTAGTCATTCCTGAATGAAGGCTAATACCCACTTTGTCAAGATTAAGGCTGTGTCCATTCATGAACTCAGAGAAACGGATTTTACGGTGAGTACAAAAATTCAATTTTTTGCGTTCCACCTGGGACAAGGTTCTGTGCCTTTCTACTGTATGTGTGGTTTATTTAAAAAAATGGAAACGGTGTGAATCCATATAGAACGTTCTAAAAAAAATACCCTTGTTTCAGCATGTTCACTGATCAATGCAGAACAAAGGAACCCTTTCTTCAGCAAAAATAAATTTGCTCCTAACATTAAAGAGGTAATTATTTATGACTGCCCCCTAGGCCAGTGTTTCCTTGTCCTCCCCTGATTCACAAGATATATCCTGTATTTCTCCTGCTTACTAGCTACTTTATCAAAAATGTCATAGTGATGCACACTCTTTAAAGTGATACTAAAGTCTTGTTTTTTTCTTCAGTCCACCACAGAGGGCACTACAACTCCCAGGAGAGTGGGCTGCCACCTGTCCTCCAACCATGGGCGTCCGCTCCATAGGGCAAGGGGGGTCATTTGCCCCCCCTGGAATTGCCAGGGAGAGCCAGGAACGGGGCCGAACTGGCCCTAGGGCCGATTTAGGCAGTGACTGCAGCGCTCCCCTTCCCTCTAGTTGTCCCTTATTTCGAGTGCCTGTCCCTCTTCTGGAATCAAATCCATTTGTCCCTCATTCCAAAAGGTTCCTCTTTTAGACCTGAAATAAATATGCTGTCAATATAGTGTAGTGTTTTAGTCAAGGGAAAGGTGTGCCGTGTAATGTAAAGGGGTCCAGAGCTGTGGAGTGCTGTGTAATGTAAAGGGGGCCAGTGATGCAGGGCGCTGTGTAATGTAAAGGGGCCCAGAGGTACAGTTGTGGAGAGTGGTACACAGTAGTGACAAAGAGATATTGAAAGATGCAGGAGGCACAGTGGGGTGTTTTTACATTTTAACGTGGGCGGGCGCTTTTAACCCCCACTAGCGTTCGAAGAAAGGGTAAAATGCGACTGTGTATCGCCGCTGCTGAAGCGCCCCCCTCTGAAAAAATGCCCATTCCTCCAACCAAAGCATTAAGGAACCGTGCCCCTCCCAACTCTCCGCTTCAGCAGTGTCCTCCTGGCGGCCCCTCTCTGGAGGCTGGGAAGCATGTCTCACTGCATGGTGGGGTAGTAGGCAGGATTTTTCCATGGCAGTAGACACGTCCCAGCTCCCGGGTCAGCACACAAGGCTGCAGAGCACTCCGCCACCGGCTGGGCAGCTCAGTGGCTGTGAGTGGCGGCAGCAACAGCAGCCGCGGTGGAGGCTGCTGCTGGATCTATATACCGGACAACGGCAAATGCGGCTGCCGGCGCCGCAAGTGTGAACATAGTCCTTGTGGGCAGAGTGTGACAGGGCACAGTTGGCCCCATTAGCCTTGGGGGCCTGTGTGCACCGCACACCCTGCAGACATGGATGATACGCCACTGGCTGGTGGGCTCCAGTGATAACTTTGGTAATGCAGCTTTAAGTGGTTGTAAAGACAGAAGATTTTTAATCTTAATGCATTAAGATAAAAAACCTTTATCTATACATTAAGATAAAAAACCTTCTGTGTACAGCAGCCCCCTTAATACTTACCTGAGCTCCATCTCAATCCAGTGATGTTGCAGGAGAGACTTGGCTGCTCGGGACTCTCCCTCCTCATTGGCTGAGGCAGCAACAAAGCGCCATTGGCTCCCGCTGCTGCTATCAATCAAAGTAAATGAGCCAATGATGAGAGAGAGGGGGCAAGCCTCAGCTCTGTGTCTGAATGGACACAAGAAGCAGTGGCTCGGCTTGGGTGCCCCCATAGAAAACTGCTTGCTGTAAGGGGCACTCAGCAGGAGCAGAGGGAGGGGCCAGGAGTGCAGAAGAGGGACCTGAGAAGAAGCGGATCTACAGGTAGCCTTCTCTGTGCAAATAAACCACTGCACAAAGCAGGTATAACATGTTGGTTAAAAAACAATACTTTACAATCTCTTTAAGCATTCATTATTAATTAGTTATATTACAGTTTACCATTTTTTAGATGTGTTGGCTACATTCATTTTCTTTTTTAGGCTTTAAGGCCAGCAGAATGTATAAGTTACAATGATCAGATCTTATTTATGGTGCTTTATGGTGCTCCTTCATCCAGAGTGCAGGCACTCTAATACAGGATGTGTGTTACTGGCCATATTACCAAGTAAAAACCAAGGGAAGAAAGTCTAAGGAGAGGAAAACAAGAAAGCACCATGTCTAATGATTGGTAATCTGAAAAATAAATATTATATTTTTGGTTTTGTCTTTTAGAGGGAGCCCACCTAAAATGGATAAACTCAGACTTTGAAAGACGCTAGAGAGAGAAAAACACGTAGAAGTGCATTTATAAAGCAGCTGTATGGTTTTACATATTGCTGTTTTAAAAAACAAGAATATTGGTACACAGTTGTTACCTCTTACCTTGTTAGTCATAAGACAACCCATTCAGTTATAATAGACAAAACATTTATGTGTGTGTATATGTTTCTTTTTTTTCTTTTTATATTAGTAATCATATGACCTCTGTTTTCAGCAGCAAAAGGGGCTTAGAGAGCTGGGGGTGGAGTAATAGAGGTACACTGATCTTCCCAGTAAATGGCTGTGCAGAGGGGCATGTCAGCACAAGTCTGATCATTGGAGGACCAGTAGGCTGTTCTTCCAGCATAGCCAGAAAACTGCCATGCTGGAATGGATGTGCTTTCAAGCTTTCAAGCTTAGCTTGGTCAGTCTGAAATAGGACAGCAGGAGGACTGGCCAGATCACCAGGTATTTCACACAAAGGAAGCAATATAAGGAGAACGAGATACCTTTAACAAAAGTACATGGTACAACAGACACATATTATGAATATGAACAACTGCTTTAACAAGGATCTCTATGTCATGGTTAAGGCTGCACTGATGGATGGCACAGATAAGGCTGCGCTGATGGATGGCATTGATAAGGCTGCACTGATGGATGGCAATGATAAGGATGAACTGATGGTTTTACGGATTTACAGGTAAGGCTGCACTGATGGATGGATGGCACAGATAAGGCTGTACTTATAGATGACACTGATAAGGCTGAACTGATGGATGGCACGGATAAGGCTGCACTGATTGATGACACAGATAAGACTGGACTGATGGATGGCACAGATAAGGCTGCACTGATGGATGGCAAGGATAAGGCTGCACTGATGGATGGCAAGGATAAGCCTGCACTAATGAATGACACAGATAAGGCTGCACTGATGGATGGCACGGATAAGGCTGCACTGATTGATGGCACTAAAAAAACTGCACTGATGATTAGCACAGATAAGGCTGCAGTTATGGATGACACAGATAAGGCTGCACTGATGGATGGCACGGATAAGGCTGCACTAATGGATGACATGAATAAGGCTGCACTGATGGATGGCATGGATAAGGCTGCACTGATGGATGGCACGGATAAGGCTGCACTGATAGGTGGTATTGATAAGGCTGCACTAATGGGCTGCACTAATAGGTGGCACTGATAGGGCTGCACTGGCTCCGATGTGGATACAAGGCTAATTAACTCAACTATGCATGGAAATACAGGAACTGGGGTGCAGAAAAATATGAAATATTTGTCTGTAGCAGGAGGCAGTGTGTTTGCCAAATATTGATTTGATTTGGATTTATCTTTTGTTTATTTACTTTCATTTTGTTAACTGATAAAATAAACTATTAACACTTCTATATATAGATAGATAGATAGATAGATAGATAGATAGATAGATAGATAGATAGATAGATAGATAGATAGATAGATAGATAGATAGATAGATAGATAGATAAATAGATAGATAGATAGATAGACGATAATCTATACCAGGGGTCTTCAAACTACGCCCCTCCAGTTGTTCAGGAACTACAATTCCCATCATGCCTAGTCATGTCTGTGAATGTCAGTGTTTTACAATGCCTCATGGGATGTGTAGTTCTGCAACAGCTGGAGGGCCGTAGTTTGAGGATCCCTGATCTATACATTTCACCTCGCACTCATTCCATTGTAATGGACTGAACTGGAATGCGGACCGGTTTTTCCAGCCTCTGTGGCAGGCTGGGTTCCAGTCCGGATGTTCGGGTCCACTGGAGTCCACAGTCAGCTGGACTTTGATGTCCAGGAAGAGAGCACAGGGTGGCTCTGGCTGGAGACTCAGGGAGGAACCTGAGTGAGAGGAGCTCTGTTTGTTGGACTGAAAGTTTTGCTTACCCTCATGTTTTGAGAGGAGATTATTGTTTTGTTTAGCACCAAAAAGGCAAGGATTTGTTTTGTTTATTTTTTTTTATTTGAAAACCTCCTGTAAATAAACCTGGCATCCGTCAGATTTTAACTACTTCCCGACGGCCGTAGGACTTTGTACGGCCGCAGGGTGGCTCTAATTCTCTGGGAGGCCACTAGAGGGCGCGCGAGCGCCGCCGGCGGTTTGCGCATTCCTGTCACATCCCTGAGATGCCAATGCGCGTGCCTGGCGGCCGCGATGTCCGCCAGGCACTCGCGATCGGCGGTTACAGGACAAGGACGTGGATCTGTGTGTAAACACACAGATCCATGTCCTGTCAGAGGAGAGAGGAGACAGATCTGTGTCCCTTGTACATAGGGACATAGATCGGTCACCTCCCCCGGTCACCCCCCCTCCCCCCACAGTTAGAACACAATTCAGGGTACACATTTAACCCCTCCCTCACCCCCTAGTGTTAACCCCTTTAATGCTAGTCACATTTATACAGTAATTAGTGCATATTTATAGAACTGAATGGCGCCAAAAATGTGTCAAAAGTGTCCGATGTGTCCGCCATAACGTCACAGTCCCAATAAAAATCGCAGATCGCCGCCATTACTAGTAATAAAATAAAATAATAAAAATTAATAATAATTCTGTCCCCTATTTTATAAGCGCTATAACTTTTGAGCAAACCACTCCCTTTTTGTGTTTTTTTTTTTACCAAAAATATGTAGTAGAATACATATCAGCCTAAACTGAGAAAAAAAATATTTAAAAAAAAAAAAAATGGGCTATTTATTATAGCAACAAGTAAAAAATATTTACTTTTTTTCAAAATTTTCGCTCTTTTTTTATTTATAGCGCAAATAATAAAAACCGCAGAGGTGATCAAATACCACCAAAAGAAAGCTATATTTGTGGGGAAAAAAGGACGTCAATTTTGTTTGGGAGTCACGTTGCACAACCGCGCAATTGTCAGTTAAAGCGACGCAGTGCCAGAAGCTGAAATTTCACCTGGTCAGGAAGGGGGTATATGTGCCCAGTAAGCAAGTGGTAAAGAAAGTACCTGTTTGCTGACCTTCATTCAGAAAAGGTGATCCCTCACAAGCTAATCTCCCACAATAAATATACAGTATATATATACGTTACAGTGCCCTGCAAAAGCAATTTTTGACATTTGGTCATGTTATAACCAAAAACGTAAATGTATTTCATTGTTTTTTTATGTGATAGACCAACACAAAGTGGCACACAATTGTGAAGTGAAAGGATAATGATAAATAGTTTTCCCATTTAAAAAAAAATAAAAAATAGCTGAACAGTGTGGCGTGCATTTGTATTTAGCCCCCTTTACTTTGGTACTCTGATAGTGGAACCAACTGCCTTCAGAAGTCACCTAATTAGTAAACTGTGTCCACCTGTGTATATAAGACAGCTGTTCTGTGAAGCCCTCAAAGGTTTGTTAGAGAATCTTAGTGAATAAACAGCATCATGAAGGCCAAGGAACACACCAGACAGGTTGGGGATACAGTTGTGGAGAAGTTTAAAACAGGATTAGGTTATAAAAAAATATCTGAAGCTTTGAACATCTCACAGAGCACTGTTCAATCCATCATTCCAAAATAGAAAGAGTGCACAACTGCAAACCTATCAAGACACGGCCGTCCACCTAAACTGTCTGGCTGGGCAAGCAGAGCATTAATCAGAGAAGCAGTCAAGAGGCCCATGGTAACTTTGGAGGAGCTGCAGAGATCCACAGCTCATGTGGGAGAATCTGTCCACAGGACAACTATTAGTCGTGCTCTCCACAAATCTGGCCTTTATGAAAGAGTGGCAAGAAGAAAGCCATTGTTGAAAGAAAGCTATAAGAAGTCCTGTTTTCAGTTTACAAGAAGCCATGTGGGGGTCACAGAAAACATGTGGAAGAAGGTGCTCTGGTCATATGAGAACAAAATTAAACTTTTTGGCCTAAAAGCAAAACGCTATGTGTGGCAGAAAACCCGGCACATCACCCTGAACACACCATCCGTGAAACATGGTGGTGGCAGCATCGAGTGGTGGGGATGCTTTTCTTCAGCAGAAGGCTGATCAGAGTTGATGGGAAGATGGATGAAGCCAAATACAGGGAAATCTTATAACCTGCTAGGTTCTGCAAAAGACTTTAGACTGGGTCGGAGGTTCACCTTCCAGCAGGACAATGACCCTAAACATACAGCCAGAGCTACAATGGAATGGTTTAGATCAAAGCATATTCATGTGTTAGAATGACCCAGTCAAAGTCCAGACCTAAATCCAATTGAGAATCTGTGGCAAGACTTGAAAATTGCTGTTCACAGACGCTCTCGAACCAATCTGACAGAGCTTGAGATATTTTGCAAAAAAGAATGGGTAAAAAATAAATAAAAAATCGGCTTGTCTTGTATCCCTTTAAAGTTGCTTTTGACAGTATAACAGCAGATGCTTATTGCCTCTGTCTAAGGCTGCATTCACACCTAGGCGTAGACGATTTGCAGCGTTTTTTACCGCGATTTGCCACGACAAATTGCAGTGTTTTTTTCCGCGATTTGCCGCGTCAAAACGCGTCATTTTTAACCGCGGTTTTGTACAGGTCATTGTCGGCTATGGAAAACGCCCAAGCCTCCCGATACGCGCGACAAAAAAGGGTTCGGACTTGTTTGAGCTTCAGGCGTTCGGCATTCGGCGTTCGGCGTGGAGATGTGAACCATCTCCATAGAGAATAATGTTATTTTTCCCCTCTAGCGTCTTTGAGCGTCGCGCTTCAGGCGACAAAACGCCTAGGTGTGAATGCAGCCTAAAGGTCTGCTGTATTTAAAATTTCTCATAACCGTGGAA
This sequence comes from Rana kukunoris, assembly GCA_029574335.1. Taxonomy (NCBI): domain Eukaryota; kingdom Metazoa; phylum Chordata; class Amphibia; order Anura; family Ranidae; genus Rana; species Rana kukunoris. The sequence continues at coordinate 505,115,579 of CM056050.1, read as the reverse complement.
TGAATCTGTAGTCAGGTTTATATCATTGTTTTTACAAACTAGTTTCATTTAAATGCTGTGTGTTTTATATTTTGTGTCAGACATACTCTTTTTCAGGTTTATGTCTATGTTTATTTTTCATGGCAATTCTCCCTTCTGGGCTGGACAACTGACATTCTAAAGACAAGTTAAGTTTGTTGTGCATTTGTGTGTAATAGCTCTGCATGATGGGTTTACAGTTGTTATCACTGTAATAGTTGTCCTTCAAGCTTAATAGCTAGATCAGTTTCCACTTACTCTGAAACAAAAGTGTGTCGGCGTTATCCTGGAATAGGTATCTTAACTTTCTGAACTATAAAAGAGCTGGTTGTATATACCGAACATTTTCAGTAGTTCCTTTAATACAATACACAACGGCCTTGTGTAGAGTGATAGGAGAGGACATGAAGAGGAGAATTTGAGCTAGATTAAGCAGGTTAGTTAGTGGAGTGCAGGCAGTTTAATATATATTTATATACAGTGTAGTCAGTGTAGAATATATATAAAGTGCAGGTAATGTATTAATATATATATTAATGTAATTTTGCTGCGGCACAGTTCTACACATCGCACATATGTGCCACTTTACAGACAAAATAAGCCTCCAGCCTGCAGATGGCACTGCAGTCTGAAAGGGTAGTTTTTAGATGTTTAATAGTGTAAATATCAGATACAATTTCAATATTAAACAGTAATAGAAATAAAAATAATAAAAACGTAAATAAGAAATATTTAGCTTTTTTAGCATGTTAACCGGATTCACAAAGCACTTACGCTGACGTATCTCCAAATACGCCAACGTAAGTACAAATGTGCGCCGTCGTATCTATTTGCCGACCCACAAAGCTAGACACGTCGAAAAATAGGCTTCATCCGACCAACGTAACTTGCCTACGCTGGCGTATAGTGGGCGCATACCTATTCTGGACGCATTTGGCAGGTACTGACCAGGGAACGAACGCCGTCGAATTTTACGTAGTTTACATAGTACGTGAATAGGGCTGGGCGTAGGTTACGTTCACGCCGTAGGCAGTGATTCGACGTATCTTAGCTAGTTGTTTCGACGTGATTGTGAGCATGCGCACTGGGATGTGTCCAAGGTACGACGCATGCGCAGTTCATTTTAAGTACTTGTCTGAAGCTCAGCCCATCATTTGCATGGGGTCACGCTTCATTTAAATGTATCACGCCCACTTCCAGCCCACTTCCACCTACTTTGACTTACGCTGCCTTACGCCTACGACTATACGCTACGCCGGCGCAACGTTGGGAGCATTTGCTTTGTGAATTCCATGCTTCCCTCTCTGAGTTGCGCCGCCGTAGCCTAAAGAAGATACGCTACGGCGGCATATATATGCGCCGAGGTATGTGAATCCGGGCCTAGCAGTCTACAGTTATATTGGAGGTCTGGCGCTAGACATAAACAACAGACCAAAACCAAAAGTGACTAAATCCTCACTGTATTAGAAATGTTTTTTTGCATCACCACAAGGTGGCTACAAGATAAGTAGTAATGTGCCGTGTCCTAATTCGACCAAATTACTATTAGAAGCCACTCTGATCACGTGTACAAGAAAGCCCATAGCCAGGTGAAAATGTTGGTACCAGGATCATCCTTAAAGGGTCACTAAAGGATTTTTTTTTTTAGCTAAATAGCTTCCTTTACCCTAATGCAGTGCTGTTTTTATGTTCTCATTGTTCGTTTTTGCTTTGAAGTAGCTGTAATACTTCTCTGATCTCCACAATTCCTGCTTGTCTGGCTCCTTATGAAAAATCTCATGGCAGCTTTTCACTGTGGTCCAAGCTGTGTCTCTAAAACTCCTCAGACCCAATCAGATTCATTTTAAAAACAAAACACTGCCCTGGGATTCAATTTAAAAACAAAACACTGCCCTGGATTTGTTTGTTTTTGTTCTGTCTCTCTCTCTACCTTACATAAACACAAAACCTTTTTAAAAACGAAAGTGAAACTAGAGGCATATTATATGATTGATTTTTATCTATTTTTAATCATTTTTAAAATGAATCAGTTAACTTTTATATCTCTATACCCTGTAAACAGTCATTTCAGCAAAAAACATTTTTTCCTTTAGTGATCCTTTAATATCTTGAAGTGGTTAAAAAAGCATACCACAATTACATCTTGTATGTTCTTAAAATACATAATTTAAAGTTCAAATATCCAGATTAGTTATTGCCAGGTTAATCACTGCATGCTGATACTGCTACATTTAGCCTGGGCAATAAAATATCAATGACTTCTGGTCACAAAAGGTATAACAGTTGCTTTCTTTTCCACACTGGTGCTAACAAAGTTGTTATTTTACTGCACATATAATATTGAGCTGTCTCATCCTCCCAGTGGCTCTGAAGAAGCTGCCAGACCACCTTTGGTGCAGGCCAAGGGGATCTCAGCTCAGCCCAAAACAGACCTTTAGGCCATCACATTTACTCTGTAGTTGTGCCAATGCTGCCAGTTTTGGAGTCAAGCTTGATGTTATACAGAACATTTTACTAGATAATGTCAATGATATTGCAGCATACAAAGCCAAGTTGAATGAAATATCTGTAGATGCTTTCCAAAGTACTTGCACATACTTCAAATGTGTTAATCATTTTGGTGTTAGCAGATCTGGAAGGAAAACGATAAACGCACTTAAGGCGCTATGTTAATGTAGCATTTTTTATTGACTTTTGAGCAAAGAAAGGAACAGCATTTTCCTGTGACCCTTCTTTTAGGAAGCACCATACAAAAGATAAATAAAACTAGAAATTACTAATCATGTATTATAGCAATTCAGCTTGGTTTTGAATGCCACACAGGAGATTGTGGGTGGTAAAAGAAGGTCAAAAATGATCAATTACCTTTATTTCATCATCACCATAGGGAATCATGAGCTATAAAATGCAGCCAAGAAAAGCATATTCAGAATATGAAAAGAAAAGAAAATGGCTTCCTTATGATTTCCACTGTACTCACAGCACGTTATCCAATGATTTTCTACACACTTGCTAACATCTTTTTTCCTAACAAATTCCAGACAAACGTGGAGACTTTTTTGCCAATGGAGGTAAAATATTTCTATTAACAGAAAGCCAGTAGTGTACCTGGTTTCTGGCAGACCCTGGGGCAAACAACTCTACTACAACGACATCATTCCAGCTGCTGCAATTGAATCATACATGGTATTTCTTTCAAAGTTGTGAACCTGGTTGTGCACAATGGGGCATGTGTATGTAAAGTGTACTAACATAAACATTTCTTGATGCTCATACCAATCAGTTTGAAGTTGAAAATTAAACAACCATTTAAACTGGTTGCTATAGGCAACAAGACAAATTATAAAAAATAAATAAATAATCAAACACTATATAAGAGTTTACACATGCAGCGGTACCCTCGAAGGAGCTGCTGAGAATTGATGGGATGGCAGATTTACCTCATTGCTCTTTTCCGAATGTCTAGGGGTGAATGATGCATACAGCAGTAGTAAAGGAATGTCCGCAAAAAAAAATATTTTTATGTGCTCTTTATTACCCAGCCGGGTAAAAACAGTGAACAGGTGATGAAAGGGATAGAGATTGGAAAGGAGAACAGCAGATTTAGGCGTAGTATTTGGAGCGTAGAAAATATAAAAATATTGCGCTAACTGAAATTAAAAACTAAAGCGGCTACACTACAATGTGACAAGTATTGAGTGAAAATGTGAAGGAAAAATGTAGCGCTGTGTAACAAATAGGACTGAATGTCACTAAGTAAATCAAAATCAATAATCACTGAAATAAAACAATGATAATGGTAGTGTTTAACAAAATCAACAGTGAAAAGCAAAGTCCTTGCGTGAAATGGTGCAATAATAGTCCATAACAAAAAAGTAAGGTGATAGTTCCACCAACACCAATCAAATGAATGGATGTTAGATGACCTTGTAGATCTTGGAGACAGAATGACACTTATCTCAAGTGAAGATATGTTGCGCTTACCAGAAATGTTGGACCTGTCTGTTGTGGACAGCAGATCGATAAGGCATGAACACTCCCGGGGCACAATCTGCTGGGCTCTCACCGACTGGATGAAGATGGTTCCAATCCTCGATGCAGGGCCTGAAGTGCACGGAAAGGGTGGGATGAATGAAGTCGGATGACTCCGATTACCATGGGGGAGAGAAGAAACAAAAACGCAACCCCAATGGTGCAGGTCAAGAGGTAACGGTTTTATTGTAATAAAACCATAAAGAACATTAAAAGTGATCACATATAATAAAAGGCAATGTGGGAAAAGGTGATAACCAAGCCCTACGCGTTTCGTCCTAGAGGGACTTCAACTGGATGCCCTAGTATTTGGAGCAGTCCTGCTCCTATGCGTAACACTTTCCACACCACTCCTTTATGAGTGGGATTAGTGTAGGCTTTTCTCAGTGACTTAGCAGCCGAAGTATCACTCAAACCTTTTCAGGACAAAGTCTCTGCCACAGACCCTCCCGAATGAATGTCAGGGAGACGCCTCTGCCACAGGCACTCTCTGGTTGCAGATACGGTGGTAACCCTTCTCAGTAAAGTTACTCCTGGATCTTCTTCTTAATGTCATCCAGGTACCGACTTAAGAGGAGTCAATCCTTCAATGTCCGGTTACCTTGATCACGGTGGTTATTCGGAATCCTATTGGACCGCCAGCCTCTCATTAGCGTTCCTCAGATGGACTCCCCACTGAACAACTACACTTGCTTGCGATCTTCAAAAGTGGGAACCCAGTCGACTACTGGATCCCCGTCCTGCTAGAATGCTCCGGACCAACTTAGGCCCAAAACCAGGAACACCGCGTAGCACGCACGCCCCAGCCAGGTAGGCCATAACGCTAGGGCACGGTGATGTGGCCACCCTAAAGGTGGATGCCACACTGGAAGAAGAACCCCGCCAGCATGGCGTCTGTTCCATAAGTACCCTCTCCCAGCATGCCCAGCAAGGCCCAAGCCTCCTGATTGGCTGCTGGGAGAGAACACCCAAACCTAAACTCCACTGCTGCCACCTACCGCACTGGGGTGGGAAAACACCCCGAGACAATAGCATGAGCCCACAGCACAGCCAAGCTGAAACAGATACCCTAATTAAATGATTGGAATCAGGGTCACTTACACTCTGACTATACTCTAAATTTCAATAGCACCGGTACTTGGAAGTAACTCGGCGCTACACACATTATTGATGTACCTGTAATAATGACTGAATGTATTGTAATTTGTGTTACAAAGCCCCTGCATGGCAGAGGCGGCTCTAGGCTTTGTGAGGCCTTAAACTAAAATTAGACATGAAGCCCCACTCACACCTATAATGGGAAAAATAATTCAAGCAAGAAAAATGGCTGCAGAAAATGCACAGATCTAGCACACAGGTGATCAGCACCACTTCCAGGGCACCCTCCCCACCCATCAGACATATTCAGCCAATGCAAGAGGGGGGAGAAAAAGAGAGATGAGTGATAGAGAGATTTGATGGCGCTGACATTAGTATTGATCACAGGCAAATTAGGCGACCGTGAGGCCCCTGTGAGTGTGAGGCCTTAGGCGACCGTCTAATTTGCCTAAATAGAGAGCCGCCTCTGATGGGATAGAATATGGGCCCTCTTGCTACTAACCTGGAGTTCAGATTGTGCATTGGTTGACCCTCCTCTTAGAGATCCCTGGAGACACTGGAATTTACAAGGCTGCCCACTCCGCAAGAGAGTTTGATTTTTACAAGGCCAGAGTGTAGTGAATAAGGTGAAACTTCTTTTAATATTTTTTGTTCTTGTAAGCGCAAATTTTTTATACTCAAAAAATTGGCACATTTTACTGTATTACACTGTGCGAGTGTTTTTCTTCACTTTGGGATACGCTTGAGGAACTCCATGACTGCTTGGCATACTAACCTGGGTCAGCCTGGTTCCCCTACCGTTCCTTGCTGCTGGAGGTGCCATAGACCACAAGTGTGAACGCTTGAAACGCTTTACTTACTCTGCTTTTTGGTAAGCAGGCATTTTTTATTTGGTGGAGGTACATGTGTGGTGCCAGTGGCTCACTCTTTTCATCATCCATTCATTGTGATTTTTTTCAGGACTTGTTTATATCACTGGTCACTATCATTGTATATTATTTTCAGGTCCACTCTGTATGTTCATTTACACTTTGCATATTTATGGTATTTTGTGTATAATTTATGGTTTGATCACATATATGTGGTCTCCTATATATTCAGTTTTTTTTTCCCAGTACACTTTTTATATATGTTTGAGCATTTTTTACATATGTTTATATGGTGTAAGGATCATGTGATTGCAGATTCACAGAAATTGTGTTTTATATACTGTATACTTATTTTTAGCGCAGCTTTTTTACTTTTATTTGGTTTAGCACGTGGTATCTTATGTTGTAGCTGCTGCTGGCTATTATTGTTTCTTTATTGTATATTTCACCTGTTAGCACGGTATCACTGTTTTTACATTTTAAAATAAGGTCTCTTGTTTATAAAATTTTTGGTAAACATGAGTTCAATGCCTGCTTCACGCTGGTGGGACATAGGATCCGACATGTGAAAGAACAAATCGCATGCCATCAGATTAAATGCTTCCCTATGAGAGTTCCCTATGAGAGCTGCGGGCTTCATCCGTGGCCTAGCTGCATGCCGCTCCCCACACCTGGCAATCTCAACCAAACAGCCCAAATTGCCCAAAGAACTCCCCCTTACCCCAGAAGGACACCTGGTATTTCCCGGTCACCGATCCAGTCTTCTCAGGCAGCACCGATCCACCCAACTGACAGCCCCCAGCCTGATCGGCGGCCATCTTGCTACACCCAGCAACAAGGGTACCCCTCATCCCCACTCCCCCCCCTTCTCAACACAATTAAAACTTGATCTAGGGCTTCGCCCGATCGCCTCTCAAGGGGTTAGGAAGGAATTTTTTTCCCTGCTACAGCATATTGGCATAGCTCGACCAGGGTTTTTTTGCCTTCCTCTGGACCAAGCTAGGAGAGAGGATTCAGCTAATCCTCCCTTCATCACCCTTAAAAACCTTCCCTCCCCCCCCCCTGGTGTTTGGCAACCATGGTTAATCTGCAACATTCTGCAGAAACCATTTGGGATCTGAGGCGATTTTCCGCAATACTACCAGCCGTCACCAAAAAAGCCCTAAGAATTGAGCGACTATTGAGAATCGATCGACGATCGACTGTCAAAAATCTCAGTCATTTACCCCAGCCTAAGCACATATCACCGTCTAGAAATCCATGATTTCATTCTACAATACGATCTAGACTGCCTCTTCATTACAGAGAGCTGGCTCACAGCCAACTGCAACACCATTCTAGGAGAACTGGTGCCAGAAAACTACCGTATTATAACAGAAAACAGAATAGGGCAAAGAGGAGGAGGCCTGGCGGTGATCCACAAGATTCACCTTGCGATCACTAAACCAGTACTTCAAAACCCTCTTCCATTCATTGAAACCCCTTCTCTGCAACTGTAAAACAAACTCCCAGGAGACCATCCGTATTCTACTCTGCTATAGGCCACCCGGCCCAAAATCGCAGCTGCTACCATCATTGATGGAGTTTATCTCCACTTACACCCTCAACAGCAAACACCTTTTGATGCTCGGGGATTTCAACCTCTGGGCCAATTCCTCACAAGACCCCGTTGCCGACGCCTTTATTGACTACCTGGAAGGTTTAGGGCTACAGCAACTAATATGTGGGCCCACACATGCTTCAGGTCACACACTCGACCTTATTTTCAGACAAGATCTGGGAATAAAAAATTTGGAAAATGAACCGTTGCCAAGGACTGATCACCATGCAATTAAATTCATCATTTCCAAAATCCCCCCCGCAACAAAAACATCTAGACCAGTGACAACACACTGGACTAGATGTCAGAAGAAGCTCCACTCAGAACTCTTCAAAACCACATTAAGGAAAAAAATAAAAACAATTCAACCGCATCAAACGGTCATAGAAACACTGGATGCCATAAACTCAGCCCTACTGCAGTCAGCTGACTTAATAGCGCCGAAACGTAAAACCTGCATCCGGAAAAAAAACTGCAGCTGGTTTAACAACCAACTGGCCTTAATAGAAGCAAGAATTTAGAAGGGTGGAAGCCGCCTGGAAAAGAAACTCTTCAGAGGTAAACCTCTCCATCTACAAGGCAATAACAAGAAAATACCATAAAGAAATCTTCCAAGCCAAGAAAAATTATTTTTCTGAGGCTATCAACAGTGCCCTAAACCGCCCACGCGAACTCTTCAAGATGGTCACTCAGACCATGAATCCAGGATGTCTCGAAGCCCCCAATTCGGACACACAAGAATTTTGCAATGAATTATCAGATTACTTCATTAATAAAATCGAGGGAATCCGTGAAAAACATTCAGCAAAACAACTCCCCCCTCAGCCCCCCCGCAATATTTCACACAATACCCACAGTAATTCACCACTATCAGGTAAGTTTACTCTGGAGCCCATCACCATCTATGCCACAAAAAATATCATTGGTACTTTGCGTAATGGAACAGCGCCAAATGATATCATCCCCACTAAACTGCTGAAGGAATGCGCCGACATCATGGCTCCTCCTATGATGCAGCTTATCAACCAATCTTTCAAGGAAGGCATAGTGCCCTCACAGTTGAAAGAGGGCATAATCCAATCCATCCTGAAGAAACCCACCCTAGACCCCAAGGACCCACTCCATTGCCGTCCCATAACAGGCCTAAATGTACTCTCAAAGGTAATGGAAAAAGTATCTAGATACCCACAAGCTACTCGATCCATTTCAATCGGGTTTCCGTCCCGGACACGGGACGGAAACCGCATTGCTTAAAGTATGGGAAGACGCTCTTGAGGCCACAGACGAAGGAGAATCTTGTCTTCTGGTTCTGTTGAACCAAAGCGCAGCTTTCGACACTGTAGACCACAAATTATTATTGACACGGCTAGCTGAAGTAGCCAGAGTCGCAGAAGGTGATTTATCTTGGTTCTCCTCTTTTTTGGAAAACTGATCGCAAAAAGTGAAGTTAGGACCTTTCACTTCTGAGAAACACACAGTATCATGCGGAGTCCCTCAAGGATCGCCGCTGTCACCGGTGCTGTTTAAAATCTATCTTCGTCCTCTTTTTGAGATTATCAGCAGCCAAAAACTGCTTTACCACTCATATGCAGACGACACACAATTGTATTTCCGCATTGGCAACAAAAAGGATCACCAACTCAATCTAGAGACATGCCTCTCTTTGATAGAGGACTGGATGACAAAGAGTTATCTTAAACTCAACGGAGCGAAAACAGAACTGCTCCTGTTTCACGCCAAGCATAGGAATCAACCTGCAACAACATGGACACCCCCGCCCATTCTGGGCAAAATCATCTCCCCTAGCACCAAAGTCAAAAGTCTAGGGGTCATTTTTGACTCCTATATGACAATGGACGCACAAATAGGGTCAGTAGTCAGCGGATCCCACCATCTGCTGCGCCTACTATGCAGACTTACTCCTTTCATCCCCAAAGAAGACTTGGCGGTCGTGGTGGGAGCAATTGTTAACTCCAGACTGGACTATGCAAATGCCCTTTACCTCGGACTCCCCAAGTACCAAATCACTCGTCTGCAAGTCGTTCAAAACATGGCCGCCAGACTTGTGACTGGGAAAAAACCCTGGGAATCAATCTCACCTTCACTGAGATCCCTTCACTGGCTGCCAGTAAAAGACAGAATTGCTTTTAAAGCACTCTGTCTAACGCATAGATGTATCCATGGGAATGCTCCCCATTATCAATGCGAAAAAATAAAAGCTCACAATCCCAATCACGTTCTGCGATCCACCAATCAAAACCTGCTCCAGATTCCGAAAGCCAACTACAAGTCCAAAGGAGAAAGAAGATTCGCGATCCAAGGTCCCAGACTATGGAACGCTTTACCAACCAGCATTCGGTTGGAGGAGAATCACTTAGCGTTCAGGAGAAAGATCAAGACTCATCTCTTTTGATATCAAAGGAGACAGGAACAACAAGCGCCCAGAGGCGATTTAGTTTGCATGTGCCGCACTATATACGTTTTCATTCATTTAGCCATCTTAACTGATTCAACACAAGCCGATCCGACTTTAGAAAAGGTTCCTGCACTGCTTTGGTCCGATTTTGATACGACTTTAATGCCATAGAGTGTAAAATGTCACATTAAATTGGATCAAAGTTGGACTAAAGTTGCAGGGCAAAGGCGGATTGGAAGTTGCATAACTTTTATGTCAGAGCAGTGTTAACCTGGGCTCAGGACTGCACTATCTGGTGTTAAATGTTTTGCTTGTTACATTGTCTTATGTATGAAGTTAATAGACACCAAAGCCAGTTATTGCCATTTTGGTCTCCCATGTTCCATCCCTTGAGAAAAACTTTGCAGCTATGACCATTTTTAAGGGGTTCATCCACATTATACGTAGCACCCTCTACCATAGGTAGGTGCTAGAATATAATTTTTCTAGGTTAAAATGGTCAGTGCAGGCAAATTTAGGCAGGCCTGTGCTCTAGGCTAGGCCTGTTTGTTTTGATCTGGGACTAGGAGTGATTAGTGTAGCAGTGGGTGTGACCACCTGTGGTCTGGCTCTGGGCGCCTCCCCTGCTTTCAGGAAGATTGTTCTGGAAAAGGGTCTGGGCCTGAAGCTGTAGTGGCAGCCAGCTCATGTGAGGAGCTTTGACCAATCCCCATTCGGTATTGGCAGGGGGCAGGCCTCCCATATAAGCTGAGAAATGGAGTTTAAGGCAGCTGCTGCAGGGCATCCCCATGTGGGGGGACACATCGAATGCAGAGGAGGGCTGGAGGGGCTGCTAGGGTGTGATCCCGAATAAAGATCTTCACCATGGAGTTAGTGCAGGAGAAGGTCAGTGTGGAAGAAACAGAGGAGAGACTGTGAAGTGTAGTGTCAAGTTCCTGTGGCCGGGGGGAGCACAGGATTTTCACTTTGGACTGGCTGGGAGCAGAAGTCCATTTTTTGCCATGTGCTATTAAAACTACTGGGCCTCCGGGGGGAGAGGTACTGTATGCCTCTGGCCTAGTAAAGCACTCAGGTAACATCATCCAAGTGACTGTGTAGCTACTAAAATTGCTAGGCCGCCAGGGGACAGGTACTGTATACCTCTGGCTTAGTAATTTGCTCAGGTAACACCTTTCAAGAGACTTTGTTACAGTAACTAAGTACAGCCAGCAAGTTGGGGTTATTCAGAGTGATCCCTATTTGTCTTACTGGAAGTGAAGAGACAGGAATCTAACAGTTTGCCGCAAAGGTTTTGTACAAGAGGAGAGAAATCTTAAGGATTGATACTCTGCAGGAGCTAGCACAGAAGAGGAGGAGCAATAGTCTGCAGTGGAGATGTGCAGGAGAAGAGAATGTGAATGTTAGAAGTGCATCAGTTTCAGGGCTAGATCTACTAATCAATGTTCTCCCCAAACGTGATGTCAATTCAACAAGTGCTATGGGCATCTCATATCTCCCTTTACCCCAGCCAAGTTATATCCCCGCAAAAAAACGCAACAAAACAATGCGGTCTTGCGGCAGGGTGATTTGGTGGATGTTTGTTACTAATAGCAACCATGCGCTACATATATTTCCATTCTAGACTGAGGCTTTAAGTGGCTGGATCCTAAAAAAAATGTTTTAATGGACTTTTGTTCAATTCAAGCGCATTTATATTCCTATAGTCTATACAAAACCCACCTAAAGCAGGGAAAATGCAGGTCAAAAGGAGGTCAACTACAGGCCAGATACACTCATGATTGAATTTGAACTATCTCAAAAGCGTCTCTAACTAATGTCAAAGCTGCACTAGCTTGTTGACAGAGGATCTAACAAATATGGTAAAAATAAATAAGATAAATATAAATTAGATCTTCCTGATGCTTCAGTCATCAATGTAAACTAAACTCCTACCAAGTACACCTTGCAACACAAAGCACTTCATGTTTTTGATGCAGTGCAGCTCACACAAAGCCACTTAGGGCTAGTCAGATAGGAATGACATACTGTAGCTTTGGTTTGCCGTTTTCTAGAGGCTACGTGCTGCTGGGGCTACTAGATACAGCTGAGAAGTTAGCTTTCAGTGAGCGCTCTCCAACGTATTACATCACACAGCACTACTCCCTTTTTGCTATTCTTGCTCAACGGAAAACTCATTCAGTGAAAGGCCTCAGGATGTCTCTAGGATAACTTGCCAGAGATTTTTTAATTGATTGGTCACAAAGTCAGTGGTACTAGCAACAGGCTGAACTATGTGATACATTTATAGAGACAACCACAAACTTAATGGCTACTGGCAAATACCTTATTGCAGGGTTTAAAATTTCAAGTCCTGAGCTACTAGCCAGGCCTCAAGGTTTACTCGCCACCAGTTGCCCCGCCTAACCCCTACCATGCCCAGTCCCTAATCCCTCCTCTAAAAACGCCCTCATAAATCATCTCATGAAATTACACTTAAATGTCTTATGCAGAATTAAGTTATAAAAATAAATATTAACAACCACTTTATCCGTGGCAATAATGCAGCCTGCCCGAGTCCACCAATGCAGCCTGTGTCCCCAATGCAGCCTATGCCCACCAGTGCAGCCTGTGTCCGCCAGTGCAGCCTGTGTCCCCATTGCAGCTTTGTGTCTCCATTGCAGCATTGTGTCCCCAATGCAGCCTGTGTCCCCAATGCAGCCATGTGTCCCCAATGCAGCCATGTGTCTCCAATGCAGCCTGTGTCCCCAATGCAGCCATGTGTCCCCAATGCAGCCATGTGTCTCCAATGCAGCCATGTGTCCACAATGCAGCCATGTGTCCCCAATGCGGACTACCTGTGTAGGGGAAGAGAGATGAGAGCCGCCGCCACCGCCTGGTTGATCAGAGCGTGGGGAACGTAACAACTTTTATTTGAATAGCTGTGTGTTCCCCGCCATGCGCTATCATATACAGCCCCTCCCCCTTGCCCATTAATTTTGATAGACAGATCACCCTTCCAATCCTGGGGCAGGTGATCTGTCTATCAAAGTGCCTGGACAAGGCAGAGGGACTCTATATGACGATGTGTGGCGGGGAACACACAGCTATTGAAATTAAATCTGTTATGTTCCCCATGCTCTGATCAACCGGGCGGCAGCCGCAGCTCTCCTCTCCTCTCCTCTCAATTCCCCTACAATCACTCCAATACAACCCAGGCTGTCATCTGTGCTCGTCCCCCCCTGCTCCCAGGCAGCCCACCAAAATCCACTCGCTAAATGCGAGCAGGCGAGTTTGAAAATTTGGGGGGTGCCTTATTGTATTATCTATAGGCCAGAGTTTTTCTCACGTACCTGATTGGAAGCCGAGTGACGAGTGGGATTCCTTTGCAGCTATGGTCCTAGCACTTCTGGAGGTGATAACAATAAGTGCAAGGCTAAAATAAGCAAGGGTGCTGATAGATTGGTTTGCTGGTGGCTGCTCCAGGAAGTGAACCATTGAGTGGTTCTCAGGCTGGCAGGGGAGGACGTCAGCAGGAACATGAGATACACTTTTGGTCGAGCAGGTCAGGTTCAGCCAAAGTGGATGAAGAAGGTGTAGGTACTGTACAGACTTGTAGGAAGAAACTGGACAGGAGATTTAGTACGATAATAGATAGCAGCGTGGTCAGGAACTAAAGCCAAGGCCATACACAGTCATACAGTACATTTCAATTTTTTTTTATTTACTACTTAAAATTGCAAAGTGTTTTACATTTTTTTTTTCAACCTGCCAGGCTACTATGACATAAATCCTCTTTGTTGCTTAAAAAGCAAGGCTCAAAAAATGTAATCTCTGACTTCTTGTTGTGTTCTCCTCCATACTTCCACACCCTTAAGACTTCTATGTATTCTGAAGTCAACCACCAACTAGATAAGTGGCATCCCCATTTACACTACCTTACCTTACCAATGCTTTTTAACACTAAATCATATTTTAAACCCAATAATGTAAGTCTTATGCCTAAACCTGGAAAGTTAAATCACCTTTGACTTAACTAAAACAGCATTATTTTGAAAATGGTACTCTAATAACACACACAGTCCTTGATTTCAGCAATATGTGTACAGTAATGCCACGTACACATGATAATTTTTCGGCATTAAAAAAACGTTGTTTTAAAAAAATGTCATTTAAAATGATTGTGTGTGGGCTTCACATAATTTTTCATCTTCTGAAAAACGACAGCATTTTTTTTCGAGCATGCTGCATTTTTTAACAACGTTTTAAACTATGTCATTTTCGGGTTGTAAAAAATGACCGTGTGTGGGCTAAAACTACGTTAAAAACCTGTGCATGCTCAGAAGCAAGTTATGAGATGGGAGCCCTCGTTCTGGTAAAACTACCATTCGTAATGGAGTAAGCACATTCATCACGCTGTAACAGACAGAAAAGCGCGAATCGTCTTTTACTAACGCGGAATCAGCTAAAGCAGCCCCAAGGGTGGCGTCATCCGCATGGAACTTCCTCTTTATAGTGCCGTTGTATGTGTTGTACTGTACATCACCGCGCTTTACTAGAGCATTTTTAAAAAAACAATGGTGTGTGCGCAATGTCCTTTTATTGATGAAGTTGGAAAAACTTTTTTTTTTCTACATGCCGAAAAATGACGTTCTTTTTAATGCCAAAAAATGATCGTGTGTACGCGGCATTAGAATTAGACTGAAGTTCGATGTAAAATCCTGTTCGAATTTCAGTCTGTATTTCCGAAATTCAGACAAACTTTGTTTCGTAATTTCGAACATTTGGTAAAAAAAATGATATTGTAATTTGGGCATTTGGATATATTCAAATCTCTGAATAAATAAAATCCATCTGAATATTTATCCGGAATGAAACAAACCGCACATGTCTATCATATATTTACATATACCCATCAAGCAGTAAATACACTCTAATACAAGCCCCCGCTGTAAGTACACTGTATTCTATGGTGTATTTCTTCGCCAGCACTGACTTGGCAACCTCATTCAAACAAGCGTACCTCTTTTCTTGTGAACGTTGGCCATGAATTGCTCAACAGTTCTTGCTGCTGCAGAGGTCAGTGAAGATTTGTTATAAATTGTGCTACTTTTTAAGAATGTGCAAATCCTTGCATGTCCATAGTTTGGCCACAGTTCTATTTACAATATATGCTATTTACTACATAAATTACTACACCCAGCATTCCATATTTTCTTCCTTCATTTCTTATTTCCACATTTCCTTATTATCTCCCTTTAAGTCACTGCTTATTTTCTGAAATTGTGCTTGTTTTTTTTTTTTTAACAAGGCAAAGCAGGACACCAGTAGTGCAACAAGATTTTCATAAAAACGATTTTAAAAGCACCATTTTAGAAACATGTTTCAGAACATTTGTTGAGACTGAGAAAGGGAAACAAAATCTTAAACAGAAAGGATGGGCCAGCACCTTAAAACATAACAAAGGGATAACAGCATTGTTGTCTTCTTTTTATTTTTGGAACTGCAGGCTTGCTGATAAAATGGTCAAAGTCTACAGGCTTGGAGACAGACAAAAGAAAAAGCAGCCCTTTGCCTTTTGGGAAAGAAACAACACTTGCTGCCTATGTAAATTGTACTTTTTCTGACTGAAAAGTATTATGTGTAAGAAAAAATGTATACACAGGTTTGTGATATTATGAACATTTTGATGTGATTCTCTTAACACTAATCCTAAAAAAATCTAGAAATGTTTTGATCATATCTCATTGTCAGCAAAAACCCATCTGTTAAATTTCATTCAACTTAGAATGTAACAAGGTTTCTTTAATTTGTAATACTTGAACCTAAAGACTGACTTCCATGATGGCATAGTTAAGAAACAAATACATCTGAGTTGCTATTTTTATTATATTATATGACATCTCTTATAAGTATTTTTTTTCCCAGTTAAAGGGGTTGTAAACCCTCATGTTTTTTTACCTTAATGCATCCTATGCATTAAGGTGAAATACTTCTGTCACTGACCGACCCCCCAGCCCCCCTTACTTACCTGAGTCTTGTATTCCCCCGCTGGAAACACGCTCTTCCCCCCTGCCTATTGTCTCGGCTTGATTGGATAGATTGATAGCAGCGCAGCCATCCTGCTGCTGTCTGGCATTCTGCGTTTATGGATGCAAATGCTGGACTTGGGAGCTCGCTTGCAAGGTAACCCCTGGGAAAGCACTTCTCCCAGGGGGTTATAGGATGCAGGGAGGAGCTACCAGTGCTGCCGGGGGGCCCCAGAAGTCGAGGATCGGGGGCCGCTCTGTGAAAAACGAACTGCACAGTGGAGGTAAGTAGGACATGTTTGTTATTAAAAAAAACAACAACAAAAAACAAAGCCTTATAATCACTTTAAAGCATATTGTGTATTTAAAGTTTTAAAGATTAAAGTAGAGTTAAAATCCTTGTCAGTTTATTTTTTGCTGTCTGTTGTGTCCTGTTGGTGGGATTTTCTTTTACTTCCTTTGCCTGTGATGCAACCAAAAGTAAAAGGCAATTTGTACAACATAAGGGGTTGTAAAGTCAGAAGGTCTGAAGTCATCATGACCAGATTCCCAGACCGACACCCATTGAGAGCCTGAGCCAGCTGCCCCTGCCCCCTCCACACAAAAATGCCAGTGAGTGAGAAGGGAGCAGAGAACTGTGACTAACAGCAGTTCTCTGCTCAGGGAGCTGTGAGAACGAGCGATCGGTGGTGTTCAATTGCTCAGTTCTCAGTGCAGATGTGCCGGAGGACAGTTGCAGCATCCACCTAGGTAAGTATAAGAGCCGTACCCCATACTACTCTTTTAATGCATTCTATGCATTAGGATAAAAAAAAACTTCTGTGCCCCCCTCAGCCCCTCTAATATTTACTGGAGCCCATCTCTATCCAGTGATACCCACGAGTGTCTCAGCCGCCCGAGACTTTCTCCTGATTGGCTAAAACACAGCAGTGGCGCCATTGGCTCCTGCTGCTGTCGATAAAAGTCAGTTAGCCAATCAGGAGGGAGAGGGGGCAGCGCCAAACCACAGCTCTGTGTCTGAATGCACACACGGAGTTGCAGCTCGGCCAGGGTGCCCCCATAGCAAACTGTTTGCTGTGGGGGCACTCGACAGGAGAGAGGGGCCGGGAGTACTGAAGAGGGCCCGAGAAAGGGAGGACCTGGGTTGCTCTGTGCAAATCCACTGCAACAGAGTAGGTAAGTATAACATGTTTGTTATTTTTATAGAAAAAAACACAAGACTTTACAATCACTTTCAATTCTCCTCTTAGGCCTCTTTTACACATCAGTGAAGTGGAATCCACTTGCTCAGCTGGGAATTGATCCACTGATCCCCACTGAACAGGCAGATGACAGGTCCATGTCTGCTCCGTTATGCAGAGCGGCATAGGTGTGCGCAGACTATTGCATTAGGGTGTGCACCCCAAAGCCCAAACACAGTACGATTGTTCACCGTGTTCATTCAGGAGGGAAAAGAGCAGGTAAATTACATATTAACACTGGCCCCTTCCCCACTCCTAAAACTTTCCAGCAGCAACAGCCGATAGGAGAGGAGGGAAACTGTGGGGGGAAAAATGGGAGCCAGTGCAGTAGGGGTAATCTGTGCTGCACAGGGTGATTAGGGTGTGCCTGGGCACACCTGGCACACCCCGTGCACACGCCTATGCAGAGCGGATATGGACACAGTCACGCTCTCCTCTATGGGACAATTGGATGGTAACAGACTGTCTGTCTGTCTTTCCATCGGAAGCTAATAGATCTGATCCGACCAGACATATGGGTAATAGGACCACTATCTGTCTGTTTTTGACAGGCAGGATTGGATCGGATACAGCGGGTGTCAGCAGACATGTGTCCGCTTACATCTAACGCTCCATAAAAGAGACTGGAGGTTCTGATCAGGTCCACCTGAAAAACTGACTGGTGGACCTGATCAGCTTGCCAGTGTGAAAATGGCCTTATGCCTCGTACACACGACCAGTTTTCCTGTCGGAAAACTGCCATGACAGCTTTTGGCCGGGAAAACTTGCGTGTGTATGCTCCATGGCAGTTTTACCGTCGGGAATCACGGCAGGAAAAATTAGAACATGTTCTCTTTTTTCTGCCGCGATTCCCATCGGTCTTTTTTCCGGCAGTTTCCCTATGGGAAACACTGCGGAGTGGAGCATACATACAGCTGGGATTCCCGGCCAAAGCTCTCACTGCAGTTTTCCCGAAGGGAAAACCTATGGTGTGTACACGGGGAAAGTGACTGAGCAGGTTCTCAGTTTTCCCCCCCGGGATTCCCGGCAGACTTTTTACCGCTGGAGAATCCTGATCGTGTGTATGGGGCATTAGACTGTTTTGACCAGTAATGGTGTCCCAACTGGAAGATTCCCCCTAGCCTCTTGTTTGGGTGATAAATCTAAAGTTTTTAATTTACTATGACTTTAAATTTTGGTAAAAGTGGTCACACAGAGAAATAATATATTTAATTCAAACCAGTATAGACACCCAGAGAGCAATAAAATCCTGGCAAGGGTTCCGTTCTTTTCTAGCTCCTATCCAAAACGAAAAGTAAAATAAAAAATTGGGCTATACACACATATAACAAATTTAGTGCAATTCTTAAGCTGGTCATACACTACATAATCTGATTGTACAATCATTGCATGATCCCCTTTAGTCTTACCAAAATTATGCAATGTAAAGACAAACCAAAACAATTTATTGCATTTGTATGAAATCAGGCTGGCCCTTCCACTACATAAGTGATGGTAAATTTAAAGGCGATTGTACAATCAGACTGTACATTTTATGGTCACCTTTAGGGCTCATTTCAGTGGACTTGTGGGTATTTGTTGATGGGCAAACTTGAGATATAGAGTAATCCACTTGCGCGCTATGTGACCATTGGTTCTCATCACGTGCAGTTGGGGAAAGCTGAGAATCTTGAATAACTTTTCAACTGTACACACACCTGCAAACAAGACAGTTTCAGATTTCCTGAGCTATGAAGAGCCTTCTGATTCCTCTTAATGTGTCCTGCACTTCATTACCCATACAGGTTTCTTTCTGAATCCAGACAATAATATCCACAGGTGGCAAGAAGAGGGAATTTTAATGAGGAAACCTTATCACAATTTGTAAATTTTGCTGCCCCTCGATCATTTCTTCTCTAGGCACTGGCTGACAATAGTGTTGATAAGAAATACAGCTCTACCTGTCAGTAATGGCATTCTGTAATTGGAACAGTACTCTAGTCACTATACTGCCTCTGCCAGATTGCCAAGACACAATATTGCCATTCACTGGTTGTACAAAAAGCTGACAATTTATTTTTTCATTGTGTCCTCTTGTAAAGAGCTCTTTGTGCTGAAAGCACATAAAAAATATTGATTGTACAGACATATGTCTCCCTGTCAGCTCCCAAATCAACAAGCCCAATAAAGGGAAACAACTGCTTTAAGAAAATCCTTATATCCATGGGTAAATAAATAACACTTGTATGTATGCAAGTGTTTTATCCTCAGTTCTCCATCTCTGCAATGCTGCCTCAGGGTTTACTGCAAGTTACTGGCACTACCATCCTTTATTGCCATACAAAATACAATTTCACTTAATGCTTGTAGAAGAGCCAGTACTTTTTTTTTGCAAGCTACAATTTCCTTTAAAGACAGAAAAAATAAAAAAAATAAACTCTTAGGGAATCATCAGATTATTACTTGCTCCCTATGTTTGTACCCCAGCATAGTGGAAAAAATCCTTCTTTTTTTTTTTTTACTCCCAGTTAGGGATGAGCTTCTTGTTCGAATCGAGTTCGAGCCCATCGCATGTTCAACCGTTCGTCGAATAATGAACGTTATGGGCCATTCGTGCCAAATTCGAGTGGAATTGCTGGCTGATGATCGGCCAAGCATGCGCTATGACCCACATGCTTGGCCATTCACAGCTTGCAAAAAACGGAGAGCCATAATTGGCCAAAGCCAGGGTGGCTTTGGCCAATTATGGTCGGCCTTGTGTAGTGTGTTGTGGTAGTTTACAGAGAGAGACAGAGAGAGAGAGCGTGTAATTTTTTGAAGTTTGATACAGCAGGCAGGCAGGCAGGCAGGCTAGTCAGTTAGGGTTACAGTGTGTAGAGGATATGTATGCATCCCAGGTGTTGTATATATAATTATACACTGTATTGAGTTTAGCTAGATCCGCTCTTCCTAAAATACTGACAGGCAGGCAGGTGATTGTGCTAGCTGCAGTACTTTCACGTGGTGTACTGTCTGTGTCCTCTGCACAGTGTGCACCTAAAGCTACGTGGCGTGGGTACTGTCTGTGTCCTCTGCACAGTGTGCACCTAAATATACGTAAAGCTGGTGTTTCTCATATTTATTCCTAGAGGCAGTGATCTGCTCAAATTAATACCACAGGCAGGGTATCATTCTGCAAGTACTTTCATGTGGTGTACTGTCTGTGTCCTCTGTACAGTGTGCACCTAAACCTATGTGGCGTGTGTACTGTCTGTGTCCTCTGCACAGTGTGCACCTAAAGCTACGTAAAGCTGGTGTTTCTCATATTTATTCCTAGAGGCAGGGATCTGCTCATATTAATACCACAGGCAGAGGATCATTCTGCAAGTACTTTCACGTGGTGTACTGTCTGTGTCCTCTGCACAGTGTGCACCTAAAGCTACATGGTGTGTGTACTGTCTGTGTCCTCTGCACAGTGTGCACCTAAAGCTACATGGTGTGTGTACTGTCTGTGTCCTCTGCAAAACGTGCACCTAAAGCTACATGGTGTGTGTACTGTCTGTGTCCTCTGCACAGTGTGCACCTAAAGCTACATAAAGCTGGTGTTTCTCATATTTATTTCTAGAGGCAGGGATCTGCTCATATTAATACCACAGGCAGGGGATCATTCTGCAAATGCTTTCCCATGGTGTACTGTCTGTGTCCTCTGCACAG
Source organism: Rana kukunoris (assembly GCA_029574335.1). Taxonomy (NCBI): domain Eukaryota; kingdom Metazoa; phylum Chordata; class Amphibia; order Anura; family Ranidae; genus Rana; species Rana kukunoris. Next base: position 505,094,628 of record CM056050.1, on the reverse strand, counting down.
TGTGCACCTAAAGCTATGTAAAGCTGGTGTTTCTCATATTAGAGGCAGGGATCTGCTCATATTAATACCACAAGCAGGGGATCATTCTGCAAGTACTTTCATGCGGTGTACTGTCTGTGTCCTCTGTAAAGTGTGCACCTAAAGCTACGTGGTGTGTGTACCGTCTGTGTCCTCTGCAAAGTGTTCACCTAAAGCTATGTAAAGCTGGTATTTCTCATATTTATTCCTAGAGGCAGGGATCTGCTCATTTTAATACCACAGGCAGGGGATCATTCTACAAGTATTTTCATGTGGTGTAATTACAATTCTTGATATAATAGTTCCTGCAGGGCCTTCCAGCGCCCACTAAGACTAACTGTTAGGGCTTACAGTGTTGTGGCAACACCAACACCTAGGGCCCAAATTTCTGTAGAGTACATACGGCAGGCCCCTACTTTCAAAAATCCAACTCACAAACAACTCCTACTTGCAAACGGAAGGAGACAACAGGACGTGAGAGGAAATCTACCCCTAGGAAGGGAAATTCTCTTTTGTAATAGGTGTCACCTGTCCACTGATGCTTTATCACCAATCCTTGTTTCACTACAAAATCCACCAACAAAGGCCCAATTTTTCTGCCCCTGTTCAACAGGGGCATGTAATTACAATTCTTGATCTAATATTTCACAGCAGGGCCTATTCTTGCGCCTACCAAGAGTAACTGTGAGGACTTACAGTGTTGTGGCACCAGCAACAGCACCAAAGGCCCAATTATTCTTCAACTGTTCAACAATGGCATGTAATTACAATTCTTGATATAGTAGTTCATAGCAGGGCATTCCAGCGCCCACCAAGACTAACTGTGAGGGCTTACAGTGTTGTATATCTGGTAATTGCGCGGTCATGCAATGTTGTACCGAAACAAAAATTGCGTCCTTTTCTTCCCACAAATAGAGCTTTCTTTTGATGGTATTTGATTGCCTCTGCAATTTTTTTGCGATATAAACAGAAAAAAAAGAAAATTTTGAAAAAAAATTATATTTTCTACTTTTTGTTATAAGAAGAATCGAATAAACTAAATTTTAGTCAAACATTTAGGCCAAAATGTAGTGAGCCACATGTCTTTAGTAAAAAAAAATATCAAAAAAAACTAGCTACGTAGCAGCAACAGTGACACTAATACAGCGATCAGAAAAACTTAGCTTAGTGACACTGGCAATAGGGGGTGAAAGGGTTAACTAGGGCGGTGATCAAGGGGTTAAACCTTTATTAGGGGGGGTAGGTTGCTACCCTGGACCTAAACGGGCCTAAGACTAACTGCCCTGCAACTTTTAACTGTCACACTGACACTAAATGCAGTGATCAGTAAATATATGATCACTGCAATCAGTGACACTGTGACAGGGGGCTGGGGGGGGGGGGTGATCTGAGGGGGTTAAGTGTACCTATGTGTACTAGTGTCAGTGTAGTGTTAGGTGCAACTCAAGTGTGATGTCTTCTCTCCTCTCGCCGGAACGAAAAGACCGCCGAGGGGAGAGGTGACATCACTTCCTCTGCCTCTGTTTACATTACACAGGCAGAGGGTGGGCAGAGGGGAAAGCTGATTCGCTTGGAGCAATCGCAAGGGGGCGGACAGAAATGAACAGCCGCCCCCTCATCCCGGAACCCTCCCAGAGGCTTACCGACCACCGACCCAGGCTTTCCCGATCGGACCCCCGACCCACTTCTAGGCAGGGACTTGCCGGCACGTCCATCTTCCTGTACATGCCATTCTGTGGACGTATATTTACATGCGGCGGCCGTCAAGCGGTAAAAGAGGAAGTAAACCGTCTAAAGCATTTATTTAAAAAAAAAAAAACCTGCAAGAGAAAGGCATAATTAGCTAGTATGCATGGCATTATGAATTACATACCTGAGATCGAAGCCCCCGAAGCAACTCTCGTTCCTCACCTCCGCCACCGCCATCGATACCTGAGTTACTTCCGGGTATCGCAGCTCCGGCACTGTGATTGGCTGGAGTCGCTATGACGTCAATCCCACGCATGCGTGCGGGAGCCGTCAGTGATGGTACGATCGCCCTCACTAACGGCACGCTCAGTGCACCTGTGCCATTGTCTATGGCGCGCATGCGCCATAGACATCGGTGCAAACTTTTCTACAAATCTCTCCTAAACCGTGTAGGTTTATGAGATATTTGTTGCACCTACAGGTAAGCCTTAATCTAGGCTTACCTGTAGGTTAAAGTGGTCTGTAAGGGTTTACAAACACAAACACCGGGCATTTTTTTCCGGTATGCCCTATGGCCAGTCCGGGCCTGGACGCATGCGTGGAAGTATTTTACTTCCTGGTTCGGTGATGTGGCGGCAGGGATTTTGGTTTGATCGTGTGTACACAGATCAAACCAAAATAGCCCAGCAGACATGTCCGATGAAAACGGTCTGTCAGACCGTTTTCATCGGATAAATCTCCTCGTATGTACGCAGCCTAAGTCACATCCTGAATGGAATTTTTTTAGGTTACAAATATAGAAATAGGCCACACTGAGTGTGATTTTCTTTTTAAGTGAATCAAGGACTTTATTGTTTAGGTTATTTTGTTTTCTACCTCCGAGTACAGAGGTCTATCTATCATGGCACATTAGGCATAGTATAGCCCTGCACAGCATGTCTTATATTTATCTAACACACACTAGTGATTCTGCAGGAGGCCTGCTGAAAAACATGCCCAGTCCTCCCACAGCCTGTACTTCTCTATGCTCTGTAATCACCACTTCTCTGCAAGTCATTCTCTTGGATATGTGCATATTTTCCCAATATTTGTCCGGCGCCTTTTTTTTCCATATTTTTATATATTGATGCACCATGTTTCATTGTTTTATGCATAGTATCTGTCATTGGTTCAGTCTCTTTGATAGGTCCTTGAGTGTGAATTAACGTCACATAATGATGAATCCTGCCACGTGATTGGTTCCCAGGTGAGCAGTTCATATTCTGCGGGAAATGCTGGAAACAAAAGTAGGCAATAAAAGAATGTGGAAAATGAAAAGATTTATGTATGCAATAAGACAATGATGAGCCACTTCATAAGCAAAATAATCTACTCTGGGATATGCATTAGATAACTAATGGCTACTTATAGCATCAAGAAGAGCATTAGGACAGTCTTACACACAAGCATTTTGTGCCTTATCATTTGTGTACAGCACTACCAGCTTAGGTCATTGTTGCTTGAAATTCAAAAAAAGGTATACAGGCTTGAAGTAAGTGACTGACTTCCTGAGAATTAAAACCCATTCCTAGAGGTCTGCGCACTGCAGTATTACTTCAGCTTTTCTCTATCTTCCAAACAATGAAACAAAACAATAAAGTCATGAAAAATAATTTAACTTTAAACATTGTTTTTTCCTGTGAGTGTTCATAAACTAGGGTGGCCAAATACCTCAGGTGATGGCTTAGTGAGGGTCATCTTAGTGAATAGGTTTAAAGGGGTTGTAAAGGTTCATTTTTAATTTTCTAAATAGGTTCCTTTAAGCTAGTGCATTGTTGGTTCACTTACCTTTTCCTTCGATTTCCCTTCTAAATGTTTTTTTTCTTTGTCTGAATTTCTTACTTCCTGTTCCTCCTCAGTAAGCTTGCCCCCATCATCCGAGCCGTTCTGGCCAGGGCAAGTCAGCCAGAACACCTTACTGAGGAGGAACTGGAAATGAGAAATTTAGACAAAGAAAACAAATAAAAAAAACATTTAGAAGGGAAATCGAAGGAAAAGGTAAGTGAACCAACAATGCACTAGCTTAAAGGAACCTATTTAGAAAATAAAAAACTAACCTTTAAGCATGAACAGGTACACACAGGCCCCCCCCAAGCATTGCATGTTTATGGAAAACATAATTCTATCCCCTATTTTGTAGACGCCATAACTTTTGCGCAAACCAATCAATATACGCTTATTGCGATTTTTTTTACCAAAAATATGTAGAAGACTACATATCGGCCTAAACCGAGGAAATAAATATAGAAAAAAATGGGATATTTATTATAGCAAAAAGTAATAAATATTGTTTTTTTTTTTTCAAAATTGTAATTTTTTTCAAAAAGTGGTGTAAATGTCCAATACTGCAGCTGCTGACTTTTATTATATGGACACACTACCTGTGCAGGGAGCCTGCGATGTCAGCACTCCAGCCGATCTTCAGATTGGTTGTCAGGTGCAGCCGCTGCCATTCCTGGTAAGGGAAGGCAACAGTAAAGCCTTTCAGGCCGTGTACACACGGCAGAGAACCTCGACGGGCAGAACACATCGTTCCGCCCGTCGAGGTTCTCTGCCGGCCGTCGAAATCGGCGACCCGCCCGTCGGGAATGGCAACCAGCCATTCTTCCAGGCGGGCCGTCGAGCAAATAGAGAGCGTGCTCTCTATTTCTGCTCGACGGGCTTCCCGACGGGAAGCTCGCCGAGAGTGTACACACGGCCGAGGTCCTCGCTGGAATGCAGCTTCCAGCGAGGTTCTCGCTGGTTTCCAGCGAGAACCTCGGTCGTGTGTACGCCGCCTTAGAAGTCGGTTCCTGATTGGACATCATTCTGTGCAGTGGAACATGAGCCACCCGACTTAGAAAAAGTTTATTGCACTACTTTTGGTCCAACTTTGGTACTACTTGGTTTGACTTCTGTTAAAGAGTTCCACCCTGAAAAAATCTTTCCACCAAAAATTAAAAATAAAAATAAAAAATAAATAAAAAAAATAGAATGAAAAAAAATAAAAAAAATTTACTTACCCTAAATAGCTGTTGCTATGCGGAAGTGCCGAATCTGCCTCTTCATCTTCCGCGGTCGATTCTCTTCCTCCTCCTACACTCTGTTTCTTCTTGTGAATGGGGCGCGCTGCATTCTGGGAACTGTGTGTATCCCAGAAAGCAGCCGGCCCATTCACAAAGCACTGCGTTGCTCGCGCATGCGCAGTAGGAAACGGGCAGTGAAGCCGCACTGTGGATGGCAGTGCCTGGAGCTGCCAGGATCGAGGATTTTTTTTTTAACGGACCTCCGCTTTAACCACTTGCCAACCAGTCACTGTCATTATACTGTGGCAGGTTCCCGTGAATCGCCATAGCTGTACATCAGGCCCGTTTTACAACTATTGCAGTACATATTGGCCTAAACTGATGAAGACAGTTTAAAAAATTAAAAAAATTATTTGTTATAGCAAAAAGTAAAACATTTTTTTTTTTTTTTCAAAATTGTCAGCCTTTTTTTGTTAGCGTAAAAAAAAAAAAACACAGAGGTAAATAAATACCATAAAAAAAAGCTCTATTTGTGGGGAAAAAAGGACATAAATTTTGTTTGGGAATAGCGTCGCACAACAGTGCAAATGTCAGTTAAAGCGATGCAGTGCCGTATGGCAAAAAATGGCCTGGTCATTAAGGGGGAAAATCTTTCGGTCCTTAAGGCAGGATTCCGGGCATAGTTTTTTTTTGCAATCCACAGTACATTACATTCAATATTCTTTTAGAATTATCAAAAAAACACGATCGGTACAGTAAACACTTATCTGATATCTGCTCAGCGATCTTGTGGCCGTTTCCATGTTAGCTGTGGGCATGAGAAGCCCAGTTCCTGTGTCTTCCTGGATTTCCCTAGAGAGGTGCATGCTGGGATTTTTAGGTACAGTAATGCCCAGAGACTCCTGGGAAATTAGTAATAAGATCTACGCATTATACAGTTACATCTGGTGGCTTGTGAAAGTGCCATTGTCAAACATTTCCAAGGAACAGTTGCATGATATTTTCCCTCAGAAGCCAAGATGCATCAAAACTGTGTAAACAACGCAGATAACCTCTGATACTTCTGATACATTTGTGGCAAAGTTATATTTGCATCTCAAAAGTGCAGTATGATGACAGTGGTAAAAAAGGCACGCCACCTATATTTTGGATGCAAAATAGGGGATCAGTCGGGCCACTCATCACTGTTGCATTACATGCTCAACTTGTCTGTGTTATTGGCTAAACAAAAAGAACAAGAAAAATAGCCTTTCACAGTCCCACATTCCAGATTATTTTGCAAAAGCCAACATGCTCAGACCTGAACGTTTTATTATTAATATATTTGAAGAATTTCTTTGGGTTTGCTTTACTCTCTTTTGCAAACTGTTGTTCATTTACAATTTTTCTTGCTTAATCAACAGACAGCTTAAAGTGATATTAGACCCAAAAACAAAACCACTGCAGTAGGTTCTATACACGGTACACAGGGCCACCCTAAAGCACTCCCCCCTGACCTATACCAGGCCACATGCCCTCAACATAAGGAGGGCTCACTTTCCTGACCTGCTGGGCTGCATGCTTGGTTAGAGGTCTGGTATGGGTCTGGGGGGGACCCATGCTGTTTTTTTTTTATTTTTTATTTTAGCACAAGGTTCTCTTCAAAATCCATATCAGACCCAGAGGGTCTGCCATTTTTTTTTTTACATTTTTGTATTGCCGGAAATGGTATTGTATTGCTTGCAATTTAAATTATTTTTTTATCTTCTTTATAAATGTCAGTTTTGCTGCAGCAGGTTCTATACATGGTACAAATGTGTAACTTTACAGTCAGACTAAGGGGACCCCCCCGGGCACTATATTTAAATACATTTTTCATGTTTATTGTTTCACTTAAAGCATCATAAAAATCACTGTTCCTGTAAAAAATATATTTAAAAAAATACAATTTTGCATTGATACATGTCCCCAAGGGCAGTACCCAGGCCCTTTTTGTTGGCCATAACTTGCATATAATACTTTTAAAATTGTGACTTTTGATTTTTTCGGGTCCCATAGACTTTTGTAAGTGTTCGGGTTCAGGTATGAACATTTATGATATTCGATATCATAACTGAACCGTGGTTTGTTCGGCCCAACACTACTGCTGGCTGCAGCTGGAATGGAAGTGATACTTTTAACAGCAGTATTACTACCACTACTAAATGTAACAACTTTCCCTCAGGCTGGCTTTTAGGAAGCAAGCTGCCATCAGCATCCTAACAACCAATGAGTCGTGATCGTGAACCATACCACAAACATGGAAAGGGTACCCCCCTGGCAAGGCACCTTGTTCCCATGTTGATGAGGAAAAAGGCCTCCTCCTCTCAACCCTGGCCCAACGGTTGTGGTGGTCTGCAGGCAGGGGGCTCATCAGAATCTTTGAAATATTTTTAAAAATGAGGGTGGCCCTAGATACCAATCCCCATATGTCAATGAGTAAAATGTACTTATCACCCCTAATCATTCAGAAAAACATGTTAGCATTAAAGGGGTTGTAAAGGTTCATCTTTTATTTTCTAAATAGGTTCCTTTAAGCTAGTGCATTGTTGGTTCACATTCCTTCTAAATGTTTTTTTCTCACTTCCTGTTTCTCCTCAGTAAGCTTTCCACCATCATCAGAATGGTGGAAAGTCATTTAGAACAGCTTACTGAACACCTTACTGAGGAGGAACAAAAAGTGAGAAATTCAGACAAAGAAAATAACAAGAACAAACACGGGCCTCCCAAAATCTACAACAGTCCCTGCTCCAAATATGCAGTCCTCCTCCAAAACCATACTATTCACACAAAGTCACACCTTCCCCTTGCTCAACCCCTCCTTTGTTATACTATAAACCAAAGGTGTATTTAGGTTTTGTGCTGCCCTAGGCCTAACTAAACTTGTGCACCCCCTACTTTAAATATGACCCACCCCTTCCTGTTATGGCCACACCCTGTGTTGTTTAAGACCCGCCCTGAAATTTTCGAGTGAGGACACTAGTTCTGAGCGCCTGGGGGGCAATGGATTCCTCTAAATTACTTAGATTTCCTCTTACTTCCTGGTTGCCCATAGAGCAGGAAGTGAAGGGAAATCTTCACAATGGGACAGGGATGGTAAAAAATTAACTGACAGGGGCTATAACCCTCCTTTACTCTATCCAAAATGAAAAAAACAAGTGTTGCCTATAGTTCTACTTTAAGTAGATGGTGCAGCAGAAACATATAGCACAGTGAGGAAGGTTTGTGGTCCAGGATAATAAAACAGTCAAAATTTGAAGCCCCCCCCCCCCCCCCACAGTTGTAGAATGCCGGCGGCCCGCATACCAGAAGCAGCGCGGCCGCTTTTTGGGGGTGCTAGACTAATTTTCCTAACAGTGTAGCGCAAGCCGGCGGAGACTCTTTTCGTGCTGCCCCCCTGCAAAGTGCTGCCCTAGGCCTGGGCCTTGTTGGCCTAGGCCAGGATACAGCTCTGCTATAAACTCTCTTGTGATGCCAATGACCAATAATGGCAATATTGCCATTATTGGTCATTGGCATCACAAGAGAGTTTATAGTATAACAAAGGAGGGGTTGAGAAAGGGGAAGGTGTGACTTTGTGTGAATATATGGTTTAGGAGGAGGACTGCATATTTGGAGCAGGGACTGTTGTAGATTTTGGGAGGTCCGTGTTTTTTCTTGTTATTTTGGTGTTGTAGAGAGGTATTGACATGGACATCAATTTGCTGAATCCAGATGTAATTTTAGGGATCCATTTAGGCCATGGGTCTCCAAACTTTCCAAACAAAGGGCCTGTTAATTGTCTTTCAAACTTTAGGAAGGCTGGACTGTGGCCAGCGGGAGTGGAATTTTTTTTGGCATCAGTGGGAGTAAAGATCGCCACATTTGGTATTTGATTAGTGGGAGAAATAGTGGCCCAAGGGACAGATAAAGGCCACATCCAACCCCCAGGCTGCAGTTTAAAGACCAGTGATTTAGGCAATAATATAAGGTACAATAGACTAGTGTCTGTTGTTTCTCTTTTTTCATTTAAGGACTTGGTGTTATGTTTTTACCCTGGCTTTCCTCCTCTGTCCAGCGCCGCTGACAGCATCTTTTTTTTAAGCTACACCTTTTTGGACAGACTATATCAGCAGTTCTTGCTTCAACATCCATTTTGGTAAAATTATTATTATTATGCTTAGTGTTTTGTATTTTGCATTTTGTCTTACATACAGGAATAACATTTTATTATACTGTATAAATATACTATATATACTATTACCATTGAATCAGAACATTTTATAGTTCCTGACAAAAAAATATTTACATAAAAAATACACAGATATATGCCTCTGCAGGATGCCCTGTTTCTGCCTGATGTCGTTTCATTGATATATTTTGTTCATTATGTATTCACTTTGTTATTGTATATTATATTATACTTTTGGTGATGGTTTTTCTTGTGTTCTATTTACAAAATAGCGTACCCGTGAAAGGCATCGAGAGATTGCAGTCCCTCCACAGTTTACCACTGTAATGATAGACTACTACAGTACTATAGAACCATATGAAGTGGTATATGGTTAATTGGGGAATAATATATTCTATCCTCATACAGTAAAAATATTTCTATGCTATATCATTATTACATTTAATTGTGTCACGCTGTCAAGAGTTGCAAAGTAAAGTGCTTTACAAAAATTGATAAATAAAAAGAATCATACAAATAAATTTATACAATTCACATGAATGCACAACCAAATAAAAAGTGCAAGTGCAAAAAAATAATAATAATTCAGTTATATAATCTCAAAGGCAGTCCAAAACAGGTTCATATATTTGTTCATAAAATTGAAATGAAAAGTCCCAAATAATATTAAATTGCTGTGTGCCAAAGTCCAGTAATATAGCCAGTCATATCCTCCAACAAGTGAATAGATTCTTCACCACTATGTGCAACTGCAATAGCAAACTACTTACCAGATCCTCTGACCTCAAAAGAAGGAGGTCTGACTACGCTTTAAATGAGAAATCCCACATGGATGGATGGATTTTAGCTTCCCAGCACAAAACTCACAGCACATTCCAGCAGCAGCAACATTTTTCAGAAAATACGCTACCCTATAATATGAAAGAGGAACAAGATCTCTCAAAGTGTAGTATGTAAAATACATTTTTATTAAACTAAGAAAGGTACTTACAAGCATAAAAAGTGTAACAGCATTTTACTGATTACAGAACTCAATCGATGCCTCAGCAGGCGTGATGGTGTCAAGCTGTAGCTCACGACCACCAAGGAGGAAGGCTTTGGCCAAAGACCGTTAGAATTTATGGAATAACAAACAATTGGATATTGGGATCCTTAAAGCGGAGTTCCACTCAAAAATGGAACTTCCGCTTGTTCCACTCCACACCCCCTTACATGCCACATTTGGCATGTAATTTTTTTTGGGGGGGAGTGGGGGCTTCAGGAGGAGTGGGACTTCCTGTCCCACTTCCTGCTTCCACCGAGGGGCTGGTAAGGCGATTAGGCTTAATCGCCTTATTTCAGCCCCTCCCTGTAGGCGATGGCCTAGGACACTGACAGGTCCTAGGCCATCGCCTGTCCAATCAGCGGCTCGCACATGCGCAGTGGGTGCCTGGCCGTGAAGCCGAAGGCTGTCACGGCTGGGTGCCCACAGTTGGAAAGAAGACGCCTGCCGGGGAGGGGGGGGGAGGAGCGGAGCCCCAGTCGGCGCGTCGCTGGAACGTGGAGAAGGTAAGTGAATGTTTATTTATTTAATGTTTATTGTTTATTAAAAGCCAGCAGCTACACTTTTTGTATCATGGAATGAGATCTGTACATGCTATTGTGCACAAATAAAGAATTTATATGAAGAAGCTACAGAGTTATTGGCTTTATCTCTATGGTATGCTCTATGTCTTTTCCTTGAATAAAAAGGGCCAGATTCAGGTACAATTGCCCTGGCGCAGAGTATCAGAGATACACTACGCCACCGTATTTTACCTGGCTCTAAGTCGAATCCAGGAAGATGGTACGGCGGCGTAGTGTATTTCTCGTGGCGGAATCGAAATACGCGATTAGGGGGCGTGAAGCATTTAAATTAGGCGCATGCTCCGTTCAGAAATTTCCCGCCGTGCATTGCGCGAAATAATGTCGTTACGTCATTTTTTTTTTGAGTAGCGTCGTTTACGTACATTCCTATTCCTGGACGACTTACGCTAAAAAAAAATTGAAATTCGACGCAGGAACGACGGCCATATTTAACATGGGCCATCTAACTATAGACCAGCTAATAGCTGGTATAACTTTACACAGCAAAAAGTTGACTACAGATGCCGTAAGAGATTGCGAAGGACGATCGTAACTTCGTGGATCGCCGGAAAAAGCACATTTGCATGCCCTGATGCGGAAAACGACCCGAACTCCACCCAGCGGCTGCAAAAAGATTGCAGCGTAGATCCGAAAGGCGTACGAAGACGTAAGCCTGTCGGATCGAAGCCCGAAGCCGTCGAATCATGGTTTGAGGATTCAAACTAATGATACGACGCGCGTAATTTGAAAGTACTCCGGTCTAACAGGAGATAGACCGGAGTAATGGCTCTTTGAATCTGGCCCATAATTTTTAACAATATTACTTCTTTTTTGTCTGCTTCTTAACCACTTCAGGCCCGCGCTACCGTCGGATGACAGAAACAGCGCGGGCCTGAATATCCAACATGCCGTCATTTGACGGCATGTCATTCAGGCGTTCCCAGCGCGCGCTGTAGAGCGCGCTGCGGGGAAGCCCTGTGTTGTCCGTGTCCCTTGGACACGGCCAATCACAGATCGCGGCGAACGGCCAATCAGCGTGGCCGTTTGCGATGCGATCTGTGGGCGAATGAGAGATGATCTCTCATAGATCATCTCTCATTGCCGTGTTACACAGAGACAGCGTCCTGTCTCTGGAGAGGAGGAGCCCGATCTGTGTTCCTTCCTACATAGGGACACAGATCGGTCACCCCCCCAGTCACCCCCCCCCCTCCCCCCACAGTTAGAACACACCTAGCATACACATTTAACCCCTTCCTCACCCCCTAGTGTTAACCCCTTCAATGCCAGTCACATTTATACTGTAATTAGTGCATATTTATAGCACTGATCGCAGTATAAATGTGAATGGCGCCAAAAATGTGTCAAAAGTGTCCGATGTGTCCGCCATAACATCGCAGTACCAATAAAAATCGCATATCGCCGCCATTTCTAGTAAAAAAAAAAATAATAAAAAATAATAATTCTCTCCCCTATTTTGTAAGCGCTATAACTTTTGCGCAAACCAGTCGGTTATTGCGTTTTTTTTACCAAAAATATGTAGAAGAATACGTATCGCCCTAAACTGAGAAAAAAAATTGTTTTTTTTTTTAATTGGGATATTTATTATAGCAAAAGTAAAAATTATTGTATTTTTCTTCAAAATTGTCGCTCTTTTTTGTTTATAGCACAAAAAATTAAAATCGCACAGGCAATCAAATACCACCAAAAGAAAGCTCTACTTGTGGGGAAAAAAGGACATCAATTTTGTTTGGGAGCCATGTCGCACGACCGCGCAATTGTCAGTTAAAGCGACGCAGTGCCGCAAGCTGAAATTTTACCTGGGCAGGAGGGGGGTGTAAGTGCCCAGTAAGCAAGTGGTTAAAAATATGATCCGTCATAATGATCCAGTTGCATATAGCTGCATGCTTGTTCCCGGAAAGTGACTCATAAATCATTTCAAAGGAAGGTCAACAATCATCAAGTAGCTTGACTGAATATTTATTTTAGAAAGTATTTCCCCTCATTTGAACTACAAAATGTAAGAAAAGTATTCTCAAATTTTGATCATTGATGTTTGCACAACACATTCATCTGAAAAGAGGCTTTAGTCATACAGATATGTACTGAAAGTTTGGCTGCAGTCTGTTAAGTCAAATTAGGTAACTGAGTGGCTTTTCTGATTTAAAGTTCTTCTCCAGACTCCTTCAGGCTGCACCTCACTTCATTCCACAACATTTCCCCACCACATTTAATATATTTTTTTTATTTTCTTCTTATCCTTCTGTGTACAGTTAATACATGTGGTTAGTTACAGCATTATCATAGACTGAAAAATGTAATATCTGTGGCCACAGGGAGAAGTGTTCTGCTAGGCAGCACTGGAAGGAGAGAATAGTTAATCATTCTGATGCTGCATTTCTACTAACTCAACAGACCTGACATGATGACGTCACTGGTGCCTGAACTTAAAAGAAATATTCGATTTTGAGAAGAGCTGTCACCTATTGCACATAGCATAGGCAGGGGTGACCCTTCTCCTCCATAGGAAACGTTAGGATCTCATTGTCTGCAGGCAGCATTTCAACAAAGTTTGCTAGAGATTGAAGGAACATAGCTGCACAAGAAAAGCACTGTCTACCTAGGTAAGCAATTTCATACATCTGTTCACATTTCCTGTATCAAGTCTGCCTGGAGCTTTAAACATAAATACAATATTTTCTCATTAGATCATCAAATGTATGAAGCACTACCCCCTCAGGAGCCACTGGATAGTTTTGGGACGGCGTGTTACCTTTGTTATGCGTCTAGGGGTATGATGATGATAAGGTGATGAGAACAATGACGGAATGTCTAAACAACAAGGTGTTGTTTTCTGTGCTTTTATTCTCTTGACAAACACGGCAAACGATTAACTTGAGGTAGACAGAGAAAGATTGGTGAAAAGGAGAATTGTAGATTCAGGCCTTAACCATACAGAAGCAGTCCTGCTTCAACGATACCTTTGCTTCATCGCCACTCCAGCCGGAGTGGGTGTAGTGTTCCTGGAAAGTCTCTCTCACAGAACTGGCAGCCAGAATATCACTCAGAACCTTGAGAAGGAAAACAAGTCTCTGCCACCAACTTGGCTCAAATAGAAATAGGAGTGGAACCTCTGCCAAAGAACCTTGCTCTGGAACGCAGTTTAATGGAGCGATTCCTTCTCAATAAAAGTAGTTGCCTGAATCTCCCTCAGGTATTTCCTGGTTTCGGTCACCGACTGACAGGTTGCCATTAGACAAACTCCCAGTGTCCAGTCACCTCGATCCCCGATGGCTTGTCTAGGCCCTATTGGATCTCCTGCCTCCTGGCTCTCCTCAGACTGACTCCCCACCGAACTGTAGGGATGAGCTTTGCGTTCGAATCGAACGTATTTTCGACTCGAACATTGTCTGTTCGTACGTTTGACGAAATTCGAACAAAAGCGGGGGTTCGCGCCAAATTCGAGTGACGCAAAATGGCCCATAATTCACTGCAGCATTGCGCGCTGATGATTGGCCAAGCATGCTGTATGTCCCGCATGCTTGGCCAATTACAGCGCGCAAAAAACGAAGAGCCATAATTGGCCAAAGCCTGGCTGGCTTTGGCCAATTATGGCTCAGGGCTTTAGCACACGACCCGCACTATAAAAGGCCACCTGCTGGGCGGCCTCGTGTAGTGTGTTCAGGCTTGTTAATGAGAGCAGTCAGAGAGACAGAGAGATTGTCTTTTTATATAGCTAGATAGAGCAGGCAGGCAGGCTAGATAGTTTAGCTTAATTTACAGTGTGTAGAGAATATATATACATCCCCAGGAGTTGAACATATATTTATACACTGTATAGCTTAGATAGATCAGTTCTTCCTAATTTACTGGCAGGCAGGTGATTGTGCTATTTAAAGACTTTATCACACGTATAGACACCCAGCAGGAACAATATTTAACCAGCAGGTACAATATTTAAAGGAATTTTATTTTAATTTTTTTATTTTAAGCATCATTAAAATCACTGCTCCTGGAGCAGTGATTTTAATAATGTTTGAATAAAAAAAAAAAAGAAAAATTCCTTTAAATATTGTACCTGCTGGGTGTCTATAGTTTGCCTGTGAAAACGTCTTTGAGAACCCGGGTCTTGCCCCAGGGGAACATGTATCAATGGAAAAAAAGTTTTAAAAACGGTAGTTTTTCAGGAGTCCTGAAAAAAACGACCAATTTTAAAACCTTTTTCCATTGATACATGTTCCCTCGGGCAAGACCCGGGTTCTTAAAGATGTTTTCACAGGCAAGTTATAGACACCCAGCACTGCAGGTACAATATTTAAAGGAATTTTTCATTTTTTATTTTTTATTTAAACATTATTAAAATCACTGCTCCTGGAGCAGTGATTTTAATGATGCTTAAATTAAAAAAATAAAAAATAAATAAAATTCCTTTAAATATTGTACCTGCTGGGTGTCTATAGCTTGCCTGTGAAAACGTCTTTGAGAACCCGGGTCTTGCCCGAGGGAACATGTATCAATGGAAAAAAGTTTTAAAAACGGTCACTTTTTCAGGAGTCCTGCTCCTGAAGAAAATACAGTTTTTTAAACTTTTTTTCATTGATACATATTCCCTGGGGCAAGACCCGGGTTCTCAAAGACGTTTTCCAACAATAACTTGAATATTGGTCTTTAAAATAAGCGTTTTTTAATTCGAGCGTTCGAGTCCCATAGACTTCAATGGGGTTCTAAATGTTCGCGCGAACGGTCCATCTGTTCGACGGTTCTGGTGCGAACTGAACGCGGGTATGTTCGGCTCATCCCTACCGAACAGCACAACTCGCTTGGGATCTTCTCTTAGAATGGAGGGGACTCAATAAGTCACTGGGTCCCATCGCAGCTTCAGTCGCTCCGGGCCAACATGGTCCCGGAACCAAAGATAACGCGTGGCACGTGCGCCCCGGCCCGGTAGGCTATCGTCGGGGCCCGTGATGTGCGCACACCCTGAAGGTGGGTGCCGCACCCGAATCCAACCACGAACTCCCCCGCCCAAAAATGTTGTCCCTCTAGAAGTACCCTCCCCCAGCAAAACCCCTCTGATTGGCTGCTGGCAAGAAGGCGCTCCTACCTGAGCTCCACTGCCGCACCTGACGCCCCTGGGTGCAAAGACACCCCAGAAAAGCAGAATAAACCGACAGCACAACCCAGTTAGAACAGAGCTGAATTTGTGCAAATTACCTGGATGAGAGCTAGGTAACTCTCTCATGCCCCTCTGAATTTGAAATAGCACCTGGACTGAAAGTACACAGGGGCTACACACTCCCCACACTAAAATAGACACTGTCCCCAGTGTCCCGACGAAGGCATTCAAGCCTCAATGCCTGGCCTGATTCTGCGTAACAGCAATAGAGAGAAAGTAGGAAAATATAAATATAAAACGTTAAGATATACAATATTTTGCTTTCTTGAATACTACAGTAAGAACTATGGAATTACACAATCCTATGTATCTAAACTGCCCCATTCTCCGACAGCGTTGATAGTAGGTCAACGAACCTGCAAAACAAAACACACAAAAAAAACATACACAGTACACATATTTACATGTGGGTATACACAGCCGTGTATACCCGCTAGCTCAATGGGTAGAACTGAGACTGCACCCTCCAACCTGACATAGAGGGCGAAATCTCCTTTCCTTTCCACAGAGACATTACTCAAGTAAGTGCTAGACATTTTCCTAAGTTGCAAAACCTAGGAGGGGAGAAAAAAAACAAATATGTACAATTTCTTTTTTTTTTTCTTAGTCTTTGCTGCAAGAAAAAGTAAAGTCTACAGAACACTGCCCCTAGCGGCCAGTGCGCTGGTACAACAACGGCATTTGTGTTCATCATACCCCTTTGACTGAGTTTAAAGGAACACTAAAGGTTCGTTTTTTATTAGATCAGTTGATTGCTGTAAGCTAGAGCACTTAAATATCACTTACCTCGTTTTTCCTTTTGACCTCCAAAATACAGAAATCCAGGTTTGAAAATGCCATTTCCTGTCTTTCCTCTTCATGCTTTCCACCAGCATCTGAGTCGTTTTGCATGGTGGAAAGCAGAATGTGCTCATCCCCTCCCTATGACTACAGCCCTGCGTGAAGCTGCTCTCTTATCCCTCACAGGCATGGAGGCTAAGCCTAATGGGAACTGTAGTTCCCATTAGGCCGTGATGTAGCAAGAATGAATGCGCACCGCAAACCAGGAAGTCAGTGAGAATAACGATTCAGAAGTGACGAAGGTAAATACAACAGCTCGATTTCAACAGGTATCAAACTAGTTATAATGCAAAACATTACTTTTTACTTTATCAGCTACTGTCAGACTTTAATTTAAGAGGAAAATATTTTTGTCTTTACAACCCCTTTAACTTTCTTTTTGGATTACAATTAAATTAAGTGCACCAACGTTTTCAACATAGACTTCATCCCTTGAAGAACATTCTAAAGCTAGTTGAGCCAGGCCTGGCAAGGGATTTCTGAACTTGTGTTTTATGTAACTGCCCACTAGGGGGAGCTCGCGAGCATAGATAACTTACAGTTACTTATAGACTCATTTGTGTTAACCGTTTAGGTTTGTTTTGCTTACTACTGCAGGGACGCTTGCAGAGTCATTCTTATACAAATATACATATATGTGTGTTTAACTTGTTGTTCAACCCATTTTACCCCCTTTTTTTTTTACTAAGCGCAAGTATTCTATTGCCATTGCATATTTCATATGTGTTATTGTGGCCCCAGTCAAGTAGGGGACACAATATTATTGCATTTGTCTGGTGTGCCAAGGGAGGGTTCGAGCCACTTCAAGGGGGTGAATAATTAGTGTGAGAGTAGATCTCTAAATCTATCCAGCGGCTCCTGCGTGGGTAGTGCTACATGTATAGAAAAGTGTATGAAACAAAGACAGATAAAGCTGGGAATACTGAGGGCTATGGCAGGCCATTTACATATAAGATTTTATCAGTGCTAATTAGTTAAACTTTATGTTAGGTAACATAAATATAATGTTTGCATAAAAGATTTAAACATCACTATAGGTTTTTAGGTTGCCCCAAAACAGATAACTCGTAGTATATTAAGTTCTGACTGTATTTACTTAGTCATTGATGCAAATCCCAGTTTTGTGTATTTGACAACTTGCTGTGTCTCTAAGCAAATCATTATCATCCTGTAGCTCTGCTACCTCAATTTGCCAAGACCTGCATTTCTGTCTGTTTAAACATTGATGCAGGCCACTGACAACCTATTGACCAGTATGAGGTGCCTCAAAATGTCAGTTTAATTTATTAGTCAAATGTTATTGTTTTCTGGATAAATGTTATGATCATGGTGAAGCTCTTTAGTAGTAAGTGTGGCATCAGATGAAGGGGAATTTTTTTAAAAAAAATACTCATCTTAGATCCAGGCTTATAGTGGACTCAAGATGAGTATGACAGCACTGGGACTTCTTCCTTGGATCCTGGCATCTTTAGCTTTTCCAGTGACCTCACAGGTGTCTTTAGGAAGTCAGGGTGTGTAAAGTGTTTCTTTATTTTTATTTTTTCCAATTTTTATGCTTTCAGTTAAAGTTTTTCAAGATGGATTTTCAAGAATTGAAACATTTTTAACAAGCAGTAAGGGTTCATTCACATGGGCATCAGACTCTACTTTAGTTTAGGGTCAGTTACAAGCTTTCAGGTGGGGATTTTCCATTAACCACTTAGGCCCCGGACCAATATGCTGCTAAATGCCCAGAGGCGTTTTTACAATTCGGCACTGCGTCGCTTTAACAGACAATTGCGTGGTCGTGCGATGTGGCTCCCAAACAAAATTTCCGTCCTTTTCTTCCCACAAATAGAGCTTTCCTTTGATGGTATTTGATTGCCTCTGCGATTTTTATTTTTTGCGCTATAAACAAAAATAGAGTGACATTTTTGAAAAAAAAACAATATTTTTTAATTTTGTTATAAGAAAAATTGAATAAACTAAATTTTAGTCAAACATTTAGCCCAAAATGTATTTAGCCACGTGTCTTTAGTAAAAAAAAATCGCAATAAAAAAAAAATGGCTACCTAGCAGCAACAGTGACACTAATACAGCGATCAGAAAAATGATCGCTTAGTGACACTGGCAATAGGGAGTGAAAGGGTTAACTAGGGCAGTGATCAAGGGGTTAAAACTTTATTAGGGGGGTATGGGGGCTACCCTGAACCTAACACTAACTGCCTGTCACACTGCCTGTCACACTGACACTACATGCAGTGATCATACATATATGATCACTGCATTCAGTGACAGTGTGACAGGGGGTGGGGGGGGTGATCATAAGGGGTTAAATGTGCATATGTGTACTGGTGTCAGTGTAGTGTTGGTGCAGACTTACTGTGCCTCTTCTCTCATCTCGGCGGTTTGAAAATACCGCCGAGATGAGCGCTGCATCACTTCCTCTGTGTTTACATTTTACAGGCAGATGAAGTGACACGGTGGCGGCGCACAGGATTGGCTGGGAGCGATCACGAGGGGGCGGACAAAAACGAACCGTGGCCCCCTCGAGTCGGATTGCTCCCGGAGGTAAGCCGTCCGCCGCACGCAGCGGAGGGGGTCCCATATCTGCTTGTGGATGGGCATTCACAGGGGAAAAAAACACAGATAAACTGCCTGTTTTTTCCCCCACCCTGTCATCTGTGTGAAGTTAGCCTAAGAACGTTTTAAAACAAGCCTTCACTGACCTCTCTATCTACAGGCAATGTGGAACATTTTATCCTCAAATTTCACAGCAGAACTACTAAAGTTAATAAATTGTCTCTCCCAACAGCTCTGCTCACCTTGCTACCTTTGCCAGAGTATCTGTTTTGTGTTCAGATTAGTAATTAGAAGGCCTGGAAGGTAGCTATGTCACTGCTGGCAAGTGAGGAGCAGCAGAGGTTGTACATGTACAAAAGAGTTAAATCATTGTGGCATTTGCTCTTAGACCCAGGATCTTACAGACTGCTGCCTGTGCACAATCAATTCAAAAATGAAAGCAGGAAGGAAAAGAGGATTAATGTCAGAACAGATCATAAAACCCAACCTTTAGTTCTGTTTTAATTAGCTCAGCAGTCATTTTGACTCACATACCCCTCTCCCTCCCTTTGAGGATAGTGAGTATAATTTTTTTGCATCTTAACAGGTGACCAGTAAAATGTTTTCGGTGTGCAGCCAATGTAGTTTTTGATCTGGGTTATATTTATAAGTCGCTAAAATCACATTTGCAGACAGGCGTTGTAAACTCCATTCAGGAGTGGTCCGCATTAAGTTAATATTTCTACGAGCATTGTTTGTACCGTTTAATTAGATACAATTAGCTTCAATTCTATTTATGGCTTTAAAAGTTTGGTAATTGTGTTAGCATATTAGCTGCAACATTTTAGATTTGCATTTCTGTGTCTTTTAGGAACATTTGGTTTTCAAAGTTTACTGGCTCTTTAAAATCCTATGAAATGTATATTATTTCTAATGGCTGAAACGTTAATTCTCTGCCATTTTCTATAAAGTAGACGTGGCTGATTCCATAGGATCGTTTGACACAATGAGGGCTGTACACTCTGTTCTCACTCCACCAGCCAAACCTTCTCCCGAGAAACTGTGCATTCCTCTTGCAGAAAAACACTATTCAGTTCCAGCCTCACTTGAAAGATTACCACACACGCTAATTAGGACTCCTGCTATGATTAAAAAGACATTTCAAATTAGAACCACCATACAGCAGGACTGCAGAAGAAAACAGCTCTTCATGAAGCCAGCAGGAAATGTGTTTTTATTTTTCTGTAGAGCTGTGATGGCACAGACAGCTGGTACAGACACAGGGGTCAGCTCAAGTACAATATTATGGGAGAATCTTGAGATCTAATGGTGATAGGAAGGTCAGTTTGAGGGCATCCAAGGTTCCCTAATACTCTGTCACTATCTTCAAGCTTTTGTAAACCACTACAAAGTGGTTAAGGCAGGTATTTTTAACTGCATGGAGGGGGCACATGGGGTTCAAATGGGAGTACGGCATATAATTTATATATAGTAGTATAGAAGTTGATGTGTTAAACGCAGAGGAAAATGGACATCACAGTTTGTTGTGCATGGGGCTGTGTAGCTGCAGATCGGTCAGGGGGTGCCTGTACTGACCCATGTCCACAGCCAAAAGCACCTACAATGGGCACATGAGCGGTGGCCTGGTTTGATCACATCTTTTTTTACATCATGTGGATGGCCAGATGCATGTGTGTATCTTACCTGGGGAAGAGATAGCACTGGGATGCCGTATGGGAAGAACACAAGCTGGCAGAGGCAGTTTGATGCTGTGAGCAAAGCACTGCTGGGTAGACATGTGCATTCGTTTTTGTTGGAATGCATTTTCGTTCGAAAATCTTTTTTTTTTTCGTTATTGTTTTAACAAACGATAACGAAAGCGCAAGAAACGGAAACCAAAAGATCAGACATACAAAATGCTTTATTTTCGTTTTCGTTGCGGTAAAAATTCGATATAGAGAGATTCGACATGACGCTGACTGAATACAGTGAATGAATAGCAATCTGTCTATCGAACCTGATATACACACACACACACACGGTACTTTTCGACATTATAGAGAAAAGATTCAACATCATAGAGAAAAGATTCGACATCATAGAGAAAAGATTCGACACTATAGAAATAATAGATTCGACATTACAGAGAATAGATTTTGATTTATGAGAAAATAGATTTGACATTATAGAGAATTGATTCGACATTATTACTAGTCATACAACATTAGAATTCTTGTAGGCGGAATTTTCGACCGGAAATGTACGATTCGACGTAAAGTTTCGAAGTTCCGTCGAATATTCTTTTGACCATTCGACAGAAACCAAGTATTATTGGATTTTCGGACGAAAGCTATTCCCCAACGAAAAACAAAATAAATCAAAACGATTTTCGAGAGTAACTAAATAAATTTATTTTCCATACGAAAACGAAATGAAATATTCCAGTCTGCACATGTCTACGGCTGCGTAACCTTGATCCTGCCATTCATGTGGATGTTACTTTGACACGTATCATCTAAACATTGTTGCTGACCAAGTACACCCCTTTATGGAAACAGTATTCCTTGATGTCAGTGGCCTCTTTAAGGAGGATAATGTACTGTTCCATGTTGCAAAAGTGATTCAAGAATGGTTTGAGGAAGTCTGAGGTGTTGACTTGGCTTCCAAATTCCCCAGATCTGAATCCATCGAGTATCTGTGGGATGTGCTAGAAACACAAGGCTGATCCACGGAGGCCCTACCCTACAACTTACAGGATTTAAACGGTGTGCTACTGATGGTTTGGTGTCAGATACCACAACATACTGTTGTAGACCCTTTGATTTCCTGACACAATTTCTCAGGATGAACCCCTAATTCATGCCATCTGACCCAAATTAAATGATAAGATGAAATGTGCAACCCAGACACAGAATCTTACATGCTCACCTTTTCAGAATCGAACCAACAGAGAGTGCCTGGGGCCCTCCCATTCCTTTTATTTGCAAAAAATGACATCACAAGTACATACAATTCATTAGTCAACCCATACAATTCACACCCATTTCCCCAGGTCACCCACCCCCTTGGACTCAGCATGTAACCCTCATTGGCCAGTTCATACAGGCATAAGAAAAAGTCAATTGTCAGCTCCTTCGATCAGTCCCTTCCAAAGTCTCACAAGGCAAAGATTTCCTTCAACGTCACAAGACACAAATTCCTTTGCTAGGAGGAAGGCAGGATGTGGGGGGGGGGGATGGTAGCTTTCTTCTCAAAGTTCTTTCTGTACGAGGAATTTAGGAGTGAGCTTAGAGTGGAGAGTGGGGGAGGAATGACATCTGCTTCTTCATATTTTCAATGCTGGGTTCATAACTTTATAACATTATCTGTTTCTTCATGTAAGGATAATAAACAGTGTTGCAATATATATCCATACATACATAATAACTTCATAGATCAAGCAATAAAAAGGAAACAAACGATATAATGAAGGAAAGGCAACATCTGAGTAGCTCTATTCATAACATAAGATTAACTATCAAATAGGGATTTTTAAAATAATTCTATCACAATACCATGGGAGAATTAGTGATGTCCATGCTGCGATGATTCAAAAGGGGCTAATTTGATGGTAAAGGGGAGATATACTCAATATTAGGTGGGTCATCATAATGGTATGGCTAATATATATATATTAAATAATGTATCCAAGAGGTCGGCCTAACTTGAAAACTTCAGAAATTCTACTTTCTTTTTCACGTTATTTTTCTTTCTTCTTACACTAGCCATAGTCAACCAGTATTCAGTGGAACCCTAGGTTCCTCCAGAGTTTGCTAGCACTGTGGACAGAAGGAGGGAAGGGTCAACACAATGGCTCATATGACTCTGCAACTGCAGGTGCTGAAATTAGAAGTTCCAGCGTCGGAAGTATAGTGATAGCTGTACTTGGAAAAATTGTAAATGATAAGTCCATGAGGTGGTCAGCTTATTTGACCTAACTCCTAGTAATCCAGAACATTTTAGAAAGTGGCTGAATTTCTGGAGTTCATCTTTAAAGACCAACACCAATCTTTGCCCCCTGCCCCACACTTACATCTCAGGGGACTGGTATATGAAAGCCTTGCACAAATAGGTTAAATGACAGAATGGTCTAGACAGAGAACATCTAAAGGGCTGTGGCAACAGCGCCAGAAAGGAGGTAAGTATTGTAGCCAGAGCTGCTTTTTTTATGTTAACACCTCTTATTACCAATATATATATATATATATATATATATATATATTCCCAGTTGGGTTCAGCATAGGAATAGTTGTGTTGCCACTACCTGAACACATGCTGCTCATGAGTCCTGTAGACAGTCAGTAGGCACATTGGTCTAACAGGCGGACGTGTGCCTAGGAGCTCCTCTCACCTGACCTCCAGTGACTCCATCCTCCTCGCAGCAGACAGCTAGGCAGGCAGGGTTTTTTTCTCCTCCAGTGATCCAGAACCAGGACAGGACAGCTGCTCTCTCCTCCGCCTTGGGCCCCACTCCTTCCCCCTGCTACTTCCCCAAGGTAAGGAGCTCCCTGGCAGCTCTCTCTCAAGGCTTCCTGGCCTGGTCTGTCCCCCCTTGGGTTTGAGTGCGGCCGTCCTTTTCAGGATAAGCCGCGGTCTCCAGCCCTGGGAATCGGACGACCGACACCCCCCCGCCGCATCCCAAACACTATACCTTCCCCCCCTGCCATTTGCACCTTTTCGGGGGGTTTTTCACCCCTCCGCGCCGGCCTGGAAGCAATCTCGGCAGCCGCGATTAGGAAAGGCCGCGGCTTCAACCGCGGCCTAGCGGCGCGCCGCTCCTCGCCATCCCAAGCTCTCCCAATCTCCTGAAACAGCCCAGATACCCCCCCGTAGCCCTAGAAAGTAGCTCCTACCCTCACTCGATCCCTCCTGGCCCTTACAGCAGCACCGATCCACCCAATTCTGGGAGTTCACCAGCCTGGATCTTGCTGCTGGTTTCAGTGGCCATCTCTACTACACCCAGCCCCAGCCCCCCCCTTGGTGAACACAGTAATACTTGATCCAGGGCTCGTCCGAACGCCTCTTGAGGGGTCAGGAAGGAATTTTTCCCCTGCCACTGCATATTGGCATAGCATGATCAGGGTTTTTTTGCCTTCCTCTGGACCAAGTCAGGATAGAGGATTCGGCTAATCCTTGACTATCCTTCATCCCCCACCCCCCCCCGGTGTTTGGCGACCATGATTAATCTGCAATACTCAGCAGAAACCATCTGGGGTTTGAGGCGATTTGCCGCAATACTACCAGCCATCACCAAAAAAGCCCTGCAAGCTGAGCGACTCTTTAGAACCGATCGACGATCGGCTATCAAGAGTCGCAGCCGCTTGCCACAACCGAAGCACATATCATGTGCTTTGATTAACACTAGATCGGCAGTAAAACACCGACTGGAAATCCATGACTTCATCCTGCAATATGACTTAGACTGCCTCTTTATAACAGAGAGCTGGCTCACAGCCGACTGCAACACCATTCTAGGAGAATTGGTGCCAGAAAATTATCGTATTATTACGGAAAACAGAATAGGGCAAAGAGGAGGAGGACTGGCGGTGATCCATAAGATTCATCTGGCGATCACAAAACCAGTCTTTCAAAACCCCCTTCCATTCATGGAAACCCTTACTCTACAATTGCAAGCAAACTCCCAGGAGACCGTCCGGATTCTACTCTGCTATAGGCCACCTGGCCCAAAATCGCAGCTTCTTCCATTATTGACAGACTTTATCTCCACCTATACCCTTAACAGCAAACACCTTTTGCTGCTCGGGGACTTCAACCTCTGGGCCAACTCCTCACAAGACCCCGTGGCCGATACCTGCATTGACCACCTGGAAGGTCTAGGGCTACAACAACTAGTATGTGGGCCCACACATGCTTCAGGTCATACACTTGATCTAATTTTCAGACAAAATCTGGAAATAAAAATCTTGGAAAATGAACCGTTGCCATGGTCAGATCACCATGCCATCAAATTCATTCTTTCCAACTTCCCCCCCTTAACAAAAACATCAAATCCAGTGACTACACACTGGACTAGATGTCAGAAGAAGCTCCACTCGGAATTCTTCAAAGCCGCGTTAGGGAAAAAAATAAAAACAATTCAGCCGCATCAATCGGCTGAAGAAACACTGGATTCCATTAACACAGCCCTATTACAGTCAGCCGACTTAATAGCGCCGAAACGAAAGACCCAGATCCGGAAAAAAAACTCCAGCTGGTTCAACAACCAACTGACGTTACTGAAGCAAGAGCGTAGAAGGGCGGAAGCCGCCTGGAAGAGAAGCCCATTAGATGAGAACCTCTCTATCTACAAGGCAATAACTAAGAAATATCACAAAGAAACCTTTAAGGCCAAGAAAAATTATTTTTCTGAGGCCATCAACAGCGCCCTGAATCGCCCCCGCGAACTCTTCAAGCTGGTCACTGCGACCATGAATCCAGGATGTCTTGAAGCCCCCAATTCGGACTCACAAGAATTTTGCAATGAATTATCGGATTACTTCATTAATAAAATTGAGGGAATCCGGCAAAGCATTCAGCAGAACAATTCCCCCCGTAGCCCCCCCTGTAATAATTTACACAACACCTGTAGTAACTCATCCCAACCAGGTAAGTTCACGCTGGAACCTATCACTATCCAAGCCACAAAACATATCATCGGTACTCTGCGTAACAGCACTGCGCCAAATGATATCATCCCCACCAAACTGTTGAAGGAGTGCGCCGACATCCTGGCACCTCCTATCACACAGCTTATTAACCAATCTTTCATGGAAGGCATAGTGCCCTCCCAGTTGAAGGAGGGTATAATTAGACCCATCTTAAAGAAATCTACCCTGGACCCCAAGGATCCACTCCACCGCCGCCCTATAACAAGCTTAAACACTTTTTCCAAGATTATGGAGAAAGCAGTGGTGCAACAGCTGCAACAGCATCTAGACACCCACAACCTACTCGACCCATTTCAATCAGGTTTCCGCCCTGGACACGGGACAGAAACAGCATTGCTCAAGATATGGGACGACGCTCTCGAGGCCGCAGACGAAGGAGAATCTTGTCTTCTGGTTCTGTTAGACCTGAGCGCAGCTTTCGACACAGTAGACCATAAGCTTTTATTGACCCGGCTAGCTGAAGTAGCCAGAGTCGCAGAAGGTGATTTATCTTGGTTCTCCTCCTTTTTGGAAAACAGATCGCAAATAGTGAAGTTAGGACCTTTCTTTTCGGAAAAACGAACGGTATCATACGGAGTCCCTCAGGGATCCCCGCTGTCGCCGGTGTTATTCAACATTTATCTCCGTCCGCTTTTTGAGATCATCAGCAGTCAAAAACTGCTCTATCACTCATATGCAGACGACACGCAACTGTATTTCCGCATTTGCAATAAAAAGGATCACCACCTCAATCTAGAGACATGTCTCTCTTTGATAGAGGACTGGATGACAAAGAGTTATCTGAAACTCAACGGAGCGAAAACAGAACTCCTTCTGTTTCACGCCAAACGTAAGAATCTACCTGCAACAACTTGGACACCCCCGCCCATTCTGGGCAAAATCATCACCCCTAGCGCCAAAGTCAAAAGCCTTGAGGTCATTTTCGACTCCTACATGACTATGGACGCACAAATAGGGTCAGTAGTCAGCAGATCTCACCATCTGCTGCGCCTACTGCGCAGGCTTATCCCTTTTATCCCCAAAGAAGACATATCGGTCGTGGTGGGAGCAATTGTTAACTCCAGATTGGACTATGCAAATGCCCTTTACCTCGGACTCCCAAAGTACCAAATCGCTCGTCTACAAGTCGTTCAAAATACGGCCGCTAGACTTGTGACTGGGAAAAAACCCTGGGAATCAATCTCACCTTCACTGAGAACCCTTCACTGGTTACCAGTAAAAGACAGAATCACTTTTAAAGCACTCTGTCTAACGCATAGATGTATCCATGGGAATGCTCCCCATTATCTACGCGAAAAAATAAAAGCCCATAACCCTAATCGCGTGCTGCGATCCACTGATCAAAATCTCCTGCAGATACCGAAAGCCGGATACAAATCTAAAGGAGATAGAAGATTTGCGGTCCAAGGTCCCAGACTATGGAACGCTTTGCCAACCAGTATTCGGTTGGAGGAGAACTACTTAGCATTCAGGAGAAAGATCAAGACTCATCTCTTTTGATACCAAAGGAGACAGGAACAACAAGCGCCCAGAGGCGATTCAGTTCGCATGTGCCGCGCTATACAAGTTTTCATTCATTCATTCATTCAACTTGATTCAAGTTTTTTATAATGCACTGCAAAAATAATCTAGAGAGCATTTCACAGGGCCACTGGACATGTACTTCCTTAAATCTATACTTAAAACTTCCAAGTTTTGAACCTTATTGGTGGCTATGAGAAACATCTAGAGAGAGGCCCATCTGTAGTAGTCTGTGTGTTTAGGAATTATTATTAGCTTATCCACAACAGTGCTGGCGATGGCCAGGCATGCTGCAGCTGAGGATGGGGAAAAGCCGAGATATTGATTAGATAAGTTATGGTTGCTTAATGAATTTCTGAGTTTAATTTTCAATTTTGAATAAGTGTAGATTAAGCATGCTCCTTGGTAAACAATGTTTGGCATTAATTTCCTAGATATGTTACATGTACTCAGACTGACTATGAATATTTATGAATAATGTTATTACTAAATGTAATTTATTAAATGCTTATTTAATGACACATTTTAAATGAGATTTTAAAGAAGGTCTGTTAATTTTTTCACATGGAACGTCTCTTCTCTCTTTGGTCCTCCATTGTGCGCTCAGTATTTCTTTAGCATTACTCAAAGGCTGCATGAAAACATATGGTTAAGAATGATCTTTCATATTTAATGTAAGGCTTATGAACAATTAATTCAGCAGAGCTACACTGCAACTAAGGCAGCTCTGACATATTCGGTTGTTGGGAAGAAATGGAGGAAGCAGACTATTTTGCAGACTATTTTGCTAACATGTCAAGGAATGAGCTAAATATAGGCTACAGTAACTGTGCAGTAGAAACACAAGAGGTTAGACCAGGTTTATGGGAACATTGCTGCACTATTCATCCACCAGAAGGTCTTTTTTGCATGAGTATGTATGCTTGGACTGCACAAGTGTGCATGCTTATGACTATGGGGAGGAGGAGGAGGAATATATCCTTAGCTCTGGTCTAACTTGGGGGGGAATTTATAGTGGTCAGCTGGAAAAATACTCAGCAATAAAATTACACTGTGAGTGATTGTGTGCTCAAAGTAATAAGGCCTCATGTACACGCATACCTCCCAACTGTCCCTGATTTGGAGCAATGTCCCTGTGTCCCTCATTCCTCCTTATTTGTCCCTCATTTTGGTTTGATCTATATAGTTGTATATAAAATGCATTATTTATCTTTCAAAAAGTGTTTCCCAGTGCTAAACATTTCATCCAATTACTAAAGTTCTGCATTCGTACACTTCAAAAGACAATATTTAGGAATAGTAGTGGTAAAGATAAAGCACTTGTGTGTTTAACTAATCATTTTTTTGTATAATTCTCCTTTAAGGGGCATGGTAGGGTGTGTGTGTCCTATGCCTACATACATTTGTTAATAGGTGTCCCTTATTCCTATCTCAAAAAATTGGGAGGTATGTACATGGCTGTATGAAAATATGACAACTAGTACACTTGTTGGCAGAAAGAAGCCATCTAACATCCTCCGCTACGTGGACACTGATGGCTATTGCTGCCTAGCATCTTCTGTAGCTAGGGCACTGCCTGCTTCTACCTCCTATGTGGCTCTTGTATTCGAACAAAGCATATTTGCGCTGTATGGAAGATAAGCACCCTCCTAGATAGGTGCTAGCATTAGGTACATTTAGTTCTGGCTTACTGTATCCAGTTGAGCTACTGAACATTTCATAGTTAGGCAAATTTAATTTTGGCTCACATAATTAATGTAGCTGCATTTGATTTTTCAGGTCTGTTTAATGTTTTAGTGAGTGCAGGATTGACTGCCTCCCCCGGTTGTCCAGAAATGTTCTATAAGTTAGTGGGCAGAAAGAGTCCAATTAGAAGCTGAATATTTATGCAGCACTGGCCAATCCCTGGGGAGAAATATCCAGATGATGACTGAGAAATACTCTAAAATTTAGAGCAGCCTGGTCTTTTTCCCTGAGGGGGAGATCAAAGCTATTAGCCCCCTAGGTAACTCTGCTATGTGTCAGTGGGGCCTCAGGGGAGCAAGCTTGGGTTCTATTGTTCAGAGAATTGCTGAAGGAGACTGAGGGGCTGTCATCTCAGGATCTAGTCTGGTATGAGGGGGTGAACATGTGTGAAGCATAGTCAAAGGAAGCAACCAATTTTTTAAGGATAATTGTGTGTACAGACCGGTGAGAGAGATCCCAGAGACTGTGAGCTGTTGCCATCCCTCTATTATGCTAGAGTCTGTGGGTTTAGAGGGGATATTGTGCCTGGTGTTCTGAAGAGCTCAGTCTATTTAATTCTTAGTAAACGGACTTTGCTTGGATGCCCAAAGAGGAAGATTTCCCCAAAGTGTTACTACAACGCTCAGTCCATCAACAGCTTGCACATGTATTGTCAGAATTTGAGGGGGGGGTTCTCTTGAAGATTGACGACAAGTTCTTAATGGTATTAAGATCTGGGGAGTTTCCTGGTCATGGACCCAAATATTTGATATGTTGGTCCTCAAGTCACTTAGTTATCACTTGTTTGAATTATGGCAAGGTGCTCCATCATACTGCAAAAGCGAACTATTTGGAGTGTTCGCGGCAAGTTCATTTGAACTTTAGTACCCTGTTACAGTCTTTTTTTGACAGCAGTGATTTTAATAATTCCTTTAAGTGAAACAATAAAAGTGAAATATTCTTTTAAATTTCGTACCGGGGGGGGGGGTATAGTAGGCCTGTAAAGTAGCGCTTGTTTCCAATGCTTAGAACTGTCCCTGCACAAAGTGTAATTTCTGAAGGAAAAAAAGTAATTTAAAATCACTCACGGCTATAATGAATTGTCGGCTCCCAGCAATACAGAGAAAAGTCATTCATAAAAAAAAAATGTGTGGGGGTCCACGGCATTTTTTTTTTTAAAATTTGGGGTGGAGTTTCCCTTAAAATCCATACCAGACCTGAAGGGTCTGGAATGAATATTTGGGGGGACCCCCACATAATTTTTTTTATTTGACGCAGGGCTCCCCTTAATATCCATACCAGACCCGAAGGGCCTGGTAATTGAATTTTGGGGGACCCCCACGCATTCTTTTTTTATGAATGACTTTTCTCTGTATTGCTGGTATCCGACAATTCATTATAGCCAAGTGATTTTAAATGACTTTTTTCCTTCAGAAATTAAATTTTGTGCACAGGAACTTTACAGGCATACTATATAACCCCCCTAGGTACGAAATTTAAAGGAATATTTCAATTTTATTGTTTCACTTTAAGCATTATTAAAATCACTGCTCCTGAAAAAACTGCCATTTTTTTAAACTTTTTTTGCATTGATACATGTCCCCTGGGGCAGGACCCATTTTCACAAACACTCCCCTGGGGCAGGACCCGGGTTCCCAAACACTTTTTAGGACAATAACTTGCGTTAGAGTCCCATAGACTTTAACAGGGTTTTAAAGTTCACAAAAACGTTTGGTCTGTTCGCAGGTTCTGGTGCGAACCGAACCCAGGGGTGTTCGGCTCATCCTTATTCGTCACCAAGCTGTTCTTGGATGGTTGGGAGAAGTTGCTCTTGGAGGATGTTTTTGTACCATTCTTTATTTGTGGCTGTATACTTAGCCAAAATTGTGAGTAAGCCCACTCCCTTGGCTGAAAAGCAGCCCCTCATATGAATGGTCTAAGGATAATTTACTGTTGGCATGATATAAGACTAATTGTAGCACTCACCTTTTTTCCTCTGGGGAAGGTTTTTTCCAGATGCCCCAAACAATCGGAAAAATTACTTTACCCCAGTCCTTAGTAGTCCAATTCTTGTACCTTATGCAGAATATCAGTCTGTCCCTGATGTTTTTCCTGGAGAGAAGTGTCTTCTTGAGACCAGGCCATCCTCCAAATGTCTTCACCTTACTGTGTGTGCAGATGCACTTACACCTGGTAGTGCCCCAATCCCAGAGTTGAACAAACTTTAGGAGACGGTCCTGGAGCTTGCTGGACTTTCTTGGACACCCGGAAGCCTTCTTTACAAATGCAGGAAATATTTCTTCATTGGATTAAGTTAATTTTCATGGCAAAGAGGGACTTTGCAATTACCGTATTTATCGGCGTATACCGCACACTTTTTCCCCCTTAAAATAAGGGGAAAATCGTGGGTGCGCGATATACGTCAATACCCGCTTCCTGCGCTCAGTTTGAAGCCTCCGCCGATATATACTGAGCGCAGTACACTCGGGTACATTCGGCCAGGCTCGGCTTCGCTCGTAGTCATTTATGCGTGAGAAGCCGAGCATGGCCGAGCGTGCCCGAGTGTACTGCGCTCGGTATATGTCGGCGGAGGCTTCAAACTGGGCAAGGGATTCGACTCGGACAGCGTGGGAGAAGCCGGGAGGACACCACCGAGGCCGCAGACGGACGCCGAAGCTGACGATGGACGCCGGGCAAGACACCAAAACTGTAAGTAATAAAATGTTATAAAATGTTTTTTTACAGGAATTTCGGGGCTATATGCCAGAGCGTGCAATACCCCAATAAATACGGTAATTGCAAATCATAACATTCCGGAGTATATGCAAATTGCCATCAATTGCCATCATAAAAACTGAGGCAGCCGACTTTGTGAAAATTAAACTTTGTGTCATTTTCAAACTTATGGCCACAGCTGTATTATTCAGATGTAAGTTTTTGACAAGTTTTCTAATTGGAACTATAGATCTGCTGTTTTTAAAATTATATTTATAGCATACTTGCACATGATAGCAAACTGTCTGTTTGACCTACTCCAGTGCTGACAGATCAGAGCTTTGCCTCTTCCCTTCGTCATCTCTAGACATCTTCTCCCAGTCTTCTTCTGGGTTTCCATCATTCCTAATTGACAGCTGGCTGGCCATTGGTTGATATTACTCCTGAGTGCATATGCAGGAGTTACATCATCCTAGCACATGCCTCCTTTCTTAGCATTTTACAGATGTCAGGAACAGACTGTGAAAAGTGTATGTAAACCCTAACAATGCACCCCCCCCCCAAGATTTTCACCCTTGCAGTCTCATTGGTACTGTACAGCCTATGCCTTAAAGTATAACTGAAGCTAAACCCTCACAGACAGACATGGATAGCTTTTTATTGCTGTCTGTGTCTCCTTTTTTGAGTGGTCACCAGAACCACTACTGGGACACATGGTGATTTTGGTAACTACCAAAGATCCTCTCACTTTGGAGAGATTTCTTCTTATTTTCTGATTTGGCTTTGGGACAGGAAGTAAAGGAAAATCTAACCAATGGGATACAAAGGGTACAAAATAATGACAGAGGTTATAACTCTCCCCTACTTTATCCAAAATTAAAAAAATATAGTTTTGCCTTCAGATCTTTTCTAAACTCCTAATTTTATTACAGCACTAACTCTGCCTTCAGACCACACCTTTCATTCACTTTAGTGGATAATCCACCTCAGCATAAAGTGGAGGTAAACCTGATTCATGAAATTTGACCTGGGCACATATATCTGCAGTGTTTTGTTATCTTTCTTTAACGAGCTAAGTCCCGTAGCTCTCTCCTGAACCGTTCCTCTTTTATCAGCCTGATAACTCCTGACAAATTCTCTGACACATCAGATAAAGGCAGCCTGAAATTTCAGGGGAGGTTTCTAAAATAGATTAGCAGGGAGCTGGCCCTGTTACAAAACCCCTCTGTCTATGTGGAGATGGAGTGTGTGCCTTTCCTCCAATTAGCAATTTTAGCTATCTTGGCTGTATGCCCAGACACCACACTCTGTATTAAACAGGAAGATAAAATCTCCTAACACGATCTAAGTTTCTAAACAGTATATACATGTGAAGACAGCAGATATACATGTTAAATCTATGCAGGGAGATTTAGTTCATCCCTGTGTATCATCTGAGGCTGGTCACTTCACTGGGTGTATGGAGGGTTTACATCCACTTTAACATGTGTTTTTTTTCCCATAACAGGCAGTAAAAGCCCATCTCAGAATGGAAATGCCTGTGTTTTCACAGAACATAGGCCACTGTATACAAAGTAATTCCATTGAACAGGGAATTATTTCTCCTTTTCAATATACTTGGAGCAAAAACCTGAATTTCCTACTAGTAAACGATTTGTCACCTTCAGATCGCACCCACACCTGAGCGTTTTGTAGCACACAGCTCGCAAATCCTATTGTTGTTATTGATGCTTGTTCACATCTAAGCTTAGTGTAGCTTAAAGCTTGAAGCTTGTTGCCTAAAAAAGTATGAGATTGTTGTGAGCTACAAGCTTCAAGCAATTTTGGTCACAACAGAATTCAATAGGAGCACCTAAAAAACAGGCATATTGAACATTTTCTTTCACCTACTAACTTCCAGCGGCTACAAATAATTAAAGCGGAGGTCTGGCTTAAAAAAAAAAAAAGTCAGCAGCTACAAACACTGTAGCTGCTGACTTTTAATAAGGACACTTACCTGTCCAGAGTGCCGGGTCTCGGCTGCCCCGCCACCAACTGCGGTGAGGGAATCAGGAAGTGAAGCATTGCGGCATCACTGCTCGGTTCCCTACTGCGCAGGGCTTTGTCAATAGGCAGATGTCTCCTGGGTCACACACAAGGTCCTAGAAGACACCGCTGACCATTTCCCAGGAGGCAGCATGATGAGGAGAAGAAAGAAGGCCCAATGCTGACAAGGAAGTGGCAAATTAGGAGATCTGCCTAGTAACAGCCACTTCTAGCAAATATAAAAAAATATATATTTTCTTTTTTCTTTTTTTTTTGTGTGGCCTTTTTGGCCCTTTTTTTAGTGTGGCCCTTTTTTTAGTGTGGCCCTCCACTTTAACATAAAAGAACACTTTAACATAAAGAACGCTAAATGAAAAACACCTTCAAAAACACCTGTACAGACACAAAAAAAGAGCCTTTTAAAATGACCATTTATAACATTTTCATTACAGACGAAAGAGGCATAGAGTAAATGGGTGCTGCCGCTACTGCCAGCTGGATAACCTGTACCATAAACCAAAGTATATGTCACCAGCACACCAAGGAACATTGAAATAATGTCTAATGCCGCGTACACATGACCATTTTTCATGACGAGAAAAATTACATTTTTTAAATTGGTCATTAAAATCAATCATGTGTAGGACAAGAAAAATGGGCATTAAAAATTTAGAAACTACTCAATTTTTCTCAACGTTTTTTCACGTCGTGAAAAATGGTCGTGTGTTCTTTTTAACGATAGGGAAAAAATTGCGCATGAGAAAGAAAGAAAGGCGCACCAGCCTAAAATAGAATAATGATGAAAAACTACTCACAAAGGAAGTGACTCAAAAGGCTTGTCAACAACGGTGTAGTAGATACCCCTCAAACCACACTCCAAAATAGGGGGGATATAGAGGCGTGTCACTGCTGGCTTACGCGTTTCGATGTGTCAAAGGCCTCTTCATCAGTCGACTGCTGGGCTCGAGGGGTTCGAGGGGTATCTACTACACCTTTGTTGACAAGCTTTTTAAGTCACTTCCTGTGTGAGTAGTTTTTCATAATTATTCTATTTTATTAAACTGTCAACGGTAATACACTAGGTTGGTGCGCCTTTCTTTCTTTCTCTTTTTGTTTTCTACTAGGATGTTCCCCGTCCATGAAGTGCCTCTGTTACCGTGTTTGACAATTTTGGTACTTTTTCATGTGAAACACTGACTCATTGTTGGACAATTCACCTGTGCGCAGGGGTTTGTGTTTTTTCTGTATATAAAATAGCGCAAGCTCAGAAGCAAGTTATTAGAAAGGAAATTTGCATAATCAGCCCAAAGGGTTGCACCATTCGAATGGAACTTTCCCTTTATAGTGCCGTTGTACCGTGCTTTGCTCAAGCATTTTTTTTTCACGATCGTGTGTATGCAAGAATCACGTTGAGAAAAACTTTTTTCCATGACATTAAAAACGTGTGTACGCGGCATAAGCATTTATTCCATAATCATATCACAGTGGTAAAGTGCAACGTTTCAGGGCCACGCAGGAAACCTTCACCAGGTATGTGATGAAAATGACAAAAGACTCTCAGCTCAAGTGTGAATATAGCGTCAGTGCAGATACTTCCGCAGCTTCCGATCGCAAAAACAAATGAAATGGCAAGTGCATATTAGCTGATATTATATAAAAAAATATATATTTTAATGTGTTCTCCTTGAAAAATACTGCAGAACGATTAATAATTAAAATTCACTGATGACAAAAGCTGTAGAACAGATATTTTTAACAGGCACACAATACTGCTTTAGACAGAGACCAGAGAACAGCCTCCCACATTGGCACGAGGTCAGCCATATAAATCTGGACAGAGGAAATTCGTCTATGGAACAGGGAAGCAGCTGCACAGGGGATAAAATAAATGAAGATGTCCAGTCATTTTTCCGTGGTAATGAATCTTCCCCCATATTCAATGCCACACAGTGTTCTCATATGTAGACCACATGCACTAATCTATGAAACAATTCGCACCATACGCATCACATCCATTAGCTGAGGTGCCCCGGCCCATTGTTTACCGCACTTTCCATTCTTGCGAGGGCTACAAAAGAAAGACGGAGTGTGTGAGAAAATGAGAACGACAACAATGCTTAGAAGGTGAACCAGTCAAGGGCAGAGTGACCGTGAAAAGAAAGAAATATTCTCTCCAATGCATGTTTATGCAGCTGGATGACCAAACCTTGAAAGAAATACATTTACTCTACAAAGAATTGATATACTGTGTGAAAATAGACTGCAGAGAGCATCTCTTTTTTTATCAATAAACATGACCTTACCATTATTTAGATGAATATAACTAATGCACATCTAACAAAAAGCTAAATATTATTTAAAGCCTCACTTCAGGCTACAACTATTTTTTAGCCATGCTGATATGTATTTTTTTCTTCTTACCATTTGAAGCCAGATATACTCACCTAAGTGCCCCCCCCCCAGGTCCCTTCCTACTACCACAGGAGGGTGACCCCTGATCCAGTGCTAAGATGTCCCCCTCTTCCGAAGCAACGTAGTGCAGATTATTAAGGCTCCGTTTTTCACTCCCCAAAAGCTATCAACCCATATTCCTTGGGTTTGTAAAATATATATTTTTCTATCGTAATAGCTTCCTTTACCTTAATGCAGTACTGTTTTCACGTCCTCATTGTTTTGTTCTCAAGTTGCTGTAATTCTTCTCTGATGTCCACACTTCCTGGTTGTCTGTTTCCTGATGACCACAGTACTGGGAGCTTTTTCTCTGTGGTCACTAACTTCAATGAGGTGTGATTACTGTGTGTCTAGTTTCTAGTTTCGTTTTCCAAACCATCACTGCTCTATGGCTCTGTATGTTCTGTATAGCACAGAAGCAGGAAATAACATGCAAAAACGAAACTAGATGCAAAAAAGTTTAATCATTTTTAAAAGGAATCAGTTAACTATTATGTCTCTATACCCTGTAAACCATGGGTGCTCAACCTGTGGCCCTCCAGATGTTTCAGAACTACATGTCCCATCATGCCTTTGCCTTTGGGAGTCATGCTTGTAACTGTTCAGCCTTGCAATGCCTCATGGGACTTGTAGTTTTGGAACAGCTGGAGGGCCACAGGTTGAGAAAATTAATTTCAGAAAAAAACTATTTTTTTCCTTTACAACTTCTTTAACCTTTATAAATTGACCAGATGACACATTCCTTTTAAAGTTGAATGGCCATAGCAGCCTTTTTATTATAACAAGCATCAGTGAAATACAAAAAACTCTCAAACATAAAATATGATGCATATAATACATTTTTTATAAGCAATTAAACCAAATAAACCTGCCCGGTGTAGAGATCTTTGAAGGGCAATTATTTGTTATCAACTAGTAGTATCTGTACACCCCATGTAGGCCCCACGCCGCATATTACGCCAGCTCGAGGGACAATTACTATTTACCTACTTCAGATACAACCAACTACCAAAAACCATTGTTCCCATTGTCTTGTTAGTAAGGGAAGAGACACCCATACCTCCAGATGGGCCCAACCCCCCTAAACCTCCATTATTTGTTGGCACTGCCTTTAAAGACCCCATAGACCTACTACTGCTGCTTGCTATGACTATAAAAAAGTAACTCACCAGTTGTCACCTTGCAAATTAATCCCGAAAATTACCAACCAGCACCAAAAAATGGGGAGGGTGGGAGGGAAATTTACTCATATCTCTGTGGCCAACAGCTCTAACTGAAACTGATGCTGGCCACACCTCCCCCCACTAACT
Source organism: Rana kukunoris (assembly GCA_029574335.1). Classification (NCBI taxonomy): domain Eukaryota; kingdom Metazoa; phylum Chordata; class Amphibia; order Anura; family Ranidae; genus Rana; species Rana kukunoris. Next base: position 505,057,075 of record CM056050.1, on the reverse strand, counting down.
TTCTTGCAACTGCCCCAATCCCCAAACTACCCAATCCCCATGAGAGCCCCCAGTAGCTCCCCCTATTCCCCATCTCTTACTGCGCCTCACTGGCCCTCCTCCTAGCTGTGCTTCCGCTCCGGGCCATTACTTTCTCTCCTGGATCCTAAAAGGACTCCACTGCTGGACAGCCAATAGGAAGTGTCCACGTCATGAAAGCGATGGCATGAATGCCTGAAGAAGGACCCTTCCAGGAAGTAAACAGAAGAGGAGAGCTTTTAGATAGGGATTTTGTTTTTCTTTCCAGAGATCAGATAGAAGAGGGGCGAAAATTATCCTAGAGTGGGGCTTCTAAACCAACATCAGGAAGGTTTGTAAAAATGCATTTTTTTGGTTGCTTCACCCTTTTCTAGTAAGAGGCTAGTAAGCTAGTTAGCACTAGGGTGGCTACAACAGAGGCGAATACTTACCTTATTCCTCACTTCCACAGGCCTCCTCCCAAAGAACTTGCCATTTTTTTTTTCTATTTAACGGTTGTCCAGAAAACCCCCAATTTAATGTTATCAACATACAACGCAGGATCTGCAAGTTCTGCACCATACATGCAGACATTGTAGACATTCAAAATGCGAGAGAGGAGGAGAGTGCCCATATCAGGGTGAGAAGAGATAAGGTAAGTATGTTTTTCTGTTGTAGCCCCTTACCTTAGCATTAACAAGCATTTTGAACCTTATTGGAGAAAGACCAGTTGAGGAAAGTTCAAGTTTAACTATGTTAGTTCCAGAGAATTTTACCTCATTTGGGCACATGCAGTGTACAATATAAGGTAATACACAATTCTTATTTTTGAAAGGCACTCCATCCCACCAAGCCAGTGCACCACAACACATATTAATTCTAGTACTCTGCAATCCAATAAAATATGCGTTGAGGTGCTTTAGCGGCCCATTCAAAATTAATGAGCTGCCTTACAGTGGTATTAACCAGTTTCTATCTCTAGGAAACACCCGTACATCCTTGGGAACAAGTTGTTTCACCAGGATCATGGCAGTGTGGAAGATGCTCCTTCCTGTAAAAGTGACTTGAACAGCTCTACTTTTACAGGGCATGGAAGGCCCCCTTGCCACCATTCCCAGGCTCTCTTGTTCTACCAGGGAGCCTGGAGCCTCTACACATAGTCAAGTTGACTGCAGATAGAGGAGATGGAGAATTAGACATGTGCATTAGTTTTTGTCTGAATGAATTTTCGAATGGTTTTCTGGTATTTTCGTTATAGTTTTAACAAACAATAGCGAAAGCACAGAATTTGAAATCCGAAAGATCCAACATAAAAAAATGCTTTATTTTTGTTTTCGTTGCGGAAACAGTTTGATATAGATAGCGATCTGTGTCTATCGAATCTGTGGTCGAATGTGCCTAACCTTAACTCTATTAGTCCAAGATTATTCTACATAGAGAGGAAAGAGTCGACATTATGGTGACATGAAGATTTGACAAAGCAGCTAAAAACATACGTGTGCCTCGAGCGGACATTTATGGTCAAATGCTCCACCCATAGGCTATAGAAGAATTCTAATGTTGGTTGACTAGTAGTAATAATTTATAAATATAATTATTACTAGTGTCATACAACATTAGAATTCTTCTATAGCTTGTAGGCGTGACATTCGTCCGGAAATGTACGATTGTGGCGTTGTACAGTTTAGCTGATCAGTCGAATATTCTTGGAACATTCGACAGACATCAAAAGCCTTCAATGACAGATTCGACCTTAATTAATTTGAATTTCGGACAAATGCATTTTTTAACGAAACAAATTACATAAAAACGAATTTCGGGAGTAACTAAATATATTTATTTTTCGGGCGAAAACTAAATTCCAAAACAAAATATTTCAGTGTGCACATGTCTATGGAGAATCTTCCATACCTCCCCTTGTTCTGTGATGAATGAAGATGGAAATGGCATGTATTATGTCACTTCAAATTTGATTTGTTTGTTTATGGCTGCCTTTAACACCCTGGCAGGTGTGATAACGTCACTGTGTTAGCTCTGTCCCTGGGCATGACATGCTATGTACCTTTTCTTATATGTGAGTACATGGGATCGCAGGCCACACAAACTCCCCCCGAACTACACCAAAACACCAAGAAATTAAACACATCTACCACCATATGGCTTAAATAATGGCCATGGCACTTTATTCGTACAATACTGAATATAACCATTTTATCTTTAAAACCACCAAAACTGATAACTTGTAATACACAAAATGTTCCCTGTTCAGTCTCAGGACTCGAGCAGCTAATACCACTTGTAAACTGTAAAGTCCCCCCTTGATCCAGGGGTGACAAACGACGGGGAGGGGAGAGGGACAGCAAAGTCCAGTACCCAGCCAGCAGCCAGAAGCAGCGTTCTTTGCAGCCTTATATAGGGTCCAGGTGAGTTCCAGAACCTTCCACTGGTCACCTGCTTCACCTGGGCCAGTCAGGAAACACCTTTGTCCAGGTACCTGTAAAAACTTAAAAGGGCAGCGCTCCAATATATAACACATGACTAAATGCACGCACAATTTTTTTTTTTAAACGTATTCCTCGGGAGATGACAATGCAATAGGGGAAGGGGGGTGGCCGCGAACCCACGTGCATGGGCACAAATACATTGCTCCCTGTTATGCCATTTCTGGTTTTAATAAATGGCATAACATAAATGGGTTTTAACTACTTGAGATCCGCGCTACAGCCGAATGACGGCTCTAGCGCAGATCTAAATTGTCAACAAGCCGTCAATTGACGGCTTGTCACTAGCTGCTTCCCTGCGCGCGCTCCAGAGCGCGCTGCGGGGAAACACTGTGTTGCCCGTGTCCCTTGGACACAGCCAATCACAGATCGCCGCAAACGGCCAATCAGAGTGGCCGTTTGCGATGCGATCTGTGCGGCGAATGAGAGATGATCTCATAGATCATCTCTCATTGCCGTTTTACATAGAGACAGCGTTCTGTCTCTGGAGAGCAGGAGACGGATCTGTGTCTCTTGTACATAGAGACACAGATCGGTCACCTCCCCAGTCACCCCCCTCCCCCCACAGTTAGAACACTATGCAGGGAATACATTTAACCCCTTCCTCACCCCCTAGTGTTAACCCCTTCAATGCCAGTCACATTTATACAGTATTTAGTGCATTTTTATAGCACCGATCGCAGTATAAATGTGAATGACGCCAAAAATGTGTCAAAAGTGTCCGATGTGTCCGCCATAACGTCGCAGTCCCAATAAAAATCGCAGATCGCCGCCATTTCTAGTAAAAAAAAAAATAATACAAAATAATAATTCTGTCCCCTATTTTGTAGGCACTATAAATTTTGCGCAAACCAGACGCTTATTGCGATTTTTTTTTTACCAAAAATATGTAGAAGAATACACATCGCCCTAAACTGAGAAAAAAAAACGTTTTTTTTTTTAATTGGGATATTTATTATAGCAACAAGTAAAAAATATTGTATTTTTTTCAAAATTGTCGCACTTTTTTGTTTATAGCGCAAAAAATAAAAACCGCAGAGGTGATCAAATACCATCAAAAGAAAGCTCTACTTGTGGGGAAAAAAGGACGTAAATTTTGTTTGGGAGCCACGTCGCACGACCGCGCAATTGTCAGTTAAAGCGACGCAGTGCCGGAAGCTGAAATATCACCTGGGCAGGAGGGGGGTATAAGTGCCCAGTAAGCAAGTGGTTAATAATGGCGTAAGGTACTACAGTATTGCGATTCTCCTTGCTCTCTTCTCTGTGTGAATGGTTGATATTTTGATTGGCGATTATGCGGAACTAAACCAGGGTTGTGTGGACACGGTGGCTCTGCTTTGTATTAATCATCCACCATCCATCTATCCACTGGGGTTTTTTCCATTAAGTGTTGTTAGACCTCCCTGCATCTGAGGTCTAGCTCTATGGTAAGCAGCAGTGTAGATTCATGGTGGCTCACATTTCTTGGTGGACTTTGATCTATTAATGATATGGTTTTTTGGATTTTTTGCAATGATATCACCTTGATTGTAACACTTGTGGTGGACTTTCATTTGAAATGCAATATGCACTAGAGAATCTTATATTTATTGAAATGCATTTCTTAAAAGTGACAGCGGCACACATTTTTGTAATGATCTAATTGGTATTTTTTTGTGTGTAAATATTAGTGAGTGCAGCTGTCTCTGTTCAGAATTTGTGAGCACTTTTTAGCGCATACTGTAGTTTATTTATTTAATTTTTTTTGTTTCTTTAGGTATTTTTCAATACTGTGTCTTAAAAACAAAGGCAAATGCACATGTATTACAGAGATCTACTGCACAGGATTATTTTATAATTTTGCCTTGGCATACACTTTAAACACAGTGCAGAAGCACAGAAGTATTGTGCAGCACCGAACTACAAAGTATTCTTGCTAAGAGCTCTGTGGCAAGATCAACAACCCAGGAGCTAATCAATTCCACTCAGTTTGATATTGCACTGGCAGCTGGTATTTCCAACATTAAAATATTGGAAATATCATACCTGCTATGACTTATGCCGCGTACACAGAATCGGGCTTTTGCTCGACCAAAAGCTCATCAGAATTCCGACGAATTCCATCGGAGTAAAATAGAACATGTTCTATATTTAAACATGGATAGAATTTCTCAGATGGGGCATACAGTCGGAGTTTCATATGGAATAAGTCCATCAACTTTTTCTATCAAAAATTCCGATTATTAGACACCATTTTAAAAGGTTCAAGGACAAACAATTGTAATTTCAGCCACCCCCTAGGACTTGATATCCCAAAAATGTGTCCATTCTCTGAACAGGGTTTTATATAGTAATCAGCGATTCTAGAAAATTTGAGAGGGCTCACACCATGGCTTACAAATTGCAAAGACATTGAACCCTCAGCTGCATCCTGGAAGCTAAACATCTTTCCTGGTTTGAAAAATTATCGCAGTGGAAATCGGTGTCAGCCCCTTTATATGCCTTCTTTATATTCTCTTCATAAGCTTTAGGGACACCAACAAACTGGACAGTGACTGGAAAATAAAAGGAGATGCTTATAAGCTCATCTCTGTGTTAAGCCCCATACAGACCATCAGATTATCTGCAGATTTTTGTCTTCGGATTTACCAAAACCATGTAGTACAAGGGCCTGCTTGATTTCATACAAATTGAAAATCTTAAGGTTTGACCTCATATTATATGGTTTTGGTAAATGTGAAGACAAAAATCTTCAAATAATCTGATGGTGTGTATGGGGCTTTAGTCTGCTCTCAATTTTTATTAGCAGGCTCCTTGTGCTGCTTCTACCTCTTTAATCTAAGCTTTGCTGTACAGGGGACTGCAAGCTGATACATCTCAAATTCAGTTACTTGTATTGCATTTAGTTACTGCTTGCATTTCAAACATACAGTGGCAAGAAAAAATATGTGAATTCCTTGCAATTATCTGTTTTCTGCAGTATGTTGTCATAAAATGGGATCTGATTATCATCTAAATCGCACATAACAAAAGCAATTTACATTTTAGGGCAAATTACTGCAGAAAACCAGGTAACTCCAAAGGGTTCACATACTGTCAATGTATATTTAATGATGCATTAATGAATACAGAGCTGCATTAATATGTGTCTTATATCTGCCTGGAGTTCAGCTTTAGATGCACTTTTTTTTTTGCATGTATTATTATTTGCCCGACCTTTGCTCTCTCTTTAATTATTTTCATAAAGAATTATTCTTACCTACAACCTTATTTCACTGAGATCTTCACCTGTGTGGCGTCACTGGTAATGCACAGCCTTTAGCTTAAAAAAACGTAAAAAAAAAAAAGGATTATCCCTGTAGGCATGCCACATTTTTATATTCAAAAATAGAATTTAGAAAGTGTAAAGACTGCGGGCCAGATTCACATATACTTAATATTGCGCTGCGTAATCGAAATACTCTACGCTGCCGTATTTTACCAGGCTCTACACCGAATCCTGGTAGATTTTTGCCCGTACGCTACGGCGGCGTAGTCTATTTCTCGCCACGTAATCGAAATATGCGATTAGGGGGCGTGAAGCATTTAAATTAAGCGCGTCCCCGCAGCGATCGAACTGCGCATGCTCCGTTCAGAAATTTCCCGCCGTGCATTGCGCGAAATCACGTCGTTACGTCATTCGTTGTTTGAGTAGCGTCGTTTACGAACATTCCTATTCCCGGACGACTTACGTAAAAAATAATAAAAGACGTCGGAAAACGTAGAAATTCGACGCGGGAACGACGGCCATACTTAACATGGGCTGTCTAATATTAGAGCAGTAAAAAGCTGGTATAGTGTTACGCAAAAAAAAGATGACTAAAGGTGCCGTAAGAGATTGCGATTGAAGATCGTAATTTCGGGGATCGCCGGCAAAAGCTCATTTGCATACCCCGACGCGGAAAACGACGGGAAGTCCACCCAGTGGCCGCAATTTTATTGCAGCGTAGATCCGAAGGCGTACGAACACGTAATCCAGTCGAATTGAAGCCCGCAGACGTCTATTCATGGTTTGAGGTTTTCGACTAGCTAAAAAACGCGCGTAATTTGAAATTACTCCAGTCTAACACCAGTTAGACAGGCGTAATGGCTCTGTGAATCTGGCCCTGCATTTTTAACCTTTTAATGCTTCTGCGTGATATGACCACTGTGACTGGCTTTTGATCAGAAACTTTGAGAGCTGTCAGTAACATAATTTTAGAAAAAAAATAAGTGATTACCTTTTTCTACAAGTGCTATAACCTACAGCAGATACTTACATACTACATGGCTTGGCAGACTGAAGTCCAACTATTCTAACACATTTGTGCACAGAGAGAATCATTATCATTGTGTAGTCACATTACATTTCCAGATTTTACCAGCAGATGGTGCTGCAGGTGGGATGTAAATTGACAACTGCTGATAATGGACAAATGAGAGTGTCGGAGTGGCCTTTTCTCTTTGTCATTACTCAGACAACCAGATAATGGATTTTAATTTAACCTAAAATCTCCTGTGACTTTATAATGAGAAATCAACCTCTTATAGTAACTATAATTTGTGCGGTAACATCCCAATAAAAAGTTATAATAACTAATCTGAAAAGATAGGAGATTTTTTTTTCTTTAATTTTAATATGACACGTGGAGTTCATGTTAATTACTTACATTGCCAACCATTATGTTATCCAGACTTTTCCATCCCTTTTAATTTTCTTGCACAAACACAATTCTGAGAAAGCCTAATACAAGACTAGTTTTACTTATATTAATTTTAATATTTTGCTCTGATTTTATCAGCAATTTCACCCAAAGATTACTTCTTGGAGGAAGCTTTAGTAGATAATCCTCTACAATTCATTTAAAGAGAAGAAAATTAGTTAAACAGACAGCTTTGAAAGAGCCTTTGGAACACGATAAAAAGCTATATTTTGGGTGAAATCAAAGATGTAGTTAGCACAATATCTGCATGAACATCTAGAATGGGTCCACATTCCTTGTTGCTGAGGACAATCTAATTGTGCAAATATATGCCTTGCGAAGTTGTAGCTCACAGGAAGATTACAGATTTAAGTTACACATCAATCTATGTAAGAAAAAAGTCCATCTTAATACTGACTGACTTGGGACTTGTGAAGAGTCGCCTTTGCATATGTAAATTTAATAATTACGAACATAGCAAACTAATTTAAGTTGCTCCTAAATAAAGGTTATTTCAGAATCAATTGCAAACCTAGGTATGAATTCAAGTATTAATTATAATACCAACTTTTATTACAGAACAAAATACTTTACATAAGGTACTGAATGAATAAATAATGAATGATGTAAATCGGAGGGAAAACAGTATGTACGTACTGTACATTTACTGTATGAATATTATGATAATAAAAGACATTAAAGGCCATGTATAATACTTTTGTACATAATTTCATTTCTTTATTATGGTCAGGATTAAAAAAAGTATTTTTTGCATTTTTCATCTACTGCAATGTCTTTTTAGCTAACCTTTAATACTCTCGGTATCCTTTGTCATGTTTTAAATGTGTATTTGTAAAACAAAGATTGAGTATATGTTTAAACAGGTATAAAACATTTATAAAAGCTAAATTAAAACTGACCCAAATCCACTATAAATTTCCTTTAAAGGTAAAGCTTTACCCAGCTGATATGGCCAATGTTATAATGTTCAATTAAGTGGTATTAGAAGTCATGTAATAATTCTCTAGAGTCTATCACTGTAATAGTCAAGGGCCTTTTGCCCTTGACTATAACTATTAGGCCGCGTACACGATCAGACCGGTCCGATGAAACTGGCCTGAAGACCAGTTTCATCAGACCAAATTGATCATGTGTACGGCCCATCGGACCGTTGTCCATCGGACCAAAGTTTTAAAACTTGCTTTAAAATCTGTCCAATGGACACCTGTCCATCGGACCAAAATGATGGTTAGTACACAAAAGCATCAAAAACCCGCCCATGCTCAGAATCAAGTCGACGCATGCTTGGAAGCATTGAACTTCGTTTTTTCAGCACGTCGTAGTGTTCTACGTCACTGCGTTCTGGCCCGATGGGATTTTGGACTGATAGTGTGTACACACATCAGACCATCAGACCACTTCAGTGGTGGTCCGATGAAAACGGTCTGTCGGACCAGTCTCATCGGTTTGGTCTGATCGTGTGTACAGGGCCTTAGGGGTAGTTTACATTCTAAAATAGAGTATACAGCAGGCCTTAAAGTGGTTGTAAACTCTCAGGTAGAACCTTCACCAATAGGTAAGCCTAGATTAAGGCTTACCTGTAGGTGCTTGCAATATCTCCTTAACATACACGGTTTTGGAGATATTTGCAAAAAATACTGTACCGATGTCTACGGCGCAGGCACCGTAGACAATTGCGCAGGTGCACTGAGCGTGCCGTTTTATGAATGGGGTCATGCCGTAAGTGACGGCTTCCACGCACATGTGCGGGAGTGACGTCACGCGCTGCCACGTGACTCTGGCCAGTCACAGAGCCGGAGTTCGCTGACCCAGGAAGAAGAGGGGTGAAGAATGGCCGCTCGCTACTAGCGAGGAAGACCGGGACATCGCTGGCTTCACCTGCACGCAAGTGATACATAATGGGCTACTATGCGATGCTTAGTAGCCCATTATGCTTTACCTTTGCAGTGAAACTAAGAGGAAGTAAACCCATCAGGGTTTACTTCCTCTTTAATGAGTGCTTTACCATGCTATATTTGCTGGTAATGTTTATTTAAAAAATACATAAACTTGTATAAAGGCAAACAAATGCAGTATGCTTACAAATGATAGTATGTTGAAGTTTTTTTATTATTTATAAAGGTAAGCCATCGGGGGAAATCACACAAATGTGAAGTCTCATAAAAAAATCTGCCTTTTTAATGCACATTTTTGTAAAGGCCTATATCATCTGGCAGTACTGTACTTACTTTTGCTTTTTACAGACAGTCACAAGGGCAATGCATGGGTGCTATCTATGGGAATGTAGATGGTTTACCGCTACACTGAACATAGTATATTAGGCAGGATTGTCTTTTCTGTTCATAGAGAACCTCCAGGGGACTCTAGGTTGTAGAGAATATCACAAAGCACATTGATAAGCCAGACACAGGTCCCTCTGCAACTTGCAAGGCAACAGTTTGAACAGCAATCCTCCATCTCTAAAGCAAGGTATTGCTTATGGTAAATAGTCCATCTTTGCTGCACTTCTTACTATTGTGAGCCAAAAACAAAAGACACTTACAGTCAGGTTTCTGGAGTGACAAACCTATGAAGACCTTAGAAAGCACCAGATAATTCAAGATACTCACCTTGACCTATGGTAGAAAGAAGCTTTGACACAATTACAGCAAGAGCAGACCTTTGATCTCTAAGTGAAAGTGCAGTCTCATCCCCTGCAGTGTTTACCCACCTATATTCAGATCTTTGATATACATTATCTCACAAAAGTGAGTACACCCCTCACATTTCTGTAAATATTTTATTCTATCTTTTCATGTGGCAACACTGAAGAAATTACACTTTGCTACAATGTAAAGTAGTGAGTGTATAGCTTTTATAACAGTGGCAATTTGCTGACCCCCTCTAAATAACACACAGCTATTAATGTCTAAACCGCTGGCAACAAAAGTTAGTACACCCCTAAGTGAAAATCTTCAAATTTGGCCCAATTAGCCATTTTCCCTACCCAGTGTCATGTGACTCGTTAGTGTCACAAGGTCTCAGGTGTGAATGGGGTACAAGTGTGTTAAATTTGGTGTTATTTCTCTCGCTCTCTCATACTGGTCACTGGAAGTTCAACACGACACCTTGTGGCAAAGAACTCTCTGCTCTACATAAAGATGGCGTAGGCTATAAGAAGGTTGCCAAGACACTGAAACTGAGCTACAGCACGGTGACTAAGAACATACAGCGGTTTAACAGGAAAGGATCCACTAAGAACAGGCCTCACCGTGGTTGACCAAAGCAGTTGAATGCACGTGCTCACCATCATATCCAGAGTTTGTCTTCGGGAAATAGACGTATGAGTGCTGCCAGCATTGATGCAGAGGTTGAAGGGTTGGGGGGTCAGTCTGTCAGTGAACAGACCATACACCGCACACTGTATCAAATGGCTGTACAAGAAAGACTGCAAACAGTTTGATGAAGACAAGCAGACTAAGGACATGGATTACGCTAACCATGTCTTGTGGTCTGATGAGAGCAAGATAAACTTATTTGGTTCAGATGGTGTTAAGCTTGTGTGGCGGCTACCAGGTGAGGAGTATAAAGAAAAATGTGTCTTGTCTACAGTAAAGCATGGTGTTGGGAGTTTCATGGTCTGGGGCTGCATGAGTGCACTGGGGAGCTACAGTTCATTGAGGGAACCATGAATGCCAACATGTGCTGTGACATACTGAAGCAGAGCATGATCCCATCCCTTCTGAAACTGGGCCGCAGGGCAATATTCCAACATGATAACAATCCCAAACACACCTCCAAGATGACCACTGCCTTGCTAAAGAAGCTGAGGGTAAAGGTGATGGACTGGCCAAACATGTCACCAGACCTAAACCCTATTAAGCATCTGTGGGGCATCATCAAACGGAAGGTGGAAAAGTGAAAGGTCTCTACCATCCATCAGCTTTGCAATGTCATCATGGAGGAGTGGAAGAGGACTCCAGTGGCAACTTGTGAAGCTCTGGTGAACTCCATGCCTAAGAGGGTTAAGGCAGAGCTGGAAAATAATGGTGGCCACACAAAATATTGACACTTTGGGCCCAATTGTGACATTTTCAATTAGTGGTGTATTTACTTTTGTTGCCAGCAGTTTAGACATTAATGGCTGTGTGTTGAGTTATTTTGAGGGGACAGCAAATTTACACTGTTATACAAGCTGTACACTCACTACTTTACATTGTAGCAAAGTGTAATTTCTTCAGTGTTGCCACATGAAAAGATATAATAGAATATTTACAAAAATGTGAGGAGTGTACTCACTTTTGTGAGATACTCGGTTTTATTTACTAAAAGGAAATCCACTCTGCACTACAAGTGTACTTGTAAGTGCAGTCGCTGTAGATCACAGTAGATCTGAGGGGAAGCTCTGAAATTAGGAGAAGCTCTACTTATTTTATCATCCAATCATGTGCAAGCAAAAAAGCTGTTTTTTCTTTTTCTTTCATGTCCCCCCTCAGATCTACAGAGACTGCACTTGAAGTGCACTTGTAGTGCAAAGTGAATTTGCCTTTCGTAAAAAAAAACAAATTTCATGTTATGTTACACCTGAGCAACTCCTTGGATTTGGATTTTCTGATTGCATTAGACCAGTGGTTCTCAACCATTCTAGTGCCGTGACCCCTTGATGAAATTTCCCAAGTTGTGGGGACCCCAAACAGTAGAATTTCCGTAGCGTGGGTTGTTAGCACCCAAGGCAAGACAAGTAATTTGTGCCCCTAACTCACGGACATTCAGGGCTCCCTGAGTACCTTCCACTCGTACAGTATTAAAACCCCTTGTGGTACCTTTTAGGATGTACCACTCTCTCTATGTTCTCCTTTCTTTCCCTTTTATCTCTATCTTAAGTTCTTGTTTTTTTTTTCCAATATCCCTCTCCCTTCCATCTATTCTCCAGCTCTATGGTGTCTTGCAGCAGTGACACCTATGCCGAAATCAGAAGATAGGGTCTCCTCCAGCCCCTCACACTTCACATTTCTCACCAGTCAGCTGACCTCTATTCTCTGCCTCCCCCACAGCCATGCCACAGGATCCAGGGACTGCCCTGCTGGGCGGCTGCGACAAGGCTGTGAGTGCTGTGGGCTTCAGGAGCAGCCCAGGATTCGGTGACCCCTGGCAAATCATAATTTGACCCCCGAGTGGGTCCCGACCCCCAGGTTGAGAACCACTGCATTAGACTGACCGCACGTTAATAAACCTATTATATTGTGAATTGTGTATATTGTGACTTTTATGATTATGTTAATTTGATGACCATTTTAAATAATGCATACAATCCAAACACTTACAATAGGCTACATAAAGGTGTCAGAATAGTACAGCAATAGATTCCGCCATGTATACTGAACCGCATGGATAAAGGAATCGCCCCTGTCAGGTTTCGTACCCAATGTACTGTATGTATTGTATAACCGAATGACTGATTTGTTGCAGCCACTGTTCAGCTGAGAATCTTCCAAATGGCTCCTTCAATTTTCACATCCAAGTTTGTTGAACTGGATACTACCAATGACTTGGTATTCAAAATATTCAGCAGGAATCATCCACAATTAAAGCCTTTTACGCCCAGCATAAACCTAATGGTTTAGACAGACATGGTTCGGAACAAAATGTGGGCCTCCGTTAAAACAGAGAAATTGGATGTAAAGGAGTGCCTGATATCCAGTAAATGTGCATTTGAAAAGACCCCTTTTTTAGGGTAGCAACAAAAAAAAATCAAGCTGTAAGCCATAAAAAATGTAACCTTATTGTCCACCCAGTTCTTTATGAGCTCCCGAACCAAAACTAGATAATTTTCGTTAGTTAGGAACACCATGTAACATTAGGCTGCTTTTCTGTACCAGGCAGTGGCGGTTCGTCCATAGAGGGCGCTGGAGCGCCGCCCCCTCTGGCTCTCACCGCCACTGAGTCTAATAATATAGATTCATCCATTGCACGAATCTATGTTATTATCGCCGCTGCCGCTGTTATTCAGATGGTCGGCGCTCATGTCCGGCTATCTGAATAACGGCAGCTGGTTGGCTGTACAGAAATGTCTATCAGAGCCAACAACTCTGATAGGCTTTCCCAATACAGACCTCGGGTCCCGGAAGCTCCTTGGATAAGATGACAGGCGTCTCAGCCAATCAGGTTGGCCGGTTCTGGCTACCGGTAACCTGATTGGCTGAGACGCCTGTCAGTCATCGAGGGCGGGAGAAGACGTTGTGGGACGTGGATGCCTCACTCCAGTAAAGGCAAGTGCCAGGTGGGGAGGGGAGAGCAATTAAAGGGCACAGTGGTGACAATTGATGGCAGAGTGGCTGCGTTTAATGGCATGGCACATTGGTGACAATTGATGGCACGGTGGCTGCGTTTAATGGCATGGCACAGGGGTGACAATTGATGGCACAGTGGCTGCGTTTAATGGCATGGCACAGTGGCTGCGTTTGATGGCATGGCACAGCTGGCTGCGTTTGATGGCATGGCACAGTGGCTGCATTTGATGGCATTGCACAGTGGTGCAAATTGATGGCACAGTGTCTGCGTTTGATGGCATGGCACAGTGGTGCAAATTGATGGCACAGTGGCTGTGTTTGATAGCATGGCACAGTGGTGAAAATTGATGGCACAGTGGCTGCGTTTGATGGCATGGCTGCGTTTGGGCACAGTGAGACTGCAATTGTTCTTTTCTTTGCGCCCCCCCAAAAATTTGGAGCACCAGCTGCCACTGGTACCAGGAACAGTATCCAGTGGACCATCCAGTTAGCAAAAGAATATATACTTTATGTCATCTGACAAAGTCAATGCTGAAGAAGATTGGATTGGAGTCAAAACATGTTATGGTAATCAATTTTCTTTTTCTTATCTTTAGAGCTGTGGAAATTAAAGATTAATTCCTTGATTAATCGTTATTTTTTTTGATCAGTCAAAATTCTTTTGATTGGTACTAGTCGTACAACGGATCATAAATGATCCGTGATCCGAACGGGTCACCATATGCGGATCGGAACACTACGTGATCCTCGGAGCTCCGCTGCTGCCTTAGCCATAGGAAAGGTCACAGCTTCGGCCTAGCTTCTGGAGCGGCGGCCAACTTGGTCCACCCGGCGGCGGCCTAGGTGATGTCTCTGGTAAGACCAAGCAAGCACTAATCTTCCTATACAGTGGGGGAGATGTGGACCATATTACAGTGGGGAGATATCTGTGGATTACAGTGGGGGAGATGTCTGTGGATTACAGTGGGGAGATGTCTGTGGATATTACAGTGGGGGAGATGTCTGTGGATATTACAGTGGGGTAGATGTCTGTGGATATTACAGTGGGGGAGATTTCTGTGGATATTACAGTGGGGGAGATTTCTGTGGATATTACAGTGGGGGAGATGTCTGTAGATATTACAATGGAGGTGATTGTGGATATTACAGCGGGGGGAGATGTGGATATTGCAGTGGGGAGATGTCTGTGGATATTACAATGAAGGAGATGTTGATATTACAGTGGGGAGATGTCTATGGATATTACAGTGGGGGAGATGTGGATATTACAGTGGGGAGATGTTTGTGGATATTACAGTGGGGGAGATATGGATATTACAGTGGGGAGATGTCTGTGGATATTACAGTGGGGAGATGTCTGTGGATATTACAGTGGGAGGAGATGTCTGTGGATATTACAGTGAGGGAGTTATGGATATTACGGTGGGGAGATGTCTGTGGATATTACAGTGGGGAGATGTCTGTGGATATTACAGTGGGAGGAGATGTCTGTGGATATTACAGTGGGAGGAGATGTCTGTGGATATTACAGTGAGGAGATGTCTGTGGATATTACAGTGGAGGAGATGTCTGTGGATATTAGAGTGGGGGGAGATGTCTGTGGATATTACAGTGGGGAGATGTCTGTGGATATTACAGTGGGGGAAGATGTCTGTGGGTATTACAGTGAGAAGATGTCTGTGGATATTACAGTGGGGATATGTCTGTGGATATTACAGTGGGGGAGATGTCTGTGGGTATTACAGTGAGAAGATGTCTGTGAATATTACAGTGGGGGGAGATGTCTGTGTATATTACAGTGGGGAGATGTCTGTGGATATTACAGTGGGGGGAGATGTCTGTGGTATTACAGTGGGGGCTATATATGGTGGTGATCCGATAAATGTATGTGCCTTATAATTGGTCGAAATTATTCGATTAATCGATTTTAAAAAATCGATTTATGAAATTTGAAAATTGTAATCAGTAACAGCCCTACTTATCTTTCAATAAAGCACTAATGCAACCTATAATATATTAGACTATTTTTTAAAAGTCTATAAATGTTATCTATTTATTTGAATGTTCTATTTAAATGTCACCTTACCAGGATAAATTAAGCTTTTTGGAACTTTTTTTTTATTTAGAAAACGGAATCCTTGTACTGGTCTTTCTGTGTTTTTTTGTGGATTGCAGTGGGGCAGACAAGGTGTTCCAACTGAGGGTTGTGCATCATTGGACTGCATTGAGACTCTGTGAGGTGAAGCTCAGAAAATCTTGGGAAAAAACAAGCTTGGGTACTAGAACTTTTACACAGGCGGGAACTAAATAAGGGAATATTCAGCCATTTGGTAACAGTCATACAGGAAAAGTCTCTGTAGGAGAACATTTTCTGGTCCCCCCTTTCCCCCTGTGACAAAACCCATTATCCCTGTGTGTTTTGAAAGGGACGGTAGGCTGGCCTCTTACCCACAGATTATGGCTCAGAAGAGACTGAGAGACTTGGGGACAAGCTGGCATTGAGATAATGTAATTTAATGTAATGCTACATTCTTTCTCCCCCATCCCCTCCTCTTGTTGCTGTGTTTAACTGTGTTGGTTCATGGCACATTGACAATGGTCTGGACTGAAGACATCTCTCCGCAGGGGATGTGTATTGAGGGGCTGCCTGCTTACCATAAACCCTTTATGTTTAACTATAGTCTGTTTCAATGTACAAGTGTTCAGTTCCTATTGGTTCTTCCTTGTCCCCTACCCCCTTATCTCTATGACAAGGCTAAGGGGCGTGTCCCTAACTGTGTGTAAAAGTTTATGTCTTGTATTTAATAAACAGTTTATGCTCTGCATGTTTAACACCTGTGTGGATTGTCTCGTGATTGAGGGGTTAAGGTCTGGTTATGTCGAATCTGCAGGCTACGGGTGCATTTGAAGGACAGGAGACACAGGTCTGGCGGATGTGCCCACCTGGGGTATCCGAGATCCGTCACCCCCCCCCATCCCATTTAAATTGGAGAAATGGTTACAGCATCATAAGGAATGCTTTCAGCTTCTCACACGACCTAGAAGAGAGCAATGTCCAGGTCTATTCGACAAGCTGGAGGGGGTCCCCATACCTACCTAATCCATATCTTGTGTAAATAGACTCCTAAACCCAGAGGGCCCTTGTGCAGTTGCAGAGTCTGCAAACATGGATAAGTTAAAGGTCTTCGGCAGGTAGACTGTGTCCTCTGCCTATATTTCCTTTTAATACTGAAAGGAATGTGTCTTCATGTATGTTTGGATGTTACAATAGTCTCATCATAAACAGTGCAATATACCTTCAATATACCTTAGGGAGCTTCAGCTCTTGGATGGATCTCATTCAGAAGAGGCTGGCAACCTGAAAACAGCTACAAGCAGATTCATTTATTTCACAGCCTGAGCCCTCCTTCCCGTGGCAGGTAAAGGCTCTCTCCATCCCCTCCCTCCTGCCATCGGGGTCTCTTTCCATGCAGTCACATTCTCTCTAAAGCCTCTGGCTGTTTTCAAGTTTTATTAAATTTGCAAGTGAAATGATAAAACTGGGAAGACTTTACCCTTCAGAAGTGACACCTCAACCCTTGAAATCAAACCTGGGCTGTGATTTATTTGGCTGGAAAAAACTGAAAATAAACACAAGTAAGATGGAGATGTAAATTGGCCTCAATGCTGTTCCTCGCCAGCTCCCTTCCCCCATACTGATTTTAAACCTTGTAAGGAGAACAGAAATGGGTCTCAATTATTTATCTGCACAAGCACTTAGCTTTTACTTTGTGGTATGGGAAGTGTGTGTGTGTTCTTTTAACCAAAACAAATAGGTTGACCGTGCTGTATACGTCTTAAAGCTGCTTATGATTAGGAAGTACAATCTTGATCTTTGCTGACCTATAAACAGTGTTTAGGGACTAGTTATTATTGAACATTGCTAAACTAAGGCAGTCATTTCTAGGAATATTTAATAACAGGGAACATGTCTACTTATGCTTAACAGCACTCATTTTGCACTCAGGGACATGGTTTACCTATGCTGATCACGTCAATTTTCATCCTGGCATCCAACATCTCACCCTAGCCTCCCTGTAAGATAAATCTCTAAAGGGACCTGAATATAACCAAAATGTATGCTGTATGCTCCATGGTTTAGCCACATGAAACTTGACCCCACACTTCACAGCATGTAAAGCCTTGGACCCACGGTCGGACTTCACAGAAACGTTTCCGTGGATTTTTGTTTGAAGGGCATTGGCCGTGAACTTGGTATGTATACACAGGACAGGACATTTTCAGCAAACTTTCCTAAAATCACGTGGTTTTTCAGCTCTTTTCTACTCTTTACCACCACCCTTTGGTCAATTTCTGCTATTGTTGGTTGATTTTAACATTGGTTTTGAGCATGCGTGTTTGTACCTTGGACAAAAGTGCGATGGACTGTACACACGATAGGACTTTGCACCATGGGATTTTGTTGCTGAAATGTTTGTCTGATGGAGCGTATACACAGTCAGACTTTTTTGAAAACCTGGGAATTTAGAAGTTTGTTGTCAAAAAGTCTGACAGTGTGTATGGGGCTTAAGAGAACATGCATTCTTCAAATGGACCTTTGGGTCTTAAAGCAGGATTCCATCTGAATTTGTTTACAGTGACTTTTAATAAGGACACTTACCTGTCCTACTCGCCTGCGCTGATGGCCCCCCTGATGCCGATCCCTTGATTGGTGCAGGTCCCATGCCACCAACTACACTAAAGGAAACAGGCAGTGAAGCCTTACGGCTTCACTGCCTGTTTCATACTGCGCATGCGCGAGTCTCGTTCCGACTTGTGAATGGGCGGCTGCTCTCTGGGATTACACACAGTTTCCAGAAAGCAGCGGGCCCTATTCACTAGAAGAGGATGCAAAAGAAGACAGACTGCATTTACAGTAGAGGCAGATTACAGACTTCCACAAAGCAACAGGTATTTCGGGTGAGTATAAATAATTTTTTTCTTTTTTTTTTTTAAGAATTTTTTGTGAAATTTATTTTTCCTGGGTGGAACTCTACTCTAATTATTGTTTTTTCAGTGGTCCCTGGCAATGTTCTCAAAAGTCCTTAACACCCAAAAACAGCTGTAGATTATTAGCCTCATACAACAAGGTAGTATACAGAACAAGTACAATGTGATCCCAATAATGAAGGGTCATTTATTATTCTCAGTAAAATATATATTATATGGCCAGCATGCCTATTAATGTAGGGGATGCAGTACAGTCTGGAAAAAAATGAATCTGAGTAGAGAGAGCATCTTATAAATAACATAAGTATTCTGAATATGCACTTTGGGCAACTGTATCCAGCTGTGATTTAAAAAAAAAAACTTTAGCATATACCACTTTCAGTTTTTTGTTTAAAAAAAAGAAAAGTCTTACTTATCAGATTGTTTTTATATGCAGGTAAAAAGTTAAGGACTTGATTTTGCTATGGACCCAATCGGGTTGATTTACTAAAGGCAAATACACTGTCCATCTCTCAAAGTGCAGTTGCTCCAGAGCTTAGTGAATAAGGTAAACCTTCACTTTGCAAAGAGTACCCAATCACGTGCAAGGAAAATTGAAAAAAAATAACAGCCTTTTTGCTTGCACATGATTGGATGATGGAAGTCAGAAGAGCTTCTGCTCATTT
This sequence comes from Rana kukunoris, assembly GCA_029574335.1. Lineage (NCBI taxonomy): Eukaryota > Metazoa > Chordata > Amphibia > Anura > Ranidae > Rana > Rana kukunoris. The sequence goes on along the minus strand of CM056050.1, from coordinate 505,037,933 downwards.
ACTAAGTTCTGGAGGAACTGCACTTTGCAAAGTGCACAGTCAATTTGCCTTTAGTAAATCAACCCCATCGAATATATTTTTTTAAATTGTTTGGTAACTTTTAGCATTCAGTTGATTTTAGCTCCTAAAAGGTTTTTGGATTTAGTAAAAACAGACAAATGTAAAGTGACTGCTAATAGGTTACTACAGTATGTCTTACTGTACTGCACACATTGCTCTTCGCTATAATATAGAAGTTGCACATACCTTTATTTCAGCAATTCCTTGTAGATCCATATGAGTCACATGAGTGTAAAAAAGACCAGAGTATATGAATTGCATGCCTGTTTTTGTGGTCCCCTGGGGTTCACATGTTACTCCATGTTTGTTGAAAAAACGAATTTCCCTCTGGGAGATCTATGTACAATGCAGGGATTTCAACAAACTTTGTAGCAGCTTCATACCTTTTGTTATTTCAAAGAATATGCTGTCTGTTTGCCTATGTTCATGTGCAAAGTGAATGTGAATAGGAGTGACTTTATAATTATCAATCAGATGCTGCACTTGCAAGGTTCCAATGAGGAAAGAGGCAGGGACTGCACCTTTTTAGATGTGATCACGGCCAAGAAGGACATTCAAATACAATATGGTTTGTGTAGGAATTGTATATGTTATATTATTTTCTTTTTCTTTTCTCTTTTCTTTTCTTAAAAGTGGAATTGCTCTTCAAACTCTTGCTGTAGGAAGATCAGCCTGTATTTGTTCTTACAAATGGGAGATAGGGGGTGATAAGTGGTTCTTTACAATTCCTAATATACGACCAAATGGCATGGGATAAAGTGAACATGTGCAAATATTATTCTAATGAGTACCTTATATAAGACCATATGACAGAATAAAGTTAACCTGTGCATAAAGTGCAACAATAAATAACCATTTGTGATAAACATTTGTGATAAACATATGATGTGATCAAAAATTGGTTGATGTATAAATTATAAAGTCCATAACATTCAATGTTTTGTCTTGATAGTAGACCCACACCAAAAAAAAGGGGGAAGTGCTCAGAAATTAAAACTGCTCAACAGATGGATATGACCTCTTTACTTAAAAAGAAGGTATATTCCGCTTTTAGGAAATCCTGATTGGATACCCTTGGTTATTAGATGGATCCTCTCTACTGTGACCTCCTCTCCACCAGGTTATCCCATTAAGAAAACAAAGGGACAGTACATACTGTATTTTATTTAAAATCGTACATTTGTGAAGTGCCTTTGCCTGGCACTGAGGATAGCCTGCAGAAAACTGTATGTGAAAGCCGCTTGACGCTGGGCTCCCCTCCAGAACTGGCATGCGTTCCACTCGTGCATGAGAGAAAACCAGAAGCCGGGATCCTGAAGTGACCGGAAGTGCCCTTATGACGTTTCGTAGTTAATACGTCATCAGGAAGCGTACTGATCACTAGGCATGCCTGCCCTATATGGCTAGGAAGTGATTGTGATTCGTGGAGCCTTAAATCTTCACCCTCCACACCTGCAATGTGTTTATACGGCTTTCTGTTAATAAGGATACACCATACATTGCTCGCCCATGCTAAATATTACAGACTAAAGGTTTAGAAAACACAATAATTTAAACTATGCATTTTATAATACAATAAAAATTGATTAATAACATGTAATTGTAACATAAAAAAGGTTATCGATAAAATATATATATTTCCAAACCAGTCGATAACAATTACTGAAGACTAATGTCCTGTACACACGATCGGTTCGTCTGATGAAAGCGGACCAATGGATTTTTTCATCAGAAATCCGATGAAGCTGACTTTCATCAGTCTTGCCTACACACCATCAGTTAAAAATCCAATCGTGTCCAACGCAGTGACGTAAAACACTACGACATGCTGAGAAAAATTAGTTCAATGTTTCCGAGCATGCGTCGACTTGATTCTGAGCAAGCGTGGATTTTGGACCCATGGATTTCCCCACAGACGATCGTTTTTTTCTATTGGTTTTTTAACCATAAGAAAAATTTCTATTTCTATTTCTATTTTTTTTTCACCGATGGGAAAAAAACTGATGGGGCCCACACACGATCGGTTTGTCCGATGAAAACGGTCCATTGGTCTGTTTTCATCAGACGAACCGATTGTGTGTACAGGGCATAATTGATGGTTCAAACGGAGGTACCCAGTACGATAACCACATTTGGGATTAGGTTTGAAATTTTAAAGAAAATTGTCTTTGTAAAAAAATTGTTTTTACAAAAAAGAAAAATTTCATTCATTGGTTAGAAAACAATTCAAATCCAACTCTGTAATCATACAAGCTGGTTGCATAGTGCCCAGTCGTTATAGCCATTGGGTTTCGTTCTTGGAGACTGCTTGTTTAAGATGAGTGCCTCTCCAATGTTTAGAAATCTTATCAATCCCATAGATGGTTAACAATTTGGGATCCCTATTATGAAATATTTCGAAAAGTTTGGGTACTCTGTGTTTAATAAATACTTTTGCAATATTGGTAATATGCTCATTATACATATGTCACATACTCTGAAGTTCACCGCTGAAGTGGCCTGATGGTCTGATGTACATACACACCATCAGTCCAAAATCCGATCGGGTCAGAACACGATAACGTAGAACACAACGACGTGCTGAAAAAACGAAGTTCAATGCTTCCAAGCATGCGTCGACTTGATTCTGAGCATGCATGGGTTTTTGGACCGATGCTTTTGTGTATTAACCATTGGTTTGGCCCGATGGTCAGGCGTCCATCGGTCCGATTTTAAAGCAAGTTTTAAAACTTTGGTCCGACGGACGACGGTCCGATGGGCTGTACACACGATCGGTTTGGACCGATGAAACCGATCGTGTGTACGCGGCCTAAGAGTTGCAATTTGTATGCAATCAGGCAGGGCCTTGCACTACATGGTTTTGGTAAACCTGAAGAGAAAACCTGCAGGAAAACTGAGTGTGTATGGGGCTTTAGTCATATTTGATTAGTGACTTTTTTTTGTGCTTAGTTAATTGTTTTGGGGAGCAGCTTTTTGTATATAAGGTACTAGTTTACAATCCCCTGATAAAGTCACATGAGTAGTGACGTCACACGTAGGGACGGAAAGGCACTCAGAACTGACGTAGGCTGATGAGCTCGCTGCTCGTAGGAGATAAGTTCATTACTATTTTATGTTTTGTGAGTACCCTCTACTGTTTTATTAATAAATTACTGACTATTTAAAAACGTACTACACCATCCGGAACCTTTCTTTCTTTTAATATCCTTGCTCCCACTGACAGACAAAGACAAGGTACAGACCCTCATTGGTCCGGGAACATAGGAGAGGAACAACTACTCCCAGCACATATATACATGCGGTTGTCTCATTACCACAAGGTAGGAGGCCACTTCCACTAGTGTGTATTTGCACAAAGAAGGGATTTAGATATCTCCAGCACTTTCTGCCAGTTTCACATTGGAATGCTGATTTGCACAAAAGAAGAAAATAATATATTACCAGTAGTTCACCGCTTGATTGCAATTTTGCACACTTTGGACTTGATTCGATTTTAATAATCAGACTAGCGGAAGTTATTAGCTGTAATTTGCAGTCTTTTCTTCACATTTATTATATTTGCATAGCTTATTTGCACTTAAAGCGGAATTTCACCCTAAATATAAGATCTCCCATGTGATTCAGCATACTGGCGTCAGCGCCAGTATGCTGTTTTTTTTTTTTTTTTTATCCCACACTTACTGTATTATCCAGTAATTTCATTTTTTTCCCCCGCGGTGGACGGCGCCAGTACAGCGCGTCACATCTTCCGAAAATACCCAATATGGACTCGGGTAATCTCGGCGAAAATGCGGCGCCTGCGCACAGACCTAGGAGCTGACTGCGCAGGCGCCGTATTTCTCCGAGTCCTACGGCTATGGCGCGTCGCGCCCTCCGAAATAGGACTCGGAGAAATACGGCGCCTGCGCAGTCAGCTCCTAGGTCTGTGCGCAGGCGCCGCATTTTCTCCGAGATTACCCGAGTCCATATTGGGTATTTTCGGAAGATATGACGCGCTGTACTGGCGCCGTCCACCGCGGGGGAAAAAATGAAATTACTGGATAATACAGTAAGTGTGGGATAAAAAAAAAAAAAAAACAGCATACTGGCGCTGACGCCAGTATGCTGAATCACATGGGAGATCTTATATTTAGGGTGAAATTCCGCTTTAACACAAGAAGCCTCTTTGCTTTTTTTGCACATTTATTTTGCCATATTTTTTGCACAACCTATGTTTGTAGTGTTTATTTATGCACGTTGCACTTTAACATCACCATTGTATTAATTAATTATTTATATTTTTCCTTCAGAGACTTTTTAGTTCATATCTGTAGGGTTATTATTGTTGCACCCCTGTATACATTTATATCTATATTTATTATCAGTTTGCACTGTTTTATTCTTTATATATCTTTGGAACAGCGCAGCACCAGCCTCCACTTTATCTGATTTTCCTATGGGTATGGTTTGACCGTATTCGGTGCTGCAGCAGTTCACTATTTTCTTCCCACATACGGTAGCGCAGGAATAGCCATATACTCTAGTTTAGAACATTGTTTGGCGCAAGGTTGGCGCAAGGTTCCCCCAACCTGTATTTGTTGTTAGTATACCAGACTGGTATCTTCATGTTGAGAGGGTTCGTTTTGATATCTTTAAGTTAAAGGATAACTTCACCTTTAGTGAGGCTGGAGGGTACCATAAGTACAGCTTACCCATAGAAATAATCGAGGCCGCGGTGTGCATGTGCAGTAAGAGAAGTATATGACTGCGACCATGTTGGAGGAGAGATCGGTGTGGACAGTACCCAAGGGGTGGGCTTTCACAAAAGGAGCTTTAATAAAGGCGAAGATCCTGTGAGATCACATAATTAACAGTGGACAGTTCCATACATACCAGCATTCATTGCTTATTTTTAACAGGGACTTTGACCAAGAAACTGTTTTATTACATTGCACTTATATTATGTTTAATTAAGAGGTCAAATGCACTAATCTAGTGAAAAGAATCAGCTGTACCTGGCTTATCCAGCATGATCTCTTGACACTCCCACATGTTGCATACGTGCTGGGTTTGTTGTTGAACCTTTCCTGTTTTTTGCACCATTTGACCTGTAATATACACTAATGCAGGGGTGTCCAAACTTTTTTCAAAGAGGGCCAGATTTGATGAAGTGAACATGCGTAAGGGCCGACCATTTTGCTGACATTCTTTGAACCATTAAAACTTGGTCTAAGTGTGTTTGCCCGAGCACTAGTACACTGCCCAACAAGAATTATCTTGCCTTTGTGGCTGTGGGTGGTGAAGAGATGAGCTTGGGCGTGTTATTTAGGAGGGAAGTTTCAAGAAAAAAAATGTAAATAAAGAACTGTGAAGCAAAATAAGGGCCATTGCCCATCAATGCAGCCCAATCAGTGCCCATCTGTTTCCTCGCCATGCCACCAGGTAAACAGGAGATTCACCTGTATGTAATTTGACAGCACTTATTCCTCGCCCCTCCCTGTCCCCTCAGAGACAGCACCGATAAATACAGTATATATCCAAATTACCAGGGCCCCCGGGCCGGACTTTGGACATCCCTGTAACTTAATTTACATGTAACTATGTAAATTTACATGTAACTATGTAAATATTTATACCTGGCCGATGCCCATGGAAGCTTGAAATCGCTGATGTAGCTGAAGTAGAAAGCTACTTCAGTGATCTCCACTTACTTGTGACGTCATCGCTCCACCTATCGACCTCATGCAATCAGAGAATGCTTTGCAGTCATTCACAAATAGCAAAGCATTCTCTGAATGACACTCGTGCTTAGCAGCCAACCTCCTGTGTTCAGAATGCATTAGGCCAGTGGTTCAGCACAGGACTTGGAAGCAAGTGGAGGTCAGTGTCCTGACTTGCCTGCTCGCCCACTCCCCCCTCAAGAGGCTTTCTCCAGGAAGAAAGCCTTGCATTACGGTGTGCAGTTACAGACAGAAGAACAGGAAGTGAGCATTTCTCCGAAGAAATAAGGACATTTAAAAGCAAAATCGAAGGATGAGGTAACTGAAGGCGGACTGCACTAAGGTAAAGGAAGCTATTTAGGGAAAAAAATTGCTTTCCTTTACAACCCCTTTAAGCTCTTTTGAAAAAGCACAAAGAAACAGGCAACATTAAGAATTGTAGACACAGTGGTCGGGCAAGGAATCTTAATGCAGCAGATACCCAGCAGTGCCATCAGTACCAAACTAGTGAAAACCAGTGGAACCCAGGTATACATTTCTACTGTCTGGAGAAGTTGTCTTCATGGATGAATTGAATTGTACCTAGAAGAATTTATGCTGTTTTGACGGCAAAGGGTGGGCACACCAAATATTGATTTGATTTGGATTTCTCTTTTGTTCTTTTACTTTCCATTTTGTTAATTGATAAAAAATAAACAATAAACACTTGTATTTCTGAAAGCATTCATAATTTACAACATTTTTTTCACAAAATGGTTTTCAATGGTTTTCAAGGTAACTCTGAAGGAGCTGCATAGATCCACAGCTCAGATGGGAGATTCTGTCCCCAGGACAACTATCAGTCGTGCGCTCCACAAATCTGGCCTTTATGGAAGAGTGGCAAGAAGAAAGTCCTTGTTGAAAGAAAGCCATAAGAAGTCCTGTTTGCAGTTTGTGAAAACCATGTGAGGGACAAAGCAAACATGTGGAAGAAGGTGCTCTCGTCAGATGAAACCAAAATTGAACTTTTTTGGCATAAAAGCAAAAGGCTATGGGTGGCAGAAAACTAACACTGCACATCACCCTGAACACACCATCCCCACCATGAAACATGGTGGTGGCAGTATCATGTTGTGGGGATGCTTTTCTTCAGCAGGGACAGGGAAGCTGGTTAGAGTTGATAGGAAGAAGGACGGAGCCAATTACAGGGCAACCTTAGAAGAAAACAAAAGGTGTGAGACTGGGGTATAGTTTCACCTTCCAGCAGGACAATTGTGGCAGGCGCAGCACTATGAAGTGCCTCATGCGCTGTTGCATTAGAAGAATTGTGATATCTCTGACTTTTCAGTCCAACAAGACTGTCTATTACTCTGAAATTCCTCTATTGTCGTTCTATGGAAGCAGTAGGTTTAAAGAGCACACCAAATGCTTAAAATAACTTCTTAATTAACTTCACCTTTCTTCATATATAATACGGCTGCTTTGCAGCAGACAGACCATGTACAAAAACACGTGATAAATAAGTATAACAGAAAATGGTGGTTCAAATATTCAATCTTGTCATTTAACATAAGATGGTGGATATATTTCTTTCTTCAGTATTTCTTCAGTACTTACTCTCTCTCTTTCTCTCTCTCTCTCTCTCTCTCTCTCTCTCTCTCTCTCTCTCTCTCTCTCTCTCTCTGTATGTTATCAAAGCATTCTCTGATTTCTCTGAAAGGTATAACTCTGTTGTTTGCAACTTGGTTTGCAGGGTTGCTTTTGCAGGGTTAGCTTAGTTTCGTTTGGTTTAAAGGTATGAGTTTGTTTGAAGGTATGAAGGTATGGTTCGGTATGGTGGAACTACAAGTGAACACACAACTAGATCAGTATACAGATCTAACCACACTATTTACAATAAGAACATATGTATATAACTATGTCACATACCTGGTCAAGACTCTGCTCAATGTGAGATTGGCTGTGATTGGGCCAAGGCTTCCGATGAGTCACAAAAGCTTAACTCTATGCTTTCTGGCATGAATTCAGCTGTGAATAACTTTGCTTACCTCCTGCTGCCATACAAACAAATGGCTCTTAAAGGCACTTTTTCTTTTGCTTCTGTGAACACAACATATAACTGTTATATGACATCCAAGTATAAAATCACAGTGAATAACTCTGCCTTTGTCTCTCACATATAAACATGTGCACCACATTAGGTTCTTAGCAGGCTTAGCTGTATATACATGTAGGTTATATTAGCTACCTTGGACAGGTTCTAGCTGGCCAGCTACAACAATGACCCTAAATATACAGCCAGAGCTACAATGGAATGGTTTAGATTAAAGTATTTTCATGTGTTAGTCAAAGTCCAGACCTAAATCCAATTGAGAATCTGTGGCAAAGCTTGAAAATTGCTGTTCACAGATGCTCTCTATACAATCTGACAGAGCTTGAGCTATTTTGCAAAGAAGATTGGGGGAAAATGTCACTCTCTAGATGTGTAAAACCAGTAGAGACATCCTCAAAAGACTTGCAGCTGTAATTGCAGCAAAAGGTGGTTCTACAAAGTATTGATTCAGGGCGGTTGAATACAAATGCACACCACACTTTTTACATATTTGTTTGTAAAAAAAAATTGAAAACCATTTATCATTTTCCTTCCACTTCACAATTATGTGCCACTGCCACTGTGTTGATCTATCGCATACGATTCCAATAAAATACATTTACATTTTTGGTTGTAACATGACAAAATGTGGTAAAATACTTTTTCCAAAGCACTCTATCTATCTATCTATCTATCTATCTATATATATATCTATATATATGTATATATATATATATATATATATATATATATATATATATATATATATATATATATATACATACATATATATATATATATATATATATATATATATATATATAAATATGGGTATAGACTTGTAGATATAGCAGACCTATGCATATATTAAAGTTTTGTTGTTTATTTTCTAGTTTGAATATCAGTGCTTCTAAGTGATGAGTTTTGATTTCAGACAATATATGTTTTATCTTCATTACAATTTTTTTGTAATAAGAAGATCCAGATTCAGCTGGGAGAATTAAGAGATAATAGTTTACTAAATGTGTTTTTTATATATATATATAAAAATTGAAAGTTAATGTACCTTCACTTTTAAAATATGAACATTTACAAGTTTAGTGGTCCTGTATGGACCAGAGACGTTGAAAAGTAATTTGAACTCATTATGATCAGATTCGTTCAACATCTCATTAGTACTGGGCGAGCTTAAGATTGCTTTAGCATACTGTAGGTGCCGTGTGTCCCTCTTTATACATCATGTCCTGACCATTTTGAATATTAAAATATTAAAACAGGTAGTGGCACCAGGATAGTAGAAAGGGGGTGGCTAGGGGGGGCTAAAGCCCTGAATGTGACCCCGAAAAGCCCAGAGTCTGTGGAATGCTGCATTCCATTGTTAGCCCCGAGCGCCGGGACTGAACTGATCGCGAGTGCAGCCGAAAGTGGCCGAGTGCGGCTGCGGCCTAAAGTGACCGAGTGCCGAGTGCCATAGTGGGTCCCACCTTCTGGAGCCTGCAGCACCAATGCCAGGACCGGGTGTGACGTGACGTCCATCTTAGCCTGCAGGCTCCAGAAGGCGGGAACGCCACATTTTAAATAAATATAAAGATATATAATATATTATTGTTTAAAAGGGACTTCACTATGGTTAACATTTTTGTTTCATCCCCAATCTGATAACTGATATGCCTGGCTGGGAATAGCTGGCCTAGTTTGGACTAACATGAGTTCGGGAGTTACATCTTAAGGCTGTATGAGGTTTGGAATATATGACTAATGGTCTGGAGGATTGCATTGTCAACTAAAGTGTGTGCAGACCAGGGCCCAAAACAGCTGCTGCTTGATCCTGCAATGGGGCCCAGACGATGGCATTGCAGAGCGCACGCCAGATGGAGGATACGGAAGCACACGGGAGGATATGGGAGGCAGTGTTGTATTCAACACAGAGGGGGAGGGGCATGGGTGGGGAGAGAGATCCACTGATGCTCTGACCCCATCCCATACAGCCTGTGGTGGTACAGAGAGTGGTTGCAGAGAAAGCAAGGAATGAGAATGGGAGCCCCGCCCCCAGACCTCTGAAAGTGTATGGTGAGCCTGGCTGGCCAGGTATGTCCTTACCCCCCCATAGAATGATTGACTGCTCTCCTAAACTCTTTGCTGTGTTATTCAATTGTAAAGCTGTGCATTTGCTGAAAGTTCTCTGACCATCTCCTGTAGCATGCCCACAGTCTCTGGTCATCTACTGTAATATGTTTCCAGTCTCTGGTCATCTCCTGTAGTATGTCTGCAGTCTCTGGTCATCCCTTGTAGCATGTCTGCAATCTCTGATCATCTCCTGTAGTATGTCCGCAGTCTCTGGTCATCTTCTGTAGCATGTTCGCAGTCTCTGGTCATCTCCTGTAATATTGTCTGCAATCTCTGACAGTCTCCTGCAGTATGTCCACAGTCTCTGACAGTCTTCTGCAGTATGTCCACAGTATGTATGTCTGCAGTCTCTGACCCTCTTCTGTAGTATGTCTGAAGTCTCTGGCCTTCTCCTGTAATATGTCTGCAGTCTCTGACCCTCTCCTGTAGTAAATTTGCAGTCTCTGATCCTCCCCTGTAGAATGTTTGCACACCCTCCCCTGTAGTATGTCTGCAGTCTTGGACCATCAGTGAGTGGCAATGATGTGCAGTAACCTGTAGCAATCAATCAGTGAACAGTAGTGATCTGCTGTAATCTCTTGCAACCAATCAGTGAGTGGTAACAATGTACTGTAACCTCCAGCAACCAATCAGTGAGCAGTTATAATGTGCAGTAACCTCTAGCAACCAATCGACAAGCACAAATTATGTGCTGTAACCTCTAGCAACCAGTCATTGAGCGGTAATGCTAAGCTGCAAACTCTTGCAACCAACTACAATTGCTGCGTGATCTGCTGCAGTAAACTGATTTTGAGTCTACCTGCTATTTTTTGGGATATTTCAGAATGGAGGGGGGGTCCTAGAAAATGTTAGCTCAGGGTCCAATCAATATTACCACTAGGTGCTGGAGTTGGTGTCTTTACATTGTTTGTCTTACTTATTAGCGCAATTCTATTTTATTTAATATTGTTTCAACTGTAATTATGTCATATAGGAGAATAGTTGCGTGAGTTTATTTGCTTATTTTTCCAAATAGCGCAGATTTTTCTCTTTCCTTTTAATATTAAAGACGGCCCTGGTGCTGACCACTATTTATTAGTGGTCCTGCTTGTTACATCTGGGTGGTATAATCCTCTCTTAAGTTCCTGGATAACTTTAAAGTTCTTCTGTTGGCACCCCTACACTAAACTTTAAAAGGACTGCTGTCTGGGAATCATTTTCACTCTATTTGCAATTGACATTAATATTCTATACAGAGGATTTTATTCCTATATGATTCCCATGTTCAATTGAATTCAATTGTCCCTCGAACTTTGCTACTCGCTGTGGTTTTTACGTTTTTTCATACACTATATTATCATTCATATGTATATTATATTTGGGGTTTATTGCACGCGATTTGATGTTTTCTGTATAAGGTTCATTTTGCATATTTTTATTTTCACTGAGGTATATGTTGTAATGCTTCACATTTTTGTTTTGTATGTACCGTATATATATATATATATATATATATATCTATATAGATATATATATATATATTCACAGTATCTCACAAAAGTACACCCCTCACATTTTTGTAAATATTTTATTATACCTTTTCATGTGACAACACTGAAAAAATTACACTTTGCTACAATGCTACAATGCTACAAGTAGTGAGTGTACATCTTGTATATCAGTGTCAATTTGCTGTCCCCTCAAAATAACTCAACACACAGCCATTAATGTCTAAACCGCTGGCAACAAAAGTGAGTACACCCCTAAGTGAAAATGTCAAAATCGGGCCCAATTAGCAATTTTCCCTTCCGGGGTCATGTGACTCATTAGTGTTAAAAGGTCTCAAGTGTTAATGAGGAGCAGGTGTGTTAAAGTTGATATTATTGCTCTCACTCTCTCATACTGGTTACTGGAAGTTTAACATGGCACCTCATGGCAAAGAAGTCTCTGAGGATCTGAAAAAAAGATATGTTGCCTTATAAAGATGGCCTAGGGTATATGAAGATTGCCAAGACCCTGAAAATGAGCTGCAGCACGGTGGCCAAGACCATACAGCGGTTTAACAGGACAGGTTCCACTCAGAACAGGCCTTGCCATGGCCGATCAAAGGAGTTGAGTGCACGTGCTCAGCATCATATACAGAGGTTGTCTTTGGGATATAGACATATGAATGCCACCACACACTGCATCAAATTGGTATGCAGGGCTGTTGTCCCAGAAGGAAGCCTCTTCCTAAAAATGATGCACAAGAAAGCCTGCAAACAGTTTGCTGAAGACAAGCAGACTAAGGACATGGATTAATAAAACCATGTCCTGTGGTCTGATAAGACCAAGCTAAACTTGTTTGGTTCAGATGGTGTCAAGCGTGTGTGGTGGCAATCAGGTGAGGAGTACAAAGACAAGTGTGTCTTGCCTACAGTCAAGCATGGTAATGGGAGTGTCATGGTCTGGAGCTGCATGAGTTCTACTGGCTCTGAAAAGATACAGTTCATTGAGGGAACCATGAATGCCAACATATACTGTGACATACTGAAGCAGAGCATGATCCCCTACCTTTGGAGACTGGGCCACTGGGCAGTATTCTAACATGATAACGACCCCAAACACACCTCAAAGATAACCACTGCCTTGCTAAAGAAGCTGAGGGTAAAGGTGATGGATTGGCCAAGCATGTCTCCAGACCTAAACCCTATTGAGCATCTGTGGGGCATCCTCAAATGGAAGGTGAAGGAACTGGAAGATAATGGTGGCCACACAAAATATTGACACTTCGGGCCCAAACTTGATATTTTCACTTATGGGTGTACTCACTTTTGTTGCCAGTGGTTTAGACATTAATGTCTGTGTTTTGAGTTATTTTGAGGGGACAACAAATGTACACTGTAGCAACACTGTAATTTCTTCACAAAAGATATAATAAAATATTTTCAAAAATGTGAGGGGTGTACTCACTTTTGTGAGATACTGTATGTTCATGCTCTCTAGAGTATGCTATTTTATTAAATAAGATATTGGTGATCTGCAAGTACTAAATGGGCCAGACAAGGAAGGCTTTCCTGTATAGTCCAATCTAATAGAAGAGCTTCTGTAACTCAAAAAGCTGAAAAGGTTAATGCTGGTTTTGATAGAAAGGTATAAGAACACGCAGTGCACCACAGTTTGTTGTATATGGGGCTGCAAAGTCAGGGTGCCCATGCTGACCTGTGTCCACATTCCTACAATGGGCACATGAGCATCAGAACTAGACAGTAGAGCAATGGAACCAGGTGACCTGGTCTGATGAATTCAAGAATGGTTTAACCACTTAAGACCCGGACCAATACGCTGGTAAATGACCCAAGGTGTTTTTGCGATTCGGCACTGCGTCGCTTTAACAGACAATTGCGCGGTCGTGCGACGTGGCTCCCAAACAAAATTTGCGTCCTTTTCTTCCCACAAATAGAGCTTTCTTTTGGTGGTATTTGATCACCTCTGCGATTTTTATTTTTTGCGCTATATACAAAAATAGAGCGACATTTTTGAAAAAAAAACACTATTTTTTACTTTTTGTTAAAAAAAAAATCAAATAAACTAAATTTTAGTCAAACATTTAGGCCAAAATTTATTAAAAAAAAAAATCGCAATAAAAAAAAATAGCTACCTAGCGGGAACAGCGACACTAATACAGCGATCAGAAAAATGATCGCTTAGTGATGCTGGCAATAGGGAGTGAAAGGGTTAAGTAGGGCGGTGATCAGGGGGTTAAAACTTTATTAGGGGGGGTGGGGGGGCTATCCTGAACCTAACACTAACTGTTTTTTACACTGCCTGTCACACTGACACTAAATGCAGTGATTAGATCACTGCATTCAGTGACACTGTGACAGGGGGGTGGGGGGGGGGGTAGATCACAAGGGGTTAATATGCCTATGTGAGTGTGTGTCAGTGTTGTGTTGGTGCACACTTACTTGTGATGTCTTCTCTCATCAGCAGCGCTGGGAAACAGCGCTGCGATGAGAGAATACATAATTTCCTCCTTCCTGTGTAAACACAGGAGGAGGAAGTGACAGGTTGGGAGCGCGCTCCCATTGGCTGGGAGCGATCGCGGGGGGGCGGGTATTCGCCGACATCCGCCCCCAGATCCCGGATCGCTCCCGGAGCCAGGGGGACCCCCGCACGCCGCGGAGGGGGTCCCGATGGGACCCCCGAACCGCACTTAGGCGGGGACGTAAATTTACGCCCTTGTGCCTGTACGTGCCATTCTGTGGCCGTATATGTGCGTGCGGGGGTCCTTAAGTGGTTAAGGAACACAATAGGGTTAGATTTACTAAAACTGGTGAGTGCAAAATCTAGTGCAGCTATGCATAGAGACCAATCAGCTTCCAGGTTTTTTGCCAAAGCTTAATTGAAGCTGAAGTTGGAAGCTGATTGGCTACCAAGCACAGCTGCACCAGATTTTGCACTCTCCAGTTTTAGTAAATTAACCCCAAAGGGTTTAAGGTATTAAAATGGACTTCATATTCTCCAATTCTCAATGACAGACCCACCTTGTAACTTACTGGACTTAAGGGGCCAGATTCAGATACAAAAATGTATCTTTTCGGCGGCATAGCGTTTCCTCTTTACACTACGCCGCCACAAATATTATGGGCAAGTGCCTTATTTAGAAAGCACTTGCTCTATAATATGCGGCGGCGTAGCGTAAAGTGCACGGCGTAAGGCCGCGCAATTCAAATTTCTGAAGTGGGGGCGTGATTCATGTAAATGAATCATGACCCCAAGTAATTGAATTTTTTTTTGCACGGCGCATGCACCAGTGCGCATGTGCGAAATCACGTTGCTTTTTTCTCAATGTAAACGACGTGAACGTAACTAACGTCGAGCCCCATTCCCGAACGATTTACGCAAACGGCGTAACCGACGTACATTTCGAAGTGGTCCCGACGTCCATACTTAACATTGGCTGTGCCTGCTATAGCAGGGGTAACCTTACGCCGCTATAACGCTAACGCAAACAACGTAAACTACGACGCGCCGTCGCAAGTACGCTTGTGAATCTGCGTAAGTAGCTCATTTGCATAATTTACGCGAAGTGCCACCTAGTGGCCAGCGTAAATATGCAACTTAAGATACGACGTGTAAGCGAATTACGCCGCTCGTATCTTAGGAGAAAGCCGGCGTATCTTCGTTTCTGAATAGCAAAAAAAGATACGCCAGCTATTCTTAGATACGCTGGCGTAAATGCTTTCTGAATCTGGTCCAAAGAGTCTAGCATTGACGGCTTAGTATTAGATAACACAGCATAACTTTAGAGGTCTAATGGAGTCTATGCCTCAACGGGTTATGGTGGGTGGTCATATGGCTGATTGGTGTATAGGAAAGCTCCACAGCAAAATAAAAAAAAATGGCGTGGGGTCCCCCCAAAATTCATACCAGACCCCTATACGAGCATGAAGCCTGGAGAACAGGATGGGGGGGCGAGTGAGATCCCCCCTCCTGAACCATAGCAGGCCACATGCTCTCAATATGGGGAGGGTGCTTTGGGGTGTATATATACACTGCACTGTATATATAGTCTATACTGAATGCACTGTATATCTATATATATTACACAGTATATATATATATATATACATATATACATATATATATATATATATATATATATATTAATACACTGCCTGCACTGTATATATAGTCTACACTGACTACACTGTGTGTATGTATATATATATATATATATATATATATATATATATATACATACATATATATATATACATATATACATTAAACTGCCTGCATGCCACTAACTAACCTGCCTAATCTACCCCAAGTTCTCTCAATCTCCTCCACGTATCACACTACACACGGGCACTGTGTAAGCAGCCTTATTTAGTGTGGGGTGTGGGGCACCCTGCCTTTGGCCAATCATGGCTCTCACAGCAGATCACGCTGTGATTGGCTAAAGCATGCAGGTCAGGTGTATGCTTTGGCCAATCAGCAGCCGTCGATGCACTGCGATCTCGCAGTACATCATGGGGCGCTCCGCGTTACTTGAATTTGCCGCAAATGCCCTATATTTCCAGTTCATTTGCAAACAAACAAACAGCTGATGTTCAAGTCTTACGTTTGATTTGAACATCAGGACCATCCCTAATGATTCCTCCACAGACACCAATATATATATATATATATATATATATATATATATATATATATATATATATATATATATATATATATATATATATATATATGCTGAACTGTCTGCATGCCACTAACTAACCTGCCTAATCTACCTCAGGTTCTCTCAATCTCCTCCACGTATCACACTACATACCATTCCTCCACTGACACCAACAATGGGGCACCAGCCTTCTCATTGATAGCAGCAATAGGGCACTAGTTCCCCCATTAAAACCAATGATGGGACACCGATGCCTGGAAATTTCTACACCCACTAGCCCCCCTAAAGCCTGAAGGACAGTAAATTGGCCCTTTGCTTAGAAAGTTTGAAGACCCCTGGCTCAGACGATAATCACTAAAGAAGTCAACGGGGTGTAAGCTACAGGTGCTTTTTGGCCACACTTCTCACATGATTGAAATCCATTTGGCTTGGGTGATATAGGGAGTGTTTGTTCATTTAGTCATGAGTAGAGTTGAGCGGACACCTGGATGTTCAGGTTTGGCGGGTTCGGCCGAACTTCAGAAAAAAGTCCGGGTTCGGGACCCGAATTTGACGCGAACCCGAACCCCATTGAAGTCAATGGGGACCCACATTTTTGACTATTAAAATGTCTCTAAAAAACTAAGGGAAAGGGCTAGAGGGCTGCAAATGGCAGCAAAATGTTGGTAAGAGCATTACAAGTACTCTGCAATCAAATATGGATAGGGAAATAACTTAACCACTTAAGACCCGGACCAAAATGCTGCCAAATGACCTTGCCCCTTTTTGCGATTCGGCACTGCGTCGCTTTAACAGACAATTGCGCGGTCGTGCGATGTGGCTCCCAAACAAAATTTGCGTCCTTTTCTTCCTACAAATAGAGCTTTCTTTTGGTGGTATTTGATCGCCTCTGCGATTTTTATTTTTGCGTTATATACAAAAATGGAGCGACATTTTAGAAAAAAAAAAAACAATATTTTTTACTTTTTGTTATAAGAAAATTCAAATAAACTAAATTTTAGTCAATCATTTAGGCCAAAATTTATTTAGCCACATTTAGTCTTTAGTAAAAAAAAATCGCAATAAAAAAAAAATTAGCTACCTAGCGGGAACAGCGACACTAATACAGCGATCAGAAAAATGATCGCTTAGTGACGCTGGCAATAGGGAGTGAAAGGGTTAACTAGGGCAGTGATCAGAGGGGTTAAAACTTTATTAGGGGGGGTACGGGGGCTACCCTGAACCTAACACTAACTGCATGTCACACTGACACTAACTGCAGTGATCATACATATAATCACTGCATTCAGAAACACTGTGACAGGGGGGAGGGGGTGGGGGGGCGATCGGGGGGGTTAAATGTTCCTATGTGTCCTGGTGTCAGTGTGCTGTTGTGTACACTTACTATGTGATGTGATCTCTCCTCAGCGGTGGTCGAAAAAAACGCAGAGGGAGAGATCACATCACTTCCTCCTTCCTGTGTTTACACAGGAGGAGGAAATGACACGCAGGGGGAGCACGCGCATTGGCTGAGAGCGATCCGGAGGGGGCAGACAAAAACGAATAGCCGCCCCCTCATCCCGGATGGCTCGGCCAGGTAACCGGACCGCCGCATGTACAGGGGGGGGGGTCCGATCGGACCCCCGAACCCCCCCAAGGCACCAACGTATATATCAGGATTCCGGCCCGGACATGGGACGGAAACAGCATTGCTCAAGATATGGGACGACGTTCTCGAGGCCGCAGATGAAGGAGAATCTTGTCTCCTGGTTCTGTTGGACCTAAGCGCAGCCTTCGACACAGTTGACCATAAGCTTCTACTGACAAGGCTAGCGGAAGTAGCCAAAGTCGCAGAAGGCGATTTATCTTGGTTCTCCTCTTTTTTGGAAAACCGATCTCAAATAGTGAAGTTAGGACCTTTCACTTCTGAGAAACGCACAGTATCGTGCGGAGTCCCCCAAGGATCCCCCCTGTCGCCGGTGTTATTCAACATCTATCTCCGTCCTCTTTTTGATATCATCAGCAGCCAAAAACTGCTCTATCACTCATATGCAGACGACACGCAACTATATTTTCGTATTTGCAATAAAAAGGATCATCCCCTCAATCTAGAGACATGCCTCTCTTTGATAGAGGACTGGATGACAAAGAGTTATCTCAAACTCAACGGAGCGAAAACAGAACTTCTCCTGTTTCACGCCAAGCGTAAGAATCAACCTGCTACAACATGGACCCCCCCCGCCCATTCTGGGCAAAATCATCTCCCCTAGCGCCAAAGTCAAAAGTCTTGGGGTCATCTTCGACTCCTACATGACAATGGACGCACAAATAGGGTCAGTAGTCAGCGGATCTCACCATCTGCTGCGCCTACTACGCAGACTTACTCCCTTCATCCCCAAAGAAGACATAGCGGTCGTGGTGGGAACAATTGTAAACTCCAGACTGGACTATGCCAATGCCCTTTACCTTGGACTCCCCAAGTACCAAATCGCTCGTCTTCAAGTCGTTCAAAACACGGCCGCTAGACTTGTGACTGGGAAAAAACCTTGGGAATCAATCTCGCCTTCACTGAGATCCCTTCACTGGTTACCAGTAAAAGACAGAATCACTTTTAAAGCACTCTGTCTAACGCATAGATGTGTCCATGGGAATGCCCCCCATTATCTATGCGAAAAAATAAAAGCTCACAATCCCAATCGCGTTCTGCGATCCACCAATCAAAATCTGCTCCAGATACCGAAAGCCAACTACAGGGCCAAAGGAGATAGAAGATTTGCGGTCCAAGGTCCCAGACTATGGAACGCTTTACCAACCAGCATTCGGTTGGAGGAGAACCACTTAGCTTTCAGGAGAAAGATCAAGACTCATCTCTTTTGATACCAAAGGAGACTGGAACAACAAGCGCCAAGAGGCGATTAAGTTTGTATGTGCCGCGCTATATAAGTTTTCATTCATTCTTTCATTCATACGTTGATGTGCCTGTCGGTGCCATTCTGCCGACGTAAATGTACATGCGGCGGTCCTTAAGTGGTTAAAATAATATAAAATACATAAAAATAAAATCTTGACAAGCAGGAACCTTCCCCAATGATGGGACACTATTCCTCCCACTGATACCAATGATGGGGCACTATTTCTCCCACTGACACAAATGATGGGGCACTATTCCTCCCAATGATGGGGCACTATTTCTCCCACTGACACAAATGATGGGACACTATTCCTGCCAATGATACCAATGATGGGACACTATTCCTCCCACTGATACCAATGATGCGGCACTATTTCTCCCACTGACACAAATGATGGGACACTATTCCTCCCAAAGATACCAATGATGGGGCACCATTTGTCCCACTGACACAAATGATGGGACACTATTCCTCCCAATGATACCAATGATGGGGCACTATTCCTCCCAATGAAACCAATGATGGGGCACTATTTCTCCCAATGATACCAATGATGGGGCACTATTTCTCCCACTGACACAAATGATGGGACACTATTCCTCCCAATAATACCAATGATGGGAGACTATTCCTCCCACTGATACCAATGATGCTGCACTATTTCTCCCACTGACACTAATGATGGGACACTATTCCTGCCAATGATAAAAATGATGGGACACTATTCCTCCCACTGATACCAATGATGCAGCACTATTTCTCCTACTGACACTAATGATGGGACACTATTCCTGCCAATGATACCAATGATGGGACACTATTCCTCCCAATGATACCAATGATGGGGCATTATTTCTCCCACTGACACAAATGATGGGACACTATTCCTCCCACTGATACCAATGATGCGGCACTATTTCTCCCAATGACACTAATGATGGGACACTATTCCTGCCAATGATAACAATGATGGGACACTATTCTGGTGCAATTAGATTTGTGAAGTAGGACTGACTCCTAACTAATTATCTCCCTATAAGCACAATCAGGAAACTTTCCCTACAGTAGTTAATGCAGAGTATCTGACAGGAACATATGCAGTGCTGGTGCAATATGCAGAGTATCTGACAGGAACATATGCAGTGCTGGTGCAATATGCAGAGGATCTGACAGGAACATATGCAGTCCTGGTGCAATATGCAGAGTATCTGACAGGAACATATGCAGTGCTGGTGCAATATGCAGAGTATCTGACAGGAACATATGCAGTGCTGGTGCAATATGTAGAGTATCTGACAGGAACATATGCATTGCTGGTGCAATTAGATTTTTGAAGTAGGACTGACTCCTAACTAATTATTTCCCTATGAGCACAATCAGGAACTTTTCCCTAATGTAGCTAATGCTATGTAAATCGATCGCGGAATCCTATCTAAATCTCTCCCTGAGAGCAGCAGCAGCCTTTCCCTACCCTAGCTAAAGCAGAGTGACGAGCTGTGCTATGTGCCTCTAGCTTATATAGAGGCTGGGTCACATGCTGCACTGGCCAATCACAGCCATGCCATTAGTAGGAATGGCTGTGATGGCTTCTAGGTCACACAAGTAAAAGAAATGCTGATTGGCTGCAGCGCGCCGTTACACTCCAAACCCGAACTTTCAGCAAATTATTCGGGTTCGGGTCCAAAAAAAAAAAAAAGTTCGGTACAAACCCAAACTTTACAGTTCGGGTTCGCGCAACCCTAGTCATGAGCAAATAAACATGTACAAACACGTTTTATTTTTCCACTCACATAATATATAAAGAATGTTCATAGGCCTGTCTTGCCCATTTTATAGAAAACTTTCTATAAACTCTATATGCTTATCTGAGTCAGCCATTTCTTTCAGCACTTTATTTTTGATGGTATTTTCCAGCTGTCTGTTTTCCTCTCCTAACAAAAAAGAACTAAAAATATCTTACAGACTCTATGGACTTCGAATTGCATGCTCTGCTAAAACAATCTGTCTGGGTAGATATGTATTTGTTTAATCTTTTTATATAGAACAATATGAAGTCTGTGAATAGCTGTCTTTCATAGGTTCTAGTAGTTATTTTGCTGGCTGTGGCACGAAGATAAAGTAACTTTCTCAAGGACAGAGTGGGTGTCAGAGCTAAGTCCACTTGTCTGGAACTCGGCTTTCAAACTGTGTAGACTGTGTACATGAAAAAAAATAATCATCACAAGCTATTAGAAGGAGTTCCAACATCTCCAACCACTAATACATAAGTTAGAAAATAATTTTAATGACCTATAAAATATTCAGCACAGTTCACCTTGTTATAATAGCAATTACCGGGGTTACTTTTCTTTACCTGAGGGCCAGTGCAGCAGCATGGGTTGAATGTGTTACAAAGATCAAATGACATGCAACTGAAGGTGCCCTGGACATTTTTAGGGCCATAATAATCCTTATGCTTCCCTAGACTCACCTGAATGATGATATCCTTTTGTAGAAGCCCTGACCATTGTATCTTCTGATTATCTTAATCAAATCTATTGTTGTAATGCATTATTCGAGACAGGACACTGTCTGCCAAAAAGCAGCCAAAAAATATTAATATCAAAGTGTCCACACAAGAATCTACTGTTTTGTTGTCTTAATGTGTATGCTGCTGCTCCAGGTGGATCCACCATACAGTCCCTTTCACTTCCAGTGTATTCGGGTGCAAACACTGCTCATACAGCCATGTGGAACAAATGAAATAGGATCCAAATGGCTGCACGCTTAAAAACTGCATACACTTTATATTAGACATGTGCATTTGTTTTTGTCCGAATGCATTTTCATCAGAATTTTGGGTATTTTTACGTTTCAAACAAAAACGAACTTGCAGAATCCGAAATCCGAAAGATCCGACATAAAAAATGCTTTTGTTGCGACAACAGTTCGATATAGATAGAAGATTCGACATGACGGCGACAATAGCGTTCTGTGTCTTTCAAACCTGCGGTTGAATGTGCCTAACCTGAAGCCGCGTACACACGGCAGAGAACCTCGACGGGCAGAACACATTGTTCCGCCCGTCGAGGTTCTCTGCCGGCCGTCAGATTCGGCGACCCGCCCGTCGGGAATGGCAACCAGCCATTCATCCAGGCGGGCCGTCGAGCAAATAGAGAACATGCTCTCTATTTCTGCTCGACGGCATTCCCGACAGGATGCTCGCCGAGAGCGTACACACGGCCGAGGTTCTCGCTGGAATGCAGCTTCCAGCGAGGTTCTCGCTGGTTTCCAGCGAGAACCTCGGTCGAGTGTACGCCGCCTAACTCTATTAGTCCAAGATTATTCTACATAGAGAGAAAAGATTCAACATTATAGAGACATGAAGATTCGACGAAGCAGCTAAAAACATACGATCACCGCAAGCGGACATTTATGATCAAATGCTCCGCCCATAGGCTATAGAATAATTTGAATATTGGTTAACTAGTAATAATAATCGATAAATATCATTATTACTAGTCATACAACATTAGAATTTTACTACAGCTTGTAGGCGGAGCATTCGACCGGAAATGTACAATTGCGGCGTCGTACAGTTAATGCTGCTTCGTCAAATCTTCTTAGAACATTCGACTTCCATGACAGATTCGCCCTTAATTCATTCAGATTTTCGGACCAATGCATTGTTTAATGAAACAAAATAACTAAAAATTAATTTTTGTAGTTACTAAGTAAATTTATTTTTTGGACCAAAACGAAATTCTGAAACAAAATATTTCAGTGTGAACCTGTCTACTTTATACATAATCATTAACATGCTATACACAGCAACAGTAGACACTGTGGGAGCAATGAAACACAGTCAACGCATTTCATGCTATTAGCATATTCATGACTTAAATGAGTAAGCGCAAGTAGTGAGAAACACGTTGACTGAGTTTCCTTGCTCCCACAGTGTCTACTGTTGCTATATATGGCGTTTTAATGATTATCAATAAAGCAGAGGCAGTTTTCAATTGTGCAGCCTTTTGGATCCTATTGCATTTGTTCCTACTGTAGGGTTGTGTTGAAGGGAAATTTGAGAATGAGAGACAACATTGTCGTGTCCATTACATCATCATGCACACATTCTTCAAGGATTGGAGGTGCGTTTTTGGTATACTGAACACAAATGTAAAGTGCGATACAGTACATGTACAATATATTTACAGTATATGATGGATGTTTTGATCATTGTATTTTATTGATTTATTGAGCTGAGCATTGTTTTTTTTTTTTTTGGCAATGCACTATATTTATTTACAGCACTGTATCTATTCAATTTTGGATATTTATCACATCTAAAACCAGAATGTGGGCCAAAGTGGGTGAATTTTGTGTGCATACCTTACATTAAAGCGGGGGTTCACCCCAAAAAATGTTTTAACATTACATTCAGCCGAGTTGTCATAATGACATTAGGCTGTTTTTTTTTTATTTCTTTGCCGTACATACCGTATTTTTGCTGCCGCTTCCGGGTATGTAATCTGCGAGACTGGGCATTCCTAATTGATTGACATCCTTCCGACCGGCGCATACAGCGCGTCTCGAGTTGCCGAAAGAAGCCGAACGTCGGTGCGGCTCTATACGGCGCCTGCGCACCGACGTTCGGCTTACTTTGGCAACTCGTGACGCTCTGTATGCGCTGGTCAGAAGGATTTCAATCAATTAGGAACGCCCAGATCCACAGATTACATACCCGGAAGCGGCGGTGAAAATACGGTATGTACGGCAAAGAAATAAAAAAAAACAGCCTAATGTCATTATGACAACTCGGCTGAATGTAATATTAAAAATGTTTTTTTTGGGGTGAACCCCCGCTTTAAAGTGGAACTCCCACTACATTCTTTTTGTTTTAGATAGAGCTGGAAAGGCTCAAACTTTTGCAAAGTTGTTGATATTTCTCTTCACCTTTGACCTGTGTGTAGCACCCTCCTAGATAGTGCAGGTTGCTAGGTACATTTAGTTTAGCTCCAATGTAATCAGTGGAGCAGGAGTTGATAGCCTTAGGCTGCTCAGTGCTACACAGGCTGCTGGTTTGATTACTTCTCCCTGCATTCTGGAAGATTCTATAATTACAGTGGGAGGAAGCTTGAATATTTAAACACAGCCAATTCCTGAAGGGGTGTGACCAGAAGGTGATTAAAGAGTCCATAAATAGCCTGAAGAACCAGAACAGGAGGTCTTCGAATCCTGGGTGAGCCCTGCTGGAGGAGTCCTCTGTCTGAGGTGCTCTGCCCATTTGGGCAGTCTACTGAGATGCTGCTGTGTGATCAATGAGGTCTCAGCCATGACTTTGGCTGGGAGGGCTATTCCCTAAAGTCTGGGGTTTTCTGTCTTTTGGTCTAGAGGAGCATGCTGGAGGATGCCAAGTGGAGGCTGGATGGAAGAGGTTCAAGTTGTTGTGGTATCGTGAGTCTGCATCCCCCAAATTAAGAAGCACCTAGTGGATATCAGAAGGTGGCAGCTGATAATCCTGAGGCCTGTGTGTATTGACTTATGTTCTATGTCCCAGAGACTTTACACAGAAGCAACCTTCAGCTTTTCCCCTAGCAAGTAGAGACTCTGTGGGAGTCCTCTGCCAGTATAGTGAGAAGAGTCTGCAGTGTTTTCAGTTCACTTGTGGTATCTAATGCTTCACCCATACCTATTCATGTTACATCAGCAATAAAAATACATAAGATACCACTAGACTGTTTTATTAAGCCAGTGAGAAAAGAAGAAAATGTTGTGTGCCTGTGTGTGCTTTAGTGGGTATATGGGATCGAATAATTCCAGCGGCTCCTGCTGGGGTAGCGCTACACGTGACAGGAAGTTAATAAAAATCTACACTTTGACTGTTGATGCTTTAACAAGGTGTTAGAAAACACTCATTTTATCTTTGCTGCTAAAAACTGTACAATCTGAGGTTGTAACTTATTGTTCTGAGCAATTTCTGATGTTTTGAGTTACCCTGCCTTCTGAGTAACTCCAAGAATGACCCTAAGTTTAGAGTTACCTGAGAGACTTCAGGGTTACTTTGTCTTCTAAGTGACCTGGAGAGTAACCCCTAGTTACATGTGCAAATTAGCCTGCCCTCTGTTTTTCTCCAGAGTGACCCTTGTGTAATCCACATGTCTCCAGCATTCCTGTCTCCTTGCAACCTCTGTGACACTCAGGTGCCTTTTTTAATGTGTCCATCCAGTGACACACACACCGCCCCCCCCCCCCCTACTGCTCTGTGACCCACAGCAGCTCTACGAGTTCCTTAGTGTCTCCCCCTTGTGTTCCAATCTTCCTGTATTCTTAAGGTCTGTACATTCCCAGATAGAATCCTGCATTTCTGCCCCTGTGTGTTTTGTGTATTCTCTGTGAGCTTCCAGCATTGTTGCCCTTACCGTGTTTCCCCGAAAATAAGACGTACTCCGAAAATAAGCCGTAGCGGGATTTCGACACAAGATCGAAATATAGGACACCCCTCCGAAAATAAGACTTAGCGATGTAGTGTCGAATCTCCGAAAATAAGACGTGGCGAATCTCCGATAATAAGACGTAGTGTCGTATGCGTAACGGCGCGGCGCGGAGCGGGAAACAACACGTGATAGGCGTACAGTACTGTACTGGAACTGAAGTGAGGAGAAGAACGCTGTGTAAAGCTGTAAAGCTTCTCCCAGCACTGACCAGCAAACCCCTCTCTCATCCCACACAAACACCAGGGGATAGGGGGAAAAGCTGCTACTGAGCCCAAAGAGATCACCCCAGCTCCACTTTGCTCCACATCAGCTTTGCTGGCCTATAGTTCTGTACAGCCAGACAAGATGAGTGCAAAGAGAAGAAGTTGGATATCCGAATGGTCCAAAAATGGCGTGCAGAATACGATAATCTCAGTCTACAGGTGGACAGAGGAAATGCTAAGAAGCGCAAGTGTGGTTCAGGTAGGCAACCTTTATTTTCTGTAATAAAAATAAAGACACCCCCCGAAAATAAGCCATAGTGTGATTTCTTGAGGGAAAAAAAATATAAGACGGTGTCTTATTTTCGGGGAAACACGGTATATGCCTGTGTACTCCTGAACTTTCTGTGTCCTCAGTTCCCCAGTACTGGTAGGGTCCTGCATGTCTCTGTTTTTCTGTTTTTCCAGAACCCCAGTGCTGCAAGAAACATTCACTCCTGTGAACCTGTGTTCCTGTCTTTCCAATTCTGCAAGAGATTCTCACATCAGTCTTCCTGTGTTCCCAGCTGCCCTCTGCTGCTAGAGATATCTGCACTCTTGCCTTCCTGTGAACCCAGCTCCCCAATGCTCCCAGAGGCTTTTAAACTCCTGTCTTTCCATGTGTTCAGCACTCCAGTACCTCCAATAAATCTACTTCTCTGTAACTTCTGTGTATGTCTTATCTGGTCAGCTGTACCCTGTGTGGGTACAGCTGATTAGATCATTTTTATCTTTTCATATACAGTATGCTTGAAGTTCAGCTCCATGCTTTTATATTTACACTTACATTTAAACATGTAAAACGTACCTGCTGTGTGCAGTTGATTTGCACAGAGCAACCCAAGCAGCTTGCTATGGGGCACCAAGTCACAGCTCCCTGTGTCCATTCAGACACAGAGCAACCGACGCTTATTCTTCCTTATTGGCCAGCTGACTTTGATTGACAGCAGCGGCAGCAGACAATAGTTACTTAGAAGATCAGGAGGGAGAATCTCGAATGGCTTAAACACTTGTGGACATCGCTGGACAGAGAGGGATCTCGGGTAAGTGTTAGGGTGAGGGGGGCTGCTGCACACAGAAGGATTTTTATCATAGATAAAGGATAAAAAAAACTTCTGACTCTACAATGCCTTAAATTATGATTTTTCTTAAAAACGTTGGGTTCATATATGAATATCCATGGCAATTGATCATCTGCAATAAACCATAAGCATTTAAATGTTTATGTAGGTATAATGGGCCAGATTCAGAAAGAATTAGATTCCCGCAGAGTATCAGAGATACTCTACGCCGCCGTAGTTTACCTGGCTCTAGGAGGAATTCAGAGAGATTTTGGCTCGTAAGGTACGGCGGCGTAGTGTATTTCTCCCGGCGGAATCAAAATAAGCGAATAGGGGGCGTGAGGCATTTAAATTAAGCGCGTCCCCGCGGCGATCGAACTGCGCATGCTCCGTTCAGAAATTTCCCGCCGTGCATTGCGCGAAATCACGTTGTTACGTCATTTTTTTTTGAGTAGCGTCGTTTACGGACATTCCTATTCCCGGACGACTTACTCAAAAAATAAAAAAAAAATTGAAAGTCGACGCGGGAACGACGGCCATACTTAACATGGGCCGCGTAACGTTAGACCAGCTAAAAGCTGGTTTAACTTTACGTAGCGAAAAAATGACGTACGCGATTGCGAACGACGCTCGTAACTTTGTGGATCTCCGTAAAAAGCTCAGTTGCATACCCAGACGCTAAAAACGACGCGAACTCCACCCAGCGGCCGCAAAAAGATCGCAGCGTAGATCCGAAGGCATACGAAGACGTAAGCCTGTCAGATCGAAGCCCAACGCCGCCGTCTCATGGTTTGAGGATTCAAACTAGTGATACGGCGCGCAAAATTTGAAATTACTCCTGTCTAACACCAGTTAGACAGGCGTAATCGCTCTGTGAATCTGGGCCAATGACTTTAACTGCGTACACTCCTAATACTCATAAGTCCTTATATAAATACTCATGGTAATGTAAGTTATGATGATATTGTATATTTTTTTTCCATGGACTTTTTTTTTATGGAACAGAGAACAATTGGATTGTTTTGATGGAACAGAGAACAATTCATTTTAAATGATAAATCCATTTCCTTTTTCTAGAATATCATGTTTTTGATTAATCTAATTATTACATTTTTATTTTATTTATTTACCTATGCATGTGTCTTTTTCTCACAGTAAGGTAATAACTATTTATTTCATATACTATTTATTGAATTTTATATAAATAAATGATATATATATATATAAAAAAAAACAGTAAAGTATCTGCCTGAGAACCTCTATGACTACTCACTTTTATGCTCATCTTATTTTCATATCCATTTATATAATATCAATTGAACCTCTTTATCATACCTGTAGCTCCGATGAAGGGGGGCTGCTTGAATTTCTGAAATGCGTATGCTATTTCTGAGAAGTTTTTGACCAAAAAACCTCATCTGGACCAGCATGAAACCACTTTCTTTACTTTGGATTAGAACACTAAAAACAAGATATAGGGTCTAGCCTTTCTTCACACTATCCATACCATGTTTTGGCTGGAGTTCTGCATTAACAATAGTATAAAATAAGCAGGTTTAAAATGTAGCATTTCCAGTTTTGTATATGTGTATAAGCTACCAATCAAATAATATCCATGTGGCAGTACAGGATCGTGGTGACAAATCTTTGAAGGTTCTTGGGATACTACAGTTTTACTGCAGACAGAGCAATTGTTTCACCCTTTTTAAGAAAAGTTCTAAAAGTTATTTCTTGAATTAAGAAGTTTACCTTGCTTGTTGGAAGAAATATGCAGAAGAAATGGCATGCAATGATTTGTAAACTTGAAATAACAGCAGTGTGATTATCAGATGGAAAAGCATGAATTACAGACTGTGGTATTTTGTCTTAGCAGGAGAAAACCTGAGATGCTCTTTGCAACACACTCTTTTCTGGTAACTTGATTGCTTTGCGGTGCCCGATTATCAGGTAGAAGTTATCAGTCTAAGATCTATTGGAATGAATGGAGCAGAATGTGCTGTACATTCGGTTAAGCCCTGAACTCTCCCATCTCCATGCACTGCTAAAGAGAAACAAAAATCCAATTTGCCTGTCACTTGCTTGCCTCCTTGATTAGATAATAGACACAGTGTGGCTCTATGGATATAGTATATCACATCAAGAATACAATGTTAGGGGCCATTACTACTGTAATAAACAGTGGTCAGCACATTAAAATATGGTAATAAGACAGCATAACTAGTGCATACAAATGCTGTGCATTCAAAAACAATGAGCCTAGGGAATGAATAGAACAGCCTGAAACCATTGTATTCTCATCACATCAAAACCGTGCAGAGAAAAAAAAAGCAAGCAGAGAGGATTTTTTTTTATTACCCAAGGCTATTTTTTATTTTACTTTATTTCAGTGTTCTCTTCTGGTCACACAAGTTCTCTTACAAGGAAATAACATTTTATGGTGTGTGTAATACTCACTAGATCTGTTATCTATATCTGATTAACACTGCTACTTGTTACCGGCAGTGGGGTTATCTATTCACTGTGTGTACTCCGTCTTTCCAGGGTTAAAAAAAAAAAAACAATTCTGGTCTTTAAATTTGATATATTTATTATATTTACTTTAGAGGAAATATATATATATATATATATATATGTATATTTTTCTTTTTGCTGTTGGCAAAACTTTAGTGAAAACTATTGACAGTCCCTATAGCACTTTATATACTGTAAAGTTTTGTTTGTGTTGTGTTCTTTCCCTGCTAGCGTTTGAGGACAACTGTAGGGCAATTTATGAAGATTGGCCAAAGAATAAAAGGCTTTGAATTTATTTGTGTTGGTCTCCATCCTTTCTTCTTGACCAGTAGCTCTCTTTGTGATAATGTATTATTATGTTAGAACACGGAATACTCTGCAGACAGCAATAGGAACAGGCGGACTCCACTAAAGCCTTACTATATACCTTCTGATAATTTTCTTTTGTTAATTAAATATATTTTCACATATCTTAAAGGCCTCTACCCAGGAGCTTTTGGATTCATACTTAGAAAACAATCTGTGTCATAGGCACAAGCAAAACCAAGGGATGTACCATAACACATAAGGTAATGTTTAATTATGGTGACATGTTTATGGCCATTGCCTGGGACACAGGTCTATGCTGTGAATACCTCTAGACCAGCTATAAGGCAAACACTTAACTAACACTGAAGGGAGTCATTGTTTTCTTTTCCTTTATGAGTATACTTCATTTTATCATTTGCTCCCCAATTCGACACTGACTGCTATGGCTGAATAAGAATAAGTATTTCTCAAATGCTAAATGTACTATTTACTTTCCACTTAAATGTACCTTCATTCACGTTTGTCCCCCTGCCTTCTTTATCATGAGGAATATCAGGTTGTTCTGAAAACGGACTAGTGTTACATGAAGAACACCATCTGCAGCTTTTTCAAGATGGCACCTTAGGCCACCAATGGGTACTACCTGCCTTTGGCAGTGGCTTATTATGTATAACCCCCACCCACCCAATAACTAAGCAGATTTGCCAATGTTTTCAAGCTCAAAGCCAATAATGTCTATTTGCTAAAAAACAAACAGCACAATTTTCTTTTTCTGAAGTTTTTTTTTCTTAGATATAGCCATAGAAACATTTATAGACACACTTATGAATATTTTGGACAGATAGAAGGGAAAGGAAAGGACTGTGTCAATAAATAACTATGTGGATACAGATATAAAATAAACAGGCTGCCTGCAGGAATCTCATTTTTTATTTTTAACAAGTCCTATTGTATGCTTACAACCTTCCTTTGGTAGCAAGGCAGCTGAGCCCTGCTATATAGAGATTATATGCCTGAGTTTATTTTTCAGGAATTGTAGATTGTCTTCTGAGCAGCATTGGCCCAAAGACCAATAACATCTGAATAGGCCAAAAGAACCAGTTGGAGATATTACTCATACAGTGTCTTTTGCATGTGTAGGAGGCCTGACTTGTCATGTTTGTGGGAGTTTTTTTTTTTTTTTTTTTAAACAATTTTGATCCCACTTAAAAGATCAAAAAATGTATATATATAAAAAAATAAAAGGAAGGATTAGTAAGAATGCCCCATTTTGCATGTCCAGTTGGTAACTAGAATGAATCATGATTTTTCTGCATTTTCTTGAAAGATGTTGCCCTTTGTACGTGCAAAGCTGGGGCTGTATGTGGTACAGGCTTGTGATTATGCTTCCCCCCAACTTCTGTTGCATCCGATTCACATTTATAATCCACCAACACAAGCCAAAAAATCACCAGAAGCCACTTTCACTGATCCTCCATGTCAAATCCTCCATACACAAATAAAGAAGAATAACAGAAAGAAATGCTGGTCCTTTAGAAAGTGGTGGCAGTGGCTAGAGTTCCTTCCACATCAGGTCAGCGTACAATGACAGCCAAGACCAGGAGAAAGAGCAGCAGAGATACCCTGACCCCATCACACCTGTTGCCTGGTGCCTGCACTCCACTGGGTATCCTGAGGGACGTCCTACGAGTACATTTGGTCTTCCTCTTTGTTGTAGCAGTGGGGATAGTGTCAAAATTTAATTTCAGTTGATAATCCGGCATGTAATCCTGTACATCATGAATGCTTTTCCCAGAGAGGGGCTTTGAGATCCGATTTCGGTTTTTGTGGTTTGTGCAGTTCTTCCCAGGTTTCCTATTTCCTGGACGTGAATCTGGATAGGCAGCTGGCTCATTTTGGTGCAAATCTTTTCCCTTTTCTTTTGAGGAATGATGTGAATGATGTCCTTTATGTGATATCTGGTGTGTCGTGCTAAATGTCTTAATTTGGTGAAGTGACTCAGAGCCTGAACAGTGTATATATTGTTCTGTTTTCAAAGTTTTGAGATCTTTACCTTGCAACATTGGAGGTAACTCACATTCCACACTTGAACTTGTCCCTCTAAATTTTTGTAGCCACTCCCACAGAGACCTAGCTTTGCAGCCACAGTCCCAGGGGTTGTCATTCAATCTCAGAAACTCTAGAGCAGAAAGGTGCGCTAAACATTCTCCCTGAAGTTCAGAAATACTGTTGTTAAACAGGAAAAGTGTGGTCAGCCTCTTAAGATCATGGAATGCATTTTTGTGAATAAATTGGAGTTGGTTCTGATGGAGAAGAAGGCGGTCTAAGTTCACCGGGCCCCTAAATGTATTTTGATGGAGACTCCAAAGCTTGTTGCCATGCAAAAATAAATGACTTAGATTCACCAAATCGATAAAGATGTCATCCTGTAGGAACTCAATGTGGTTGTTCTGGAGATAGAGATACTGCAGACTGTGAAGGCCATTAAATATTCCACTAGGCAAGGAACTGAGGCCACATTTATATAGGTTCAAGGTATGAAGTCTGCTCAGACCCTGAAAGGTCTCTGCTGCCAAAGCCCTCAAATAGCGATTGTCCCCTAGATCCAGCTCTTCAAGGTTGTCAAACCCTTCAAATGTATCTGGATCTATGAAGGTAATGTTGTTGCTATAAAGCCACAGTGTGACTAAGGAAGGGCTGAAATGTCCACGAAGGAGCATGGTTATCTGATTGTTTTGTAGGAATATTCTCTCGCTGATTTCTGGAATGCCCTCCGGTACAACTCCAAAGTTGTGTGACTGGCAGCTGACAGTCATTGGTGAAGGATAGCACACACAGTTTATGGGGCATAGTGAAATGAAAGGCAACTGCAGTCCAAAAAGAACCAGAAATAGATCCACGTGGCATCCTGAAAAATATAAAACAGAAAACCCTATTAATTGTATAATTAACTTCAATGCAAAATATGCATGTAAATAATATTTATTATTTATTTTTTTGCTGATGTCCAGTTATTTGTGGGATCTGAAATTAAATATGTACAATATGTGAAAGAACTCTAAGCTAAACATTTCTGTGCATGTTGAATAACCTAAACCAGTTTACAAAATCAAATATCTGATGTAGATATGCCTACATTATGCCATCTATTGGGTTAACTGTCTGTCATGCTAGGCAAAAGGAGACACCATATTGGCAAATGTTAATTTTTTTCTCTGAGATTATTTTATAGGATCTGTGCAATTCTTTTTGCTTGAACAAGTTCCTAAAAATATATGAAAAATAAGAGGAGATTGGGACTTTAAATGAAACAGTAAATTAATGGGAATTAAAGAAAGAAAATGAAACAAGCCACTGAAAGTAGTATACATGTATTAAATAGATAAAATATCTACACAGTAAAAACAGGCAGCGTGTACAGGGACACATAGCAAACCCAATGTTTTTTACATCTTAAAATACAGTGTTTAACATATGACAATGGTTTGTACAATTCAAACAATAAATGTGGACACATGAGAACTGAGCAGCACACCACAAATAATATAACAGAGCTTGTAAAATAAAAACCAATCATCACATTGATCAAAGTAAAATCCCATTAGCGCATAAGGCTACATCTTTGTAAGCCCAAAAAAGTTCCTAAAAATATATAGGCCTGGATTCACATACATCGGCGCATATATATGCCGCCGTAGCGTATGTCTTTTACGCTACGCCGGTGCAGCGTGGAGAGGGAAGCATGGAATTCACAAAGCAAATGCTCCCAACTCTGTGCCGGCGTAGCATATATTCGTAGGCATAAGGCAGCGTAAGTGGAAGTAGATGGAAGTGGGCTGGAAGTGGGCGTGATGCATGGTAATGAAGCGTGACCCCATGCAAATGATGTGCCGAGTGCTAGGCAAGTACTTAAAACCAACGGTGCACGCACCGTCCCGTGGAGATATCCCAGTGTGCATGCTCACTGCCTAGGATACGTCGAATCACTGCCTACGTCGTGAACATAACCTACGCCCAGCCCTACTCACGTACAACGCAAACTACGTAAAATTTGACGGCATTCGATCCCTGGCCCATACCTTTGCATGAGTTGCGCCTCCTATATAGGGAATAACTTTACGCCGGACGTACTACTTACGCAAACTGCGTATATTATGCGCCGGGCGCAAGTACGTTTGTGAATCGCCGTATTTGTCTCATTTGCATATTTGCATCGAAAATCAATGGGAGCTCCACATGCATCCAGCGTAAATATGCACCCACTATACGCCGGCGTGGGAAAGTTATGTCGGGTGGCTGAAGCCTATTTTTCAACATTACTTGCTTTGTAAATACGACGGCGCACATTTGTACTTACGTCGGCGTATCTGGAGATACGTCGGCGTAAGTGCTTTGTAAACCGAGGCCAATGTGTATGACAGCCAGACCTTTATTAATCAGAAGAAAACTACCCAACCTGTGGCCAGGTTTATCATATTGCTACATGTGTTTAAAGTATATCTAAACCCAATAAACCCTCACATAAAGTTTCAAATGTTGATATAATTTCAAAAGGTAATAATATATTATAATAAAACAGTGATTAATTCAAGTCTTCTAGTATTCCAACACCGTGCTTCATAAAAGTACAATGTGCATTTAATCAAAGTGCTTCACCCGAAGTGCCATACAATTGCGCTCACCAGATATTCAAGGCCATAAATAACCACCAGGCATATAGGAGAACCTTTTCTCAGAATCCTTCCTCTTTCAAGCCTCTCACAAGCTATATTCAGTATTTATAGAGATCCACTTCTATCCACCTAGCATGAAACAACTCTTCATACCTCACCATATGTACTTCTGGTGAAGGATACAAGCTTTCATGACAATTTTAGCAAACTAATAGTTATCTAGATAGGGGTTAGGTCTATGTTAATGTTGAGTGTGTGTTACATCACCTTATCCAATTTTTTGTGCAATTGAAAAAATGTGGTAGTACAGCTTCTTAATTCAGATATAAGTAATCTCTATGAGTATATATGTGACGAAGATGTACTTTATTTCAGAATTAGGGATAAGCTCCGGGTTCGATTCGAACGTTCATCGAAATTCAAACAAAACGGGTCGTTCGCGCCAAATTCGAGTGATGCGTCACTGCCCATAATTGGCCAATCATGCACTATGACCCGCATGCTTGGCCAATCACAGCGCGCAAAAAAACCAGGGTGGCTTTGGCCAATTATGGCTCAGGGGGTTTAGTACACGCCCCACACTATAAAAGGCTGCCTGCCTCGTGTAGTGTGTTGCGGCGTTGTTAAAGAGATCAGTCCTGTATAGAGAGAGATGGTGTCTTTATTACTAGATAGATAGATAGAAAAGGCAGGCTAGTCAGTTAAGTTAAATTTACAGTGTGTAGAGGATATATATATATACATCCCAGGAGTTGTACATATATTTATACACTGTATAGCTTAGCTAGATCAGTTCTTCCTAATTTACTGGCAGGCAGGTGATTATACTATTTAAAGATGTTATCACAGGTATAGACACCCAGCAGGTACAATATTTAAAGACATTTTTTATTTTATTTTTTATTAAGCATCATTAAAATCACTGCTCCTGGAGCAGTGATTTTAATGATGCTTAAATATATAAAAAAAAAAAAATCCTTTAAATATTGTACCTGCTGGGTGTCTAAAGTTTGCCTGTAAAAAACGTCTTTGAGAACCCGGGTATTGCCCAGGGGACATGTATCAATGGAAAAAAAAGTTTTAAACACAGTAGTTTTTTCAGGAGTCCTGCTCCTGAAAAAACTACAGTTTTTTAAACTTTTTTCCATTGATACATGTTCCCTGGGTCAAGATCCAGGTTCTCAAAGATGTTTTACGACAATGACTTGCATATTAGGCTTTAAAAATTGTATTTTTTTCTGTAAGGCTAGGTTTACACTGCTGCACTCCGATTTTGATCTGACTTTCAGTGCGATTATGTAGTGCACAAAAAATGTGAAAAGACAATACCGCGCTGTCCAAATAGTGAAAACGTACAGCAGCTAACACAGCAAAATTGATCAAAAATGTTGCAAATAAAATAATGTACAAAGAAAACTGTAGCGCTACACTTTTCTTTGTCGATTATGTAGTGCAACTTGGATGCTACTTTGATGCTATTTGTACAATGTGTTGCTCTACCCCCAAATCAACCTGGTATCAAATCCCTCTACTACTATGTGAAAACCCACCATGGGGAAAAGAGGGCAAGTATTTGGGACTTTCCAATATCAACAAAATATGAGTACGGTATAAACAATATGAAAAATATGTTATTTAAAAGTACATGATTTTATTGGAACAACATTAAAATAACCTGAAAAAAACAGGGACAATATAATACAACACAGGACTACTTGGAAACACAGAAGCTAAAATTATATAAGATGCAAGCTTGTGACTAGAGCACTTCTATGTTGTATTATATTGCCCCTAATTTGATGCTACTTTGAAGTAGTTTGAATATTCTATGGGTCCACAATGGTGCTGGAATCGCAAGTAGTACAGGAACCTTTTCCAAAATCGCACTGTGTTGAGTTGCATTGTCATGAACAGACATAATTGAAAACAATGTAATTTGTGTGAACAGAGCCTAAAGCCCCATACACACTATGGGCCAGATCCAGGTAGGAACGCGTATCTTTGTGCGGGCGTAGCGTTTCCTATTAACACTATGCCTCCGCAACTTTAACAGGTAAGTGCAGTATTCAGAAAGCACTTGCTCCATAAGTTTTGGCGGCGTAGCGTAAATTGGCCGGCGTAAGCCCGCCTAATTGAAATGTGTAAGAGGTGGGCGTATTTTATGGAAATGAGCCATGACCCCATGTAAATGAAGCGCCGATCGTACGGTGCATGCACGCGCATGCTCAGTATCACGTAGAACTTTTCCCCCTTGCGGCCAGTGTAAATATACATCCAAGATACGACGACGTCTCCTACGCCGCTCGTATCTTGGCAAAATCTATGCGTAACTGATTCTAAGAATCAGGCGCATAGATATGATGGCATACATTCGGACTTACGACGGCGTACGTGGAGATACGCCGTCGTAAGTCCTTGCTGAATCTGGTCCTATCAGTTTTCCTGGAGGTTTTTCTCTTCAGGTTTACCAAAACCATGTAGTGCAAGGGCCTGCTTGATTGCATACGAATTGAAACTCTTAAGGTTTGACCTCATATTAGATGGTTTTGGTAAACCTAAAGAAAAAAAGCTGCAAGAAAACTGATAGTGTGTATGGGGCTTAAAGGTGAAAAAACACTTTAATGCAAGTTGGTACAGACAACAGCCAACCAACTAACATTTTCAGATGGAGGCCCAAAATGGAAGCCATCATGTTTCTTTCATGGTAGGGTTACTTTAATGCAAGAAAAAAATTGCAGTTCTGTGTATATCTATGCCATTAGAGAAAAGTGACTTTGGATGTCTGAAATAATGAAGCTTTCATTAAAAATAGATTTTGTTTCAAAGATCATGGACTTCTAAAGGTCATGTATTGCCAATCTTTATTTCCACGCTCATTATTTGGTTGTATTTAAAAATGTGGATTTGCTATGCATACATAGCAGCTGAGTAAGTAAAACATATAAGTAATTACAAGTCACACATATTATAACAAGTTTTCAGCATTAGGTGATCAAGGTGAGAGATAACATCCTTGATGCATGTGCACGTTTTCTAGTTGGTTATACATATTCATACTGGATTAACTCAGGTAATGCCTACTCAACATAAAAATAGCTTCATTTTAAGTAAACACTAAAGCTTAGTTACAGGCAAACTAGAATTACTGGTATCCATTTTTGGAGAAATAAGTGTATTGGGTTTGATTTTCTGGTTCAAACTTTTTGACAAAAGTTTGAAGACAAATAGTTTGTATAAAACTCGAAGAACAGATATAGGCATCACCTAACAGAAAAGGTAGATAGAAGCAAGGGAAAGGAGACAAGAAGAAGAGGGGAAAAAATAAAAGAGGGAAGAAAGATAAGAGAAGTGGGAAGCCCTAGGGAGGGGAGAAGACTGTAATGAGCTATGATAAAGTTCCAAGCGAATGTATAACAGTAGGGAATCACGGAGTAAGAGGAACTCATCAACATTGGAGGGGAGGTAGTGTGCAAAGCAAGGGCGCCAAAGTTGTTCATATTTATGAACTCTGTCAAAATAAACCACCTCTGTTTTAGGGCTTTGATTTTCTAAAGGAGTAGAGATTCTTCATTCTGCAAACTGGATGTTCACTTTGCTTATGATGGAGCTTTGTTCACACTGAATCAGGTTCAAGGGAATTAAAAAAAAAATAGACTATTGCTTGGACAGCATTTGGTCATTAAGTGAACGCAACTTCACTAAGCTTCACTAAACAGACAATATTCCTTTAGTAAATCAACCTAACTGTATACTCTAAGTTTGGACAGAGTTTAAAGTGACATTAAAGGCAATTTTTTTTTTTACATTACAAACATGTCATACTTACCTGCTCTGTGCAGTGATTTTGAACCCCCAACCCTCCTCTTCTCTGCTATCCCACCAAAGCCCCTGTCCCCTCCCTCCTGTCACATGCCCCCAGAGGAAGCAGTTAGCAATGGGGGCACCCAAGCAAGCGCACTCCCAAGCCACTGTTCTGTGTGTCAATTCTGACACAGAGTCATGGCTCAGCTCCACCCCCTCTCCTTATTGGCTCACTGGCTGTGATTGACAGCAGCGGGAGCCAATGGCTCCCATTTCTGTCTCAGCCATTGAGAAGAGAGAGTCCCCCTGGAGAGTCCATGCTGTCGTGCACATTGTTTGAGAGGGGGCTCAGGTAAGAATTAGGGGGGCTGGGGGAGCTGATGCACACAGAATGTATGAAGGTAAAAAAACCTTCAGCCTTTAGAACCACTTTAAGCATCAGTAGCTCTTTCAAGTTACCTTATGAAGAATGAAATATGAGAATTGACTTGCATTTGAAAGGTGTAATCCTCCGGGTTGACATCCTTATCCTCACCTCCTTAGCTTGTGAGCCGCTATCTTGTTACAAATAAGCAAACAGTGATGACTGAAAAATCTGCATTCTTCTTTTAGATAGCATCTTACTAGCTATTGCTCCTAGGATTAGAAAGATGGGTCTGAGCCTTATATGAATGGGTATGCAATGGCACTTTTTTTTGCCATAAAATAACCATAGTTCTACAGGGGATTGGTGTTGTCATCTGTTTTGTTTTCATAGGAGAGAATTGTGAAACAACATAATGTGATAATACAGCAAGCTTGGTTTTATTCCCTATATCTATATTACTTCTGCTGTTTTATACTAAACTAAGATTTTTGGAAGTTTTAAGAAACATGGATGGCCTTTTGTGCAATGACATAGAATCGCCTCACCTCCTATACCCTGCTTTTAATCATTCCATTAAACAATACTGAAGCCCAATCCTGTGGTTGCTTTAGGAGAGAAGCCCAGTCCTTACCATTTTACACGTATAGTGCAATTTCAAAAAAATAAACCATGATGATTACCAGTCTTGCTAGGTACCAGTATGACTGCAAAAATGTCAATAGCTTGGTTTTACTTTACATGTGGATATCTAGGAACAGCAATCATGGGGACTTCATCATTTGTATAAAAATAGTGAATCAAAACTATACAAGCTCCTTCTATTTTTTTTTTTTTCTTTTTGTGCAATTAAAACATTGAATGGAGGTCCACTTACTAACAATTTTACTCACATGTTATGTGACATATCAAGTGGATTTATCCACGTTGATTTCAGGTTTAATATTGCGGTACAACACAAGCAGATTGGGCGCTAAAAGACTGTCTCCCTATCATAGTGTCATGATGACAGCTGAAGCCCAAGAGAAAGTAATAGGCACAAAAAAAATATTTTATATTGCTGTAAATACTGTTATTTTTTTATTATTATTATTATTCGGAAGCCTAGTCCCATATAAATACTGTTATTGTTTTTTTTTGTTATTATTCGTAGGCCTAGTCCCATACCTCCATCATTTGGTTTTCATAAAACTATCTAAAAAGAGATATTAATACCCCTAGTTAAGAACCCGGACCTTGCTATAGGATAGGTGCACATTTAATCGTTACTGCATCCCTCTACCTGATCTCTGCAACAGAAAATTAAAAATAACCAAGTGCCTCCTTTCAGAGGAAATGAAAGACTAGTTTGAGAGTTAGTAAGTACTATGTAAGTACTAAGTCAGTCTTGGGCTGGCTAGATGGTGGTATTTCTCCTATACAAAGTTTACTGCAAAGTACAAGGAAATGGAAACAAACATTACATAGATATCATCTCAAGATTCTATGTACAGTAACATTGCTTTTAACCAGAGTACGTATATAACATGTAGAAAAATATACAAACATGTAAGTTAATTGTAAAGGAACACTGCAACTGGGTTTGGAGGGGGGGGGGGTGAAGGGGAGAAAGAGTTGGGGGGGATACAAATAAAGGTGAGGGCCTGGGATTACAATGTTCACTAACTGGATTATGCATTGAGAGTAAATCAACAAGAACAAGGAAGACTTTTGAACGGTATTGCAATAGTGAAAATACATATAGTTATAGGTCATTGTACAGATTAGTCTATTATATCAAACTGATTGGGAGCAAGTGTGCTCACTACATAAGGGATATGGCTCAAAAGCTATCATCATTTCTATAGGCTCTCCAACATGTCGACAGGGTACAGTTCTGTTCATGGTCATTGTAATCCTCTGCTACCATGGTCTCCATTCAAGTGACGTGAAGCCTCGTCTCATTTGGGGCAGCAAAGTGGCTAAGTGGTTAGCACAGGGGTGCTCAACCTGTGGCCCTCCAGCTGTTGAACTACAAGTCCCTTGATGCATTGTAAGGCTGACAGTTACAAAGGCAAGGGCACGATGGGACTTGTAGTTCTGCAACAGCTGGAGGGCCACAGGTTGAGCACCCCTGTGCTAACCACTTAGCCACTTTTCTGCCCCAAATGAGACGAGGCTTCACGTCACTTGAATGGAGACCATGGTAGCAGAGGATTACAATGGGTTAGCACTTCTGCCTGGCAGCACTAGGGTGATCGGTTTGAATCCCAACTTCCGGGTACTCTGGTTTCCTTCTAAACTCCAAAGACATGCTGGTAGGTTAATTGTCTCCTGTCTAAATTGGTCCTAGTATGTGTATGTATGAATGTGAATTAAGGCCCTTAGATTGTAATCTCCTTAAAGGGAGGGACTGATGTGAATGTAGAATATATATGTAAAGCTCTGCATACATTGATGGTGCTATATAAGTATCTGTAAAAAATAAAATAAAAATAATAAATATATTTCCTAAGCTCTGGAGAAATTGCACTTGCAAAGTGCACAGTCTATTTGCCTTTAGTAAATCCCCCCTCAATGTCTTAAAGTGGAATTCCACCCATTTTTTTTATGTTTGTCTGTGCTGCATGTCCTAATCTCATAGTGTTCAGAATGGACAATTTTTAATTTTTTTGTTGCTTGTAAATAGCTTTATTTTGTAGTCCTTCATTACTTCCTCCTCCTTATTAGCCTAGGCTATTAAGTCACATGGCTATTTGCAAGGGTTTCTTGGATAGGCATCATGTTTCCCAGTAGTCCTTGCAAACCTGACTGAAACCTATTACATTGCTTGTGCAGCACTAAGCATGTGCGAGATATGCAAAGCTGAAATCCAGGAAGTCATACAGTCTGACCTTATGATGCCCACACTTAAGATGGCCACAGTCTATTTCTAGATAATAAATCTAAATGCTGTAGCAATCTAACCATACGGATCTTAGTTTACAGACTAACTTTACTAGAATACATTAAGCTTGTGTATTACAGGGGTATTTATATTTAAAAAGTGGAATTGTGGGTGGAACTCCCCTTTAATATTTATTTCTTAATTTCATAGATGGACCCAGAGATCAATGATAGAAGAGCCATTTGGGAGGAAGCCATGGTATCAGATTTACAGATGGAGTTATACTGTAGATATTAAAAATTTCTTGCAAAAAAAAATAGGTGATTAGATGGGATCCCCACCAAATACGTAGGAACCATCTGCCTTCCATGGCCCTCCAAC
Source organism: Rana kukunoris (assembly GCA_029574335.1). Taxonomy (NCBI): domain Eukaryota; kingdom Metazoa; phylum Chordata; class Amphibia; order Anura; family Ranidae; genus Rana; species Rana kukunoris. The sequence goes on along the minus strand of CM056050.1, from coordinate 504,996,259 downwards.
AAACCTTTGGGAATGAAGGAAATATACAGTTCAGTTCCAACGGAGTCCTGTACCAAAGAGATGAGCTTATACCTTTTCATGAAAAAATTAGCACATAAATACTTTGTAAAGATAAAACTTTTTCTCCAATCCTCATCTGAAAAAGGGTGCTCTGAATATTCCCTCTCACATTATGCAGCATAATTGGTATACTGTATGAGTAGGGGTAGAAGATTGAGTTAGAACATTTTCCAGAGGTGTGACTCCTAAAAAAGTTTAGGATATTTAGTTTATGGCATCAAAGACTGGAGGGGAGAATAACAGACTATTTAACATTTACATCCAGCTAAAATCTTTATTTCTAGTTTTGTATGGAATGGGGAAGAAACATAGCTGTTTTCATTCTTGCCTGTTGATGGTTTCCTTCACAACTTGTATGGAAAAAATTTGTCAGCAGGACAGAAAGTGAGAGGGAAGTATTTAAAATGGAGCCCCAGATAGCAGTAGAAATCTTGACATGGTTTCTAACCCTTCCACACTTTATCCAAAACCAGACAAACATTTTAACTTTGCATACATTTCAAATACATATGCATTAATTCTTTAATTGCCTATAGTTCACCTAGTGAATGGCATCAGGGTAGCCTGATTATTTTTTAGTTATCACACTGTGCTCATTCTCACCAGCAGATGACTGTGCTACTGGAATCTGTAATAGCAGATTTATGTCCTGAAAGCTGTGATTGTGGTGGTGGGGTGATATCCTCGATTAGAATAACCCTGCCAGGCATTGTGACACTAAAGCTAACACATTGAGTGAAAAATATTTAATTCAGAAGTATTTCTGTAAATCGTCTTTATGCCATGCAAATATATACATTTTAATGGACTACTATGGATTTAATTCAAAAATAATAAAGTAATCATACGATTCTATGTCAACAATATCTAAAAAAAACAAACATCAGCCATATCTCATTAAAGTGGAGTTTCACCCAAAAAATGATACTTCTGCTTTAAGGGACAAATTTGGCATGCCATTTTTGTGGGGGGGGGTAAAAGGAAACCCTCTTTTTAGAGAGTTCCAGCTCCCACTTCCTCCCGGGACACCATGGCCCTGGAAGGAAGTCCACCTCTTCCCCCTCCCTCTCTGCAATCATCTGGGACACATTACAGGTCCCAGATTATTGCCCGGCTAATCAAGGCACGCAGCGCAGCTCACGTATGTGCAGTGCGTGCCCGGCTGTGAAGCCACAGTCGGGTGCCCACAGTCACGATGCCGGCTCCGCAGATAGGAGGGAGAGACAAGCGGGGCTTCGTATGCCCACATCGCTGGAACCTCGGACAGGTGAGTGTCTGATTAAAAAAAGTCAGCAGCTACACTTTTTGTAGCTGCTGACGTTTATATTGAAACTCCCCTTTAATGAGAATGTATTTCACAAAACTATGTTAAAACATGTAGAAATACCTAACACCCATTAAAACAAAGCTCCCATCTCTACCCCCTATCCTGGGGATTTTCCATATTACCAAAGAATAACCTTAGATAGAAAACTGGTGCATCTAACAATATAGATCAAACCATGACTCACACCTAGCATATTCAAAAATATTGATCAATGTATTATAAAAACCTCTGACTATTAGGTGCACCTTTTTAGAAAACAGGAGTTTTTGCACTTATTAGACCCCTTTAAAGTCGAGAATAAAGTATGCATGCCATAGACACCCTGTGTGGCAAATAGTTGTAAACCCCCTCCTTCCCCGTCGGATGAAAATGATGTCCCCAACATGGGTAAAAGAAAGTGGAAACTGTGCATTGATGACAAGTAACATGTTTAAAAACAGGTGCGTAGTAAACACACTTTCATTTTCTCCACTTACAAATCCTGCAACATAATTTTACAGGGAAACACAGATATTCATTGTGAATATTGAGGGTGAAGACAATTGTTGAGTCACCCAAATTGCCTAGGTTTTGGTGACTGCAAAGGTATTCCCAGGGCCACTGTTATAGAGTTCATTGCCAGAGGTGAACACTGCATTTATATGTCTCCAGCCACAACCTGTATACAGGGCATCCAGTATTTCCAGCCACAAGTGCCAGCATCAGTGGGTATTCATAAGTCCCACACCTAGGAAAATTACATAGGGAAAGATAATATCCCAGTTCCAAAATTAAAGTATGTTTTCACGCATAGGATCCACAGCAAAGCAAGTTGCAGTGTAAAAGCCTTAAAATATTTTATATTCCTATCTGCATACTGAGGACCATCATACTGCCAATTAAGAGTTGTCATATTTTCCAATGTTTTTAAATACACTAGGTGTACCAATTTACTAACTAAGGTTATTCTATGTTAATATGGAAAACCCTCAGGATAGGGGAAAGAAAAGGGGGGGTTTCGTTTAAGGTCCCTTTCACACTGGGGCGGTGCAGGCGTTAGCGGTAAGCTTTAGAAAGTGCACATCATGTTTCTTCTTCATTTTTTCTTCCTGTTCAGCACTGGGAGTTAAGTCTTGGCATACATTGTGTGACAGCTGATTGGAGGACAGGCACACACACCCCCTCCAGAAAAAATATATATATCAAGGACGCTCCGGATGTTAGTACCTAGCAAATAAAGTCTGCTTTGGAAGGGGTAGAAATCTTCATACACTTCAGGCTGCCCTCAGAGAGACAAAGCAATCTCTAATGATAAACAAATAAACAGAAAAAAAGGCACCTCTAAGTGCAGAATAAAAACTTTTTAATATCCCCAAAAGGATTAAAAACACTTACAAGATAGAGGATGAGAAGGAGGATATAATAAGTGTGTCCAGGTGATGTTTTGATGACAGGAAGGTCCCCAGTATGTATAACTTTCAGTATAGGATCCAGGAAAAACACCCTCTCCACATAGGCAGAGCAAGGAAGGAATGTACAGAGCTGTGATGTGAATAGACCAGCTCTCTGCTAATCTATTTATAGCACCCACCCCAACACAAGTTTCAGGCTGCTTTTATCTTAGTTGTTGGAGAACTTGTCAAAAGTTATTATGCTGATAACAGAAGAATGGAGCAGCAGAAAGATAGAAGGACTTTGGAGAGAGATAAATAAACACTACAGATATATGTGCTTGGGTCAAATTTCATGAATCAGGTTTGCACTCACTTTAAGGAGACATGACAGGTGTTTGTTTTGTCTTATTTATTATTATTATTAGAATTATGTCACTATTATTAATAATGTTTTAAATTATTTTTATTATCACGATTTTGTAATTAAATCCATAGAAGTCCATTAGAAGTAGTGTCTACTTGTGGTGTCTGCCTTCAATATGTCTACTAGGTACTAGGATTTCAGGTTTATAAGGGTAAGTGGAGGATGATATATATATATATATATATATATATATATATATATATATATATATATATATATATATATATATATATATATATATATATATATATATATATATATATATATATATTATAAATAAAACTACATTTACAGTAGAATCATTCCTTATGTGTACTTTTAGCTGATTCCTCCTTTAATTTTGTACAAAATGCATTCCATTACCCAATAACTGGATACTATCAAATTGCCAATGCTGCAGAGTCTCCCTGTGATAACAGTTAAATTGGAGGAAGATTTGCTCTGAATTATACCTTTGTGTTGATGTGGATGTGCACTAAATTTAGTAGGATTCAGTGTCCCTTTAATTTTCCTTCCAGACCATTTTTACATTATTATTAGAAAACATATTTTAGATATGAAATAGAGAACATCAGCAGAGGGTAATGTGTGACTGTTATTCTGCTAAACTCATTGATATTATTGCTATTTCATTATGTGCTATGGAAGAGCAGTGACTGAAATGTGCCACCATTTAAACAACGATTTCTGCAGTGTAATTTCTGAGGAATATATTTTTTTAATGAATTTCTAGCGGCTCCCATTTCTAACACAGGTGATGACATCAGTAGGGTTCCTGCATTAGCGGCAATGGACGTAGAATCTATAATGAAGTGCTATCTCCATGGTGCATGCATAAGCAAGCCTTCCAAGCCAAATGAATGGTCAATTTATTCTTGTTTGCGTTTCCAATGCACAAGAGGTTTATATGTTTTCTATTTTCTATCCAATCCAAACTAGACAGAAAGGACATGGCTTTGGCCTACTTTGGTTACAACGCAAATGACAGCTGAGTTTGGATGACCTTTAAACTTCTTCTGGCATATTTTAAACCCATGTCTTCTTGACATTTTCTTAATCTGATGTGTTCTTGCACATCTATTATGATTAGGTGAAAATGTTAACTTAAGATAAGAAAAAGTGCAGTCTAATTAAAAGCAGGTTGTTTTAAAATATTCTCAGGAACTTTGGATGAAAATACTCCTTTACATTTTACTTGTTTTCCATTTTAATATTTGAAAAAAGCAGCAAATTGCATGTTGACGTGCATTGCAGTGCACCTTGCATTGCAGGTCAACACGCAACATTGCATGTCGACAAGACACAACATTGGGCCAGATTCAGGTAGAGTTAGGCTGGAGTATCAGTGATACTCCAGCCTGTCACTGTAACCAGAAAACAAGAAACGCCGGGTTGGAGTTCCGAGCGGCGTAATTGAATTTCGCCATCGCATCGCAACTGCAATTTTAAAAATGGCGCTGGGGGCGTTCCCGCTGATTAACGCCGAAAATATGTTAATCAGCGGGAATCGGCAATTCACGATCGTATTCGGGCGCGACGCGGTGATGTTAAGTATAGCCGTCGTCATCGCGTCAAAAAAAAAAAATTTGCATCGCTTGACGTCATTGACGTTCACTGACAGAATTTAGAGCATGCGCACTGGGATGCATTGACAGTCGACGCATGCGCAGTACGTTCGCCGCGGGATCGCGCCTAGTTTAAATAATACACGCCCCGTACCCGCCCAATTTGAATAACGCCGGCTCATTTTCGATACGCTGCCGCAACTTTAGGAGCAAGTGCTTCATGAATAACAGCACTTGCTCCTAAAATTTCGCCAGAGTAACGTAAATGAGAAACGTTACCCCAGATTAAAGATGCTCTCATCTACCTGAATCTGGCCCATTGTCTTGTTCAATCATTTTATTAAAAGGTTTTTAAATATACATATTACATAGAAGAGAACAAGCATATAGATAGCATAATAACAACGCTTTTGTAACTCCAATAAAGGTTTAGTGGTGGTACAATATATTGGACAGTCATTTCCAGCCATAAGGGTGCATTCACAACTGAGTGTTTTGTAGCCTGAAGCATGAAGCTCCAAAACGCTAGAGGGGAAAACATCCATTATTCTCAATGGGGATGGTTCACATCTCCACTCCAAAACGCCTGAAGCCGAACACCTGAAGCTCAAACAAGTGCTGGACCCTTTTTTGTCGCTAGAATTGGGCGGATTTGAGTGTTTTTGAACTTTTATATTCCCATAGAAATGAATGGAAACGCTCGATTCAAGAGTCTAGCGCGACAACGAGCGTTTCTACGTTTTTGTCATTCAAAACGTGACAGTGCCAAAAGCTGAAATTTCGCTTGGGGAGGAAGGGGGTATATGTGATATACGTCGACAGAATGGGGTGGGCACAAGGGCAAACAGGAACATCCCCTTTACGAACCCAGCCGCGGATCGTGAGCATGAAGCGTGAGGGCTCCATGACCTCGCCCGAGGGACCCTCAGACCCGATCGCCGCCAGTGTCCCACGTTTGGGTCACAGAGCTGAAGAACGGGAAGAGGTAAGTGTAAACAAACCTTTCCCCGTTCTTCCTAGTTGCTTATCAGTGATCGTCTGTTCCCTTTCATAGGGAACGACGATCAGTGACGTAACACGCCCAGCCACACCCTCCTACAGTAAAAATCACACACTAGGGCACACTTAACCCCTACAGCGCCCCTAGAGGTTAACCCCTTCTCTGCCATTGTCATTTTCACAGTAACCAGTGCATTTTTATAGCACTGGTCACTGTAAAAATGACAATGGTCCCAAAAATGTGTCAAAAGTGTTCGATGTGTCAGCCATAATGTCGCAGTCATGATAAAAATCGCTGATCACCGCCATTAGTAGTAAAAAAAAATATTAATAAAAATGCCATAAAACTATCCCCTATTTTGTAGATGCTATAACTTTTGCGCAAACCAATCAATAAACGCTTATTGTGATTTTTTTTACTAAAAATATGTAGATGAATACGTATCGGCCTAAACTGAGGAAAAAAATAATTTTTTTATATATTTTCGGGGGATATTTATTATAGCAAAAAGTAAAAAATATTCATTTTTTTCAAAACTGTCACTCTAAAACTGTCACTCAAAACTGTCACTCTATAAACAAAAGTGCAAAAACTAAAAACCACAGAGGTGATCAAATACCACCAAAAAGAAAGCCCAATTTTGTTTGGGAGCCACGTCGCACGATCGTGCAATTGTCAGTTAAAGCGACGCAGTGCCGAACCGCAAAAAGTGGACTGGTCTTTGACCAGCAATATGGTCCGGGGGTTAAGTGGTTAAAGCTAATATAATGCTACTAGAAGCTGGCACAAAAATGCTATTATCAGCATTTTTCATACAGCATTTTGTTTCAAGCTTTTTTGGAGCTTATGAAAAACGCTAGTGTGCATGGAACATAATGCATACACCTAATTACAAATACTGTTTGCCATGTACAATTGTTGCCAGTGATCCCTGTGAAAAATGTTCCCCCAAACAATCCCTTGAGTTTTAAAACAAATAAAAACGACTTGTACCTATTTGATATATGAGTTACTTTTTTTCTAAAACTCTAAAAACCAGGAGTTCTCAACTTTTTTAAATCGTGGCACATCATGATGAAACTTCAAATGTTCCTGACACATAGCACCATACAAATGTTTTGCAGCCTCTTGTCTTCTGCAATGAAACAGCAAATAACCCAGGAAGCCTGTAGAGAACTTCTATCAACCATTTTTTTTTATTTGTGTCAAAAATCACACTGAAACTTTCGCAGGCTCTTGTTTTCTGAAAAAGACAGACAAACCAATAGAGAATTACTGCTTTATTACTATTTTCGTGTTTAGCTGTCTTCTGCCAAGCTGGAAAATAACACTTTTCAACAATTCCTGTTTTAGGTACGAAAAGTCTTCTTTACATTGCTCAATGCAGGTCCATAACTAGAAATCCCAATCAAGGCTTTTGATATATATATATATATATATATATATATATATATATATATATATATATATATATATATATATATCAAAAGCCTTGATTGGGATTTCTAGTTATATAGTTCTATATATATACAATGGGGATTGAAAGTTTGGGCACCCCAGGTAAAAATGTGTATTAATGTGCATAACGAAGCCAAGGAAAGATGGAAAAATCTCCAAAAGGCATCAAATTACAGATTAGACATTCTTATATCATGTCAAAAAAAGTTAGATTTTATTTCCATCCTTTACACTTTCAGAATTACAGAAAACAAAAAAATAGTATCTGCAAAAGTTTGGGCACCCTGCAGAATGTATAGCATGCACTGCCCCCTTTGCAAAGCTGAGACCTGCCAGTGTCATGGATCTAACTTTTTTTGACATTATATAAGAATGTCTAATCTGTAATTTGATGCCTTTTGGAGATTTTTCCATCTTTACTTGGCTTCGGTATGCACATTAATACAAATACCTGGGGTACCCAAATGTTCGATCCCCACTGTATATATATATATATATATATATACTATAAATACTATGGGCCAGATTCACAGAGCGATTACGCCGGCATTACAGGAGATGCGCGGCGTAAGTCTAAATTTGCGCATGCGTTTCGATGATAAAACGAGATACGCAAGAAATCTACTTTTTTTGACCGGCGTAATTTCGATAGACCGGCGTATCCGTCCGCGCAAAACTGCGCTAGACACACCATTAATTTGCTATTCAAATATGCAAATGAGGGAGTTACGGGGATCCACAAAAGAACGTTGGTGCAGCGCAGGCTACGAGCTGTGCGCAACAGCTGCACGTCCTGTCTAAAATTAGACCATAGAAAATGTGGTATAAAATTAGACAATCCGTCTACATGTCAGCTAAAGCAACAATGTTAGTGAGGAGCTGAGCAGTCACACTTGCTGCACAACAAACTTTATGCCAAGATGCCCGGGGCATCCTCGCTCATAGCTATACTAATGACTTTAGAGGAGCAAAGAAGGAGGAGGGCACGGAGGAGGGCACGGGAGAGGATATACCGCACACGCATAGACCTCTTTGGTATAAGTGATTCTGAGGTGTATCGCATCTTCAGATTCACCCCTCATGCCATCCTGGAATTAACCATAACCTTGCAGGAGGACATCACCAGCCGAACACACCGCTCACATGCAGTGCAGCCACTGGTCAAGGTCATGGCAACACTCCATTTCCTTGCCAGTGGCTCTTTTCAAAGAACAAGTGGAGTGGTGGCTGGGATGTCACAATCCTCCATGAGCAGATGTGTGCACCAGGTTATCCCTGCAATTCTCAGACGCATGGCCAACCAAATCATCAAACCAAACACTGAGGACCTTCGGCTGAAGGCAATGACAGATTTCTACAGAATTGCCAGATTCCCACGCACCGTGGGGGCCATTGATTGCACACATGTGGCACTCCAGCCCCCCCATGAGACAGAGCACATATACCGCAATCGGAAGCATTGGCATTCCATCAACGTACAGGTGATAGTCGATGCCCAAGGCCTCATATGGCACGTCCGTGCCAAACACCCCGGATCCAGCCATGACAGCTACATATACAGTCAGAGCCCCATCCCAGTGGAATTCGAACAGAACTTGTATGGGGACACCTGGCTGGTTGGTGAGTGACATGGGCACACATCACAAGGGGCACATGCATGACTAACATCCTGTCTTTTCCCTTGCAGGTGACTCTGCATATGCACTGGGACCCCATCTCATGACTCCTATCCGAAACCCCCAAACCCCAGGAGAGGAAAGATACAATGAAGCCCACGCCCAATAAAATAAAAGTCCAAAAAAAAAAAGTCCAGAAAAAAAAGGGGGGAAACCAAATTAATGCCGCTGGCGTGACCCACGCCTGGGGCGCCCACGGCTCCGGCTCCTCAGGGGAGACTCATGGGGAGGGGGGGTAATCCGGGGAAGGAGGAGCAGCCCCTGGTCTCTGCCCACCTGGCGGCCTGCCCTCCAAGGCCACGGCAATTCTGGTCAGGCCAGCACTTAGTGATGCCGTATTGGCCTGGATAGCCTGGGTGAGGGCCCTCACATCCCGACCCAACGTCTGCTGTAGTAGTCTGCAGTACGTTTAGGCAGTTTGTAAGAGCCAGGGAGTGGCAGTCCAGGTCCCCAAGCGTATCCTTTATGGAGGACAGGCTCTCCTCCAGTGCCCTGGCATTGGCTGCCATTTTGGCCAGCTTCTTGCGGACCACACGCCGGAGGTCATTGATTTTCTTGACAATCCCCTCGCGTGTCCGGGTCTCCCCCCCCCCCCAATGCATTTACCTGGTCAGTAATGTTCTGAAAAATCTCCTTCTTCCTGGCCGGGGTGGTGTTGGAACTCTCCGGGCCGTGGAGGAAACGCCCATATTGGGTAAGGGCCCGGGCAATAATTTGTTTCTCCCCCAAAGAAAAATTGCTCTTGCGCTTCCTCTCAGTCATACTCATACCAAAACTCTCTCCCAAACAATCAGCAAAAATCACTCACAAAAACAAGCAGGAAAAATCAAGCAACAAAGCAAACAAACAAAATCTATCAAACAAAAAGTCTCACAAGCAGTCACCAAAAAACACTATCAAATATATCCTACAAAACACTAGATCAAACAGTCAACAAATATCACAAAGACAAGTCACAACGCAACAAACAACAGAACAAAAGCACCTTGCTGTATAGGAAGGGATACAAAGGGATGTACTTTTGCAAAGCAAGTGCGTTTGTATCTGTCTATTTATGCTGTCTGCGTAGTTCACTAAGTTGCCCGGGACCACTTCCAATTTCACTGACTGCGCCGTTCCCGAGTTGTGAGCATGTGCACAGAGGTGCTGACCATGGTCTGCTTCATGTACGCATGCGTAAGCCGGCCAGCCCTTCATTTGCATGGGGTCACGGCTCATTTCAATGTAACACGCCCACCTCCTTCCCAATTTGAATTACTCCTCCTTACGCCTCGGAATTAACGTTACTCAGGCGCTAAATTCTGCGCAAATACTACGAGGCTACGGTGATTGCGCCTCTACATTGCGCCGGTCTAACGTAAAGGAGGTGCGCTACGCTGGTCAAAATATGCGCCAATGTACGTGAATCTGGCCCTATATATATATATATATATATGCATATATATATATATATATATATATATATATATATATATATATATATATACCTTGTGTGTAATATTGTTGTTTTGTGTTCAAAGAGTTACGACTTAAAGCGGAACTTCACCCACAAGAGTAAGTTCTACTTGTTTGCCTCCTACCCCCCTTGCCACATTAGGCACAGGTATTTGATTTTGACAGGTACCCACTCCTAATTCTGCCCAGATCACCTAGGGGATCTGAGCAAAAGTTTACCCCCCCCCTTTGCCTGCAGCCTTCTGGGACAAGTCACAAGTTACAGAAGACTGTGATACCATTCACAAGGTGCATTGCAGCTCATGCAGTGGGAAGTTTCCCTTAGTTAAGATTCCAGCCCTAGGGACCCAAAGCTCAGTGAAGAACTGCCTCAAGTGAGGGCAGCGCTGGACCCCTGGATAAGTTTGTGTTCTTAAATTGAAAGTCAGCAGCTAAAGTATTTGTAGTCTGCTGACTTGAATTTTTTGGGGGGAAAACTGAGGCTCCTCTTTAAAACTGGACTCCAGGCTTTCAATTAAATATTCCTTAAAAGGCACAAAGCAAAGAAACCCACTTTGTGTGCATCCTATGCCTCTCTTGCAAACACATATGTTAAAGGGGTTGTGAACCCTCATTTTGTTTTAAATAAAAATTAAAAACATGTTGTACTTACCTGCTCTGTGCAATCGTTTTGCATAGAGTAGCCCATCATGGCACCCGTGCGGGTTCACTCCCGAGTACCGCTGTTGCGTTTATTTACACAGACTGTGCGACTTGCCCCCCCCACTCCAGAGTCACTGAATTTGATTGACAGCAGCGGGAGCCAATGGCTCCTGCTGATATCAATCTGTCCAATGAGGAGAGAGACAGTGGCTGAAGTCACTGTGCTCGTGCACATCACTGGATCGGGCTCAGGTATGAAAAAGGAGAGGGGGTCAGCTGCAGCACAGAAGGTTTTTTACCATAATACATAGAATGCATTAAGGTGAAAAACCTTGAGGCTTTGCAACCACTATAACTTACAAACTAACAACATCACTGTGCTGCACATAGCCTGTGGAGAGGGAAGAGCTGTGGGAGGAACACAGCAGGCTCACCCACTACAGAAAACTACAGGAGGGGAGAGAGCAGCAGTGACTTGTCTTTAATAAACTGACAGGCCAGGGTATGGAGAGAATGGAGAGAATGGAGAGAATTAATCAGAGAAGCAGCCAAGAGGCCCATGGTAACTGGAGGAGCTGCAGAGATCTACAGCTCAAGTCAGAGAATATTTGTGCACTCCACAAATCTGGCCTTTATGGAAGAGTGGCAAGAAGAAAGCCATTTTTAAAAGAAAGCCATAAGACGTCCTGTTTGCAGTTTGCGAGAAGCCATGTGGGGGACACAGCAAACAGAAAAAGTGCTCTAGTCAGATGAGACCAAAATTGAACTTTTTGGCCTAAAAGCAAAACGCAATGGGTGGAGGAAAACTAACACTGCACATCACCCTGAGCACACCAACCCCACTGTGAAACATGGTGGAGGCAGGATCATGTTGTGGGGATGCTTTTCTTCAGCAGGGACAGCTAGTCAGAGGTGATGGGAAGGGGGACGGAGCCAAATACAGGGCTAGAGTCTGCAAAAGACTTGAGACTGGGGTGGAGGTTAACCCTCCTACAGGACAACCAGAGCTACGATGGAATGATTTATATCAAAGCATATTCATATATTAGAATGGCCCAGTTAAAGTCCAGACCTAAATCCAATAGAGACTAGAAATTTGCTGTTCACATATGCTCTCCTTCTAATCTGACAGAGTTTCAGCTATTTTGCAAAAAAAATGGGCAAAAATGTCACTGGATTTGTAAAGCTGGTAGAGACATACACAAAAAGACTGTAATTGCAGTGAAAGGCAATTTCACAAAGTATTGACTCAGGGGCTGAATACAAATCCATGCCACACCTTTCAAATATTTATCTGTAAAAATATTTGAAAACCATTTATAATTTTCCTTCCACTTCACAATTATGTGCCACTTTGTGTTGGTCTATCACAGTGATGGAGAACCTCGGCACCTCAGATGTTTTGGAACTACATTTTCCATGATGCTTATGCACTCTGCAGTGTAGTTTAGCATCATGGGAAATGTTCTTCCAAAACATCTGGGGTGCCAAGGTTCTCCATCACTGGTTTATCACATAAAATCCTAGTAAAATACATTTATCTTTTTGGTTGTCAATTTTAAAAATTTCAAGGGGTAGAAATAGTTTTTAAGGCTCTGTAAGTTTACCTCTCTAAATAATCTATATTTAAATGATTGCATTTAATAAAGATGAATAGATTTTCACAATATTTAAACTTTGATGTGCTACCTTTAAACTTCAACATACATTTGCAATTTAGCATATGAGGCTTTTATGGTATATTTTTTATTTTCTAATTTTTCTACTTTCCCAATGAGAAAAAATCACCATAGCCTATTAAAAAAAGGTTCTTACAGCTCTGCCAAATAAGAAGTACCATAAGTGGGCAAGGACACATTCATTTTGACCACAGAATTAAAGAGCAGTCCACAGACAGGAGAGCAAATACAAAATATAGATGGTCAAAGTAGTGGTATTAGGCAATAATTTAGACTTATGATTAGAGACGTAATAAATAGATGAATATTAGGGCTGTTACTGATTAAAATTTTCATGTTCGATTAATCGTTTTTTTTTTAATCGATTAATTTTGATTCATTATAACACAAATACATTTTTTTGGATCACCATCATATATAGTCCCCACTGTAATATCCACATGCATCTTCCCCACTGTAATATCCAATATCTTCCCCTCTTTAATATCCACAATCACCCCCACTATAATGTCCACAATCTCCCCCACTGTAATATCCACAGTCATCTCACCACTGGAATATCCACAGACATCTCCCCCACTGTAATATCCATAATCACCCCCACAGTAATATCCACAATCTCCCCCACTGTGATATCCAAAGACATCTCCCCACTGTAATATCCACAGACATCTCCCCACTGTAAACCACAGGCATCTCCCCACTGTAATCCACAGATATCTCCCCACTGTAATATGGTCCACATCTCCCCCACTGTATAGGAAGATTAGTGCTAGCTTAGTCTTACCAGAGAAGCCGGCTGAACACGAGCAGTTGAGGCCAAGTAATGACATCAGTGCGCAGCTCTAGGCTCACATAGGCCTCCGCTGGGTGGACCAAGACGGCCGCCGCTTCGGGAGCTAGGCCGAAGCCACTGCCTTTCCTATGGCCGAGGCAGCAGCGGAGCTCCGCAGATCACGTGGTGTACCGATCCGCATATTATCATTTACGATCCGTTGCACCACTAGTACCGATCAAAAGAATTTTGATCGATCAAAAAAACTAAAGATTAATTGAGGACATTATCTTTAATTTCCACAGCCCTAATGATTATATCTGTAAAATGCAGGCTTCTTAGCTATTTTCTAGAAGAATGGTGGAATGGGATAGCAAGAAGCTTACTTGAGTTTTTTGGCAACTAGCAAAAAAATGTAAATCTGGATGGGGTAGAACAACTACCCATCCAGGTCTTACTCACATAATAAATGTAATCACTAATGAAGGGCAATTGGTGCATAACCCTCAAAACACATTGGTTGTTAAATTTTGATAGACCTCTTTATTTTGACAAATGACAATAAATACTTGGACCAACCCCCCCATAGCTTGGCATTTTTATCTTTTTAATCAATATATTGTGATATATTTTAGCTATGTAAAAATGCCAATATTCTGAACAAAATAAACCAATCTAAATGACATTTTCCAAAAGCACAGTTCCCCTTTACATCAATTAAAATAATTAAAATAATAAACGTTATGTAAAAACTTCCAGGTCACACAATGAACTATAATTCACAAACCATTACCCACGTCTCCCCCATAAGAACTGTCCTGTTTTAATTGTCCTAAATCTAGATCATGACACCATTGCCCTAGAGTACAAGATAAATTGGCGGATATGTTTTATTCTCTGAAGCAATTTCAATCCTTATATCTCAAGGAGAACCACTTTAGAAATGATCTGACTCTCAAAAATCTACATCCCAATGTACTTTAGTTTTAAGTGTGTCATTTGAGTGCATTAGCTAATCTGTTCTGTGCTTTTCAGAGTATTGTGCGGATTAAAAGAGCCACCTTTCAGGTCTTCATTTGTCTTACATGCTACGGGTTGAATATCACTGCTTAAAAGTATTTTATTGTTGCCATACAAGCAAGCATCATTTCCTTGCCACTGACTCTTTCCACATGCTTTTTGGAGTCAAGTACTAAAACACCATTAAGGAATCACAGACACATTTTTTTGCATTGTACTCCATCCTGTTCTCTCTGTACATTATGCTGGATAAAGATAGAGAAATGCTGAACACGTGGCAGCCTACTCCTATAATGAGTGCCTCTAAATCCATGTACCTTGTAATGATTTCTGTAATTTAGCATAGGAAGATCCATAACTTCTATGTTATTCAGTCATAACCTGATTAAAACTTGGCAGAGCAGTAGATATTCCAATCATAAGAGCACAGAGAACGTTGAATAAAATGACACACTAGAGTCAGACAGCAATCAGGGTAATATAGCCCAGGAGGACAAAACACAAACCAATTTCTAGTTTATTTTTATGTACTGGCAACCCCTGATACAAGACAATAATTCATCATCTAGTCATCTCACGAGCAAAAAATACTGTAAAGCTACCCAATCATATGAAAACAGTAAAAGTGATTCATGAACTCAGTAGCACCTTACTACTGTATTTATTAAGACTTATAGTTCCATAGGGCAGGAGAGTCATATGATAAAACTAAGTTGTCCTTAAAGTGGAGGTTCACCCTCCAAACAAATTTCAGCCATGCTATGGAGCCCACCCACCCGACCGGCAGTATGCCAGTGTTTTTTTTTTTCTATACATACCTTATTACGGGCTCTCGTCCTCTCCGGCGATCGCACGTGACTGGGCGTTTCCAATCATATGTTGTGATTGACGTCCCTCAGCCCGGCGCATACAGCGCGTCACGAAATGCCGAAGGAACCTGAACGTTGGTGCGGCCCTATACGGCGCCTGCGCACCAACGTTTGGGTTCCTTCGGCATCTCGTGACGCGCTGTATGCGCCGGGCTGAGGGACGTCAATCACAGCCTGTGATTGTAAACGCAGAGTCCCGCGGGATCGCCGGAGGGGACGAGAGCCCGTAATAAGGTATGTATATTAAAAAAAAAAAAAACACTGGCATACTACCGGTCGGGTGGGTGGGCTCCATGGCATGGCTGAAATTTGTTTGGAGGGTGAACCTCCCCTTTAAGTACCCTGTAGGCTGCACAGAAATAAGGGTTGTGCAACAACCTAAATCTATAATCGCATGCTCAGTCTTTACGACGAGCAGGGATGTAGAGCAGATAACTCGCAAGAAAGCCTCCGCAATGACTCCTGGGAGCAATAACATAAGCTCCCAGGAGACAGTGCGGGTAAGGGAAATGACGCACTACCCGCAAGACAACCCGAAGTTAACACAGACAGGAAGGAGAGTGACAGATGAAGCTAAGACAGGTAATGTCACAAAAAGTTCAGTTTCTCCCTTCATTCGAGGATGCAATGTAATTAAGCTTAAGTGTTAAAATAGGATGGAGCTCCGCTTTAAGTTTAAATCAGCTAAATGCATTCCGGACACATTAACATAAATGATGTTCAATGTCTAAAGCCCTGTACACACGATCAGACCTTTGTCTGACCAAATTCCCATTGGAAATCCAACGGAATTTCATCGGAGGAAAAGAGTTCTCTATCTAAACTCTGATGGAATTCCTCGCAATATCCAATGTAAAAACTCAGATGGGCATACACATGGTCGGAATTTTCGATGAAAAAGTCTGTCAGACTTTTTCCATTGGAAATTCCGATCGTGTGTACAGGGCATTACACTTCCTGTTCTTTTTAAAGCAGCCACAGCTGGAATAGAAAAGCATGTTCTCTGCTAGGAGCTGCAAAGAAAGACCCTTGCTATTTGTTTGGAAGCAGTGGTCTCATTGCGGAGGTCCAACATGCCAATAATGAGTCAGAACTGTAGCTCTGCAAACAGCGAGGGTCATGCTTCCTTCTGATTGGAGAGTTCTGACTGTGGGTTCCACTCTACATCATGCTGGCAGGGGAGAGGTTCTTAATAAAGGAAACAAATTGCAAGACTTTGCACGCCTTTTGTTTGGATGCAACCAGAATGATTTAGCTAATTTCAAGTGAAAGTTTAATTGTGCTTTAAAAGTGAAGATTCAGATTCCTACAAATACCCATGTTTGACTGATTCTCTTTAGGGTGGACTATTATTGTTATGGTTTGTAGAAGAAAACTGTTTTTCCTTTTTATATTTGCTTGGCTACATCATTTGAATTATACTGCAAGACTTCAACAATACTTAGCCTTCCTTGCTAGGCATACAGTGACAAATTGTCTTAAACAGTCTTACACGTCACCAATGTTATTCAATTGAGACCGCTATTAGCTCATTAGGATAAACAATCCAGCAGTGCTGTGCACAAGCAGCTGACACAGGGGTGCATGGTCTTTTGTCCTTAAATGAATTGTGTCACGCAAGCACAAGACTCCAAAATGATTCCCAGTTCAGGTCTAATTCACGCAGCAAGCCTATCATCGATGCAGTGAAGAAAAAGCTACAATTCATTGCATTTCTGCTTGTATAGCTGGAAAAAGTCAGGTGTACTGCTTCCAAAGAAAATACATAAAAAGACAGGTCCGACTGAGAATCATCAAAGACATCGATATGGGGATTTGGCGAGGATTTACAATAATCACGGTATGAAACTAATGCTTTATTATGCTGATATGTATCAATTTCAGACTCGTTGCTGTCCAGTTCACTGCTATGCTGTGTTTGTGTAATGTATCAAATAAAGGAACACAAAGCCTCAGAACATTTATTAGATTTGATCTGTACTGTAAAAGACATTATTGAATAATTGTCAGGCCGCGTGCCGTTGGTATATTGTGGAATCAATAAGCTTGGTACACAGATCACCATAGAATAATCAAAACGTTCATAGAAGCAGTAGGTCAGAATTTTCATGTTGATCCAATAAGAGATATGATGCTAATCTGCCAGACGGCTAAACTGCTCCCTCTCAAGTCTCAACATGGCTTTCTCTGCTTGAATCCAATTGTACTAATGATACTTCATATAAGGCATACTGAAACACATGAAAATTTAACTTCATCAAGTCACAAACAGTGAATATGAATCCACAGAAATAAAAAAACGTGTGGCATTGCTACCAAGTTCAACTCTTATATGTGGTAAATGTGAGCTGATTCGGGAAAATGAAGAGAAATGGGGTTTGAAGAGAAAACCTGAAAACCTGAAGTGTTCATATAGAAAGGAGAAGCTGTGTTAAAAGGGTTGTAAAGCTAATTAAAAAAAATTCCCTAAATAGCTTCCTTTACCTTAGTGCAGTCCTCCTTCACTTACATCATCCTTCAATTTTGCTTTTAAATGTCCTTATTTCTTCTGAGAAATCCTCACTTCCTGTTCTTCTGTCTGTAACTCCACACAGTGATGTGATGCTTTCTCCCTGGTGTGGAGAAGACCTCTTGAGGGGGGAGGGGCAAGCAGGAGAGTCAGGACGCCCACTAACACACAGCTCCTTTCTCTATCTGCAAAGTAGAGAGCGTCCTGACCCTCCTGCTCGCCCCCCCCCCCCCCCAGGAGGCTTTCTCCACACCAGGGAGAAAGCCTTGCATTACTTTGTGAAGTTACAGACAGAAGAACAGGAAGTGAGGATTTCTCAGAAGAAATAAGGACATTTAAAAGCAAAATTGAAGGATGAGGTAAGTAAAGAAGGACTGCACTAAGGTAAGGGAAGCTATTTAGGGATTTTTTTTTTACCTTTACAACCCCTTTAAATATTTTTACTCAACCATGTGCAAGGGTAATGCAAAACAAAAATGAACATAGCTTCACCTTATTCACTAAGTGAAAAGACACTTTACAACGTGAACCTGCTCTGTGACTTTAAAGTGTAAGTTCACCCTTTCACAAAAAATTAAAAGGGGAACTAAGACCCAACACTGTTAAATCTCTTTCCATCCTATTTCCTGATGCATTTACCTCCACGTGTAATTAGGTATCAGTGATCATGCAGCCAGGGATGTATTTAGGTTTTGTGCTGCCCTAGGCCTGACTAAACTCGTGCACCCCTAATTTAAATATGACCCACCCCTTCCTGTCAAGGCCACACCCCTTGCTGTTAAAGACCTGCCCTTCCCTTACCTTACCCTTACTCTATCCAAAATTAAATAGAAAAGTGTTCCCAAAGTTCTGATAATTTTATGGAGAGGACTAAAAAGATATAACCATGCCAATGGTACAGCAGAAAACATAGCACAGTGAGGAAGGTTTGTGGTCCAGGATTATAGGACAGTCAAAATTAGAAGCTCCGCCCCCCCTACAGTTGCAGAATGCTTGCCTCTCTGCCCAGTCCTCCCCATTAAACTGGCGCTACACTAACAGTGCTACACTAATAGTGCAAGCCGTCGGAGACTCTTTCCGTGCTGCCCCCCTGCAACGTGCTGCCCTAGGCCTGGGCCTTGTTGGCCTAGGCCAGGATACAGCCCTGCATGCAGCAGGTATAGTGGTTGTGGATTTAAAATCCCTACTTTCCTTTCCCCTTCTGTAGGGCATCCAGGACAGATCAGAATAACCCTTTAAATTGACCCCATAGTAACAGATTTTAGCTTCAGTAAACTAGTGTAGGAAAATTACAGATTGTCTGTAATCCTCGTCTCCCTTCTTCTTCTCTTACTCAGAGTTGTCCTTAGGATGCAAAGCACACAATTTGGTCTTATTCTTCCAACGAGATTTACCTTTTGGTCTTTCCACTCGCTTGTTTCTATTGTCTGACTATATTCAGCACCTCAACATGTTTACCGTTCTGTGCAGTTTTTATTTGTAGCTCCTGCGGGGGTGTATTTGGTGCTCACCTTGTAATATATTGTAAACCTAATAAAAATTACTGAACTAGAAAAAAGCTAGGTTCTTGGCTATATATGGCTTCAGTGTTAGAATTTGGAAAATGACAGATCAGCAATGGAGGCCTACATATTTAAGTCAGGATATCCTTTCCTTACATTATCTTAAATACAACTAATAATCACCATTTATTATATTGATTTAATCTCCTTCAAAGTTGATTATCCTCATGTATGTATTATATTTGCATTCTTACATATGTAGCACCCTTGTGCTTAGTCAGGGTTGCTCACAATTTTAGTCTGCCAGGTAGTAATTGTTAGAAGATCCACTAACTTTTCCCTAAATCTGGGTTTGCTGCAGTTGCTGTGGATTGGTTGTCTCAGCCAATCGGCAGAGGTATTTGGCCCCTTGGCCTGCTGATAGAGTCTGAGGCATATCCAGGAGTAGGAGAAGCAGCGCAGGTTGGGACTTCAGGCTTGGAGTCCAACCAAGTTGCAGAGGTTCATCCTGATGGGGAACCAAGTTGTTGCTATCAGGAACGATTATTCCGGTTGCCAGCAACAATCACACATCAGCCTGAAATAAGTACCAGAGCACCCTTGTCCACTAGCCAGGGACAATGAAGAAGTGAGGAAGCTTCAGCAAGTGCCAAGGACCCAGCAGGTTATCGGGGGTGACACTTGAGGAGTAAACACCGGGTTAGCTGTGGAAGATTTTAGAGGATACAGCGATGACTGGGGTCTTGATGTCTGGTGAGAGACTGGGAGCTCAGTGAGTGAAGATCTACAGTGGGACACTGTGAGATGTAAGAGAAGATCTATACTGTGAGTTATGTGTAAGGATCTCTATTGACTGTTGCAAGTTCAGTTGCCATAGGAGACAGCAGTTCTACAAATACAATGGCCATATCTGTCTGGAAGGCCCTCAACCTGTATAGCTGTCTGCCTATTAATTTGTCTCAGAGTCTGCCAATTACCATTGCATCTGCCTAAGGGTGTCCTGGCCCTAACCCTCTCTCCCCCAGTTCTTGTTAAGAGACAATAAATCTCTTCTGTTTGCATCCAAAATTGCCGCCCAATTATTCCATCTTGTATTACACCCACTATGCCTAGTAACCCACTCTACAAGGAAAGATGTCAGCTCTCCCTGATTCTGGAAGTCACTATTAGGCTTCTAGGGGTCAGGGCCAGCACTACGCATAGAATTAGGGCAATAGAGCAGATGTTACCAGTAGGCAACATAGGGTAAGTGCATAAAAAAATCTCAAAATACTACAAATTGTATTTCCCTTCTGTGATATTTGTGTAGCGGGGGCATTTTTGCCTCTAAATCTTGTGCTAATATTG
The DNA here is from genome assembly GCA_029574335.1 of Rana kukunoris. Taxonomy (NCBI): domain Eukaryota; kingdom Metazoa; phylum Chordata; class Amphibia; order Anura; family Ranidae; genus Rana; species Rana kukunoris. Next base: position 504,975,578 of record CM056050.1, on the reverse strand, counting down.
TGTAATGATATTTCATGACTAATTCTATAAATTGGTATTTGGCACCATCTAGTGGCCAAAATATGAAATGGACTTCAGTTATGGTTTTGTTGTTGTTCAAGAACGTGATGAGGGATCATGCAAATAGCCTACCCATGAACACTCGGGACTGAAGTGCATGCTGGGAAGGGGATAAAAAGCCTTGTGGTGGCCATTTTAGGTCTCTTGTTCCTGAGGCAGATGGTCTGCCAGGAGAGCTCTGTATGTGTTCCATAGAGCTCGGGCCTACATTGTGAGGAGCAGAATAGCAGCCTTTGATTCTGCTTTATACCACAGCTTTCTGGAGCAGCAGTGTGATTGAACCAGCGGCCCTTGGAGGTAACAAAGAGCTCCTGGTCGTCTGTAAAAGAGAGCAGCATGACAGACCCTTGAGGAGGTAACCGAGAGCTCCTGGTCGTTTGTGCAATAGACTGAGATCCTGTGGAGCAGAGACATTCATCTGTCCGGACATCCTGTGGTGAGAGGGCTAATGCGCAGAACATTGTACTGCCTTTCACACACCTAGACTGACTGCATAGTGTTGCTGGGACCAGAAGTTCTCGCGGAACCGTTTAATCCAATAGACATCTGTGCATAGGCCTCAAGCCTGATTTGATAGTTTGGTGATTGCCACTGGAAGTACCTTTCTAGGAAGGAATGCGCAGATACTTTTCACAATTTAAGCTGCTGTTTTGTTTAGTTCTACATTGTTTTACTGATCGCAGAACCCTTTGGATTACAATCTTTGTTTCACCATAGCTAGCAGAAGAAAGAAGACCAGAGACTGTGCTGTGTTCTTGTCGTAAGGCCTTGCGACGTTGTTACCACTTACTAAAGACTGTAAGGGGAATGTTGAGTTAATTATTTTGTATTATATAATTCTTGCTAAATACAGGGTGCCGCACAGTGGGTTTCCTAGTGTCTGCATGGTGTGCTGGAAGTGGGAAGGTGCCCAGTGCGGAGGTTGTTGCCTGAGCATTAGTCCTACTTGGAGACACCCTGCTGAAGCAATACAGGTGGCTCTCAGGCGATTGCCACTTATACCCTCTTGTCTCATTACTGTATACCAATTGTGATTCCATGTTTAACTAAAAAACCTGTTCTAGTAAAGTTACTTTTTTGCTTTAACACAATCTGTTGTGAGGCTTGTTAATTCTCCAAGCAGGTGTACCAGTGTATGCCCGGGTGACAACACAGGTAAAGTGAATATAATCTGTGTCTATTTACCTAACTTTTATTATTGACCTTCACACCAGCATTTGCACCACAGCTGTGTCAAGGGGAGTGAGACCAAACTAATGGGGGGTGTTAAAGCAGATACAGGCCCAATCAATTACCAGCGGCTCCTGCGGGGGTAGCGCTACATTTGTCATGCACAATCTTCCCACAATGAATGCTATTTTCTTCATGTTATATTCCTAGATGCTTTCATATACTTAGATTTATTCATTTAAGAGTAATTTGCGGATGTATTATTGGAAACAGGATGTGCAGCATCGTCTACAATGCTTATTGTATTTTTAACTATTGCCAACAGCAAGCCGCTGATCTAGGTGAATGCTAACCAGGTAATTATCTGGTTTGCAAATATAATTTAGGTATCAAATAGAAAGCAGATTCTGCATGAGATATATTGAACTGTACCCTTGTGTGTGGACATTGCCTGTCTATGCACTTAAATGACGCAGAATGCAACAGAAAAAAAACAATTGTACCATCTGGCAGAATGCCCTGTTGCCTGCAGGACCTTTCAACAAAGCCCCTCAGCAGACATATATTTTAGGACCAGCCAAATTGGTTTTGTGGCTGTGAGTGCTGGAGTTGCAGCTGATGGAACTCGAGGGTCTATGAACAATCATTACAGCCATAAAATTAACTAAAACCGTGCTGCATAGATATGATATGAGTCATAGAATAACTTAATTTGTACACGAATAAAGACTATTCAAAAATAGGACATATAACTGCAAACAGATTGTTCACAGTTTATCACATTAAAACAGCCATGGGATGCAATCTAATAATGTATATCTTAATAAAAGCATGTACGTTTTGAAATGCTTAATTAGCTTTGTGCACTATGACTAAGCTTATATGTCATTGCAAAATATTGGAATGTCAAGCTACGTCCATCATTGACATCAGCACCTTTCCCAGTGGAGCTTACATTGTAACGTTGCCAACATAGTCACAGAAGTATTCAATCAAAAGCTAGTTTAGACAATTGTGAAAGCACACTTGAGCATTTGAGCAAATAAAGACGAACCTCATGCAGTTATAAAAGTCACAAATGGATGCAGCTTTTTACTGTGTTAATTAATAAATCATTAAAAGGTATTGTTTAATTGCAGCTATTGTAAGTACTTAAAGTGCAGCTTCACCTAAAATGTGAAGTTCTGCTCATCCTTCCTCGCTCTCCTTACCGCCTTTTTTGTTTTAGGAAGCGGGTACATATTTCTAACAGGTACCTAGGCAAGCAGAGAAAAAGTTCAGCTCCCCTCCACATCTACATTTTCCTGGGACATGTCCCGAGGGACTGCAGGACCATTTAGAATGAGCAGCATGTCTCAAGCATGCACAGTGGGGAGCCAGCTGGGAAACATCAGGAAGTCATGGCCAGCTTCCCATATCCAAGATGATGGCGCTGAAGAGCCGATGACTGGCAAAAAAAAAAGCCCAGGTGAGGACAACGCTGGATCCCTGTGATGGTAAGTGTTTCTTTATTAAAAAATCATCAGCTACAGTACTTTTTTTTCTGTATTATTATTTATTATTATTATACAGGATTTATATAGCGCCAACCTCCTGCCCGAATGTTTACAAGCTTTCTTTGCGTACACACTGTCAAGACAAAATCTTGTTGTTCTCAAACGCGGTGACGTACAACGTGTACGACGGCACTATAAAGGGGAAGTTTGATTCTACTGGCGCCATCCTTGGGGCTGCTTTTACTAATCTCATGTTACTGCGTGTTAAGTACAAGTTTGGTGAGAGACGATTTGCGCTTTTCAGTCTGTTACAGCGTGACAAATGTGCTATCTTCATTACGAACGCTACTTTTACGGAAGGTGCACTCCCATCTCATACTTTATTCTGAGCATGCACGCTTTTCTAAGCATACACACAAATGTGTTTCTCGTCGTAAACCAGCCCGACGAGAAACACGACGAGGAAGTTGAGATTCCCAATGAGAAAAAAGAGAACATGTTCTCTTTTTTTCTTGCCAAGATCCATGAAAGTTTTCTCGACGAAAAACATACACACAACTGCTCTGCCAGCATTTTTCTTAATGGATTTTGTCGAGGAAAACGGTCGTGTGTACGAGGCCTTAGAGTGGGAGAGGAAAGGGCAAGAGGCTGCATGCAAACACACATACAGTGCAGACTTCTGATAGGAGCAGACTGAGCAAAGGAATGACCTCGCCAATCTACAGCAGTTTTTTCATCTTCCATTCAGAAGGCTAGAGGTCGAGAGAGGACGCCATTTTCTTTTCCTATTACCTGCTCGTGGTGTCATCTGCTTAGCTCTGCTGTCTGGCAAGATGTATAAATCTCAAAAATAAATTGACAGAAATACTGTACACATCCTTTGGCAGTTTATTTTTTGTATGAAGTTCAGTTCTATTTCTTTTAAAGGAATCATTTTCACCCTAGTCTTTTCACACATCAAATATACAATCAATGTCAGAGGGTTTTCTAATTCTATTGAACGTTAGAGTTCATTTACTAAAGGCAAACAGACTGTGCACTTTGCAAGTGCAGTTGCACTTATTTCCCCCAAATATAATGTGGTAAAGCTTCTCTTTGTAGAGAATACCCAATCAGGTGCAAGAAAAAAGAAAATGTGATTTGATTAGCGTATGTTTGGGTGATGGAAATCAGCAGAGCTTTACTGCATTTACTAAACTCTGGGGACAATGAGTGCAACTGCACTTGTAGAATGCACATTCTATTTGTCTTTAGTTGGCCACCATGACTTGATCCTGCCAAGTGATGCACTCAATTTGTCATTTTGCCAGAGCTGGGCAGGGATAAGAATATGTAAAGCTTTCCTAGAGAACAAAAATGTGCACTGTGAGTCATTGTAAGCATTCATTATTGCTCACAAAAATGCCAGTTATTTTCTTTTTCCATGAAGAGAGCAAGTACTGCATACTGCATGTGCTGTTACTACTCTTTGATCGTAACTATATGTTAAGTTATTGCATTTAAGGAAATTCTGTTATTTAGACAGTGAGCTGTCTGACCATCTACGGCTAGCCTTATACTGAACAATCCACACCAGCAAGACAGATGTTTGGAAATGGCTCTTCTTTATTTAGAACAGAATTTCAGGCACAGACAATTTTTATAAATGTATTTATGTGCAAGAAAAAAAAGATGCCTTGGTTCACGTGTAGTAAAGATACAGCTGGCTGCTGCATACTGTAAATTCTAGACATGTGCAGACTGGAATATTTTGTTTTGTTTTTTCATTTTCATCTGGAAAATACATTTATTTAGTTACTCCCAAAAATCGTTTTGATTTATTTCGTTTTTCGTTGGGGAATAGCTTTCGTCCGAAAATCCAATAATACTTGGTTTCTGTCGAATGGTCAAAAGAATATTCGACGGAACTTCGAAACTTTACGTTGAATCGTACATTTCCGGTCGAATATTCCGCCTACAAGAATTCTAATGTTGTATGACTAGTAATAATGTTGAATCTATTCTCTATAATGTCGAATCTATTTTCTCATAAATCGAAATCTATTCTCTGTAATGTCGAATCTATTATTTCTATAGTGTCGAATCTTTTCTCTATGATGTCGAATCTTTTCTCTATGATGTCGAATCTCTCTATATCAAATTTTTACCGCCACGAAAACGAAAATAAAGCATTTTTTATGTCAGATCTTTCGGTTTTCGTTTCTTGCGCTTGTCTAGTAATATGTCTAGTAAATTCCACTTTTTTGTTTATGTCAGATGCTACAGCTATCGTTGTATGCTGTGAGTATGGGGAGATGCAGCTTCTCTCCACTTTCCCCCATTGTACATTCACAGAATTGATTGTATTCTGGGAGCTATTCACAAAATACAAGGCATTCTGTGAATGAGCAATTGAAGAGGTGATAGCTAAAGAGCAGGTATAAGAGCTGCAGCTACACACAGTGCGCTAGAAATACAACAACATCTGGCATTAATAGAATGGTGGATTTTACAACACTTAACAGCCAGCTACATCTTTACTACACAAGAGCAGAGGTACTGATTTTACAATGAATGGAAAATATCTGTGGCTAGTTCTTAAAACAAATTTGTGGTCAAAATGTATAATCATATATTCATTTCAACATTGTATTTCAATTATTTCAAGCTTACTATTATAGATCACAACAGTCTTGATGTTTGTAAATTTACTTTTTGGCGACCCTACACATTTACTTCCTTAAATTCTGTGACACATATTCACTATGCCCTTTAGGTGGACTCTGTGTCACACACTTCACAGCCTGCCTTCTGAACAACAGAGGTGCTCAGAGGAGGAGTTACAGGAGGCAAAGTCGGTACAGGAATTGCTGTGTACATGCAGCAATGTACTGTGGGATGTGTTGTTTTTAGAAATTGAAAGTAAACAGCAAAGGATAAGCTGTAGCATGCTTGTAATCCAGGAAGTTGTGGAATTTGATGGCCAGTAGACAGGCAGAACACACAACATGAAAACAAATTGTATCAAGTGGGCTTTTATTGGATTGTCGAAAATACCCATTGTTTGTATTGCTATTACAATTCTGATATGATAAAATACAATTCTATGTCTGACTATAGAGCTCCATTAAAAATACTGAAGATCTTGGAATACTCTCTGCAACCCTCCAAGAAAATAACACTAAAAGGTTGGAGTTCACATCTTCCATCCCCCAACCCAAGCCAGGGCACTGTTATAAAGGTAAGGCTACATACTCTTGTCAACTCAGAAGCCCCGCTCTATTAGGAAGGGTTCCAGCAGTACAGAGAGGTGACTGGAGATCATGACTGGGTAAGTATACATTCCAAAAGTAGACTAAGTTCAATAGGCAAAGTCACAGAGTCTCTTCAACAACATGATACACTGACCGCAGCCTACTTGCTTAGTACTTTAGTTTTCTATCCAGGCAGTGCCCTTGTCCACCAAACTCCATTTTGTCAGTAATGTGGTGAAACGAGAACCAGTCCTGGGACAAGGTCATGCAGTGCCCAGGGCTAAAATGGCAAACTCACAGTTTCTGCAATAATACCACCAGCATTGGTGTCAGTAGCAGCAAAAATAACTCCCAGCATTAGTGCCAGTTTATGCAATAATAACTCTTACATTTGTGGTTAGTCTTTTTTACTATTGGTAGCCTCTTAACCTTCTTCCTGCATTGATGGTCAGTGGCAGTGCTAAAAGTGTAAAACATCCCTCATCATTGGTGGTTAGTGGAAGAGTTTATTAACCCTACCATACAGAAGTGTGGCTTTCTCTATAGCAAAAAGTGAACCCCACTGCCACTACTGCAGTTGATCTCTGGGCTCTCTGGTGATGGCAATCACCTTATTCCACCTAACCCCCCCCCCCACCAATACTCACCTCTCCCCGTTGAAATGCTGCACCTAGGGTTTCTCCACCTTGTGCCCCACCCCATTTTTTCCTAATCCTGCTAGGAACCTATACTTGTGAGACAGGAAAGCTATTTCAAAAACACAGATTCCTTGCTGTCTCTGACATATGGAAAGTCCAACGTAAATATGAAAAAAAATACTGTACTGTAATTTCTTACCACCACCGTCCAGACTAAAGACCTGCCTAGGAATTCTGAATGTAACATGTGATATATTGGACTGTAGACTCCAAGTTACCTTTTCATGAGCTGCAAATGTTTTGGCTGCAGAAGATTTCAGGTAACTCAGATTAAGGCAAATTGCATTATATGTCTTATTTTGACACAGGAATGGTGTTAACTCATTCCTAGGTGCTTACTATGGTAAAAACTCCAAAACAGTCCTGAATGCAACCAATTGTTTTTTATTAGGTTTCCCTAACTTCTGTTATAAAAATGTATGATATAATGTGATGTATTTCAATTTTTCTAAAACCAAAAATAAGTACATTTATTTTCCAGATGGGAAAAATTAAGAAAAACATCAACAATTTTAATATGTATATAACTGTCTTTCATGCTGCTTTTGGAACAGCGTGTACTTAAGGGCTAATATGATCACTTGTAAACCGATTACTCCCATGAGAGCAGGTAAATAAATCAAGTACAGAGTTATTTGTTAATACTATAAGACAATATAACTGTCTTAGGATAATCCTCTTAATCACTTGAGGAAGGTAACAAATTTGAAAGCTTTGAAAACGGCTAACATTAAATTCTTGTGTACATACATACACCTGTCACTTCCCCAGTGTAATTAAAGGGAGAGGGGCAAAACAGAAGATATCATCATTTATTCACTCTTATTCACTTGTATTTTATTTAATATTCTTAACCCCTCGTAATCAAAACCAGACTTGTATTTTCAACCTGAGCTTTCCTTACATCTGGGATTTTGATTCTTGGAATGAGTCAGACCTTTGTAATACCCTACTGTCTATTAGGTAGTATTCTACCCCACCCTTTAATATGTGTTCATCTTTGCCTTGAACTACTATCATTACAATTTTAATAAATGGTTAAAAATATCATATAGTATTTTTATTAGTACACTGTTTTAATAAAAAACCTTGTTTTGATTTTGTATTATAGGCCAATAAATATGCAAATGCCTCCAGTCTGAAACTATAGCCATGCATTTCACTCCGAATCCCTTGCCTCGGCACTGCATGGGCTATATGCTCATTTTGCTTAGGGGAATACAAATAAGGTAAATTACTTACCTTAATTCTCTCACTCCTGGAACCTAGAACTTTTCTCTGTGAATCCAGGGATGTGGGTGGGCCCTCGGCGTCCAATGATGTCAGATGGTGTTAGAGAGCCTGCAACTGGTCAAGCGGTGAAGAGAGGGGTTTCAGTAGACCAGTCCTACAGCATAGAGGAAGCCTGTATCATTGAGAAATAAGGTAAGTAATTCACCTTATTCATTATCCCCTAGACAAAAGGAACATTTAACCCATGCAACGGTGGGGCAGTGAGGAAGGGGACACTGCATGGGTAAATTTTGGATCTTTAAAAGAGGATTACTTTTAATGTGTGTGTGTGTGTATTGTACTGTATATGTTTAGATATGCATCAATAAATAGAATTTTACTACACCACTTTGCAGCACAGTTGGTGATTTTTTTTAAAACGTCAAAATAGCAGCACTTTGGCCATGATAATAAGAAAATGATGACCAAAAAATTCCAATTTTCACACAAATTACAAGCAGAGGGATTCTAGGATGAAATATACCTCTCCAGATGAATCACAGAACAAGAGCCTATTGATTTTACAGTGGTGTAATTCTAAGTCTAGAATTCCTAACCATGGTTATCTAGGATATATATCAAAGCAAATCAATATGAATGTTTCCATGGCACATAGACATGTACAACAAAGTTTTCATTTTTTATTTTTTTGTTTGCTATTTTACTACAACTACTATTGCGGCATTTTCACAATTCCCTTTTTATGAATCCCACAAAAGCACCATAGGCTACTAAAGTTTTAGTAAAGTATGCACAGGCAAAACTTTTGTTCTTTTTTATTTTCGATAGAGTTTTGAAAGTTTAAAACTCAGTTTATTTTTTGCTGTCTTCTTCCAGTTGTGGAGACTTCCTGTCCCAAAGATGCAACAAGAAAGAAATCTTTTAAAAATGTGGTGACTTCCCCTTTCTAAACAGCTGTCAAAAGAATAGGTCTATGCATCTGAAGATATACCCTCACCAGTAACAACTGCAAAATTTAGAATGCCATTTCCTATCATATTCTGTCTCTGTGACAATGGTCACCGGGTCAAAAAGAATGTGTAAACTGACATAGCAGAAATATAGACTTCACCGTCAAAACTAAAAATGATGTTTTGACTTTATGCATGCACTTTATAATAAAGAAGAATTACTCTAAAATAGATTTTGTCCTTATAGATGAAATGACACAGAATATAGTCCTGTACTGGGTTCCCACAGCTCTTTGTGGTCCTGGCAGAAAGGTCTAGACCAGTGGTTCTCACCCTTCTAGGGCTGTGACCCCTTAATAAAATGTCTTAAGTTGTGGGGACCCCTAACAATAAAATTAATTTTGTAATGTGTGTTGTCAGCCCCCAAGGCAAGACAAGTAATTTGCACCCCTAACCCAGGACATTAAAACCCCTTATGGTACAGTTTAGGATGTACCTCTCTTTCTCTCTTTGTTCTCCTTTCCCCTTTATCTCTCTCTATCCTAATTTCTTGTTTTTTCCCCCAATCCCTCTCTCTAGTGTCTTTCTCTAGTGTCTACAGTCTCTCTGACCTCTAGTCTCTGCCCCCCACTCATGCCATGAACTGAATGGGTGGCTGTGGAGAGGCTGAGTGGGCAGCCATGAGCTCCAGGAACAGCCCAGCTGGGCTTCCACAGACTCCATGGACAGCCCTGCTGGGCAGCCATTAAAGGGCTGGGCGAGTGGTACAGGCTTCAGGAACAGCCCAGGATTTGGTGACCCCTGGTAAATCGTCATTTGACCCCCATGGGGGTCCCGACCCCCAGGTTGAGAACCCCTGGTCTAGACCAACCAGGCTTCATTTATCAACCACATACCTGCTGCATTGAAAGCTCCATATATACTGCAATGGAGAAGGAACTAGAGCAGTGATACCCAAACTTTTTCACTTGTGTACCCCTTGCCAGACCATTTCCATACATTTTGCCCTTCAATGGGGAGGGAGGTTGGAATAAAGGGTGGAGCAGAGGCAAAGTTAATAGCTCATTGAATTCTGGGTGTGAAATTATGCTTACAAGTAGGATGGGAGGGGATAGGTCCTGATCACTGTCCCCTTGTGTGTCCATGAATGGAGAGTAGGATGGTAGGTTACTGGACCCCTATAAAACCCTACAGGAAGCAATGCAGTGTGGCCTGATAGCTAGGAATGCTTTATGCTTGCCACTGAGAGAGACCTCAAAAAAATAAAGTAACCAACAAATCTAAAAACTAAGCACAGCTATTACAAGTGCTTCTAACCCAACAAAACAGGCTTGGGATACATAGGTGTCATTCCACTGCATTGTGTCTCAGCGAACGACCTGCCAGGCACTTCTTGAGGATGTTTTTCCACAACAGGTCACAGACTTTGGTGGTGGGGTTCTTTAACTGTTCACTCAGAGACCATTTGCTTGTGATTGTAAATACATCAGCAGCATCCCAGCACTTCTCAGCACCCCGTAGATGGCTGTAATGGTAAGTGTCTTGGAAGAAGTAGAAGGAGTGAGACACCAGTAGGGCTCTGCAGCTCTTCACAGCATTACCTCTGGATGCACAAGCACTCACATCTCAGACCTGCACTGTGCCTGCGCAAGGAAGGCTTTTACCCTGCTATTGAGGCTTCATCACTGCCTGAATGGAGGTCTACACTTTCTAGTTGTGCTTTTAAAGTCACATCTACGCCATTACAGACCCCAAAAATGCCATACTGCGTACCCCAGAACCAAGGTTGGAAACCACTGAACTAGAGTATATATATACACACAGGCCAAGAGCAGCCATTCTTGCATGCTATGGCTGACAAAAGCTGAAATCTGATCTGTTATTATGGACAAGCGTATATAATTATTGTTCCAACTATCCAAAGAAGCCCAGAAATGTGCAGTACATTTTTCTTGCATATTTTAGTGCTAAGGTGCTAAAAACAACATGACCCAGTTAACAATTATCTGAGCTGAATTCTACTATGTAACACAAATAGGTATAGCACATTTCATTTAAATAAAATATCCATATATACCAATATTCATATTACTGAAAATTAAACATTGGCTAAACGGCCAATAAGTTGTCAGCCATTCCACACAGTAATAGACTCCAGACCTCTCATGTCTACCATTTTTTTTCCCTATAACAGATGTTGGTGAGCAGTCACTACAATTGTTTTATTTGGTCAGTGTTGCAGCTTGCTTTGTCATAGCAGAATGACAAGTTAAAAGTTATCTAAATCCAAGAACACAAAATAATAAAATTTCAGTTCATCAGTTTTTATGGAAAAAAGATTTGGGAGCAACTGCGCTAATAAACTAAAAGATAAACAAATCAATGGTCGTACACAACGCTCATGTATAATCGAGTGAAGCTGCACCTTACTGTGAGTATCTGAACAGTGGAAACATAGGAAAAAAACAAGATGCGCTAAAATTTAAGAAATAAATAAATATACACAAAACTCATGTCACAAATGATTGTCCATGAATGATGCAAAACATGAAAGCAGGAAAACAGTGATCAAAGTCTTTGAAAGAACAACGTAGATCCAGTTCATCAGTGCAATAAAATATTTGGTCATAAGCTGTAGTGACAATCCAATAGAAAGAGATCCTCCACCATAAGATTATTGCATCCGCTTACCAGATTTCCAGCGGTCCCTTAATCAAAAGAGGACCCCAGAAAACATGTAGGTTAACGCTGTGGGAGTTGAAATACAGATGGGCCGAGCTTGATGTCAATCCCTGTCTCAAACCAGTGGATGGAAAACTGGGTTACCGAGTATCATGGAAAACACATAAGGGGCCACAATAGTGTAATACCGTAGATAAAATGTATTTAAAAAAGACAAAAACACACTTACATGGTAGCAGTGTTCAAAGGCATGTCAATTTGGAGCTCCGGCCGGAAGCAAACCAAAACAACCCGTCCAATAGGTAAGGAAATGGGATTATGTCAACAATGGCTTTCTTCTTGCTACTCTTTTATAAAGGTAAGATTTGTGGAGTGCACAACTAATAGTTGTCCTGTGGACAGATTCTGCCACTTGAGCTGTGGATCTCTGCAGCTCCTCCAGAGTTACCATGGGCCTCTTGGCTGCTTCTCTGATTAATGCTCTCCTGTCAGTTTAGGTGGACGACCATATCTTGGTAGGTTTGCAGTTGTGCCATACGCTTTCCATTTTCGGATGATGGATTAAACAGTGCTTCATGAGATGTTCAAAGCATGGGATATTTTTTTAAAACCTAACCCTGCTTTAAACTTCTCCACAACTTTATCCCTGACCTGTCTGTGTGTTCCTTGGCCTTCATGATGCTGTTTGTTCACTAAGGTTCTCTAACAGACCTCTGAGCGCTTCACAGAACAGCTGTATTATATGTATATTAAATTACACACAGGTGGACTGTATTTACTAATTAGGTAAGTGAATTCTGAAGGCAATTTCCACTAGATTTCAGTTAGGGGTATCAGAGTAAATGGGGGCTGAATACAAATGCACTCCACACCTTTCAGATATTTATTTGTAAAAAAAAATGAAAACCATTCATCATTTTCCTCCCACTTCACAACTATTTGCCACTTTGTGTTGATCTATCACATAAAATCCCAATCAAATAAATTTACATTTGTGATTTTAACATGACAAAATTTGGAAAATTTCAAGGGGTATGAATAATTTTTCAAGGAACTGTACTGGTCATCCTACTGGGTTCTCTTTATTTTGCCCTTCTGGTTTGTTATTTACCATGACCATATTCTATCTAATTTAGTCAATTATATTGTACCCTTTTCCCTTTTACAATTATGTGTACATTATCTGTCTCATATACAGTGTCCCTATATTAAGTTTGAATAAAAAGTTATTGAAAAACAGAAAATATTAAAGGTGAACGCCAGCCATGGGGACAAAGACACCAATAAAAAGCTTACAGAGATTTTAGCTTTCCCCCAATTTTCGAACAATATTTTTTATTGCTGTTCCAGTTGGAGATTGTCCCTCGTTTAATGCCCCAGAGATGACATTGATATTATGAGAAGTGAGAGGAAATCTACTCAATAGGGACAGAGACAAAAGTAAAAACCTAACAGAAGTTCTAACTTTTCCCACTCTATCTAATGATAAAAAAAGGTTTGGCTGGAGTTACACTTCAAAGAAGGTTACGAACAACGAAGTTAATGATTCTCCTTTACGCATTTATTGGGAAGACCTAGTTGCGTACATATCCCCTCTGTCCCCCCAATAGCAGAGCTCCTGTAATCCTCATCTCTCGAAAAAGACAGCTGACCTTTAGACAGGAATAGCTTGGTTTAAGCCTAAAGAAAACTTTGAATCCCAAATGTTAAGGTTGAAGTTGCTCTTTCCACTTGGTCTGTGTCTGCACCTATGCAGCACAATGTAATCTATGTAGAGATTTTCTAGGAAAAACAAAGGTGTCTCGTGGGGCCCGTGTTTGTACAATGAAACAACACATCCCTCCCCTTCTTGTGGGGATCCTGAAAGAAATCAATACATCCCTAAACCTCTCAGCCCTTCTTCCACATCCTAATTAGTAATGGAGTTCCTAAGATGGCAGGAGTGCGGCTTTTGCTTGTCTCTTTACAATTCAGTGATCTGATTAAACTGATGCTGAAGTGCCTTATTGCCATGGCAATCACGTGCCACTTCAATACTTATGATATGTCTGAAGCTAGAGATCTTGTATAAACGTTCCTGCACATTTGGATCAATAAAGTTACGCATTTTGAATGTATGTATGAGGATTCGAATAATCAAAAAGACTGCAGTTCAATAAAACGGAGCACTTCCTGTAAAATGTAATCATATTTTTCACATTCTTTGCCCTTCCCTCTCATATGTGAGCTGATTCAGTTAGCTTTTTTTAAGCACCAGCATACAAAGGTTCCATTACTCTAAGAAAAATGGTTCCAGCAAATGTAAATGTCACAGATTGTCAAATGCTACTGATAATTTAAAATAATGATGATGATGATGATTATGCTCTAAATGTATGAGGTCAATGTTAAAATGTAAATTTTCTTACATAACCAGGCATAGGAATAGAAAATGAGTTAAGCCATAACAATGCAGGAGTTTAGGTTTAAAAAAATACTCCATAACCCATTAGGGGTAGTCTGGTCTAGGCCAACAAGGTCTGACCAATTCTATAATACAAGTCTTAAGCCCTGTACACACGGCCCAGAATCTCGTCAGGAAAAAAAACATTGTTTTTCCTGACGAGATTCTTGGCAAGAATTTCTTGCCGGCCGAGTGTACAGACACTCCATTCAAAAGAATCACCATTCTTTTGAATGGCACGAACACGGTGACATCATCGACTACGACGAGCATGCGCTCGTCACATTCAATGCCATTGCCGCCATCTTGCTACACCCTACCTATGCCTAGAAAGCTACCGCGCATGTGTCAAAGTCATTTCGAGCATGCACAGGTTTCCAGGGCGGCAGGTAAGTATACAGACGCTCGGGTTCCTTGGCAGGAAAATACTGCCAAGAATCAAGATGAGAAAATAGAGAACAGGTCCTCTATTTTTCTCATCGAGATTCTGGGCAGTTTTCTTGATGAGAAACCTGAAAGCCTCGTACACACGCTCGGTTTACTTGGCAAGAAAGCTCTGCCAGCAGTTTTCTTGCTGGTTCTTGTCGAGAAAACTGAGCGTGTGTACGAGGCTTTACAGTTTTGTATTACTTCAAATATTGAATTATATATGCAATAATTTTGTAATGTTCCTACTTAACCAATAAAAATGTATTGATAAAAAAAAAAAAAATAGTCCATAAGCTTTCATAACACTCTGCCATAGAGTGTAGAACACTAAGGGGTTGATTTAACAAAACTGGAGAGTGCAAAATCTAGCTCAGCTCTGAAAAGAAACCAATCAGCTTCCAGGATATTTGTCAAAGCGTAATTGAACAAACTGAAGTTAGAAGCTAAATGGCTACTATACAGATCTGCATCATAATTTGCACTCTCCAGTTTTAGTAAATCGACCTCTAACTGTTGAAAAAACACATAAGTCATAAGAGGCTATGCATAAATATGTCCGTTGGAAGTACTGTTCTTATTGTCCACAGAAACCAGATAGCATTTCTCTTTACTGCAAAGGAAACAGAAAATAAAATGTGGTTCCTATAGGCAACAAGAACTTCTTCCAGATGTTTCCACATTGCCATTGTTAGATGTAACCTGTAAAGCCCCATTCACACGATCGGAATTTCCGATGGAAAAAGTCTGACTGACTTTTTCCATCGGAAATTCCGACCGTGTGTATGTCCCATCGGACTTTTTTCCAAGGAATTCCATTGAAGTTTAGATAGAGAACATGTTCTCTTTTACTCCGATGGCATTCCATCAGAATTCTGATGTTAGTTTGGCCGGGCAAAAGCCTGATCGTGTGTACGGGGCATATGCATGTGGTCTGTGTTAATATCAATGGCTAATCACCTCAACACACACAATTGCGACGAAAAAATGTACAAAAAAAAAAAATTATGTCACAAATTTCAAAACAAAATGTTACATTTTCCAAATGCTTTTGACAAAACCCTTTTTCTGTATATCAAAAGGGCATGAATGGGCTTTTCCCTGTCAGCTATTTCTTAGAAAATTAGAGCAAGAAGCCAAATTTTTCTTCTGACATTTTGAAGAGAACTAAAATACAAAGGCCTAGATTCACAAAGCGATTACGCCTGTGTAAATGTTGTTAGACTGGAGTAATTTCGACTTACGGGCGTTTTTACGCTAGTCGAAATCCTCAAACCATGAAAAGACACCTGCGGGCTTCATTTCGACTGTATTACGTGTTAGTACGCCTTCAGATCTACGCTGCAAGAAAATTGCGGCCACTGGGCGGACTTCCTGTTGTTTTTCGCCGTCAGGGTATGCTAATGAGCTTTTGCCTGCAATCCACAAAATTTCGCACTTTCAACGCAATCTCTTACGGCACCTTTAGTCATCTTTTTTTTCCGTTTCACTATACCAGCTTTTTGCTGGTCTAATATTAGACAGCCCATGTTAAGTATGGCCGTCGTTCCCGCGTCGAATTTCAACGTTTTCCGATGTCTTTTATTATTTTTAACGTAAGTCGTCCGGGAATAGGAATGTTCGTAAACGCCGCTACTCAAACAACGAATGACGTCACGACGTGATTTCGCGCAATGCACGGCGGGAAATTCCTGAACAGAGCATGCGCAGTTCGATCGTCGCGGGGACGCGCTTAATTTAAATGCTTCACGCCCCCTAATCACGTATTTCGATTGCGCGGCGGAAAAAAACTACGACACAATAGCGTACGCGCAAAAAAACTACCTGAATTCGGTGTAGAGTCTGGTGAAATACGGCAGCGTACCGTATTTCGATTACGCAGCGGAATATTACGTCTTTGTGAATCTGCCCCAAAGGCCGTAAACTGAATTATGGCCTTTTTACAACATGGTAACAAAATTGGTGGGTTTGCTGAACATAAATACAAAACCCTATTGCAATCTCTTGTCTTCCAGAGTAGAGTCAACCATCTGAAAAAAATACCTAACAGCTACTTATTTTACCTCTAAATTACTGTTATTACTATTTAAAAAAAATGGCTATTATTATGTTTAGGCTGCTATTTGTTTGTAGTTGCTATTGATTTTCTTAATTATTTTTTGTTGTTATGCTGATGGTGATTTTACTAATAGAAGCAGAAGTTTTATGCTGTGTACACACAATCGGGTTTCTCGGCGGTGAAAACACCACCGAGAAACCCGACGGGAAAACCGAGGACTGGCCTGGTCCCTTTTTCCCTTATACACATGGCTGGTTTTCCCGACATGTTTTCTCTTGGTAGAGAAAACCTGCCGTGTGCAGGCTCCACCACAGTGTTTCCCTATGGGAAAACTGCAGAGGAAAAAAACACTGCGATTCGCAAAAAGAAAAATTAAAACATGTTCTAAATTTTTTCGTCGTTATTCTCTGCGGTTTTCTCGTCGGGAAAACTGCTGGAGAGCCTACACACGGTTTGTTTTCTCGTCCAAGAGAAAACATGACAGTTTTCCCGACAAGAAAACTGAACGTGTGTACGCGGCTTAAGTATTTTATTATACAGTGCTAATATAATTACACAATACTTTATTATTATTCAAATTTGTTAGGCATGTTACATTTTTAAACTGATAGGGTGTTTGGCAATCAAGCAGAGCTGTATCCTGGCCTAGGCCAACAAGGCCCAGGCCTAGGGCAGCACTTTGCAGGGGGGAAGCACGAAAAGAGTCCCCGCCGGCTTGCGCTACACTGTTAGAAAAACTAGTCTAGCGCCCCCATAAACCGGCTGCCCTGCTTCCGGTATGCGGGCGGCCGGAATTCCGCGACTGTGGGGGGGGGGGGGGTTCCAATTTTGACTGTTTTATCATCCTGGACCACAAACCTTCCTCACTGTGCTATGTTTCTGCTGCACCATCTACTTAAAGTAGAACTATAGGCAACACTTTTTTTTTCATTTTGGGTAGAGTAAGGGAGGGTTATAACCCCTGTCAGTTAATTTTTTACCATCCCTATCCCATTGCGAAGATTTCACTTCCTGCTCTATGGGCAACCAGTAAGTAAGAGGAAATCTAAGTAAATTAAGGGAATCCATTGCCCCCCCCCCCCAAGCCCTCAGAACTAGTGCCCTCACTTGAAAATTTCAGGGCGGGTCTTAAACAACGCATGGTGTGGCCGTGACAGAAAGGGGTGGGTCATATTTAAATTAGGGGGTGCACGAGTTTAGTCAGGCCTAGGGCAGCACAAAACCTAAATACACTCCTGCAAACAAGGATGTAAATCTTGGAAACAAGGATATAGTCTGTCATGAATCCATGTCATAAAGCTATTTTCAATCATTTTAAATCTGCATCCTTCATTAAAATAATATCTTCTTATCCTGACATGCATGTCATTGTTTAGGCACTTTCTGCCTGTAGGGTGACACTTTTTTGTCACTGTCTCTCAGCTGTCTTTGAGTGTTGTTTCCCTTTTGCATGGATTTCCAGTGTAGACTACATTTGGACATTTCAACAGACATTACCCAGGCATGTTCCACTGTTGTCAGCATCAGGAAACCCACCCTAAGAAATGCCATGGAGCCTTCACTTAATGTACATGCATGTAGACAGTAAGGGAAAGTAAAAAAAAAAAAATTAAAGGATCTCTGAATTGCAAAAAATGAAAAAAGTTACAAGCAAGAATTGTTATTCAGTTTAGGTTTACAGCTACTTTAAACACATATATGTAAGAAAGTTCATGGCATTGGTTTTAGCTGGCCTACAAAATATTTCATTAAAAAAAAAAGCCCTTCCTCAGAACTTTCATTGATAATCATCATTAATAGCCAAACAGATGGCAGTTACGGTAATTTCAGGCATTTTTTTTGGAAAACCCCAAAGGCACAACACGTTAGCACTACTCCAGCTTGGCTAAATTTCAATTTAGACAAACTACTCTATGTATGGTCTTTTTTGTAATAAAGACTATTGACTGTTTTAAAGTCCAGTTCAGATTTTGAAACTAGATAACTTTGGCTTTGAAAGACCACAAAATCCCTCTATTTACAGGCATTGCCCACAGATTGGAAATTTGTGTCTATTTATAATTACCGTACCACAAGGATACAGTTGATAAATAAAACAACACTCAGATATTTGCCTCCAAGCCTGTTTTGCCTTGTAAGAAGTTAATGGACGTGAACTAGTAGTGCTTTAAAATACATACTTATTTTACTTTAGTATCTAAAATATATGCCAGTGTTCATTTTGATGAGCTATGTGATAACACAGGTAATGGTGCATCACCTTTTACTCCAGCAAAATGCTACTAGCCGCTTAATTACTGCATCACTCACCTCCTTTTCATATCGACTGGCTAAAAATAGGATTTACTGCATAGTGGGGACAGTCTCAGGATGCAAGCTAAAGGTGAACATTAAACAGCAAAATTCTGTCTATGATTTTCTTCGTATTTTAGCTTTTTTACGTTCATAATCATAAGTGACAAAAACTTGTAATTTTAATCCATGATTCATAAGCCTTAGGGATCTCTTTCATAAATGTTCATAAAGGTAATCCTCTTCCCTCAGTAGTGGAAAGGTAACCTAGCAATTCAATAAAGGAGCTCAAATCATTAGAGTGATCTTAGCAGACCCCTAACAGTGCCCACATGTTTTAATCTGATTGTTTGATAATTTAATCGGTTTGTTAATTAGATTTTAGCTACAGAAAATTGAACCAATTTAAAAAAAAAACTGGAGTGAAGATTTACTTTAATTATCCAATTATGGGGAAAGCAAATTCCTGTTCATTTTTGATTTAACAGTTCAACCAATAGAAACACATCAGGCAGTAACAACGTACAGCAAACAGTTCAGCATTTGACTGGAAATAGTATTAATGTATATTCTTTTATGTTATCCACACGTGATTGTGTATTCATACTCAATACAGCTAAAATGTATTGAGTAAAGATTCCTTACTCTATTTTTAAATCAATTTAGCACATTGGTGTAGTGAGTAGCACTCTCGCCTAGCAGTAAAAAGGGTTGCTGGTTCGAATCCCAACCATGACACTACCTGCCTGGAGTTTGCATGTTCTCCCTGTGCCTGCGTGGGTTTCCTCCGGTTTCCTCCCACACTCCAAAGACATGCTGGTAGGTTAATTAGCTTATGCCTAAAATTGGCCCTAGTGTATGAATGTGAGTTAAGGATCTTAGTAGGGGTCAAGTCCTGGGGAAAAAAGTGTGGGAACTCCGACCCAAGATCCACTCCCCCACCAAAAAAAAATATATATATATACGCTCATATGCATAATTAACTAAATCGCAAGTTCTTTCTAAATCCTAGGTTAACTTGCGGCAGACCTTCGTAATGTCTCCTGGGAACAATGACAAAAGCTCCCAGGAGACAGTGCGGCATCGAGGAAGTGACGGAATACCCACACACGACCATATACAGGAAGTGGCCAGTAACATAAAGGATTACTAAGGTTCGCCTGCCCCTGACAGTGAATCGAGCTGGGCATCCCGCTTAGTGAAGGATTGGTTCGGCTGCTCTAGTCCTGCAAAGGGAACTGAGTTCCTGCTGTGAAAAAAGTAAAGGAACTCCGTTCCCACAGGACTTGAGCCCTGGACCCTAGGTTGTAAGCTCCTTGAGGGTAAGGAATGATGTGAACGTACATTGTATATGAAAAGCGTAAATCGACAGTGCTATATAAGTACCTAAATAATAATAATTGTGTTGTTTTTGTATACTGTGTTTTTTATTCTAATAGTTTTTTTTCCTCCCTCCTTCACCACCCTAAACTAACTACAAAAGAAAAAAAGAAAAAAGCGCCACTAATTGTAGAAGTTTAATATCAGTTTAATTAAGCCCCCCTAATGGGCTACTCACAGGATGATGATTATAAAAATTTTCATTAATAATGGTGGGCACTGGGTGGTTTGTCTGTCCATATCCGGAGTGCTAACAGTGGGGTGAGTCCTGCTGTAGCTGGAAGCCGGGCCGAGGCTGAAAGGAAACCAGAGGGACACTGGAGAGACTCCGGTATCCAGGTGGAGCGTGGCATGGAGCACAGCGTGGCACGAGCGGCTCAAAGGGTACAGACGTCACAGGTTCCAGGATGCTTTGAGACAAATTTCAGAGCGTGTGCCCTGCTACGTTAGGGCATGGTAATACTGGGATTTTCACTTATGCTGTAGTCACTCCACTCATCTGTAGTTAGCTTAGTACAAAGAAGTGGGAATAGGCACAAAGGCATGGGTACACACAGTGTGTTAAAGTCCAAACTAGTCAAGGTAAAGTCCATACACTCTTGTCAGCTTTGGTTCAAGAGCATAGCGTACTCTGTACATATAGAAGACAAAAACAAAAAGTACAACTAAGTGTAATAGATTAATATTAGTTTAATCTAGCCCCCATAGACATTCGCACTCCTTTTTCAAGCTTTTAAGAGCAGCTTTGAGTTTTAATTACAAAAGGGGTAGTGACAGACTAAACATAATTTTAGCTTGTGATTATATCGTTACATAGTTACATAATTACACAGTTAGGTTGAAAAAAAGACACAAGTCCATCTAGTTCAACTATAAAAAAATAAAAATAAATATTGTACAATCCCATACCCAAGTCTATACCCACAGTTTATCCAGAGGAAGGCAAAAAAAAAAAAAAAAAACAGCAAAGCATGATCCAATTTGCTACGACAGAGGAAAATAATCCTTCCTAATCCCCTGAGAGGCAATCGTATTTTCCCTGGATCAACTTTACCTATAAATGTTACCACTCAGTTATATTATGTACATTTAGGAAAGTATTCAGGCCTTTCTTAAAGCAATCTACTGGCCCAAACCACCTCTGGAGGGAGTCTGTTCCACATTTTCACAGCTCTTACTGTGAATAAACCTTTCTGTATTTGGAGATGAAATCTCGTTTCCTCTAGACGTAAAGAGTACCCCCGTGTCCTCTGTGTTGATCTTAAAGTGAATAACTCAACACCAAATTTACTATATGGACCCCTTATATATTTGAACATGTTGATCAGACCCCCCTTATTCTCCTCTTCTCAAGAGAATAAATTCAGTTCCTCTAATCTTTCCTCATAGCTGAGCTCCTCCATGCCTCTTATGAGTTTGGTTGCCCATATCTGCACTTTCTGATAATGCGTGTCAGAAAAATGCCAGAAGTGAATCACTGAGACCCGACAAGAATAGAAAATTGTTCTTTGTTATTCTACTATTCTATTCTTTACTATTTTACATATATAAATATCTTTATAGAAGTACACTACAAAATAAATACACTTAGAATGAACAGGCTGCATATTATCTGACTGTAAAAAAGCACACTGCTGCCCTCTGTCTGACTAACTTCTCTCTGCAGACTGCAAGTTGAAGTACGCTCCCATATCAGCCATAGAATCAAACCACAATTTACCTTTTTGTTAAAGCGGAGGTTCACCCAAAAATCCACTTTCTGACATTAGATCCAGCATACTGCTAACATCTGCAGTATGCTGTTTTTTTTTTTTTTTTTGTACTTATAGTTTTATGAGCCGTTGTTATCCGGCTTCGAGCGGGGAATCCTGCGGGGAATGGGCGTTCCTAAGCCAAGAGGAGTTGATTGACGGGCTGCTAAGGCGTGTCTACCCTTCCAAAAATACCCACGTGGAAGCAGCCCGTCAATCAACTCCTCTTGGCTTAGGAACGCCCATTCCCCGCCGGATTCCCCGCTCGGAGCCGGATAACAACGGCTCATAAAACGATAAGTACAAAAAAAAAACAAAAAAAAACAGCATACTGCAGATGTTAGCAGTATGCTGGATCTAATGTCAGAAAGTTGATTTTTGGGTGAACCTCCGCTTTAAAGTATTGATTGAGTATTGAAAATGAAAGCTATCTTTTTTAGACGCCTATCTTCTCTTGTGGAGAACTGTGTAAATAATCTAAAACTGGTTATGGGGAGGTGACGGACTCATCCATAATTTATTTATATGCACCTTCTTTACATGCCCCTTTAAATCATGTACTTATTAGAGCTGAATTACTTTCTGAAGCTCATATCAAATCAAATATGCTTTCAGATGCTTCAACTCTTTATGAAAATACACTCACTGACAGACTACCAGTCATGATTGAGCACTGGTCATATTTATTCTTTCCTCTAATTGCTCATTTGCAACAATAGACAGTCTGATCTTTATGTTCTGCCTCCCTGCTAACCCTGCTGCCCTAGGCTCTGGCCTTCAAGTTCTTTATGGTAAATATTTCCCAAGGAGTATATTATTTTGAAAGATGATGGTTGATTAACAGATATATCATGATCACTATCCTTAGTGCTCCAAAATATTTACTACAATCCACAGTCTATCAGGATAGACACCAAAATTTCACAGGACCATGCTATCTCCTGCTTATTTTCTCAGACACGGACAAATTCAGTGACTCACACAAATTAAATGTGATGAAAAGAATAAAAAGCTGCATGGAACTGCTGTGCTACCCCTGGGAAACACATCACATCTTACATCTTTCTGGTAAATCAGCACCTTAGATTTAAACATCAAGATCAAAACCTTTTTCTTTTGCTCGTGAGATTCCACTGGCTAGAGAAGGGTTTGTGAGAGAGAAGAGATTGAAAGAGAAGACACAAAAGCCCTTTCAATAAAATGTCTGTGAAACACGAGATTGCATCCGCTGATAGCGGCGTGCTCGTCCTAATCGGCCTGTTATTGAAACAAGGAGAAAATGTATTAGTAATGATAGGATGCTCTGTTGCTAAATATTCCATGTGTGCCGTCTACATTTTTCAGCATCCAGTCTGTTGAGCCCTATCCCTAAGCATGAGTTTGGCACAATGGATATCTCTTGGAAGCCTCCATTGCTGCTCAGCAACTGATGTTAGGTTGTTTCTCCATGAGGTGAGTTCAATACCAGTACTAATATAGAACTGGGAAGTCAATCTTATGTTGAGCCTTGATAAAGGAGGCGTGGTCCTGCCCATGAAACACATTGGCTATGTTTATGTTACTTTTTTTATCAACAACTACAATTATCTTTTACTCTTTTACCATTTTTGGTTTGGTGCTCCTTTATGTAAATCTATAGTTTGAGTTACTGTTGGGTACCCATCAAGGGAAAACTTCGTATGTGTGGCCTGCCTTGCCAAAGTAATTGAGATTCATTGAAGTTTTCCTTATTTTTGACTACACTTGCAAGTCTAAACAATTCCCAGCACCTCTGTCTGACCTTTTCCATCGGAAATTCCGCTTGTGTGTATGCCCAATTGGAGTAATTTCATTGGAAACTCAGATGAATTCCATCAGAGTTTAGATAGAGAGCATGTTCTATTTCACTCCGATGGAATTCTGTAGGAATTCAGATGAAATTTTGTCGGACAAAGGTCCGATCGTGTGTACAGGGCTTTTGAGTATGCTGTTCTGTGGCACAAGGGATAGGCATGACAGGCAGTTGCCTTTGTTGAAGTACTACTTGACAGTCACCAGTCACAGTGAAAGACACTTTTAATTTCCCTGAAATATTGGAAAAATGCATTGAAGCCAACTGCAAAGAAAAAATGTAAGTGATTGTAAAAGCTGATGTTTTTTTTACCTTCAAGCATTCTATGCACGAAGGTAAAACAACCTTATGTTTGCCGCATCCTCCCCAGCCCCCTTCTAATACTAAGTCCCACCTCGATCCAGGATTGTACACGAAAGCAGCAGTTCTCCTGGCCTCTCCATCCTCATTGGCTGAGACACATGACAGACGCTGCATAATCACAGCCAGTGAATAGAAAATGGGGGTGGGGCCAAACCCTGTTCTGTGTGTTCTGTATGGACACACATAGGGTGCTTGGGAGTGAGCACACATGAGTGCCCCATAGCAAAAAAAATACTATGGGGCACTTCACAAGGGGGAGGGGCAAGGAGTACCGGTAGCGAACCCAAGAAGAGGAGGATTGGGGCTACTCTGTGCAAAGCCACAGCACAGAGCAGCAGGTAACATGTTTATTATTTTAAAAGAAAAACAAAAAAACTTGAGCTTTTAATAACACTTTAAGGTGTTTTTTTTGTTGTTTTTAAAAGTACAGGGGCTTGACTTATCTCCTGAGATTTATGGGAACTCAATTGTTCTGGATGTGTTCTGGTGCCAACAAAATGGCCCCTTATTAGCCTCATTATTTTAATTTTTACAAAAATAAAAAAAAAGACAGCAAACAAGGGGGAAAAACACATTTAAAGAAACAGCACACAAAAAAAACAAAAAAAATAATATTTTCTTTCCCAAGCAAATTTCTCCTACGCAGCTCTTTAAGTGAAATTAAGGCCAGCCATACATGGATTAAAATTCGGCCAGTTCAGCAGGGACTGTTCATATTTTAATGCATGTATAGGCAGGCTAGATGTACAAAAAATCTATCCATCAACTGACTTCTGTACAACTAGCCTGTCGGAAATATGCAGTTCGATCTGTACTGCCGGCTATAGCTAACAGCGTTGATCAGTTTGTTCTGTTGTTGGGGAATTCACCCCGTTATCTGAACAAAACAGCTCAGCAGGAGTGATTCCTCCATCCACCTCAAATATGCGGATGGGTGAATTGTGTCATTTGTTTTTATTCAACACACTGGTTGAATGAAAACATAAATAAAAAATCATCTACGGGCTGCCTAAGATGGCAACATTTTGCAGCAAAATCAATTTAGCTCAAATCAGTTTGCGCTTCCCTATTAATCAGACCCTCATGACTCGTCTAATCATGAGTTCAAAGTACAACGAATGTATGCAAAATGCAACAAGCTTCTTTAGCAAATAAGCTTTACATTTACTGAATTAACAATAGTTAAAGGGGTTGTAAAGGTTCGTTTTTTTTTCTAAATAGGTTCCTTTAAGCTAGTGCATTGGTTGGTTGGTTCACTAACCTTTTCCTTCGATTTCCCTTCTAAATTTGTTTTCCTTTTTCTGAATTTCTCACTTCCTGTTTCTCCTCAGTAAGCTTGCCCCCATCATCCGAGACGTTCTTGCTGGGGGTTAGTCAGCCAGAACCGCTTACTGAGGAGGAACAGATTTAGAAGGGAAAATCGAATGAAAAGGTAAGTGAACCAACAATGCACTAGCTTAAAGGAACCTATTTAGAAAATAAAAAACAAACCTTTACAACCCCTTTAAAGCGGATCTCCACCCTAAAGTGAAGATCCGCTGATCGGAACCCTCCCCCCCTCCGGTGTCACATTTGACACCTTTCAGGGGGGAGGGGGGTGCAGATACCTGTCTAAAGACAGGTATCCGCACCCACTTCCGGCCCGCAGTCTCGGGCAAAAGACGGGCTTTTCCCGTTGTGTGCTGGGAACTCTCAGCTCCCAGCACACAGCGGGAGCCAATCGTGGGCGCAGCGCGACTCGCGCATGCGCCGTAGGGAACCGGGCAGTGAAGCCGGAGCGCTTCACTTCCTGGTTCCCTCGCCGTGGATGGAGGGGGGAGCAGCAGGGTGATGAGCGATCGCTCATCCTCTGCTGCGGACGCCGCTGGACTCCAGGACAGGTAAGTGTCCTAATATTAAAAGTCAGCAGCTGCAGTATTTGTTGCTGCTGGCTTTTAATATTTATTTAAGGTGAACCATCCGCTTTAAAGTGGAGTTCCACCCATTTTTTTATGTTTGTCTGTGCTGCATGCCCTAATCTCATAGTGTTCAGAATGGACAATTTTTATTTATTTTGTTGCTTGTGAATACCTTTATTTTGTAGTCCTTCATTACTTCCTCCTCCTTATTAGCCTAGGCTATTAAAGTCACATGGCTATTTGCAAGGGTTTCTGGGATAGGCATCATGTTTCCCAGTAGTCCTTGCAAACCTGACTGAAACCTATTACATTGCTTGTGCAGCACTGAGCATGTGCGAGATATGCAAAGCTCAAATCCAGGAAGTCATACAGTCTGGCTTCATGATGCCCACACTTAAGATGGCCACGGTCTATTTCTAGATTATAAACTATCTAAATTTTGTAACAACCTAACAAAACGGACCTTAGTTTACAGACTAACTTTACTAGAATACATTAAGCTTGTGTATTACAGGGGTATTTATATTTAAAAAAAAGTTAAATTGTGGGTGGAACTCCCCTTTAAGGATGAAAGCCAACTAGCTGCTAAAGATTAGTACATAGTTACTGCCCATCACACTGTTTTAGCTTAATGCCTTTAAGATGCTCTAGGCTCCTTGTGAATGAGCAGGGGCGGACTGGGGCGGGTGGAGGAGTGGAAATGTCCCCCCGGGCCGCTTTGATTCCCTGTAAAAGGGCTGCTATGTGGCCAGCTCAGAACTGCGCATGTGTAGTTTCCGGACCCGGCCGAGTGCTACTGCGGGGGTTTACAGGGCTGGATCGTGAATTTGCGGCCGAATTGCAGTGAAAGATCACACTAATCCGGCCATCCCATGCTGCAGATGCGCTGTGTCCTGTGACAGGGATGATAGCTGCACCTGTTACAGAGCTCAGTGTGTTCCGTCTTGCAGAGTACACAGTACAGCCCTCTTCTAGTCTACACCAATGGGAGAATGATCAGCTCTGCCTCCTCCCGCCCCTCTCTTCCTGTGCCAGCCCAGTGAGCCCACACTTGTTGCAGCTCGTGTGCTGTGAAGGAGATATGCGGGCGGGAAACTTTGAAGTCGGCAGCCACAATAACATGAAGAAGACGCTGAGTAAAGCCAGTGAGCCTCCTACTGGGACTGTGGCTGTGCATTGTGCAAGTGAGTGAGCTCAGCTGTGACCAGACTCTCCCCTCCTCCCAACTCCGTTTATCCCTCAGCCTTATCATTTAACCTCTTGCCTGACATGCACTTCACTTCCTTCCTGTCCATGACAATTTTCAACTTTCAGTTCTGTCACACTAAGCCCAGGTTCACATAGGAGCGATTTGGCATGCAATTTGACATGTCAAAGCGCATGCCAAAACGATGGCACCGATAGCAACGCTACATCGATTCCATTTGCGATGTTGCACTGATTCCCAAATGTAGTTTCTGTACTACTTTTGGCAACTTCAGGGTGCGATTTCAATAGACATCTGTACAGGAACCCGCACAGATGTCTCTGAAATCGCACCCCAAAGTCGGGACTGACATGCGAGTATGAAATCATTCAATTGTTCAGCTGAACTCGCTCGATTTCATTCCCAATGTCAGTGTGAACCTGGACTCTGAATGACAATTGCACCGTCAAGCAGCACTGTACCATATTACATTGTTCTTTTTTTCACACAAATGGAGTTTTCATTTTGGTGGTATTTATTAACAATTGGGTTTTTTTTTTTTTTTTTGCTAAAACATGAAAAAATACAGTGTTTTTTGTAAATACCTTGCCTTGAAAAAGTATTCATACCCCTTGAAATTTCCCACATTTTGTCATGTTACAACCAAAAACTAAGGTGTATTTTATTTGATAGACCAACACAGAGTGGCACATAATTGTCAAGTGGAAGGAAAATGATAAATGGTTTTCATTTTTTTTTTTTTTTTACAAATAAATATGTGAAAAGTGTGGCATGTTTGTATTCAGCCCCCTTTCCTTTGATTCCCCTAACTAAAATCTAGTGGAGCCAATTGCCTTCAGAAGTCACCTAGTTGGTAAATAGAGTCCACCTGTGTGTAATTTATTCTCAGTATAGATTACAGCTGTTCTGTGAAGCCCTCAGAGGTTTGTTAGAGAACCTTAATGAACAAACAGCATCATAAAGGCCAAGGAACACACCAGACAGGTCAGGGATAAAGTTGTGAAGAAGTATAAAAACAGGTTATAAAAACAATATCCCAATATCCCACAACTACAAACCTACCAAGGCATGGCCGTCCACCTAAACTGACAGGCTGGACAGGGAGAGAATTAATCAGAGAAGCAGCCAAGAGGCCCATGGTAACTCTGGAGGAGCTGCAGAGATCCCCAGCTCAGGGGGGAAAATCTGTCCACAGGACAACTATTAGTGGTGCTCTCCACAAATCTGCCCTTTATGGAAGAGTGACAAGAAGAAAGACATTGGAGAAAGAAAGACATAAGAAGTCCTGTTTGCCTTTTTTTAGAAGATATGTGGGGGACACAGCAAACATGTGGAAGAAGGTGTTCTGGTCAGATGAGTCCAAAATTCAACTGTTTGGACTAAAAAGAAAAATCCTGTGTGTGGTGGAAAACTAACACTGCACATCACCCTGAACACACCATCCCCACTGTGAAACATGGTGGTGGCAGCATCATGTGGTGGGGACGCTTTTCTTCAGCAGGGACAGGGAAGCTGGTCAGAGTTGATGGAAAGTTGGATGGAGCCAAATACAGGATAATCTTAGAAGAAAACCTGTTGGCCCCCTTTTACACGGGTGGACCATTGAGGTCCGCCTGTCAGTTTTTTAGGCGGACCTGAATGGACGCTCCATACAGGTCTATGGAACAACGGATATTAGCGGTGACATGTCTGCTTACATCCATTCCGCTCCGATCCGATAAAGTATGACGGATGAAAACCTTATTTTCCATCTGTCTATCAGATCGGATGAAAACAGACTCTTCATTCAGTTGCCCCATAGGGGAGAGCGGGGCTCTGACAGGTCCATCCCTGCACAGTGTGCAGAGATGGAGCTGTCATCTGCCTGCTCAGCGGGGATCAACGGAGTGATCCCCGCTGAAAAAAGCACAGACCGGACACGTCCGCGTGAAAGGGGCCTTAGAGTCTTAAAAAGACTTGAGACCGGGGCAGAGGTTCACCTTCCAGCAGGACAACGACCCTAAACATACAACCAGAGCTACAATGGAATGGTTTAGATCTAAGCATAGTTATGTGTTAGAATGGCCCAGTCACAGTCCAGACCTAAATCACATTTGAGAATCTGTGGCAACACTTAAAAATTGCTGATCACAGACGCTCTCCATCCAATCTGACAGAACTTGAGATATTTTACAAAGAAGAATGGGCAGAAATGTCCCTCTCTAGATGTGCAAAGGTGGTAGAGACATCCCCAAAAAGACTGAGGGGGGCGCCATACAAGTGTAACCCCCACACTTTTCACAGATTTTTTTTGTATCATTTTCCTTCCACTTCACAATTATGTGACACTTTGTGTTGTGTCTCTCACATAAAATCCCAATAAAATACATTTAGGTTTCTGGTTGTAACATGACAAAATGTGAAACATTTCAAGGGGTGTGAATACTTTTTCAAGGCACTGTAAGTAATTTTTCTACTTCGCTGAAGTTCACTGATAGGGGCACCGATAGGCGGTACTGTTGGGCACTGATGGGTAGCAATGATGGGCATTAATGGGTGCCACTGAAAGGCAGCACAGATTGTCACTGATGGGCACAGACTGGAATCATTTGCTGGGCACTGTTGGGGCTGCACTGTAATCAGTGCCCTAATTATCTGTACAGTGTCCCCTGCGAGGAGATGCCCCTGATCGGCTCTCCTCACAGGCTGTCATTTACATGTGATTGGCTGTTATTGGACACAGCCAATCACATGGGTAAAGAGCCACGTCATCGGCTCTTTACCAAGATCAGGGTCATGCTCGCATTGCTGTGTCATATTTGTCTTGCTTTATAACATCAATATCCCTTATAAAACCCAGAGGGCATGGATGGTGAGCTGATTCGGTGGTAAAATGGGCCAACCGACTGGACTTTCCCCCCAGGCTTAAGGCTGCCAGTCCTCCCCTGTGAATGAGTAATGTTTCTATTAACTAGGGAAAAA
This sequence comes from Rana kukunoris, assembly GCA_029574335.1. NCBI lineage: Eukaryota > Metazoa > Chordata > Amphibia > Anura > Ranidae > Rana > Rana kukunoris. The sequence continues at coordinate 504,945,445 of CM056050.1, read as the reverse complement.
TAGTTTGTCCACTCAAGCCATTCTAGGCATAGAAATAATTTTTTAGCGCAAAAGAGACTCAAAAATGTAAGTAATATAGTTTGTAATAAGTGAACGCTGACTAGCAGACAGAATTTCCTTTGGATTGCTGCATACTATCTTTCATTAAAGTGCTACTTTGTCCTAGGACAAGATCAATGTACCAACAAAGTAAGGAATATTCACACCTTTATTTTTTACAGCACTTACAGCCTGGCTATCTTTCCCTAGGGCAGCAGAAAATAAATTAACACCATGGCTCCAAAAGGCACTTATCTCCAGTTGCCAGCTTTTCCAGTGACTCTATTTTCTACAGTCCAGTTTCCACAAATCACAGGAAATTAGTAAAATTTCAACTATAATCTCATTACAATATTTATTACACAACTTATTCCATTCCTGCAATATAGACTTTCAAGCTCCTTTACACCACACTACCGAACATGCTGATTTCTTAAAAACAAATAAGAAAGGCAATAATTGCAGTAATTTGGGGAATCAGCATGCCCTGAAATAGTACTGTGAAACTCTGTTTTACGGGGGTAAAGAAGTAAAATTAGAAACTGTTTATTTTCACATTTGTGAAATATCTCTGTATTTCACAGCATTCCTGATTGCCAGGTATATACAACTGTAAATGTTAAAAATGTGAACCCCCCCCTATACCCCACTCCTAAAAAAATAAGGCACTTCAAAGATAGTCCAGGACGTTGCGTACTTTTTAAAAGTAAGTCCTTTGATTTAAGAATAGCTCACATTAAATTAAATCATATATGGTCCTCATGTATAGCACAACCATTACATATACAGTGGAACCTTGGATTACGAGCATAATCTGTTTCTAGGAGAATGCTAGTAATCCAAAGCACTCTTATATCAAAGCGAGTTTCCCCATAGGAAATAATGCAAACTCAGATGATTTGTTCCACAACCATTTATTCATATAAAAATGATTACAGAAAAACAAAATACAGTATAAAGTGTACTGTACACATAAAACAAATTGAACTGCCCTTTAAAATACTGTACTGTACTGTACCTCTGTATTGCAAAAATGTTAAGGTAAAGAAAAAGAATGTGCACACTCACAATGTTAAGGAGTCTGGTGATCACCTATTTAAGCCCAGGTTCACACTGGGTATGATTTGCTTCAATTTGACAATGACACCGTCCTAATCGGTGCCACGCCGCATCTGCGGCGCTGCACCGATTTAAAAAAGTAGTTCCTGTACTACTTTTTACGATTTCGGGCCACGATTTACATTGACATCTGTGCAGAAACCCACACAGATGTCTCTTAAATCGTGGCCGAAATCGGGACTGCCAGCGTGAGTGAAATCGTGCGAGTTCAGCTGAACTCGCATGGCTTCACTCCCGCAGCTCAGTGTGAACCAGGGCTAAAGCTGATGTGCAGGGCTTTTTTTCAGGGGGAACTTGGGGGAACTCAGTTCCACCACCTCTGGCTCAGCCTCAGACCCTTTGATGCCTGCTCACCACTAACACTTGTAAACAGAGAAGTCTGGTTTCTGTGTTTACAAGTGACAGCTCTGCACTCTGTGTGTAACCCCCTGAACTCTGCACTCTGTATATAATGCAATCTTGGTATTTATTGCCCCTTTAAGACCCTTCTACTGTTTTTGAAATCTGAACGGGGTCGTGGTTGAGTTTCTGCACCTATTTTCTGAGAAAAAAAAACTCTGCCGATGTGTACATGTACAGTAAAACCGATGTGTATATGTACAGTAAAGCAGATGTGTATACTGTATGTACAGTAAAGCTGCTGGTGTACAGTATACAGCTCTGTATGTGGCCAGAGGTTGGTGCTTATCTATTTAAAGCCGCTCTGTATACAGTACTGTATGTTCAGTAAAGCCGCTGGTGCACAATACAACACTGTATGTGGCCACAGGTTCCGCTCACACCATTTCCTAGAGAACTCGGAAACTGTTCACATCACTTCCAGGTACGCCCGCCCCTGTTGGGAGTGTCTATGAGTGTCTCTGAGTGTCTCCAAGAAGCGCTGGGAGCCACCATTGCCCGCAAAACTTTAGCCACATACAAAGCTGTACTGTATACTGTACACCAGCGGCTTCACTGTATACATACACAACGGCTTTACATGAATGAGCAGCAGACTCATTGATATTGTGAGTGTAATTCTTTTTTTTTGTTTTTACATAAAAAAAAAAAGCGGCTCGTATATCAAGACAGTGCTCGTATATCAAGGCAAAAAAAAAAAGTTGCTCGTCTTTCAATACGCTCATAAACCACGTTATTCGTAAACCAAGGTTTCACTGTAGATGGAAAAATGATTCCATAAAACAATTTAAAGAACAGAAAATGGTATGAACTCACTATTACACCTTCCTACATTAGACCTTCACATTTGTGATAGCACCCTAAATCCAGGGCCATCTTAATAGCATTATGGGCCCCTGGACAAAGTAATGCTCTGGTGCCCCTATAATGATGACAGTGCAGGTAAACAGACATTAAGTAGGTAGGAGGCAGGCTGCCTTCCTTTTGCATCTATCACTCTCCGTGCCATCATGGGGCCCCCAATTTCAGGGCAGTGTGGGCTCAAGGACCAGCTGCTTTGAGGAAAGTGCAGGGGCCCCCCATGCAGCTGGGGCCCCTGGGCAGTGCCAAGGTGGGCCCTCTCATTAAGACAGCCCTGCCTAAACCCCCAACTCTCTATCCAAACTTAATTTAAGGTTGGCCAGTGGCAGAATGTTTACTATGCTCAACAGTTCAAAACTCCTTGAAAATACAAGCTGCCAGTCAAGAGCCAGGGGGTACACCTTGGGTGCATGCCAATCACGGAATTGGTAATGTGATTTGTGAAAGTATTTAGACAGTTTATTACAGTCTAGGTGGCGATAGATTCATTAGAGCAGGGCATGGTGTGGCACTGTCTGAGAAGGAAGGCTCTAAGATGGAAGGCCAGCAAAACTATAACTATGGGAATTATTTACTAAAACTGAAGAGTGCAAATCTGGTGCAGCTGTGCATGGTAGCCATCAGCTTCTAACTTCAGCTTGTTCAATTAAACTAAGGCCGTGTACACACGGCAAAGAACCTCGACGGGCAGAACACATCGTTCCGCCCGTCGAGGTTCCCTGCCGGCCGTCGAAATCGGCGACCCGCCCGTCGGGAATGGCAAGCAGCCATTCTTCCAGACGGGCCGTCGAGCAAATAGAGAGCGTGCTCTCTATTTCTGCTCGACGGGCTTCCCGACGGGATGCTCGCCGAGAGCGTACACACGGCCGAGGTCCTCGCTGGAATGCAGCTTCCAGCGAGGTTCTCGCTGGTTTCCAGCGAGAACCTTGGTCGTGTGTACACGGCCTTAGACAAAAAAAATGGAAGCTGATTGGTTTCTATACAGAGCTGCACCAGATTTTGCACTCTTCAGTTTTAATAAATAAATCCCTAAGATCCCTTTCACACTGGGGCGGTTTGCAGGCACTATTTCGCTAAAAATAGCGCCTGCAAACTGACCCTAAATAGCGGTTGCAGCAGGACCGCTCCAAAAGTCCTGCTAGCCGCATTTTTGGAGTGGTGAAGGAGCGGTGTGTTTACCGCTCCTCCACTGCTGCTGCTCATTGAAATCAATGGGACAGCAGGGCTATATCGTCGGCAGTGCGCCTCTGCAGAGGTGCATTGCTGGCGGTATTAACCCTTTTTCAGACACTAGCTGGGGGGTAAAATCGAACCGCTAGCCACAAAATACCGCCACAATTCGTATGGTAAAGCCACCGCACCTCCCATCCCAGTGTGAAAGGGGCATATATCTAAACCTTTTAGATACACATTCGTCTTTGTTGTTTCCTCAATGCAGAGAGAGGGGCACACACAGAAATAAATATGAAGTTACTTGAAATACAATTGAACTTGCATAGTTTTTTTGAATTTTTAAAAGGTACCAGTGTTTTTAAGCCATCCATAGATGGTTTGCATCTCCGACAGATAAGCAGGGACTGACAGAGATTTGAACCATCTATGGGAAGGCTGACTGTACTGAAGTTGATCCATCTACTTGGGTACAACTAGCATGTAAGATTTTCACAATCAGCTGCAAGCGATAATCACTGTGCTCTCCTGGTAAGGATGGCTTCCCGTGCCCCCCCAACCGGCAGAACACAATAGCTTCACTGGAGCACAGACAGTTTTGATGGAGAAATCAAGCAATTTTATTTTCTGCAACCTGTGGTTGCAGAAAAGAAAATTGCATCATCTAAATCCTGCCCTAGACCACCTTATTGTGCATGCTTTGGGTAGGGATGATCTTAGTAGTGTACTGTTGCTTTTTTTTTTTTGCTTTTTTTGTCCAGTCACCAGGTTGGGGCAGGCTAGTGACCAAATTGTATAGCCTAAATGCAATGAAGAAAAGTATGGTCACCAAGCCAGAAATTATTAATATCATGGGTGTCTAGATTCCAAAACTGTCTGAAAAGAATTACAGGTACTGTATTTTTGCAGGTAAGACAAGCTCATTGATACACATTTCAACCTAGTGTTTGACTATTTTTCTGGAGTTCGGCTTTAAAGGGTTTGTAAAGGAATTTTTTTTTATCTTAATAGCTTCCTTTACCTTAATGCAGTGCTGTTTTCATGTCCTCATTGTTCATTTTTGCTCTCAAGTTGCTGTAATTCTTCTCTGGTGGTCCCTTGTAATCCTCAGTTACAACTGAAAAAGTAGTTCGGCACAATGAGCCTATTGATATATTCCTCATAAACATAGAAAATCTTCACTTTTTGTGAAGGCCCCCTTTTAACCACTTGCTTACTGGGCACATATACCCCCCTCCTGCCCAGGTGAAATTTCAGCTTCCGGCACTGCGTCGCTTTATTTGACAATTGCGCGGTCGTGCGATGTGGCTCCCAAACAAAATTGACGTCCTATTTTCCCCACAAGTAGAGCTTTCTTTTGGTGGTATTTGATCACCTGTGCGGTTTTTATTTTTTGCGCTATAAACCAAAAAAGTGCAACAATTTTGAAAAAAAAAAAAAAAAATGTTACTTGTTGCTATAGTAAATATCCCAATTTAAAAAAAAAAACTTTTTTTTCTCAGTTTAGGTCGATATGTATTCTTCTACATGTTTTTGGTAAAAAAAAATGCAATAAGCGACTGGTTTGCGCAAAAGTTATAGCGCCTACAAAATAGGGGACAGAATTATTATTATTTTTTTATTATTTATTTTTTTACTAGAAATGGTGGCGATCTGCGATTTTTATTGGGACTGCGACATTATGGCGGACACATCGGACACATTTTTGGCGCCATTCACATTTATACTGCGATCAGTGCTATAAATATGCACTAATTACTGTATAAATGTGACTGGCATTGAAGGTGTTAACACTAGGGGGTGAGGAAGGGATTAAATGTGTACCCTGCAATAGTGTTCTAACTGTGGGGGAGGGGGACTGACTGGGGAGGTGACCGATCTGTGTCCCTATGTACAAGGGACACAGATCGGTCTCCTCTCTCCATGACAGGACGCTGCCTCTGTGTGAGCCGGCAATGAGAGATGATCTCATATGTTTACATTTGAGATCATCTCTCATTGGCCGCACAGATCGCAGAACTGCCACTCTGATTGGCTGTTTGCGGCGATCTGTAATTGGCTGTGTTCAAGGGACACGGCCAACACAGAGTTTCCCCGCTGCGCACTCTGGAGCGCGTGCGGGGAACGAGGAATTGAATTGACGTCCTGCTGGATTTTCAGGTCCGCGCTGTAGCCGTCATTTGGCTATAGCGCGGGCCTCAAGTAGTTAAAGGGGTTGTAAAGGTTTGTTTTTTAATTTCTAAATAGGTTCCTTTAAGCTAGTGCATTGTTGGTTCACTTACCTTTTCCTTCGATTTCCCTTCTAAATTTGTATTTCTTTGTTTTCTTTGTCTGAATTTCTCACTTCCTGTTCCTCCTCAGTAAGCTGTTCTGGCTAACTCCCAGCCAGAACGGCTTGGATGATGGAGGCAAGCTTACTGAAGAGGAACAGGAAGTGAGAAATTCAGACAAAGAAAAAAAAAACATTTAGAAGGAAAATCAAAGGAAAAGGTAAGTGAACCAACAATGCACTAGCTTAAAGGAACCTATTTAGAAAATAAAAAACAAACCTTTACAGGCTAAATAGAACGATTGAAGGCATGTGAATGAGACAAGATGAGGACCAGTCTACATTTATCACCAGGCCTCATGTTTTTTTTAATTTTTATTTATGCCCTAAAATGATTCTTCCCCCAGCTAGTTTATAAAATAAGCCCACTGTCTTGTGAATATAAGCCCTAGATTTGGAACTCTGTATTACCACAAATATCTCATGCCATCAAATAACATGTTTACCTCTAAAAGTAGGGTCAGTGTGGATAAAACTTTAAGGTAAATTATTTTCCAAATCCAAATTTTCACCTTCTTTTCGCTGGATCCTCTTAAGTATAGCTCTGTATATTTAAAGATAATATATGCAGCGTATAAGTAGGTCAAATTTTCCTTTTAAATAACTATATTAGACAGCATTATAACAAGAACCTGAAACCGTGTTACTTTCAGTGTTCCTGCACAGAATGCTATTTTTACTTTTATAGTACTTGTATATATAGTGCTATTTTTAGCCTTTCCCATGTATCGCATTGAGGTCAGCAATGTCTGAGACTGGCTGGCTGCAGAAGGTTTGCGGACTGTTGACTGTTATTCCCCAGCACTTAATTTGTAATTGCGTATTAATCAGGCATTAGTTAATGGATGCTTAAAATAAGATGTTATTATGCATCTAGCTATGTTCTCACAGTAGGAATTATCACATTATTGATGTTGTTCTGTTTTCTATTTTCTGCCTCTTGTTCTCATATGAAGAGTGGAATATTTTCCGGGTAAATTATTAATAAGTTCTGCCTTTTTATAGGCTGGGTTGGATTAAGCCATGAACAATATCGCCAGCCAGACCTTGCAGCAGTGGCTTACGTGACCCCAACGTAATATATTGGTGTAGTCTGCCTGCTTCTGCCGTTCCCTCGGGAAAGCCTGGTGCTCCTCAAGATGCACTCAAGACCCAGAGAGGATATCCAGACATTAGTGTGTGACTTTCATCTTCACATTTGCCTTCGCTCGCAATCTGCATGTGATGATTCTTTAGCATTTAAAGGATCAGGAAAAATCATAATGCAGGAAATGCCAAAGCCATTACCTCTGTTGAAAAAGACATAACGCCACGATACATTTCAATATTTCAGGCAAAGATATTTGTTATTGTCCTTTACACCGCAGGTGGCAGACAATTCTCCTCAGTCGTAAGAAGCTGGATATGTTTAATGCTGACATACATTGGGACAAATATTCATTTAGAAAAAAGCACAGTCGCTCCTTTACAAAATTCTAAGGAGTAGTGATTGCCAGTCTTCCTTTTCCCAAATCTTTTACCGAGCCTACAACCATTATAGGAAGCATTTCAGGAGGGCAGAATTATTAAAGCTTGCCGATTACAATTTTTTGCTGTTAAAAATGAAATTGTCCGTGACAATTTATATGCTAGTCTCTTCTATTGAGAACTACATTTCAGGAGCACTTATCCTATGGTGAAAATCTGCTTAGGAATATTGTAAGTGCTTCCAAAAAAGAGAAAGAGTACTGTGCTATAGCTCATTGTCCAATTAATTGTACGATAATTTTACACATGAGCAGTGGTCTGGGCTGTCTTAATGAGAGGGCACACCTGGGCACTGCCGAGGGGCCCCAGCCGCTTGGGGGGCCCCTGCACTTTTCCCAAAGCAGCTGGTCCTTGAGCCCACGCTGCCCCGAAATTGGGGGCCCCATGATGGCACAGAGAGTGATGGATGCACAGTCTGCCTCCTACCTACTTGATGTCTGTTTACCTGCACTGTCATCATTGTAGGGGCCCCAGAGCATTACTTTGCCCAGGGGCCCATGATGCTATTAAGACGGCCCTGGCAGTGGTGGCTGGTGTTCAAAATTTTTGGGGGGGCGCCAAAAAAAAAAAATTGCCGCCACTGTGCCCATCAAACGCCGCCAGTTTGTCCCCTTAAATGCAGCCAGTTTGCCCCCTCAAATGCAGCCAGTTTGCCCCCTCAAACACAGCCAGTTTGTACCCTCAAATGCAGCCAGTTTGTCCCCTCAAACGCAGCCAGTTTGTCCCCTCAAATGCAGCCAGTTTGTCCCCTCAAATGCGGCTAGTTTGCCCGCTCGAATGCAGCCAGTTTTCCCCCTCAAATGCAGCCAGTTTGTCCCCTCAAACGCAGCCAGTTTGTCCCCTCAAATGCAGCCAGTTTGTCCCCTCAAATACAGCCAGTTTGTCCCCTCAAATGCAGCCAGTTTGCCCCCTCAAATGCAGCCAGTTTGCCCCCTCAAACGCACCCAGCTTGTCCCCTCAAACGCACCCAGTTTGTCCCCTCAAATGCAGCCAGTTTGTCCCCTCAAAAGCGGCCAGTTTGCCCCCTCGAATGCAGCCAGTTTGCCACCTCAAATGCAGCCAGTTTGTACCCTCAAATGCAGCCAGTTTGTCCCCTCAATCGCAGCCAGTTTTCCCCCTCAAATAAAGCCAGGTTGACCCCTCAAATGCAGCCAGTTTGTCCCCTCAATCGCAGCCAGTTTTCCCCCTCAAATAAAGCCAGGTTGACCCCTCAAATGCAGCCAGTTTGTCCCCTCAAACGCAGCCAGTTTTCCCCCTCAAATGCAGCCAGTTTGTCCCCTCAAACGCAGCCAGTTTTCCCCCTCAAATGCAGCCAGTTTGTCCCCTCAAACGCAGCTAGTTTGTCCCCTCAAATGCAGCCAGTTTGTCCCCTCAAACGCAGCCAGTTTGCCCCCTCAAATACAACCAGTTTGTCCCCTCAAATGCAGCCAGTTTGCCCCCTCAAATGCAGCCAGTTTGCCCCCTCATACACAGCCAGTTTGTCCCCTCAAACGCAGCCAGTTTGTCCCCTCAAATGCAGCCAGTTTGTCCCCTCAAATGTAGCCCGTTTTTGCCCCCAAATGCAGCCAGTTTGTCCCCCCAATTCCCAATTTACACCAGTTTGTGCCCCCAATTTCCACCAGTTTTTGCCCACAATTGCCGCCAGTTTTTTCCCCCAATTGCCGCCAATTTGTGCCCCCAAATGCAGCCAGTTTCCCCCCAGCCAGGCACTTACCTTCCTCGGGTCAGCCGTCCTTTCCACATTCCCTCGATGTCTTCTCCCGCCCTCGATGTCGCGTCAGCCAATCAGGTGACCTGTTACCAGACACGGTGCACCTGAGAAGCGGGGCAGTGTTAGGTAAGCGATTCCCTAACACAGCACTGTCTAACCAAGGACCGCACAGCCTGTGTGCCCTCTGGTTAACCATATGGAAGCCGATTAGAGCCTGCAGGCTCTAATTGGGAAGCATTTTAGAGCATCTCGCTCTAATCAGGCACTTCCAAAACATGGCCACCGCTGTTATTCAGATAGCCAGCGCTCAACGGGGAGAGGGGGCGGACATATGAGTAGTGGGCGGTATCGGCAACAATACATAGCTTCATGCAATGCATGAAGCTATGTATTGTTGATTGATGGGTGTGGAGGAGAGAGGGGGCGGGCGCTCCTGCCCCCACTATGCACTGACACTGCACATGAGCATCACTGGATGATTTTCAGACATACCCCTCTATTTTGCACCATTCAGGGTTCAATTATATTTTCTTTTAACCTGCTTATAGTTTAGCTGGAAACTACTGAAAAGCAGAAGTCTCAAAAGGACCAGGTAGGTTAGAAGAGAAGCTTACACAATGTGGGAACTCCCAGTTCAATTTTCAAGATCCTCTGTCAGGTGCTCAGGCTCAGTATGTCCTTATACACCACAATGCAAACAGGTAAAAGGATTGAGCCGGCAACTCTGCAGTCCATATTGCGATTTTAATGGTTGGATACATGAAGTGACAAGCAAAAGATCTCACTTGTTTAGTCATCTCAAAAGGACCAGTCTGCAAGTATATGGGCAGCACAATTCTAAGGCCCCTTTCACACTGGAGCGTCGGCGGTAAAGTGCAGGTATTTTTAGCATCACTTTACTGTCGTATTTGCGGGAGTATTCGGACATTAGTGGGGTGCTTTTGACCCCCGCTGGCGGCCGAAAAAGGGTTTAAACTTTCGACCATCAAGAATGTGGTAACGTACAACACTACGATGGGCCAAGAAAATTAAGTTCAATGCTTCCGGGCATGCGTCGACATGATTCCGAGCATGCGGTGGAATTTTGCACTTCGAAATTGCTACAGACGATCAGATTTTCCGATAGGAACTTTTTCCGTCGGAAAATTTGAGAACCAGCTCTCAATCTTTTGTTGGCAGAAATTCTGACAGCAAAAGTCCAATGGAGCATACACACGGTCGGAATTTCCATTCAAAATTCACATCAGACTTTTGCTGTCGGAATTTCTGATTGTGTGTACGGGGAATTAGTCTGTAGGGTTCAATATTGCTTTAACAGCTTCAACTCTTCTGGGAAGGCTGTCCACAATGTTTAGGTGTGTGTCTGTAAGAATGTTTGACCATTCTTCAAGAAGCACCTTTGTGAGTTTAAGCACTGATGTTGACGAGAAGGCCTGGCTTGCAGTCTCTGCTCCAATTCATCCCAAAGGTGTTCTATCAGGTTAAGGTCAGGACTTTGTGCAGGTAATCAAGTTCGTCCACCTCAAAGTCGCTCATCCAGGTCTTTAATTACCTTGCTTTGTGCACTGGTCCAAATCATTTGGTGGAGGGGGGATTAGTGGCTCCTTAGTTCCAGTTCGATGAGAATGGACTTAAGTCCAGTTTCATCAGTCCAAACCGACAGTGTGTACGGCCCATCGGTCCGTCGTCCGTTGGACCAAAGTTTTAAAACTTGCTTTAAAATCTGACCGATGGATGCCTGACCATCGGTCCAAACCGATGGTTAGTACGCAAAAGCATTGGTCCAAAAACCCACGCATGCTCAGAATCAAGTCGACGCATGCTTGGAAGCATTGAACTTCGTTTTTTTAGCACGTCGTTGTGTTCTACGTCACCGCCTTCTGACCCGATCGGATTTTGGACTGATGATGTGTACACACATCAGGCCATCAGGCCACTTCATCGGTGAACCGATGAAACCGGTCCGTCGGACCATTCTCATCGCTTTGAACTGATCGTTTGTACGCAGCCTTTAGGTTTCAGCATCCCAAGACATTATGGACAATTTCATGCTCCCAGCTGGGAACAGTTTGGATATGGCCCCTTCCTGTTCCAACATGAATGCGCACCAGTCCACAAACCATGTGCATAAAGACATGGATGAGCGAATTTGGGATGGAGAAACTCGACTGACGGCTACCTGATAGAACACCTTTGGGATGAATTAGAGTGGAGACTGTGAGCCGGGCCTTCTCGTCCACACCAATTATTGACCTCACAAATGCGCTTCTGGAAGAATGGTCAAACATTCCCATAGACACACTCCTAAACCTTGTGGACAGCCTTCCCAGAAGAGTTGAACCTGTTATAGCTGCAAAGGGTGGGCCAACTCAATATTGAACTCTACGTACTAAGACTGGGATACCATTAAAGTCCCTCTCTACTCTATCCAGAGCTTTAAAAAAAAGTTTTGCCATTAATTTTACTTTACTTCTGAATTGTAGGAATGCAGATCTTCATTATATGTGTTTCTTTCTGCCTTGAGTTTAGTTTTAAAAGGCAACATGTAGGTTGGCAAAAGAAAACACAAAATAATGGAGATAAATGGGAAGATCTGCAGAGCCCTGAAAAAAACAGTCAGTGTAGATGAATAAAGCAGGTGTGATGTGTTGCGTGCACAAAAGACAGAACAATAGAGAAAATAAAGAGTGGGCTAAAAAATAAAATAAATAAATAACCAAAAATATTTCCCTACTTCCTATGTTCATCAAATCCAAGTTTAGTGTTTAATTATTTTTAAATGCATAGAAAAAAAAGGTTTCATTTTACTCAACTTAAAGGGTTGTAAAGGTTTGTTTTCTATTTTCTAAATAGGTTACTTTAAGCTAGCACATTGTTGGTTCACTTACCTTTTCCTTCGATTTCCCTTCTAAATGTTTTTTTTTCTTTGTCTGAATTTCTCACTTCCTGTTCCTCCTCAGTAAGCTTGCCCCCATCATCTGAGCCGATCTGGCTGGGGGTTAGTCAGCGTGCTCGCCCCCTCCCTTGGGACTACATCCCTGCAGGGAGATGCTGTGAATGTTCACAGGCACGGAAGAGTGATGTGTTAGGTATCTATTTACTCGGCGTAACTTCATCTTTCACATTATGCTAACTTTACTGTTTTTTTTTTTTTTTAACCACTTGATACCCGCACGCCGTCAAATGACGTTCAAAACGGGGACGTGTTATCCCGGGTGGACGTCATATGATGGCCTGGGCTTTGCGGGGGGATATCTCAATGATGCCTGCACCCAGAGGCATCATTGAGATATCATTTTTTTTTGCGGCGGCGATCGTGCGCACCGTAAGAACGATCATAGCAGTGGTTCCGCCATCCGGTGCTTCTCCGGTCTCTCCCGTCCCATCGGGAGCCCGGAGAGATGATCGCCAGATGTTTGCCATAGAGATGGTCACCAGTCATCTCTATGACCGTCGGAGGCCCGGGCGTGATGTGAAGACGTCACGCCCGGGTCCCGTAAGTAAACAAACCGCAATTGTGGCTAGTTTGAATGAGATCTGTGAATTTTTTTCACAATCTCATTCTTTCCAGCCTGGAGGAGAGATGTGAGGTCTTATTGACCCCGCATCTCTCCTTAAAGAGGACCTGTCACACACATGCCTATTACAAGGGATGTTTACATTCCTTGTAATAGGAATAAAAGCGTTTGAAAAAAAAAAATGTAAAAAAAAAAGTGTAAAAAATAAATAAATAAGTAAAATACAAAATAAATAATAATAATAAAAAAATTAAAATGCCCCTGACCCCGGTAGCTCGCGTTTAGAAGCGTACGCACAAGTAAGTCCCGCCCACGTATGTAAACGTCGTTCAAACCACACATGTGAGGTGTCGCCGGGTGCGTTAGAGCGTGTGCAACAATTCTAGCACTAGACCTCCTCTGTAACTCTAAACTGGTAACCTGTAAAAATGTTAAAGTGTCGCCTATGGAGATTTTTAAGTAACAAAGTTTGGCGCCATTCCATGAGTGTATGCAATTTTAAAGCATGATATGTTAGGTATCTAGTTACTCGGCGTAACATCATCTTTCATATTTTACCAAAAAAGTGGGCTAACGTTACCGTTTTGTTATTTTTTAATTTATGAAACCATTTTTTTTTACAAAAAAAAGCTGTTTGAAAATTTTTTGCGCAAATACGGTGCAAGATAAAAAGTTGCAATGACCGCCATTTTATTCCCTAGGGTGTCTGCTAAAAAAAAACATATATAATGTTTGGGGGTTCTGAGTAATTTTCTAGCAAAAGAATGATGATTTGTACATGTAGGAGAGAAGTGGCAGAATAGCCCCGGGAAGGAGGTGGGTTTTAAAGCCCTGTATTGAAGTGGTTAAAGCATGAAACATTTTTTGTTTGAAAAATTGCTGCGCAAATACAGTGCAAGATATAAAATTGCAATGGCTGCCATTGTATTCTCTAGGGTCTCTGCTAAAAAAAACATATATATATATATATAATAATATTTGGGGGTCTGTGTAATTTCCTAGCAAAAAAAATCAGATTTTTACGTAGGAGAGAAGTGCCAGAATTGGCCTGGTTGTCAATTGGTTAAGGGTGTTGCCTCATTTGCCATAATTTTGTTAGGCTTTTGCCATAACTGGTCTGGAAAAAAATGTATTATACAGTATATGTATGTATAAGGTTTGTGTCTCTATTTATGGGGCATTACACTCCATTAATAATATCACCTTGAGATGGTTTGTCATTTTAGTTCCTGACAGTCTAGACTTCTGTACAGCCTGAAGCCTTCTCTTGTGGTTGTCTATCTATGATGTATGGAACCAGCAGGAAAGGTCTTACTGGGAATACGGAATGTTCTCCAACAAAGAACATTGTTTTGTGAATATTCAATGAGGCAATCAGCAAGTAATCATACAAACGGGGTGTTAGGGAAAACATTCCCTATATTACATTTAATTAATTCCATTAATTAAGGAACATTACAAATACAATAGCAATAAGTTACATGCAGGAGGCTAAGCAGTGTTCATATTTTCTACATATTACGCATAGCCAGTATAATTAAATCAGGGTTCATAGTGTACACACTGTCTTATTAGTTTTTAAAAAATGCTCCCACACATGATTTTAATGAATTTGTCTAGAATGCACTTCACAAGACACATTAGTTCTTATTACAGTTATTGTAAACAGAAAACGTTGATGTTGACCAGTTTCCTGCATTTTGGATAAATCGCTACCAAACATCAATGAGATTAAGGTACGTCCTGCGGTTTAGCGTTTACTACACCAAGCGTAATTATAAGAATTTCAAATCAAAGATAATTTGTAGAGAAGGCAGAATAAATGAAGGGACAATAGCTCATTAGGATTGCTAGTATTTGCTCAGACACCTGCAGATGATATTAGATGCTATCAGTGTATTGGATATCACTGGCACCTACAGGCAGATTCCGTTATCACAAAGCTAGATTGACCAGATGGAATTTTTCTGCCACTTCTCCATTTTCAATTTTGCAATGTCCTTTAGTGTATAAAGTGTAAAATACACTTGAAAGTCTCCCTATTGCTCATAAAAATATCAGAGGATATTAAAGGAAAACTATAAAGGTATCAGGGACCATGAATCAGACTAAGACAGAAGTGCAGTAAAAAGCACACTATGGTAAAATGGTATAAATAGAGCAAGCATAGTCAAAACATAGTCAGAGTTCGGTATCCAGGACGGGTAGTCAGAACAAGCCAGAGAAACAGGAGTCCAGAGATCAGCGAAGTGGAGTGCAGCAAACAGGATCAGGAACCAGACGGGAAGTCAGCCATGCTAATGTCTTTCAGAGGAAAACACAGCAGAGAGTGTCCGGATATGTTGTCCATGGCAAAGACACAGAAGATCTGATCCATACAATAGCAAGCAGAGCAAGCTGATGAACAGGAAATGAAGGCAATTAATCGACAGCTGAGCACAGAGCTCTGAGAAGGAAGGGCTGAGCCCAGCCCTGACAAATGGTTTTATATGTTTTTAATCTGTTGGGCCACCCAGTGTAATATGTGATAAAATGTTCCATAAAATGAGGACCTCTTTAGGGCCATAAAATGGCCTTAAAACATGACATGCCCGAGCAAGGACTTTCATAGCAGGATCACTACAAGTTATTTAATTATAGTTGCAGATTTAAAAATATTGAAGATTGCTTTTTTAATTTACATGCTTTAAAAATTGTTTATGTTAAGAGATAATGTTCATGTAGTTTGCCTCACTATCACTTCTGAGTGTTGCTTCCAAACTGACAAAGGTTCTGTTCTAGGTCACAAAGGACAATCCCTGTCAATGTCTTTTTTTTTAGTACATAAAAATTAATGAACATGTTGGCTCTAATATGAGGCTGGGCTGGGTTTAGAAAAACTAGTTTTGCAGTCAAAGGATAAGTTAACCTTTGCAGAAAACTCTAAGGTGAACTTACACAGGTCTCCCTCCTTACCCCCCGGTCCCAATGACCTGGACCGCAGGTAGCTAATTTTTTTTTTATTGTGATTTTTTTTTTACTAAAGACATGTGGCTAAATAAATTTTGGCCTAAATGTTTGACTAAAATTTAGTTTATTGATTTTTCTTATAACAAAAAGTAAAAAATATAATTTTTTTAAAAAAAAATTCGCTCTTTTTTTGTATATAGTGCAAAAAATAAAAATCGCAGAGGCGATCAAATACCACCAAAAGAAAGCTCTATTTGTGGGAAGAAAAGGACGCAAATTTTGTTTGGGAGCCACGTCGCACGACCGCGCAATTGTCAGTTAAAGCGACGCAGTGCCGAATCGCAAAAAGGGGCAAGGTCCTTTACCTGCATTTTGGTCCAGGTCTTAAGTGGTTAAGGTAAAAAACCTCCTGTGATGCCGCTGCCCCCCAGAGCCCCCTTTTATTTACCTGAACCCGACGGGGACAAGCACACCAGCTCCAGCTCCACGGGTCCTGATTGGATAGATTGATAGCAGAACAGCCATTGGCTCCCGCTGCTGTCAATCAAATCCAATGACGCAGTGGTGGGGGTGAGGCCGAGTCCTGCTGTCTGTGTCAATAGAAGTAGCAGCAGGACACAGGAGCATGCCCCCACGAGTGCCCAGGAGGGAGAGTGGCTTTCCAACGGAGCAATCGAGAAAAGGAGGGCCCAGGAGCACCGCTGAGGGACCCAGAAAAGGAGGAATGGGGCCACTCTGTGCAAAACAAACTGCACAAAGGAGGCAAGCATGACATGTTTTTTTGTATTTATTTTTTATTGATCTTTTGTTATCCTTTAAATGACAGAGATTGAATCACCACCAGTAAATGTTTGATGAAAGTCACGTTCAATGCTTTATAAATATTCAAAGTTTATTCTTGATAAGAAATATAAGAATCAATAGTGACAGCTGAAATTATAGGATGTTGGTGCACCTGATTGTGTTCCACTCAGGAAAACAGGCAGGAGACATTAAGGGGCGATCTAACGCCTGCAACATCTTCTTAGATATACAGAAACCTTTACTCTGACCCCGTCCTAAAACCCTCCTTACATCCTGAATCTCTCTCAAGGCACCTCAACTTAACCAAAATATACCCACCCATCCCATAATATCTAGTATATTTACACAGACTTACAAACCCATGTGCCTAATCAGTATCTATGAAACCCAATAGGTTTCAGTCTCCACAGTTACAGGATTCACTTTAACATAATTATACCCAACATCTTGATGTTCATGGCCTTTTAGCTTCAATGTTAATAAACCTTGTCGATTGTCATTTGACTTGTATTATGTGTTTTCTGTAATACTCTTCATTGGCTTGTACCCTTTTACTTCCAGAAAAAAAATCAAATCAAATAAATAATAAATAAATAAAAGGTGATCTAATGTATTACAACCATATTTATATGTTCAGCCTATATCAGAATTTGTCTTTTACAGATCTGAATTCCTCAATATATCACTGGTTGCTATGAGTTTCTACACTTTGGACATCATCATAGCTCTCTGCAGTGCCTTCTTATAGCACAATCCAACAATGCTGCATCCTGGAATTCAGAATATTATATAAGGGTCTTTTTCGGCCTCAAAAGTGTCAGCTTAGGTAGACAGGAATGTAGCTGGAACACAATCAAAGGTCGTTCTTTTACCTTCTGCGTTCTTGGATGGCATTAATAATTACATGAACCCTTTGCCATACTAACATTCATTTTATTCCAGTTGAAAAGATCCTCATCTCTTGTTTTGTCCTTGTTTTATAATCCGCCACACCTAGGTTACTAGACAGTAATTTTCCTCTCATGTCTGCAGCTATCATATATAGTCTATGTTCCGTGTTCCTGCCCCCTCCCTCCCTCCCGCTTGGATTACATAAGCTGTCACATACAGGTGTTTCATGCGACTCCTCCCTGCAGCAGCCTCTCCACTTAGGTAAACATCAGTGTTCCGATAACCCCCCAGGAGAGATGGCATGCCCTGAGAGATTCTTTTGCTTACTGTCTGGAGCAAAGAGACAACGTGATCATAAATAGTTCTGTTGTTAGCCATGCCATCAGTGCTCTCTATATAACACATGATGACACTCACCACTGGGAAGGAGCTCAATATACAGTCCATGGGCAACGGCTGCTTGAAATCTGTTATGCCATGACAGGTTCAAACTCTAGATCAGCTGCTGGAGAGAATGCGTGCCTTATAATCACAGCTCTATTGCTTATTGTTTCATTTGCTTTTCTTTTATTCACTTACTTTATTGTGCGTATATTAAGGCTGCAGTGCCTCAGATGTATCTGACACGGTCATCGGCCATTGGTAACAAGAGAGGAGGGTGTCGTTTAAATACCCAAACGCATTCAGAGCAGATAAACGATATCTTCACTATAATAAGTAAGGTACCATGGGCGACCGAGGAGCAGTGAATCTTTCTTTATGTTATTACGCCTACAAAATAGTACTGAATATCTCCCTATGGGCTCATGAAATTTTTCTCCCCCGGTATAGAATTATTTTTCACATGGGAAAAAATTACATTCCTACGCCTCCCAACCTTCCGAGATGTAAAAAAAACACAGGTAGAATGAGAAAAAAAATGCAGATGGAGCGGAGGGAGAGCGAACAGTACAATAATTATACAAAAACTGTTTTACACTAATAATTTTCATAATGCTAGTTTTTCATAACAACTGTAATAACACAGAGATTAAATTAGAGGTTTAAGGTAGCATTGTTCTTTTGGAAGTCAAATAGTACCTTTCTTTGGAGGTCTACACATCAGACTAAAAACAGGGACAACTGAGGAGGAAACAGGAACAGAGTTATTAAGCTGGCCATGCACGCTTCGTCAGCTGAAGGAAAGATACCAATCTATTCCTCCATCCACACTAAACAGCATGAATACCTGAACAGTGCTTGCAATCTGTTTGGCCGATAATTTTACTGCGGGTTCCATCGAGAAAAAATTGATGGGGGTGGGGGGGTTGCCGACAGAGCCAACCACAGTTCGAATTTCAGCTGATTCAGCAGAAATTTGTGCAGTGCAGTGGTGCAACTACCAGGGTTACAAAGATTGCAGTTGCGACTGAGCCCTTGCTTTCTGCCCTTGAGGGGTGGCCCAAGAACTCTGACTGTAGCTCCATGGCAGGGTTGCTGGCTGCAATTGTAACCAGAGAGTTGTCATGCAGTAACCTGCCAAAAGCCATTGCACACTGCGTCCCGGCCCAACATCTTCTTTGCTGACATCATTGGGAGCCGGCTGTTTCTTCAAATTCCTAGCAGCTGCCCCCAATCCCCCCCCCCCCCACAAAGACACTTCATTGTGCATGTTCAGTGTGTTGTGCATAGCCCCAAAGCTTCCTGGGATGCATGAAATAGGTATCCCAGGAGGTAGGTATCATCCTTGCTTAGGTAAGATAGGTGGAAATGCAGAATGTGCTCCACTTAAAATTATATTTATCCTAAAAATAAATCCTGAAAGGTGAAAGGAGGTAAAATTCATTAAAAGTAAACCTTATGCCATTTTGTACTGTTACATTGGTCCAGCTTGGTACGTATTTACCATACCTGTGGGATATTCATGGAAGCTGGAAATCACTGTAGTAGGCACTGCTACTACAGTCATTTCTGCTACCTTCTGGGTCCTATGCTAAGCGGTTGTCCTGCTGCTTACTGAACACTGGAGGTCACCTGCTCTACAAGGGCACCATTTAGGGAACACTTTGCGTTTTCCCAGTGAAATCAAAGTGTTCTCTGATTGGATGAGCAAAAGATCCTAACATCACTGCCTCACCTCTTCCCCTTGTCCAAACAGACAACACTTTGCCTTTATTAGGAAAATTAAAAGTGTTCCCTGAATGGTGCCGTGCTGAGAAAGCAGCCTCCTGTGTCACAATGCAACAAGCGAGACATTTGGGACCTGAAAGCCATTGAGATCACTGTAGTAGTGATGCCCCACTGCCCACTACACTGATTTCCAGCTTGCACTGGGGAAACCACAGGTAGAGCACTTACTTACATTGGTCCAAGCTTCAAAAATTGCCATACCTAAACTTAAGGTTTAAATAAGTAAATAGAAGTGAAGGTATGTTATTAGGTCCTTGCTCAGGCACCTCTTGTAATGGGAGTGGAATTGCTCTGTGCCTGTCTCCCAATTGTACTCCATTGTTGTCGCACACACCCCTGGTAGAGACTATATGCTGCCTTGCTGTTTCACATTGGGTAGGCATTGCTGGTCCCTGAGCGAGAATATGCGTATAGGAAGTTGTTAAAAAAGTCAAAAGAAGTTTAACAGCGTTGAAAAAAAGTTAAAACAGTCATTTATTTTCACCATTAGGGATGAGCTTCGAGTTCGAGTCGAACTCATGTTCGACTCAAACATTGCCTGTTTGCCGAACAGTGAACAATTTGAATTTGAAAAGCCACAGAACACCCTGGAAAAGTCTATAAGAAAAATTTAAAGTGCTAATTTTAAAGGCTTATATGCAAGTTATTGTCATAAAAAGTGTTTGGGGACCTGGGTCCTGCCCCAGGGGACATGTTTAATTGCAAAAATAGTTTTAAAAAAATCATTTTTTTCAGGAGCAGTGATTTTAATAATGCTTAAAGTGAAACAATAAAAGTGAAATATTCCTTTAAATTTCATACCTAGGGGGTGTGTATAGTATGCCTGTAAAGCAGCGTTTGTTTCCCATGCTTAGAACTGTCCCTGCACAAAGTGTCATTTCTAAAGGATAACAAGTCATTTAAAATCACTGCTCCCAAAAAAACTGCCACTTTTAAAACTTTTTTTTGCATTGATACATGTCCCCAGGGGCAGGACCCGGGTCCCCAAACACTTTTTACCACAATATCTTGCCAATTAGCCTTTAAAATTAGCACTTTAGATTTCAAACATTCAAGTCCCATAGACTTTAATGGGGTACTAAAGTTCACACAAACTTTTGGTCTGTTCGCAGGTTCTGGTGCGAACTGTACGGGGGGGGGGGGGGGGTGTTTGGCTCATCCCTATTTCACCCACAGCAGGACTTAATTATGATTGAACATATTCAGTGTGCAGCCCATTATTTGTATGGTGGACTACAATGAAGCAAGAATGGATTCCAGGGCCTTGGCCCCCGGCTAATTACTGGAAATTAGGAGAATTCCATCTGGCCTGTGAATAATGAAAGGGGTTAGTTTTATGTTAGTTCGCAGGTAAGGCATTAGTAGCTTGCTGATTAGTTTTACTCATTGTCTGGAAATGCTCTTTAACAACTGTGAGGCCGCTCGCTGTTTATGCAAAGCGTATAGTCTCCCTATAACCTTGGCCACTATGGCTGTTCACCTACCATCTAAGCATCTTCTACTTTTAATTGCTGATGAACATATTAGTCTGGAAATAACGTAGACATGGAGATGCAATTCATTCTCAGAGACCATCTGTAAAAGATTTTCCAAAACTCAGACGATTATGAAAGAATGTGAAAAAAAAAAATGAACTGTTAGTTTGACGGATTAATGCTTAATTGCTTTAGTGTCTCATTAAGAGTATTTGTTTTATTAAAACGTAATGCCTAATGCTAAGTACAGAAAATCCATACTAAAAGGATATTTTTTGTCATAGAACCCTTAGCCTGCTGACAACAATTCCACTGTTACGGTTTTAGTGTCTGGTGCTGCAATGAATATATCAGATTGGTTGATGTTTTTAATTTTGCAAAATTTTTTGTGTTTCCATAGCAACCAAATGCCTCAGAGGATTATGACAAACATTATCTTCATTCTTTTGCAATAAAACAGTGCGCGAAGAGCTATTTGTCTCAAAATTGAAAAGTAAATTCATAACAAGTTATTTAATAATATAAATTGTTGCAAAATGTGTAGATTTGTTTGCATGTAAACATCTTTTTATAATGGGTGTAAAAGGAAATGTGCAATTGTTGCCGAGAGCAACCCGCGTTTATTATCTGACACCAAGCAGGAAAAAAAATCAGCTAGGAACTACAAAGGAAATGCGTTGAAGAACTCATCTTCTAAATCTGATGTATCAGTAACATTATTAATAACTGGCAAGCAATGTACGAAAAATATATAGATGACTCCTTCGTAAATGCTCAACTTGTGCACGGATACTTCCGTTTTGTTGCAACACCACTGGCATTTATCGGCACAAAAAATATCCCTTTTCCTCTCAAGAGTTATAACTTAATTATAAGGAGAGAAATTTGCATTCACAAATTAAAAAATACAGCATTAATATTAATGTATCCTTACTTTGGGGAAATGTCAAATAATAAACCACGATTTTTATCCAATTTTGTGTCTCCCCTCCTGGAAAGAGGTTCTAACATAAAAAATCATTGCCTGCTCACGGGGGTGATCATGGAGAGGGCACAAAGGACTATAATAGGATTTTTCAGTTAAACAGACAAGAAAAAAAAGCAATAAATGCAAGGTGCAGTACCCATTGCAACCAATACCAGATTTCATCTTTTAATACTCTGGTTTCAGTAAAGGTGACTTGTGATTAGCTCCTGTGGCTTGCTGCACTTTCTTACCAGCGTCTTGCACATCTCACTGCAGGGGTGCCCAACCTTTTGAAGAGCGAGGGCCGCTTAAGCACCTGGACGGAGTGGACGGATGACAGGTCACGGCTACTCTATAGGCCTTCGGATCTGCCCAGATGACAGGGAACAAATGTTTTTCGGATTGGAGGTAGGACGGTGTAAATGGACATGTGCCGCTCTGTAGAGGTGAATTGAGGGTCCCATTTGGTTGGGCTGATCGTGTGAAAAGGGCCTAAGACTGCTTTCACACTGATGTGCTGCGGTTTACCCAGCTGTGTCTATCCTGAGGGTCAGCTGAACTTTGCCATAGACTCTCTGCCTGTGGCAAAAGCCAGCGCTGTAGAGGAAACATTGGCTTATGGGGCTCTTCTCCGCAGCCAACCCGCCATTCCAGAGCAGGAGGTCGCGGGCCACATCAGAGGGCTCCGCGGGCCACATGTGGCCCCCGGGCCACTGGTTGGCCTCCTCTGTCTTACTGCATAAAGCAGGGTATACACACTGAGAGATCCCTACATCTACACAAGCAATGTTGATGCAGGGATCTCCCCCCTGTGTCTTTGTATTCTGACAGCAGGGACTCCCCCCAACCCCATCAGAATATACTGATCAGCACTGCAGTCATTGGTTGCATTTGTTGACTAAATGGTGGTTTATCAGCACGACCTTTGAACAGAGAGCAGTAAACACATACCGAAATACAGGCAGTTCTTGCTGAACCGGATGATTTTCAGTACGTTAACACCCCTTTCACACTGGGGCTGTTTTTCAGGCGCTTTTGGGCAAATAATAGCACCTCTAAAGCGCTTGAAAAATGCCCCCCCCTGCAGTCTCAGTTTGAAAGCCCAATCGCTTTCACACGGAGGCGATGCGCTGGCAGGATGTTGAAAAAAACTCCTGCAAGCAGCATCTTTGGAGCGATGAAATAGTGGTGTGTACACTGCTCCTCCACCGATCCTGCCCATTGAAATGAATGGGCAGCACGGCTAAACCACCAGCAAAGCGCCGCTGCAGCAGTGCTTTGCGGGTGGTTTTAACCTTTTTTTTGGCAGCTAGCAGGGGTTAAAAGCACCCCGCTAGTGGCTGAATACCTCTGCAAAAACAACGGTAAAGTGCCGCGGGTCTTATACTCAGCTTAACCGCTTCCTGTCCTTAGGATGCACCGTACGTCCTCAGATGGGAGTGGTGATATCTCAGTCTTGGCTTCAGCTATAACATTTTGTTCAGCCATTGATTCTGCACAAGGTAAAAGTGATCCGAGCAGCTATACAGCCACCTGATCACTTTTGCATTGGGCGGAAAAGGGTTCCCCTTCACCTCCTGCCACTGCCCATTGCCTTTACTGGGCTCTGCAGTTCCAACAGGACTTTAGTTGTTTCTTCCCCTTTGTGATGTCAGAATCTGGAAGCGACAAGGATTTCATCACTTCCTGTTTCAGTTTGTTTACAAGTTGTTAGCATCTTCGAAAATATTTAAAGCAGTCTTAAGCCTAAAAACAAACATGTATTGTATTGCAGCTTACCAATTCTAAGATGTGATGGCTACATTTGTTTTTTAGGATTTCTTTATTTTTTCACCTGGTTTATTTATGTAAAACGTTCATCTTTATTTACTTATGTAAAACCTAGGCACGCATTGATTATCCACATCCGGTTTTTTGGTTTCCTGGCTACCAGCAGTGAAACGCACGCCGGCTTTCGTTCTCTCTCCACATTATACAAGCTCACAGCCTCAGTGCCGGGATACGGGCACTTATTGAAGTAAGAGGCCACTTGGCACTGTGTATTTGTATTTTACATCCTATTAAATAGTTTTACACTATGGGAGCTGTTCTTCTTTTTTCTTTATGATATCTGCAAGTATCTGTCAACTGCATTGGAATCCCTATGGGAAAGGTGTTGTTACCCAAGCTCTATTGACCTTATTTAACATTAGGTCAACATCATCTGGTAAGGAGCCATCCATCCCCACTTGAGGTGTCCCATTGGTGGAGGTGGAACCTATCACATGGATATTTGAGCACGGAGCACTTTACCATTTATTATTAGTTATTAATATTATTTATGGTCACAATACGATTGAATTTATATGCAATTGTACACTATTTCACTGCAGGTGTTTTAATTATTAGTTCATTATTATTTAATTTATATGTAATTGTACACTATTTTACTGCAGGTGTTTTAAGTAGTTTGCAATAGGATTTATGTCTATATTGGGATAGGTTGCACCTATTTACCTATTTATTTAATCATTCTTTTAGCGCCCCTATCCCACGTACACAAAACCTATATACCAAAAGGAAAAAAACTGTTTAGTGTAAGTGATTAAAAAGTGCAAGCTGGAGTTCAGCTTTAATTGGTTACTGTATCTAAATCTGCTAGTACTTCCAAGACTGACAATGTTGCTGTCCAAAGGTACTCCCCTGTGCTCATTCATCCAATGTGGGGACACTCTTCTACAGGAGGTGTGTAACTGGCCAGATCACCAAGGGAAAACAGAGTCTTAGCACTTGCAGTCTTATTCATGGAGGAGCAGCAAAGCAAAATTTGGACAGCACCAATGTGTCAGAGCTGGGCTCAGTCCTTTCTTTTCTGAGTTGACCGCTCAGCTGTCGGCTAATTGCCAGCACCTATCTCTCCACAATGACTCACCTATTGATGATATCTTGCTGGTCAGTCCTGCCTACTTAAGCCATGCAGCTCAGATGATCTCTGTCTTTGCCTTGGTCAACATCACAGAGACTATGTCCTTTGTTCCTTTTAAATACTTGCTTGGCTGACATCCCTTCTGGCTCCTGATCCTGCTTGCTGTTCTACTACGTTCATCTCTTGCTCCCTGACGTTTTGCTTGTCTGACGATCCAATCTGGCTCCTTAACTCTGGCTATGTTTAGACTTTGTCTACCTGTTTATCTTGTTATTATTATTATTATTATTATTATTATTAAACAAGTGTCAGTACTTCTGCTCGGTCTGATCCATGATTTCTGACATAATGTCAATCTTTGGAGAGGGTAGTGTTAGAAGCACTAGCAGATCAAGTTGAACTATCAAATAAAGTGGTTCTAAAGGTAAAATAGCTTTACCTTAAAGAAGAACTAGGGCCAAAGCTTTTTTGGCCCCACCTCTCTTATAGATCATGGGAGTGCACTAAGTTCTGTACTCTTGTGACCCGTTTTCAGCTGACAGTGTGCTAAAGTCCGCAGTTGGCTGACTTCACTGTGCCGCTCCAGGCTCTGAAGAGATTCTGACTTTACAGTCAGGATACACCCAGATGCCTGGACTGTTGGTGGCTTAGCTTCTCAGTATGCTGCTGGGAGACTGAGCCAGCCATCTCGGCCCCTCAAACGCCTAGCGTTCAAGTGTGCTCTGACTGACAGTCACCAAAGAATATACAAACCCTATCAAAGTTGCATCCAAATAGCACTACATAATCACACTGACAGTTGGAAAAAAATCATATTACAGCAGTGTGATCATATCCTAAATCTTTATATTTATTTCGGCATTGTATTTCAAATATTTCTAGCCTACTCATATAAATCTAAACAATCTTGAGGTTTGTAAACTTTTTTTGAGAAGTAAGGCTGCGTACACACGATCAAATCTGTCTGCTGGAAACGGTCTGCCAGACCGTTTCAGCAGACAGAATCAATCGTGTGTACGGGCAAACAGATGGATTTGGCCACCCGACAGATTTCAAAGCATTCTTTGAAATCTGTCGGCTGGGAACCCGTTGGACCGATATGTCTGCTGGTTAGTACGCTAACCAGCAGACATATCTGCTCGCACATGCGTCGAATGGATTCGACGAATGCGCGGAAGTGTTTTACTTCCTGGTGCGGTGACGTGGAGGCGTCAACGTCACCGCCACGTCACCGACGCGTCAGCGCACTGTCTGCCGGCGGGGATTTTGGTTTGATCGTGTGTACACGATCAAACCAAAACATCCCAGCAGACAGATGTGTTCAAATCGGTCTGTCCAACCAATTTGAACAGATCTATTTGCTCGTGTGTACGGGGCCTTACACATTTACTTCTATGAATTCTGTGACACATATTCACTAGTTTCAGCAACAAAGTCAGTACAGGAATCACTGCTTGCAGACAGCAAGGTACCATGGGATATGTAGTCCTTAGAAATGGAAACAGCAGAAGAGAAGCTGGAAATCATGCATGGTATCCAGGAAGTTGTGGAAAGAAAGGGCCAGCAGACAGGAAACATTCACATCTCATATTTTTTCGAAAAATAATTAAAAAAACTGCAGAAGGTGGCTAGAAAATTGTCAGCCAAACAGATGCAGCTGCTGTTCAGGTATTATGATGGACACCAGCTGCGGCTGTCAGAATACAATAGGCTCAGTGGGTGATTCCTCCATTCACGCTGTACAGTGTGAATTGGAAATTGTTTAGCCTGCAGGTTGAACGAAGAAATACTGTGTGTTTATACCCAGCTTAAATCCAGACATGTTTTCTTGGTTATGGATAGAGTGGGTAAGAGATAAACTTTTTGTCAGGTTTTTGTCTGTGACACTTGTAAAAGACATCAGGTTAAACAGCTGTCACTGCTATGGACAGCAATATAATATATATGGAAGCTCTAACCCGTCCTCGCTCTACTAAATATGTGTTTTTGTTTTTTTTCGGTGTCCTCATTGGATAGATCTCTCCTCACTCCCAGTCTTGACACCTTAGAAACAGCTTGATGAGAAGATATATAAGATCAATCACACCTTCTAAATGTAGCGAAATATTTGATCTCACTATTTTGAAAAAAGACTAAAGCTTTTCCCCTACAGCCTTGGATTTTGGAGCATTAATGAGATTAATGATATGAAAAACCCACACATTACCATATAGATAACTTTGACAGCTTTTATTTTACATGGACAGTCTGGATAGACTGCCATAAAACTGACGATTACGGGCTTTTGTTGTCTTAATACATTTGAATGACTTTCTTTTACATGACCTAAATGGATGGTAACTCCGGCTGTACAGAAGTCTTTATTGCTTGCTCTGATTGACCTTCTAAGGACTTACTGTGTTGCACTAACACTAACTTTTTCTATATTCTTTCTATCTCCTTAGTGACTTCTTGCTTTGTCTTCCTCTATTTTTTTTTATCTTCAGTTATCTTATCCTTCTTCATTATCAAGTAGCATCTATCCTTTTCAGTAATTAACCCTTTTGCTACCAAAGTAGATTTTAGTGAGTTTTTTTGCACGCATTTAAAAAAAAACAAAAAAACATTTTAGTCCTGAAGATTAGTTAAAGCCACCAAACATATTTTCTGAAAGCAGAGACTCTGAAGATTAAAATAGTGGTAATTCCAATTTAGGTTACATGATATGTGTGCAATGGTTTATCAACCATTAAATCTCAGTAAAAATACAATAAAGTTTACTTTAGTGCACAAAAACACAATATACCGTATATACTCGAGTATAAGCCAAGTATTTCAGCACATTTTTTTGGCGCTGAAAATGCCCCCCTCGGCTTATACTCGAGTCACCTTTTTGCGCCTGATCTCCCGAACTTTGGGGACCAGCCCAATATGGGCATCCGCTGAATTTTTTTCAGAGGGGGGCGCTTCAGCAGCGGCGATACACAGTCACATTTTACCCCTTTCTTCAAGGTTTCTTCGGGGTAAAAAGCGCCCCCCCCCCCCATGTTCAAATGTAAAAACACCCCACTGTGTCCCCTGCATCTTTCAATATCTTTGTCACTACTGTGTACCCCCTCTCCACAACTCCACCTCTGGACCCCTTTACATTACACAGCACTCTGCATCACTAGACCCCTTTACATTACACAGCACCCTGCACCTCTGGACCCCTTTACATTACACAGCACCCTGCACCTCTGGACCCCTTTACATTACACAGCACTCTGCATCACTGGACCCCTTTACATTACACACCACCCTGCACCACTGGACCCCTTTACATTACACAACACCCCACAGCTCTGGACCTCTTTACATTACACAGCACCCCTTTCCCTTGACTGAAACACTACACTATATGGACAGTATATTTATTTCAGGTCTAAAAGAGGAACCTTTCGGAATGAGGGACAAATGGATTTGATTCCAGAAGAGGGACAGGCACTCTAAATAAGGGACAACTAGAGGGGAGCGCTGCAGTCACCGCTTAAATCGTCCCCTGCTCCTGGCTCTCCCTGGCAATTTCACAGGGGGGGGGGGGCAAACGACCCCCCTTGACCTATGGAGCGGCCGCCCATGCAGCCCAAACTTGGCACACATATAGCCCCACTCTTCCTCTACAAGTGTTCAACGTTTGTTGTCCGGGGAAGACATTATCACACATGTAGCCCCCCGGGGAGCACCGATTTTTCAAAGCCGGGCACAACTTCTATATGCTCCCATGTTAAACATAAGTCTAGTCATGGACACAGTGAGGCATGGGCACAGTGAGGCATGGACAGTGAGGCACAGTGAGGCATGGACACAGTTAGGCATGGGCACAGTGAGGCATGGACACAGTGAGGCATGGGCACAATGAGGCATGGGCACAGTGAGGCATGAACACAGTGAGGCATGGACACAGTGAGGCATGGGCACAATGAGGCATGGGCACAGTGAGGCATGAACACAGTGAGGCATGGACACAGTGAGGCATGGGCACAATGAGGCATGGGCACAGTGAGGCATGAACACAGTGAGGCATGGACACAGTGAGGCATGGGCACAGTGAGGCATGGGCACAGTGAGGCATGCACATGGACACAGTGAGGCAAAGTGAGGAACAGTGAGGCATGCAGATGGACACTCTAGGCTTATACTCAAGTCAATACGTTTTCCCATTTTGTGTGGTACAATTAGGTGTCTCGGCTTATATTCGGGTCGGTTTATACTCGAGTATATACGGTATTACCCTTTTTAATTGGTAGATATATATGCCAAGTAAATAGATACCAATATGTCAAGTTTTAAATTTGTGTGAACCTGCACTACAACAACGATCTTTGCTGCCCAAAATGTTTCTTAGGCAACACTTTGAAAGCCCCTACAGGTCATCAGTTTAGAGTTAACAATGATTATTGTTACCTCTCATTCCTTCATTCTCAGCGATACGTAACATATGTATCGCATGCAATGTTTACATACATAAGCGCCTCCGATGGGTGCATTTACATTCATGTGTGCATGCACATGCAGGCACGCAAGCTCAAAATAGTTTTTTTTTTTTTTTTGGGGGGGGGGGTTAAGTGCTTGGGTGTAACTTAATTTTTTGACATTTTGGGTTTTTCTTTTAACTTTTACTAATATTTTATTTATATCACATAGAAGACAAAGGGTCCCCTGTATGGTATAATATTTTTAGATCTTTTAGATCCCTAATGTCTCACCTGCCTTACATTCATGGGCGTCCGCTCCATAGGGCAACGGGGGTCGGTTGCCCCCCCCCTGGAATTTAAGAACTGCAGGGGGTGTCAGGCCGGCACCCCCCGCAAATGAATATCAGTGCAGGGGGGTGATCAGCGTGAGTGTCTTTGGGTATAATAAGTGAGCTACTGGTTGCTGGTGACATGGTAATGCCCTGGTGTTGCTGGTGACAAGGTGGTGCCCTGGTGTTGCTGGTGACATGGTGGTGCCCTGGTGTTGCTGGTGACATGGTGGTGCCCTGGTGTTGCTGGTGGCCTGGTGGTGGCCTGGTGTTGCTGGTGACATGGTGGTGGCCTAATGTTGCTGGTGACATGGTGGTGCCCTGGTGTTGCTGGTGACATGGTGGTGCCCTGGTGTTGCTGGTGACATGGTGGTGCCCTGGTGTTGCTGGTGACATGGTGGTGCCCTGGTGTTGCTGGTGACATGGTGGTGCCCTGGTGTTGCTGGTGACATGGTGGTGCCCTGGTGTTGCTGGTGACATGGTGGTGCCCTTGTGTTGCTGGTGACATGGTGGTGCCCTGGTGTTGATGGCGATGTGTGTATGTACATTACTCTTGCCTAGCGCTAGTGGTCGAAGAAAGGGTAAAATGCGACTGTGTATTGCCGCTGCTGATGCGCCCCCCCCTGAAAAAATTTCAGCGGACGCCCATGCTTACATTGTTGCTAGTGGAGAACAGATCATGACCAATGGCCAGGAAAAGTGTCACCAAAAACTGTCACTTCTGGATTCATTCTAGCTAGGGAGGATCATCAAATGTATATTTTCTTTTACCATCCTGTTCCTTGGAATTTTTCTCATCACCATGGTTAAAAAGAAATTCTGATTTGACCCCAGTAGTGATTAGAAAATCCTAAATTGTCAAACAAACTTCTATTTGTGTATATCCAGTTTGAGACTTCTTTACTGAAAGGATAAGTCTTCAAGAGCTAAGGTGAGAACTTGGCTTTTATCTGCCCCAAGAATCGTATCAGAAAAGATGAAGTTCTTACCTCGTGTACCCAATGCCCTGATTGTGTCTGGAACAATTTTACCTAACATCACAATCACCTACCCAGGTTCAAATCTAGTCCCAAGTACAAGTAAGCTGCTATTCTTTAATCAAGTGTACAAATAACCGAGATGCTGGTTTCCTCTTAGTAAAGCGACTCCAATAATTTCAACTAGCTTTTCAAATGCCTCATTCACTAGTCTGAAAGTCTTTGTCACACAGCTTTGTGCTTTTAAAAGCCATCAATGCTATCATAATCCTTCTTGTATATAAAAACTGCTTAAAGGAAATAACATACATTTCTTCCAAACTGCTTCAGTGAGCAGTATGGGGTACTGCTAAATGAATATTTGTGAAAACCTACCAGAAACCATCATTATTTTTATGCAACTTGACAATGTGTTCTGTTACAATATGCAGGCAATCAGAGAGCAGCGTTGCCCGTTAATAGATAATACTGCCAAGGCCAAGCTAGGGGAAATAAAGTAAAAGAGGCCTTATGTCCAGTATGTCTCATTCATTTATTGCTGTACATAATATATTTTGGATTTTGTAATAGTTGTAATAGTTGTCCAAGACATCTCCCTTTAAGGAGATATACTGTATACAGGCAGTCCTTAGGTTACGAACAAGATCGGGTCTGTAGGTTTGTTCTTAACCACTTAATACCCAATCATTTGACGGCGGGCGGGATACTTCATTGTTTTGACATCACGTCATATGAAGTTGTGTAATTTTAAGCCGCACACCCCGCGCACCCGTCGGGTTACTGACAACACCGTGCGCGTGCCCGGCGGCCGCGGTGGACGCCGGGCACCCGCGATTGCCGAGTAACTGAGCGGGGGCATGGAGCTCTGTGTGTAAACACAGAGCTCCACGTCCCTGTCAGGGAGAGAGGAGACCGATCTGTATCCCTTGGACACAATCGGTCACCTCCCCCAGTCACCCCCTACAGTTAGAACACTGACTAGGACACACATTTAACCCCTTCCCTGCCTCCTAGTGGTTAACCCCTTCCCTGCCAGTCACATTTATACAGTAATCAATGCATATTCATAGCATCGTACTGTATAAATGTGAATGGTCCCAAAAATGTGTCAAAAGTGTCCGATGTGTCCGCTATAATGTCGCAATCCCGAAAAAAAATGTTGCAGATCGCCGCCATTCCGAGTAAAAAAAATAAATCATAATTATGTCCCCTTTTTTGTAGGCAATATAACTTTTGCGCAAACCAGTCACTATATGGTTATTGCGATTTTTTTTTTTTTTACCACAAATGTGTAGAAGAATACATATCGGTCTAAACTGAGATAAAAAAATGTATTTTATTTTTAAAAATTGGATATTTATTATAGCAAAAAGCAAAAAATATTGTGTCTTTTTTCAAAATTGTCGCTCTTTTTTTGTTTTTAGTGCAAAAAAAAAAACCGCACGGGCGATCAAATACCACCAAAATAAAGCTCTATTTGTGGGGAAAAAAAAGGACGTCAATTTTGTTTGGGAGCCTTGTCGCACGACCGCGCAATTGTCAGTTAAAGCAACACAGTGCCGGAAGCTAAAATTTAGGCAAGTGGTTAAAGAAGTTGTAAAGGTTTGTTTTTTATTTTCTAAATTGGTTCCTTTAAGCTAGTGCATTGTTGGTTCACTTACCTTTTCCTTGTTTCCCATGTATTTTTTCTTTGTCTGAATTTCTCACTTCCTGTTTCTCCTCAGTAAGTTTGCTACCATGTTCTGGCGGGGGGGGGGGGGTTAGTTAGCCAGAACAGCTTACTGAGGAGAAACAGGAAGTGAGAAATTCAGACAAAGAAAACAAAGAAAAAAAACATTTAGAAGGAAAAGGTAAGTGAACCAACAACGCACTAGCTTAAAGGAACCTATTTAGAAAATAAAAAACAAACCTTTACAACTACTTTAAGTTGAATTTGTATGTAAGTTGGAACAGGTAATTTTTTTTTAAGTGTAACTCCAGCCAATAAAACAACCTTTATGTTTTTTGAATAGCATAATGAAGGGTTAACACCCTTGTACTGTTTGTTTTGCTGTCTGTGCCCCTGTTCAGAGGATTTCACCCCACTTTCTGTCCTTGTGACAATTTGATTTTGGTGATAAAGCTACAAAGGAGACGCCTTTGTTTCCATGATAACTCTAAAGCCCCATACACATGATCAGAAACACACTACAGTCCGTTTAACATGGTTTTCTATGGATGTAGCTCACATATGTGCATTTTATGAAAAGGACTAAGGACTTTTTTCTGGTTTTTGGTTCTGTAGACTTTAATGCAGTGGTCATCAACCCTGTCCTGCAGGGCCCACTAACAGGCCAGGTTTGCAAGATAACTGAAATGCATCACAGGCGGTATCATTTGCTGCTCAGTGATTGCAGTATTCCAGTCTGCATCTCCCCAAGGTAATACATAAAACCTGGCCTGTTAGTGGGCCCTGCAGGACAGGGTTGATGACTATTGGTTTAATGGATCAAAAGCGTGTATTGAAAAACACAAACTGCTCCTGCAATATGCAAACTACAACATGCATGATGTAAAAAAGGCCTTAAAAGGGGTTGTAAAGGTATTTTTTTATTTTCAAAATAGGTTCCTTTAATCTTGTGAATTGTTGGTTCACTTACTTTTTCCTTTGATTTTCCTTCTAAATGTTTTTTTTCTTTGTCTGAATTTCTCACTTCCTGTTTCTCCTCAGTAAACTTGCCACCATCGTCTGAGTGGTGGTTAGTCATCTAGAACAGCTTACTGAGGAGGAACAAGAAGTGAGAAATTCAGACAAAGAAAAAAAAACATTTAGAAGGGAAATTGAAGGAAAAGGCAAGTGAACCAACAATGCACTAGCTTAACCACTTAAGACCCGGACACATACGCTGCTAAATGACCCAAGGTGTTTTTACAATTCGGCGCTGCGTCGCTTTAACAGACAATTGCGCGGTCGTGCAACGTGACTCCCAAACAAAATTTGCGTCCTTTTCTTCCCACAAATAGAGCTTTCTTTTGGTGGTATTTGATCGCCTCTGTGATTTTTATTTTTTGCGCTATAAACTAAAATAGAGCGACAATTTTGAAAAAAATCACTATTTTTTTACTTTTTGTTATAAAAAAAATCAAATAAACTAAATTTTAGTAAAACATTTAGGCCAAAATTAATTCAGCCACATGTCTTTAGTAAAAAAAAAAAATCGCAATAAAAAAAATAGCTACCTAGCGGGAACAGCGACACTAATACAGCGATCAGAAAAATGATCGCTTAGTGATGCTGGCAATAGGGAGTGAAAGGGTTAACTAGGGCAGTGATCAGGGGGTTAAAACTTTATTAGGGGGGGTGGGGGGGCTATCCTGGACCTAACACTAACTGACTTTTACACTGCCTCACAAGGGGTTAATGTGCCTATGTGTGTGTGTGTCAGTGTTGTGTTGGTGCACACTTACTGTGGATGTCTTCTCTCATCAGCAGCGGTGGGAAACACCGTTGCGATGAGAGGTGACATCATTTCCTCCTTCCTGTGTAAACACAGGAGGAGGAACTGACACGAAGGGGGAGCGCTCCCATTGGCTGGGAGCGATCGCGGGGGGGCGGAAAACACGGACCTCCGCCCGCTCGTCGGCGATCGCTCCCAGAGCCAGGGGGACCGCCGCACGCCGCGGAGGGGGTCCCGATGGGACCCCCGAACCGCACGAAGGCGAGGACGTAAATTTACGCCCTTGTGCCTGTACGAGCCATGTTGTGGCCGTAAATGTGCGTGCGGGGGTCCTTAAGTGGTTAAAGAAACCTATTTAGAAAATAAAAAACAAACTTTTACAACCCCTTTAAGCATGCTTGTTATACTCACTGTGGAACCTAAGGGGTTATTCATCTGTATTGTGTAAAAAGGCCATTTGATCTTGTCTTCTCTGATCCTGCCTTTCTTCCACAATCTCCTGATTAGACCCTTTGGAGTCACTCTGCACATGCTTAGTTTAGTGTGTATTGCTAGAGAGTTTTTTTTCTTCTTGGGTGCATGTGATCAGCACAGGGCCAATCAGCACTTTCCATACAGAACGTCAGGGGTCATGCAGCCTCAAAGGACAGTCAAAGGAGAATGAAAACTAAAACTATTGCATTTCCATGTTGTGTGTACTGTGGAAGACCAGATATAGTGAATGAATGCAGGGTCCTGGGTTTAGTAACACTACTAATGAAAAACTATCTTAACAATTCCAGGTAATGGGGAAAATGTGAGGCGCCGTACACACGGCCGAGGTTCTCGCTGAAAATCAGCGAGAACCTCGCTGGAATGCACATTCCAGCGAGGAGCTCGGCCGTGTGTACGGTCTCAGCGAGCTTCCCGTCGGGAAGCCCGTCGAGCTGAAATAGAGAGCACGCTCTCTATTTCCTCGACGGCCCGCCTGGAAGAATGGCTGGTTGCCATTCCCGACGGGCGGGTCGCTGAATTCGACGGCCGGGAGAGAACCTCGACGGGCGGAACGATGTGTTCTGCCCGTCGAGGTTCTCTGCCGTGTGTACGGCGCCTGACACTAATATAGAGCAAGCATATCCTTCCCCACAGACACCAGACCAAACAACATAGAATGGCATCTTAGGCGCAAGAGAGTTGGCATTAAAGAGGTGGTTCACCCTAAATATAATCTCTCCCATGTGATCCAGCATACTGGCGTCAGCGCCAGTATGCTGTTTGTTTTTTTTTAAATCCCCCACTTACTGTATTATGTGCAATTTAAATTTCTTATGTGATGCGCTATACTAGAGCCGTCCACCGCGGGGGAAAGAAATTAAAATTGCACATAATACAGTAAGTGGGGGATTTAAAAAAAAAAAAAACAGCATACTGGCGCTGACGCCAGTATGCTGGATCACATGAGAGAGACTATATTTAGGGTGAACCTCCGCTTTAAGTTCCCTGCTATATTGATACAAGCCTGTATTCACATCAGCTATTTGTGCCAAGAGAAAGATGCACCAAAAATAACATCTCCCCATCTGTAAAAATATGACCCTATAGCTAAAGGGTATCTGAGTCTTTGACACTTTTCATGCCCCAAAAGGGGGTGTAGAACTTTTGAGAGGTACACTTTGAATACCCCTATAGAGGAATGAAGTTATCTGTATTTTACCATTTTTTTAAAAGAAGTGAAAGAGTGAAAATATAAAAATAATATCCATCTTACATGTTCTTTATTTTAACAAAGGCGGAAAAAAAATCCACATAGAATATTGTTTTTTATCTGTTCCGCATCAGGTCCTCTTAAAACAAATTCCCAACCTCAACTGTTCCCTGCAGTTTAAGGATGACAATTTTGTTGATTCCCTACCATAGTGTGTTCATTCATTCATCCACACGTAACTCTGCAGCAAGAAATCCACAGCAACAGACAACTTAAACTCTGCATGGTGTTATTATGCATTGTTTTAAATTCTATTACAGGAGGAGGACCTAAAAATGACAATCTGGAGCCCAATTCTTGTATATTCTGCGCATTTTGTCAATTTAATAACCAATAGACAATTCCATATATATGACACATGTGTTTGCTATGGGCAAAAATGGCACAAACATAATGAAGCTCA
Organism: Rana kukunoris; assembly: GCA_029574335.1. NCBI lineage: Eukaryota > Metazoa > Chordata > Amphibia > Anura > Ranidae > Rana > Rana kukunoris. The sequence goes on along the minus strand of CM056050.1, from coordinate 504,909,286 downwards.
AAACAAGCTAACCCATTTAAAGTGATTGTAAAGGAATATTTATTTTTTTAAATAACAAACAGGTAATACTCAACTGCTCTGTGCAATGGATTTGCACAGAGCAACCCCGATCCTCCTCTTCTCTGGTCCTCTGCCAGTGCTCAGTGTTGTCAACCTACCAGACTGAAATTTACTGACACAACACCCAAAAGGTACTGGAATATGCCAAGTCTTTACTGGCATTTCCAAAAGTTACAAAATAACAGTTTTAATTGTAAATTAGAGTATTTTGGCTACAAACAAATACAATATGCAATTAGCAATATGATTTAAGGTAGCTAATAAGCTAAAAAACATATTTCTTATTTTATTTTCGATATAGTAAGTAAGTAGCTCAGGGACAGGCCACAAGAGGGCAATAAATTAGAGTGGGCGTACACACACATGAAATTGACTCTTCACACTGGAATTGGCTGCGGATCGCACAGGAACGCTGGGTGTCCCCATTCTCCGGTTCAGGGATGAATCGGGGCCAAATCTTTGTCTGAGTTCGGCCCTGAAATGGAGCTAAAAACGCACAGGTGCAGTGTGCTCCACAGCCGCCCCGGAGATATGTGAACCGGCTCCAAAAAGAGCAGGTCACATTCTCCTGCTATGCGAACTGGATGCAGGGAAAGCCGCAACCAATTCACATAGGTGTGAGCCCAGCCACACAGTGACACTGACAGCAGTGTGCAGCAGCACTGATGATGATGAGACCTCACTGACACAACACGTCCCCTCCTGAGTCACAGTGACAGTCTCTCTCCAAGCACAGTGGTCCCTCCAGTCCACTCCAGTCTAAACAACACTGGCGGTCCCGGTCCCAGCCTGCCTTGCTTCTATATTGCAGACCCGGACACAAGGCTCTGGCCGCTCTGCTAGGCTCTATTGCACCCTGACATCACATGACATGCTCAGGCACCACCTCGGACAGAGCCGCCTGATCACACTATAGCAGCACTCGGATGGTCTCAGTCGGCTCCAGACAAAGCCGAGCATCACAGCCATATTTTTTACTGGCAACCTTTTACTTTTACTAGCATTTACTGGCAGGAAAAAATTGCCTGTTTTTTACTGGCTGCCAGTAAAAATACTGACGGTTGGCAACACTGCCAGTGCTCCTGGCTGCACCCCCCACCTGCCAAGAGCCTCCAAGCGTGTCCTGGGTCCTCCGCCCACCAAATGCCACTATAGTTCATGCTTGCTCCCTATTCAGCTCTGTATTTCCATGGACACACAGAGCTTGGCTTGGTCCTGTCCCCTGCTCACACCTCCCTGGTTGTGATTGACAGCAGCAGGAGCCAGTGTTTTAGAGCCAATGAGAAGGGATAGAGCACAAGAGCTGCTCTTGTGCACATGGGGATGATGGGGAGGGAGCTGAATGCAGAAGGTTTTTAACTTAATGCATGTAATGCATTAAAATAAAAAAAAACTTCTGCCTTTAGAACCACTTTAAAATAGACCCATGTGTTCATACTTTACAACTAAGGGCCACTGGAGGATCCTCTTGGATATATTGTTTAGTCCAAGCCTGAACAGCACACTCCTTTAAAGTAATTCAGATACAAGCAGCATATGCTACATTGGTATTCACTGACTGCCTCTGAAACAGGCTTCTCTGTCTCTGCGGAGCAACATAACATATCAGATAAGATGATGCAGATGCGAAAGCCTCTATGGGCTCCCAATCTTCATTTAGTTAAACATACCATGTTATCACAAGAATCTGGTCAGGGACACAAAAAAAAATCTTGATACTTGCAAGATATATCATAAAAAACTGTATCATAGCCCAATCTTACACCATAATCAAGTCCCTGAACTCTTCTGCATTAGGTTCCTTTTCTGAAAGCCCTTTCTCTGTGTGAAGTCTCCAGCAACACAAGCATGACAAGCTTCATTTATGTTTTACAATACCCCCACTCATATAAAACACAATGAAATACTTTTACAGTGTAACCAGCAAGAGTTTCAAAATGTCAGAATATAATGAAACATAATTGCAGAGCATGTGCCCTGTGGTGGCCAGTCCACAAGGCAATTTTCTCTGCAGGTTAACCCCTCTTCGTAAAGGAAACATTCTGACAACTCCTGGTATTCAACTATAGAGATGAATAGACTCAAGACTCTCCGAATGCTGCTGTCCTGGGCTATGCATGAGCAAAGAAGACCTAAGTGCTTGCTTGTCATACCTCCTGCCTTTAAAGTTAAAACTGGAATTCAAGTAAAATGAACACAAATGTATGCAGAAATTCATAGTTGTTTTTACCTTTTCTTCCATCCTATTGATACCACCCTGTGCAGCCACTCTGAAAATGTGCAGACTTTTTCAAAGCTTCCTAACTTAACATTCTTCTGATCTCATCCATTGTTCATACATTAGTACCAATCAGTTGTGAAGGTGGGACATCGGCATTTTTGAATGCAGTGGTTTTCTTACTGGGAAAGCTGCATTTGTTTGAATGCAAAGAAAGGTCTGACAGCTGAAGGCTTGAACTCAAAGTGCTCTTGTTAGGTGAAAGTGTTGCCCATTTAAAGAATTGTGAAACTGTGAAGAGGCTTTTAACATTAGCAACATTGAGATTTTCTGGAAGGAATGTGAGTACGGTACTTTCAAAAACAGGACAGGCCTATTAAAAAATACTATGGCCTATTGTACAGAGTTGTCATGGATAAAAACCAATGGTAACTGCAAGAGGTGAATAAGAGCAGTCACCCATATCAAACTGTAGTATCTCTACATCTCATAACAGCCAAATTAGGAAAATGGCTAGTCCTATCCTCAGTATACAAATTACTTCCATCATTAGTAAAAAAAATACAGTATCTTACATGCAAATTATAGACTGACAGTTACTGAAATGCACAATGAGGGCTCATTTCCACTGGCGTTTTTACAGCCACTTTTCTAAAGCGTTTTTTTGCAGCTTAAAAACGCCTGTCCATGTTAGTCTATGGCATCATGCCCACCATGACGTTTTTGAGCTGTAGATGGCTTAGGCCTCTTTCACACGGAGCGGTCCGTTTTGCAGTCTGCTCTGTGTGTCTGTCGGCTCAGCGGGAGGTCTCCGCTGAGCTGTCGGGTGGACAGGGCGGTCACCGCACACTATGCAGGGACCGCCCTGTCTCTCCTTCACTATCCCCTGTGGGGAATCGGATGGAAACGGACCATCTGTCCATTTGCATCCGATCCGTTCCACCGAACGGAAGAAAAATAGGACATTCTTCCGTCCGTAAAAACGGATGCGGATCTTGCGGACGTTAGCGGATCCATCATCCGCTAACGGATCCGCTCCCATAGGGGCCCATTACAAGTCCGTTAACGGACTTGTAATTAGCGGACCGTTCGTCCGCTCGTGTGAAAGGACCCTAAGCTGCAAAAAAAAGTGGGACCAGTGCGTTCTGAAGCTCCAGCAATAGAGCTGTAAAAACGCCAGACATTAAAAAACGCTCAAAAACGCGCATAAACGCTCAAAAACGCGGTCGTGGCGTTTTTAAAGCTCCAGCTCCAAAATTTTTTTTTATTTTTTTTCTAAAATAAGCATGGACAGGCGTTTTTAAGCTGTAAAAAACGCTCAGAAAAGTGGCTGTAAAAACGCCAGTGGAAATGAAGCCTTAAGGTTTTCAAAATGCAGCATTCAATAATGACATGATTGTTGTTAATGTAACCATCTAATCTGTTACAATACACCTCTTTTGAAATATTTGCTTAAAATCTCTTGCCAAGGCTTTACCAACAAAGCCCCCTCCCAGGGGCGGACTGACCATTCGGGCACTTGGGCACTGCCCGAAGGGCCCCATGCTACTAGGGGGCCCCATGCCACTAGGGTGTCCTATCAGGGTTGCCAGCCTCAGTAAAACCAGGGACAGTATGGAAAAATCTGTGTTTAAAAAAAAATCCAGAGATTATAGCTGTATGTATATTCTGTGTGTATGTATACTGTGTGTCTATACTGTGTTTGTATACTTTATGTGTGTATACTGTGTACATATACTGTATGTGTGTGTATACTGTTTAGCCCCATAATCTATTGCCCAGGGGCCCCATAATCTCCTATTGCCTGGGGGCCCCATAATCTCCTATTGCCCGGGGGGCCCATGAGTTGTCAGTCTGTCCCTGCCCCCTCCCCAGCTAACTGCTCATTGAAGCTTCTATCTTACAAAGTAGGTGGGTTCCTTTGGTTGCCACTTTGACGTCTGGGCGAGATAGGCACTTCCTAGCTGTCAAGCAGCAGGTACTTTTCAGTCTTCAGTAGACAGCAATAGCATGACAATGTCATAATGAGGGGTGACAACAAGATTCTTGGTAGGTGGACCTGACTGCATGGCTGGATCACAGGTCTCTACTGCCATAGGCGAGAGGTAGTGAGGAATACATGACAGCACATGACAGTAAAAAACGCTTTTGAAGAATGTTAATAAGAAGAGTTAACAATCCTGTCAGTATAAGAGTATAGAAGCTGCCTATGTTGACGTTCCAAAGTCTTCCACATCCTTTCTTCATTCTATTTAATGAATCACTGATATGGGACAAACACATATATATATGTTAACGGAAACCTAGTGCTGGGTACACATGGGCCGAATATCAGCCACCATCGGTTGGTTCAGCCAGTACTGCCTGACATTCAGTCAGTACAGCTGTCTTTTTTCAAAAAAACAGCTTTTGTCAAAGGCACATGCTAGAAAACCAGCATCCAATCAGCGCTGGCAGCCAATGGCTCATGAGTGTATGCTGGCGGGGGGGGTGATGTGGACAGTCCCCCTATCAGAACACAAAGGCACAGTGGGAGAGATTGCCACACTATCATTTCATGTTTAGTATGGCAATCTGTCAGTTTTTTTTATAATTCATTAATTGGTGACCCAGGACAACGTCAGTTGTGACGAAGCACTTAGGGAGAAACAAAGTGCTGACATCCCCACGTAAACGCAGATCCCAGAGTGACGCGCTGCAATCAAGAGCTGGCCGGCTCAGTGTTTATACTGCAATTTCTATTCGTCTTAATTGTAAGTGTAATACTGTTTGTTTATACAGTATAATAAAACCACGAAAGATTGTACACTAGTGAAGATTTTATTTCTTCATGGGGACCAACTGGCTATATACATATTGACTTCTATAGGGAAACTCGCTTTGATATGTCAGTGCTTTGGATTACAAGCATTCTCCTGGAATGGATTATGCTCGTAATCCAAGGTTCCACTGTATTTACCAGGTTTCACCATGATATGTATGTTTTTTCCTCAACAAAAACAACTCCATTCAGAATTTTCATTTAAGGTATGTTCCCTCAGTGTGTCTACTAACTGTATGGGGGACTGTGTGACTGGGGAAACACACAGATCTGTCTTCCTGCATAGCAGAAAGACAGGATCTGTATGTTTTCCAATGTCACTAAACAGATCTGCCTTATTTACATAGACAGATCCCCATTCTGTCACTGCAGGGAACGATCATGGGTGGCCGGCGGACATCGAGTCCGCCCCACCCACTGATTGGCTCCCCCATTGCGTGCCCACAAACCACTGTGTATGAGCCGACGTACGATGAAAGCGATTCGCGGGGAAGCAGCCACATTGCCACCACGGCGGCTGGTCCTTAAGTAGTTAAAATACTTATCCCATGGAGAAACTGCCACTGTGTGGTTGCTTTGTCAAAAACCCAGGATCTCAGGTAAAGAAATCAGGCAATGTGAACTTTGAAACTCCCCTTCCACAGAGAAAACTTCAAAATAAAAAGTTCGGAGCTGTCTGTGCGTTCCGGCACTTGAAGTCTTTACCGATCGTTTTCAGTGCATTTTACACCAACAGAGGGGTGATTGGCATATTTGTGAAACATAATTTGATTCAGAACTTAGCATGATATGTGATTTTTTTTCATCAAATGAAAAGGAACTTTCTTTCACATTAATACAAGACGGCTATAAAAAAAGAAGATTAATCGCCCATGATGGATAGCCCCCCTGACTGCAGTATTTATTAATAAGTAACAAGTAGAACATGCTTGATTGTTAGTCAAATGATAAGTGTGGCAACAAGGTCATAAGATGGATGAATGGAATCATTTAAACAGAAACTGACATCAAAGCTTACTTAATTCTTATCTTATCCACCAATATGTTCTAAATTTAATGCCAAGCTATCCCTATGGAGTGTCACTTCATAATTGCCACAGGACCATACTGGATACCAATATGAAAAACACACCTTCCCCATACCAATGAATCTTTAGTCTACGTGAAATGTGCGCTGAATTCCTGACTGGGAGTTTTTTTCTTCCACAGGGCTTTTGAGTACCATTGTTCCTAGTACAATGGTGCAATTCAGCACTGATTGAAGGAAAGCGCCTCTAAATCTGAAATTCTGTCAGATAAAAAAAATGCCAACGAATGCAGTTAAGTATTTATTAAACCAATTGTTATATATTTTTAAACACAACTAGCACAAGCATTTTAATTTGATTTGATTTAAACTTAATATTCCCCTTTACAGCAGACTAGGAGAAGGAAAAGCAGTATCTGGGGTCAACTATATACAGTATCCGTGGTCAACTATATATAGTATCCTGGACTTACATGTCCTGATAACAGTGGCGTAACCAGAGTTATGGGCGCCCGGGTCAGAATTTTTTTTACGCCCCCCCCCCTTATATAAACATCTACATTTATATGTGCGTAAACGTGGGAGTGGGGGACATAAACATTTTGGAGCTTTTTTTAAAACTTTTTTTATATTTATTTACTTTTTTTACTCTTTTTATTTTTTTTTACACTTGATGTCATTGCTATTATATAGGGGGATAACAATCCCCCTATATAATAGCAAATGTACACTGACAGGTCCTCTTTATGGAGACATTAGGGATCTCTAGGACCCCTAATGTCACCTGGGTACCCCAAAAGAAGCTGATGAAGCACAGATCTGCTTCTTCTCTCTGGCTATAGCAGCCAGATGACTGACAGGTAAATGCGCATGTAATACACATCACTTCTGCATTCACAGCCTGGAGGGAGATCAGCAAGGAGGAAGATGCTGGTCTCCCTCCCATCTTACCTCCTGACACTCTCCCAAGCCGGTCCCGGCCCGCAGATGGGACAGTGGATCCCGGGATTGAAGGTGAGGGGTCAGGAGGGGGGGCGACGGCAGTACTGGAGGGGTGTAGGGGGGCACGCAGCCAGCACATATACAAAGATGGCAGGCTATAGAGCCGCCGATCGTGTATATGTGAAATACCTGGTAATGGCACTGACCCCCGACGCTGCAACTCCCTCAATGCTCCCATCTCCACACAGCGCCGTACCAGAGGAGAGCGGGACTTCCAGCCCCACGCCCCACATGATACCCATATGCCCAATCACAGGGCGCCAGACACTAAAATGGCGGCCGGACATCGGTGACACAGGAAATTAAAATTAGGAGGAGGCACGGAATGTGACCCCCCTAAATGTCGCGCCCGGGGCCACGGTACCCCCTGCACGCCCCCCCCACGCTACGCCACTGCCTGATAAGACAGCACAATCTGAAAAGAGAAAGCAGAGAGATGCTTTTAACAGTCAATTGCTGCTCTTTCACTGTCTGAACACAGACTGGGGGTATGGGGATGACCTGGTTGTGACAGAAATACAAATCTATTAGCAGGCAAGACATCTCCCAAAAACATACAATATATTTCAATTGTATATTTTGCCCAGCTACCACTATTATATTTACATTTGACTTTCCACACAGACTACCCCAAACAAAGCCCCAGATGTACAATACTTCCTCTTCACCTTCTGAGGATTTACCACCCTTTCTGATCAAGCCATCTTTTGCGATACGGCACTGCATTACTTTAACTGACAATTGTGCGGTCGTTCGACGCTGTACCCAAATAAAATTTATGTCCTTTTTCTCCCACAAATAGAGCTTTCTTTTGGTGATATTTGATCACCTCAGCATTTTTTTTTCTTTTTGTTCTATAAACAAAAAAACACTGCAAATTAAAAAAAAAAAATGTTCTGCTCTAAAACACAAACCAAAAAAAAATGTAAAAGTCAAATTTTTTCATCAATTTAGGCCAATGTCTATCCTCTTATATATTTTTGGTAATTTTTCATTGATTGGTTTGCGCAAAAGTTGTAGCATCTACAGACTATGGGATATATTTATGGAATCGTTATTATTATTTGTTTTTTTACTAGTAATGATGGCGATCAGTGGCTTCTAGTGGGGTTTTGATATTATGGCGGACAAATCGGACACCTACCTGACACTTTTTCCCCTTTTTTGGGGACCAGTGAGACTAATACAGTGATCAGTGCTAAAAATATGCGATGTTACTGTATTAATTACGCTGGTTGGAAAGGGGTTAACACCAGGGGTGATCAAAGCTTCCAGTTTTTTTGTCAAAGCTGTATTGAACAAACTGAAGTTAGAAGCTAATTGGCCACCATGCACAGCTGCACCAGATATTCTCTCTCCAGTTTTAGTAAATAATACCCCCCCTCCCCCCGTGTCAGGAATGGGGAAAGGATCGGCCACAGGGAGACCACGGGCTATACTAGTGATTAGACCTTTGCCCTTTCCTTTTTTTTACTGACATAGCTTCCAGAGTTCAGTTCCTCGTTAATATTATTGCAAATATCCAATGAAGTCTCTTACCAAAGGATTGAATAATCTTCCCAAACCTTCAATGGGAGTGTTATTACTAAATTTCAGTTATTTATGTATGGTAGGGAGTCAAGGTTTACACTTATGATATGTGAAATGTACTCCTTGCCCTGCAGTAGATGACCTGGGACATTAGGTGCCCTGTGTATTTTTTTTTCTCTCTCCTTGGGTGGTGGTCAGACAATCAAAAGAGGGTGCACCTGCTATTAGTCTGGGTGGATTAGAACTAGCCTTTAGGACAGTGAAGTTGTAACTGTTCAGGCCTTTGGGAGATTCCACCTTCAACATGCCCTCCCATTGCAACATAATCTAGGAACAGGTAATCAACTGTGAAGTTGAGCTGTGAGCTACTAGATCCTAGCAGCGCCAGAAATGCCCACATGCCAACAGAGCAGTTCACAGGACTGGTATCCTCTATAAATGTGCTGAACAGATGTGAGTGATCAAATATTACAGAATTGTGCCTTGCAGTGATAGGACTGTAGCTCTTTGATTAAGCTCTGAAGCAAAATCATCTGTTACACTATAAGTACTTGTGTTGCCAGCTGCGTATGCACAATTCATCTGCATGTTAACAGTGATTCTTCTTTTTACTGTTTAGGGATATTCCCAAGTAAAGGTGTTTATCCGAGAGCCCTCTCTGTGACAAAAGGGCTCACGTTAGGCCTCATTCACACGAGGCGGATCCTTCTCTACGGAGCTCTCTCCATTGATCTCCGCTGAGCTGGCGGATGACATATCCCTCTCTGCTCACTGAGCGGGGAGGGGCTTGTCGAGCGCCGCTGTCTCCTATAGAGAGATCGGACGAAAACGGACAGCAAATCCGTTTTCATCAGATCTCACCCGATCCGATCTGCCATGAACGGATTGGTGGCGTATGGCCATACATCTGATTTTAGCGGATCAGAGTGGGTCGGATGTCAGCGGACATGTCACCGCTGACATCCGACGCTCCATAGCCTTGCATGGAGCATCTGTTCAGGTCAGCTGAAAAAACTGACAAGCTAAACGGTCCGCCTGTGTAAAAGGGGCCTTAAAGTATATGTGAATCCTCACCTTGTTAAATAACCCATTCAGTTAAAAATGGAAATGAAAGGCAAAACCATTGCGTATACTGTACATAAGAGCTAAGAAACATCAGCACACTGGTCTTCCAAGTGAATTCATGTGCATGGGGTTGGGGGGGGGGAATAAGTCAGGATACGTCTGAACATTGGAGGAGAACATGCTAGAGAACGTGCCTAGTGTTGTCAATTTGTGAGAAGAAAGCAGAGGGACTGACAGGAACACCAGGGAGGAAGCAATACAAAGAGAGCAGGATACTTTTTAATACAAGTACATGGTACAGCAGGCACATATCAGGAACATAAAATGTTGGGTTTACTGTACATATTTTTTTTAAACCATGTACACGGTTTATCAGGGAGTTAAATCATAATCTTCAGTACAAGTACTGCTGCAGATAAATTGTGCCCACTAAAAACCCTTGATATTATGAAGTTTACTGCCATGTTACGCCAACAGAGTTTTTTTACTTTAATTTCTGCCAGTAGATCAAAATTTTCAATTAATGCATTTTTAATCACAGCAACCTCTGCAGATATTTTGCAGATGGTGAGATAGGCTTTAAAAATCTGTTGTGCCAATGTGTTTTGATAAAATTTACTATTTTTCTAGAGGCTGTGGAGAGGATGTAACTTCTCTACACCGTCCACACACACGTACCAAAATCACAGCATCCTCTTTTTGTTCCATTTCTGCATTCATTCACACTTAACATGCACACTATATATTTATACATTGGCGATGACGATAAAATGTGGGTGTGAGTGAGATTTAAAGACTGTAAATAGGGAAGATGCATCTAATTTTATCTTTAAAAGAAAATGTTAGTGTTCTGTTTACGCACAGGTAGTAGCACATTCTATAAATATATATGTATATATATATATATATATATATATATATATATACCGTATTTATCGGCGTATACCGCGCACTTTTTTCCCCTTAAAATCAGGGGGAAATCGTGGGTGCGCGATATACGCCGATCCTGCTGTTCCCGGGCGCCGCCAAAATAGACCAAGCCGAGCCGAGTGTACTGTGCACTCGGCTAGGCTCGGCCACACTTAGCTCCGCCCGCAGCCATACGAGAGGAGCCGAGAGAAGCCAAAACAAGCCGAGCGCCGCAGCCTAGAGCCGAGCCGAGCCGAGCAGAGTGTACTGCGCACTCAGCTAGGCTCGGCCACGCTCGACTTCCGCCTGCAGCCACGTGTGAGGAGCTGAGAGAAGCCGAGAGGAGCCGAAACACACAGGAAATCCGTCTTCTCTTGGCCGAGGCGCCAACAACAAACACCGCTGCAACCCTGGGCAAGGTGCGGATGGACTCGCCGCAGACATACACCCACAAGACGGACACCCACATGGCTGGACCCCGTGCAAGGAAGCCGCAGATGAACACCCACAAGGCTGGACGGACTCCGCGCAAGCCGCAGATGTACGCCAGACAAGGCCGCCGATGGACGCAGGGCAAAAATGTAAGTTTTTTTTTCCTTAATCTACCTTTCTAAGTTTGGGGTGTGCGTTATACGCCGGCATACCCCAATAAATACGGTATATATATGTTGCTGTTGGAGAATTGTTTTTATTTCATGTATGGTAAAATTGTTATTAGTAAACACATGCAGATGCATTTGTTTACTCTTTTTTTTCTTTTATTATAGCCAGTAGTATAATACATTGTAGCATAGGAAACGCATATCTCTTTGTAACAAGAGATACAATGTAACACTTTTATAGAACGATTGATTTTTTAGGGCCCATAATGCAGCATTTTACAAATGCCCATAAATAAAGAACATTCGACCAGAAAATAAAATAGCTTAAAGAATAATTGTTTTTGTCCAGTTTGCACAGAACTAATATACATACAGATTTGTTAGACAAATGGCTATGCGAGTTTCTTTATTAAAAGACCACCAAGTGCTATCAGATTCCTTGATAGCATTAAGAACTCAACAGGAGTTTTAATCCTGTCTCACTCAATTAAACGTAAAAAAAATGGGTGGTCTGTACATTTATAGGTGCTTTTTTTTTCACTTGCTGCACACAACCTATGACTACACAAAGTTATAAACTCTTGACTTTCATGTGTGTAGGGACCAAGATAGCGATAGGATGGGCCAATGATAACTATAAAATCTCAACTAGAATGACTTCTCTAATTACAAGATATTCTCGTATAACCATTCTTTTATGAGTCCAAATAGGCCAGAGACATGCAAAATAAAATCTTGTATGCCCCAGTGGTCTGCATCTATGAATTTTAGGTTTATAGAACAGGTGCTATTATTTATGAATATTCATTTATTTATGTATTTGTTAAACTGATACAATGAATAGCCTTGCACTAGAAGGGTTGCAATCTATTACACACTTTATATGGATGTATACTTGAGCTGACAGTCTGGAGATTCTACCATTTGCCAAAAATGTGGGTAAGCTTGAGGGCATATATTGGCTGTTTAAATAAGATATGGACCTTTAGCCAACTGTATGCCATACTCTAGTTATTACACATCAGTTATGGCCCTTGGTATTTAACTCTTGTTTTACAGGAATCTAAAAACTTTGGTTGAATTAATTTAGGGTGGAATACCCAGGGGCGGACTGACCATTCGGGCACTCGGGCACTGCCTGAGGGCCCCATGCCACTAGGGAGCCCCATCAGGGTTGCCAGCCTCAGTACAACCAGGGACAGTATGTAAAAATCTGTATTTTAAAAAAAATTACAAGATTATAGCTGCCCCGCCTCTCCAGTACCTTTTCAGTGTGTGTATTATGTGTGTATGTATATTGTGTGTGTGTGTGTGTATACTGTATGTGTGTGTGTATACTGTGTGGCCCATAATATATTGCCCGGTAGCCCCATAATCTCCTATTGCCAGGGGGCCCCATAATCTCCTATTGCCCGGGGGCCCCCTGAGTTGTTAGTCCGCCCCTGGGTGTACCTGACATGTTAGAACTTCTTTATATAAGAAAAGAACACTGTGGTGGCTCTTGGACTACCATGGGGTTTAGCTCAGCTCAGTCCTATTTGAAAAAGATCTAGGTATATCCTATTCTCAAAGTCAATGGCAAAGGAACTTCAGGCTGCACATCTTAAAAATTTTGTGAATAATCATATTCTGTTAATTATATGCTTTATTAAAACCAATACTCTAGCCAACTCATCTTGGGGGGTCAGATGAACTTCCCTTCATCGGGGCTTTATTAACAGGTGTATTAAAGCTATAGTAAAGAGTCTTTCTGAATCTGTACCAATTGGTAAGCTTACAATCAGGCTTACCTATAGGTGCAAATTAATAACCAATGATGTCCCCTGCGAATGCGCAGTAACGCTCTGCATTCTAGGGCATACAATGCAGAGCTCTGTTCCACAACCGAGACTCACAATTAATGCCTGTGAGTGACATAATGGGATCCCCCTTTTAAAGGAGCGGAGCTCTGGAACCCGGAAGAAAGTCTGGATGAAGATGGAAGTGCCGGTGGACCTGTGACAGCGCTGCACAGGAGGGCTCCATTTGCAGGTAAGTCAGTCATAATGTGCTAGTATGCAGTGTACTTCAAAAATTGTTTTTGTTTTCCCAGTTTACTGCCATTTTAAATAGAATATCAAAGAAGAAATGTCTCTGTGCTAAGATAGGTTATGAATGGTCAGAGTATGAGCAATATGTTCTCCGATAGCTGGCACAACATTCCCAGTCTACCAACTTTGGTTCATATCTGTGACAAAATGCTCAGAAGGCGTGTCAAGGGTAAAAAAATATGTAGCGGCCCTTTACTTTCAGTATGGGCACTACGCTAATGTTAGTTGGAATGGGAGAGTTACGTTGCTCCCATTCGTGATTTATTTTAAATTGTGACCTCTGTCTTTCCAGAAAGGTCTCCTGGACCAATCTGCATTCTAGGGATGTGGTATCATCTCCGGCCAGCAGTTTGCGCCAGCGGGGTTTCTGGCAGAGCAAGTCTTCCCCAGCAGCCAATTAGAGGAGTTCCTCGCTCGCAGAGCATGCTGAGGAGGAGTATATCTGTGACAGGTGTCATGTGTTCTAAAATCTTTGCGGGGTCCCGGTGCTGGGTGCGGCATCCACCTTCAGGGTGTGCGCACCTTCGGCCCCCGCCGGAATGACCCCCCTGGCCAAGCTTGCAGACTTCATCGAGCCTCAACCGGAGGCGAAAGAGGACCCCAGTGATCCACTGGGTTCCAGGTTCCATTGAAACGGATCTCAGGCTGAGTGCCGCCCTAATCGGGGATCTGGTGACCGGGATGCTACAGGTACGTATTACTGTCTCCCGGTGACCCGGGCTGGAGTCCATTGGAAGGATTCGCCTCTATTCATCCACTACAGAATGATGTTACTAAGGGCTGCCCACCTATATCCAGGCCTGACACTGCAAGTTCACCTCTTTACTCTCATCAACCTTTTCTCTCCTAACTGAAGTTGATGTTGGCTGTGTTGGCCTGGAAATAAAGCCTTGGAAAACGTTATTGACTGTCTGGACCTCCGCTCAATAATTTGTTCCTGCATCACACCCCTAGACAACGATAGAGTCATGTAATGTGCCGAACTTAACAATCAACCAGCGTCTCCTCCGGGGGTAGCGCTACAAATAATTTTCATATCTATACCCAAAAATTTGGGATTTTTTTTAAATGAGTATGTGGAGGTGTAATCAATTGCTCTTAGTAGGCTATAAGTAACCTTACTATATTACCATATGCTCACACTCTTTTACTGTGTAGTAGGACTGTCAGATGATAAGCCCAGCTGTTTCAATTGAATAGCAGCTGCTTTCTATATGTGTCACATCACAACTTAGAGCCGCAAATAAACACAATAAATCAAAGTTCTCTGCATAGTTCAAAGTGAATTTGAGAGGCTGTTATGTGATTATCCAAGATGTTCCCAGGTTTCTATCTCAAGCTTTTTTCAGAGACAGTGGCAAATAAACTGTATTATAAATGGAATACTGAACAAACAAGTTTCAAAGTAAATTAAAAAATGTACTTTGTATTCAATTTGACCGATCCAATTACACAGTCATATCTGATTGTAATGGATTGTATAGGCCAAAGTGTTCAGTTTCTATGTAATTTGCATATCAGTTGCACTATTGTTAGTGTGACACTGACACTCAAATGAGGCCATGTGTTGGCAAAACAGTTCCTATCATTGGACCTTGAAAGGCATAGGTATTATAGGAGAAGTTTGGGGTATATAAAAAAATAAACATATATACTCACCTCTATGCTGCAGCATTGTGTGGTGCTACAGCTGTCCTATGTCAGTTCTTAGACCAAAAACTGATCACTGATCACTTAGTGAGTGGAGAGCAGTGATTGTGAGTCACTGCTCTCCGCTCTGCCCCTTCAGTGCTCAGTGGATCGCAGGGCTGGGCAGAGGCTGGGCACAGCTGACTTCAGCTCTCAACCATGTGCTGAGAGGGGGAGCTAGCTTTCAATCAGGCAGCTGGGTGGAGCCCGACAATAGGGTCAGGATCCTCCCCGAGCCTGACAGAAGGCTCTAGCCCACTGTCACTTAACTCTGGATCACAGAAAAGTGTATTTTGCCTACTTCACAAATTGGGTGTCGTTTTATAAAAAAAATGGGATTGGAGTGTGTGGGTTTGTTTGGATGAAGGTTTGCCTGATTATTGAAAGATGGTATAGAGAGATATTTAAAAGCATTGCACACTTTCAAACCTGTTTGTTGTTTTATCTAGCTATTACTGTAGTTATGTTCCCTGTATTGTTTGTTTGCCTTATCCTGTAACCACTTCCATACCGGGCACTTATGCACCTTCCCGCCCAAGCCAATTTTCAGCTTTCAGCGCTGTCGCACTTTGAATGACAATTGCGCGGTCATGCTACACTGTACCCAAACAAAATTGGCGTCCTTTTTTCCCCACAAATAGAGCTTTCTTTTGGTGGTATTTGATCACCTCTGCGATTTTTTTTTCGCAACAATTAAAAAAAGACTGAACATTTTGAAAAAAATTATGTTTTTTTTTCTGTAATTTTTTTGTAAATAAGTACGTTTTCTATTTCAATTATGGGCACTGATATGGCGGCACTCATGGGCACCGATGAGGTGGCACTGATGGGCACTGATAGGCGGCACTGGTATGCGGCACTGATGGGCACTCTTTGGTGGCACTGATGGGCACTCATAGGCGGCACTGATAGGCACTCATGGGCGGCACTGGGCACTCATAGGTGGCACAGATGGGCACTCATGGGTGGCACTTATGGGTGCCACTGATGGGTACTTATGGGTGGCACAGATGGGCACTGATAGGTGGGCACTGGGCATGGATGGGCACTGAGGGGTGGCACTGATGGACACTGTGGGGTGACACTGATGGACACAGAGGGGTGGCACTGATTGGATCTATGTTGCCAGTCAGTGCCCATTTGTGGCATCTTTTTGTGGCATCTGATTGGCATCTTTTTTTTTTACTGCCCTTTTTTTTTTTACTGCCTTTTTTTTGCCCTTTCCTGGTGGTCCAGTGTGGGCTTCCCTGGTGGTCCAGTGTGGGCATCCGAGGGGGGCTGCGCTGATAAACAATCAGCGTGAACCCCCCCTGTCAGGAGAGCCGCCGATTGGCTCTCCTGTACGCCGGCATGAAATCCTGCAGGACATCAATAGACGTCCAGTCAGGATTTCAGAAACACTTCCCGGACATCAATCTGCTATTGACCGGGCGGGAAGTGGGCAATGATGGACTCACAGGTTGTGACTGCAGTTTGTAGTGCCATAAATTACCCTTTGTCCATGCATTATTCACCAAGCTTGTCCCTTTTCACTAAAGGGACCAAATCATTTCTTGTTCTGGGTCTCGCAGTGTCCATCCCATCCATCACTATTTCCTCAGTGTTCACATCACAAATGTGGAAAGGCTAATGTCATGAAAAACTGCACAGTGATTGCTCTGTCAATTGCTCTGCCTTCGTGTCCCTGTGTCAGATCTAATTACTGTTTAACTCACACCTGCAGAACAATGCACTGAAAGATCCAGAGATTGTTGGATGATTAAATGTTAGGAAATGTTAGTTCTCAGACTACAGACAGAAATCATGCATTTAATGGCAGCAGTGACATTCCTGACAAAGAATTTGAAGATTTACTCTACTATAGGCTATGTGTACAGGCCAACAAATGACACCATGAAATACACAGCTGCTAGTGTAAAACACAAGGTGCAGATAGAAAGGTTTATAATGCCTTTGATTTAAAAAAAAAAAACAGATAGTGGAACTTTGGCAAGCAGGCTTTAAGTCAATTACACAGAAATAACGTCAGTTTGCGTACTTCATTGCTTGAGAAAATTTGTGTGGTCATGATGATCGCTCCAAGAAGTGAATCAATTGTCCAGTTAAAGATACTTGAAAGGGGCGTGGCTGAGCTGGGGATGTAGACGGTCGCATGTCCTGTGAGCTCCGCCGATCATCCGTCAACTTATCCTTTTAACAAGCCTGTTGCGGCATATTGCTGGTCCCACGCTGCTCCTCGGTTCCCCCCGATCGCCCCGCATTTCCTCGGAGACTCGGTTCGGGCGTTAGAACGATGTCCCGGCGCAATCCACCCAGCGGCACAGCTCCGGCCCTCGCGAGCCAAGATGGCGGCGCCACGCAGTCGGCGAAAGAAAAATACAAGGCGCAAAGGCTGTTCTCCCCGATCAGCACCCGCGAGCTGCTGGAGATTCCTGGTGAAGGCGGAGGGAGTCATAACAGATCCCAGTCGGATGCGGATGACACAATGCCTCTGGAGGATCCACCCGCGCCAGCGCTGTCGTGGAACGCAGTGAGTAGCTCACCGGGGTCCCACGCGCTGGGAGCAGAGGAGGCCTCAGGCTCAGACGGGCCAGAGCCCACACTCAGGGATATTTTCGCGGCGATTACAGCCTGTAATGCCTCGGTGAATGGTCTGGCTACAGAACTCAAGGGGGTAAAGGCAGAAATGTCTTATATGCGCCAAGATATGCAGAAGTTGCGGGATCGCACTACTGATGTTGAGGGCCGTGTGGGTGTACTGGAGGACGACATTGCTCCCATGCAGCGGGAGGCTCATGCCCAGCAATTGATGGTTGCCAGACATGCGGCAAAAATTGATGAACTCGAAAATAGAATGCGCCGTAATAACGTGAGAGCTGTTGGGATCCCGGAAAGGATGGAGGGGAAGAACCCGGTGGCGTTTATAGAGCAATGGTTGTTGGAGAAATTTGGGAAAGACTCCTTTTCTAATATGTTTGCAGTGGAGCGCGCACACCGTGTCCCCCTGCGGCCGTTGCCCCCTGGAAATCCTCCTAGGGCCTTTCTGTTTAAATTGCTACACTACAGGGACAGGGATGTCATCCTATCTAAGGCACGCACTCTGGGGGATGTTCTAAGGATGGACAACTCCAAGATTTCCCTGTTTCCTGATTTCTCGGCAGAGGTGCAAAAACAACGCGCTCAATTTACAGATGTCAAGAAGCGGTTGCGTTCCCTAGAATTGCAGTATGCCATGCTCTATCCAGCCAAGCTACGAGTAGTGGCCAGAAATGAAGTCCACTTTTTTGAGAAACCTACCCAGGCCATGCAATGGATGGATAGAGAGGAGCGCTCTTTGCGTGAAGATTTGGGGAGAAGACGCAGAAATGAATGACTGTCGCCTGAATAGCTTGTTATTGCTGACTGCTCTACCTGTTGGCGGGACCGAGACGGTATCCTATGTCAATCTCCTACTAAGGCGGAGGACTGTTCCCACAGGAGGTGTTTACACTGTTTGAACTTGTTTGTTGCACCCTGTAAGACGGTCTGCTGTCTACGGATGTCTTAGTGCTGGCTAGTGAACTTAGCCCCGTAACAATGAGTCCCTCGTGGACGCGATGGTTCTTTGACAGTTTTTTTACTTTTTTTCCTTTTTTACATTTTTTGAGTTTAACAAGGGTCCTTTCGGACTATGTTTCTACGGTCTGCCTTACTTTTGTTTCCACAGGTTATACCCAGTTTACCCGGACCTGGTCATCGGGGAGCCCTTCCCTTATCTGCTATGCTCTCCGTGGTGTTCAGGATGTAATTTTGCCTTGTCTACCTAATCACTGTTTTTTTTTTTTATATAATTCGATGTGGCCGGGAGGGGAGGGGGGGTTTACTGCCATTTCTGACATATATATTTACATGCTTGTACCATGGCTGATCGGTTTGTGTTAACTAGCTGGAATGTGAGAGGTCTAGGGGATAAAGTGAAACGTTTGGCAGTGGGTCATGTACTTAAGCGACTGGGTTCTTCGGTGGTCTGCTTGCAGGAAACCCATTTGCTCCCAGGCCAGGAGTCCCCATTCTCCCCTAGGCTGTATAGCACTCAGTATCATTCTGCCTTTTCATCATATGCCAGAGGAGTTAGCACACTTATTGGTATAAATGTCCCGTTTGCCCTCACTTCCTCTCTTATAGACTCCGGAGGTCGTTTTGTTTTTTTGCACTGCACCCTACATGGCATACAATGCATTATAGCTAATATATATATACCACCCCCTTTTTCGGCGGAGGTCCTTAAGACTCTGGCCACCTTCCTATCGCGTCACCCGGGTGTCCCTACGTTAGTGGTGGGAGATTTTAATAATTTTTTGTGTGCTAGCCTCGACAAGTTTTCTCCTGGGGCGAGGGCGGCCACCCCGGAAGGGAGACAGACGCCTTTTGCTCGGCTACTGCAGGAGCTGGGGTTGAGAGATGTCTGGAGGCTTAGCCACCCACAGGAGAAATGCTACTCGTGTCATTCGGCCTCACACAGGGGCTTGTCTCGAATTGACTTGGGTCTGGGTAATGGTGAGATGCTTCCCCTGGTTTCGTCTGTGAAGTACGAGGCCAGGACTGTGTCTGATCACTCACCTCTATGTGTCGAACTACTGGCATCTAGAGTTCCTAAGCGTACATGCTGGAGGCTTAATCCGTTTTGGATGTCACTGTTCCAGACCCCGGATCCCATTCACGCTGAGCTGGGGAATTTTATTAAGGTTAATAGGAACTCTACGGGCCTTGGTGTCCTCTGGGATACTCTCAAGGCCTATTTGAGGGGTCAGTTTATTACAACCATTAACTCCATCAAAACGGGGACGAGATCATGGGAGCAGTTTGTTCTTCGGGAGGCTGAGAGGGCTGAGTCAGCTTACGTGGACTCCCCCTCTGAGAATACCAAACGGGCGTGGACAGAGGCTCAGAATATGGTTAAACATGTAACTCTGACTAGGGCAGAAAACAAAAGGTTTTTCCTCCAACAGAACTACTTTGAAGATGGGGAGGGTACTGGTCACATGTTGGCCATGCTGGTAAGATCACAGAGGAGCTCGCCATTGATAGAGACGATCACTACTGTTTCAGGGACACTAGTGTCATCTCATGCAGAGGTCCTGTCCACATTTAAAGATTTCTATGCTGATGTGTATTCCTCTAAGGTTTCGCCTACGTTAGGGGAAATTGCTTCTTTTTTGGATCAGTGTCATCTCCCGCGCTTGTTGGCAGCAGATGTGGTGCAATTGAATGCGCCGCTCACGGCTGACGAGTTGATGGAGGCGTTGGCGCTCTCCTCGCCTGGCAAGTCTCCGGGCTCGGATGGCTTGCCGGCGGAGGTATATGAGCGCTATTCGGATAGTCTGATACCCCTTCTGAAGGAGGTGTTTGTGGAAGCGTTTAGGGGGGGCTCCCTGCCTCAATCTATGAATGAGGCTATAGTAGTGCTGCTGTTGAAGCCTGGTAAAGATGCTCGTTATGCAGATTCTTATAGACCCATATCGTTATTGACAACAGATGTGAAATTATTGGCCAGGGTGTTGGCCACCAGACTAGCTAAAGTTATAAACAAACTCGTTCACACGGACCAGTCAGGCTTCATTCCTTCCCGATCCACAGCCATCAACATCAGGCGCCTTTTTCTAAACTTACAGATACCTGCTGATAATGAAGGCCAGAGGGCAATCCTCTCATTGGACGCTGCCAAGGCCTTTGACAGCGTCGAATGGCCCTATTTGTGGGAGGTCCTGGGTCGATTTGGTTTGGGAGACAACTTCATCAAGTGGGTTCGGCTGCTGTATGCTGCCCCCACGGCTCGGTTGCGAGTGAATGGGGACCTTTCGGACCCCTTCCCTTTGCACAGAGGCACGAGGCAGGGGTGCCCCTTGTCGCCCCTGCTTTTTGCACTGGCCCTTGAGCCTCTGGCGGCGCAAATACGGTCCTCCCCTGGAATAGCGGGTTTCGTGAGGGGCGAGCGGATAGAGAAGATCTCCCTATATGCGGACGATACTTTATTGTATTTGGGGGATGTGGATACATCCCTTACTGCGGCTATGGAGTTGATTCAACGATTTGGATCCTTGTCAGGCTTCTCAATAAACTGGGGTAAATCCGTTATATTACCGGTGGACGGTCCAATCGTCTCGTTGCCGGAGGCGGCGGGGTCCCTGCAGGTGGTGGAGTCTTTCAAGTACTTAGGCGTTCAGGTGTCAGTTGACCCACAGAAATATTTGGAGGAGAACCTCCTTCCCCTTTTTAAACGCTTACAAATGACCTGTAATACCTGGTGTAAACTTCCGTTATCAGTGATAGGAAGGATAAATTTAATTAAGATGGTCTGGGGCCCTCAACTGCTTTACATCATGCATAACTCCCCTCAATGGATACCCCGTAGATGGTTTTCTCGGATAGACTCCCTATTTAGATCACTGATTTGGAAAAAAAAGGTGGCCCGTATTCGACTGTCTACACTACAATATGATAAAGACCAGGGGGGGGCGGCTGTCCCCAATCCTAAGTTTTATTTTCTAGCTTCCCAGCTGCAGCATTTGTGTGGCATGGGGCGGGTAAATAGCAACGACTCCGTAGACACTCTACTAAGAGTGGGATCTGGGAGTGCGACGGTCTTGGCATGTCTGGAGGCGGGATTTCCGCATCTGCCTCGAACGGCGCCCACCGTAATTCTCCTTAGGAAGCTGTGGTCCGCGGTTAGGTCCACTTTGGGTGTCTCGGGATTTCTAGTGGACACTCCTCTGTGGGACAATTTAAATTTACTGGAAATATTCAAACTCGAAGGCTTCCAGGCCTGGAAGCTGGCGGGAATTCTCAACATTGCCCAGATTTATCATGATAATGTGCTTAAGTCGTTTCAGGAATTGCAGGCTGAGTTCAACCTACCCAGGCAGCAATTCTACAGATACTTGCAGCTCAGACACGCCATACAGGCCCAAGGGTCGGTGTCTGTTCTTCAAATGTCTAGCCATAGGCTTATAACAGATGTATTTTTCGGTACAGATAAAAAAGGTATGATATCCCATGTTTACTCATCCCTACTGTCATCTGTACAGAACGCAGCAACTTTACCGTGTAGGAGAGGGTGGACAGAGGATCTAGGGGACATTGATGGTGAAACCTGGGAGACATGTTTGCAGGCTGGTCCTCTTACCTCTGTCTCACAAGCACATAGGTTGTCACACCTATTTCTGCTGCACAGGGTCTACCGTACACCTATTCAACTGTTCCGATGGGGAAGGCGGGACTCTTCCTTATGCCCTAAACAATGTGGGGAGGAGGGATCGCTTATTCATCTAATGTGGCGCTGTCCCAAATTGCACCGGTTCTGGAGGAGTGTCACTGAGATTATTTCCTCGGTGTTCCAGGTTCGGGTTCCGTTGGATCCCTCGGTATGCATACTGGGGGCAGTGGATGAAGAGGTTTACCCTCCTCCGGTTAACATTGCGGTAATCAGGCTCCTATATTTAGCCAGGAAACTATTGGCCAGATTCTGGTTGTCCCCACACGTTCCGACTAAGAAACAATGGATTGAACAGGTGAACTTTATTATTGTAAGAGAGCACTATACATATCAGCATAGAAATGCCTCCAGGAAATTTAACTCCATTTGGCAGCCCTGGTTGGAGACACCTGGATTGGCACCACCGAGGTTGGTAATGACCCGGCTGTTGCAGGTATAGTCGACATTCTCCACTCAAGTGCCAAATGTTTGACTATATTTGAAATGCATCTTCAAGAGGATATACACTGTGGACATGTGTGTTTTCATGACAGATGGGTAATGGAAAGGGCTCTTATTTTATTACCTATCTCCCCCTCCCCCCCCTTTTTTTTTTTTTTTTTTTTTTTTTTCTTTTTTTTTTTTTTTCTCTTTTATTATTTTTTTTATTTTTTATTTTTTTTGGGGCAGACTTAGGAATGCAGTCTTTCAACTGTGGCCTTTTGGCCGAGTCCATGATGTGTTGGGGGGTGGGGCGGTTTCTCGCCGCCCTAGCACTGGTTGACGTTTTTCATTGACAGTTTAGGTTTTTTGTGTTCTCATGAGTGCCTCTGTTCTGGCATGTGTAAGGTACTGTTTTCTACGTGTTGAAATTTTATATTTGGTAGATATGCTGATTTGTATCTCTGTATCTTACTTTGTTTTTGGCACAATAAACCATTTTACTGATTAAAAAAAAAAAGATACTTGAAATCCTTAACTCTTTGAAACGATTGATTTTGTTTTTCCTCTCTGGTTGGGATTCCTTGTGCCTTGTTAGTCTTTCTGACCACTACTCAGGATGGGTTTGTATCATTAGACACAATGGGCCAGATTCAGGTACACGTACATTTGCGTAGCGTATCCGAGATACGCTACGCAGCCCTATTTTACCAGCCTCTACACCGAATCCTGGTTGATTTTTGCCCGTACGATACGGCGGCGTAGTCTATTTCTCGCTGCGTAATCGAAATACGCGATTAGGGGGCGTGAAGCATTTAAATGAGGCGCGTCCCCACGGCGATCGAACTGCGCATGCTCCGTTCAGAAATTTCCCGCCGTGCATTGCGAGAAATAACGTCGATACATCATTCGTTGTTTGAGTAGCGTCGTTTACAGACATTCCTATTCCCGGATGTTTTACGTCAAAAAAAAAAAAAGACGTTGGAAAACGTTCATATTCGACGCGGGAACGACGGCCATACTTAACATGGGCTGTCTAATATTAGACCAGCAAAAAGCTGGTATCGTTTTAAGCAGCAAAAAGATGACTAAAGATGCCGTAAGAGATTGCGATACACGTTCGTAATTTCGTGGATAGTCGGCAAAAGCTCATTTGCATACCCCGACGCGGAAAATGACGGGAACTCCACCCAGCGGCCGCAATTTTATTGCAGCGTAGATCCGAAGGCGTACGAACACGTAAGCCAGTCGTATTGAAGCGCAAAGCCGTCTTTTCATGGTTTGAGGATTCAAACTAGTGAAAAAACGTGCGTAATTAGAAAGTAGTCCAGTCTAACACCAGTTAGACAGGAGTTACGGCTCTCTGAATCTGGCCCAATGCCTTTTTAAAAGCATAACAGAAAGATGGTTCATGACAGAAACATGGTTCATTCCTGGCTATAGACCTGTGTATCCCCCAAGGAAGGAATGTCTACACGTAAAAGTAATTTTGGTGCATTTTACTGGTGGTGTTCAGGAAATGGCAATACAGTTTCACAAGGACATACATTACACAGTCAAGTCAAGTCAAGTGAAGTGTTCACATTTAGTGGACGGTTCGCAGTAGTCACAGGGTGAAAGCATATGCAGTATTTTAGCAGCTATCTCCCTTTTACTATCTCTTCTACTCAGGGTCATTAGCACTCACAGGACTGTGCTGTTTGTAGTTACTTTCTTGTTAGGTACATCTCTCCCCGAAACCTTCCAGGGAAGCAGTCTCACAAAGGGTATCCAGCCTGGCCTAAAAGGCTTTTTGCAACCCATCCTAGCCCCCATCTCCCTAAGTGACAGAATGACTACAGCTGACTCCTGCTATGTACAGGTCTACTCTACCCAGCCTCCTGTCCTGCTTAGGGCCTACATGTGCTGATTACATCTTTTTAGGTGTAGGTTGTTTGTCTTCCATGCCCCAAGATATACTGTGCCCCTCCATTCTTGACTTATAAATGGGTGCTGACTCACACCTGATATCACTGCAGGAGGACTACAGCTAAAAGGGGCCTAGCACCTAAAGACCTTACTTACTGTAACCAGACATTATTCTGGTACCACCTAGTGACAAAGTAGCAAATTGCGCCTGCCTACATGCTGTTCTGACCTAAGCCTAAGCCTAATTCTTCATTTTGTTGTGAAAACTATTTTGCTAGAACTGTATATTTTTCAGGGAGAGAAAAAACTAAATCAGTAAGCATAAGAAAGAAAAAAAATACTCTGCCCAATTTGCAAACATAAAAAAAGCTTCTTATTTACCAGTTTATCTTTGAAGCTGGCTTAAGACTGAATTCCACTCTGCAGAGACTCAACCACCTCTGTGAGTAAGGAAGAGTGTTCAATGACTACAATATGTATCACAGCAGTGAAGTAGGAATTGTATTCTTCTCCTAGGCCTGCCAGTGACCAGGACACGTGTTGCCTGCTGGAGCCCCAGAGGAGACTAGATTTCTTCAGTATGGGGATTTGTGGCACTACATACATCTCATATTTTGCAATTGCTGACATTTGAGAAACTCATAAATCTATTTTCTCCCATTTTCTGTGAATTAAAAATAGAAAAACATTGTTTTAAATTAAATATTGTTCTATCATTAATGATGATTTGCTGTCATGTTAATGCATTTTCTCCTATTTCCCAAAGAAAAATGTTATAAATTAGGTTCTGGAATCTTTGTACCACTAGAATAATCTTTTCTTATAAATAAATTGTTCTATATTTTTACAATAAACAGCTCCAAGTCTGTGATGGCGATACTAAGTTTTGGTGTTATTGGATCAAATTTAGGCATCTTTCCTGAATATTTTATAAATATATAAATAAAATAAAAAATAAAATAAAAAAATGACTGCATGAACTCAAACTGATGCTCCAGAATATTATGTTGTTATAAAAAATTACAAGATGTGCCATTGAACTTTGTGAGCAATGAACTATTTATATTTTTGCCAAGGATTTTTATTTCACAGCAAAGTACATTGAACCATTAAAACACAGATGTCGCATTGTAAAAATACAAATAATTTCATTCAAAAATATTCCTGGGTATTTGTGCTTCAAAAACATAATACCAAACCTACGACATGTAACATTATTACTACCGGTATATAAAAATACAAATATTCAGTACACAGTCACAGGCAGCGTACAGCAAGCATTTCCTTGCCCTCATGCTGGATAGATGACATCTTAATATGCCCATTTGGAAAGGCTGGCCTCTTGGTGTAGTTCATGTACAAATTAATGTGAATTGCTGGTATTTAACTATGGCAAGCCCTGCACCTGTCAACATTTTTTATTATTTGCATTTTTGCTAGCTGTGTAATAACTGAAAAAAAGCTGTAACTAAAGCCTAGGGCTGAACAGAAAATGGACTGAACTGAAATAAAAGAGACACGAGAGGAGCTCACTGTACTAACTATCTGATGTACAGCGATCTCCCCACTGAGCTGTTGTGTTCTGACAGAAAGACTGCCCCCCCCCACTTGCCAGAACACACTAGTCAGTGATCACAGCCATTGTCTGCCCACGATGATCGAATGGTGATTGGATCCTGGTTTTCCAACATACCCATTCGACAAAAGCCGGCCATCTTCCCTCCAGATGGTGTACACTAGGGCTTAATGTCAGCCGGTTTCTGTTGAACCAGCCAATTCAGCCTGTGTCTACCTGGCTTTAAACCCAAGGTCCATATCAGAGCACATGTACCCTATAATAAACCTAATCATCCAAAAAATGTGTACGCCTGACCATGTGAACCATAGGTGTGCGCAGCCTATTGCATTAGGGTGTGCACCCCAAAGCTCAAACACATATTACCGATCACTCACGATCTTCATTCATAAAGGGAAGGGGCCAGTAAATTACATATTTACCGACCCCTTCACCCACTCATTCTAAAACATCCCAGCAGCAACAGCCGGTGGGAGAGGAGAGGAGGAAAGCCAGAAGCGCTGTAGGGATAAGGGGAGAAGCCAGAGCAGTAGGGGGAATTTTTGCTGTACAGGGGGATTAGGGTGTGCCTGGGCACACCTGGCACACCCTGTGTGCACGCCTATGATGTGAACTTAATAATCCTATTCCAAAGTCATAGGCATTAATATAGATTTGGCTTGCCACTTTTCTGGGAAGGTTTCACACAAGATTTCAAAGTATTTTTACGGGAATTTGAACCTATTCAATTTCAGTTACTGAGGTTGGTCAAGAAAATCTGTCTCACAGTGTGTATAAACAAACCAATACATCTCCTGAGAGAAGGCCCAGAAGAAGAAAATAATTTAAAGCATCCTGGCATGATTATATGGACATATCTGCCCTAGAGTGACTATCCATTGCAATCAATGCGCAAGAATCTAGACCAAGCATCAGTCAAAGCTAAGGATGATTTGCTGCTGCCATGGGTTTGCGATCAACAACTTCACAAGTATACCACCAGAAAAGTAAAAACCTAAAATACAGTGCATAGCCTTTGTCACAAAAGCAAATAACTTGAAGGATTGTATAACCTAGCCTCCTTTCTATAACAGGGTGGGCTCACAGCAGCCATATTGTCAGTGGGCATTGGAGCTGGTAAGAAGAGCTGAACGGTTCTATGTATGCAGAGATATATTTTTTTTTTACTGTATACATTTTGGCATTGGTGCATGTCCTGCATTTTAGTATTTAGCTTTTTATGAGTTGGGGCATTTTGTCTCTGTCTTGGATCTCAACCACAATAAAGGACCCGAGGATAGGTTTACGTAACATATCATAAATGTTTTAAAGTGGTTGTAAACCGCATATACATTTTTTTTTTTGTGAACCTGCAAGGCAAAAGGCATAATCAGCTAGTATGCACCGCATACTAGCTGATTATGAAATACTTACCTCGGAACAGGGTGAAGAACACTTACCTGGTCCATGCCGAGCGAGATGTCATCTTGCGCCGGCGTGTCTTCCGGGTATCGCCGCTCCAGCGATGTGATTGGCTGGAGCGGCGATGACGCGCGGTAGATGTCAAATCGGCAGTGGGTCGGCGGCTGCCGGTCCTTTCGCCGTGGATATCCCCTACGCATGTAATCAGCGGCGCATTGCAAAGGGGAATATCTCCTAAACCGTACAGGTTTAGGAGATATTCTTTATACCTACAGGTAAGCCTTATGATAGGCTTACCTGTAGGTAAAAGTAAAAAAAGTAGGTTTACAACCACTTTAATTTTTCCACTTTCTGTATCATTCCTTTTGCGATGTGGATGCCGGGATCTTCCCTGCCACACTATTGTATTCTGACAGCGGGGGCTACCCCCTGTCAGAATACACCGATCAGCGCTGCAGCCATTAGCTGCATGTGGTGATCGAATGCTGTTTTTTTTGTAGACCGGCTTCTGTTGAACAGAGTACACAGCTGAACCAGATGACTTTTAGTCTGTATGTACCCAGATTCAGGTAGTTAAACTGTGGTGATTAAATATTAGTGTAGTCGCTTGTATTATTAAAGACTGGGACTATCAGCTATCTTCCTCTCTGCCGCTATTTGATATTTTATTGCAATTAATTTGTAGCATTACTTTATTTTTTATTTTTTTTCATTGCCAATTATTTTTTTTCTCCTTTATAAATAAATAACACGTTAACTTGTTTTAGCCTAATTGCTCTAGCAAAATAGCTTAATCAGGAGGACATATAAAAAAGCCAAAATTTCAGTTGTCTGCCTACTTTTCGTCATATAGTGTATGTTTATTTGGGCACAGTCAAAAGAGGTATGGCAAAGAGACAGACTACTTCTATATCATATGATTTACATTTACATATAAAAAAATCTTTCTCTACAATTCTTGAGAGCTTCCCTTCTCCCTCCTACATCCTGTTAGCTCATTACCATGACTAGTGGCCTTACTAGCCAAGAAGAATGGACAGGAAGAGGTGGTATGCAGTTGACAGTCTTAGGGCCCTTTCACACGTACGGATCCCGCGAGGATCCATACTTTTAACACCCGCTTGCTCAGCGAGGATCGTTCCGTTGATCCCCACTGATTTGGCAGATGACAGGGCGGTCCCTGCACATTCGATCTGATCCGCAGACAGATGGAAAAATAGGATTTTTCTCCGTCTGCAGAATCGGAGCATAGCGGACACCGATTAGATCGGATATAAGTGGATATTTATTCGCTGACATCCGCAATACCATAGGGATACATGCATATCCATGTTTCATCCAAAAACAGATGGATGAAAAACGGACATACGGTCCGCAGGTGTGAAAGGGGTCTTAGGAGGTGTTCAAATTTACATTTTACTATGCCCAGGAACTTGGGGTTTCCAGGACACTGGAGGAGGCTTTTTACGGGATGAGCAGGCACCACAAGAGTGAGGAAAGGCAGCTTCATATTGTTTGTTTTTAAATCACACAGGTGCATACAGTATATAGCACTCTTTGTAATGCTGACGCAACGGTTAATGAACCAGTGTGATTTATTCACATTAGAGATAACACAAAACAGTATCTGTATATTTGAATCTTTTTGCAGGTCTTCACAACTCTGGCCTTTCTAATGCAGGTTGTATTTATAAAACCTTTAAGAGAAAACCTTGAAAAGACTGCTGCTTTAGTTAACACAAGTGGCCTCATTCGCTATTAAAAGCTTTGCTACTACATTTTAATGGCATTTCGACAAATGGCTCCATGGTTTACAATATGAATGTTAGTTCCTTCCATTGACTGAATTCATATTTGCGAGTATGTCATGCTACTGAGTGCTTCTGGAAATTTCATGCGCATTTTTGCTGTCCTTTACTGTAGTCATTTAGTTGTTATGCAGAGCAGCTTCAGACAATATGAAAGAACAAATACTTCCTTATAAAGACAGACATTATCTATATTCCCTCTTCATTGTTGCCAAGCTAAATGTAACAGGCCAAGGCTTTTAGCTGTGTCTAATATACAGTAAAAGTAGTGCTCTCTAGGAGAGTTATATCATGTCGTTAATGTCTTGGAGTGCAAACATACTTTGTTCATCTGCATCAGCAAATGGTGCAGTCTGCTCTATAATGAGGTGCCTCCGGAATATCAGAGCGTGTATATTTGAAAGGCGCACTGATGTTACAGAACAAGTTCCATTCACACAGAACCTTTCATGTGAACCTGAAATCATTTTAATGAAAGTCTTTTGTTTTTACCAGCAAAGTAGCACAAGAGAATGGACTTCTGAGCTTCCAGTTTACAAAAACCAATGGCTGCAGTTTGATGGCGGTTGACAAAGCTACAAAGCTCAGTGTATTCCCATACACAAGGGTTTCTGCATATCTGTGTTCTCTGCAATACTGAGCTCTGTTCACTACAGGATGAACACAACTCAGCTGAGTTGTCATAGACGTGTTTTCACAGGGATCCCTAACCGGAGAAAATGTTGAATGCAATAACTTATAATGAAATCTCCTTGCACAACCAGCAGTTATTAAAGTGTAACTTCACCTGAAAAGGGAAGTTCTGCTTTTTCTAATCCTACCCCCCTCCTCTAACATTTTTGGCAGGTACTCCCTTTTCAATTGCTTAGGCGATCCGGGAGGAAGTTCTGCACCCCCCTCCCTGCAACCTCCCTGGACACATTTCAGGTCCCAGGAGGCTGTAGGTCCATGTAGAAAGTGCACACAACTTGCACATGTGCAGTGGGGTGCCGGCTGTGTCTTTTCGCAGCTTCATGACTTTCTACATCCAAGATGACAGTGCCAGTGACCTGAACATCAGCGAAAAACAAGGCAGCACTGGTGAGGACAGTGCTGGATCCCTGGAATGTGTGTTTACTAAAAGTCAGCAGCTACAGTATTTATAGCTGCTGACTTTAAATTTTCTCTTTTTTTTTTTGACCAAAGATCCTTTTTAAAGTGATTTTGTGCCAGTCAGCTACATTTGTTTTAGTATTTAAATGGATTTTTGCATTGACATTACATAATATTTATGTATTTATTACTGTCCCCCCAGTGGTCAAACTGGAGGGACTTTTGCTTGTATACTTACTAATATATATATATATATATATATATATATATATATATATATATATATACCGTTATTTATTAATTATTGTATTTTAGCGTTTTCAGAAAACTGCAATTGTCATTTTTTTAAGTGAAGACCTACTTTCTATACCAGCAAATCCCAGGTAATTTCCCCTAAGCGCCATTTACAAGTTACATAGTTGTTAAAAGGTTGGAATAGTGTGGCATCAGATTTAAAGGGTCACTAAAGGATTTTTTTTTTTTTTTTTAGCTAAATAGCTTCCTTTACCCTAATGCAGTCCTGGTATCATGTCCTCATTGTTCATTTTTGCTGTAATCCTTCTCTGTTCTGCACACTTCCTGCTTGTCTGTTTCCTTAAGAAAAAAGTACTGGGAGCTTCTCTCTGTGGTCTCTAATCAAGGAGGTGTGATTACTGTGTGTCTAAAACCCCTCAGAACTAATCACTTTTGTTTTAAAAACAAACACTTCCCTGTATTGGCTCTGTGTCTCTGTCCTTCACAGAAGCATGAAACTAGATGAAAAACGAAACTGAAAGTGCAGGCACATTATATGATTGATTTTTATAAATTTTTAATCATTTTTAAAAGGAATAAGTTAACTATTATGTCTCTATACCCTGTAAACAGTCATTTCAGCAAAAAAAAATAAAAATCCTTTACAACTCCTTTAAGATAGCAAAAGTGTTTGTGAAATAAATCAAATCAAGTAAAAATAAAAGTCCTTCTTACAGTACAAACAAATAGGTTAAAACATTCATGGCAATAATGTTTCCAAATCAAAAAGGAAAGTCTGGTTTACAGTAAAATAATATATATTAAAATTGAGCTTTAGAATAATTGAATTTACATTTTTATGTGGTCCACGCTTGTATGTGTTTATGAACGGGGTAAAGAGGAGAATACTGATAGGATCTTCATCATTTTTCATTTTCAGAAAAAGTGATAATGATCAGAAAAGTTAGACAATGAAGATGGCACAGGACACAATACCAAACTACTTTGGAAAATTAGAAAACAAGTGGGGGAGGGGGAGATAAAAGTACATTAACAAGCAGTTTTTTTTCATCATAATGAAAAACAGTTCATGGTGAATAATACAGTAATGAAGTATCTATGGTTTCTACATTTAAAGAAATTCATCATACTTATTGAGTTTTTCATTTATCATCATTCTCTGAGGCACATTAGAATAACTGACTTTGGCAATTTGTTGTTTTTGAGCAAAACATACATGATGTTCATTGAAAAGCTTCCCAAGGTTCCTTAGGCCACGTACACACGATCAGACCGGTCCGATGAAACTGGTCTGAAGACCAGTTTCATCGGACCAAATTGATCGTGTGTACGGCCCATCGGACCGTTGTCCGTCGGACCAAAGTTTTAAAACTTGCTTTAAAATCTGTCCGACGGACACCTGTATATTGGACCAAAACGATGGTTAGTACACAAAAGCATCGGACCAAAAACCTGCGCATGCTCAGAATCAAGTCTGCTTTGAAGCATTGAACTTCGTTTTTTTTCAGCACGTCGTTGTGTTCTACGTCACTGTGTTCTGGCCCAATGGAATTTTGGACTGATGGAGTGTACGCACATCAGAGCACTTCAGCGTGGTCCGATGAAAACGGTCCTTCGGACCAGTCTCATCGGACCGGTCTGATCGTGTGTACGTGGCCTTAGAGATAAAACAGCCCAATGAAGTCTACATCAGCTGATTAACTGTACATGATAAAGGTCTATTTTGGATTATGTGAACCATATTTCGGAAATTAATGGACAGGCCATAATACACAACCTTGAAAATTGAGTATGGAACTAAACACTATGTAAGTATGAATTTGTGAACAGATTTCAATGAGAGAACATTGATGCTAATGTGGTGCAAACTTTCCACGCCCACTCTTTTTAAAAAGACTACCATTCATTTTAAATGCTATATAAATGGGTTTCATCATGAATGAATGAATGAATGAATGAAAACTTATATAGCACGGCACATGCGAAGTAAATCACCATCATAAGTCCAGGATAAATGAATGCACTGAACCTGTTAGCTTGGAGATCAAAATATCTTTTATTCTCCAAGGAAACAGATGAGTAAAATTCCAGTTGCAATATAGCACTCTACCTGTTGTATCAATAGGCAGTTCTGAAATTCAAACCTCCAATACAATACCCCCACTTTCAAATTGGGTGCTGAAATGACCATCGGCTAAAACCGAATGCAATCATGAAAGAGTAAATGTCACCAGCACACCAGGATCTCCAAAAATGGGTCCAAATACTTTAATCACAAAGTGTAAAAAAAAAAAAGCAGTATGGGAAGGGCACAAATGGCTTTTCTGACTATTAAAAGGTTTGTAAAGGATTTTTTTTTATCTTAATAGCTTCCTTTGCCTTAATGCAGTGCTGTTTTCATGTCCTCATTGTTCATTTTTGCTCTCAAGTTGCTGTAATTCTTCTCTGATCTCCACACTTCCTGGTTGTCTGTTTCCTGATAACCACAGTC
This sequence comes from Rana kukunoris, assembly GCA_029574335.1. NCBI lineage: Eukaryota > Metazoa > Chordata > Amphibia > Anura > Ranidae > Rana > Rana kukunoris. Next base: position 504,876,070 of record CM056050.1, on the reverse strand, counting down.
CTGGGAGCTTTCTCTCTGTGGTCACTAATCAAGGAGGTGTGATTACTGTGTGTCTAAAACCCCACAGCATCAATCAGTTTCGTTTTCCAAACCATCACTGCCCTGTATTGGCTCTGTGGCTCTGTATAGCAGATAAGCAGGAAACATGCAAAAATGAAACTAGAAACTACAGGTACATTATATGATTGATTATTTTATCTATTTTGAATCGTTTTTAAAAGGAATCAGTTAACTATTATGTCTCTATACCCTGTAAACAGTCATTTTAGCAAAAAAAAAGTTTTATTTACAACTCCTTTAAATGTAATAAGTAGACATCATAGGGCACCAGCTCTTAAGACGGACTTTCAGAGTTAGTGAAGATATTTTGAAATGCTTCTGACCTCCTTCTGACCTAAATTTGACCTCCTTTTAAGCCGACTTAAGCAATTTCAAGCTGCTCTTTGCATTCTAGTACCATGGAGAGAAAAGCAGTTAAAAACACATCCCATGAGCACATTTATTTAAAAGAAAAATGATTGACCATATGGAAAGGGGACAACCTATTTGTATTACAGTTTGTAAACTATAAACTTATGGTCAAAGGAGTACCTATGCTATGCCCATTGGAAAGTCTATTGTTTATTAACTATGGCGTATCGTGAAACAACGTAAGTCACAAAAATAAAAAACATTTCCCACGCATTTTCAAATTGTGATTTACACCTGATGTTTTCCAGATGTCTTCTCCGATCCCTGATTCCTCATAGAAGCATCTTATGCTGCACACAAACTTTGTTTTCTCAACAGCACAAAAGAATAAATTGCAGAGTAAAATTATACTTTTTATATGTTGGTTTCTGTCCAGAAGAATTATGCTTTTAGGATTTGATGGCTACTGTTGGTTCACTAATCTCAACGGGCTTAAAAACAATAATCAGTAGGCCAACAAAAGGTTTATTTCACTCAATGTTTTTTTTTCCTTACTGCCTCTTAGAAACCAGATGGATGTCTATGAAAGCAGACGTAAAATTCTTAGTGGAAAGCTGTAATTTTAAACACTGTCAAACATTTTCAGTGTTTTAATGTAAAAATCAATACTTCTGTAAGGGATGTTAGCTGTTTGTTGTTGACGGATTTCCCAAATGCTTTCCAGTATCCCACAGGTGAGTTACAGTCATGTGACATATACAGGACCATAAGCCAGGTGGGTAGGGAGACAACGTCAGAGGTTCCCAGAAGCCCTGCATGCTGTTAGCATTGTGCTTTGCAGTTGCTGCCAAGGTACTGTTGTGCAGAAGTCCATACAAGTCTGGAAAATAGCAGATAAGATTCTAAACACTGCAAAACAAGTTGTTTGAGCTCCATTCAGATTGCACTAAATTACATAAATTTTCTATTTCCCTGATGTACTAAGTCACATGTAAGTAGCTGCAAGAAAGGACTCTAGATAAATATAAACATTTCCAATAAACCAATTTGTATTGACATTGAAAAATTGTTAAACATGTATTAATTTAAAAACAGTGCTGTGTATGTAATTACCTGTCATCGTATGTTATACTAAAATTCCCATGATTTGCACTGTGCTATACAGAACCACAAACGTTAGCTTAAATTTCTAATTCAGGTTGACATCGTAAGTACCTGCATTTGTGGCTAAAATGGAAAAAAAGTTCTAAAAAAAACAACAATGCTTAAAACAAATCATCTGCGGTCTGTTTTGCCTGCAGTAGTGATGTTGTATTTCTTGCACTAGCATTGTTTAAGGTAAATGTTCAGGCATTACACAAATGGATACTCAGAGTCTACCCAGAAAATTAAACCCTAGGCAAACCCCAAATATATATGAACCCCAAACCCCAAATATATATGAAAAAAAATTCAAATATATATACTGTATATATGTACATATATATATATATATATATATATATATATATATAGGGCCAGATTCAGGTAGATGGGCGCTTCTTTACTTTGGAGTAACGTTTCTCATTTACGTTACTCCGCCGACACTTTTGGCGCAAGTACTGTTATTCACATAGCAGTTGCGCGTAAACTTGCGCCAGAGTAACGATAATGCGCTGGCGTAACCCGACGCAAGTGGAAGTGGGTGTGATCATATGTAAATGATGGGCGGAGCCCAGCGCAGAGGCTTACGTTCAGCGCATCATCCACGGAGCATGGGCAATAAGTGAGACATGCTCACAACTTCCGTCGGCACCACTTCACGGGAAACTTCAGCGCAATGCGTTCCGTTGGGCATTTAAATGCGCCCGTAGATGCGCCATTCCGGCACTAAAGTATATCCTGTTCCCCCTCCCCGCAGTGAAGTTACTTTTGTTCTGAGATGGCTGCTCCCGTTCCCCGCAAACACACAGGAGAAAGCTGAACTCTAAAGGCCAGGAGCTGTCAGCCGTCATCTCGGCTATGGAGACCTATGATGTCTTCCTCCATGGCTGTAAAAGTTGACAGACAAGCATGGACAGAGGTGTTGTCCTGCAAGTGGGGGTGCTCAGCTAGCTCTTATCGTCAGTAACGCTGCTGTAGCTGCTCTCCTGCTGACCTGTGGCCGTTTGGAGTAAAGATAAAGCAGCTATTTGTAGAAATAACTTTGCGCCGGACGGACGAGATACGCGCGGCGCATGTAGCCAGCGTATGGTGCTAATCCGTTCGCGAATCGAGAAATCTCCCTCATTTGCATATTTGCAGGGGAAATCAATAGGCGCGACTGATGCGCCAAGCGAAATTATGCGCTGACGAGACTCTGGCGCATCTTCAGAGTTACGCGGCGCATATCGAATTACTCCAGCGCAAGTCTTGCTGAATCTGGCCCATAGTATATATATTTGAATTTTTTTTTTCATTACCTGTTATTAGATATTTACCATGTCCTTCTGTTTTGTCCTTGTGGCATCATCACACGACTAAAATTTTATTTTTTAGTAGCAATCAGAAAGGAGGGCTTCATCCTGTGCTGCCGGTTGATGTAACATGCAAGGATTCCTCAACCTTCTAAGCTGCCTCTAGGGCAGGGGTCTTCAAACTATGGCCCTCCAGTTGTTCAGGAACTACAATTCCCATCATGCCTAGTCATATCTGTGAATGTCAGGCCGCGTACAGACGATGAGACATGTCCGCTCAAACATGTCCAACGGACCGTTTACAGCAGACATGTCTCATCGGATTTTGGTCCGATGGCGTGTACACACCATCGGACAAAATTCCCCTTGGGCTGAGGACGCGGTGACGTGGCGGTGACATTGACGCCGCCACGTCACCAATCCAGGAAGTAAAATACTTCCACGCATGCATGTCGAATCCATTCGGCGCATGCAGGAGATTTCTGTCCGCTGGTTAGGCGTACTAACCAGCGGACGTGTCGGACGGACAGGTTTGTAGCAGACAAATTTCAAAGCATGCTTTGAAATTTGTCCGCTGGACAAACCTGTCCGCTAGCCCGTACACACGATCGGATATGTCTGCTGAAACGGTCCATCGGACCAGTTTTAGCAGATAAATTTGATCGTGTGTATGCGGCCTCAGAGTTTTACAATGCCTTGTGGGATGTGTAGTTCCACAACAGCTGGAGGGCTGCAGATTGAAGATCCCTGCTCCAGGGACTAGGAGGCCTTGATAGGGGATTGTTTGGGGAATTCATTGACAGGGGAGCAGAGAACTTCCCTGTCCTTTCCTGTTTGTACTGACACCTTTTCTTTATAGTGAAACGTCACTCTCTCAATCGAAATGTACTCGTTTTATTACTTATGCTGCTGCTTGCATTAGTAATTAGATTAGAAAAGATATCATATTTATTTGTTTTAAAACCTTGTTTTACATTTTTTCAGGCAAATGATATCATACATCCAAGGAGTCCACAGGAAGGTAGGAGGGGTTTTCTCAGCTAAGTACACCCTCCTGTCTGCATGCCTGAGCATGGAAGGATTCCAGGAAATAAATGCTACATTATTTAACTGCCCTTAGGCAAGATCGCCACAGCCAGAAATTCTAGGGGGGTGTGTTTCAAACATTTCTCAGCAAAATAAAGCATGGAGACATGGATGGATGGGAGTTTGATTTGCAGATGTGTTTGATGTGCCAGCACACAAACACCGGTGTCCTGTTCAGGGCCCTGAATCTCTGGGAAATGCGTTGACAGTCACTTATCCTCCCTTTAAAGGAGCACTATTAGTATTTGTTTTCTGTAATTTGATGCCTTTTGGAGATATTCCCATCTTTCCTTGGCTTCGTTATGCACATTAATACAAATTTTTACCTGGGGTTCCCAAACTTTAGATTATCACTGTATATATTTATGTGTTATTATATGTCACACTATCTAATTTCTTGGGCTTCTTTAGATCAACCCTTACTGCCTACATTTTCTATGGATGTTGAGGCAACCAGTCTCCCTGTGCTCAAACAGCCTCTGGGAAAAATAAGTTGCTTTAACAGGAGCTACAGTGGTGGGGCAGGGAAGATGTGAAGATTAGAAATGTGCATTCGTTTTCGTTAGAATGCATTTTCGTCTGAAAATCTGGTTTTTCCGTTATCATTTTAACAAACGATAACGAAAGCGCAAGAAACAAAAAACGAAAGATCCGACATAAAAAATGCTTTATTTTCGTTTTCGTTGCGGTAAAATTTAGATATAGAGAGATTCGACATTATAGGGAAAAGATTTGACATTATAGGGAAAAGATTTGACATAATAGGAAAAAGATTAGACATTATAGAGAAAAGATTTGACACTATAGAAATAATAAATTCGACATTACAGAGATTAGATTTCGATTTATGAGAAAATAGATTTGACATTATTACTAGTCATACAACATTAGAATTCTTGTAGGCGGAATATACAAACGGAAATGTACGATTCGACGTAAAGATTCGACGTTCCGTCAAATATTCTTTTGACCATTCGACAGAAACCAAGTATTATTGATTTTTCGGACGAAAGCTATTCCCCAACGAAAAACAAAATAAATCAAACAATTTTCGGGAGTAACTAAATAAATTTATTTTCCAAACGAAAACGAAAAAACGAAACAAAATATTCCAGTCTGCATATGTCTAGTGGAGATAGGAAAAAAAATATCACTGGTCTAGTACTAACTGATCTAAGAAGGTAAGTTGGCCACTACATTTGTGGATAACATTGTAAATGCCCAGAGTTCAGTTTGAAGTGTACTTGGACTGTGTAAATTGCCAGTTACAGTCAACCTAGATATCATGTAGTCAGACTTTATTATGGATTTGCATTTTGCATTAGAATGCAGTGCTACCCAGAAAGAGCTGTTACTGCAGTATGAATGGATTCTATAAGAACTGTGCAAAGCACAAAAAGTAGCTTAAGAACAGTCATCCACACTACCCAATTCCACTGTTTGGAAAATAAATAAATAAATGCACATATATTTGGGAAAAAACGTGCAATTATTATTATTATTTTTGCAAATGAGCTTGCAAAACATTGCAACTGCAATTAGTGGATCACATGTGCAATGCCAGGCTCCTGTCTGGGGACATAAGTGTTAATTTTCCAGCCAGAAGAGCATAAAATCAGGCCAGAAAAACACAGCAAACCAAGAAATAAGAACTTTAAGTAAAAAAGACAATTCATTATAACTGATTTAAATGTAGAACTGTAGTCAATATGTTAGAAGTAGAAAATGCTTTAAAAGTAAACTTGTGTTTTAAAGAACAATATAAAGGGAATTTATTAGTTATTTCAAGGGGATGTCTACAAAATGATTCTGTAGATGAGCATACTGAACCTTAATTTATTAGTTATTTCAAGGGGATGTCTACAAAAATAAATAAATAAATGCACATATATTTGGGAAAAAACGTGCAATTATTATTATTATTTTTGCAAATGAGCTTGCAAAACATTGCAACTGCAATTAGTGGATCACATGTGCAATGCCAGGCTCCTGTCTGGGGACATAAGTGTTAATTTTCCAGCCAGAAGAGCATAAAATCAGGCCAGAAAAACACAGCAAACCAAGAAATAAGAACTTTAAGTAAAAAAGACAATTCATTATAACTGATTTAAATGTAGAACTGTAGTCAATATGTTAGAAGTAGAAAATGCTTTAAAAGTAAACTTGTGTTTTAAAGAACAATATAAAGGGAATTTATTAGTTATTTCAAGGGGATGTCTACAAAATGATTCTGTAGATGAGCATACTGATCCTTAAAATCCATTAGTTGTCTAGAGTAATGTATAGATGTAATGCGCCAGTGACAGAACAATTTGAGAACATTGCAGATCATTAGATGTTGGAAAAATAGAAGTTTGGCTAAATGAATATGTAAAGGAGTTGTAATTCTCACAGCTGGGAACCGATCACCCAGCGAGTAGGCAATATATGAAGCTGCCTAGGCAGATGCATGACTCATGAATAAAGACACAAAACTCACACTCCTATGCATATTATATGCTTAGACAAGTTTTGTCTGTCTTCCAATAAATTTGCCATCCAATCCAGAAGTAAAAATTGTTATTCTTACTAACTGTATATTATAGATCATAATTATTAACACAATTTCTGTTCATCCAAATTGATAGCTCAAATAAGCTGTACAGCCAGCAAGCATTCCCTTATATTTATAACACACAGACTGAATTTATTTTTGCTATTTCATTTTTTTTTTCTTTTTTGCTTTATGTAATTGAAAACATACAGAGATAATTTATTCTAAACATATGTGTTGCTCTGTTATAAATCCAATAAACAATTAGGTGCATAAATGCAACTAAACAATGTGTTGCACTGTTATAAATTCAATAAACAATTAAGTGCATAAATGCAACAAATTATTATGTGAAAATAAAAAAAAACGATACATTAAAAAGTCCACTGTAAAGTGTATCCTTTGCGCCACCCCAACAAATCTAGTGGTCACAGCCTCCACCACACCAATCGGCTGACCGGAACATTAAGCCCCGTACACACAATCAGACAATTTTTCCGACCAAACTCACATCGAAATTCCGACAGAATTCCATCAGAGTAAAAGAGAACATGTTCTCTATCTAGACTATCTAGACTCTGTCTGACTTTTTCCATCGGAAATTCCGATCGTGTGTACGGGGCTTTCCGCTTGTGTCACTCATGACCGACCATACACACAAACTAGGGGTGACTCTCATAAACATCAGAAGCAATTTAAACTGATCACAGATGGATGGATGGAGGGATGACTCTGTCCCTTGTAGTATTATCTACAAATGCTCACAGATGGATATGTGGCCTTGAAATTGCTCACAGGTCAGTATACAAACTCAAGATGGTCTCATATGCAGGAGTGAAGAAGGATCCATATAATGTTGCAGTTTTAACTTAATTTATATAAGAAAATACTCTCAATAAAGAAATATAATCACAGCATCAAAGTCACTGTCACCGTCCGTGTGAAGCGGCATGATGATGTCACCATGATGCTCTGCCCTATTGTTTTTTATTCCAAAGAGCATTTCCAGAAGGAAGCCAGAGTCGTTCTTTGGAAGGAAATGCATTAGGATGGAGCATCAGGTCGTTGACTCGCACGGATGGCGGTGGCCAGGTCTTTGATGCTGTGATTATATCCCTTCTTTGAGAGTATTGTAGCCTGTTTTTTTAGTAAATTAAGCTTAAATCTGCTACACAATTTGAATTCTCCTTTCTTTCTGTATATGAGGCCATCTTGAGTTTGTATACTCACCTGTGAGCAATTCAAGGGCCATATATATGCGTTTTTGAGAATTTGTGAATAACACAAGGTTGAAAGCCATCCATCCATCTGTGAGCAGTTTAAATCGCTTCTGATGTTTATGAGAGTTGCCCCTAGAGAGGCACAAGCGGACAGCCATCCATCCTCGAGCAGAATTAAGATATATTAGACCTCCTATGTTTTGGGTCTAATGTTCTGGTAAGCCTAATGGTGTGGTGGTGGCTGTGACCACTGGATTGGTGGAGGTGGTGCAAAGAACACACTTCATAATGGACTTTTCACTTTATTGTTTTTTATTCTCACATCACAATTTGTTGCATTTACACCCTCAATTGATAATTGAATTTTTAACAGCACAGCACATTGTTTGTTTATATTTAGTGTGGATATTGGGTATTCAGCTATCAGTGAGTTCTGCTGTTACCTTCATATATTCATCATTTATTTGTTTAGTTTACACTAAGCATGGTTTGTTTGCTATTTTTGGTTTTACAGAGATAATTTATTGCAGAAACATTTTTAAAGCTGAATTCTAGGCAAACAGGTAAATACACAATGGGATTTTTACCTACCAAAGATTTTGTAATTATATCCATCCAGCGCAAAACAGAGAAGGGAACACGATCCCTCTTTCCTACAGTTTTGCTTTCACTTACAAGTCACCTCTTAACCACTCACCTGTGACTGCACAGTGAAAGAAGAAGCAGCACACTGGTGATCTCAACTCTCTGTCTCACTGTCTGCTTTTCCATCCTATTAGCAAGCCCCCTGGACTGCAGCACACCTGCTGCTTCTTTTGTGCCTCTCTCAGCTCTGCTGTACAGTAGACCGCAAAATGCTGATACCAAGCCAAGTTAAGGCTACATACAGTGCTTGCAACAACAACAGATTACTTTTTCTTCTTGTTTTCTGTATTATTTGTAGCTATGCATGTACATAGGTTTCCAATGTTCCTTGTACCTCCATTGAACTCTATATTTGGACATAAATGTTCTACCACCCATCAGTCTAACAAAATAATTTGACTATCTATGGATAGGATTAGCGTAGACACAAACATATTACTTCACAGAAAGCAATATCCTTATGTGGATTTTTTCTCAACGGTCATTTAGCAAGGGTGCTCAATACACTGGCTGATATGCAGGAAGTCAATATAGAAAGAGTCTGCAAATTTGTGGGTGAAGTCATCAAGGAATATAGAATAGCAAGTTAAATTTGAAAGTCAAATTACCTTCAGTTAAATGTTACAATCATAAGTGCCCTCGAGCTAAGGCTAATAGATATAGTACTGCTGCTGTACAAACACAGACATTCCCATGTGGAACTTAGGTCAAAGCGAAGAAGGAAGGTCTTTACTGTATCCTGCTTTTTGCATGCATTCCAGCCTGGATTAACCAATCCAAGAAATGGAAGGAATGTAAAGGAATCGTACTTAGACTTGTCAATATTTTATGTTCAGATATTATTTCGATCAAGAGTATTTTGCCTAAACTTCAGTGATGCTACCTGTGCTCTTGTTGTGGGTCAAAGTTCAATCCATTGTAATCCATTGTTCATTTGGACCCACTACTCTTTTTTTGCCTCAACCCATTGTAATATTCATGACACCTTACAATAGTGTTTTGCCTAAACTTCATTGATGCTACATATTTTCTTCTAGTGGGCCATTCTTTAATCTATTGTAAGGTTTATGACACCTTCGAATAGTGTTTTACCTAAACCTTATCTATAACATATGCTGTTCTAGTGGGTTATGCTTCAATCCATTGTAAGGTTTATGACACCTTATGCCTCATACACACGACCAGTTTTCCCGTTGGGAAAACTGCCATGACAGCTTTTGGTTGGGAAAATTGGCCGTGTGCATGCTCCATGGCAGTTTTCCCAACAGAAAAACCGCCAGGAATCCCGGCGGGAAAAATGAGAACATGTTCTCTTTTTTTCTGCCGGGATTCCCAGCAGTCTTTTTCCCAGCAGTTTTTCTATCGGAAACACTGCGGTGGAGCATACATACGGCCGGGTTTCCTGACCAAAGCTGTCATGGCAGTTTTCCTGCCAGAAAAAACGTCCGTGTGTAGGGGAAAAAGCTGCCGAGCAGATTCTCGGTTTTCTCCTTGGTTTTCCCGGGAAAAAATTTCACGCCGGTAAAACCGTTCGTGTGTAAAAGGCATTAGAATAGTGTTTTACCTAAACCATAGTGATGCTACATGTGCTCTTCTAGTAGGTCATTCTTCAATGTATTGTAGTGTGTTTACACCCTTAAGAATAGTGTTTTACCAAATCTCATTGATGCTACATATGCTGTTCTGGTGGGCCATGCCTCAGTCTATTGTAAGGTTTATAACACTTTAGAATAGTGTTTTACCTAAACCTCAGAGATAGATAGATAGATAGATAGATAGATAGATAGATAGATAGATAGATAGATAGATAGATAGATAGATAGATATTGATACATAATTCATTTTCAAGTGTAAGTGACCAATGGTTGTTTACAAAGAGTTTTCAAGCTGTACAGGAATCTAGTAGATGATTGATGGAAGGGCCACCAAGGGAGAGTGTGTTTGAGAGCCTGAGATTAACACAGATGGATGTCTGCTGTACTAGACAAGTGGTCTATGTGAATAAGGAGATTGGCACCTGCATGAAAATAGATAGGTTATATTGTTTCAGAAAAGAACAGCCTTTGAGTCCTTTAAGTAGGATAACGTATTCATAAAATTTCAATTGCCTGTTTGCCGTTCAAGTGCTAAAGCAATACTTAACTTAAAGGGGTGTTCCAGCCAAATTTTCTGTTTATTCAAAGTCAGCAGCTACAAAAAGTGTAGCTGCTGACTTTTAATAAACATACACTTACCTGCTCCAGCGTTCCAGCGAAGCGCTGGCTGGGGCTCCGCTCCGCTCCCCCCCGGCCAGCATCCTCATTGCTACTGTGGGCACCCGGCCTTGACAGCTTTCGGGTTCACGGCCGGGCACCCACTGCGCATGCGTGAGCGGCACTACGCATTGCGCGCGCGACGTGGCCCGGCGTTGCGCCGTCCCATTGGACAGGCGATCGCCTAGGACCTGTCAGTGTCCTAGGCCATCGCCTACAGGAAGGGGCTGTAATACCAGCCCGTCGGTGGAAGGAGGAAGTGGGACAGGAAGTCCCACTCCTCCTGAAGCCCCCACTCCCCCCCCTTAAAAAAAATTACATGCCAAATGTGGCATGTAAGGGGGTGAGGAGTGGGATAAGCGGAAGTTCCATTTGTGGGTGGAACTCCGCTTTAAAAAAAAGTCTCTTCTGTCAGGAAACCCTTTTACCAGTCTGCTAGCCTGGGCTATATACACTCTTGGCCCACTCCCGGCATCCTAAGATCAGATAGGAAGGAAAAGGTAACTCTCAGCTCATTAACACAGTGGTTACATCATCAGTGACCATCCAGCCACAAATAAAGAAGTTGCTGGACCTAAAGAAGTTGCAGAGGAGAACATGAGGACTTTGCATTGATTGAGAAGGCCAAACCAGGTCATAAGTCTCCCATGATGAGTAAACATTTCTTTGCTGTCATACGCTTTGATAAAATGCAGTGACTTCAGTTCTGTTTTAACAGCTAAAATTTGCTGAAGTCCAGTACAAAAGTACTCTGGTGTGTGGCTTTTGTCTGTGTCCTTTGTCTGATGCCTATGTGCATTAACTTACTAAACCGCCTAGAATGTAGAGATTAAGTTTTTAGATTTGCCTTATTGTATCGCACAGTCGTTTTCTCATTAAAACATTCAAATCCCACACTGATCTATTACATAGAAGTGCAATCATTATTTCTTCTATTAAATAGTTATTTAAACAATGCAAACCTATATTTTTCCATTTAGGGGCGATTCATATCAGGATCATATAGGAACGTGTGCCGTGTTCCCTTGCGATTCCCACACATTCCTGTGCAGTGTAGTCTTGCAGTGCAATCACATAATTGTCCTGCAAATTGCACCAGAATGAAAAAAAATAGGGCATGCTCTACTTTTAAAAAGGTGTTGTACGAAATCATATGGTACTGCAGTACCGTGCAATTTGGTGCCCACAAACACACTAGGTTTGCAATCTGCATTTGGGGTGTCATTAACATTACATTAGCACTACAAGGGCAGTGCGTCTGAACATGGTGCGAGAAACTTTCATGGAACCAGGGCTGGATTCCAGACAAGGCTACCGAGGCCAGGCCTCTAGGCGGCAGTGGGTGCAGGGGCAGGGATGGACTTGCCATCGGGACTACCGGGAGTTTCCTGGTGGGCCAATGGGCCCAGTGGGCCGGTTACAGTGGCCGCCTAATCAGCATCAGAGGTCCACAGCGATTTTCGCTGTCAATCGACCGACAGCTGGTGCCTGATGGGTAGATTGATATTTAGCCAGCATGCAGAGTAGCGCAGGAAGCGTGTGTAATATGTTCTCTTTCATGTCACTCTGCTCCCTGGCGGCCCCTCCTCTCTTCTCGCCCATCCCCATTTGCTTGTGACATCATCTGGGATGGATGAGAAGAGAGGAGAGGCCGCTGGGGAGCAGAGTGACATGAAAGAGAAATTATTACACACGCTTCCTGCGCTTCTCTGGCTGCTAAACGATGTGCCCCATAATGTGCCCTGATGTGCCATGTGCCCTGATGTGCTATGTGCCCTGAACCCCATGTCCTGATGTCCCCTGTGCCCCATGTCCTGATGTGCTATGTGCCCTGGTGTGCTTTGTGCCCCGTGCCCTGATGTGCCTCTTTCCCTGATGTGCTATGTGCCCTGATGTGATCTGATGTGCCCAGTGCCCTGATGTGCCCTGTGCCCTGATGTGCTATGTTTGCTGATGTTCCCTGTGCCCCATGTCCTGATGTGCCCCGTGACCTGATGTGCCCCATGCCCTGATGTGCCCTGTGCCCTGTGCCCCGATGTGCTGTGCCTCAATGTGATGTGATGGGCCCTGATGTGCTGTGCTCTGTACCCTGATGTGATGTGCCCTGATGTGCTGGGCTCTGTACCCTGATGTGATGTACCTGTACCCTAATGTGCTGTACCCTGGTGTGCTGTGCCCTGTACCCTGATGTGCCTATGTAATGGTGTGTGTGTGGGGGGGGGGGCATGGGCGGCATTGAAGGACTCGGCCTTGGGGCGGCAAAGGAAGTAAATCCAGGCTTGAATGAAACACACCTTTCCCGCACCACTCTCTGGTGTGAACAGGCTAATTTTTTTCTCATGCATTTTCATATTATTCCCACCTAAAATAGTTTATTTTCTGCTCAAAACAAAGATCTTCATTGATAGTCATACTTCTGGAGAATCTTTAAAGTTATGCCATCACCTTGCCAATGCAGATCAAAGTATCAAAGAGCATTCCGTGCACCTTATACTTACCTGCCCTCTTTTGCAGCTCCTTGCTCCTCCACAGTAGCACTGAAACCACTTGTATCTGCAATCCAGTCGCATCCTTCTCCTGGTTATGTGGCAATGCTTGTACCCAACTACTAGCTGCTAGGCATGGGTACTGTCACAAGGGAGCAGGGGAAGTGCTTCCCATACCCATACCTCCCAACTTTCTGAGATGGGAATAAAGGACACCTATTAGCAAAAGTATGTAGATATAGGACACACCCCTTGCCACGATCCCCTTAAAGGAGAATTATGCAAAAAAAATATTAGTTAAATCCACAAGTGCTTTTTTTTTTACCACTACTATTCCTTTACACTGGCTTTTCATTTTTACAATTGCAGCAATATAAAAATTTGATGAAATGTTTAGAACTGTGACATGCTTTTTGGAAGATAAATAGTGCCTTTTTTTCTGTCCGACCGATTCGAACAAATCTATTTGCTAGTGTGTACAAGGCCTTACATGTTGTTGACTTGTTCTCAAGGTCCACAAACCAAGAAAATCTGCAGCAAAATAACCAGTCTAATGCCACCTACAACGAATGTTAAGGGTACAGAAAAATGGACTTTATAGGCACCAATTATAAAAATACAAATACGTTTATTGACACAATACCCAGAAGGGATTTGGACAAAAAAGAAAGAAAAACAGTACAATAAAATAAACATTAAAAAAGAAACAAAAAACACAGAAACAACAGCGGTGACAACAGATTATTCCAATAATGATCCAAGACAAGTCATTAAATCTCACGGAGGATGTGCATGACTATAATAAATGGTAAGGCGAATGTTAGCTCGACATGTTTCACAGAGACCGCTTCTTCGGGAGCTATTAATGCCACGTACACACGACCGTTATTCATGTCATTGAAAAAAACAACGTTTTCTCAACGTGATTCCTCTCAAGCCTGCCTGGCATACACACGATAGTGAAAAAAATGTTCAAGCAAAGCGCGGTGATGTACAACATGTACAACGGCACTATAAAGGGGAAGTTCCATTCGGATGGTGCCACCGCTTTTGCTGATTTCGTGTCACCTACCGCGTGTTAGTAAAAGTTTGGTGAGAGACGATTCGCGCTTTTCAGTCTTTGTGCTTTTCAGTCTGTTACAGCGTGACGAATGTCCATTATGAACGCTAGCTCTACCAAAACGAGCGCTCCTGTCTTATAACTCGCTTCTGAGCACGTGTGTTTTTCCCCCCTCGTTATAGCCCACACGATCGTTTTTCACGACGTGAAATAGAATTATGTGAAAAACGATGAGAAAAATAGAGCAGGTTCTGCATTTTTAACAGCCATTTTTTTGCCTCGAGAAAAATGCTCTGGAGCATTCACACGACCGGTTTTTCACGACCAACTAAAAAAATTGCATTTTCTCGTCATAAAAAACGGTCATGTGTACACGGCATAAGAATTGGTAAGCTGCAATATAATAAATGTTTGTTTTTGGGTTTAATACCGCCCTAATGCCAGGCAGAAGCTAGCTGTATTTTACCCTACCACTCATTTTTGTGAATTTTACATAAAACACAGCCCAAAAATTGGTAAAATACCATCCTATAAATCCGGCTGACCTGTGCAATAAAACCCTTAGTGAATTAAATGTTCTATTGTTATAGTAAAATTATTGAATAATGCAGGGTAATATAAATAGAGCATATGTTCTGATTTAGTGAATTGAGCCCCATGTATGATAGGAAGCTTTTCGTCATATCCTGACAATTTGGAGTGATCCCTTCAGCCTCTGTTTTTGGCAGCTTTGTTTGCTGATAATGAACACTAATGGGCAGTATGCATTTTTCATAAGCATCCATCCTGAATTAAAGTTGATGTCTGCACAATTTTCCTTTTTGGAAAAGGGTGAATAAGGTCAGCTGTCAATTACTGACCCTGCGTCTTCTCTAATATCTAAATACATTGGGCACATTTAACTAGGGAGACGCAGTTGATTGTGCAGTGGTTTATTTGCAAAAAGTAGAGAACTTAAAAAATAGATTTTGATTTTGTGCAGAAGGTATTCTCAATGCACGTGTTTAGGTACCCCTATATAATATCAATAATATACAGGTATACTACATACTGGTGCATGAAGCAGTATGTAAGTATATTTTAACAGGGTAATTTTTAAGGCAGGGGAAAAGGGGCAGCTTCCCTGGGCCCCATCATTGTTGTGGGGCCCAGAGAGCCTGCCTCATACTTCTCAAATATCCCAGTTTAAATTACCTTAATGTTTTAGTCCCGTGCTGTGTCCCAATATCTCAGTGTGACGTGCTACTACTAATGCTGCCCAGTTCTGCCCTATTGTTGTGTACAAATGACTCACCTGCAGACCCTGTGTTTACGTGTAAACAACCTGCATTGATATGTAAATACCCGTGGGCGGCTGCATTGATATGTGAATAAAGGCATCATTCATGTATATTATGCCTCCCTGAGGTAATGTTCACCATCACCTATACTGAATGCTGCCCACTGAGGAGGTAAAGGGGCATGCATAAAAGTCCTGACTGCAACTGTGGTCATTAAGCCTAACATTAACCTGTTCTGCAAAGGTTAGCAAATTGGTGGGGGTAACCTCTAGCAACCAGTCAGTAAGCGGTAACGATACACTGTAACCTCTGCCAACCAATCGTAATCACTGCCTGATCTGATTTTGAGTCTAGCTGTTATTTATTGTGTGTCTCAGAGCAAGTGGAGAGCGAAATTGCATGCCCAAGAAAACGTTTGCCCAGGGTCCAATCAATATTAAAGACTGCCATGTATTTAATTTTTCTCCACACTTAAAATACCCACATGTGGCTACACTACCTGACCGCGATATTGTACATAATCGCGATCAGGCAGCACGACATTGGCCACCCCGCGACCCCCACTCCTCCCGCTCGCTGCCTGCAATGCATTCCTATGGATGCAGCTCACTTCGTGGGTGGGAGGGGGGGCAAGCGCGAGAAGCACAGCCTCACAGCAGCGATATCCAACGCGATCCCATTGCGCTAGATATACAAAATCAGCGGCACCGTCTCTAAATAAAAGTACATTTTTAACATTAGCCTTCCCCAGCAGGATATACTTACTTCTTTTTCACTCCTCTGCCTCTACCGTGTTCAGCCACTGGGAGCTAAGGGAAGTCCTAAGACACGAGGCACTGCAGTCATGCTTATTGGCCCAGTGCTGTCACATGGGGTTGATTTACTTAAACTCAAGAATGCTAATCTGGTGCAGCTCTGCATAGAAACCAATCAGTTTCCAGTTTGTTTGTCAAAGCTTAACTGAACAAGCAAAAGTCAGAAGCTGATTGGCTACCATGCACAGCTGCACCAGATTTAGCATTTTCAAGTTTTAGTAAATCAACCCCATGGTGTCACATGCTCTTCCATACTTGAAGGTACCAGTTATTTCCTTCAGCTTCAGATGCTAAACAGAGGGCCAGATTCAGAAAGAGTTACGACGGCGTATCAGTTGATATGCCGTCGTAACTCCGAATCCGTGCTGTCGTATCTTTAAGCGTATGCTCAAACTGAGATACGCCTAAATGTTGCTAAGATACTACCGGGGGAGTAAGTCTCCTACGCCGTCGTATTTTAGCTGCCTATTTACGCTGGCCGCTAGGGGCGTGTACGCTGATTTACGCCTAGATTATGTAAATCAGCAAGATACACCTATTCACGAACGTACGCACGCCCGTCGTTGTAAGATAAGTTTTTCAGGCGTAAAGATAAAGCAACAAAAAGATGCCGCAGCCAATGTTAATTATGGACGTCAGAACAGCCGTCGAATTTCACATCGTTTGCGTTGTTTGCGTAAGTCGATTCAGAATAGGGCTGGGCGTAGGTTACATTCAAGTAGAAAGCATTGACTATTTGTGACGTGATTTGGAGAATGCGCACTAGGATACGTCCAGCTCCCCTGTGTACCAACATAGCAATAATTTACTTATTTTGCAAAAATAAAACAGCTTTCCATTTATTCTATACTCGCTTACCTCACTGGCTTCATGGATGTTTAAAAACACTTATCCTTTACTTCTGCCTTACTTCCTGGACAGACTTTAGGTCATGACACATGAAGGAGTTGACCAGCTGAGGATAGATGATGCAGTGTGTGTGCTGGTCAACTCCTTCCTGTGTGACCTAAAGTCTGTTCAGGAAGTAAGGCAGAAGTAATGGAGCAGGGTTTTCTAACAGCCATGAGGAAAGTTAGGTAAGCGCGTGTAGAATAAATGGAAGCCGTTTTATTTTTGCAAAAGAAGTACAATAATGATATATTGGTACATAGGGGAGCTAGAATTTAGTAAACAAAGAAAAAAGTGAAAAAATTTGAACTTGCAAATTCAGCCGATTCAGCAGGCCCCAAATTTCGATCTATGGTCATTCCTCCTCGATCGGCCTGCTGACTGATGAAATGAAAAATAAAATAAAATGATCTATGGCCATCCTTAGTACAAGGGACAATTGGATGACTTTATATAGAAGGTAAAGTAAAAATATATATATATCTAGACCGCTGTGTAATACATAACTACATTCTGATTGCTTGTGAAGCTTTTATGGATCACAACAAGAAATGAGCATTAACTTCAAGTTACCAATTTAAGATTCACAACTCCTTACAGGAAAAGCCTGTATTGATGTATAATATAAAACATGGAACACAAATAGATTGATGATTTGCCACCATGCCCCCAATTTATTTTTTCATATATTTTATACAACACATTTCACAATGCTGTGCTTTGATGGTTAGTGGAAGTGTACAGATATCCAGAATACATTGATCCATATATACAATATACATATCTATCTGTATTACCCAGTAGCGTGTAAGGTGTCTTTGATTTTTTTACATATTTATCTTACAATTGAGCATCTTTCTGTTTGTAGCTGACTAGAATGTATAGCTTGTCTCTCTTTCTTGGGAATTGCTTTGATTCGGCAAACAAACACTGTAGCTGCTGACTTTTAATAAGGACACTTTCCTGCCCTAGGCACCCGCCAAGTCGGCCATCTCAGGCCGATCCCTCAATCCTGCCATCCTCACTTAAGGGAAACAGGCAGTGGAGGCGTGCGGCTTTACTGCCCGTTTCCTACTGTGCATGCGTGAGTCTCGCGGCGCTGTATGAATGGGCGGCTGTTCTCTGGGATACACACAGTTCACAAAAGGCAGTGCGCCCCATTTCCCAGAAGACACCACAAGGAGGATGAGGAAAAAGACCTGCCGTGGTCTAGGAAGAGGCAGATTAGGAAGATCTGCATAGCAACCGCCATTTCTGGTAAGTAAAACATTTTTTCCCCCCAAAAAAATCTATTTTTTTTGCCGGATTTTGGTGTATTTTTTTTACTAATATAGCCCCCCCTTTCTATGAAGGGGGGGGGGGGCTATATTAGTTTGCTGTTCCTTGAACTTCTTAATCACCTGAGTCCCAGGGCCTTTTTCTCTCTATCACCCCCTGATTCCAAGTGTGTTTTGTTCCATTTTAGTGATATGTCAGTTATCACAATATGGCCCAGATTTACGTAAAAGACTTATAGATACGCCGTTGTAAGTACAAATGTGCGCCGTCGTATCTCTGCGCCGATTCCCCAAGCTAGAAAAATTTGTCTTCAGCCGTCCGACTTGCGGCGTATCGTGGGCACTATAGTTACACTGGACGCATTTGGCGTACCCATGTTAAATATGCAAATGAGTAAGGTATGCCGATCCATGAACGTACTTGCGCCCGGCGCATTTTTTAAGCGATTTGCGTAAGGGTTACGTTCGGCGTAAAGTTATTCCTCGTATAGGAGGCACAACCCACGCAAAGGTATGGACTAGGAAACGAACGCCGTCGATTTTTACGTCGTTTACGTAGTACGTGAATAGGGCTGTGCGTAGGTTACGTTCACGTCGTAGGCGGTGTTTTGACATATCTTAGCCAGTTATTTCGACGTGACTGTCAGCATGCGCACTGGGATGCGTCCATCATTTGCATGTGGTCACACTTCATTTAAATATATCACGCCCACTTCCACCTACTTTGACTTACGTCGGCTTACGCCGACGACTATACGCTACGCCGGCGCAACGTTGGGAGCATTAGTTTTGTGAATTCCATGCTTGCCTCTCAACGTTGTGCCGGCGTAGCGTAAAGAAGATGCGCTACTCCCACATAAAGATGCGCCGAGGTACGTGAATCTACCCCTATTTCTTTTAGTGTTTCTACCCTAAGATATTACACTTAAGTTTTTTTTTAAGACAGGGCTTTAATTTGGTAGAAAATATGGATACATAAATGTTTTGTTTTTCCTTTGTTTCTATTGGGAATCATTATTTAAAAAAATGTAAAAGTGAATTTTTCTGTAATTTTATTGCAATGCAACTTTGCGTAAATTGAACCCTGGCAATCAGCATTATTCAACACTTGACATACAATTTTTTTGCTTAGAATCATTTGTATTGTATCTACTTTAAAGGGGTTGTTAAGTTTTTTTTTTTTTTTTTTCTAAATAGGTTCCTTTAAGCTAGTACATTGTTGGTTCATCTACCTTTTCCTTTGATTTTCCTTGTAAATGTTTTTAAATGATGGGGCAAACTTACTGAGGAGAAACAGGAAGTGAGAAACTCAGACAAAGAAAAAAAAAACATTTAGAAGGGAAATCCAAGGAAAAGGTAAGTGAACCAACAATTCACTAGCTTAAAGGAACCTATTTAGAAAATAAAAAACGAACCTTTACAACCCCTTTAAATTTACTCAGCCGAAGTTACATTAAACTCTTGTGTTGTGTTGGAACACATCTGTTTCTATGTGGACACCTTCTATTTGAACCCTGAAATTCTCCCGTACCTCAACCATGGTTTTGGCTCTCTTATCACAAGGCCCCATGTAGATTTGTCATCATCCTGCACAGCTAAGAAAACAACTCTGCTACCAAACATCACTCATTTCTTCTTTTAATTCAATCTTCTATCACTGCCTCTCCTTCACATCTAAGCCTCAATAACAACCAGTGGTTTTCTATGACATGATGAACTTTCCTCACATGTCATTATCATTCTCCCTCTCTAATCATACAACGCAACAAGACCAGCACTTGTACCAAGCAAGCATAGCCGCAGATTAATTATTTTCAATTTCCTTGGGGGCAAAATACTTGGCATGGAGCCATTAAACATAAGGATCAGGCAAGACCAGGTTTTTAAATTGGATGGTATAAAATAATCTATATTCACCAAGGATGGTGGAGAAATAACAGGCTTTCGAAGTTTGTCACACGTTTTGAGACATGTCAACAAGTGTGAAACAAGTGGACTGTTTTCATGCAGAACCCCAAGGGAGATGAGTAACAGTGAGCATATGTATACACTCTTACATACCTTCTTTTTCTATAGATGTCTAGCTTTGTTAGGCTATAAAATACACACCTCTATGCTTGCAAATCTTATCCACACTGGACCAATAATATAGGTATTGGGAGTGTGTTTAGAAGGTATTAACAGCAGAGTTCTGTTATTATTTAACCACTTAAGACCCGGACCTTTAGGCAGCTAAAAGACCCGGACAGTTTTTGCCATTCGGCACTGCGTCGCTTTAATTGACAATTGCGCGGTCATGCGACGTGGCTCCCAAACAAAATTGGCGTCCTTTTTTTCCCACAAATAGAGATTTCTTTTGGCGGTATTTGATCACCTCTGCAGGTTTTATTTTTTGCGCTATAAACCAAAATAAAGCAACAATTTTGAAAAAATAAATAAAAAAAAATATTTTTAACTTTTTGCTATAATAAATATCCCCCAAAATTTTTTTTTCAGTTTAGGCCGATACTTATTCTTATACCTATTTTTGGTAAAAAAAAATTGCAATAAGCGTTTATTGGTTGGTTTACGCAAAATGTATAGCGTTTACAAAATAGGGTATGTTTTATTGTATTTTTATTATTTTTTTTGTTTTACTACTAATGGCGGCGATCAGCGATTGTTTTTATGACTGCAACAATTATGGCAGACACTTCGGACAATTTTGACAGATTTTTGGGACCATTGTCATTTTTACAGCAAAAAATGCATTAAAAATGCTTTGTTTACTGTGAAAATGACAATTCCAGTTTAGGAGTTAACCACAAGGGGGCGCTGAAGGGATTATGTATGACCTCATCTGTGTTTCTAACTGTAGGGGGGTGTGGCTGTACGTGTGACGTCATTGATTGTGGTTCCCTATATAAGGGAACACACGATCAATCACGACGCCACAGTAAAGAACGGGGAAGCTGTGTTTACATCGCGGCCGCGGTCATGGAGCTTTCGGCACGGAGCAGCCGACCCACGGCTGGGCACTTAAAGAGGACGTACCTGTACGTACCTGTACGTGCTTGTGCCCAGCCGTGCCATTCTGCGTACAGGTACGTGATTTTGCGCCCTGCCGCAGTAAATGTACGTGGGGCGGTCCGGAAGTGGTTAAAGAGCTAAGGAACACTAATGCCGCGTACACACGGTCTTTTCTTGCGATGAAAAAAAAACGTCGTTTTTTAAAACGTCATTTAAATTGATCGTGTGTGGGCAAAACGTCGTTTTTTGTCTTAAAAAAAACGACCCAAAAAAAATTCCAACATGCTTGAATTTTTTGTGTCGTTTTTCAAAACGTCGTTTTTTGTTTCACAAAAAGTCACCGTGTGTAGCAAAAACGTCTTTTAAAACGACGTTTTTCAAACCGCGCATGCCCAGAAGCTAGTTATGAAGCGAGCTTCAATGGAAAAGAGTGGTGAACGTAACCTCGCTTTTTGTGAAAAAACGATGGTGTGTATGCAAAATTGTCTTTGAAAGTGACGTTTCAAAAACATCGTTTTTTACTTCACAGAAAACGTCGTTTTTTTTTCATCACAAAAAACGACCGTGTGTACGCGGCATAAAGGTTCATTTTTTATTAGATCAATTGATTGCTGTAAGCTAGAGCATTTAAATATCACTTACCTCGATTTTCCTTTTGACTTCCAAAATACAGTAATCCAGGTTTGAAAATGCCATTTCCTGTCTCTCCTCTTCTTGCTTTCCACCAGCATCTGCATGGTGGAAAACAGAATGTGCTCACCCCCTCCCTATGACTACAGCCCTGCGTGAAGATGCTCTCTTATTCCTCACAGGCATGGAGGCTAAGCCTAATAGGAACTGTAGTTCCCATTAGGCAGTGATGTAGCAAGAATGAATGCGCACCGCAAACCAGGAAGTCAGTGAGAATAACGATTCAGGAGTGCTGAAGGTGAATAAAACAGCTCAGTTTCAACAGGTATCAAACTAGTTATACTGCAAAACATTACTTTTTACTTTATCAGCTACTGTCAGACTTTAATTTAAAAGGAAAATATTTTTGTCTTTACAACCCCTTTAAGCTCAAATATGTACACACACAGGTAAATAAATCAATGCAGTAAATCATATCTTCTTCCTCGCCATCCCCTTTTTGTTCTGTTTGGATGGCTTGCTAAAGATTTCCAATTAGAAAGAGACAGTCTAAAGGAAAACAGCTTCAAGATGAACCTTGTATTACATTTGTATTTGTAAATGAAAGATTATACAGTGTAAAGGGCTATAAACTTTGTAATCGATTACATTTTCCCTTTGGTACTAGAGGCCATAAAAATGGCTCCATGAGTTTTTATTGGAAAGCAACATTTACTTTTATGCAAATCAGTTATCAATAAATAAATACAAGAGAACCCTATTGTTAAACATATTATAAAATAATTTACCATATGCCCAGAACTCCATTCCTTATTATTTTTGTGACTTATTTGAACCATATCCAAAATGTTAGTTCGGCGTGAATAAGCTATAAATAAAATATGATGAAGGTATTTATGCTGCTAATCTAATATATACCTTTATATTTCAAATATTATGCTGGAGACCTCATTCCACTACAATCCTCTCCAAATTTCTACAAAGCTCTACCTGCGATATCTGTTCAGACATATGTTCATTATTATTAGACTTCAAAAAGGATCTTTCCAAATAACGTGTTTGCCATTTCTCTTTAGAACTTACTGTAGATATTATCTGTAACACCAGCAACAATTAGAAGCGGGAGTTTCATGCCTCTCTCTCTACCCACTGTAACATTATTAACTGCGCTTTGCCTAAAAGCAAGATCTACTGTTTGATTTTCTGATCTTCTATCAGTTCAATCTGTACTTACAAATAGTGTAAGCAATATTTATACATGGTTCACACCACACCCCAGCATAAATGTGATCAGTATTGTTAGAATAAGTGTGATCTGCCAGTATTTGTGAGTTATTATGTAATTGTGCATAGAGCATAGAGAGGCCCCTACATGCTTATTTTCAAAGGTCAGATACCAAGGATTAAGTAGAAAAAAAACTATGTATGCCATTAATGCTCTGCTGCTCCTGTTAACTATTAGAAATTCTGCACAGATGCAAAACATCCAAATGTTGCATATTTAGCGTTACAATGACACTAACCTCAGTTTTTTTTATTATTATTTAATTATTTAAGTATGTATTCTTAAAGGGGTTGTAAAGGTTTGTTTTTGTTTTTGTTTTTGAAATAGGTTCCCTTAAGCTAGTGCATTGTTGGTTCACTTACCGTTTCCTTCGATTTGGTTGCCACCATCATCCGAGACGTTCATCATCCGAGGAACAGGAAGTGAGAAATTCAGACAAAGAAAACAAAGAAAAAACATTTAGGCCTCATTCATACAGGTGGACTCCGTCGCAAAGGAGTCCGCCTGTATCCGCCAGCTCAGCAGGAGATCTGTCCGCAGATCTCCGCTGAGCCAACGGATGACAAGCTCCTCTCTGCTCACTGAGCGGGGAGGAGCTTGTGCAGCGCCGCTGTCCTCTATTGAGCGATCTGATGAAAACTAACAGCATGTCCGTTTTCATCAGTTCTTACACTATCCAATGCGCATGGACGGATGGGAACGTGCGCCCCATACGTCTGTTTTTAGCGAATCGGATCAGGTCGGATGTCAGCGGACATGTCTCCGCTGACATCCGACGCTCCGTAGAGATGCATGGAGCGCCCATTCAGGTCCGCCTGAAAAACTGACAGGCGGACCTGAACGGATCCAAGTGTGAATGAGGCCTTAGAAGGGAAATCGAAGAAAAAGGTAAGAGAACCAACAATGCACTAGCTTAAAGGAACCTATTTAGAAAATAAAAAAACAACCTTTACAATCCCTTTAACTCAAAAAGTACCTGTTATTGCTTTCAGTCTCCTCCAAATTTCCACATTTCTTTTTTTCATACTACAGTGACCTGACTTCCTGGTGGAGGGTGGCTATATTCATTCCCCATGGTCCCACTGTATATAGGAACATAGCCACCCTTTCTTGCTCACTCCCGAGATGAACTATGAACTATGGGAGAGGAGAGGTTCAAAAGCTAATGAAGGACATTACAGGGACGCAGAAAAATATAGTAAGTATAATAAAGTAATTTCATTTAAAAAATTGATTACAGAGCCATTAAATAGTGATAATGTATCAATTGTTTTTGCAAAATAAAGATAAAGATATCATTTAGTAACATTAATGCCTCGTACACACGGCCGGACTTTACGAGAAAAAAAGTTAGATAGGCTTTTTTCTCAGAAAGTCAGGCCGTCTGTAGCCTCCATTGGACTTTTTTGGTCGGGAAGTCCGATGGACCTTAGATAGAGAACCTGTTCTCTTTCTTTCCGCCGGACATCCTACGGACTCACTTTTGCACGGTCAAATGTCCGACCGTGTGTACAAGGCATAAAGCTGCATTTCAGACAAATAGCTAAATAAACAGTTGAAATACCCAAATGGGAGCTGTTTTACCTGCCCAAGGACTTGTGTTTCTGTCCATCCACTGCTGAGATTTATAAAGCCTTGTTTTGCAGAGACCTTGGGGTAGATTCACATAGATCAGCGGATCTTTTGATCCGCGTGATCTATCTTTTTTACGATCCGCCTGCGCCAGTTTTTGAGGCAAGTGCTGTATTCAGAAAGCACTTGCCTCGTAAGTTGCCCTGGCGGATCGTAAATCCCCCGGCGGAATGCAAATTCCGTGGCTAGGGGGAGTTTACTATTTAAATCACGCGCATCCCCGCGCCGATCGTACTGCGCATGCGCCGCCGGCTAAATTTCCCAGCGTGCATTGCTTCAAATGACGTCGCAAGGACGTCATTGTTTTCGACGTTAACGCAATTAACGTATGGCCCTATTCCCGAACGACTTACGTAAACGACGTAAAAAATTCAAAACTCGACACGGGAACGACAGCCATACTTAACATAGGATACGCCGCACTTACCCCGCATATAGCAGGGGTAACGATCCGCTGGAAAAAGCCGAACGCAAACGACGTAAAAAAAAAGCGACGGCCGGGCGTTCGTTTCTGAATCGGCGGTTCTCCTCATTTGCATATTCGTCGCGCATAATAACAGAAGCGCCACCTAGCGGACGGCGGGAGATTGCAGCCTAAGATCCGACAGTGTAACTCACTTACACCAGTCGGCTCTAAGGGAGATCTATGCGGAACCTGATTCGAGGAATCAGCCGCATAGATCCGAGCGTCGGATCTCACAGATACGACGGTGTATCAGTAGATACACCGTCGTATCTCTATGTGAATCTACCCCCTTATTTTTTTCTTTGCTTCAGTAAAGTATTACTTGTCCCTTGCCTAGCCTGTAAATGGACACGGTGGAGGAGGAATCAAAATGATGAGCTAATTTCTCTGTCAATCAGCATTCATGTGTGTCTTTATTATTGAATCTCAGCTTTAAATGTACAGACAAATGACAGATGTAAATTCTTAATGCTTGGTTTTAGCTGGGGGATTTAAATCTGCATGAGCACATTCTGCCAATAAGGACAACTGGAAAGAAGAGGAAGTTCAAGTAGTAGCGATAATGGCACTAATATGCTCTTCCTACTTGCTAGCATGATTAGGCATGACGTGTTGATGGTACTTCCAATTACAGGGTTCAAGCTTATATTCAAATTTCAGTAGGAATGGGTGTACATTTTCGCCTTCTGTTCTGTATAGAGGGTTTTCCATTATAAAAGACAGTCAACTTTTGCACAAAGTAACACCTTTATGCTAAAATCACCTCTGCTACAATAAATAGGTTCTTACTTTACTGGTCCTAACCTGGGGTCAAGTCCTGGGGAAAAAAGTGTGGGAACTCCCACCCAAGATCCACTCCCCCACCAAAAAAAAAAAAAATGATACGCTCATATGCATAATTACTAAACCACATGTTTTTTTTTTCGATCCACTGTACCTTAAGCAAGTTCCACTGTACCTTTAAGCAAGTTCTTTCTAAATCCTGCAATAGACCTCCGCAATGTCTCCTGGGAACAAAAGCTCCCAGGAGACATTGTGGCATCGAGAAAGTGACGGGAATACCCGCACACTAGGGATGAGCCGAACACCCCCGCGTTCGGTTTGCACCAGAACCGTCGAACAGACCGTGTGAACATTTAGAACCCCATTGAAGTCTATGGGACTTAACGTTCGAATTCAAAAACGATAATTTTAAAGACTAATATTAACGTTATTGTTGGAAAACGTCTTTGAGAACCCGGGTCTTGCCCCAGGGAACATGTATCAATGGAAAAAAGTTAAAAAAACGGTTGTTTTTTCAGGAGCAGGACCCGGGTTCTCAAAGACGTTTTCACAGGCAAACTATAAACACCCAGCAGGTACAATATTTAAAGGAATTTTTTCCTTTTTTTTATTTAAACATTATTAAAATCATTGCTCCAGGAGCAGTGATTTTAATGATGCTTAAATAAAAAATAAAAAAATGAAAAATTCCTTTAAATATTGTACCTGCTGGGTGTCTATACCTGTGATAACGTCTTTAAATAGCACAATCACCTGCCTGCCAGTAAATTAGGAATAGCTGATCTAGCTAAGCTATACAGTGTATAAATATATGTACAACTCCTAGGGATGTATATATATCCTCTACACACTATAAATTAAGCTAAACTGACAGTGAATTATGGGCCATTGCGTGTCACTCGAATTTGGCGCGAACGACCTGTTTTGTTTGAATTTCGTCGAACGTATGAACAGACAATGTTCGAGTCAAACATACGTTCGTATCGATCGCGGAGCTCATCCCTATCGCACACTACCCCATGAATCCATATACAGAAAGCAGCCAGTAACATAAAGGATTACTAAGGTGCGCTTGTCCCTGACAGTGACTCGAGCTGGGCATCGCCGCTTAGTGAAGGATTGGCTCGGGTGGCTCGGCTGCTCTCGACTGCTCTAGTCCTGCAAAAGGGAACTGTTCCTGCTGTGAAAAAAGTGCTCAACGGTATATGATGATTTCACATCAGCATGCTTTAGTAAAAGGGGAGAAATGCTTTAAGTAAGCATATATGGGATGATTGTATTTCCACTAATGATGGGGTGAAAAAGGGTATAAACAAGAAAAAGCCATAACTCAGCCCTCAAAATTTACACTCGCCTGCTCGCAAAATGTGGGCTGCCTAGGAGCAGGGGGGGGGGCGAGCAAGGAGAGGAGAGTCCCTGCTGCCGCTGCCGCTGCTGCCGCCGCCGCCTGGTCCCCTCCACACTATTGTATCCAACCTTTTCTGGGCGCCGCATTGTTCAAACTGTGGGGAACAGACAGCTTTCCATTCAATAGCTGCATTCTTCCCCGCCGACGCCGTGCGCGTCATACAGCCCCTCCCCCCTTGTCCGGGAAACTTTGATAGACAGATCACCCATCCAATGGATGGGATGGGTGATCTGTCTATCAAAGTTTCCCGGAAAGGGGGGGGGGGGCTGTATGACGCGCACAGCGTCGGCGGAGAAGAATGCAGCTATTGAATGGAAAGCTGTCTGTTCCCCCGCGGTTTGAACAATGCGGCGGCTCCTCTCCTACCCAGAAAAGGTTGGATACAATAGTGGTGTGGGGAGACTCTGGATGCTGCAATAGTGTGGAGGGGGGGGGGACAGGCTCTGGCTGCTGCTATAGTGTGGAGGGGGGGCGGACTCTGGCTGCTGCTATAGTGTGGAGGGGGGACTCTGGCTGCTGCTATAGTGTGGAGGGGGGGGACTCTGGCTGCTGCTATGGTGTGGAGGGGGGGACTCTGGCTGCTGCTATAGTGTGGAGGGGGGGACCCCCTGGCTGCAATAGTGTGGGGGGGACTCTGGCTGCAATAGTGTGGGGGGAACTCTGGCTGCAATAGTGTGGGGGGGGACTCTGGCTGCAATAGTGTGGTGGGGGGACTCTGGCTGCAATAGTGTGGGGGGGGGACTCTGGCTGCAATAGTGTGGGGGGGGACTCTGGCTGCAATAGTGTGGGGGGGGACTCTGGCTGAAATAGTGTGGGGGGGGGACTCTGGCTGCAATAGTGTGGGGGGGGGCTCTGGCTGCAATAGTGTGGGGGGGGGACTCTGGCTGCAATAGTGTGGGGGGGGGGGACTCTGGCTGCAATAGTGTGTGGGGGGGATTCTGGCTGCAATTGTGTGGGGGGGATTCTGGCTGCAAAGTGGGGGACATTTTGCTGCCCTGGGGACACATGCTGCATTGGTAGACATGGGCAGGCTGTATTTTTGGGCACGGATGAAGTTGTTGTATAAACATTTAAGTGTCATTTAAATTTCATGAGATTTATGAGGGCGTGTCTAGGGGCGGGGTTAGGGGCGGGACATGGTATGGGTTGGGCGGGGCAACTGGTGGCGAGTACACCTTGAGGCCTGGCTAGTAGCTCAGGACTTTTGAGCCCTGCCATAACTATTGGCACAAGCCTTCAACGCCTAATGGTAAAACCAGGCTTTGTTTAAATACCATGGCCCGGATTCAGCCAACGTATCTCGAGATCCGTCGTAAGTACAAATGTGCGCCGTCGTATCTATGCGTTGATTCCCAAAGCTAGATACGTCGAAAAAATAGGCTTCAGCCACCCGACGTAAGTTGCCTACGCCGGCGTATCGTGGGCGCATAGTTACGCTGGACGCATTTGGCGTTCCCATTTTAAATATGCAAATGAGTAAGATACGCCGATTCATGAACGTACTTGCGCCATGCGCATGTTTTAAGCGATTTGCGCAAGGGTTACGTCCGGCGTAAAGTTATTCCTCATATAGGAGGCGCAACCCATGCAAAAGGTATGGACCAGGGAACGAACGCCATAGATTTTTACGCTGTTTATGCCGTTTACGTAGAACGTGAATAGGGCTGGGCGTAGGTTACGTTCACGTCGTATGCAGTGTTTTGACGTATCTTAGGCAGTTATTTCGACGTGACTGTGAGCATGCGCACTGGGATGAAGCTCAGCCCATCATTTGCATGGAGTCACACTTCATTTAAATGTTACACGCCCACTTCCAGCCCACTTCCACCTACTTTGACTTACGTCGCCTTACGCCAACGACTATACGCTACGCCGGCGCAACGTTGAGAGCATTTGCTTTGTGAATACCATGCTTGCCTCTCAACGTTGTGCCGGCGTAGCGTAGTGAATATACGCTACGCCCGCATAAAGATGCGCCGAGGTACGTGAATCCAGCTACATGTCTCCAAACACCGACAATTGCATAATGTTCTAATTGTCCCTACCTGCATAGGGAAGAAGAGCCATAGGTGGTAAGTATCCTTGTAATTTAATTAGAGAGAAGAGCAGATGG
Organism: Rana kukunoris; assembly: GCA_029574335.1. NCBI lineage: Eukaryota > Metazoa > Chordata > Amphibia > Anura > Ranidae > Rana > Rana kukunoris. The sequence goes on along the minus strand of CM056050.1, from coordinate 504,846,356 downwards.
GAATGATGGGGAAACAAGGGTATCTGTGAGTGATGTAGTCAGAAAATCCTTGTATGGATGGCACTGCATGCTGTGACTTATAGTTGCTCAAAATTGGCTTAAAAAAATGGTAACATTTTTGAAGTGTTCCTAATGTGAACAAAAAAAACTCCCAACACTCACAGATAAGCATTCAGCAAGGAATCTACAGAACATGTATTAGACGTTCAAGCAGGTCAGGGCCAATTCTACAATAGCTGTCAGTTTCAGTCGAAGTTTCATCTCTACCATGTCTCTGCGCTTAAGATGACCTCACGCTAGTCTAATGCTGCTCTTACAGACAATCAATGGTAATAGAATTGTTGGCTATGAAACATTACACTGTGATCAGATAAATGCAGAGCATAGTGCTGAGCTGCCCACAGAGAGCTCTTCCTTGACAAACACCGAACTCTGCCAACATGACAAATCATACATTTTCCTTATAAACTCAGAGGGGATCCACCTGGGGATACCGACCTGCTCTCGGTAGTTGGTGGCCTCTACATGCTAACTGCCTATTAGCAAATCATGTGTTTCTTCCTTAAGCTGAAGCTTTTGTTGCTCATAATCTCATAAAAACTTGCCAAGTGAGATAAACTAATCTTTTTATTTCTGTAATTTTGTCGTTTTGTTCCAGACATAGTCTATCTCAGTCTGGTCTGTGCCAGGTCAGGACAGCTGTGTTTTTGTGGCTGGATAACTGGATTAGACAGTAGTTTGTACATGCTGTATAAAAACAGATCCTGTGCATAACAACCAAACCGAAAAGTGATACTGTGTAATTGTCCTCTGCTGAGTCATAATAGCTTATTAGAATTGCACCCAGCTTAACATGAGAAAAGCTAAACGTGAGAAATGGCACTGGGCAATTGTCTGTAAACACACAGCAGCAGCTCCTGGGAATATAAGCCAGTATTCAGAGTAGACAAGGGGTACAGAAGAGATTCTGGGAATCGCAACGCATAAAATACTCCACTTAGCACTTGCATATGGGGCTCCATTTATTGCCCACTCAGTATCATTGTCCTATGTGAGAACCACTCCTACTGCTTTGCTGGGTGGTTTATGATACAGCTAATTAGATATCACTACTAAAATATTGTAAAAAAAAGCATATGAAAACAGTTGGATGTGGTAGTTATCCATAATGTCTCCCAAGTCAGCCACTTAATGCACAAGTGCTCCTGTTAAAGGCAATAGAATAGTTAGGAGGAAATGCAAGCAGACAGTCCCATTATCAGAAAGGAAAAGAACTGCGCTAATCTTGTGAAAATAGTGAAGGTGAGCAGCTACAAAAACAATTAGACAAAATTGGAAAATGAACAGTGGATAAAATAAGTAGCGCTGTAAAACACTCTGGTTGTAACAACCACAATGATAAGTGAACAAGTGTCCAAGGGCAAAACAAACATAAAATTAAATTAGTCCATCAATATAAAGTGTATGACCACATCCTCGTCGTATAAGGGACACTCTGCGCGGTAACAAAGAAATGGATGGAATACCCTTATCGGACGGTGTAGATCTGCTTGTCAGCGACAACAGATCCTGTTAGCATGGATAGATTCCAGTTGAATCGGCTCAGCTGTAGAAAGGCCAGATAAAGGATTCCTCCCAAGGTGTCCGGCTGGTAAGCTGTAATCCTGGACTGGAACCTTCTCTTGGACGGATCGACACAAGCTGACACTGATAGCGATAACCAAGGAGTCTCCTGACCTCCAAGGAAAGGTGGAAACACAGGGTATCCTCTCGAGATAAGCACTCATGGAGTGTAAAAAAACTTGATTTCAAGCAGGTCATGCGGAAGGAAGAAAAAACATGCTCCAATTGGTGCAGATAAAAGGGGGATAGGTTTTTATTGACAAAAACCAAATACATAAAAAGTGATCACTATAACATAAAAAATGGTAAAAACAATATGGGGAGCAGGTGTACCAGGCCCAAAGGTATTCGATCCATTTCTTTGTTACCGTGCAGAGTGTCCCTTATACGATGAGGATGTGGTCATACACTTTATACTGATGGACTAATTTAATTTTATGTTTGTTTTGCCCTCAGTCCCATTATCAGGAAGAAAAAACAGTCATTGGCCATAGTTTCTAAATTATCTGATCATTTTGTTCCCCAAGAATGATAATTCATATATGTCATGCCCTGACTAACAAAGACTGGATGGTTACCAAATCCAGCCAAAAAGAACCACATGGTGAGACTGTCATCTAATGTCTATAGCTAATTTTGTATTTTCCTTCCTCAGCTTCAGGGCCGTCTTTAAGACAGGGCAAAAGGTGCAGCTGCCCTGGGTCCTGTCATTGTTGTCGGGCCCAAAGTAGCTGCCTAATACTTGCCAACTATCCCAGTTTAAATTCCCTTGTCCCTTGAAGTTTTAGTTCTGTGCTGTGCCCTGATATCTCAGTGTGAAGTGTTGCTACTAATGCTGCCAGCTCTGACCTATCCTTGTATACAGATGACTCACTGCAGACCCTGTGTTTACATGTAAATAACCGTTATTTATATGTAAATAACAGGGGCATTCACATGTAAATAGAATAGAATGAGTAGCCTGTGAGTAGCTTCTGTTTTGTCACACATTTTAGAGGGCCTGCTTTCTGAACTACAAAGTGGCTGAGAGGTGGCATTTTAGGAGGTGAAGTCATTACAGGAATCACTGCTTGCAGGCAGCAAGGTACCCTGGGATATGTAGTCCTTAGAAAAGTAAACATTAAAGGGGAATCTGTAGTGCATGCAGGGAATACAGGAAGTTGTGGAAAAAGATGGCCAGCAGACAGGCAGAACTCACAACATTTTCTTTTAAGTAAGCTTATATTGGATTTTCAAATATAACTATTGCTTGTGTTGCTATTACAATGTTGACTTAATAAAATGAAAGTGTATGCCATGACCATAGATGAAATTCATAGTTGAGGCATGCACATCCTTGCTCTAAAGAGATGACATTTATTCAGGGTAGACCTGGTATTGGGCAGGCTAAAAATCATTTAAAAAAATCCTTTTGGGGGCCCCTACTGTCTGACACCAGGATAGTAAAGAACAATTCTAGCTCAACAATAACTTATAACAATATTAAACAAAATGTTCAAAGATTTGGATTACTTTGTTTTTATTTTTTATTATCTTAAAGTGGGCTATTGTGTCCTACAGCACACTGTGAACATACATTGCATGTTTACACCAGATTCCGTTAAAGCTGTCAATCACAAGGGTATACAGTGCATTGACCAGAACACAAGAAACTAACTCAAAATGCCCACTAGGAGGTAGCCCTTGATGGATGGACATGGAGGAGCAGGTAGCGTGGGCCATAACAGTAAACTGCACGCATTCCACACATTGCTCTAAAGCAGTGGTTCTCAACCTTTCTAGTCCTGTGACCCCTTGATAAAATTTCCCAAGTTGCAGGGACTCCTAACAGAAAAGAAAAATTGTAGCGTGGCAAGTAATTTGCTCCCCTAATACATGGACACAGAGTCCCTTCCACTCCACATTTTAGGATGTACCACTCTTTCTCTTTGTTCTCCTTTCTTTCACTTTATGGGAAGAGCAGCCGTGCTGGAGGGAGTTCTGATTAGCCAACTTAGGTGTTCTCGATCAAGGTCATCTGCTGATCTGAGAACTGTAGTGGCTACTATAATCACAGGCAGTGTTCCTCAGTGTGTCTCCGGCTTTATGGTGTCTCGCAGGCGTGACCCCTATGTCAAAATCAGGAGATGGGGTCTCCTTCAGCCCCTCCCACTTCACATTCCTCACCAGTCAGCTGACCTCTAGTCTCCGCCCCCCCATCCATGCCGTGAACTGAATGGGCAGCTGCGAAGAGGCTGAGTGTGCGGCTGCGGGCTCCAGGAACAGCCCTGCTGGGCGGCTGCGAAAAGGCTAAGAGAGCGGCGCAGGCTTCAGGAACAGCCCATGATTCGTGACCCCTGGAAAATCGTCATTGACGGCCATTCGATCCCCGAGGGGGTCCCGACCCCAGGTTGAGAACCACTGCTGTAAAGCGAGATAACATTTATTTTGGTTCAACTTGATTATAGGATTTTCATAAGACAGAGTCAAACATTGCTTGCAATTGGGTAGAACATGTATTAAGGAAATCAAATAATAACCATGTACTGTAAAGTCATGAGAGATGGTATCATGGGCTGGCAATTTCATGAGCCAACTAAAAGGAGAATTGTTTGGGTTAGACTTTAAACTGGCATCTGAAGCCATTCCATGGTGGCTGATTAAAATTAAGATGCTGAAGACACCACCATTATACAGTGACTTTCACAACTAACATTTGAATTTGCCACATATGGCATCTTGTGAAACTCACAGCCAGTAATAAAAACCTGCTCCTCCAAGTTATATGTAGCACGTAAAAATGTTGCATAGCATCAGTCTTTGGATGTCTGGAATCTGCATTTGAACCAGACATTGGCTCTTTAAAATATGAAGAAAAATTGTTGCTATTGCTTTCTTGGCATCTTATCCTTCTCTCGTTCATCAGCTCTACTTTCTAGGGCAGCATGATAGATAGACCATTGTTTGTTAAAGACAAAGGTGTGTACATAGAGCATAGCTCCTGAATTTTTCCTTCCAGTTTCTGCATTTAAAAAAATACTTTATAACAATGTTCTTTTTACAAGTAAAATATATGCATTTACATTCATGCTACAGGTGGAATTGCAGAATTGTATCCAAGTCATCTTACCAGCCTGCAGGTATAATAACAGCATGGCAGCATACCTGTTTGTTAGTCATCCAGTAAATACACAGAGGCTGTGGAGTTGCTGTCTGAGCAGCGTGAAGGGTGTTGGCTATGGTTCACTTTTCCAATTAACCTTTTCTGTATTTAATGGGACTATGCAATTTTGTTCCTGCTGATACCAGAATGGGAGAATTATGCAGTGCAGAAACTGTGGAGTGATGCTGCTCTCTGGCTCACTTTAAGAGCTGCGCTGTATATAGGTGTTGATATAAAGAAAATGGCCATGGGCAGTAGAAATGGGGCAGATATGCAGGTGCAAGCTGACCTCCATCAGACATCTGAATTTTACTGAACTTCCCTAAACACAAATGGTCACATTAAGTGACTGCTCAAGTTTAGTCTATATGGAGAGATTCCAGGGTGGTGCACCACACACACTTCCTGCACTAGCTCACTAGAAGAAAAAATATTGCCATTGGACAATGTTTCCAACATGTCCAAATGCTTCTCTCCTTATAAGCCTTGGTTGATGGTGTCTTCTGCAACCCACAGACATGAAGGAACTGTTAGCCAGTAGATAGTCCAAAATTTTGTGCAACAATGATTAAAATCTGAGTGCAATGACATCCATGTAAAACACTTTTTACTGCAAACCTGACCAATTTAGGGTATAAAATGTACAACATCTTTTGCCGTGTATACACGCTCGGAATTTACGACAACAAATGTTTGATGGGAGCTTGTTGTTGGAAATTCTGACCGTGTGTATTCTCCATCAGACATTTTCTGTCGGAATTTCCGACAACAAAATCCGTTCTCGTAAATTCCGATCGTGTGTGGACAATTCAAACGCACAAAATTCCACGCTCTGAATCAAGTACGAGACGGAAGCGCTCGATCTGTTAAAACTAGCGCTCGTAATGGAGATAGCACAATTGTCACGCTGTAACGGACTGAAAAGCACGAGGCTGAAAAGAGCGAATCGTCTCTCACCACACTTCTACTAACTTGACTGGTATAGAACTTCCCTTTAATAGTGCCGTCGTAGTTGCTGTACGTGACCGCGTTCTTGGCATTCGTAATTTCCAACAACATTTGTGCGACCGTGTGTATGCAAGACAAGTTTGAGCCAAAATCCGTTGGGGAAAAAATCGACGGTTTTGTTGTCGGAATGTCCGATCGTCTGTACGTGGCATTAGTCTGTTGGTGTTACTGAGATCAGAGTATTTTTGTTGTTTCTTTGAATACTGGAAGTAAAGGGCCCCAGCTTCTACCGCAACTTGCAGCCAATCTAAACCATGCCTACCACTATCAAATAGGTACAAGATCCTCAGTGGGCAGTAAAATCTTCCATTACGCTAGACTGTGCAATGACAGGGTAGTGCTTAGTTTCATTAGGGCAGGTTTCAGTTATAAGTTAAGGCAGATGTATGGATACCCTTGACATACATGCACTGGGGATCCCAAAACAACGCCATGAGCAATAACAAAGATACTTACAGGCACCCCAATGTACTAACATTTTGGATGTGCCATCTGTCAATTTTGTAACATAACCTAAGGTGAACTTTTTACAGTTTATGTGTGCCACTATTGTAAACGTAAGTAAAATCTTTTCATTTTGCAGTCTGATAAATGACATACACAGCAAGATAATCTAAAACGACATCTTCTGAGTGCATAAAAGCTTGGTGGGCAGACAGTGACAAGATAGACAAGGCAGAACAGCAGCTGTACACAATTACTCACAACAGATATATTATACTGTTCTTTTAGCACTGTAATATCTAAAAGTGCTAAAAGAAAAGTATATTGTATCTGTTGTGAGGGTATATGAAGTCATCAGAGCCATACAATCACAAAGGTAGGTCTCCAGTGTGTGAAATGTTCACATAGCTGCAGGTAGGTGTTTGTAAATAACATACCATAACATGCAAGGTGAAGGCACATGTAAAAATGTTTCCAAATGTTAGGTGCAGTGTCAATCAGCGTTGTACTAGATGTGTGAATTTGTGGCTATGGGGACACTATACAGACCATAGGTGTGCGCACAGGGTGTGCCTGGTGTGCCCGGGCACTCCCTAATCACCCTGTGTTGCGCAGATTCCCCCTGCTGCTTGGCTGCAGAGAGAGGGACTGGGGAATCTCTGTCCTCTGTCCCTTTCCTTGTATCTAAAGTGAGACCAAGGTCCTCCATTGAGGCTTCAAAAAATTGTAAAAATATAAAAATAAAAACAAATAATACAAATAAACTACTGACACCAATCTCTGTCCTACTGGCACCTCCACTGCTCTACAACACCAACCTCTGCCCTACTGCCCTATATATATTTACATACGCTCATGTGTGTTTGAGCTTTGGGGTGCACAAAAAAATTGGTTACCAATCTTTTTTTACTTTTTGTGAAGATGAGGACCCAACATGCTCAGCTAACACCAAGTCAGAGAAGGTCATGTTGAGTCCTGGCAGCAGCGCAATGCAATAGAGGTCAGACAGACATCTTATTTCCTATTAGTCTCATTGAGACACGTGCCTTTCTATGACCAGACTTAGTTATACGCACAACATGCAGACAGTACAAAGCTTCTTTTTTTTTTTTCTGCGTGTATATCGAAGTGTCCTTGTATAGGAGACATAACCTGCTACAGGGGAGCCCCATTGTGAGCCGGAGATCCTGCGGGGAAGACAGAGTGCCCTTGTGTTATATATAGAAAATGAAAGAAGGAAAAAGAGCTCGCTGAAAGACAGGTGCTATGAGACAGAGAGGAACTAAAGATACCTGAAATCATTGCATGTAATAATCTGCAACCCAGTGAGGAAAAGTGAAACCGACTCTACAGACAAATGACTGTCTTGTATGGGTCTGACCTTGTAAGAGAGACAATTTATGAATGTCCTAATTCTCACATGACAACCCGTGTATCAATTCAAACGTGCTTACAAAAAAATTAGCATCTACATAGATGGGCAGCCATACATATGTTATCATAAGGCTTTCTTCAGACCACCTCAGGGGAGGTTTCTGACAATGGATTTAACAGTAATGATGTCAAGTTAAACAGTCAGTGGGTCCATGGGGACAGGGACATGGTTCCTTTAATGGTATTACTGCCTTGGGAGCCATTAATCTGCCATGAGCTGGCAATCAAAAGATACGCCCACCCCAGAAAGAGTCCCCAGCGAACATTCAATATGATCCTAAGACCTGAAAATAGTAGGTAATAAAATGTAGACTCCGTGGGCAGCAATAGCCATTGTGCATAGAAAATAAAAAAGATGATGAGCTTAACGTCCAGAAAACAGGATCTTAAATATAGCAGTTAGCACAGATCCTTGTGAACACTTTTTAAAAGTCTATTAAAGGGGAAATTCAATATATGACATGTAAGCCATCCACTATGTAACATGCAACATTTATGCATTGCTCAGAGAGAGTTGTTTTAACTAACATTCATGTCTTATCAGTATATATTCTATCTGTAGAATGAAAATGATATCAATGTATAGATAGATATACTGGAGAGATAGACAGACAGACAGACAGACAGACAGACAGACATACAGATAGATAGATAGATAGATAGATAGATAGATAGATAGATAGATAGATAGATAGATAGATAGATAGATAGATAGATAGATAGATAGATAGATAGATAGATAGATAGATAGCAATTGGAGTTTGTATCTATTTATGACTAGCCACAAAAAGCTGGATGTTTCAAAGACCGCAAAGTGTGGTGAGTCCAATGTTCATACTTTTCTGCTGTCTCGCATGTCCTTGACCCTGCTCTACTGTCTGGAGTTCAAAAAGTCACCATTAACCTTTTTAGGGCCAATAACTTTGGCACATTAGCATATTGCAGGCATTTCTTGTAGCAAAAGATTAGCAGGGGGCACAGGTTTGAGTTTTTATAAAGTTTTTTTTTATAGAACCCACCTCCCCCTTCCCATTTCTCATACCTACTGTGCTCTCATCGACCAGCAAAAACAATCTCATTAAGAAAAAGGCAAAGGGTTCTGTAAATGGTACCCGTGCCAAGCAAGCAACCTCTTATGGTCACTATTCAGCAGTGCAGCTGCTTGGCATGGGGCCCAAAAGACTGCAATGATCACTGTAGTAGCAATGGCTATCACCATGACACTCCACTTTAACAGCATAACCACAGGTATGGTATATACATTACATACTTACATTGGTCCAAGCTGGAACAATGTAACTATGTACAATGTAACTATGCAATAAAATTCATACCTTGAATTCAGCTAAAAAGTGTATGCGAATTCATATTATATAGTGGCCCTACTTATTTTTTTTACCCTTTTTATGTTTACTATTGTGTGGTCCTGTAATCGCACAGCATCCCTTTGTGTATTCTTTCAGCTAGAGAGAGGGGGCATGTATCTCATGTAGCAGGGTTTGGCCTATATCTTTTAGCACAGAAGTGCTAGAAGTGTATTTGGCATCCATTAACTGCAGTATGATTACTAAATAAATTCAGATTTTCCATAAATTCTGTTTTTCATAAACTACATCACTTTGCACTGATGATGGCCTAATCATGAATAGGTCTGATAATGCCTATCGTCTTATTACTCCCTTTTGTCACGTTTGAATATTTCTTGTACCTCAGATAAGGTGGATAACTCTGACACACCTTTAAAATTGGGAGCTGACCTAGTTAGAACTTTTTATTGATTCCCATTTGTTTTTCCTGTCTGTAAAGGACAGCTTATTTATTCTCATAAAATACAAGCTAGTATGTGCATGAGAATGATGGAATAGATGTTCCTGTTTCTGTGCTGATGCTGTCAATCAGTGTGATGCAATATGACATTGAAAGTCAGGTTGTGGCCTCTCTACTGCTGCAAACAAAGAAGGTAAAAGTGTTAATTGGCTTTATTAACTGATTTCAACAGCTGCATATTCTTAAAATCTAGTCTAAAAAAAATTCTCAACATCCAACTCTTCTAGGAGTGCCAGATGCTTGGTCCCCCTTTCCATTCTATACATACTTCATATTCTCATCTCACACATTCCTGGATGAGCTCTTGAATTTGGGTGCTGGAGCAACAACCAACTGGATACTGGTACAAGTCACAATGAGAATATTTGCCAGCACACCATGGAACAATGTAGATAGTGTCCAAATGGATGATTTATTGCATGATCACAACACATGGAGAATGCAACGTTTCGGAGCCATGCAAGACCCCTTCACATGCCTGACGAAGGGGTCCTGCGTGGCTCCGAAATGTTGCACTCTCCTTGTGTTGTGATCATGCAATAAATCATCCATTTGGACGCTATTTACATCGTTCCATGGTGTGCTGGCAAATATTCTCACCTTTCCATTCTATTGTTCCTTCTACAGGAGACAGGTTGAAGGATAGAACTGCAGCACCCCACAGTAGACCAGGCAGCAGACCAGGCATTGAACATCCCAGAGGAGTGCCCAATGCTACAGAAGTTCCATCCACGGGGGCTGCTGAAGCCAGTGGGAGGAATGAGTATTAACCCTTTACTATGTGAAGACTTTTACTTTAGAACAGGGATCTCCAAACTTTTCGAACACAGGGCCAGTTTATTGTCCTTCAGACTTTAGGGCCGCGTACACACCACTAAATAAATCCGATCAAATCGGTCTGACAGACTGTTTGGATCTAATTTGTCTGCTGGGATATATTGGTTTGATCGTGTACACACAAAATTCCCTCCGGCAGACAGCGCGGTGACGTGGCGGTGACATTGACGATGCCACGTCACCGAACCAGGAAGTAAAATACTTTCACGCATGCGTCAAATCCATTCGACGCATGTGCGGACAGATATGTCCGATGGTTAGTGTACTAACCAGCAGACATGTCGGACAGCGGGTTCCCAGCAGACAGATTTTAAAGCATGCTTTAAAATTTGTCTGCTGGAAAAACCTGTCTGCTCGCCCATACACACGATCGAATTTGTCTGCTGAAACGGTCCGTCGGACCGTTTTCAGCAGATAAATTTGATCGTGTGTACGCGGCCTAGGAGGGCCGGATTGTGGCCAGCAGGGGCAGAAAATGTCGCGAGCCCGGTATGATAATAAACATGGCCTCAGGGTTGGTGGTCAATAGGAGTAGGAGCAGTGCCCCTATTAGTAGGAGGAATAGTATCCCATCATTGGTATCGGTGGAAGAAATAGTGCCCCATTATTGGTGTCAGTGGAGGGAATAGTGCTTTATATCAGTGGGAGGAATAGTGCCCCAAGGGCTGGATAAAGGCTAGCAAAGGGCCACATCTGGCCCTCGGGCTGCAGTTTGGAGACCCCTGCTTTAGAAGTTTAAAATAAACTCCAGATAAAGTTTCCCATTAAGATAAGTGCATACATGAGATACATACAGGTACAACAACATCTACTGTAAGTGCAAAATTCCTTGTTTTCTGCCTCTTCATTAAAGCAGATTTTTACAGGAATAAACTACACTGTTTTAACCCTCCCCAAAAAGCGTTCCCCCTCTTCACTTAGGCAAGAATGATGTGTATCCTGCTCCTGGTGTCTCATAAGGTATGCATGTCACATATTCCAAGATGCATTGGGTTCCACAAAGTGGCTGAAGAAGGACAAGCATAATGCTGAGGCTGGATTCGCTGGTCGTGTGAGTATGTTTATTGAGTCTACCCAAGCACAAAAAAGTAAACGTTAGGTTTAAAAAAAGAAAAACGCAAGAGGTGAAATTACGCTTTTAAAACCTCCTCTGGATTTATATGGATATATGGAGCTGCTATATGACAAACGTATTCAGTCTGGAAGATTTTATAAGCGGGTATTTTGTTGGCCGAATATCATTTTCTAATAAATATAAAACATGGAAATACATCACTAATTGCTATATATAATCCCTTTCTCCCAGAAAAGTGCTGCCACAATCAAAATTCTGCTCTGCGTTTTCCTCTGCAAAGCACTTTCTGTTCAAATACTTCAGATTTTATTAAAAAAAAAATGTACTTGAAGAAATCACAAACAATTGTCAGTAAGTGGGGAATTATATTTGAAATATATATATTATTTAGAAATAAATAAGCTTTGTAGAGAACGGACAGGACAGCATTGTACGGCCTTTTGTGTCTGTGGACTTTGTGTGCCTAACTTGTTATCCATCTTCAGGCAGGATTAGTTATATTTGCAGAATTCACAATGACCCAAGTATTTAGATTTACATTCATTTTTAATATGTTTTGACATGCAGTATTCATTTGAATGTGGTTATTATGCACCTGTCTACGCTGACAGTGAGCAATTATGTAATATATTTTTTTCACCAGGAGCAATATTACTCACAAAACATATGTATGTCAATGAAGATTATTTATGACCATAGTGAATCAAAGGAAACTTGAGCTGAGGAAATATGGAGGTGGCAGTTTCTGACCTTTGCTGAAAATGTTAGTTCTTTGGTTGTCATTAAGATCCACTGGAATTTATACTTTCTGAGTCACTGCCCTGAAAATAGTATGCATATAGAAATTTCTGACCTCAGTCTCTCTTTCCTAATTTGCATGGTTGTGTTGGGTCAGTGGCTCAAGTGCACTGAATACAGAGACAACAAGACAACCAGCTCTTTTAGAGGCAGGTCAGCAATGTCAAACCTACATATTTCTCTCATTACAGATTTTCTTTGAGGCCCAGCTCCAGGCTATTTTCTATATCTCCCCCTGAAAAAAAAAGCCTACTGCAATATTTACCTTCACTGTGGATCTGTCCTTGCAATACCTTTTCTTTGACACACGATGCCCTCAGTGTTTTTGGCTGACTTATGCCCAGCAGCCAGGGATGGACTGGCCATTGGGACTACAGGGAGTTTCCCGGTGGGCCGATGGCTCAGTGGGCCGACTTCAGTGACAGCGGACCGCCGCCCCCCTCCGCTCCTCTGTCTCTCCCTTCCCACAGCGCTCACCTCCTCTTCCTTCCCACAGAGCTCACCTAGGGGGAACAGAGAAGCAGGGGGAGGACCAGAAGAGAGGGGGGGGGCGACAGAGGAGCATGGGGGAGGGGACAGACAGCTGACTCAACAGCTATGGCCTGGGAGTTTCTCACTTCTGCCTTATCTTGTCGCATTGGGGGGGGGGGGGGGGCACCGAACTGATTCTTTGGCCTGGGTGAAATAATGTCTAGCTTCCCCACTGGTACTGCCTAAAGGAGTACCAGTACCAGCCGTTCTACTCTAATAAAGTAGAATGGCTAGTGGCTAGTGAAGGGGGAGAGGGGGCTTGTGTGGCCGGGGGGGGGGTGCGGGAGTTGTCCGGCCGCCATGGGAGAGACCTGTCAAAGTGGGCCAGTCTGGATGAAGTCCAGGGCCAAATTTTTGTCCCAGTCCGGCCCTGGCAGCAGCCCTCAACCAGAAAGACTGAAGAAAGACTGTGATTGTGTGGCGTCATGGCCTCACCTCCTGTGCATGGTGCCTTGTACTCACAATGTATTGATGCAGAGAAGTCTTCACATAAATATCACTTTATGCAAAAACTGAAGCGGTAGAAGACGCAGCATGATATGTAACTAGTCAAAAGACACCTGAAAAAAAGCATAAAATACAGCTGATGGCAGCCCTATTGGGGGCAGTGAAGCCACAAGGGGTAGGGGATTATGAAGTCTGCAGTAGGGCGACAAGCTTCAGACTTATACTTTCCATATGTGCTCTGGATCAGTTAAATCAGATTTTTGACTGGTATAGACCAATGCACATATACAATGTTTTATATTTAATTATAATTCAATTTTTTATATGATAAACATTTTTATATATGGTAAACTGTGTCAAATGTATTTATATATGAATATTAATATTAGTACTGTGTCTTATTTTCTATTTGCACAGGCTTTAGAAGTGTCTGTGCAAAGTGAGGTAGTCCAAGTTTCTTTGTGGACCACAGGAACCGCACATCACTGCTCCAGGGAATGTTATAATGAGAGGAATTCACTGCCAACCAACACAATATATTGGTCAAAATGTTGGAGATTTTTTTTAAAGACTTATATAAGTAACATAAAAATGTAAATCCCATCTCTGGCCATGACAATCCCCCATCCCTTCCAGAAACCCCCTCTAACCCATTTACTGGTTTAAAAGAAAAATAATGAGATTTACTATTTGCCAGGACAGTAATTCACATTTTAGTAGAGTGGAAAGGGATAGAACTTCTGAAAAAGTTTTCTTGACTGTCTGTTTTTTTTTTTTTTTACAGTTTTTTTCACTGTCTGGAGTCTATAACAAAAAGCCAAATAATCCTTACCATAACTTTCTTAATACATTTATTTCCTAGGATTTTTAGCACCATCTAGGGGCAATTATTGGGTATTTTTCTCGGAATACCTCAAACAATAGGAAAACCTCATGATGTACATGTACACACGACCAGTTTTCCCGTTGGAAAAACTGCCATGACAGCTTTTGGCCAGGAAAACTGGCCGTGTGTATGCTCCATGGCAGTTTTCCCGACAGGAAAACTGCAGCTAATCGCAGCGGGAAAAATGAAAACATGTTCTCTATTTTCCTGCCGTCTTTTTTCCAGAAGTTTCCCTACGGGAAACACTGCGGTGGAGCATATACACGGCCGGGATTCCCGGCCAAAGCTCTCACCACAGTTTTCCATACGGGAAAACCTCTGGTGTGTATATGGGTTAAGTTACCGAGCAGGTTCTCGGTTTTCCCCCCGGGATTCCTGGCAGACTTTTTACCGCCGGGAATCCCGGTCGTGTGCACAGGGCATTATTGCCATTTGATGGTAATGACGATCCTAGGAAACAAACGTTTTAAGAAAAATATGTAGAAGATTATTTTGGATCTGTTCAAATCATTGCACATTCACACAGCACATTTTTGCCCTTTTACATTCTCAAACAGTTTAGGTCAAACAAATAGTACACAAAATAGAATAAATAAAATACATTAATTAAGAATAAATAAAATACATTAATTAAAAATAAAGATTAAATAAAATGTAAAACAAATTAAAACCTAAAGCAAAAATTAGACTAGAACTTTAAGTTGATCTTTTTTTCTTATGTATATATATATATATATATATATATATATATATATATATATATATACACCACATGGACTACAGTTAGAGGAAGCACACTCTCTGTTTTCTAATATGAATCAGGTGCTGGGATATTGACCACGGGCTAAATTGACTATTTGAGAGGAAGCTGTAATTTGACAAGATCTACCTAGATAAATGTAAAAGGCAAATAAATATCAGCTTCCATGATATAGACATGTCCTTAATACAGCAAAACTCAACCAAAAGAGCATTGTATGTGGCACTGGAAGAAGTCCGAAGTCTGAATGGCTGTACCCAGGGCCGTTTGAAGGAATTTGGGGGCCCCAAGCAAAATGGGGGGCCCCCAAGCACCCCCCCCCCCCCCGCGGGCAAAGCCTACGTTAGCGCTACACAAATTTTTTACACCCATGTTCTTACTCCTCCTCCCCAGTCCCTATGTTTTTCTATTCTCACCTCCCCTTCTTCCCTGTAGGCTGACGCTGTAACGTGGCCGAGCTCCTCTTCCTCCTGTCAGTCCGGTGTTCTATCATTATGGGTCGCCAGTCCCCTATCAGATAGTGCCCGGGCCCGGTACCGTACGGTACAGGAGATTCAGTTTCCTGTGTTCCCTGCGGGACTGAAAGGAAGTGAGCACTTCCTGTCAGTCCGGCTGGGAACAGGAAATTGAATCTCCTGTACCATGCGCGGTACCCGGCTGGACTGACAGGACTCCAGGAGGAAGGAGGAGGAGCTCGGCCACACTACAGCCTGGGAAGGGGAAGTTGGGGGCCCCGAGCCAGCTTGGGGCCCCAAGCAATTGTTGGTTTTGCCTGTCCTGTAGCGACGGGCCTGGCTGTACCGAAGTAAGTGAAGTTTTGGAAAATGACTTGTCCTCTAGACAAATATAAATTTGATTCCATTGCAGTTTATGAAACCAATTTGTGAACCCGTAAACTCAATGATCCTTCATAAACCATTTTTTATTGAGAAAATTGTAATTTATTTTTATAAAGTATTTTTAAAGCACTGTGTTTAATTGATAAAACTATTTATCAAGTCTGCAGTTACTTTGCTTTGTGTAAAGTCATTATGATGGTATCATAAATCAAACAGATAAACATAAGTAGCTGATATGCATGAGTTCAACTTATAAGCAAAAAAAAAAAAAAAGAAACAATTTCCAGAGCTTATAAACAAATAGTTTGCTTCCTTGATATCGCCTGAAACCTCTGACTGTGGTTACACAATAACATAATTGTATTTGATATTAAAGGCTCATTGACCTGATAACATGAATTATACTTACAGGAAATATGTACTTAAAAGATTGGGTTTCATCTACTCAATGGGGGGAAAAACACCCCCAAAAATCTCTAAATTAAGCATAATTGTCTTCACATAATGTGATTTCTCATGAATCTATTCTTTTTGATGTGTGCAGCTGCTGTTTTCTCATATTTAATAGTAAAGTCACCGCATTTAGTCTGCAGGAGGCAGTCATTTTGCTTGATCTGTGACCTCAATCATGTATTTAATTATTTGTAAAGTTTAAACAGGAAAAGCACGGTGCATATAATGCTGTCACAGAAGATTATAATTATAAATCTATATGACTGCTCCCCTGCTAATAGAGTATTTTATTTAGGGCAGTTGATGTTATTTATTAACGCAATGCTAAATACCATGGTGTGTTTTCATAGTTAGTATTTTTGTGAGACTGTATGTAATATGAAGTGGCAGCACAATATATTACTTACATACAGTACACAAAAATTACACACTTATGCCGCGTTCATACGCTAGGAATTTCAGACAACAAATGTTCGATGGGAGCTTGTTGTCGGAAATTCCGACCGTGTGTAAGCTCCTTTGGACATTTGCTGTCGGAATTTCCTACAACAAAAATTTGAGAGCTGGTTCTCAAATTTTCCGACAACAAAATCCGTTCTCGATTGTGTGTAGATAATTCCGATGCACAAAATTCCACGCATGCTCTGAATGAAGTACAAGATGGAAGAGCTCAGTCTGGTAAAACTAGCGTTCGTAATGGAAATAGAACATTAGTAATGCTGTAACAGACTGAAAAGCACGAGGCTGAAAAGCGCATATCATCTCTCACCAAACTTCTACTAACACGAGATTAGCAGAAGGAGCCCAAAGGGTGGCGCACTTGGTGTTGAATTTCCCTTTTATAGTGCCATCGTACGTGTTGTACATGACCGCGTTGTTGGCGATCCGACAACATTTGTGTGACCGTGTGTACGCAAGACAAGTTTGAGCCAACATCCGTCGGAAAAAAATCAACGGTTTTGTTGTCGGAATGTCCGACCGTGTGTATGTGGCATTAGGGGTGATGCATAGAGTGGATATTACTATTTGATCTTCATTAAACTCTGTAGTTTTTCTCAATACCACAGCCTGTATTTTGCGGCCCTTTCAAATAATACAGACTGTGAAATTGAGCCTACCATAATAAAGAGGGCTCTGTGATTGGAGGAGGGTCAGTCATGTGACTTTGACCATGTTTTCCTACTGGATTATTATTATTTTTTTACAAATTCATTTTTATTGTGCTCCCCAATGTTTTATTACTGTGTACAGCTCTTTCTTTTCTTTTTTTTTTAACAGCAGTATGGCCATGTGACTGCTTTTTAAATGTACCCCCATGGAAACTATGCCAAACTTCCAGTAACCCATAGCAACCAATCACATTTCATTTATTGTAGTCTATATAATTTAGGACCTATTTGGATCTACTGTATGCCTGTTCATAGAGGTGCGTTGTAATGTATCAATGTGTATTTCCTTTGATGCACGTATTCAATGTGTTTTTGAACTTATGATTTTTAGTTGCTTGTGTTAACAGCCATTGACCAATACTTGCTAATACATCAAAAGGCAAGATGTGTGTGTTTGAATGCATTGCCATTGACTTCTATATTTCTTCAAAGCAAAAAAAAAAAAAACGAAAGATTGGATACATCTTCTTTTTCAAAGCACACTGCATGGCAGTACTAAGATGAAAACAGTTGATATGTTTGTTAACCATGACACATGTGTTTGAACACATTGGAATGCATAATTTAAATTACTCCAGCTGTTGTGGAACTACACGTCACACGAGGCATTGTAAAACTCTGACATTCACAGATATGACTAAGCATGATGGGAACTGTAGTTCCTGAACAACTGGAGAGCCAGTTTGGAGACCCCTAACTAAAACCAAAATGGTGGGCCCTATTAAATCCACCTACAAATATGCCCTTTCAATTTGTTTTTTGGCGTGAAACTCCATCTTGATTAACACATTTCTGAACATCTGTGTCTGTATAGTTTTTTCCTCCATCTTATGATGAAGATGAAAACAAGGTTTAAAGTAGAAGTATAGCCAACGCTTGTGCAATTTGTTTTGCGCACCTGTGACCTGTTTTCAGCAGAGAGCGGACTGAAGTCCATTCTCTCCTGACATCACAGAAATCAGCCCAGACACTTCATCCTGACAATGGAAGTCTGGATCCACCAGGTGCCTGGACTGACACCCCGCACAGCCTCTCAGCGAGCCGGACCGATGCTGTACCCACCTAGGTAAGCATAATTGCAGGGAAATCCTTTACTTCTATTTTAAATCCCAACTCCATGAAACTTAAAAATGATCTCTTGTAGTTGGGTTGCATCTGCACTGCAACGGTTAATTGCTTGTTTAGGTATAGGGAGCTTGTTAAAAAAAGATCTACCTCCTCCTTGCTACTATATTGCTCACCAAAGCATCTGCACCCCATGCTCCAGCCATCTAAGTTCCTTGACTTCATCAAGACCAACATGGGTCTATAGTCTTGTTTTGGACATGATGGCGCTAATAGACAGTCCACAGCTGGTGTGTGAGGGAGGGCCATCTGCTGGGGCATCAGTGGGTCAAGTTAAAGTTCAAGTTCGTTTACAGTCCCCTAGATTAACCACTTAAGCCCCAGATCATTATGCAGCTTAAAGACCAGGCCACTTTTTGCGATTCAGCACTGCGTCGTTTTAAAAATTGCACGGTCGTGCGACGCGGCTCCAAAACAAAATTGGCGTTTTTTTTCCCCCCACAAATAGAGCTTTCTTTTGGTGGTATTTGATCACCTCTGCAGTTTTTCTTTTTTGCACTATAAACAAAAAATACTTTTTGCTATAATAAATATCGCCAAAAAATATAAAAAAAAGTTTAGGCCGATACGTAATCTTCTACATATTTTTGGTAAAAAAATATCACAATGAGCGTTTATTGATTGGTTTGTGCACAATTGATAGCGTCTACCAAATAGGGGATAGTTTTATTGCATTTTTATTAATAATTATTTTTTCTAGTAATGGCGGCGATCAACAATTTTTAACGTGACTGCGACATTATGGCGGACACATCTGACACGTTTGACACTATTTTGGGACAATTGTAATTTTTACAGCGAACAGTGCTATAAAAATGTAGTGGTTACTGTAAAAATGACACTGACAGTGAAGGGGTTAACCAGGAGGGGGCGCTGTAGGGGATAAATGTGCCCTAATGTGTGATTTTTACTGTGGGAGGGGCGTGGCTGGGCATGTGACGTCACTGATCATCGTTCCCTATGACAGGGAACAGACAATCAGTGACAGGCTCACTAGGAAGCACGGAGAGAGGTTTGTTTACACTTACCTCTCCCTGTTCTTCCTCTCTGTGACCCGATGGTTGGACACCGGCGGCGATCCGGTCTGCTGTTCCCGCGGGGACCGTCACGGAGAAGAGGGCCGGTTTGCGTGGGCGCTGCCAGCAGCATGCTCGTGACCCACGGCTGAGATCTTAAAGGGGACATACATGTACGCCCTTGTGCCCAGCCGTGCCATTTTACCAATGTATATTGTCGTGCGGCGGTCCTCAAACGGCAAAACAAGCTATTTAACCCAGTTTTAAGTTTCCCAGAGTTGGGTTTTACCAGACCCATGTTAGGTCTATGGGCAGATGGCTGTAAAACCGACATTTATCTGCTTGCATTCTTATACCTCAGATCCATCATGTTTAGGTCCAAAAAAAGAAAAAAAAACGCAGACCTCCTGTATTTTTATTTTTTTTAGACATGAATGGACTTGAAGGTAATCTGATGTAAACGGGCATACTTGTTTCCATAGACTAATGGCCCGTACACACGATCCGAATATCGTATGACAGATCTTATGACTTTTTTTGCTTAATAGTCACAAGTAGAAATTAAATATGTTATTAAAATCACGAAAATTCTCATACTACAGAAAAAATAATCGGAAGTCATGTGTTGTAATGTATTTGTGTTGTATTTTCGGACGACAACTATACTGACTAAACAAAAATCGTACGATCTGGCATCGTACAAGGAAAATTTTCATGCTTGTCCGATCGAATAATATCGAATGAACGGATGTCGTGATCGGCTCTAGAAAGTAGTGTACACACGATCCAAAAATCATACAATTCTTCTTCGGACGATCGGATCGTGTGTACGGGCCATAATACTGACCATTCGTTCCGACCTGCCTGAAGATCTGACAATCAGATGTGATCAGGAACAGCTGTGTAAAAGGGGCCTTAAGACTATGGCTTTGTTTCCACGCGCTTGTTATGAAGCTCTGTACTGGTAATTAACACACTGATGTGGAAACCTGCCTCCCAGCTACAATCACTCACTTCATTTGGTAATGGTGGTAAACCAATAACCACAAGACTTCTATGTAATTGTTTAGTTAGAAGACTAATAATAACTGCTGCAAAAGCTAAGATGCTTTGTATTTTTATAACAGGTCATTTTCCACATCCTTGTGTTGTGTTGGTTTTTCCCTGAGCTACTTTATTCCCACAGCTGTGATTTACTAATACATGGCAAGAATGCAGAGAGTAAGATCAGCCAATCAAAAGACTGTTTTCATGTTCCAACTTGCACAAAACTATTTAAAGCTGGTAGCTGGCTGGATGCAACTACTGGACATTGGGTATTAAAGTAACATTAAGCCCTTATTTTTTAAGCACTTTCAGTATTTGATTTAATCTCTTACTGTGTATGCAGCTTCCTTATTTTTGAACCCTTTCCTAGGTTCCAGTTTAACCTGGTGCCATGCTCCAGGTTTCCTGTTCCAGGCCTCATACACACGACTGAGGAACTCGTCGGGCGAAACACATCACTTTCCTCGTCAAGTTCCTTGTTAGGCTTGTCGAGGAACTCGACAAGCTTGCTTTGCGTACACACGTTAAAAACCAAATCTCCTCGTTCTCAAACGCAGTGACTTCAAAACATACAACGGCAGGGGCTGCTTTTGCTAATCTCATGTTACTGCGTGTTAGGAAAAAGTTTGGTGAGAGACATTTGCACTTTTCAGTCTGTTACAGCGTGACAAATGCGCTATTTCCATTACAAACGCTACTTTTACCGAAGATGCGCGGGCATGGCTCAATGCCCGCGCTCCATGCCCCCCCGCTCAACAACTGGGATCTGTGGACCCCCCCCCCGCTCAACAACTTTGATCTGCGGAACCCCTGCTCAACAACTCTGATCCACAGACCCCTCCCCGCTCAACAACTACGATCAGCAAACCCCCTCCCACTCAACAACGCCGATCCACGGACCCCCACGCTCAACAACAATTGTCCCTCATTCTGAAGTTGAAAAGTTGGGAGGTATGTATGTACAGTAAGGGCTCTTTCACGCGGGCCGGATCAGTAATGATCAGCCCCGTGCACCTCCGTTTGCTCAGCGGGGATCGCTCTGTTGATCCCCGCTGAGCCGGCGGATGACAGGGAGGTCCCTACACACTGTGCGGGGACCGCCCTGTCTTTTCTCTGCTCTCCCCTATGGCGGGATCGGATGAACACAGACCGTATGTCCCTGTTCACCCGATCCAATCCGCCAGACGGAAGGAAAAGTAGGTTTTTCCTCCGTCACACTTTGGCGGATCAGAGCGGGTCGGATGCCAGTGGGCATGTCACCGCTGACATCCGCGGCTCCATAGAGGAGCTTGGATCGCCCGTTCAGGTCCGCATAAAAAACTGGCAGGTGGATCTGAACGGACGCTCTGTGTGAAAGAGCCCTAACAGTGCAACAGTGTAATATGGTTGCCAAAACCGTGAATATAAAATTATAAAGTTTATTACATATCTGATTAAAATATATGGTATTCATACAGTATGGTTTGTAAACATATGTACAGTAACAGTGCAACAAAAACTCAACCCAAACATAATAGTGAGATGAACTTGCTTTGAACAAGCTCCGTGACAGTGCCCACGGGACCCGCGGACTCATTGTCCACTGGGTGCCTGCGATCGTGTCACAAAGCTGCAGAATGGGGAGATGCTAGTGTAAACAAGACATTTCCGTGTTCTGCCTTGTGTCAATTGTAGCCCAGCCCCCCACAGTTAGAATCACTCTCTAGGACACACTTAACCCCTTTATCGTCCCCTAGTGTTTAACCCTAAACTGAGAAAGAAATTCATTTTTTTATATATATTTTTGGGGGATATTTATTATAGCACAAAGTAAAAAATGTTGCCTTTATTTCAAAGTTTGGGCTCTTTTTTTGTTTATAGCGCAAAAAATAAAAACCGCAGAGGTGATCAAATACCACCAAAAGAAAGCTCTATTTGTGGGAAAAAGAGGACGTCAATTTTGTTTGGGCGCAACATCAATTTTCAGTTAAAGCGACGCAGTGGCGAATCGCAAAAAGTGCTCTGGTCAGAAGGGGGTAAATTCTTTCGGGGCCGAAGTGGTTAAGTAATGCACACAAACTGTAGGCAGCACATTCAATTATTGTTGATTATAGCACATGAACATTTCCTTTTCATATGGTTACATGTTCTGCCAAATATGAACTATTCAAACAATTCAGCAGTACAAACTCAATGATAAAATTACAGCTTAACCTGTCTCCACCAGAGGAATTGCCTTTTGCACAGCATAAAGACGGTAAAGCCAGGCTGTCAAATACAACTCTGACCTTACTGTGACACTATTGTGTCACTGATCCCGGCATATATCAATGGCCAGGGGGAGTAGTTCGAGATTTCAGGACTTAAGTCTAGTACACGCGACCAGTTTTCCCGGCAGGAAAACAGCCAAGAATCCAGACGGGAAAAATAGAGAACCTGCTCTCTATTGTCTCGTCAGGTTTCCCGTCAGATTGTTTCCCGCTGAGAAAAACGGTCGTCTGTGTGCTTACCTGTCCCAGGTGAACCCGCGCATTCTCGATAAGAGTTTGACGCATGCGCCGTAGCATACAAGTTTAGTGTGGGGTGTAGCATGATGGGGGCAACGGTATCTAATGTGACGAGTGCCGACTCGTCGTAGTCGATGACATCACCGCGTTCTTTCCATTTAAAAGGATGGCGGTTCTTTTGAATGGCTGTCTGTGTGCACGGCTTTGCAAGCTTGCCAGGAATCTTGTCAGGAAAATACAATTTTTTTCCTGACGGGATTCCCGGCCGTGTGTACAGGGCCTTATGCCGCGTACACGATAATTTTTCAGCATGAAAAAAAACGTAATTTTTTCAGCATGTAGAAAAAACAATGTTTTTCCAACTTCATTATTAAAACAACGTTGCCCACACACCATTGTTTTAAAAAAATTATCTAGCAAAGCGCGGTGACTTGCAACATGTACGACGGAACTATAAAGGGGAAGTTCCATTCGGATGACACCACCCTTGGGGCTGCTTTAGCTGATTCCGTGATAGTAAAAGACGATTCGCGCTTTTCTGTCTGTTACCGTGTGATGAATGTGCTTACTCCATTATGAACGGTAGTTTTACCAGAACGAGCGCTCCCGTCTCATAACTTGCTTCTGAGCATGTGCGGGTTTTTAGTGTCGTTTTAGCCCACACGCGATCATTTTTTACAACCCGAAAAACGACATAGTTTAAAACGACGTTATAAGATGCAGCATGTTCGATTTTTTTTGGGGCGTTTTTCAGAAACTGAAAAATGATGTGAAGCCCACACACGATCGTTTTAAATTACATTTTTTAAAACAACGTTTTTTTCATGCCGAAAAATGATTGTGCATTAGGCCGGGTTCACACCTCTGTGAATTGAGTGCGGCTTAAACCGCATCCAATACGCAGAACATTTCTAAATACATTGTTTTCAATGAGGCTGGTTCACATATGTGTGATGCATTCGCACTGCGCATTGCAGTAAAAACGTTTGCGGATTTTATGCCTTGCGGTGCGGCTCAGGTGCGAATTCAGGCCCATTATCTTCTATGGGTACGCAGCTGATTCGCAGATGTGTTCAGTTCTCTTCAGGAATTTCTCTCATTCTGCTCAATACACTTCTCCCCCACTCTCCTCTCACCCGTAACTTCGCCCAGGTCTCCAAATTCGCAGCTAAAATGTTGCTGAACACTTCCCTTATCTATCTGCAGAGATAGGAGAGCTGAAATTTGCACTGCACACGTGTGAATCTAGCCTCAGAGATTGACTTCTGTGAAGAAGTCAACATTTGCATATCAGCAACAGCACAGTTTAGTATACTCATGCTCCACATTTTAGGGAAGTGTGGTGCAGATTACGTAGAACGATATTTGCAAGCATGGGAATGGAAAGGATGATTTTAAACAACAAACTGCTCTTGCTAATCAGGAAACACCTTGCAACATGAATGAGTGGCAGTTCAAAGTATGAGGATGAGGAATAGCGCCACTAAGCAAGCGATTGCATTCCATGATGTTTCATATTCTGTTTTAGTGTTTGTCTGAAATTCCTGTAACATAAAAACCTTTCATGTCATTATTTAACTAGCAGGACACAACTGTGCACCGTTTCATTTTTTTAATTACTAAAACTGTAGGATTCGATTTTGTGGTCTGGAACAGAAAACAGCTGGCCCATTACAGGAAACCCTGGCTGAAATCCCAGCTCTATATACAAGACCAGTGTGAGACAATAAAGAGGAACTCCAAGCAAAACACGCATTTTCTATGTGAACTCTTCCCAAATAGAGGCACTTTCGCTCAGCCACATCCTGCCACACTATATAGCCAGGAGGTGAAACCTCAAATTAATAATACAGCTCTGCAGTTTCCTGTGTTACCTGTCAGTTCATGATGGGTGAATGCATATTGCTGAGGTCCACACTAGTTTCTCGTTTACCTGCAAGCTGTAAGAACTTTCATTTCAGCCCAAATGCCTGAAAACATGTCCGATTGCTAGAGCCTTACTGACTCCCAGACTGATTAAGGCTGTGCGTGGTACTGTGGGGAGGAAATAAAAGGGAAGGCTTTGGGCAGTTATGACAGCAGGATTTTAAAGCACATTTCCTAATTTTTTAGTGTATACACAACATACAAAACATTCTAAAGCATAGGCACGTTCATTTTTTAAAGGAGTTGTAAAGGTACCATTTTTTTCCCTAAATAGTTTCCTTTACCTTAGTGCAGTCCTCCTTCACTTACCTCACCCTTCCATTTTGCTTTTAAATGTCCTTATTTCTTCTGAGAAATCCTCACTTCCTGTTCTTCTGTCTAACTCCACACAGTAATGTAAGGCTTTCTCCCTGGTGTGAAGTGTCGTGCTCGCCCCCTCCCTTGGACTACGGGAGAGTCAGGACGCTCACTAACACACAGCTCCTTTCTCTATCTGCAACATAGAGAGCGTCCTGACTCTCCCGTAGTCCAAGGGAGGGGGCGAGCATGACACTCCACACCAGGGCGATTTTTAAGTACAGTAATGCCCAGTTGAACCACCTAGGACCAGGAACTAGGCAGATTAGAGGGGAGGGGGAATTGAGCTGAATGAGAGAAATCCTGAAGAGAAATGAACACATGTGCAAATCAGATGCGTGCCCATAGAAGATAATGGGCCTCAATTTGCACCTGAGCCGCGCCGCAATGCCTAGAAAATGCACACATTTTTTCGGCAATGTGCAGTGCGAATGCATCGCACATATGTGAACCAGCCTCATTGAAATCAATGTATTTTATAATGTTATGCGAATTGGATGCGCAACCAATTTGCATATGTGTGAACCTGGCCTGAAAGTTTAATCATGATGTCTCCTAATATATGTACTTTGTTATTTTAGAGCCACATTTGGATTGGTCACGTCCTAGTCCCCTGATGAAGCCAATGTTTGGCGAAACTACTAGGGAAGACTTGACTCATTAGATAAATGCTCCTACTATACTATCCATGAGATCTCACTTTTTTATTATTGTTTTGTATATGCAAATGATCTATCTTAATTTTTCTATGTAACTAATACAATTTATGGAAAATCTCTTATAAATATTGGTACTGACTTTCTGTGGCACTGCAATAATCCCGCATTCCCACATTTCTTTGACTAAAAAATTGATTTTCTGTGTTTAATTTGTCTGCACAGCCTCTCTCCAGGCCCCCAGGCATTGAAACAAATGAAGAATTCCCATTGCTTTGCCAATGATTCATCCATATATTGCTAGAAACGTGTGGCTTTACTCTCGGAACATTAAACTGGTAAAGTCTAAATGCTGCGGCTACTGATGCTTACCGCTCAGAGAAACAATGGGCCAGATTCAGGTAGATGGGCGCTTCTTTACTTTGGAGTAACGTTTCTCATTTATGTTACTCCGCCGACACTTTCGGCGCAAGTACTGTTATTCACATAGCACTTGCTCCTAAACTTGCGCCGGAGTAACGAAAATGCGCTGGCGTAACCCGACGCAAGTGGAAGTGGGTGTGATCATATGTAAATGATGGGCGGAGCCCAGCGCAGAGGCTTGCGTTCAGCGCATCATCCACGGAGCATGCGCAGTAAGTGAGGCTTCACTCGCCCCCTTGTGCGCATGCTCACAACTTCCGTCGGCACCACTTCACGGGAAACGTCAGCGCAATGCGTTCTGTTGGGCGTTTAAATGCGCCCGTAGATGCGCCATTCCGGCACTAAAGTATATCCTGTTCCCCCTCCCCGCAGTGAAGTTACTTTTGTTCTGAGATGGCTGCTCCCGTTCCCCGCAAACACACAGGAGAAAGCTGAACTCTAAAGGCCAGGAGCTGTCAGCCGTCATCTCGGCTATGGAGACCTATGATGTCTTCCTCCATGGCTGTAAAAGTTGACAGACAAGCATGGACAGAGGTGTTGTCCTGCAAGTGGGGGTGCTCAGCTAGCTCTTATCGTCGGTAACGCTGCTGTAGCTGCTCTCCTGCTGACCTGTGGCCGTCTGGAGTAAAGATAAAGCAGCTATTTGTAGAAATAACTTTGCGGGAAATCTCCCTCATTTGCATATTTGCAGGGGAAATCAATAGGCGCGACTGATGCGCCAAGCGAAATTATGCGCTGACGAGACTCTGGCGTCGGAAAGTTAAGCCGATCGGAAATGGCCCGTTTTCTGTCGCATCTAGTTTGGTGGGTACGGCCACATAGAAACGACGGCGCATATTCACAGTTACGCGGCGCATATCGAAATACTCCAGCGCAACTCTACCTGAATCTGGCCCAATGGTGGATCTGAGACTGGGGGGTTGTGAGTATGATTTCAGCTCTTCCAGACCGTTGACTATGCAGGGGGACATTGTGTGTGTTAACAGCAACCTCTCCAACCCCTAATGGTGCAGTACTGGGTCTGTGTTATCGTTATCCACATCATATTTCTGGGTTCAATTTACTTAAAGGATCACTAAAGGATTTTTTTTTCTAGCTAAATAGCTTCCTTTACCTTACTGCAGTACTGGTTTCATGTCCTCATTGTTCGTTTTTACTTTGAAGTTGCTGTAATCCTGCTCTGTTCTCCACACTTCTTGCTTGTCTGTTTCCTTATAACCACAGTGCTGGGAGCTTTCTCACGGTGTTCTAAGCTGTCATTAAGTGTCTAAACTTCTCAGAACCAATCAGATTCATTTTGAAAACAAAACACTGCCCTGGATTTGTTTGTTTTTGTTCTGTGTTTCTATTTTTTATAATTTTGAAAAGGAATCAGTTAACTTTTATGTCTCTATACCCTGTCAACAGTCATTTCAGCAAAAATGTTTCCTTTAGTGACCCTTTAAACAGCCTCCTTTCCACCACTGATTTGTCCATCTAGTACTTGAAAAGTGTGGCTTTACTCGCAAAGCAGTAAATCGATAAATTCTAAACACTACAGCTACTGGGAACATCCTTAGATAATACAGTCATAGTCTGGAAGAGGAGGTCTAACCACAGGACATGGATAAGCATTGGTATGCCACTGATCCATCCATCTATTACTGGGAATGTATGGCTTTACTCTCAAAGCAGTAAAGCGATAAATGCTACAGCTACTGGGAACATCCTCAGATAAAACAGTGACGGTCTGAAGGAGGAGGTCCAACCACAGGACCCAGGCTGTCTTAATGAGAGGGCACACCTAGGCACTGCCCAGGGGCCCCAGCTGCATGGGGGACCCTGCACTTTCCCCAAAGCAGCTGATCCTTGAGCCCACGCTGCCCCTAAATTGGGGGCCCCCATGATGGCACTGAGAGCGATAGATACACAGGGGAGGCAGTCAGCCTCCTACCTACTTGTCATCATTGTAGGGGCCCCAGAGCATTACTTTGCCCAGGGGCCCATGATGCTATTAAGACGGCCCTGCACAGGACACTACTAAGCACTGAAAAAAGGTGCTCACAGAAGTGAAAATCCCTTTTAAATATCTTGTAGAGCTTGCAGGGATATAAGACACTCGGTTTTCTCGAAGAGATGTTGTGTTGTCTAATACATTTCTTCGGTAATATGATCAGTGTTTACAATTGAACTGGTTGTTTCCCCAGAGACAGGATCTGCAAGATAAACTCAAAATACAAACCTTTGTATCCCTTTGCAGCAGAATCACAATACGCAAGTTGGAAAGAAGTACTTGATATGGCAAAGAGCATCTTCAGCTAACTGCACTGAAGTCAATAAAGAAGCAAAGCTCAAATCCGGGACTGTTTTGGATATTTTTATATGCAAGACATCATTTTATACGCAAGACATCATCTGTCCTGATATGACCAGAGATCAGTTTTTAAATAGTTTTCCAGCTAAATCGAAAACTTGCACGTTGATATGCTATGAGAGACATATCACTGAATTCAACAAAAATTTGCAAAGCGTTAATGTAGTCTTAAGCAGCCACTAATGGTATGTGGATGCTTTTAGCTCAGTAAAAAAAATATCCACTCTTTGTTCCTTCTGCGATTACTAAATTTCATGTATCCATCAAATTAGCAATTGTTGTGACTAAAAGAACCCATTGAGCAAATACCACTTTTTCTGGCATTGTTGCTAAGATAAAATTGTGGCTGGGCTTTGGAAAGAGACATACAAAAAATAAATAAACTTCAAAGCAAGCTCCTCTGATGTTTTTAGCTACAATAACTACAATAACTACAATAACTATGGAGTAATCGATTCTCAGAGTTCACAGCATTTTCACTTTCAGCTGCCCCCTCCCACTTAGCAGTTTTCCCAGACTTTTAATCACTAATGCAGATTTTTGAATCAGTGTTCTGTGAAACTTTAGAGTTTATCCAGAGGTTGTTAGGGGTTTCCTTAGCAATGAGCAATTTCCACTTCTTAGATAACCGACAAATGACACCAATGACCTTTTTAGCTATGTGGAATTCTTTGCATTGTCCAGAAATGTAAGAATTATTCCCCTTATTGACCACTATGCTATTAATCAGTTAACTATAGAAACAATTAGCAGTGGTTCTTTTAGCCTGGAAAGTTAAAAAGCTTAACAAGTGCAGAGAAAGAGGGGAGAGCAGAGTGCTGAGACCTAAATTTTATGAAACATTTTATTGTCAACTTTGAGGATTTACTCTACAGTGCCAGCAATTACAGAGGTTGGTGGAGTGTTGTTTTAACATTTACTTACTGCTTAACCACTTGCTTACTGGGCACATATACCCCCCTTCTACCCAGGTGAAATCTCAGCTTCCGGCACTGCGTCGCTTTAACTGACAATTGCGCGGTCATGCGACGTGGCTCCCAAACAAAATTGACGTCCTTTTTCCCCCACAAATAGAGCTTTCTTTTGGTGGTATTTGATCACCTCTGCGGTTTTTATTTTTTGTGCTATAAACAAAAAAAGAGCGAAATTTTGAAAAAAAATATCTTTTACTTGTTGCTATAATAAATAGCCCAATTTTTTTTTTTATTTAATTTTTTTTTCTCAGTCTAGGCCGATACGTATTCTACATATTTTTGGTAAAAAAAAATCGCAATACGCGACTGGTTTGCCCAAAAGTTATAGCGCCTACAAAATAGGGGACAGAATTATTATTTTTTACTATTTTTTTTTACTAGTAATGGCGGCGATCTGCGATTTTTATTGGGACTGTGACATTATGGCGGACACATCGGACACTTTTAACACATGTTTGGCACCATTCACATTTTTTCTGCGATCAGTGCTATAAATATGCACTAATTACTGTATAAATGTGACTGGCATTAAAGGGGTTAATACTAGGGGGTGAGGGAGGGGTTAAATGTGTACCCTGCATAGTGTTCTAACTGTGGTGGGAGGGGGGTGACTGGGGTAGTTGACCGATCTGTGTCCCTGTGTACAAGGGACACAGATCAGTCTCCTCTCTCCCTGACAGTTTACACACACAGATCCACGTCCTTGCCTCTGTAACCGCCGATCGCGATTACCCAGCGGACTTTGCGGCCGTCAGGCACGCGCATTGGCATTTCAGTGATGCGGCGGGCACGCCCGCCCCCCAGTGGCCCGGAGGAGCAGAGGCTATAAAAAGATGGCGGCTCAGAGATTTAGAACCACCCTGTGGCTGTATATAGTCGTATGGCCGTCGGGAAGTGGTTAAGAATATGTTATGCTGCGTACACACAATCAGGCTTTTGCCTGGCCAAATCACATCTGAATTCCATCAGAGAAAAATAGAAAATGTTCTATATCTAAACTCTGATTGAATTAATCGGAATTTTCGATGAAAAAACTCTGATGGGGCTACACACGATTGGAATATCTGATGGAAAAAGTCAGTCTGACTTTTTCAATCGGAAATTTCGATCGTGTGTATGGGGCATAAGAGTCCATATTGTTATTTTTATTCACTCCTTGATTAATACCCACCTTGACTACTGCAACTCTCTCTTTAATGGCCTATTCTTACACTGGCTATCCCCCCTTCAGTCTATTATAAATTCTGCTGCTAGACTAATACACCTCACTAACCGATATGTGTCTGTTGCTCATCTCTGCCAATCCCTTCCCTAGCTTCCCTTATCCCACCATATAAAATTCAAAATGCTAACCACAACATACAAAGCACTTCACAACATCGCCCCCCATTTACATCACCAACCTTGTCTGCAGATATTGCCCAAATCGTCCCCTCCGCTCCTACTCCTACCTTCTGCTCTCTAGCTCCCTGGTTACCTCCTCCCATGCTCGCCTCGGAATTTTCCAAAGCCTCTCCTATCCTTTGGAACTCCCTGCCCCGGTATGTCCGATCAGCCCCTAACCTCTCCACCTTATGAAGATCCCTGAAAACCAATTTATTTAGGGAAGCCTATCCCACGCCCACCTAACAACTGTCCCTGAGCCAGCCCCACCAAATCATTCTCCGCAGCTATTATGGTTTGTCCCTCCCTTTAGAATGTAAGCTCTATGAGCAGGGCCCTCCTGTACCTTCTGTGTTGATCTGTACTGTAATTGTGCTCCCTCTACATTGTAAATCGCTGTGCAAACTATATAAATCTTGAATAATAATAATAATATTGTAGCCAAAGTTCCACTTTAAGGGCTTATTTGAGGTAGTGATCGCTTTTCTAGTGGTAGACCCCAGACAAAAAATGATGCTAAAAAACTTGAAAAGAGTGGAAAACCAACGACTATTGCTTTTCCCGAGATAAGCCAATTCTTGTACTGTATGGCATGTGAGCCATATTGCGCTCCAGCAAATGCCGAAACAAACATGCCTGTGCAACTAGAATCTCTGTTTATGACCAAAGCTAAGCAAAAAGAAAAAAAAATCCTATTTCATGCCTGCACCCCAGGCCGTTCCCTAATGTTTATGGCCACTTTCACATAAAATCTTTATCAATATAATATATTATAAAGAGAATAATAAAGGATTGTAGAACTGCACTAGTCTCTAAATAGAAAGCTACAACCCTCTATGTAAAAACTAGACATGCGCAGACTGAAATATTTAGTTTTGTTTTTTCGTTTTCGTCTGGAAAATACATTTATTTAGTTTCTCCCGAAAACCATTTTGATTTATTTTGTTTTTCGCTGGGGAATAGCTTTCGTCCGAAAATCCAATGATACTTGGTTTCTGTCGAATAGTCAAAAGAATATTCGACGGAACTTCGAATCTTTACGTCGAATCGTACATTTCCGGTCGAATATTCCGCCTACAAGAATTCTAATGTTGTATGACTAGTAATAATGTCAAATCTATTCTCTATAATGTCGAATCTATTTTCTAATAAATCAAAATCTATTCTCTCTAATGTCGAATCTATTATTTCTATAGTGTCGAATCTTTTCTCTATGATGTCGAATCTTTTCTCTATGATGTCGAATCTTTTCTCTATAAAGTCGAATCTCTCTATATCGAATTTTTACCGCAACGAAAACTAAAATAAAGCATTTTTTATGTTGGATCTTTCGGTTTTCGTTTCTTGCGCTTTCGTTATTGTTTGTTAAAACGATAACAAAAAAAACAGATTTTCGAACGAAAATGCATTCTAACGAAAACAAATGCATATGTCTAGTAAAAACAGACCCGTATTTATGGTCAACTTCATTGACATCCACAGGTATACAATTGTCATTCCTGTATGTTGGTACTAGTCCAATTCATATCTGATCATGTCTAAACCAGAAGCAACTCCCATGTTGCTGTAGACATTTGTCCTGATTTACTCCCTACAAACTGAACTGTCAATCAACATGCTGTAATAGAAAAAATAGATACAGGCATTTAATCAGGATGTAATATTCTGAAATGGCCAACAGATGCATTGTCAATGCAAGAAAGGGAAGTAAAATGTTTAATTTTACTGTTTTTAGCATTTATAGAGCAATGTCCTCGTTTTTTAAGTTGACTCACAGTTTTTCTTTAGTGTATACAGCTGTGACTAAGAGCTTAAAGGGAAACTTTATTGTTTCAGTCCACATTATAGTAACAATCATATTTACTGCTTTAATGCGGAGTTCCAGGCTCCTTCAGAAAAAACATAAAAGTCAGCAGCTACAAATATTGTAGCTGCTGACTTTTAGTATTAGGACACTTACCTGGCCATGAATCCAGTGATGTTGTCACCCAAGCCAATTTTTCAATCAGCTAATAAGTGCTGCCACCACCATCTTAGCTAGAGGAAACAAAGCATGCAGCGCTTTGTGAATGACCCAGCGGTGGGGGAAGGAGGAGGGGGGCCGAACTTCCTGTTGAGTTTGTCGTGGTGAGATCAGCTAGAAGTGGGAGCGGGTACCTGTCAAAACCAGATATGGCAGCGGTGTGGGGGGGGGTAAACAAGCGGAACTTCCCCCTTTGGGTGGAGCTCCATTTTAAAATTCCTTCTTGGATTCTGACCTATGCTAAAACGATATAATACATTCTAGGAAACTTTATGGGCATTTTTTTCATCTGGAGGAGGGGCTTACTCGGCTAAGCACACCCTTCTGCCTGCATGCCGGTGCTAAGGGCATACAGATTCCTTCCAGGAAGTAAATGCTACACGAATCCTCTGCCCATACTTAAGATGGCTGTGGCTAGAAATGTTTTGGTGGGGTGGATTTTGCAAAAAAAATGTTGGCAACAAAATTAAGCATGGGAACATAGACAAAGAACAGGTTTTCTTTAACTATGTTCTGCAGACTCCACAGGCTACATAAAATATTCACTTATACAAAAACCAACAAGTATACACAAAGACTGCATAATATATTAGGTGCAGTTGTTTTCATTTGCACGCTATTGTATTGGATATTATGCTTGGTACACGTACGTTGTTTGAACATTAGACAATAAAATTTGTTGAACTGGCTTTAGTGGAAAATTGGCATGGTGATAAAGGGTGCTTCAAGGTACATGATTTTGCAAATTGCAGGTCTGTGCTTTGGATATTTTCCAGGGTATTTTATGTTTAATTTTGCCTTGGGGGCATGTTCAGAAAATGTTCTCTGTGACTACACATCAATGTCAAACTTTTATCAGCCTTGTCTGCCATCACCAAACATATGTTACTGATTAAAATAATCTCACCTATTTGGTCAGTTTTGGATCAGGATCATATAAAGATAGACGCAGGAGTGCAAAATTGTCAACTTTGCTTGCTGATATAAAACTCTGCTATGCACTGAACACTAAGCTCCTCTGGCAGTGATGAGATTAATATCCTGAATCATAAGCCAGACTAAAGCTGTGGTTGTTTGCATTATAGCTGTCTTACATATGCTGCTGACTATGGTCTGGTTCCTCTCCGCAGGTCATTTCCGGGAGCTGGAAACAGAAGACCATACTGCAGAATAGATTATACATAAAAAGTACAATATGTAAAGTTTCTGTACGGATGGCCATTCCACATTAGAAAATACATTACCACTCTGAAACATCCGATCTTTCTCTGTCAATATTTCAAAGAAAGCCTGTGTTTATAATATAGGAAAGCTGGCACTGTTGTCCAGAGGCGGACTGACAACTCACGGGGCCCTTGGGCAATAGCAGATTATGGGGCCCCTTGGGCAATAGGAGATTATGGGGCCCCCAAGCAATAGATTATGAGGCCACACAGTACTGTATTCACACAAAGTATACATACACACAGAATACACATACAGACACACAGTACACACGCAGTACACACACAGTATACATACACACTGAAAAGGGACTAGAGAGGGTTTTTAGACCAAAAGGATGTCAGTAAGGGACATTTCAGGGACAGATGTAAAAAAACACAATTTTTTACATATTGTCCCTAGTTTTGCTGAGGCTGGCAACCCTGATGAGGCCCCCTAGTGGCTGGTGGCCCGCAGGCAGTGTCACATGGGGCCCACGGGCAGTGCCCGAGTGCCCGAATGGTCAGTCTGCCCCTGCTGTTGACATCTCAATCCAAGACTATTAGCTGCAGATCCAATGGTTTCAGTATTTTTCAGTTACTTGCCTGGAACAGGTATGGAAGACTAGAGCTTTGACCTCACTCTGACTTTTCTTGATCAGTCCTTCAGAAAGAATAATGCCAGATAACGTCGAACAACTAGCATTTTTATTTGTACTGTATTTCTCTGTGTACAGGTTTCTTTTGGGCTTGCTATTGCCAGATGGATTGAACTACTTGCCATTTGTTTTATTATCATGATTTGGCCATCAATGCTAACGGTCAGATTTGAGACATACAGCCATTTTGGATCCCGCACCAAACACTCATAACATGCACGGGACAATAGAAGTGGCCACCTGGATTGACCCACCCCTATGTAACTTCCAACCTTCTGAGATGAAAAAGGGGTACCAATTACAAAGCAAAGTATATAGGGCAAAGGACACACCCCTGACGCTAGCTGCAATGTGGACCACAAATAATTATTACATACCCCATAGCTTATGCACCAATACATTTTAAAACAATAATTTCTGATTTTCATTTAATTTCCGGAAACTTTTTACATTGTAAATTTAACTGATACAGGTGAATTTATACTTTGTGATCATTTCAGACATCAGATCCATTAAAATCATCAAATTATAGAAATGATTGCATGAGAAAATTGATTTGTTATGGCTGGCAAAAAAAAAACATTTCATTACTGATGAATATCTATTTTGGATTAAACTAGTAATCCATTTGTCCAGTAGTTTCTTTGGGGGTTCCTGTACTTTTTAAATTGGTAGTTCTAATATAACAAGGGTTTGCAAGCAATTTTGAAGGTACCTCTAACTTTTGCCTTCTTCTTCTTTTTCCTTATACTGTATATTGGGAGCTGTTTTACTGGGGCTGTCTGTTTCTAGCAGTTTTTAATCTCCAAAGATTGTTTAAGTGCAGTGCAGCATAGTAATAATGTAAGGCTATCTCTTTGTCTAGAGATATAATACACAGTGCACATAGGCTGAATGTAGACGAGGGGCCAGATTCAGGAAGCATTTACGCCGGCGTATCTCCAGATACGCTGCCGTAATTTCAAATGTGTGCCGTCGTATCTTTGCGCTGATTCACAAAGCGAGATACGCCGAAAAACATGGCTTCAGCCATCCAACGTAACTTGCCTACGCCGGCGTATCGTGGGCGCATAGTTACGCTGGACGCATTCTGCGTTCCCATTATAAATATGCAAATGAGCAAGATACGCCGATTCACGAACATAGATGCGCCCGGCTGCTTCATATACGCGCTTTGCGTAAGGCTTACGTCCGGCGTAAAGTTACCCCTGCTATATGAGGCGCAGCTAATGCAAAGGTATGGGCCAGGGAAGACGCCATCGAAATTTAAGTCGTTTACGCCATTTACGTAGTACGTGAATAGGGCTGGGCGTAGGTTCCGTTCACACGTTGTAGGCATTGCGCACCAACGTCACTTAGGGAGTATATGCGATGTGATTCTGAGCATGCGCACGCATGCCCAGTTCGGCCGGCCATTCATTAGCATGGGGTCACGATTAATTTAAATAGATGCCGCCCACCTCCTTCCTACTTTGAATTAGGTGGGCTTATGCCGGCCACTTTACGCTACGCCGCCGCAACTTACGGAGCAAGTACTTTGTGAATACAGCACTTGCCTCTCTAAGTTGCGGCGGCATAGCGTAAAGAAGATACGCTATGCCCGCACAAAGTTGCGCCCGGGTACGTGAATCTGGCCCATAATGTTTATTAAGGCTTGGTCTACTATATTTTAACTTCTTCTAAAGCACAAGGAGGAGAAAGGCAGGGTATGATGTTTAAATTAGCAAAATTTCCCAATATCCCGGGAAATGTATTAAAAGAGATGATGTAGTTAAAGTACTGTTAACCATTACTAAGGCTTATTATCTAGTTGGATGTTTACTGTAATGGACGTGGAGTTCTCGACAATTTGTTTTCAATATGAAGGGCGGTAGCGTCCTTTTAGCTCACTCCTATTGTTCAGACACGTCAAACGAGGTTATTGTCAGTTTCATTTTCTTTTTTCTTTTGCTTGATTGTCTATTTTGAGCATTATCCAATTACTCACTGTATACTTTCTCTGTGGAGCTGCGACTCCATTTCTGTATTTTTTTTTTTTTTTTTTTTATATTTAATCCTTCTTTATTTAGGAAATATTAGTTTACAGCATAAGTTACTTAACAGTTGCATTAGAATCGACCAAATAAAACAAAGCATTAACTTATTATCTCATAGTCCTTTGTACTCGTTTAAGACTCAGGGGTATGTTTGGGGATAACAGGGTGGGCGTGAGTGCAAGTAGTTATTTACGTCCAGGGTTAACCTAATGATAATGCCCTGTATTATCTCCTATGGTTCCTGTTCCAAGTTTAGGTTCTCCATCTATTGGATGGGGTGTTGTGATCCCCTGTTTCCTCCTTTTCCTCTTCCCCCTCTCCTCTCTCCCTTTCCCTCCTCCCTTATCCTCGCCTCCCCCCTGTCTTTAATTCCATTTTTATTTCCCATGTTCTCTTATATTGCCATATCTCCCTTTTTTTCTCTTTTTCTCTTTTTTCTTTTTTCCCCCTTTATTTCCCTCTTCCTGTCCTACCCTCCCCCATCTCCCTTCAAAAAAAAAAAAAACAATTCTCTCCCTCCTCTCCCCTCTCTCTGTATTTTGTTTTTAATAAACGTTTTGATGATAAAAAAAAAAAGTACTGTTAACCTTTAAAAGTCCACAAGCCAAAAATACAATATACTGTACCATTTTTATAAACGTTGGGTCCCTACTACAGACCCTACAGGAAAGATGGCAATGAGAGCAGCCATGCAGATAAATACTGAATGTGTACAATGTGACGTACGAATCTATTTGAAGTATAAGCAGGTAATTAATTGCACATGATTGAAATTGTACAATTAAATAATCTAGATTTACCTTAGTCCCTTAAAGAGAAAAAACACAGCAATTCCGCTTGCTTTTCTCCCTTAGGATTATATCTCTCCTTTCAACTTATACACTTTGCATATCCAAATCAAACTCTCATTAAGCTCAGCCAAAATGCCGACTTCATAAAGTGCAGCTGTTTCGAGGGCCTATTTGTCATCTCATGCATATAAACAGGCCAGTATTCATGAATGAATATGCACTTACATGTCCATGCATACATGTGCTTACAGAAAAATACACTCCAGCAATTCACTTATGCATGCCGGACTAAAAATATGCATACACTATCAAAAGCAAAATGAATGCACTACAACCCAGTCACGCACAATGTGAGCAGAGAGTTCTTCCAAAGACTGAGGGTCAGCTCTGGCTTTTGCAGGTCCTAGTAATTGTTTATCAGTCCTAGGGGCCTTCTGGCAGATTTTATTTCGAGAAACATCTTTTACTTGATCTTGTTTTTTTAACCTCTTATCTTGGCTTACATTGATAGTAACACTATGCACTGGAAAAACCACAAACTAAATATGCAAAATTTCAAAATGTAAAGATGTTCTGTAAGCCCTCCTACAATCTACCTAAAACCATCTTACGAACTGATCATATTGTTAAATAATGCCAAGCCCCAGCACTTTATACAAGAACAATCATAATCAAAACTTTTGACAGGTACTGTAAGAAAAAGCTATCAGTCTGCTAAACTGAATATGCAAAGTCATTTTACAAATTTTAGGTTGGTTTAAATGACTTATATTGCAAGGATGGCCTTTTGCTTCACCATTAACTCCCATTTAAACTAGATTTATAAATCAGTACTAATATGAAAGAATCAACAATATCAGTGCTGATATCACACTGGCTATGGCCATTACTGATTATAATTTGTGTAATAAATTTACAATAGTGGGTATGATCTGCTATATTTAGCACTAAAAGAGTACTCACTATCCCCAACACCCTGCAGGTATGAGAGACGTACTCAAAGCTTTCAAACTACTTAACTACTTGGCAAAATCAGAATCAATTAATATCCCCCCACCCAGCTAATTTTATAACAGTTAACTTTCTTTTCAAGTGGGTGAACAAGAAAATCAGGTACTTTGGAGTCTATCTTACCCAACAGTTAAAGAAAAATGTTCCTGCTCTTCTTTCGACGTTCTTATGAGATCTGTAAAGATGGCAACTGTTACAAAAATTGGGATTTGGAGTCACAACATTTTGAAAATGAATGAGCTTCCCTGATTGCTTTGTCTTCTCCAAACTCTCCCAATCCATACTCTGCACACCTTCTTGAGAACAATGAAACATGCTACGTATGGTTTCTGTAGGCAGCTTAACCCCCAGAATTAAAACCGTGGTCTTTCCAACTCATTGCAGAGTCATAGACTGCTGCAAGTATTTAATAGTTACTAGATGGGTGGCTCCCTCCATCTAGTCCTATGGCAGTCAAAAACTGTCCCATAATAGGCACCATTGTAATGACTGTCCTGAAGATGAAACACACCTCTTCAAACTACTCCCTTAAGATGCTGATAAATGGTAACCCTGATTCCTCTCCAAGTCTACAGGCTCTTTGTTTTTACCCTTCCATCCACAATTATGCATTTCGATTAGAGGACATATTTTTTAGAGGGTGCTAGAAATCGGCAGAGGAAATCAAAACTATGGTTGCATCAAGCTCTCTCTCTGGCAGGCATTTCAAATCAGATATTTTCTTACAACTTTGTGGCCCCAACAATCAGACCTTCCCTAGCTCATTTTTAAAATGTAATGTAAAGATAGTTCCCCAAAATGCTAAGTCTATCTCTTACTGTACACCACTCTCATTACACCACCCGAAGATTTTGTTTCTCTCTCCAATTGTCTAAATTGGAGAGAGATCTTAACCAAAAATTTACGGCAACAACAGCGAGACTACATATTTCATTTAGCCCAGATTACATCTTCTCTTTCCAGCATACTCCAGGAATTCAGCTATAACATCAGGGTCGCTGCATCTAACCATAACTGCTGGAGATGTGGAGAGTCAAAGGGTCCTTTTTTGCATGTCTTTTGGTACAGTCTGTGTGTTCAACAATTTGGTGAACCTGAAGACTGTTTGTGAACAGATCAAGGAACTCACTGTACTATCCTTAGAGGAAAACTCAGCAGCTTGCCCCCTTCAGCTTAGTTTTCAGTTTCTAAGAGGAAAGACCACCTTTTTCTGGTGATTCCTTTAATAAATGCTGCTAAGGCCTCTATACTGACCAAATGGAAAGATACCACCTCATTTTGTCTCTTGGGCAACAAAGTGAAAGGTTTTGAAAGACATGGTTTTACTGGGTATTAATTATCAACTAAATATATGGTGGTTTGGGAGACCAATCCCAAGGATTTGGACTTAGTGGATGCAACCTGAACATTGTGATTGGCATGCCTCTTACCTTCTAATTTTTATGCTCCTATTTTTTACCTCAATATTTTGCTTGTTTTTTTGTTTGCTTTTCTTCCCTTTGCTATTAATTCTCCCCTCTTCGCTCCCCTTGTTTCAACTCACCCTTGCTATGCAAAAAAGAAAACACAGCTTACTTGCTTTTGTGTCTTGGCTAACAGTGAGTGTTGTACTATGACTACAAAGTTCCCTGTTAGGCCGCATACACACGATCGAACATGTCCGCTGAAACTGGTCCGCAGACCAGTTTCAGCGGACATGTTCGATCGTGTGTACGGCCTATCGGACCGTTTTCCAGCGGACAAAAGTTTCAAAACATGCTTTGAAACCTGTCCGCTGGAAACCTGTCCGTCGGACAGGTTTGATAGTTAGTACACAAAATCATCGGACCAAAATCCCGCGCATGCTCAGAATCAAGTCGACGCATGCTTGGAAGCTTTTTTATCATGTCGTTGTGTTCTACATCACCGCGTTCTGGTCCGAGGGGATTTTGGTCCGATGGTGTGTAAGCACATCAGACCAACAGACCACTTCAGCGGACATGTTTCATCGGACATATCTGATCATGTGTACGCGGTCTTAGACAATTTTCTTTTGAATGCTGGGGTATACAGTTCCCCCGATATTCTACCTCATTTGACATGTATGCTGTTTTTTTTCCCCTTTATGTGAACATTTGGGGCTTCTTTATACCTGTAAACCAAATTGCTTGGGCTTTGCACTAAATAAAGATCTTAAAAAAATAATTCAAGGTCAAAATAATAAACCTGTATGTGTGGGTACAAGTGCATGTGCAATTATTGAGCAAATAGGAGCACTCTCCTGTTATGTCTATTTGCTAGAAGATGCCATTATGTCAATGTATTTGTAGCACTACAAAATATATTTGTAAATATGTTTCTTTTTTGCTACTGCAGCCTTTTCCTGTTTTACACAGGAGATGGGTTACAGGGCTTTTTAGTGTAAAAGAGAGGAATACCTAATAATTGAGGCCAGCAACATCAGCATTCAAATAGTGGATTCTAGCTTCAGTTTGTGCTGATGCTGCTGTCCTCATTCATTCAGTTTAAAGCTGAACTCCAGGCAAAGATGAAAAGCGAACATTTAATCCAGTTATGAATTCATTCAAAGAAAATTAAATATATTTTTAAACACTGCAAGTTTAAAGGTGCCTGTAGACATGTACTGAATGTTCACCAAACCCAGTCAGATAGGAAACACTTACATGTCTACAGGGTGACTAAGTGTAGGAAAAATCTGCTATGCAAGCTATCCAGTGGGACGAACTGATGAAACCTCCCCACCCCCAGGATATGCTGGCAACAGGGACATCTGCAAAATGCTCTCCTTTTCATTGGCGCAAACATTCACCCAATGAGAACATGCAAATTGGTACAACAGAATTTCATACAAAACATTTTGATGGCTATAGGCTGCTTAAAAGATAAGTACAGCCAAAACGTGTTTGGCTGTACTTCTACTGTGGATCACAGGAGTGCAATTTGTTTTCTACTCATGTGACCCATTTTCAAGTGACAACAGGCTAAAATCCACTGACTGATGAACGTCACAGAGCCGTTCCAGGCTTGGGCAAGATCACAACACTGGAATCAGGATCCGCCCACATGCCTGGACAGGCACCAGGCTCAGCCTCTCAGCGAGCTGCTGAGAGACTGAGTCTGGGCAAAGCAGAGAGAGGTGACTGACATTCAGCAGCTCTCTGCTCGTGGAGCTGTGAGAACCAAACGATTGCTCAGTTCTCATTGTTAGAGCCAGTGGTGGACAGATGCAGCACCAGACTAGGTAAGTATAAATGTGCAAAACTGTGCAAACTTCAGCAATTAATTAGCAACTTACAGTGATAGTCACCGCCTTTCTGGTCCTGCTTAGGCCACAGAGACGGTTGCTAGCACAGCCTTACTGCCATTTAGCCTTGTATTCTTTTTAATGAGTACAAAATGTCTGAATCCTTTTGACAGATAAAACTGTTGACACATATGCACCTCAAATGTGTGTTTAACTGTTTGGGAAGTATTTTAGACAGATTTTAATGGACAAAAGATACCTGAGCATAAACCAGTAAAGCTCAGCACACATTGGATCTACATTTTAAACTTGCCTTGCCTTAAGGCAATACTTCAGCTTTAAGGTAAATAATGAAAACATAGCCAAAAAAATGCTACTGAAAAAAGATGTAACTGGGTCCCCTATTTGCATTCTGCAACCCAGAACATTTAGATACACCTCTACTGGCTGGTACTTTATCTGAAGGGGAGGATCTGGGCTGCTCTGTGCAAAATCACTGCACAGAGCAGCATATACCATGTTTGTTATTTTTAACCAGTGGTGGCCCATCTATATGGGGTGCAGGGGTGCCACCCCCCCAATCCATGTGTTGTCCCTCTAATCTACATGCAGTGTGCTGGAGGCATGGATTCCAATCAGGGCCAATCCGCCCTATAGGCTCACTATGCAAGCCGCTTAGGGCCCCCCAAAGCTGCGGAGGGCCCCTGAAATTACTAGTGAGAAGTCATTTTCGGGCCCTCGCCCCACTTCTCAACTCGCTGGTTGCATGAGAAGAGGTAAGAAGTCAGCACCCCCCCCCTTCTCACTTTAATGTAAGATGTAATTTTTCCAACAGCAGAACACCCCTTCCCCCCGCTTCTCAACTTTAATCCCTAATGTGACATGTCACTGTCAGGAGCACCCCCGCCCACTTCTCAACTTTAATGTGACATGTCATTTTGCTTAGGGTCCCAGGGAGTTCAGGATCGGCACTGATTCCAATGGTTTATTTTTAGACGCACATGATTAGAGCCAGAGGCAGAGCACTGTGCCCTAAGCCCACCCAGTTTTGCGACAATAGCGAATTAATATTAATTAATATATCTGATTCTCCTACCGACAAATCAGGAAGCCGGAAAGATTTGTATTGGAGGAGAAAAGGTAGTGAGGGAGGAGACACAGGGGAAGCCTCCGTGAAGCCGAGAAGGAGGAGACGCAACTTAAAGCCGCCGCCCGCTATCCATAGGAAGCACTGCCCGCGAGCTAGATGTGGTAAGTGCGGTGCTGGTGATCAACTTATGGAGGGGGTGCGAGTGTTCCATCCGATCAACCAACCGGGGGAAGGGATGGTGGTGGGTGGATTGTTTGCCACACCCCCCCTAAACAATATAACAACAGCGACCACTGTTTTTAACAAAAAAAATAGACTTTACAATCACTTTAAGCCTCCATGATAGAAAGAATTGAAATCCAATACATGAAAGGGGCGGGCCAGAGACAGT
The DNA here is from genome assembly GCA_029574335.1 of Rana kukunoris. Classification (NCBI taxonomy): domain Eukaryota; kingdom Metazoa; phylum Chordata; class Amphibia; order Anura; family Ranidae; genus Rana; species Rana kukunoris. The sequence continues at coordinate 504,802,890 of CM056050.1, read as the reverse complement.
CTGGCTAGGGAGGAAGGGATGCTGAAGCTGGATGATGCTGAATGTTCTCCAGCCAGGACATGAGGCAAGCTTCTAAAACAATCTTTGAGAAGCTCACAGTGTGCAGTGGGATCAGAGTAAGCAATTTCAGTACAGGAGAGGAGCCTGTATGACCGGCAAAGACTGCAGCTCAGCTTTAAACAAATACTTCTAATCAAACCCTGACCAAAGTGTTTGTATTGAGCCTTCAGCCGTGGCTCCCTGTAAATGAATGCAAATAACTGAGACCATCCAATTTACTTGGGTCAGTCTTTTATTAAATTAAGCGCCACCCTGCTTCTCCCTGTGCTGACAGTGCTATGGAGGAACTACATGAAAACATAATGGTTGTGTGAGATGGATGAGGGGGGACTGTGATTTCTTTTTTTTTCTATAGCAAAGTTTTCTTTATAGAATTTCACAGCAAATGCATCCCTCTCCAAATGTGTTTGTATGTGTTTGGACCTGCCCCCTCTCCTTCCAACCCCTGCAGACCTTTATAATTATTTATCTCTCTCCAGAAAAATTTCCCATTTGTGACATAACTGGGTTATTTAAAGGCTCTTCCATTCTCTGCTTCATTAAAAACTGCATCTCATCACACAGTACAGAAATACAAACAGCGCCTGGTTCGCTCGTACAAACTGCCAGCTCAATAGCAGCTCCCTGGGTGTCCCCTCCCTCTGAGCTCCTCTGCATTACAGTCCCTGAGCGATCTCTTTCCTTTTTCGCTCAGTTTCCACACATCTATCTTCCAGTGTCACTCTCTTTTAACCAGCTCTTTGGCATTCACTCTATTGTTTTCTTTCAGCACCGTGTTTTATATGTTCCTATAAACTGTGCAATAATAAAAAAAAGCATAGTTAAAACTGTGTCAGATTACCATACAAGGTATGCATCTACACTACATTTATTGCCTTTTGCCCTTTGCTTATGTGAATGAAATAGCATGCATGGAAATGTGGAGGAATACCTAAACCTCAGAATGGCAGGTTTACTAAAACTGGGGAGTGCAAAATCTGGTGCAGCTCTACATAGGAACCAATCAGCTTCCATTTTTTTTGTCAAAGCTTAATTGAACAAGATGGAAATAGAAGCTGATTGGCTAGCATGTGCAGCTGCACAAGATTTTGCATTCTTCAGTTTTAGTGAATCAACCCCATGGCTTAAAAAATGATCATTCCATCTATATTTGATTTACTAAAACTGGAGAACGCAAAATCTGGTGCAGCTGTGCATGGTAGCCAATCTGCTTCTAACTTCAGCTTGTTCAGTTAAAGCGGAGCTCCATCCAAAAGTAGAAGTTCCTCTTGCTCCCTTTGATCAATAAATTGTTCCATAGATATAAATGAATGAGCTTTTTTTGTTTTTGCACGTATGCCTAGTGCAAACAGTTAAAGCGAAAAACACAACCCTCGTGCTTCGATTTTTCAGCTCTTAAAAGTTAAAATCATATTTTGTGTGCCCATTAACTGGACAAAAAATAAATGAACGGTACAAATGACATGTAGCGCCCCCTTTCTTTCAGAAAAGGCGCTACGCTAAAGTTAGTGAGAGAGTGGGAGAGTTATTTTGCTCCCACTCCTAATTTTGTTAAATTGGGCTGCTGTCAGCCCTGAATTATCCTGTGGGACATTCTGTGCGCCAGAGATGTAGTTCCATCTCTGGGTGGCAGGTGGCGCCAGAGGGGTTAAGGCAGAGCCACTTTCCCCAGCAGCCAATTGGAGGAGTTTTCTCTCGCGGAGCATGCTGGGGAGGGGTATATCTGTGGCAGACGCCCTTTTTCAGGGTGCGCGCACCCAACGGACCCCGGGATCGCATGCTACACGGAGTTCCCTGCTGATGCTGAGAGGGGCCCTAGCGACTCGCTGGGGACCCATTCCTATTGAAGAGATTCTAAGCTGTATGCTGTTCAGTGGGGGATCGGCTTGAGGAGAACCAGGAGGCAGGTGATCCCAAAGGGCTTGAATGAACCATTGGGGATCTGGTTGCCAGAAACTGATAGATAACCATAGACTGTCAGCTGGTGACCACTATCGAAAAGAGAACTTTCTGGGAGGATTCGCTCTACAGTCCAACATTGGGCCTGTGGCAGAGGTCTTCATCTGAAAAGCTAAATCCAACTAGAGCCAAGTCAGTGAGAGAGACTTGTTCCTCCCAGTAACCTCAAGTGACATTCCGGCTGCCAGGCTTGTGGCAGAAGCCTGTCCGGAGGCACTTTACCCACTCTGGCTAGAGTGGCGACCAACTGTACTATTGCAGAAAGCAGGACTGCTTTCTTTTTTCATCCAAGCCTGATACCGCAACGTTATTTCCTTTCATCGGCCTTTCCTATCTACCTCACGTTGATGTTGGTCGTGTTGGACCAGGAAATAAAGCATTCAGAAAACTTCAGCGGCAGGTTTGGACATTCTCTTATTGGTCTACTCAGTGGAATCACCCCTAGACACAAGGGTAACGTAATACGCCTATCCCAAATCAATCAGCAGCTCTTGAGGGGGTATCGCTACAGACAGATTTCCAAAAAAAATGTGACTAGTGTATGGACAACATAAGAGGAGAGTTCCCCTCACTTTGGGAGATTTTCACTAACTTCCTCTTTTATATCAGGGACAGGAAGTGAAGGAAAAATCCCCCAGTGATAGACAGAAAAAATACATTGGCAAGGGCTTTCAAACCTTCTGTACTGTATCCAAAACTTGAAGAAAAGTTTTGGCTTTACTTACACTTTACTTTCAGTGAAAATGCCCATTCAGTACCCATTTGCAAAAGAGCAGCTTTTTTTTAGCAGATCAGCAATGGCCGCCCCAACTGCAATCTCTTCACAGATCCCACTGCCAATACACCTACACATTGGACTGTGAGTGATGTTGGGCACAGTGCCACATCATGTAACAAGAGGCTGAAGTTCTACCCAGAGTGAAAGTAATTAACTCTGACTGCAGGGGTAACTAGGTGGTTTTGCTTTATAGCTTTGCAGTTTACTTATTACATTTATAGGTTGCCTAGCATTGTTCTTTAATTACCGGTAGGCATCTCACTTTAAACAGTATGTCCAAATAGTTTCTGAATGTACCTCCAAACCTCTCTGCCCTTTCTAGGACATATCCCAGTTTTATTTTATTTATTTTACCTTGTTCCTGTAATGAAAAACAACATGTATTACTTCCTGAAATATCTTCACGAGGCTTGTACAATTCTTGCAGGAGTAACTGCTGAGAGGTCATTTCCTACTGATGTACAGTACGCACCCCGAAGAACGACATCTTCTATGAGCTATTTGCTTACACACAGTGGGTAGTCAAGCTCTTTGAAGTCAAGGTAGCTGGTAAAGCTCACTGGACAGCTGTAAGGAGCCACACAACCTTCCTCTCCATATAAGAGATCATGAGTATATGACTGCCTTATGAGCTATCCCTGGACATGTTGCTCTAACGATCAAAGTTTATTGAACGCGGCATTGGCTGGATGCACTATCCAGAGGCTACAAGTTTATACATACATGTAAGCTGAGATACGTTGCAGTTTAATCCTCTGGTCTAAATCATTTAAGAACCTATTACAATGTATAGAACAATCTCAGTCCATGATACCCTGACTGGCATTTCCATGTGGTCCTGATGGATCATCTATTCCTCATCCTTTGACTGTCTGTCTAGTGCCGGTGGAATTTTTACACTTGGGATTTAGCTACAGCTTTGTACAGTACAGTCCCTGAAAAAGATCGAGTTTTTGAAACGCGTCGGACGTTCTGTCGGTTGACAGTTTGCGGGCTTCTTTCTCAGCTGGTTTACATTGGTCCCTTTTCATGTGTTTGTTTTTATCACTGACATTTTCTGTCTTTCATGTTGTATATTATTTATACTTTGAATACATTTGTAAATTTGTTATCCTTTACTGCTTGTGGCTCATTTAAAATCCCAACCTGAGGAACTTTTCCTTTACTATAGATAGCTGGTAAATAAACCAAAACAGAGCAGCAGAAAGGGGTTAGGTATGTGAAGGGAAGGCTGGACTGACCGCGCTAATTGGGTTTTCAGTGCACCAAAAGCACTGTGCTACCAGCCTAAACCGGAAATTGGAAGGGAAGTACACTGGATTTCTGGCATAAACATGTCGTTTTCTACATCTCAAGAGGTAATGTGCAAGCATTTCAGAAATGTACTGAATATATATGTATTTTTATTTTTCTCAGACATACACTTTTATGATATTCCAGCTGTAGAATAAAAGAAATGATACGGTTATTTAACTTAACACAAACTGTAGTCCAGCTTTATCTAGCACAGTGCTGAAATCTTCGATTGTTGCACAGACATTAGGAAAACCTTTTAGAACTGGTACCCCATTGTTTAAACAAATTGTGTTCTAGGAATTGGGCCAGCTATTGCTGCACTCTGCATGACACTTATGTCCCAGAGTCTGTAGATCCAGCCATCTGACTTGTCATTCTGAAGGGTGCTGTGCATGACAGCAGCAAAATAAAATAAATACAATTTCACAAGATGTTATCTCTGTTGTATCTTCAATCGTTGTAGGGAGTGGCAAAGCAGCAGCACAAGATGAAATAGAGATCAGCTTCCATCTCTGTGTCTGCCATTTTTTGTTTCCCTTTCATCAATTAAACGGCCCGATCGGTGCTGACGTCACTCCACATTGTATTTAACTCAAAGTGGCATTTTTTTTTTAAATTGGATGTCTGCATGAAAAGACATGATAGTTAATCACTTGCCTGCTATATGACTTTAATACAGTCTACATGATAAATAGATGTCACACGCACTGTCCTTTTTGGTCCTTTGCTTTCTGTACTCGCACTAAATCATGTCGACTAGAACTTTTTTTGGAGTTGCTCTGCTGTTTCTTGGCAACGCGGATATTAAATTCTTTCGCTGTAAATAAAAGTTGGTTCATCTTCTTTAACTTATCAAGAGCTTGATTTACTGTAAGGTAGAGTAATACAAAGGCCAAAAGCAGGATTTGTGTCATTTTATGCATAGTATCTTGGTTGTGGTATTAACTCCTACGGCATAGTAGGATGCATGTTGTCTCAGACAGCAAAGAGGCGTAGCTGTAAAAAATTAAAGACATAAATAAAACAATGCTTGGCTTCATTCTCTAATTGGAAGTGTGGGGAATAACAGATTGCTCCCTGTTTGTCAAGGCGAAGCAGAGTTGCCAAAACCATCTTTTCTTAGTGTGACTACACAGAAGTTCTGAAAGCTGATTGGTTGTTGAAAACTTTTTAAAATGCGGATCATTTCTGGATTTCTGGTAGGATCAATAGGTATCTTTTGACAGTGCCAAAGAAAGCCTGCTCAAAGCCTACAATCTGTCCATCTCCGTGGCTTTAGGTCATGGGTCTTCAAACTACGGCCCTCCAGTTGTTTAGGAACTACAATTCCCATAATGCCTAGTGATGTCTGTGAATGTCAGTGTGTTACAATGCCTCATGGGATGTGTAGTTCTACAACATCTGGAGGGCCGTAGTTTGAGGATCCCTGCTTTAGGTGGTGGCCAATGGAGCATGTCAATGCTCCCCATGTGAAATGAACAAGCAAATAGCACTCCAATGGCATAAGCTGTTTTATCTTTTTAAAAATGCTGCAAGCTTCAAGTTTCATCTATAAAATGCTAAATCATAGCAACTCCCTGTGTTATTAAAGTGACACTAGGCAATATGATTATTCTCCAAAATTCATTACTTAATGACCCTGTAATCAATGTCTATGAAATCATTTTTCGCCTGTGTTTTTCTGCCTTCTTCTAACATCTTCCACAAACTCAGGGACCTCTCTTTTTCCATGACTAGGGTAGCTCAGAGGTCACTACCAAATGACTACTTACCCCCATAAACTCCACCCTGCTTTGTCCCAATGAAACGCATAACACAATGTAGAGTTAAGTGGCCGTTAGGACTTTTATTAAAGAAAATAACTAATAAATAACAAATAATTAACAGTAACATTGACCAACGATAGATGTCCTCAGCAGCAAAACACAGACTCTGGGACATTAACACTTTACCACAGACCTTACAGGTGTACCACTACCTGGTCCCTCTTATTGGACCACACCCAATCAGAGGACACCATAACAATGATGGTTCCGCACTTGTATCTCACCAACAGATTTTTAACCCCATACAAGGGATCCCAATTACCATCTAATCACCTACCTACATACTTATCTTACAGTCTACTCTCCTACTCTCCTCTCCATCACTCCATCATGTCTCCTCAAACAATCATGTAAGTAAACGCCCTACCGATCCATTTTAAGACATTAACTCTATGCTGTCTGGTTCCCCTTCTACCCTGTTATGCCAGCCATATGCTTTTTTCGTTCCTCATAGCTCCAGGCCTTCTTTTTACTTTGTTTTGAACAAGCAGTGCATGTTGGTTGCAGTTATATACACCATTCTATACACACTACAAATCCCCTAGTCTATAGTCCCTGGTTTATCACAGGAGTAGCTTCCTACATATAGTGGAACCATGAAGAACGAGCATAGCCACATTCTAACAAGTTCTATCACAGCAGCAAAAAAAAAAAAGAAGGAATTTGGGGATTTGGGGATTTGGAGGAGGCTGAGAGCAAAAAAGGTAACTTTTTGAATTAATACTACCTAATTAAATAGAAAATTCATATTTGAAAGCAGTGTTTAGAAACACTTGCTTTAAGTGTTTCTAAACCGCTTTGGAGGTCCACCCAATTTTTTTTTTAAAAGCCAGCAGCTACAAATACTGCAGCTGCTGACAGTTACCTGTCCAGTGCGCCTGCGATGTCGGCAGCCGAGGCTGAGCAATCGCTCGTCTCTCGGTTGCCCCCACCGCCATTCTCAGTGAGGGAATCAGAAAGGGAAGCATTGCGGCTTCACCATCCGGTTCCATACTGCGCATGCATGAGTAGCACGGTGCGCCCTCACTGGTCCCCGCTCTCTCCTGGGACCAGTGTGTTTCCCAGGAGAAAGAGGGGGATGGGAAGTAGCATGACTCCCATTGGAGTCTGTGCCCGGAAGTGGGTGCAAATACCTGTCTTAGGTATCTGTATCTGTACTCCCCTCCCCCCTGAAAGGTGCCAAATGTGAGGGGGGGTGGAGGGTTCCGAAAGCGGAAGTTCCATTTTTGGGTGGAACTCCGCTTTAAGTCCTTTTTGGATGAAACACATTAAAGCGTGGCTTGGTTTGGATAGACCCACTTGTGATCTTGACCTGGAACAATACAGCTTTATGAAGGCCAATGTCATAGGAGTGCATCCAGCTTGTTTCTTGAACTTGTAGCATTTTTAAATAGATGAAACATAGTAAATGTGCATGTGCTTCAGAGATGTACTGAAGGTTTTTTTTAGGACATATTAATTAAAATCATTTTAGCATATCACACGTATGGAGAACACTAACAAAAATCAGAAATTACATTTTTATTGATTAATCATTTTTTACTTATTTGCAAAATATACTTTCAAAGATTGTAGTAAATGATGCTTGAATCTGCTGGCTCAACCAAATTAATCAATGTGCCTATGGCTAGTATTATTGTCTGCAACTCATTTTCAGAGTTTTGGAAAACAACACAGAGATGTAAAAAACTTATAATCAATGCTAAAAAGTGTAGCTCACTTAGTTTTCACTCTTTGCTCTTATTAAAGGTAATACAGTAGTAGTTGACATGTAAAGCACCATAAAAACACTTTTAGCCCAGGTTCACACTGGGCTGTGGGAATGAAGCCGTGAAAGTTCAGCTGAACTCACACGATTTCACTCCCACTTGTCAGTTCCGATTTCTGCGCGATTACAGACATTAAAATCGCAAAAAGAAGTACATAAACTACTTTTTGAAAGCGGTGCAGATTCGGAGTTGCACCGATTAGGACTGTGCCATGGCTGGCAATTTCCAGCAAATGCCGCCAATTTGACATGCGATTTGACATGTGAAATCGCATGTCAAATCATACCAGTGTGAACCAGGGCTTAAGTAAAGTAAAAGTGAAAAATTGTGATTGTGATTTGGCAGTTCCAAATCATATAAGTCGCACCCTATTGCCAGCAATGAAACCGTTGATATCGATGCGACTCTTGTTGCAGTGATTATGAAAAAGGTTCCTGCACGACTTTCTGCTGATTTCATTGGGACTTGCATAGACTTCCGTTAAACGAAGTCGCAAGCCACAATGAAATCGGCATTGAAAATCACTCTGATGTGCGGATTTGAAATCGCGCTGAAGTGTCGCAATTTCAAAGCTGCAGCAGTGTGAACCAGGGCTAAACATGTTAATTGTGCCTAACCAGTACCCTTAAAAATTGTCATTTATTATTGAATTCCTCCTGAAAATATCAGCACTTCCTTGTATGTGAGTGAACATGGCATGTGGGTTTTGGTGAATTGCAATGCGGGTCATTGCCAGCTACTGTTATAGAGCGCTAGGGTGTCTTTCCAAAATGAATGGCACTGCAGCACACGCACCATTGTTAGCACACAATCATGCATTCTATCGCATATGCATAATTGTCAAGGGGCCCTGAAGGTGTATAAATACTCCAGACATCGAAGGTGAAAAGTAAGCGTGGCTCATGCCAATGCTCATCCGAGAAAAGCAAGTCTGCATTCTGTCTAAAAGTGAATAAAAAAAAAAAAAAACTTTTATATCTTGATTTTATCAACTGTTATATTAAAGACAATACATAAAATAATCCACAATTAAGTATTTAACATCTATGCATCCAGTGTTAATAATTAAAAGAGATTCTGACATCAGTGAAATGAATTATAAATTTACACAATGACCTCTCAGCAACCTCTAAGCGTATAGTTTAAGGGTAAAAGCTGCCCATGCGTGAATTTCAGACGTTGTTGACATTAATATTAATGCCTCAACTGGATTTGTTTGTATCAGACTTTTAACAAAGCACTCAAAACCACAATTAAGTAATTAAAATAAATAGTAAAAAATTAATCGTCTCAAAGTAAGCCTCGTTATGTTCCTTTCTATATGAGCATATCACTGAAAATGAGTCTGCTCTTACCATGAATACGCCAAGGGTGGGGGCTGTTAGTGGAACATTGACAGGCTGCAATGTTAAGTGGTGATATTTGGGGAGGAGAGGGGAGTGTTTACAAACCTGTTTATGAAATGTCAGTTTTCTGGCGGAAATAAGTTATGAATAATGAATTATAGTAGTTATTTAGGTGTTTACCCAATTCACCTTCCTCGGGTTCTGTTGTACATATGTATATGCCTTTCACAATGGAATTTATACCTTCTGGCTAGTTGTACGCTCACATGCATACAAATATTCAGAAAATGCTTGATGTCTAGTTTTAACAATCCTGAGTCACTGTTCCAGAGCAACATGTAGCTTACAAAAGAGAAAAAGGCAGAAATATTTATCTATATATTTGCTCCAGGTTGGTGACTCTAGCACTGAAGTCAAAGCATCTGCATGACAGCCAGTCTATTAGCATTGCCAGATGAAAATAACAGCAATGCCACATCATTTAAACCATAAAAGTTTCCTGTAAAGGGAAAACATAATGTGTATTCAGTAAGCAGGTATTTTAAAGCTCAACTCGGCTTTGTTTATTTTTTCCAAACCTGTGCAGTTATCTAGTGTGAAAGTGTGCAGGAGTTTCCTTTAATGAGGACCAGTCACTGTTGCTCTCTCTCTCCTTGTGCAGGGTACTGGTCTTGTCTCCGCCCACTCCTGTAGTTTTCTGTAGGCAGCCAGCAGTGGGTTGAGCCTAGTCGGCCACTCCCACAGCTCTGCTCTCTGCTCTCTGCACAGGCTGTAAAGTATAGTGATGCTGTCACTGCTACTTTACAAGATAATATCCATATTTATAAAGGCGTTTGGTGCACATAAAGTGGATTAGTATCTTTGTGGCTAATGAAGAAAATATTTGAACAAACATTTTTGTACCTAAAATTCAGCTTCAAGTAATCCTTTTATCAGTTATCATTTTACAAGCTTGTTCTTTCATATAACTGTTATTGTATAGGCTATATAAATCTGTATATGAGGCAATAGAGGAACTTATAAGTGGATTGCAATCATTCTTTCTACCTCTCTTAACAGCTGTTTACCTAAGATATCAAAAACATACGGAGGGGAATTTACTAAGACTGGAGCATCCAAAATGTGGAGCAGATGTGTATGGAAGAATCATCTACTATCTTTCATTTTCAGCTAAAAACATACGATCGCCGCAAGTGGACATTTATGGTCAAATGCTCTGTCTATAGGCTATAGAAGAATTCTAATGTTGGTTGACTAGTAATAATAATTAATAAGTATAATAAATAATAGTCATACAACATTAGAATTCCACTATAGCTTGTGGGCGGAGAATTTGACCGGAAATGTCCGATTGCGGCGTCGTACAGTAGCTGCTTCGTCGAATCTTCTTAGAAAATTCGACAAACACCATAAGCCTTCAGTAGACAGATTCAACCTTAATTCGGATTTTCTGGAGTAACAAAATAAATACATTTTTCGGACAAAACCGAAATTCCGAAACAAATATTTCAGTGTGCACATGTCTACTGATTAGTTACAATGCAAAATAATTTCAGATTCTGCCATTCCAAAAAACTTTCCCCCATGTCACAGTTCAGGACACTGCACCATGTAAAGTTTATCAGGCTCTTTCTCTTTGGGCACCTTAACCATTTATAAGGTTTATGTACTTAAGTTAGAGATTAGATTCTTGGGTGAGCCCTGTTAGCGACTCTAATCTTTCATCTAACTATTTTATCTGTGAATCTTCACTCTCTCTCTCTCTTTTTATTGTGATTTTGATTGTTATGATTCCTTTCCAGATATGTCCTTGGCGCTCATTTTCTCCATTCTTCAAAAAGTGTGTTATACGGAATAGTTTTTAGTTCAGCCATTCTCAGCCAAGGCTTCATGAAACCATAGGGTTTCTTCCAGAGACTGCTGGTGGTTTCTTGAGTTGTGCTGAATTAACCCCCTAGTGGCCAGTGCCATTTGGCAGAACCAGTGGCATGGCACCAATTTTTTTTTTAGTGAACAATAAGGGTGGCATTCTCACCACCAATGTAAGAATGACATTTTTCTCATTGTCAACACAGTAAGTGGCATGTTTCCCACTGGCCACCAATTAATGTGTTTTGGTGAGACTTGAGACTTGAGACTTGAGACCTGAGACTTGAAAATTATGTTTAAGGGTTACTCTCAGGTTAAAAGGCTAGTTTAGCTCATTGTCAGTTTAGATAATGCAATACTACCAAATTGGGTACATCCAAGCATACTAAATTTAATTTGATGGATTGTACTTGGCTAGCGATACTGAGCAAATTGGTTATGTAAACTAGACGCAGGTAATGTAACATCAGTGTACTCTTTCCACTCTAGGCTTCATTGTTTTTAATATTTATTGTCTTTTTTTTAGGAGGACAATAGGTATTAGAAATGTAAATCAATTTCTGATGTGGTTTTCATTTGTTAAGTGCTTGCGCTTCCATTTTTTATTGTATTAAACACAATGATTTGTAGGCGATCAACTAGATGCAGCTCAGCCATCGACATTGTCGCATTCTGTATTCCTTTTTTAAAAACTCCGGTGTTAAGATAACAATCATATATGGAGTGCAGTTTTTCAATATATATAAAACATCTGTAAAATAGTCACTGAAGAGCGCTTTAAGGCAGAGCCTAAAATTAATTATAACTGCCCCATGTACATACGAAGTGTCTATTAAATGACAAGACTGTGATCCCACCAAGTAAACAAAGCAGTCAGAACCGGTTATAACTGCATGCGGGACCTTGAACATGTTTGAACCTGCATGACAAGCAGCAACACTCTATGACGTTCGATTGATTGTGAGTCGCCATTTAGTTTGGTTGTGTTTTCTTTAGTGTGCCGGAAAAAAGTTTAAAAGTTGAAGAAAATGTCAATTTGGCATTTTTCGTAAAATTGCACAAAACACCAACATAATGTTTTCAAATGCTTACTACAGCTTATGTGAATGGCGGCCTGTCAAGTACTCGAGTGTTTGAGTGGCTCAAAAAATTCAGCGAGGGGCTTGAGAATGAATTCCCAAAAGTTAATCAGTGTTAAAGGGACACATTTTGAGTCAGTTGATGCTGTAAAGAAGAAACCGGCGGATGTGTTGAAACAGCTGACAGAAATAGATTTTCTCCATGCATTCGACCAGTGGAAAACCAGACTGTAGCAATGTATTAGTGCAAATGGGTAATATATTGAAGGGGGCAAGCATTAAATTTGGAATACATATAAATAAAGGTGTGTTATTTTATCAGTCTTGTTATTTAACAGACACACCTCCTAAATAATTGCAAACATAGGGGTTCTCAAATGCACTAGCACTTATTAATGACCACTTAGAAATATCTGATCTCTTTAATTTGTATAGTCCCTCTAAACTCGCAGAAGCAGGTACAAGTACCACAATAATACATTGGTGCTTTTGCGCTTCTCAGGCCACGTACAAACGACCGAGAATCTCTTTGTAAAAGAAACGTTGTTTTCCTCAACAAGGTTCTTGTCAAGCTTGACGAGAATCTTGTCAAGCTTTCCTTGCATACACACTGTCAAGACAAAATCTCGTTGTTCTCAAACGCAGTGATGTACAACACGTACGATGGCACTATAAAGGGGAAGTTCAAATCCACTGGCGCCACCCTTGGGGCTGCTTTTGCTAATCTCATGTTACTGCATGTTAACCACTTAAAGACCCCCGCACGCACATATACGGCCACAACATGGCTCGTACAGGCACAAGGGCGTAAATTTACGTCCCCGCCTGAGTGCGGTTCGGGGGTCCCATCGGGACCCCCTCCGCGGCGTGCGGGGGTCTCCCTACCTCTGGGAGCGATCCGGGATCTGCGGGCGGATGTCCGTGTTTTCCGCCCCCCCCGCGATCGCTCCCAGCCAATGGGAGCGCGCTCCCAGCCTGTCACTTCCTCCTCCTGTGTTTACACAGGAAGGAGGAAATGATGTATTCTCTCATCGCAGCGCTGTTTCCCAGCGCTGCTGATGAGAGAAGACATGCCAAGTAAGTGTGCACCAACACAACACTGACACACACTCACATAGGCATATTAACCCCTTGTGATCGCCCCCCCCCCCACCCCCCTGTCACAGTGTTACTGAATGCAGTGATTTAATCACTGCATTTAGTGTCAGTGTGACAGGCACTGTAAAAAACAGTTAGTGTTAGGTTCAGGATAGCCCCCCCACCCCCCCTAATAAAGTTTTAACCCCCTGATCACCGCCCTAGTTAACCCTTTCACTCCCTATTGCCAGCGTCACTAAGCGATCATTTTTCTGATCGCTGTATTAGTGTCGCTGTTCCCGCTAGGTAGCTATTTTTTTTTATTGCGATTTTTTTTTTTTACTAAAGACATGTGGCTAAACAAATTTTGGCCTAAATGTTTGACTAAAATTTAGTTTATTTGATATTTTTTTAACAAAAAGTAAAAAATAGTGTTTTGTTTTTTCAAAAATGTCGCTCTATTTTTGTATATAGCGCAAAAAATAAAAATCGCAGAGGTGATCAAATACCACCAAAAGAAAGCTCTATTTGTGGGAAGAAAAGGACGCAAATTTTGTTTGGGAGCCACGTCGCACGACCGCGCAATTGTCTGTTAAAGCGACGCAGTGCCGAATCGCAAAAACACCTTGGGTCATTTACCAGCGTATTGGTCCGGGTCTTAAGTGGTTAAGTAAAAGTTTGGTGAGAGACGATTCGTGCATTTCAGTCTGTTACAGCATGAAAAATTTGCTCCATTACGAACACTACTTTTACCGAAGGTGCACTCCCGTCTCATACTTTATTCTGAGCATGCCCGGGTTTCTAAGCATACACACAAACGTGTTTCTCGTCGTAATCCAGCCCAACGAGAAACACGACGAGGAAATTGAGACTTTTTTCTCGTCGAGATCCACAACAGTTTTCTCTACAAAAAACATACACACAACCGTTTTTCTTGGGAAAAATGCTTTTTCTTGATGGATCTTGCCGAGGAAAAGGGTGATGTGTACGAGGCTTCAGAGAGATGGGTAGTTTCCAGCTTTTTGGATCATAGGCATAACTGGTCTTCCAACAAACCAGTATTTGTACCATTGAGCGATTATATCATGGCAAACATCATCTCCAATCACCACACAACAGTTTGTATTAGTGCTGCAAGGGGGAAGACATGCCATTTAATTTTTTTCTGTTTTTATCAGCAGAATTATTATCAGAACATCTAAGAAAACCCCAATTAATCTGAATCCACACTTTAGACTCATTTTTTCCATGTCACTTAATTTCACCAGTCATTCTACCATGTATCTTCTACATAAAAGTCAAGCATTTGACTTCTAATTAAAATACAGACATATAAATTAGGAGAGAAATGTGGTGGTGGCTAAGGTATTCTTCGAACAGATACGGCACCTCATCCCTGCGTAATAGTAGAAAAAGTAGGGGAAGTATGGCGATTCACGAACGTACTTGCGCCCGACGCATAATATACGCGGTTTGAGTAAGTCGTACGTCCAGCGTAAAGTTATTCCCCATATAGGAGGCGCAACTCATGAAAAGGTATGGGCCATGGAACCAATGCCATCAAATTTTACGTAGTTTACATTGTACGTGAATAGGGCGTAGGTTACGTTCACGATGTAGGCAGTGATTCGACGTATCTTAGGCAGTTGTTTCGATGTGATTGTGAGCATGCGCACTGGGATACGTCCACGGGACGGCGCATGCGCCGTTCGTTTTAAGTACTTGCCTAGCACTCAGGACATTATTTGCATGGGGTCACGCTTCATTACCATGTATCACGCCCACTTCCAGCCCACTTTCACCTACTTCCACTTACGCTGGCTTATGCCTACGAATATACGCTACACCGGCGCAGAGTTGGAAGCATTTGCTTTGTGAATTCCATGCTTTCCTCTCCCCGCTGCGCCAGCGTAGCGTAAAAGACATACGCTACAGCGGTCTATATAGGCGCCGATGTATGTGAATCCAGGCCGATATATATATATATATATATATATATATATATATGTATATACATACACACAAACACACACACATGTATAGTCCTATATATGCAATCCTATACCCACAGTTGATCCAGAGAAAGGCAAAATAAACCCCAATAAATCATAATTCAATTTGCTCCAGCAGGGTAAATAAATCCTTCCTGTTCCCCAAAGAGGCAATTGGATTTTCCCTGGATCAACTCTACCTATAAATGTTAGTACCCAGTTATTATATGTACATTTAGAAAATAATCCAGGCCTTTCCTTAAAACAATCTACTGATCTGGCCAAAAGCAGCTCTTGAGTTGCAATGTCTCACTATGTCTGTCAGCTACCCAACCTTGTGCTGAAAACATTTAATTTATCAGTTTTAAGTGTTAATAACCATATTGAACAATAGAGACCTGGAGCTGTTTGCAATCCATGGTTATTTTTTTTTTTTTGGAGGACAGAATGTGTTAAAGAATGCAGTTCATAGACCAGCAACTGATTTTCAGATCAATAACAAGATAAGTAAAGCTAAAAAAGAGGATATATAAATCTTTTATTGTTAACGTGTTTTTTACGCCAACACTTCATATTTCTGATATGTGTCTTCTGTAGCATGTACTTGTATGAGAAAGTATCCTGTTCTCTTTGTATTGCTTCCTTGCACTGTTCCTGCCAGTCCCTCTTCTTTCCTAGTAAAAAACAATCACAATAAGCAGGAGAACACAGTGGTCAGTTCTCCAGCTATGCTGGGAACTCAGTGTGCTGTCCTCCAATGGTCAGTGTTAGATTTGAAATGTATTACTATTTTTATGTGATAAAAGTCTCTGAGAATCAATATTTAAACATTGTAGTTTTGAGAACAGACAAGGTCAGTTACAGGACACTACATCTATTCTTGAAGTTCTACGTCACGACAATGGGTGGAGATATTTTACTTAAATATACACAAGTGGGAGTTATGTTTGGGCAGGAGGATCATCACCTTCCTTGGAGCTGTTCTAAATGGAAATAATGCTTAGCTCGGCTTTTAAAACAGTATAAGTATCCATGTGATTTGGGAAGCTAGAGAGGACCTCATGATCATCAGACCCTGCAGAGAGATGGGGGTAGGAAGCCCATCCTGCGGGAAGCCTTCGCTATGGAAGTATCGGGGGAAAGGACCCTCTCCCAGCAGAAAAATTATACCATCATAACATCTATTTCCTCTGTCTAAAACCTTCTGAATTACCATCTTGCCGTTTGTACCAGCTGTAACTATGTAAGCTTTGTCGTTTTGCTAGTCAATCTTTGAGGAATAAACTTCGTACTATTTGAAAGAAAACCTGAGTTTTAAATATTGGGAATGAAGCTCCTGGGAGAAAAAATACTATTTGATATAACACATGACACGTGTCAAAAATCTCCCCTCTCTCCCTCATTCAACAGTCAGGCATGTCCTAACACACCCCCACCACACAGCCATTCACTGGGAAGCTCAGTGTGCTGCTGCTTCTCCTTCCCCCAGCTCTTATGCAGCTGAGAACAGAGGGAATGTGATTACCGTATTTATTGGCGTATAACACGCACAGGCGTATAACACGTACCCTAACTTTAACCACGTGTCCACCGCCCACCGTCAAATGACGGCGGGCGGAGGACTCCATTGTTCTGACAGGACATCATATGACGTCCTGTCTCTTTAAAGCCGCGGCCGGGCGCGCGCGCGCACCCGCCGCTCTGCTGGGATCCCAGTGCGAGTGCCTGGTGGCAACGATCGCCGCCGGGCACACGCGATTGCTCAGTAACTGAGCGGGGACATGGAGCTCTGTGTGTAAACACAGAGCCACGTCCTGTCAGGGAGAGAGGAGACCGATGCTGTGTCCCTTGTTTATAGGGACACAATCGGTCACCTCCCCCAGTCACCCCTCTCCCCCTACAGTTAGAACACTCATAGGACACACATTTAACCCCTTCCCCGCCCCTAGTGGTTAACCCCTTCACTGCCAGTTACATTTATATTCATATTTATAGCATTGTTCACTGTATAAATGTAAATGGTCCCAAAAATGTCACAAAAGTGTCCGAAGTGTCCGCCATAATGTCGCAGTCCCAATAAAAAAATCGCAGATCGCCGCCATTAATAGTAAAAAAAAAAAAATAATAAAAATGCCATAAACTATCCCCTATTTTGTAAACACTATAAATTTTGCACAAACCAATCGATAAACGCTTATTGCATTTTTTTTTTACCAAAAATATTTTTTCCTCAGTTTAGGCCGATACGTATTCTTCTATACGTATCGGCCTAAACTGAGGAAAAATATTTTTTTATATATTTTTGGGGATATTTATTATAGCAAAAAGTAAAAAATATTGCATTTTTTTTCAAAATTGACGCTCTATTTTTGTTTATAGCGCAAAAAATACAAACCGCAGAGGTGATCAAATACCACCAAAAGAAAGCTCTATTTGTGGGAAAAAAAGGACGCCAATTTTGTTTGGGAGCCACGTCGTACGACCGCGCAATTGTCAGTTAAAGCGACGCAGTGCCGGAAGCTTAAATTTCGTCTGAGCAGGAAGGGGGTGTAGGTGCACAGTAGGCAAGTGGTTAAGAGGAAAGTTTCAGGAAAAAAACTTTCCACAGGCCCCTGCGTATAACGCAGGCACAGTTTACCCTCTATTTTTAGGGTAAAAAAGTGAGTGTTGTATGCCAATAAATACAGTACTTATAAACAAGGGAAATATAGGTATTTATAATGTTGTTTTTTTTAACTATAAAAAAATGTCTTGTCTTTTATTTATATTTCAAACTGAATGAGTTGTTTTACAACGTAATCGTTTACAATAACTTTAAGTCTGAATAATTGTAATGACTTAAAAGTGAAAATTCACCTTTTTTTTAAGCTCAGAGGTGACAGGTTCTCCTTATGTCCTCTCAGGCCCAAGGCAACAATCTTTTAGGGATGATGTATTGCCTATGGCAACCAGATTCCAGTTTTTCTTACTTAGTCGAAGACAGACAATTTAAGTTTGAACCTGACAAGCTGCTATGATGAACCCACTTTCCCTTCAAACGTTTTAACTCATGAGGTCGGTTGTGCTTAAATATTGCATTACATCCTAGATGGGAAAAATACAAAACGCCATCTTATATAGTGCTAATATTCATTCACTCATGCCTTCTGCATCAGACACCAGCATTGATGGCCCAAAACTACAGGGATACTGCTTGCATTTACAGAATTTGTGCATAGCCAGCACATTTGACTTAAGTTGGACAAGGTTTACAGAGATAAATTGCAATTCCCTGGGACTTTTCACTCACTAGGGTATTCCTAAAAATAGCTCAGCAAATGCAGGTCCTCACCACATTCATTTAAAGCCCCACCGCTCATCAGCTCATTACATACAATGCCATGAGAAGAAGCTTAAAAAGGCGCACATAGAAAGAATTTCTTTGAAGTTAGCAAAGGCAGATTTATTAAAAGAAGAAGAAGAAGGAAAAAAAAAAAAAAAGAATCAAACTGAGCAGTCATCAAGAAATGTAAGCCATATATTTGATACTCTTTTCTCATCACTGCAGGTGGAGCCCTTTTCCTACCTGTCAGAAAGTGAGGGTTGCATTCTATCTTGCCTCAGGCAAAATCCCATACAATCTTAGCACCATGCCGAAGGCCACAAAAGCCACGGCTCTGTCAATGGTGAGATGAGCATTGAAAGAGGAGGTCAGACACAGAATAGAACAAAGATGGCAAAGGAAGGGAATGTGACATTAAGAGTGGTAACAAAATGCAGAGAAATGTTACAGTCCAACTAAACCTTCAGTTTAAATCAGCTAATCAAGTGCATCAAAACTAAAGGTGTGCACAATCTTACAGTTAATTTAATTTAGAAAACATTAGCCTGTCCCCTACTAACATGCTGAAGGGAAAGACCTTTGCTCTCTGCAAGGAAGTCACAGCCTCTCTTCAGAGATCTGTCACCCCCCTTCTAAGTCAAAGGTAAAACTCTCCAAGCAACAGAGGGCATGAGCTTTGCTGGTTGCAGAGCTTTATGTACTACTCAATAGCCATAAATTACCTGTCAGGTGACAGAAAATTTCCCATCCTCGAACATGGTCCACTTGAAAGCAGAAAGGAAATCTTTATGGTCACAGCATACACTTTCATAACACCAGCATTGTAATAACAATACAAACAATAGTTATTTTTCACAATATCTGCATGTTTGCAGCTTGTCCTCTGCTCTTTACGTTCAATCTCTAAGGACTACATATCCCATGGTACCTTGCTGTCTGCAATTGGTGATTTCTGTAATGACCCCCCCCCCCCCCCCGAAAATCCTCCTTTCAGCACCTCTGTTATTCATACAGCAGGATCTGTAAATTCCATGACACAGCAGTGCCTATTTACAGGGCATAGTGAATGTGTCACAAAATTCAAGTAAATATGTGGGGGTCTTCACAAAGTAAGTTTACAAACGTACAAATCGTTCAGATTAATAGGAGTAGGCTAAAATTAATTGAAATACAGTGTGAAAATTAATATATAATGTTCCATTCCAACTATAAATTTAGGGAATTAGGAATCAAATTAGGAAAATCAAAGAGATGGTATTTTGCATTATTTTGTACATTAAAAATACTAGAGTAGGGTTTCTTTTCATTTGTGATTAATTACTCCATCTGGAAGATTCTTATAAGAAATTCATCTTCAATCATCTAAACGTAACCACTTGCTGCTTGCTAACAGTAGATTTACTGCTACTGGTACCTCGCGCACATGCGCACTGGCACGCCCCCTGGGGTGTGCAGCAGCATGTATATTATTATAGGATTTATAATTATTATTATAGGATTTATATAGCGCCAACGGTTTGCACAGCATTTTACAACATGATGACAGACAGTACAGTTACAGTACAATGCAATACAATACAGGAGGATTCAGAAGGCCCTGCTTGTTACAGCTTACAAGGAAGGAGGGTCAAGTGATACAAAAGGTAATAACTGTGGGGGATGAGCTGATGGAGAAAATTAAAGTACAGTTGTAATTGTGGGCAGGATAGGCTTCTCTAATGAGGTGGGTTTTAAGGGATCATTTAAAAGAAAACAGAGTAGGAGATAGTTGGAGATTGGGGTAGGGAGTTCCACAGGATGGGAAAGGCTCTGAAATAGTCCTGGAGGTGAGAATGGGAGGAGGTGACGAGGGAGCTAGAGTTGGCATTTAGAGGCTATTGATGTAGCTGGGGGCTGAGTTTTAGATGGCTTTGTAAGTTTTTGTTAGTATTTTAAATTTAATTTGCTGGGTGAGCAGGAGCCAATGGATTGGCAGAGAGGAGAAGCAGACACTGAGTGGTTGGTAAGGTGGATAAGCATTCATGTGGGAGATAGCATGTAATGACATGGAATAGCCATGATCTTGTGATTGCTTTGTTCAGTAGACAGAGTAGCCAAGGTATCATGTGATTGCTTACTATTGTGATGCTGTGATTGGCCCACAGGTATTACATGGTACCTGGGTCATGTACCATGTACCACAGCACCCTGTACCATGTGATTATCTGTATCCAATCACAGATCATAATCAAGCTGAAAGCTATTCATGACAACAGACATGACTGTTATACTGTAAGCAATAATAGAAAAGTATTCATACCCCTTGAAATCTTCCACATTTTGTCATGTTACAACCAAAAACATAAATGTATTTAATTGGGATTTTATGTGATAGACCAACACAAAGTGAATTATGAAGTGGAAGGAAAATTATAAATGATTCTCATTTTTTTTTACAAATAAAAATATGCAAAATGTGGCATACGTTTGTATTCAGCTGAATACAAATGCACACCACACTTTTTACATATCTATTTGTAAAAAAAACATTTATCATTTTGCTTCCACTTCACAATTATGTGCCACTTTGTGTTGGTCACATAAAATCCCAATATGACAAAATGTGGAAAATTTCAAGGGGTATGAATACTTTTTCAAGGCACTATATATATATATATATATATATATATATATATATATATATATATATATATATATATATATATATATATATATATATATATTACAGCTGGTATAGAGCCACGCATGAATCATGCATAGGGCATAGATTTAAACAGCAGTGTTTTTATTGTTGATGTTTCAATCCATCTTTCTCAAGACTGAGCTTCATCGAAATGTCGCTATTTTCATCTATCTCCCCAGAAAGACCCCTAAGTGCCTCTATACCAACTTAGGATTTGTATGGATTTCTTTGTGGGTGGACAGTGTGAAAGGGACTTGCAAATAACACAATTTAAAGGGGTGTTCCACCCAAAAAAACGACCTTAGCTTTTCCCACTCCTCACCCCCATACATGCCACATTTGGCATGTAATTTTTTTGGGGGGGGAGTGGGGGCTTCAGTAGGAGTGGGACTTCCTGTCCCACTTCCTGCTTCCGCCGAGGGGCTGGTTAGGCGATTAAGCTTAATCGCCTACACCAGCCCCCTCCCTGTAGGCGATCACATGGGACACTGACGGGTCCCATGCGATCGCCTCTCCAATCAGCGGCGAGCCGCGCCGCGCACGCATGCGCAGTACGGCTCGCGCATGCGCAGTGGGTGCCCGGCCGTGAAGCCGAAGGCTGTCACGGCTGGGTGCCCACAGTCAGGATGGAGACGCCGGCCGGGCAGGGGGGAGAGGAGCGGAGCCCCGGTCGGCGCGTCGCTGGAACGCAGGAGCAGGTAAGTGAGTGTTTATTAAAAGCCAGCAGCTACACTTTTTGTAGCTGCTGACTTTTAATAAACACAACTTAGGGCTGGAACACCCCTTTAAACAAGTTGACTTGTTATTTAAACCTAAATGTGACTAATTTATTCACTGCTGAACTTTAATCTATCTGTGCAGTTATAGGTGGTTCCATTTTCTTTAGTTTTTTCAGAAATGTTGTATTTCCAATTACTGTAAAACATGTAAAATTATAAGACTGAACTGCAGTGACAAGTGTTTTGCTGAAAATATACATTGTACGTCTTGCATTTTCTATTATTATAGATGTGTTAATAAAGTCATAAGGCAATAAGGTCACTGTCGTGAGAAATATTATGTCAAACTAGGTATTTAAGTTGCATAAAAATTGTATAAAGTTGACCATATAATAAGAGTCATTTGCTGATCCTACATATGCAGTTAATGACAATACATCTTTAGCTTTGTCATCTATCTGGGGTACTAAGGTAATCACTTTCACAATAGCACAAAGCAGGAGGTAGCCACTTGAAGTGAGTTCCAACTTTTAGGTGTAAAATTGCTAAATTGTGTTCAAATTAGATAGCAAGTAAAAACTAAGCACCGGTTAAACAAAGTCCCTGTTCACATCTGTGCACCAGGGGATCGCACGCAAAACATAAAACATGAAACCTTATTGTAGTTGTTTTGCAGTGCCATCCATTCTTAATGGCACCCCAATGCACCTTGCTAACATTCGTTTTAGAACACCAGAATGCATAGTAACATTTCACTCACTAATATTTAATGAATTAGTCCCTTCACTTTAGGAAATGTAACATAAAAGGGAATTAAGTGAGATCTAATTTTTTTAGGCTACACACAACAATAAGATAGGCTTTTCTCCAAAGGGATTTTTCATGTAAAAAACATTCATTAAGTACTTTTTTTCTACCAAAAGATGTTTGAATGTTTGAAAAAACACAAGATTAAAAGACAAGTAGACAAGAAATTCCAGCTCTACAAATTCAATTTTCTGGCAATGACATGTCTTTCAAAATGATCACTTATTTTAGACTGCTCATATACTGTATGTATGAATATATATTTTCTGAGATTATTTGAGGTAAGAAGAGGTAAGTTCCCTTTTGATTTTTTACGGTCACTGCCTTTGCTACTATCAGCTTATGGATCTGCCTTCCATTGCTAACTACTCCTCTAAATCTCCATCTAACTGCGTTTTCCATTCTGTACAATGTCATGGATTCTAGGGAGGCTATTTTTACATCCAATCATAGAAAGACATTGTAGCTGCATTTTGTTGAGAGTCCAGTGGGAAACAGCTTCATCTGTTAATTCTAGGAGCGGTGAGACCATCCTCACTCCACTTAACAGGAATATATCTGGACCCCAATATCGTAATGGAGCCATCAACATACTAAATCTGAACTGAACAGTATTAATTCAAATAATTATTGAAATAGATAACTTTTGTTATAGGTTATGTGATAAAGAAATATACAACACCAACTAGAAAAGCTACCAGTAGTCTACAACTGGAGTGGGCGGAGTAACTGGGTGGAGTGGCTTAAGTAACTATTGTGTGGTTGGAGTGGCTGGAGTAACTGTGGAAACGTTGGACTGGGCAGAGTAACTTTGTGGAGTGGCTACAGTGTAGTTTCAATGAATATCAATGGATGGCGTGAGTTGCAAACAAATGGTCAAATTGTGAAAACTCTCAAGAATATGGCTTAGCCATGGACACGTGTAGTGGCAGCAGGAATAGTTGGACGTCTTGATATAAGTGTTGTGAAAGTGGGCTTGAAAATGAGGGAGTGGTGGCAGTTTAGAATCATGTCCTGATTTTTCAGCTTTTGTCAGCTCCCACTCTAGTTTTGAACATTTCGCCATTCATTTCTATGGGACCAATTTTGTGGCAAAAACGATGATATTTTGTTAAACTATTCCACAAAGTAATAGCACACCGATCTGGAACATTCCGCACATATATTTTACGGTCAATGTAGTGTAAAAGCTGTGGGAGAAGTTAGGGTGGTAAATTTGGCTATAATAAGAATAATAATATATATGTGAGATGACAGTAAGGCCGCGTACAGACGATGAGACATGTCCGCTCAAACATGTTCGACGGACCGTTTCCAGCGGACATGTCTCATCGGATTTTGGTCCGATGGCGTGTACACACCATCGGACGAAAATCCCCTCGGGCTGAGGACGCGGTGACGTGGCGATGACGTTGACGCCGCCACGTCATCACTCCAGGAAGTAAAATACTTCCACGCATGCGTCAAATCCATTCGACGCATGCGGGAGATTTCTGTCCGCTAGTTAGGCGTACTAACCAGCGAACATGTCGGACGGACATGTTTGTAGCAGACAAATTTCAAAGCATGCTTTGAAATTTGTCCGCTGGAAAAGCCTGTCCGCTAGGTCGTACAGACGATCGGATATGTCCGCTGAAACTGGTCGGCGGACCAGTTTCAGCAGATAAATTTGATCGTGTGTACGCTGCCTCAGTGGTCTTGCTATGCAACAACACCTAATAAATAGGTGGAAGATCACCAACCATGGAGCACACGTAGTTATGTAATTACAGAACAGGAAAGCAGCATTTCTCACAAGTGATAAAACTTATATGAAACTTTATGGGATCTCTGCATATCACTATAATATTTTTTTCAGTTTGCATGTGCTTTGATTCCAGTATTTATGCTGGGCCACACAAAACAATGAGATTGAACCCCAAAGAAATGGTTTAATGGAAAATGTAACATTGGTTTCATTGGTACTCTCTCCTAGCAGATTCTGCTTACTAAAAAAAAAAAAATAGAGATTCTCTTGGCAAATGTGAGCCCATTCTTTAAAAGGAAAAATTAGGACGGTTGTGGTTCATTAATATAATGTTATGTGGGGACACAGAGGAGTGGGTATGAACAAAACTGCTATTCCGTGGTAATGACAACCCCAGACAAACAACTATTTAAAACTGATGTACCCATCCCTATTTTCTTTTTTTTTTTTTTATGGTTGAACTGGATGGGCTTATGTCTTTTTGCAACCTGACTAACTACTGGTATGTAACTATATATGGCTATATAGCATTAAAGGGTGACAACATTTTCTAGAGGCTAAAATCCCACAGGATCAGGTGCCACTGCCCCTTCCCTTGCCACTGTTAGGACCATACTCACTAGCACTGCACTGCTAAAGGAGTTCTCTTTCTCTATCATCTTAGGCCAATCTAAACTGTTTTATTCAGTTTAATCAGAAATCCAACCAAAATACCAGAATAAAAATATAACTAAATAATAAAACAAGGTTTTACTGCAACATTCATGTTCAAGTCAGATAGTTCCCCCTGCTGTATTTTTTGTTTCTACCACTGGATATTCTCAGTCTGGAATTTTCATTAGACACACAAAATTCATGAAAAGCACTCTTTTAGAATTCTATGAATTTTGTTAAGAGGGTTTAATATCACTTCATTCATCAGCCCACGAGGAGAAACAGGGAGAAATCAGGTAAGTGGAGGGAGTGCTGGGCAATGGCACCATGTTACATCCCAAAATATGGATTTAACATGCATTATGTTGTGAATGATGGAACTGGCTTTTAAAGTAGTTGTAAACCTTTACATATACCCAGTGACGTGACAAGCCTCGGGTGATACACAGAGATGTAGATAATACTCTTTCATATGTTGTACCTGTTTATCTGCCGTCATCTCTATATCTGTTTAAAGTCCCCAATTTACACAGGATTTCTAAACTTCTAGAGGCAGGGGGTGAGAATCTGATGTTACACTACCCAGCACATCAAATGGAAACAAGCACAGATGAGGCTGTCAATCATGTTCTGTGTACTGGAGGGGGTGGGCTATCACCCGGGATTCTCATGCAGATAATAGAGGGAAGACAGAGCAGAAATTACAAGGGAAGCTTTGGATTGAGGTAAGTACACACTATAGAGGGTAATGCTTTGTTAATTTTTCATTTCAGAGGTTTGCATCTACTTTAATTCGAGAGCTGCATTCATTTGTGTCTTTTATATGTGCCTAGAATTCAGCTTTTGGGCCTCACCCACTGTTTGGAGATAACTTTGTATTCAATTAATTATGTTTTTATGTATTTTGATTTGTTAAATACATTTTATTTATCAGTCAATTGCATGTTGCCACAAGTTTGGCTTCTTAAAATATTTAAGATTAAAATATTTCTTATGCCACATACACACGACCGTTTTCATGACGAGAAAAATTCAGTTTTTTAAATTGGTCGTGAAAAATGGTTGTGAAAAATGGTCGTGTGTAGGCCCCAGAGCATTTTTCTTGACGAGAAAAATAGCAGTTAAAAATTTAGAACCTGCTCCATTTTTTCTCATCGTTTTTCACGTGGTGAAAAATGGTCGTGTGTAGGCTTTAACGAGGGGGGAAAAAAAGTTATGAGATGGGGAAATTAGCATAAGCAGCCCAAAGGGTGGCACCATTCGAATGGAACTTCCCCTTTATAGTGCCGTCGTACGTGTTGTACGTCAAGGCACTTTGCTAGAGCATTTTTTTCACGATCTTGTGTATGCAAGGCAGGCTTGATAGGAACCACGTCGAGAAAAACAGTGTTTTTATTCCATGACATGAATAACAGTCGTGTGTACGCGGCATTATAGTATACTTTTGTTATTATTTTTGGTTGCCTTAAAAGTCCCAGCCCCTTGCCAGTGGGACACTTTCTCTTTTTGTTCTATAACTAATGGGATGTTGACAACAATCATAATCCATCTCTGGTGTAATATCTTCTTTTAGAATTCAGCTTTAAGCTCAGTATGAGATTAGTTTGTGCAATATTTTCTTCCTGCAGATAAGTCAGTGTGAACAAATGACATGGGCATCGCATATGCTTCTAAAATGCACCATGTGCACCAGCCTGTATGGAGTAGGTGCTAATGCTACTACTGGTCTGCAACCCAGTAGTATATAGACAGTAATAAACTAAAAGCTGTTTTAGGTATCTGTCTGAAGTGCTTTTGTAATCTATGTTGTCTTTGTGATAAAAGACCTCTTCTAATAAGTCCTAACATACATAGTGAATTTATTTAAAAATCAATATGGAAAATGAAGACATTTATTTTTGTGACATGCCAAACGCAAAATATAATTCTTTACTGAAAAAAAAAATGACCTCATAATAATTCTACGGGCCAGATTCTCAGCTGATATAAGACGGTGTATCTCAGATACACAGTCGTATCGCAGTTTTTATTTTATGGGTATCTATGCGAGTGATTCTTAGAATCACTTACGCATAGATACACTAAAGATCCGACAGATGTAAAGCAATTACACCATCGGATCTTAGATGTAACGACAACGCCGGCCGCAAGGTGGCCTTTACTTTGTTTTCTCATTTGCCTATGCAAATGAGCCTAATACGCCGATTCTTGAACGTTTTTGCGACGCGGCGACGTAGTTTACGTAGGTTGCGTACGCGTAAGGTTACCCCTGCTATATGAGGGGTATGTTTCCGAAGTTCCGTCGTATGCCATGTTAAGTATGGCATCGGGTCAGCGTCGTCTTTTTCCGTTGGTTACGGCACTTGCTCCAGTAATTTGCGTAGGCGTAAAGGTGTAAATGCGATACGATACGCTACGCCGCCAGATACGCCATTTTTTGAGAATCTGGCCCTATGTCTTTTCGGTCTGCAGATACCTAAAAACGTATTATTGAAGTGTTTGGCTGTTCATAATTCCTTTGAACTTGCCTTCAACACAATTATTGACAATATACCAGCATTATTC
Organism: Rana kukunoris; assembly: GCA_029574335.1. Lineage (NCBI taxonomy): Eukaryota > Metazoa > Chordata > Amphibia > Anura > Ranidae > Rana > Rana kukunoris. Next base: position 504,775,343 of record CM056050.1, on the reverse strand, counting down.
CTCCAAGTTTCTCACTCTTTTATGTTTGCACTTATAAAAATTCAACTTTCCTGCATTACTAATATTGAAAACGTGTGATCATATTCTACCCCATCTCAACTACTGCAGTTTGGTTCAGGTCTGTTTACCTTGCAGCTTTCTACTCTTTTAATCTGTTGAAACCTTGCTGTGAGAGAAATTATCATCCTTTTGCAAGTTAGGTTAATTAAATGCGACATGTAAAAAAAAAAAAAAAAAATACCATAGCATCTCCCAGGGATGGGAGACAAAGCTACTTTAGATGCAAAGAGAGTTTAAATATAGCATACACAGATTCCTATAAAACAGGGTGCCTGACTAGGTTTCCATACATGAGAGTTCAAGTAGGCCCTTCCACTATGTCTTGGATCAGTTAAAAATATTAAAAAACAATATTTTTCTAGCCTCACAAAAATAAATTCAAAAGAAAAGTCAGATGTGTACATGTAAACACTATTTCCCATAAAATATATAGTTTTTGTAGTCCTACTTCGGGTGGAGGGGGTCTATAAACACCACAGACAATTAGGAAAGTGACTAGTCGTATAGTTACATAGATAGTCATGTTGAAAAAGGTCACAAGTCCGTCAGGCTCAACCAATAGAAAAAAAAAATTGAACTAAGTTAAGTTAAACCTCTGTATACAGAACATTATGTGCACAGTTTATCCAAAGACAAAATACTCTTGTAACGTATGCTCCAAATTGCTCCAAAAATAAATAAAATTCTTCCTGATCTCCTAAGGCAATCAGATCATTTATGGATAGACAATCTCTGGTGTTTATACTTATTAATGTTAATGTTAATTAATTCATATTATGTTCATAGAGGAGTGCATCAAGTTTTTTTTAAATAATTATCTAAAGCTAGAGTTCCTGAAGGAGTCTATTCCACATTTCCACGGCTTTTTCTGTAAAGAAACCTTTCTGTATGTAGAGGTTAAGCTTTTTTCTCCAGATGCAGAGTGCCCCCTTCCATTGCAGTAACTATGCACCAAGTTCACTTTATGGTCTTATACATAGTGATCATATCACCCCTAAGGCCCTGTACAGGCCCTGTACACACAGGCAAAAATCTCGTCAGGAAAAAAACGTTGTTTTCCCCAACGAGATTCTTGGCAAGAAACTATTGCCGCACGAGTGTACAGACTTTCAAAAGAACCGTGGTTCTCTTGAAAGGAAAGAACGCAGTGATGTCATCGATGCTGACGCCGCCATCTTGCTTCAACCTACCTATGCCGTGGAAGGTACCGGGCATGTATCAAAGTCATTTCAAGCATGCGCGGGTTTCCACAGCGACGGGTAAGTATACACGCACCAGGGTTTCTTGTCGGGAAACAGAAAAAGAATCTCGAGGAGAAAAAAGAGAGCAGGTTCTCTTTTTTTCTTGTTGAGATTCTGGCCAGATTTCCAGACGAGAAACCTGAATGCCTCATACACACGAACGGTAATCTCGGCAAGAAGCAGTTTTCCTGCTGGTTTTTGCCGAGAAAACCGGTCGTGTGTACGAGGCTTTAGGATTTTTTCATAGAGGAACAAACAAAGACAGCGACAAGACAGCATATTTCTGCAGCTGAGCAAACAAGTGAATGGGGACACCTGTCCATCGATCTGCACATGTATTTGTATATTGAGAAGTTACCTGCAGTTGGGCAGATCACTCATGGTGGAGATGAGTGGGTGGATGAGGTCACAATCTACAACTTGTCCAATTAGAGTATTATTTTTGAATGTATTCATTCACCAAATTACAAGGTGTGCGCCAAATGGCGGTAGCGTAATGTATGTGACCTCCCTTTGCTCAGTGTGCAGAGGGGAAGCTGGTTGAGCATGACCTTGAAGTTTGCAGCTATAGGTAGGGTGGGCCACTACTGTGGTTTTCAGACCATCCAGATATCACATCCAGGTTGCACATTATTGAATTATGGAAGTCAGCAGAGCTTCCCCTCATTTACTAACCTGTGGAGCAACTGCTCACAGAGTGCAACTGCACTTTGCAAAATGCACAGTCTATTTGCCCTAAAGAAAAAACCATCCCAATGGCTCCACGAGAGGGGTTCCTCCATCAACACTGACTGTGATGATTGAGAGACCCAAATTGTTTCATCCATGGCTGGCTTTAGCTACAGCCATATGCATGACCAAATGCATCTGATCATGATATCTCTACTGGAAGGGGAGTATCAGAGATCAGATTGGCCATTGCTCCTCTTTAAAGCCGAACAAATCTCCCCAATTTAGACATGTTTAACCTGTTGCCGACCGCCCGCCATCATTTTACTGTCGGCTCTGCTGGGCGGGAGCCCGTAGCTATACGTCCGCATTAAAGCGGCCACTAGGGGGGCCGCGTGCCCGGCAGGTACGATCGCCGGCGGGCACACGCGATCGATCGTTACAGAGCAGGGACAGGGAGCTATGTGTGTAAACACAAAGCTCCTGGTCCTGTCAGCGGGGGAAATGCTAATCTTCTGTTCATACAATGTATGAACAGAAGATCAGTGATTTCCCCTAGTGAGGCCACCCCCCCATACAGTTAGAACACACCCCGGAACACACTTAACCCCTTCCTCGCCCCCTATTGTCAACCCCTTCACTGCCATTGGCCTTTTTTTAAGCAATCCAATGCATTTTTATAGCATTGATCACTAAAAAAAATGCCAATGGTCCCAAAAATGTGTCAAAAGTGTCCGAAGTGCCCGCCATAATGTCGCAGTAGTGAAAAAAAATGCTGATCGCCGCCATTACTAGTAAAAAGAAATATTAATAAAAATGCCATAAAACTACCCCCTATTTTGTAAACGCTATAACTTTTGCGCAAACCAATCAATAAACACTTATTATGATTTTTTTTTACGAAAAATATGTAGAAGAATACATATCGGCCTAAACTGAGGAAAAAAAAAATGATATATTTTTGGGGGATATTTATTATAGCAAATAGTAAAAAATATTACATTTTTTTCAAAATTGTCACTATATTTTTGTTTATAGCGCAAAAAATAAAAAACGCAGAGATGATCAAATACCACCAAAAGAAATCTCTATTTGTTGGAAAAAAGGGACGCCAATTTTGTTTGGGAGCCAATTGTCAGTTAAAGCGACGCAGTGCCGAATCACAAAAAGTGCTCTGGTCATTGGGCAGCAATATGGTGTTATGGGGTTACGTGGTTAAAAGTAGTTACATTTATGGCATGCTGTGAATAATACTGTCAAAGCTGCTTGTGCTCTCAACTGAACTGTCAAGCCATCAAAATTCTGGTGTCATATCTGAACACATGCACAACACCATAACAACATGGGATCCCCCATAAGTGCCTAATCTACAAGCTGAGTTCTGCAGGTGTGGACCATAAGGTTTGTTCTTGGGTAAAAAACTCAAATTTGGACAACTCAAATTTAAGCAGGTCAATCAGGATATAGAAATTTTACAGAAAGACCTGAATAAATGAATGGAGTGGGTAAATACATGGTAAATTAGGTTTATTGTGGAAAAATATAAGGTAATGCACTCGGGGGCAAAATACATAAATGCAAACTACTCACTAGGGGAGAACCGCTGGGACAATCAAGGATGGAGAAAGATCTGGGTGTCCTAGTAGATGACAGATTGAGAAATAGCGTGTGTACAAGGAGAATGCCTATAAAATATAATATTTTTGGTATATGACACCAGATGTTCTCCATGCCATCTACCCATCCAGCTCAGACAGGTGCTGGCGCTGCCAGGGAGCCAAGGGAACCTTGTACCATATTTACTGGACCTTCCCCAAGATAGTTCCATTTTGGACAGAAACCCAGCAACTGTTATCTCGTCTCCTGGGGGTGCCGATTCCTTGGTCCCTGAAACTATTTTTACTAGGGGTATCGCCCCTGCAGATCCCCAAAACTTCCAAAAAACTGATGAGACATGTACTGACGGCCGCGAGGTGTCTAGTTGCCCTTCATTGGAAGCGCCTGTTCCCCCCCTCTCAAACTGACCTGTATGCCAGGATCAAAGATGTTGAGCTCATGGAAAAAATGACAGCCAGGTTGCAGGATAGATTGGAAATGCACGACGAGATCTGGGAGGAGTGGCACCGTCATGAGGATCCGCCTTGAGCCATGGGTCGAGCCCCCCCTCTTACCCCCCCCCCCTTATTTCCCTGCCTCTGCAGACCCCCCCCCCTTTTTTCTTTATTTTTTTCCCCTTTTCTTTCTTTTCTCTTTTTTCTTGTTCTTCCTTCACTCCTCTTCTGACCCCCTCCTCTCTTCTTAACCTTGCTGTGATGTATGTCCCTGTTACGCAGGAGTTTCTTATACGAGTGCTATGCTCTAACATATGGCAGAATGTGTCTGTGGCTTGGTCGCTTATGTGAGGAGCCATCGAGCCTCCCCTGATATCTGCCTTGTAATGTGCTGAAATATGCTATGCACTGTATTTTCTGCTGTCCTGCTGAAGTTTTTGTACAATTTTCTCTGCGGCATGGGGGTTACCCTGTGTCTAATAAAAACTGTTATTTGAAAGAAAAGAAATATTAGCATGCATAAAGGGGATATACTTCAGAGATCAAACTATAATCCTGCCACTTTATAAAACTCTGGTTAGGCCGCATCTGGAGTATTCTGTCCAGTTCTGATAACTAGTCCTCAGAAGGGATGTGCTGAAACTGGAGAGAGTCCAAAGAAGGTCAACAAAACTAATAAGGGAATTGGAGGACCTCAATTACGAGGAACGACCGCAAACACTAAATGTATTCTTGCTGGAGAAACAATGCTTGAGAGGAGATACGATCGCGATTTACAAATGCCTCAATGGAAATCCAAGCATAGGAAAAAAAATATTCAGTCTCAAGGAGTGTAAGAGGACACAGGGCCACCTTAAACTGCGCAGGGAGTTTTCACTGTCAGGGAAATAAGGATGTGGAACTCTCTTCCACCTTTGGTGGTGGCAGCGGGGAGTATGGATATTTTTAAGAAACTCTTGGATGTGCATCTTAAAGAACACAACATACAGGGATATGGGAAATAATTATAGACACTGGCACACGTGCACCTACAAAGGTTGAACTGGATGGACTATTGTCTTTATTCAACCTTACCTACTATGAAACTATGAAATGTAGGAAGAAAAAAATGATTATCCATTTAAGAAGTGGTCAAGGCAGGATAAAAAAAAAAAGCAATGATATATACGAGGGGACCTTGTCCATAATTTACAATGCATGTCTAACAGAGAGCAGACTCTTCCTTCCTGCTAGCAGAACACCTGATTAAAAATATCTTCTGAACACATATCAAGCCCTCGATGTGGCACACAATACAGTTTGTTCAAAGCTGTCTATTCATCTCAATCTTCTTGATGTTTTTACTACTATAGTTCATGCTGTACTGACACCCATTGTTTTGCTGTCTGCACAGACTCAGGCGTATGCACGGCTATTATTTCCTATTATCGACAAACAGAGGAAACCATTATATATATATATATATATATATATATATTCCATTCACTTTAATGCCATATCCCTATCCTGTTGTTGTCAGCTTCTGTAACCAGACTTCCAAGCTAAAGTAAAATAAAGGTAACAATAGTTTACCGGAGGGATTTGTCAAGCAAATGTAGCAGTGTCAGTTAATAAAAAAATCGGTTTTCTTTATTAAAATAATGAAGCAGAAAAATAACCTAAAGAGGCATGAGAAAAAGAGGACACACCAGGCACCGCGGGAAACACGTGCACCCATCGTTCTCAGGTCTGTTTATCAGCAAGGATTGCCAGAAAATAAGATACAAAGTGAACTGTGCTATTAATAGATTTCTGCGCGCGTCTCAGCTGCCGATGCAAGCCGGTTATGGTACCTCTAACGGGAAGGATTGGTGCTGGCGTCTTTGTCACTGCTGCTATAGATGGATTTGACTAACACGGACCACCAAGCTTAGCGTACAGTATTCCATGTATAAAAACTGGATATAATGGATCTTATGAAATATTCAATTTTTCAGTCTTCAGCGGCACCGTCATCAGGGCACTTTCCATTTTCTTTGACAGGTGGGGGATTGAAGCATTGAAAAACAAAATAAATCGCCCTGATGACACAACTAATTTAATAAGGGTTAACCTTCCCTCTTGGTACTTTGAGTTGTAAGATATTATTGGAAAACACTAGAGACTGGATTTGAAAAAAAAAAAAACAACATTTGGTGTTGTATGGAAAAGCAGGAAAGAGGTTAAAAAAAATCCTTGTACTCTGTTGCAGTGTTTAAAATGAGAGCTTCGTCCACTGCTTTTTTTTTTTTTTGCAGTATCTCTCATATTGCGATTCACCCGGTCCCCTCTCTTTGTTAAGCTTCTACCAATCTGTCTGTCTTCTACCACATACAGGATTAAAATAGGAGGGCTGGCAGGCTCACCACCAATTGTGTACCGGTTTTGAAACTGTGATTACTGCTTAGCCTTGAGCGGTGAATATTCATACTTTTTCTTGTTTGCAGAAGACGTGAGATTGCCAGGATTTTCAGTAGTCTCTCTAAAATTCAGGCAGCATTGGCAATGTTTCTCTAATTACATACTGTTCAGTGTGTCCTTTCCACAGGCACAATGCCATTGGACAAATAGTCACATACACACACACGAGACACCCTGCCACCCAAACACCATTAACACTTTTACACCCCCTAGCAGTGCAGAGATTAACATTTTAGCATATTCTTCTAGTGCCAGCTCATAAATGCACTATTTATGCTTTGGGAGAGTCTTGGCTGTGTATTAGCCCATGAATACATTTATCTTGATGTGTTCCGGGTAAAATTAGATTGTAAGCTCCACAAATCAAAGGGATTAAGCTGTAACAGCATTATTAGGTACATCCTTCATATTTACAAAATTATTATGTAACATTGGGGCTGTAATAGCAAGAGGTTGCATAAATCTAAATTGTATAGATAGGAATTGTGTCACCCACTTTTGCTAAAGTAACTGGGCCTTGTTTAATGTAGGCCTGTAAGACACCAATTATATCAATGTGCAGAAATGATCTATGTTTGTTTATACATTTAATTTATATACTTTTTTATTCATGAAACTATTTGTTTTTGCCTCATTCACACAGGCGTACTTAAAGTGGTTGTAGAGGCTGAAGGTTTTTACCTTCATGCATTCTTTGCATCAAAGTAAAAAAAACTTCTGTGTGCTGGCCCCCCACTACAGTCCCCCCTATTACTCACCTGAGCCCAATGTCAATCTAGCAATGACCACAGAAGGCTCAGCTTTCCCAGGACTACCTCTCCTTATTGGCTTTTACTGCTGTCAATCAAAGCCAGTGAGCCGGAGGTCATAGGGGAGGAGCCAGGAGCACCAGTGAGGGACCTGAAAAAAAGAGGATCAGGACTGTTCTGTACAAAATTATTGTATTGGTTAATTGAGTATTAAGTATAACATATTTGTTATTTTATTTAACAAAATGTTGAACCCTTAATACCACTTCAAGCATACACCCGTGTTTTGCCTGCATGTGATATACAGGTATTCCATGCATCTATGTGCACGCAGTCCAATTCATGTCAGTTGGGTCACAGGGGCTGCTTGCTCCCAATTTGACATCCACGTGTGAGTATAAACTGGTCCCTGAACTCACACTGTCTGCCTTTGTGGACTTGCATGCACCTGCTCCCACATGGATGTCAAATTGGGAACAGTGGCTGGGTCTGTGCAGTTGCTAAGTCAAATTGGATGGGCCAGCCTGCACATAGATGCATGGCACACCTGTCAATACAGCCCTTCACATGGATGTATGCCTCAGAACTCCCAGGTGAACGAGGGGAAACCTTTTTTAGAGAGATCACAGCAACCGATTGAATGCAAAATATCCAATCAGCTGCCATTGCACAATACACATTCTAATCTCATTGGCTGCCGTGATTTAAATTTTAGTTGAAGAAAGTTTGAATTTTTTTGATGACTGCGAAAAAAACAAATGAGGCTCAATTTCCAAAGTTAACTTACCAGGATGGGGATATCAAAGCATACAAAAAACAAACATACATACTCAATGCTGCAGCATCCATGTGACACTGCAGCTTCCGCATGCTGTCTTTAAGACAGAAAGTTGAGAGTTTACTTGACCGCTGATCAGCCAGCTCCTAGTCGGTTTGCATTTGGGAGAGCAGTGGCTGTCGGTCACCACACCCCTCCAACGCTCACTAGAGTGCTAGGTTGGGAAGGTAGCTGGGGTGTCAGGCTCTGGCTCTCAGCTTCACCCTAAAATTTGGAACTGGTTATCAAATCAGGATCGTTCCTGAACTTGTAATGGCTCTGTGCCAAGTTAAGGTAGGAGCTATAGCCAAAAGGATTTATATATATATTTGAAAATCTTTCAATAAAAAAAAAACTGGAAAAAATATATATATATATATATATATATATATATATATATATATTGTATATATATCTGAGTTTAATACTGCTTTCAGAGAGTCCAAAGAGTCTTAAAATTTGCAGTCACATGCAATGCATTGGTAAAGGTATGATCGAGTTGCAGTTGGGATCAAGCACAGGTCTTCCCGATGCTTTCGTAAACAATACCCAATGGAGATTATATAAAAATAAATAAAGTTTTGCTATAAATAATAAACTAAAGCAAAGAGTAAAGCAAAACTGTGATGTTGGTTATAGAAATCCATGTGTTGCAACTAGTCATGTATATGTACAGTAATATGCACAAAAAATATGTCAGCTTAAAAACAAATTGGTTGCTATAAGAAACCTCTATGATTTATTTCAGTTTTTTTTTTAAATTCAAAGGATATTCTGCAAGAGACCTACTTTCAGAGTTAAACCATACTGTAGACCCTGCTTGGGTTTTAGGTTCCCCGTGTTTAGGCAGCTCTGTGTATGATCAGAGGGTAGACACTAGGAGCTGACAAGCAGCAGAGGCCAGAAAAAAAATAAAAGCTAGAAACACATATATATTATCCTCAATTATTAAAAGCAGATCGCAGGAGATGTGAGGCAGCTGCACGGCTGCTGTCCCAGCTCTGCTCTCGCAAGGGCCTTTGAAATTCTAATGTGCTGGCTGCTCAGCTAGAAAGGGAAAAAATACTGTGCTAGGAAACAAATGAGAGAGAACAGACCCGTATTGCTGCAGTCCCTGGAGAATGCCAGTTTAGGGGTCATAGTGCATATGATAACTAGAGCGTTCAATATTCAGTTTAAGATGTGTTAGAGCACTCCGAGGTGTTTACTCACACTACTTACTGCTGTGTGCGTGCTTTGACTTTTACTGAGACTTTTACCTTTATTTGTGCATATTCCACTTTCCATGCAGTCAAACAGAATATAACTTTTCTTCATCTAAATAAAGAATAAATGTAACTTGAATAACATATCACAGATTCACAGTAAGGTAATAGAAGAGCTGCATTGCAGACACCACATGAAGACAGCTTGAGCTTTTATTCTCCCCAATATTTTTGTCTTGATCCCAGTGATCTTCTTCAACCAGGACTCTTGACTTTTGGTAGCTATGTCATGCCAAATAGCACTGTCTGCGTATCAGTGCTATGGCAGGTTCAATTTGATTGATTACTTATAGATCTAATTCCAATTCAGAAAGGACCATGTCTTTCAGTAAGTAGAATATGCGAAAAGCAGCATTGTTTTGAGAGGCACTTGAAGGCAATGAAACACTTAGGCCCCTTTCACACATGCGGACCGTATGTCCGCTTTTCATCCATCCGTTTACAGATGAAAAAGGGACATACATTAATCCCTATAAGATAGCGAGTGTCAGCATCCGCTGACACCCGATTTCATCGGTGTCCGCAATGCTTCGATTCTGCAGACAGAGGAAAATCATATATTTCCATCTGTCTGCAGAGCGGATCGGGTGAACATGGACAGACGGTCCGTGTTCATCCGATCCCCCCATAGAGGAGAGCGGAGATCTGACAGGGCGGTCCCTGCACAGTGTCCCTGCACAGGGACCAGCTTGTCATCTGCCGGCTCAGCGGGGATCAACAGAGCGATCCCCGCTGAGCAAGCGGATACACATGTACGGGTCCTCACGGGACACATGTTAAAGGGGCCTTACTGGCTGGAGGAATGAGGTGGTGTTCCCAGGACAGAAGCATATATAAAGCAGATTTGTATTTTCTCTAAACTTTTTTAGCAATCCTGATACTGCCAAACTCTTGTTGCTCCAAACTTCAAAAAAAATACTAAAAAATGCACTGAAAACTTTTAGATTGCAAGTGTAGTCAGATGAAGGAAAGCTTTAAACAAGCTCAACAGCTCTGGTGAGGCCGTTCCCACACAACAAGGCTTCCCTCGATGGGCATCCAACAATAGCTCAAACCATAGAAATACAGAAATTAGTACCAGTTTAAAATCAGACTCAAGAGTCTTTTAGTTGTTGATAAAAAGTCACATAAAAACAGACACTGCCTTTCGGGGGAACACCACACCACCTTCATCGGGACTCTACACAGGAAAAAACTTGAAGAAAACTTGACCAATCGATATTGGAAACAGTATTGAATTCCTCTTTTAGAAGAACAAGTAACAGAATTGCTAGTGTGACGTGGCCATTAGAAAGCAGCCACAGCCTGAGTACAAAAGCCTGTTCCTTGCAAGTCCACTTCAGAAAAGGACCCTTGCTCTAGTCTGGCCAGTGGTCTTTCTGCAGAGGTCTGACATGCACTCTGCTGAGCCAGACCTACTGTATAGTGCTGCAGTCAACAAAGCTCACACTTGAACTTATTATAGAGCTCTGACTCTGATGAGGATGTGTTGGACCACTGCTTCCACATAGATAGCAAGGGTTCTACTCTACAGCATAATAGCAAGGGACAGGGTTTTTGACTCAGGCTGTGGCTGCTTTAAAAGGACTACACACTCTAGGCTTTGCACACCTTTTGTTGTGCTCCACCTGGAATGTAACAAGCTCATTAAATGTTTGCAGAATGCTCGTTTATATTTGGAAAGCAACCTTGTGGCACACGTAGTACCTTGTTCCTAGTACAGATTTGTACTTCCTAACAATCAATTCCAACTCTGATTATTCCTGAAAGCTAAGCAATCCAGGAATGTCTCCTCTAAACTGTTTAAACAAGCATACAGACACTGAGCTCTCTTTTCCAGACACACCAGTGTTATAGTTCGCCAAATACCACCCTATTACAGTGCTCATTTACACTCCCTGATTGGTATTGGGAAATCACTTTATCTCCCTGTATGTCATGTTATCTGCCTGTAATTGGTTTATAATAAGGTCACAACTCTTTTCCTTGTCCTTTACAGACTGCTATGCAGACCAAAAGCATCAGAAATAATCTAAGCTCTACCACAGAGGTGGCTACATTAATATATTTATAAGCCAAAAACTAAAATGTGTATGCTAAATGCAACACATCATTAGAACCCCTTGCACCTCTCACCATTATTCATGGCAGAGAACTCATTTGCAAGCCAAAGTTGGTTGGATTTTTCATAGCAAGGCATTTTAAATCTAAGGATTTAAAAAGGACAAAAGAAACAGAATTCAGCTTTTATAAATAGGGTCGGGTGATGGTGCTGGTTCAGCTACTTGTCACATGATGTTAGGTGATGCGTGGTCCTGTGTGAACACAATCAAGCGACCCTTTGATCATGACACGCTTGCTGACCATGCTGTAAATATAATACGTATTAAGGCATTTGAGTGCAGTACATAAAAGGATGAATCAAAATGGAACCAAGCAATCTAAACTAAAAAATAACCAATAACCATGAAACTGAAAGACTGTAACAATATCCATGCACTACCTTCCAGCCTGAACTGCTGCTGCTATCAATTGACTTTGGATGACCACCATACTATTTCTATACAATTGAACATTGACTAGTTCTGAGGGTTCTGCCAACTAAAATGGTACTGTGAAATGTCAGCAACTGTTACTTTTATTTGCACAATAATAAGGCAGGGCTAGCAGGAAACCGTATTGACTGTATTGCATAAAGCTAGGTAGGGTATGCCTTTAAAAAATGGCTTTGTAATATCCTCCATGTGCCTTCAAATGTTGGGCTATTTAGGTAATGGTTGAATTTTAACAATATCATCCAGAATAATAAAAATCATTATGGGCACTCTGACAGTATTTGAAGCATATCCTCATTTTGAGTTACCTCCCCGCCCCTAATATTTTTTTTTTCTTTAAACAAATATCTCCAGAACAACATACATAAAGAAGCGCTTGAGCCCAGCAGCCATATGCCTGGGTTCAGAATGCAGCAGGGCAGCTACTCAGCATGAGACCCTGATGCAAGTGGAGATCACTGGAGTGATGGGGAATTTTAATAACACAATTACTCCATCCCTGGACCGCCCAGCACAGGCTGAACCCAGACTTGGTGAACCACTGCATACTAGGCTGACTGAATTTGCCCTTATCGACGTCTGGAGACATGCTAACGCCACGACTAGAGCATATACTTGCCACTCAGTAAGCCATAATACCATGTCCAGAATAGACTTCATACTTGTTTCCGGGGTCCTTCTGCCAAAAGTCACAGGCTTAGGATTTGCTCCCAGGATCCTGTCAGACCACACTCCGTGCTGGCTAATGGTGTTCCTGCGGGTAGCCTCTTCCACCAAACATTGACACCTGAATCCACACTGGCTATCCCTTCTAATGGACCATGACTCCATTGCCAGAGAATTGCTCTTCTTTCTGGAAGGGATACAGAAACCCCCTGCCCTTCCCACACACTGGGATGACTTTAAAACTCATGCCATAGAGTCTTGTCCTCCAGAATAAATAGGCTAAAAATGAGAGTCTAACACTATACTTCAACTTACGCCTGACAAACTGCGGGGACTTAGAAGAGGCCTATGGCTCCAGCCCAACCCTTGAAAACCTAGACAGAGTTAAACTGCAGACCCGCCTAGTCACACAACTGCATACAGAGAAGGCTAAACAGCGTGTATTTTTTTGCAGGCAGAGGGTGTATGAACAGGGAGAGAGGGCTGGGAGACTGTTGGCATATCTGGCTCACATGGACAATAAACCCCCTGTAGTGGTGTTGCTTAATGACCCAGGTGGACACAGTATAACAGACCCAGGACAAATCAGAGATCACTGGAGCAGCAGTGTGTATTTTAGTGCTTTCCAGCTTCCAGGGGCATCAGCCAGGTATGGGATATACATAGACATATTGTTCCAAGCTGGACCAATGCAACTATGTGGAAAATATCCACAACTGATATTTGTATTTAACCATAGACTTCACAAGTCCTTCTTCACCTGACTTAATGGGTGCTTCTTTCTTCTGGTATTGGCAGTGGACAGTCCTTACTCCTGTACCGAGCAGCTCACTGAATGATGTGTCACCTAATAAGTAGAGTGTTGTTCAGTGCAGTGATGTTGTGAACACAAGCCAGTGTGGCCAAGTGGTTTGATTGACTGCTCATCATTGAACCTTGAAGAGAAGTGCCATCTCTTGGATGACAGCGGGGGACATTGGCAGACTGAAGACGAATATTGCAGCAAAAACTGTTTGTTTCAACAAAAATATGACTTAAGTGTTTATGTTTCTTTTTTTTATTTCATAATTGTCACCATTACTTTGACAGACATGTCATCCCACTGTCAAGACAGCATTATTGTAATGTTTTGCACCTAACTCATCAAACCACTTATTTTATTTTGATAGGAGGATATGATCTTTTATATGAGACGTCCTCTTTTTAGCTAAATAAGCACCTAATCAAAATGAGAAAAAGCAATCAACAGAACCTGCCATAAAATATTTTGTAAACCTAAGATCAACAAAAGGAATACAGGACACCTCTCTCTATTCTAAAATTGGTTAGACACTGTGAATATGTTATATTTGTGGTTCCTGTAGACTACTATCACAGCTGCTGATCAGCAAGTTTATACCACGTTGGCATGTTGATACTTTACTTCTATTTTAAATTATTGCATATGGCATAGCTAAAATCATTTCCTAATGCAAATACTATTTGCATTTTGAAGTCAAAAACACCTGTATTCATCAAAAAAAAAAAACTTAGATGTTCTACGTTTAAATCCTGCCAGGAACCTGTTTGCATGGAATTTGTTTATTCTCTGTGCATTTTCTTTATATTTTCTCTTGGTAATCCACTTTTTTCTAAATATTTTTTTTTTTTTTTTTAAGTGTATTTTTTGTGCGTGAACTCGAGAGAGAGGAGCCGGACTGCAGGAGTTGGGAGTAGGCAGACCCTCCCCCCGGAGGCATTCGCCATCCTTCTCCATGCCCCTGGTGGCAATGGCGGGTGTGAAGGGGGGCCTCCCACTCACCCCGCCCTACCTGCTTCTCTTGGGAGCCCAACTGGGGCCCAACGGGACCCCAATGGGGCAGAGGGACTCCCCCTATGAGGGAGTGAGGGGGCCTAGCCCACCCAGCCAGCCCCGTAGGTCCTTCGCCTCTCTTTATTTTAAGAGACCGCATGGCCAAAGTGCGTGTGTTTTTAAACCAATTTTGTGTGCGTGCAAGTGTGGTGGTTTTTGGGGGGGGGGGTGGGCGTACTAAGCACAGGCGTACCTTGCATAGCACACCCACCGGGAGCCGGGCTGAGACCACCAAACTCAATTCACATGTAGCCGAGACCGGGATCCGAACCCTTGGCTGCAGAGGTGAATGGCTTGTCAACGCAGTGCCAATCACGTTGAGCCACCACAGCTCCCACTTTTTTCTAAATAGATTTAGGCATATGTGATTGCACTAGGTCATTTGACTGTGAGCTCCACTGGATTTGCATGGATAGTGAGCATATGTTCTGCAAGGTGATGTGTAATATGTGAGATAACCTGAGAAGTAATAGTTCATGTAGAATTCCAAGCAAAACCTAACTACTCTTAAAATGCTCCCTACCCCTTCCAAATACCTATTTTGATTAAGCTGTGTAAGAAAAATCTGTATACTTACTGTACCTATTTTCAGGCAGCTCTGGCTCAGACACATGACCCAGCCCCCCTCTGTCAGCCAGTGGCAGCTGCAGGGAAGAGGACGGAGCGCCATAGGAGCCTACATGTCATCTCACCACACCCAGGCATTTTCAGCCATTGTTGTGTGCTCTCTCTTCTCCCCTGCAGCCAACTCTGGTTGATAAGGGAGGTCACGTGACCGGACTTGAACAACCTGAAAATAGGTAAGTATACAGAGCTTTAACGCTCTATGTAATTACCTGTTCCCACTTTAACAAAACAAAATGTTACCAAATAAAAAAGCATTGTTACCCACTGCCATTGAACAAACATTTTATTCTCAAGCAAAGTTAGACAAATGTACCTAGTAGAAGTGACCAACAGTTTTTTTTTTTTACTTCCAATGTCAAAAATCACATTCAATTTAAGATTTTGTGTTGCAATTTTGTGCTTATTATATTACATCTTATTAAAAACATGTCTCATCTTTTTTTATTTGTTTACCTCCAATGTTTAGGATACGGTCCGTTTTTAATATAAAAAGGTAGGGACGTTTTATTTAAATTTCTCTTTCTATTTGTTTAGAGTAGTGCTACCTGTCACAGGTCATTCACTCATATTAAATAGCTGCAGGAACATCCAGGCTTCCTTTATATTACTAGTTCCCTAGGTCTATTTATAACTAGATTTACTAGAAAGTACATTAACTGTCTGTCAGCTACATGTTTATCCGGTATTCATTGCAGGAGGCATACTGGTCCCATTGCTTTGTAACATGAAACAGATCGTGCATAGGAAGACTGCGCTCTGCTGCCATATAATGTAGGAAGGCTGAAGAAAAATTGCTACACACGAGACAATGTTTGTTCCTGACAGTCTATGCACTTTTCCATTCTTTCCTTAAGTGTTTTCTGTATGTGACTTATCTTTAAACATCCAGCCAGCATTGTTCTTGTTGCAGAAGCTTTGCATCCACTTGATAACTTTTAACATGTACTTTCTGGTTGTCTATCCAAATCAGAATCAAATTCTAGCTTTAGCCATGTAATGGCAATTCTGTTGTTTTTCACCATGTTGTTCCAGAATAATATCTGTGCTCAAAAACCAATTGACACTCCATCCATGTAAAATGTTTAAAATAGCATCACGTACTGCTGTGTGACTCACGGCTGAGGAATATTTTGGTACTGTACAATGATCCATTGCTTTGCTTTACCAATCAATCTGATTTTTACCTAGGCGGGTGACTGTCAGCCTTTGAAGGCCATGTGCGGTATAATGGCTTTCCCGACAATGTGCATCTTGTCTTCCTGTACACCATCACCAAGACCAATGTCAACTGTACAAGAATAACTCTACTGTATATATTTGTGCCGGTATTGATAGCTTTCACACTGGCAGAGCAATACAGGTGCTTCTCTTCTAAACGTTTTTCCTATCATTAGATTTCTGACATTTCTGACATAAAATCATTACATGTTGAGCATCAGCAGCACCTCTGATGCATTTATGCAACCACTGAGCCCCACAAGTATTATGAAGGCAAGAGCTTCTATAGGAGTATGGATCATTTTATTTTATCCTTCCAAATTAAATATGATGACCACCTGCATTGTGCTGTGTTTCTCTGGGGTTACTACTGAAAAAAGTCATTGATTTCAAAGCTTAGTCTGCACATCCCACCTTCTCCATTTACCTTTCCTGGCAGTACTTCTAATGATTCAATAGTTGGGAAAAGTGCTTTGAACAAATGTTCACTTTAACACAGTACAGGCTAACATAAATGATTTTATGTAGGTCTGTCGAACAAAAGCTTTTAGAAAAACTAAGGAGTTGATTTACTAAAGGCAAATACATTGTTTTCTTTGTAAGGGAAGTTGCACTTTGCAAGGGAATTTTCCCCAGAGCTTAGTGAATACTCATGCAGCTCTAAATGTAATGTGTGTACTCATGCGCAGGTTTTTTTTTTATATTTAAAGTTTTTATTGAAAATGTTCAATAACAAAGCAAAAGTAAAAAGAAAATACATACATTAGATAGCTAAGTTCATCTAACATGACAGAATCGTGAGAACATACTCCCCAACGACAAGTTATCCAGGTACACTAAGACCAACAATCTATATAAACAGTAGTGGCTGTAGCAAGCGTGTCATTACCAATTAGGTGATCAGATTATAACGCCCCTGCCATGCAGGACCCGTGGCCCCCGACCCCCTGGACGCCCCTAAAGGGGTCTCACTGCGTCCTGAGAACCATGGACCCAGAGCCCACTCCTCGACAGAACAGCAACGCTCCGTCACCCCTGGAAACAAAAAAACAAAAAAAGGGAGGACGTTTTTGCCTGCTCTGGTGTGCAGAGTAACAGTTGGAGTATGACACAAGACAATAGAATTAGCTCTGTATCATTGCATAAAGAGTAATCACCAAGGGAGGTGTAAGAAGAGAGGGAGAGAGAGAGAAAGGTGGTAAAGAGAGAAAGGGAAAGGAGACAGAGTGACATAGTTAAGAACTGGTTGGAGTGCTCCTGCCACCAGGCCGAAACCCCCGGTAAGAGAGACACATTGCAGTATGTAGCCCAAGGTTCCCAAATAGAGCTGAATTTATCTAAATGGTCCGCCCATTTAGCTACTATTTGCTCCTGAGACATTATCCACGAGACTTTTCTCTTAAACATTAGGAAGGAGACTGAGGGTTTCTTCCAAGATTTGGCTATGGTCATTCTGGCCCCTAGTAATATGAAAAACGAAAGGGTCCTGGAATTTTTAGGAAGGCCTGGAATGTGATGGTTTAGCAGCGCCACATTAGGCTGAGGGGATATCATGCGGGGGTTTTTAACGTAATTTTAGCCCACACACGATCATTTTTTACAACCCGAAAAACAAAATTGTTTAAAACTTTGTTAAAAAATGCAGCATGTTCGGAATAATTTTTTTCATTTTTCAGAACCCGAAAAATGATGTGAAGCCCACACATGATCATTTTAAATGACATTTCTTAAAAACAAAGTTTTTTTTCATGCCGAGGGTGTGTGTGGGCCTCACATCATTTTTCACACAATTTTTTTTTTTTCGAACATGCTGCATTTTTTAAAGATTTTTTAAACAATGTCGTTTTTCGGGTTGTGAAAAATGATCGTGTGTGGGCTAAAACTACGTTAAAAACCTGTGCATGCTCAGAAGCAAGTTATGAGACGGGAGCGCTTATTCTGGTAAAAATACCATTCGTAATGGAGTAAGCACATTCATCACGCTGTAGCAGACAAAAAAACGTGAATAGTCTTTTACTAACACGGAATCAGCTAAAGCAGCCCCAAGGATGGCGTCATCCGCATGGAACTTCCCCTTTATAGTGCCGCCGTACATGTTGTATGTCACCGCGCTTTACTAGAGCATTTTTTTTAAACGATGGTGTGTGGGCAATGTCGTTTTAATGATGAAGTTGGAAAAACGTTGTTTTTGTCGAAAAACATAAAAAAAATTTCATGCCGAAAAATGATCGTGTGTACGCGGCATCAAAATTATGTTGCAAGTTGCATACTAGTTGTTGTCCATCCTGTGTTCAGGTGCACGCAATTTCTCTTTTCTTTTTTTAATACAAATGCTTTTATTGAGAAAAGTGAGAGCATGAACAATAAGTAAGCAGTGAAGGAAGTACAATGCGAGTAATCATGTAACAAAGTATCATCACAGGCAATGGACCCACATGGTCCAGGTGC
Organism: Rana kukunoris; assembly: GCA_029574335.1. Classification (NCBI taxonomy): domain Eukaryota; kingdom Metazoa; phylum Chordata; class Amphibia; order Anura; family Ranidae; genus Rana; species Rana kukunoris. The sequence continues at coordinate 504,756,686 of CM056050.1, read as the reverse complement.
ATAATAGCAGTTACATAACCTGGGCGTCAGGTGGTGTCAGCCAGGAAGGGGAGAACAGCTTATAAACATAGGGTAATAAGGGCTTCTCCACCATGTCACGAGGCTACTGCTCGGAATATATATAAGAAAAAAATAACAAAGAAAAAAAACAAATAACCCAAAGCAAAAAAATAATAAAAAGGATAACAAAATGACATCAAAATCGAAACTATATCGAAAAAGGAAAATGAGAGCAGGTTACGGGAGGACACTGTCCAAAGTGCTAGCCTAGGTATTGGGTGGGAACAAGGAGGGAGCAGTCAAATCTAGTGATTCGAAAGTCACAGGGACCAAGGCCTCCATTTCAAGTCATAAACGTGCATAGAGTCCATAATGGTATGGAAGACCTTCTCCATGATCTGGATAGCGGCCATATGATTAATAACCTGGTCCCAAGGAACCCCAGGGGCCCGCCAAAACAGGGCAATGGACCAATGGACCGCACTGAAGAGAGTGTAAGATAATTTCTGTTCAGCTAGGGTGGAGCCAGGTATTTCTGCAAATAACAAGCACATTTGGTGGGTCAGTGGAGTCCTAACTCCAGTGATCTCCCCCACCTTATCAAACACCCTCTGCCAAAGGTCCCCCAGGGCTGGACAGCTCCAAAAGATGTGCAAAAGAGTCCCCTTCTCTGGGCAACCCCTGAAGCAATGTTCAGAAACCATGGGGAAGATTTTATGCAATTTGGCCTGGGTAAAATACCACCTGGTGTGTAACTTCACCACCGTCTCCTTCACCGCCACAGACTTTGTACACTGCATATTAGAGATCCTGTCTGACCACTCCTCAGGGGAAACAACCATTCCTGTCTCCATCTCCCAGCCAAGCATTGCAGCAGATTTCACTGGGAGGCTGAGACCACCCAGAAGACTATATAGATGGGAGATGGTCCCCCTTTCTCTGGAAGAAGGGCCGCAAAGACCCTCAAATGTATTAATAGGGCAAATAGAGGAACCAGGAAAATGTGAGTTGAAAAAATGCCTGATTTGCAAATATTTGTAAAATTCAGATCTAGGGAGGGAATGGACAGATTGTAGGGATTGAAAGGCGTGTATCACCCCATCCTTCTGCAAAGAGTCCAGGGTCACTAAACCCTTTGAGGTCCAAAGGGCAAAGACTCCAGGGTCAGGGAAAGCTGCTGGAGCAATTTCTCTTTTCAAACAACTTCTATATGACCTACAAATATCCTGACATGCGCAAATTATTCTGCAGTAGTAGTATTTTCATGTAAGAATATATTATGATTATTCTTTTTTTTGGCTCGATTCACATCAACCAATGACAGCTAAACTGTGAATGACCAAGATTACTATTCTGTTTACTAGCAACAATATTTACACAGAAAAAAAAACGAAATAGGACAAAGTGTACACAAGGTAACTTGATCCTGTGCATCAATTATGTTAAATACCACAACTACGGTAGAAACCAAATTTATGGAAATACATCATCCGTTGGTGCTTTTAAGAATACCAGCTAAATGGTAAAAAAATTGCAGATCAAGGGACCATTGAAATTAAAATTAGTGTTAATATGCTGATATTAAACTGATACCTGTTGAATAAAAAGTAAGACAAATAATGATGAAAGACCTGAAAGCTAATCGACAATTTTTTACAATGGGAATTTCATATATATCCATGAAGAAAAAGGTGCATGCATGCATTCGTAACAAAAATGATTGTTTTACTTTATGAAAGTTTGAGAACCAATAAACCTTAAATTATTAAATTGATAAAAGGAAAGTCAGAGGTTACTATATTGACATCAGCTAAACACAAAGGCCAAGTGCTTCTCAGTAGACACGGATTCACACCTAGTGCTTGTCCATCCATGGTAGGCATTCTATGTGAAAATGTTACCCTGTTCAGATGAGTATAATGCTAAATAGCTCTCACAAAACGTTGTCGATGCAACATTTACACCATTGCGACACAATAAATTTCATTTTCTTAGTGGGTACAAAGTTCAAGTGAATACTATTAATGGACAGAAATCAACTTTGCCATATGGCCTAAGGTTGGCAATAGATTAGCCAACTTTGGTCAAATTGAACAAGAAAAAGAGTCCAATCAATATTCAAAAATATTCAATGAACATTCAGCATTCTATATACACAAATAACCACTTACCCATATCTGACATTGTAGTCTCACTTATCATACATCCATTTTTAAAATATTCTATCAAAACAAATAATAATTTAACACACAGGGCAGGTACAATATGAAAAACACCTGCTACTGTATACAAATACAAGTAAGATATATCAATCAATTACCCTAAAATAATAAAAAGTCACATAAATATTTGCAAAATATGAGTTCATATGTTCATGTTGTGCTGTTACTTATGCCCCCTACGTAAATATTATTAACTGAATATTCCTCAAATATTTTGTTCATGGCCAACCTAAATCACAGCCATCATCATACAACGGTGCCCCCATAAGATGGCACAAGACACTTCAATGGAAAGTGAAACATGACACAGTCACTTTTTTTGATGAAGGATGTACATAAAACGTAAACCTTGCATTTATTTAAAATCTAGTGCAATTTCTAGTAGTCAAAACCAAAGTCCATCCAGCTACCAAAGGAGACTCATCCAACTTAACAACATGAGCTCTACAGCAGACTACTCAATACAAAATTTAAATTAGTTCTGAATCCATTTACTAAAATCTTTTATTTGCTAAGAAACTAAATACCTGTTGTGAAAAATTGCTAGGTGCATGAGTTTTTTTAGCAAAAACTTTTGTCTCAGTAGGAATCAATTTATAGCAGTGTCGGTGTGCCAGGAATAGAGATGTGTGACCTTTGCAGGAGTTACATTATCTGTGGACATCCAATTGCTGGAAAGGGGTGTTGTGAGAGCAGGAAGTGTCAGAAGGGGAGATGGTGGCGACATTAGAAGGAGCGATAATTGAAGGATGGATCTGTCACCACTGGAAGAAGGCACTGTACCGTGGGGATCGAAAGTTTGGGCACCCCAGGTAAAAATGTGTATTAATGTGCATAACAAAGCCAAGGAAAGATGGAAAAATCTCCAAAATGCATCAAATTACAGATTAGAAATTCTTATAATATGTCAAAAAAAAGTTAGATTTTCTTTCCATCATTTACACTTTCAAAATGACAGAAAACAAAAAAATGGTGTCTGCAAAAGTTTGGGCACCCTGCAGAATTTATAGCATGCACTGCCCCCTTTGCAAAGCTGAGACCTGCCAGTGTCATGGATTGTTCTCAATCATCGTCTGGGAAGACCAGGTGATGTCAATCTCAAAGGTTTTAATTGCCCAGACTCATCTGCCCCAACAATCAGCACCATGGGTTCCTCTAAGCAGTTGTCTAGAAAACTGAAACTAAAAATGGTTGACGCTCACAAAGATGGAGAAGGCTATAAGAAGATAGCAAAGCGTTTTCAGATGTCAATATCCTCTGTTCGGAATGTAATTAAGAAATGGCAGTCATCAGGAACAGTGGTAATTAAAGCAAGATCTGGAAGACCAAGAAAAATATCAGACAGAACAGCTTGCAGGTTTGTGAGAAAAGCAATTCAAAATCCACATTTGACTGCACGATCCCTCCAGAAAGATCTGGCAGACACTGGAGTTGTGGTACACTATTCCACTATAAAGAGATACTTGTACAAATAGGGTCTTCATGGAAGAGTCATCAGAAGAAAACCTCTTCTATGTCCTCACCACAACAATCAGCGTTTGAACTTTGCAAATAAACATATAGACAAGCCTGATGCATTTTGGAAACAAGTTCTGTGGACCGATGAGGTTAAAACTTTTTGGCCGGAATGAGCAAAGGTGCGTTTGGAGAAGAAAGGGCACAGATTTTAATGAAAAGAACCTCTGTCCAACTGTTAAGCATGGGGGTGGATCAATCATGCTTTGGGGTTTTATTGCAGCCAGTGGCACAGGGAACATTTCACGAGTAGAAGGAAAAATGGATTCAATAAAATTTCAGCAAATTTTGGATGATAACTTGATGCCATCTGTGAAAAAGCTGAAGTTAAAGAGAGGATGGCTTCTACAAATGGATAATGATCCTAAACACACCTCAAAATCCACGGGGGATTACATAAAGAGGCGTAAACTAAAGGTTTTGCCATGGCCTTCACAATCTCCTGACCTTAACATAATTGAAAATCTATGGATAGACCTTAAAAGAGCAGTGCGTGACAGATAGCCCAGAGATCTCAAAGAACTGGAAGACTTTTGTAAGGAAGAATGGGCAAAGATACCTCAAACAAGAATTGAAATACTCTTGGCTGGCTACAAAAAGCGTTTGCAAGCTGTGATGCCATTTTTTTGTTTCTGTAATTTTGAAAGTGTAAATGATGGAAACAAAATCTAACTTTTTTTGACATATAAGAATGTCTAATCTGTTATTTGATGCCTTTTGGAAATGTTTCCATCTTTCCTTGGCTTTGTTATGCATACTAATCATTTTTTTTACCTGGGGTGCCCAAACTTTCGATCCCCACTGTATGAGTTAAACGTGCCATAACGTTCAAGTATGCTGTACATACTTGCACACTTCTGATTTAACATGGTAACATACCATAATTATAATCTTTCTAAATCTAAAGCATTTATTGAAATAATACCTAATGGTCCAGCTCTGAAAGCCCTTATTCAGGCACTTCTTATTACAAGTTGACAACTGTCTCCAGGTTGTGCTTCTGTGTTGTCACTCTGTCACATGCAGCCCTGTGGAGACTATCAGCAGTTGTGCTAACAAACATTGTGCAAGCATTCCCAATGTTTGGTCCGAAGCAATGATATGCAGCCAATGCTGGAGCAAGTACATAAAGATAGTACTGTATACAGATGAAAGAGGCTGGATAAGATCAGCACCAGTAAGATGCAAAAGAAACTAAAAAGACAAAAACAGCATTTTATGAAAAAAAAATGTTTATGATTCATGGCGTTTTAGCAAGCTAAAGGTGTATGGATCTACTTTACTATGTACAGCATTTCGCAATAAGTACACCCTTCACATTTTTTAAAATATTTTATTATATCTTTTCATGTGACAACACTGAAGAAATTATACTTTGCTACAATGTAAAGTAGTGAGTGTACAGCTTGTATAACAATTTAAATTGGCTGTCCCCTCAAAATAACTGAACACACAGCCATTAATGTCTAAACTGCTGGCAACAAAAGTAAGTACACCCCTAGTTAAAAATTTCAAATTGGGCCCAAATGGCCATTTTTGCTCACCGGTGTCATGTGACTCATTGGTGTCCGAGGTATAAATGGGGAGTGGGTGTGTTAAATTCATTCATACCTTGTAACACCAAAGTGTAATTTCTTCAGTGTTGTCACATGAAAGGATATAATAAAATATTTACAAAAATGTGATGGGTGTACTCACTTTTGTATGTAAACATTTTCTGTAGTGTTAGGCTGCAATACACACATTGTATAAACCTTCATCTCTGTGGGATGGAAGTTGAGATTGCTCGGTCTGTAAATCCAAGCCCTTTAGTTAAGAATGTCATAACCCTGTTGTTAAATTTGATGCTATTTATTATTTTCAATCCTGCAGCTATACACAATAAATCTGATCTAATCATAATGTCTGTCTAAATGTTGGCTTCCAAGAAAGTTCTGTACTAGAGAATGAGGATATTTATGATGAAAACATAGCAGGTCAATGCCTAGGATAAGATCAAGGGTAAATAAAAAGCTTATCTCCAAAAAAATACATCAGCTCTTCTAATGCTTTTTTTTTTTGCAGTTATATGCTGTTTCCCCTCACATGCCTGTTTGGATGCTGAGCAATGTGGGTGTCCAGGCGAACAAGGATTTGGTCGAACAACAAGATCACTTCATTAATGAGAACTGAAACAGCTCCAAAAACAGCTCCAGCCTGTGTTCTACTGATCTGCTGTGCTCTGTCAAATTTCCTGACTCAGTCCATCTCTTTAGTTTTTGACTATTTAGTGCTCATCATAAAAGCGATTTCTACATTCAAGCAAAACGCTAAAAGCAAACAACTGACCCAGAACCCCCAGCTAAATCGGTGTACCAAATCATGATTCACTGTCCCTGATGAGGTGCACAAAGCTGTTTCAGTAAGGTAATAGCTTCCTTGGAAACTTAATCATAATAGTAATGTTTGGCTTTCCAATGTAACTGACTCCATCTCAGTTCAGTTGATATCCACTGTATTTAAAATATGCTCTCAAAGACCAGTAACTTCTTGTTGAATGGGCCAAGAATCATCATCCTTTTTAGTAAAGTGCAAATTCAAGGGATGAACTGACATAGTGCTTGGAATGATGTTATATGTCAGTTTCCTTCAAAAGAAAATCAGAGCACCAATTGCAGATGCTTTATTTCAGAAATGAATAAGAAATGTGAAGGGATGAGAAACAGGTGGAAAGGCCATGGCCTAGTCCAGTAACTCTTGATTCCACCGCACGCTGAACATGACCAGGAAGTTTGGCTCTTTCCGGATCTGGCACAGAGGGGCGGTGTAACGCACGCTACACCTACCCACGAGAGTGAGACACAGCGCGGCCGGTGCTCCACGTCACATCTAACTGTATTATGATTGATTCCTTAGTGCCAAGGTCTTGGCACTGGGCATTTGGCTTTTGTTTTTAACCTGTTTTATAATGAATCGTGAAACCTCACTATGGCCCGTTTTTCTTCATTTTATCAATGGAAATTTCTTCTGTTGGAGTCCATCCCTGGCCAGATACCAGTACAGACCTTAAGCCACCAACCGTACTAAAGCTCCACCTGATCCTTTTTTTTAAATGAAGGGTCATGGTGGTCTGGTAAGTAGGCACTTACCTCTACCTCTCACCGGGTGCCAGCAGTTTGATATCTGTTCCGTGGTGATGGTGTCTACTTTCGAGGTAACCATTTGATGTATTGACTTACAAATTGCTTATCATTTAGTGACCATTGCTGCATTGTTTGGACCTGGTTGCACTTTTTTTTTATGTTGTTATCAAATAAGCACTTGCACTTTAAATCACTATTGCATTGTTGACCTTGTAGTTAACATATTGCTTCACGCTAGAATTTGGAATGTATTTATCACCTATTATTATCCCCCCCCCTTATTACTATACACCCCCCACATTGCTAAAGTTGTTTTCACACCACTTTAGGGGAGCAGCTTCCTTAATATATATTTTACATTACCATAGCGTGGTGTTCTCTCTTTCCTCCTTCTTCCATTGCTACATGGTCCAGTTCTGTGGGCATCCTCACTGGTCTGCAGCTATATGTGGCATATCTAGTATATATATATATATATATATATATATATATATATATATATATATATATGTATATACACACAGTATATGTATACATTTGCAGGAAGGAAAAACTGCAGTGTGGAATTTGCATTGAAGGGCCTTAAAGCCTTAAAGTTTTTGCAAACCCAAAACAAGAATAGCCATACTATGCTGCCACATAGAAGGATGCTTTCAGGTTTATTTAGCGTTGCGATGCCTGCACTTTCCTTGAATCGGTGTACAGTATGCCATACCAATGAATGCATCTTGTGCATTGTTATAGTCAGCCTGTGATTATGCAGGCAGCTGTATCTCCTAGCCCACCCCTATCAGTATCAGTATCAATGTCAATACAGCAAGATTCAGCCTCTGTTTGTCAATTTCAGACTCCATCCCCAACATTAAAGTAGTACAATGAGTTTAAAACATACATAAATTCATTTTCTAAAGTTTAAAGTCTATCTTCTGTAGACTCTTTGCTGTCACTTGCAATCTAGTTACATGCACCCTAGCAGTGGCTAATTGTGTAATTTCTCAGTACAGATTTTAAAGTGGTGACAATAGTGAACCATACTTGTGCAGGTTTTAGTGATTGAGTTTACATACTGTAATTTTAGCCAAAAAATGCCCCCTACTGTGTGTAGAAGATGGGTAATTGTATGTTTAAATCTAGTTGTTTTACTGACCAAACAAAAGCAGACCATCCACTGCAATTTTTATTTTCTAATCGTAAGTGGGGTCAAACTGATTTTGATTTTAGATGGGAGCAGAGGCGTATCTAGTGAAAATTGCGCCTATGGCAAGTACTGAAACTGCGCCCCTGTCGAAACATTTGAAACCTGTCTTTCAGATAACCTTAACAAAAAAAACAGCTAACAAAACTAGTGATATTTATCATTTACCTTGGGTGACATATTATTCTTTATGGAGAAATCTGGGGTTTATTAGACCCCTGATCCCTCCTCTGCCCTCCAAGGCCAGGTAAATGCAGGACCAATAATGGAAGTGATAAAATCTTCATCATTCAAGGCCTCAGTTTTCACAGAGGATAGGGAGATGTTCCTCCTTCTTTGTGCGCTGCCAATCCGACCAGATGTAATAGGAGAGCCTGGGAGAACAGGGGAGGGCTGTGGCTGAACGCAGCAGGGATAGCGGTGACATTGTCCATCAGCAAAGCTGCTGAAAAGGAGATCCTGCCTATGCTCGGGAGGATAAAAGAAGAGACCCTCAGACCCTGGTAAGTGCCTTGCTGCCCAGCCACTCAACAGCGCCCCCTTCATATGGCGCCCATGGCACTTTCCATGGCTGCCATACCCTAGATACACCACTGGATGGCAGTGACAAGAAAATTTAAAAGAGCAGGACAGATTTTTTTTTCAAAAGAAAGGATATGGTTTTTGTTCAGGAATGTGTTTTTACTCCGAAACCAAATTTCAAAAGCAAGCAACATTTTGATCAACATTCATCAAGTCATCAAATGTACTGAAGGGAATTTTTGTATGAATGTTCATTTTAAAATCTACTAATGTTTGGCCAGCTAATGAATAAACGTTTAGTTACTTTGAAACTAGTTTTTATTCACAGCGTACTAGCAGAGGAAGGGTCCCAGAAAATCTGAAGAATCTGAAAAAATGAAGAAAGAACCTCTGTCTATTGGGTACATTTTTATAAATCAACCCACACTGGTAGTGTATTATATGTGCAATCTGTAAATGGAACTCACCATTAAAAACTGTTTAACCTTTAAAAACAGTTTTATTTAAATATAGCATTTTATAATCAATATATCAGAAGCCTGAAATAGACTACATGTCCCATCTGTATCATTGCAGCCATGACCATGATGGCTGTTATTCTACCGCTCACTAAGAACTGTAGTTACAGATATCCCACTGACTCTAGAAAATAGGACAATTTGGTACAATAATGTGATCATTGTCAATGTTCGTCTGTCTCCTGAACTGATAATACATTGTCTGAAAAAACCCATTCATAACATTAAGCTACTGAGTGGTCTTTTTTACCATAAAATCAGAAACTATTCTTGGCAATGTCTAGACTACATAGCAAGTCAGAACTTATGCAAACAGGCATCTTGTTCTTCTAATTGAAAAAAGGTGGTTTAATTCAAGATATATCATGAGATGAACAGCAATTTAGATTAAATAAAGCAGTTGTTCACTAAACGAAAGGCACTATAGGCAAACCTTTGCCTATGAAATACAATAACATTTATTCTTACTTCATCAAAGCCTTACTTTTTAAAGGAAATGTATAGTCTTTTTGATAATGTATTAAAAGTACATGGAAAAATGGATCAGCATGATGTAAAAAATGTTATCAAGGCTTGTTAATGTCTAAAATAAATTTGTCTCGATTAATAGTTTTTAATTATACAAGTACATGAGGCAGCCATATTGGCTTAGTGTATACACACTCATATTCTGTGTCCTGCAGTGCTACATAGTGGTTCTGATTTTCTTGCACAGTGGGTCTATGAATCATTGAAAACAATGAAATCTCTGTGAGGCCAATATCTTATCTCAGTGGTGAAATTCCAGACAGATGTAGAAAAAACTCCATTCAGTCTATCTATGCATTGGCTTTTCCAAAAAAGCTTAACAAATGTGTTCTTACTTAACACTAGCAAAAATACCTGAATTTGATATCAGCTTCTTGTAATCACTGTCTAATCTACTGGTTTGTTTGGATTGGGGAAGGAGGTCGCCAGGCTTTAATGTATAACTGGCCAGGATCACAAATATGGTTGAACCCAGTTGCAAATGTAAGGCGGCGTACACACGATCGGACATATCCGATGAAAACGGTCCGCGGACCATTTCCATCGGATATGTCCGATCGGGAGTTTGATCCGATGGCGTGTACACACCATCGGATCAAATTCCCCGCCGCCGGACGGCGCGGTGACGTGGCGGTGACGCGGCGGTGACGTTGACGCCGCCGCGTCACCGCCACGTCACCGCACCAGGATGTAAAACACTTCCGCGCATGCGCCGAATCCATTCGGCAGCGGCGCGGCGGCGGTGGGGGCCGACATGTCTGCTGGTAAGTGTACTAACCAGCAGACATGTCGGGCGGACAGATTCCCACCGGATAGATTTCAAAGCTTGCTTTGAAATCTGTTGGGTGGAGAAATCTGTCCGCTAGCCCATACACACGAGCGGAGATGTCTGCTGAAACGGTCCATCGGACCGTTTTCAGCGGACATATCCCCTCGTGTGTACGCCGCCTTAGACTATTGCCAAATATGTATTGCAACTGTGTATTTAGACATTTAGACAAAAACATGCGTATAACCATGTCTAATCAGATTCCCAAAGCACAGAAGTCAAAATTCTTCTAAACACTGCTAAACTGACTACACCTAAATGCAGGTAAACTCACAGTGTGGCTGACACCCTTCCCTTGAAAAATCATTACATTTATTTATAAGCGCAGAAACACAGATTCGACAGTGTCAATGTGAATGAGCACAATGCATTGTTGAGTGTTGCAACTGAGCACCAATGTATTGTTATTGTTACCACTGAGCATCCATGTACTGTTAGTGTTCCCGCTGAGCACCAATGCATTAACACACTATGTTTAGATCTCTTTTCGAGAACTGAAAATGTATTCAAGGGTTCCTCAAGGGTAAAAAGGTTGAGAGAGGCTGAGCTAAGGTATTGTGGTTTTTGTCATTGCAGCTTTATGATTATGACATAAAGACAAAATCGGTTTATAAAGGAGTCAGAACAAGTCATTGTATAATTGCAGCGGCTAACCACAACAAATTTGTAAGTTTTCCTGCAGAAACATTCCCCCAGAATATTGGTCGAAGGTGATTACTTTTACAATCACATTGTGTAATGTTTAAAATATGTTTTTCATTCTTTTGATGTCGCTATACTAATGATCACTCCTTTACTGATCTGTCTTTCCCTTCCCTTCTTCCTTTCGAGTCTCTTTGTTTTTGATGCCATCTTTGAAAATGTACTAAGTGGTAGGTACAATATATTGCTACAAAAATATGCTCTCCATAATGTCTATGCCAACTTGTACAGTCAACTTTCAAAAGAAACGTTGAATATATATATAGTTACAAAACTGCTTTGGAAAAGATGGAGGAAGTGAAGAACTAGAATATAATATAAGCTTAATTAATAAGGTAATACAAATATCAATGTTGAAGTCTAATGATTAGCAATCAGTTCACAGTAAATCGTGTGGATATACAGCACATGGATAACTATACTTTACACTGTTTATGGCTCACTTCCTGCATGCAGCATTTAAATTGACATTCCAGTCTGTGTTCCAGTGTGTATGGCTTTTGCCCATACTCAATGGGTCAATAAATGAACATAAATGTTGTTGATGATAAGCTACATAGCCGAATGATTGTGCCACACATTGACACGGAGTCCCCCTTTTTAATCCACAGTGGATAGAAGGCATTTGAAATCAGACTTCAGGTTTGGCCTTGCCTTTATCTGCCGTACCTGTGGAGTGAACCTGATTACAGCCAATCATGAGCAGTGTTAAGTTCCACTTAAGTCAAACAGGTTGCCTCAGCTTATTGCTTTTCGTTCTTTTAATAAGCTCAGTGGAGTCAGACTGGTTGCTAAGCATCCACTTGTACTACTTATATTTTTTCCATTTGTAGATATATTCTATATTCCACATTATAATGTGTATTGCAGGCATCTAACAGTCACAGATGGGTTCTATGGCCATGCAAAGTCACAAAGGATCAATTAAGATACTCTAATACATAATACAGGTAAATTGCAACATCACAACTAAACTTTGTTAGACAATGACATCAAAACTCAATGTGTACACTTGCATTGATGATACTGTATATAATAAAACATTTCTGTCTTTTGCATGTTTCTTTTTTACCATTTCTTTGTATGTGTGCTGTCTTTCTCACCATTTTATATGCATGTTTAAATGGTAAACCTGATCTATGTTCTTTGTTACCTGGCTAGAAATCACTTGGTGTGAGATTCCTCAACCCCTGACCTCATACTATTCCTCCACCCCTGACCTCATACTATTCCTCCACCCCTGACCTCATACTATTCCTACTGCCTGAAACTTGGAGCAGCTTTACTGCATTTATCATGACTGCCCTGGAACTAGCATGCAGCAAAAGATCAACAGTGTGTCTCATTTGCGTATAGCTGTTTACAGAATTGTAAGGGTGATTGTTAACTCATTCACAATTTCATGGGCTTCAGGGTAAGCTGTCTTCAGAGCATTGCAGATGCCTTAATAAACCTTTTAGATTGACTCAGCTAGTATCATTTTTATTATTATGCTTTAATCAGGTGCATTCTTTTTTACTAATATTTTTGTATTTTTGCAGAGAAAGAAACAAAAACCTTTTGGATACAATTAAACATGATCCATTACATGCTCCCTCCTCCCAATCAGAACTGGTCCCAGCTAAGAATATCATTGGTAGGAGTAAAAACATTCACACATTCATTCATATTGCATATAGTCCACCAATGTCTACAGTTCAAAAAAAAGAGCATGTCCTACAAAAGTATACAAATAATATATCTTTTTACCACTAGAGAGCTGATTCAATAACAACAATGTACCCAAACTTTGGTAATGAACTGGTCGACAATTAAGTCAACATTTATCTTTCAACATTTTTTTTTTTCACAAGAAAAATGTTTATTCAAATTTTTACAATACAAGCGATGCATATACGCAGTAAGTCACAGAGAAAGCATTACACAGAATCTCACCAATTAGATATGTTGCTGGTAGGAACAGGAGAAAGACGTTGAAAGGCTAGCATACATTAGTTCATGGGATACCAATTCGGGAACAAGAAGTCATAGCAAGGTTACATAAAGGAGGTCCAGGGGAGGGGGGGGGGGAACAGGAGGAGTGTAGAACAGAGGGGAAGGAGAAAGGGGGGGAGGGAAGGGGGGAGGGAGGGACCACATCCAAGCAATCAAACACATCTTGAACATACAGCGTATTACTTTCAGGAAATCAGAACATAGGGTCATCGTCGTCATTGTCACCTGCAAACTCTGTGCCCCAGGCATCTATCCACCCCGACCATATCTTATCAAATTTACTAGGACAGTTTCGATTAGCAAAGGTGATCTTGTATAGTGGCAGCACCGAGTTCAGTACAGAGCGCCATGAGGACACTGTGGGAGGTGCAGCACTCTTCCAGTGGAGGAATATCTCCCTACGGGCATAAAAAGTAGCGTACCTGAGGAATAATGTAGTGTATTTACCCCGCACCCCAGGGCCAAAGACATTCAACAGCATTGATTTAGGGCTAGCTCCCAGGTCCAGAGAGGTAATCCGGTCGAGGGCATCAGCCACCCCGGACCAGTAGTCTCCGAGGCGGGGGCAGGACCAGACCATGTGGAAAAAGGAGGCAGCCTCTAGACCACATCTGGGGCAAGCCACCGGGACGTTAGGACTCATAATTGTTAACCGTTTCGGGGTGAAGTAGGCCCTGTGGAGGAACTTAACCTGCATAAATCGATCTCTGGCCGAAATCATAGTCGTAACGAAGGAAGAAACACATGCCTCCCATTCGTCCTCTAGCAGATCAGGAATGTCCACCTTCCATTTATCCAGAGTTTTTTCAAGTTTCTTTGTGGGAGTTATGGACAAACGGAGATACAAGGAGGACAGGGGCCTGTCTATGACCTTGGCATTAAGAAGCCCCTCCACAGAGTCTGATTCCAACGTGAGAAGTTGTGGGAACTGTTTCCCATAGGCATGCCGTAGCTGATAGTATCGAAACAGCATCCATCCCGGTAGTGAGTAGGCGTCCCGGAGATCGGAGAAGGAACGCAGCCTACCCCCCCTAACAATGTGCCTCAGTTTTACTATACCCCTCTTCGCCCAGACCTGAGGATCCGGAACCAAGTTCATGTGTGGCAGCTTAGGATTACCCCAGAGGGGGATGTGAGGTGAGAATGTCCCGGGGGAGGCAAAACGGGTCCTAGCCCTGTGCCACACCGTAATGGTTGTACGCATCAGGTCTGTGATGCCAGGGTGGGATCCCGCCCCCCTGAACACTACATTGCTAAGGGAGGAATATGAGCCCATTATAGCCGCTTCCAGAGTCACTGCCGGGTTATCGCAGGGCTGGGAGAACCACCATCTGACCGTCACCAGGACAGCCGCCCAGAAGTAGACCTGGAAGTCCGGTAGGGACAGTCCCCCCCGATCAATGGGAAGCTGAAGGGTGGAAACAGCCAGCCGCGGGGGCCTCCCATTCCAGATAAAGGAGGATATTATACTTTTTAGTTTAGCAAAAAATGAGGCGGGGGAATCATAGGGGAATTTCGAAAGAGGTAGAGGAATTTAGGCAAATATACCATCTTAATCAGATTTACTCTACCCACCGGTGAAAGGGGGAGAGTCTTCCAGACTGCACATTTCTGCGAAAAGTTTTTCAGCAGGGGTTGGAGGTTGAGCTCATAATATGAGGACAGCGGAGTCCCAACCCTCACTCCCAGATATTTAAATTCAGGTGTCCAGTTTAGGGGGGTGCCCGTCGGCTGGTGTGTGCCCGACGCATGTAGTGAGAAAAGAAGTGACTTCCCCCAATTAACCTTGATACCCGAGAAGGAGCCGAAAATGTCCACTATATGGAGCGCAGGTGGGAGGGAGGAAGTATCCTTGAGGAAAAGGAGGGTGTCATCGGCATAGAGGGATATTTTATCCACAACTACACCTATCCGAATCCCCTCCACCAAGGGGTCAGATCTGATGCGGGCCGCCATGGGCTCCATGGCTAGCGCAAACAGACCAGGGGAAAGCGGGCAGCCCTGCCTGGTGCCCCTAGACAGGGGAAAGGACGATGACAGTGAGTTGTTGGTGCGTATCCGAGCAGTAGGATTGCGGTATAGCATCTGAACCCACCCAATAAAACGGGGACCAAACCCAAATTTATGGAGGACGGCCCAGAGGTAGCGCCACTCAACCGAGTCGAAAGCCTTCTCGGCGTCTAAGGAGGCCACCACCTCTGCACCGTCCCCACTTGCCCTGGAGAGATGGGTGAGGAGGCGGCGAATATTAATATCGGTTCCCCTGCCTGGCATAAAGCCAGATTGATCTGCATGGACTAATGCGGTGATCACAGTGTTCAGTCGACCAGCCAACACCTTGGCCAAGAGTTTGGCATCTACATTGAGGAGAGATATCGGTCGGTACGAGGAACACTGTTGAGGGGCCTTACCCGGTTTAAGAATGACAACAATTACCGCCTCAGCCATCGTCGGGGGAAGAGAGTCCCCTTCCGCGGCTTTTTGGAGCATGAGTTTAAATGATGGGAGAATTTCCTCTGCATATGTTTTAAAGAATTCGGCAGGGATGCCATCCGGGCCCGGCGTTTTGCCATTTTGCAAGGATGCTACCGCCCGCCGAAGTTCCTCCAATGTGATAGGGCTATCCAATGCCTCCCTGTACGTGGAAGTCAGGCACGGGAGCTCCGTCTCATCGAGGTAGGCCGCAAGCTCGGCATCTGTGCATACCATCCGAGAGCTGTAGAGCTCCTGATAGAAAGATGCAAATCTTGCATTGATAGCGGTAGGGTCGGTCAAGGTCGTCCCATCAGAGTCGCATATCGCCGAAATAGTCACCGGAGAGGAGCTTTCCCGTGCCAGCCATGCCAACATGCCACCCGTCTTCTCCCCATGCTCAAATATTCTTTGGGACTGGTGTAGAAACTGAGTTTTTGTGGCCGCTGTACGGAGCAAGAGAACATCCCTCAATGCTGCCTGAAAATCTGAATAGACCCTGGGGGACCCAGTAGCGGCGTATTCAAGTTCGAGAGCAGCCACCCTTCCCTCAGCTCTTAGGGTGTCCTCTCTCAGGTCCCCTCGGATCCTGCGGATGTGGGACTGCAAACTGCCTCTAGTAAAAGCTTTAAATGCATCCCAAGACGTGGTCAGGGCTATAGAGTGGTCCAGGTCCCGCCAATAACGTATTGCCTCCGATCTATACGGCTCTAGGATCCTCAAATCCGACAGCCAAAACCTAGACAACCTCCACAGGCTCTCCCCCGGTGCATTGGAAACAGATAGTTTCAACGCGAGTGGCGCGTGGTCAGATATGCCACGGGGGAGAATAGAGACATCCCGAACTCTAGAAAGAACAGACCCCCCAGCATAGGCAAGGTCAATATGCGAAAGGGTCTTATGTGAGGCTGAGTGACAAGTGTAGGCCCGCTGGGAAGGGTTGCGCCACCTCCACACATCAGTCAGGTTGGAGGCCTCCGCCCAAGAGAGCAGCTCTGAAGATGAGCCCGCTACGGGTGAAAGTCTGTCCATCCCAGAGTCCGGAACTAGATTAAAGTCCCCCATTATGACCACATTGTCAGTGGCAAAAGCGGCTACCCTAGAGATCAGCTGGCTAAGTAGGCGCATGGAGGCCGGAGGGGGCAGGTACAGTCCCACCACCACCAGCTCCAACCTATCCACTACAGCATGTAAGATAACAAAGCGGCCGTCCGGATCTATGTCCAGTGCCAGCAGTCGGAACGGCAAGGATTTATGCACAAGAATGCTGACTCCCCTGGAGTAATTGGTGTGTGTGGAGTGGTATAGATGTCCCACCCAAGGTTTCCGAAGACTCAACAGCTTGCCGCCCGTTAGGTGAGTCTCCTGCAATATGCAGATTTGGGGGCGATACGTTTTAAGAAATTGGAACACCAGTGACCTCTTCACAGAGGAATTCAGCCCCCTGATGTTCCATGATATTATATTGCAGTCAGCCATAATCACCTAGAGGCACATTTTTAGACCTAAATACAGTCTCCAGAGTTGGATGCAGGGTCCAGGCCACTGCGCAGGTCAGGACAGAGCATCTCAAATATTCCATGACATACATAAAAACATCGCTTGTGAAAAAACAGTACAAAAACAAAGTGCACCAAAACATTCCCACACCCCCCCCCCCACCCCCCACCCCGCCAACCCCAGCCCCAACTTTGGGGAGGCTTAGGATCCCAACTCAGAACCCAGGCGAACACGCCTGCAATGGGGAAACGCTCACGGAATGGCATCCACAGTCCAGCAGTCAGATGGTGTACATTAAGTCCCTAGCCGGAGACCGGATCATACATGTGGGTGCAGTCTCCCGGCAGCCGCCGGGGGCAGTAAAACTTGAACTGTAACGTTGCATGAGCAGCCATAGGTGCCAGCCCTGGCCAAAGTAGAGGAGATTAAAAAAAAAAAGGGGGGGGGGAGGGGGGGGATACAATAAAGGATCAGCAGTCACTCGACCCTCCAATCAGGGTATCCCATCCACCCACGGGAAGAACCAGGGAATGTCGGCCCCCCAACCCCTACAGCACATAAAGTAGAATATCAGTGAACACATGGGGTAGTCCAGGGGGGGGGGGGGCGCAACATGTGCAGGCCAGCAAATAAAGGAGGCATGTCTATAAGGCAGCAAATGGCAACAGCTCATGAGAAAAAACAATGTGGCCCTTCAGTAGTAACGGTACTTATCTGCGAGGTAGTGTGTCGATCCACATGGAAGCTTCCTCAGGAGATGTAAAGAATCTAACCGATTCGCCATCTTCCACCCGCAACCTGGCTGGGAACAGCATGCTGTACTTGACATGTTTGGCTCGAAGTCTGGCCCTCACCGCATCATATGATTTCCGTTGCTTCTGCGTTTCCAGCGAGTAGTCTGGGAAGATCAGAAGTTTGGCGTTCTCAAATCGCAGTTCACCTTGGGATCTCGCCTCTCTCATCACCATATCGCGATCACGGAAGTGAAGCAACTTGAAAATAAAAGTGCGGGGTGGCGCTCCCTGTGGCCCCCTAGTGGATGGTATACGATGGGCTCTTTCCACTGTAAAGAATGGGGAAAAACGTGCAGAGGGGAAGATAAGTTGCAGCAAACGCTCAGCAAAGGCGGTGGGGTCCGTACCCTCAGCCCCCTCCGGAAGACCCAGCACCCGCAAATTATTGCGTCTGTTACGGTTTTCGGCGTCCTCAGCCCGGGCTTCCAGTGCCTTAACTTTAGTCTTTAACACATGCACATCATCCCCCTGGTCACGTACCGTGTCCTCAGCTTGAGAGACCCTCTGCTCCACTTCAGCCATGCGACCCCGGAGTGTATCAAAGTCCTTCCGGATAAACTCCACATGGGTCTGAATGTGGTCTACCTTGCCTGTTAGGGTGGTAAGTGCCAGCATCACAGCTTTAAAATCGGCCGCCGTGGCCGGCAGCCGTTCCGGATCGTCGGCCTGGTTCTCCATCTGGGCAGGATGTTTAGGCGAGGCCGCGGCTGCGGCCTTGCTCGCGACGTCCGTTTTCGCGGCCTTTTTGCCTGCTTTCTTCTGGGAGCTGCCTCTTCTCATACCCCAGGAGTACCACAGAGGCCGGGGGTGCACAAGGGGGTCCTTTTGTTCAGCTCTGCACCCTATAAAAGCCGGATTTAGAGCCGATCTGCAGGAGCTCAGACACTAGACGTCTGCTCCCATAGCCATCCGGACACGCCCCTATCTTTCAACATTTAACTAGGATATCATTCTTTTAATCTCGCCTGTGGTCTGTCATCTGTAATTTTTTGAGCATTGCTACCTGAGACATATATCCAGGACATGCAAGTAACTCTTTGTAACATCAAGCTAGGAGTCTGTGTAAAATTAATGATGTAGTTAAAAAGACTGGGGTTTCTAGCTATTTTCCCAACATTTTGTAAATTTATTTGGACTTGGGCATACACTGTCTCTCTCTCTCTCTCTCTCTCTCTCTCTCTCTCTCTCTCTCTCTCTCTCTCTGGATAGTTAATATTAAGTTTACTTGAATAGGGGCAATAAGCTGCAAGAATAAGTCCAGTGCCAGCATGTTGTAGGAACAACAGTGCTCAGGACTCAGTGCTCAGGACTGGTTTTCTGACTTGTCTAACTGACCATTACCCCTCCCCAGAATAGATAGCTTGGGAGTGTGGTGACCCCCTATGTACATCAGATTATTATTAAATGACAAAATTAACACATCTCCTGTCTACTGGTACCTTAAGGCCTCGTACACACGATAGGATAGCCAGAGGACAATGGTCTGATGGACCGTTTTCATCGGTCAAAACCGATCGTGTGTGGGCCCTATAGGTTATTTAACCTTTGGTTAAAAAAAAAGGCAACTTGCTTTAAAATTAACCGATAGATTCCCAACCGATAGGTCAAAACTGATCGTTAGTAGGCACGACGATCGGTTAAAAATCCATGCATGCTCAGAATCAAGTCGACGCATGCTTGGAAGCATTGAACTTCATTTTTTCAGCATGTCGTTGTGTTTTACGTCACCGCATTCTGATACGATCGTTTTTTTAACTGATGGTGTGTAGGCACATCAGACCATCAGTTAATTTTAATTGTATATATAGTTCTGGTAGAGTTCTCCAGAACTTGGCAAAAAACATGCAGGCACTCAATCCAAAACCCTAAGGCCCCTTTCACACATGTACGACTCCAAAGTCGTGCAACTTTGCGACGATTTCGTGGGCCGTGATTTTGCAGCGATTTTACCGCGATTTTGAATCAGTACTGCTTTGCCAAAACTTTGCCAATAACCAATGAAAATGTACATGGTGTGAGGTAATTCCTGTTCCTGCCATAGTTGTTTCCAGTTCCTGTTTGCTTCCTGGTTGTTGTGGTGTGGTGTGTTGTGACATATTGCCACAGCAGTTGTCATTGCTGCTGCAGCAGTAGCAGTGCATGAGGAAGAAGAGGAGGAGGAGCAAAGGACAAGGACATCTCTTTTTTTGGGCTGTTTGGAGCACATTGTTCCTGAGGGAATAACCAGGAAGTGAATGTGTGCTAGAAAAATGTCCTTGGGAGGGGCTAATATGTTGAAAGGATTGGGTGGGGCAAGGGTCAAAAAGCTGCTTGTGCTTACAAAGTCGTACTGAAATCATGTCTATATTATTCAGGTAATTTGCATGCTACTTGAGGGTTTAACATTGAGGACTATGGACATCAACTCGCATGGAAGTTGGAACAAAGTAGTGCAGGGACTACTTGGAAGTCGGCAGGACTTAAAGTCATGCCAATATGAATGGACATCATTGAAAATCATGGAGAATGACTTGTCATGCGATTTTGCAGTCCAAAATCGTGGGACAAGTCGTATAAGTGTGAAAGGGGACTAAAGGAGATAATGTCCCTAACTCAGTCTTTCACAACAACTACTAAAGCCAAACTGAATAGAAGCTGACAACCTAATAGTATTTTTCTATGAGGAAACAAGGGCACCTAGAAAAGACACACACACATATATATTCATCTAAGAATGATGGTAAAATCTCCTAACACAACACAGCTTACAATTTATGTGCACTGACCCCTTAAGATTCTCATCTTCCCAAAACAATTGTGTAATAAGTAGACTTCTGCCCTGACAATAAAGGAACCCCTAACAGCTCCTCACCCAGAATCCTCTCCACCCTCATCAGCCCTCCCTTCCGCCCACACCATTTACTGGGAACCATTAAACCCAAAGGAGAGACAGTGTGGCGAGAGAGTGCAGCCCAGCCCTGATCTAACTCTCACTAAATAATTCAGAGCTTGCATTAACTTATAAATGAGTGTGTTTGACTGATTTTGTGGTTGATGTACAGATAAATTCTAATGAAAGACAGCTACAAGATTTTAAATAATTAATTACACTGCCACTTAACAAAGCTCGACTGGCACTCGATGCTTAACAAGATACAACTTTAAGACTCACAATTTGCCCAGAGGCTTGAAGTTGGTTTTTGCCAATCAGCACTCTTAAGCCCCCGTCTACTTTTCTAGCCACCTCCCCATTATACATAAAGAGGTTATTATTTTATTAACATATGTTAGCAAGAGGTGAACATGCTGATAGTTGTGTTATACATCTCAGTTTGCAGCGCGTCTTGGGAAAGCTGCAACAGAAAAGGTGATAAGACCTGAATGTGCCGAAGACAAGTGATCCAGGCAGGGAATTAGCTACCGGGATAATGTAACACTACCGTACTAGGGCCTGTCTTTAATTTCTAGAAAATATATGCATATGACTCGGGAAACATAGGGAGACAGGGCGCTTTGCCTGCAGTCACTAATGTCATGCAAATTAACATTTAATGTTCCACTGCTGTCAATCTGCATAGATTTGCAAACTGAAATCTATAGTAAAGTGCTAACCTGTTTATCTTGCCTTGTTCCTAGCAACAAGAAACACCACATTTAATTACTAAATGCACATGGGACTTGAAAAAAATATACATGCAAGTAACAGACATTATACACTTAGGAAAATTTATACAACATACTTTGCCAATTACTGATTTATTTGAACATGGAAATGGCTAAAAGGAGACTGGGTACATTACTGAATGATACAATAATTGCTATAATTTACATGGCAGTAACTGATCTTCTAGAAAGACACAATTTCAAAGGATGGAGAGCTGGCAATCTAAATATTATTCTAAAGAATACACAGACATTAAATATGTGTTACAATAAATTAATCTGAATATTAGACTGTTTTAGTACATGGCTGAAAATATCAAATACAAAACAATACGTGATAGGTCACAACATGCAAAAGCAAGTTTTAAAACTTTGGTCCGAAGGACGATGGACCGATGGGCCATACACACGGTCGGTTTGGACCGATGAAACTGGACTTCAGTCCATTTTCATCAGTTTGGACCGATCGTGTGTACGCGGCCTAACAATCACAGATCTACTTCAATTAGTATAGTATTATGCCCCATACACACAATCTAAATTTGAGATGGAAAAAGTCTGATTTACTTTTTCATCAGTAATTCCGCCTGTGTGTATGCCTCATTGGATTATTTCCATCGGAAATTCTGAGGAATTCCATCTGAGTTTAGATAGAGAACATTCTATTTTTTACATACTATGTGCTGCTGCGATGGTTAATTCCGAAGTCCAGGTACAAAAACTTAAATTTAAATATATTCCTCAATAGCCACAATGGGTGTATTCATTGCATGGCCTTGCAAACCCAGTTTTTACCTTGTAGCGGTGACATCATCATTATGGAGAGAGCAAAGCTGTGGGAGGGGCCAACAGACCTACCCACTACAGGCTGCCTGCAAAAATTTATAGGGGGTGGAGCCAAAACCAATCAATCAGCACAAGGAGAGAAAGCAGCAATGACCGGTCTTTATTACAGGAAGTTCCTGCACACAGCAATAGTTTCACACTGGATTACTGCACAGATTTGGAAGAAATACACAAAGCACACCAAGATTCATGCTATGCATGCTATGGATTTGGACCACTGCTCTCACACACAAGCAGCAGCCTGGGTCTCCAGTATTGCCACAACACCCCCTGCACACTACTCTAATCAACAGCACTGCTCAGGGAGGTAGAATGTTAATTGGAGAAGTGTGTGTGTGTGTGTGTGTGGGGGGGGGGTGTGATTGGAATTCTGGAGAGCAGGGCTGTCAGTGCAACTCTCCAGCATGATCCTTGAACAGGGTACTTTATCCCTTTCTTCAGCACTGGCCATACAGGGTGTAAATTTCTTTTCTGCAACCACAGGTTAGCGATAATCGCAAGAGAATCCAGCATGCTGATGGTACCCAAGTTGATCGTTTAATCAACTTGGTACATTCAGCCTGCCCATTAACAATTTGAACCATGTATGGCTGGCCTTAGTGTGTAAAAATACACAAAAAGTGAACATATTTATTACTGTATATGTAGCCTGATTGTGTTACAGTAATACACAGGAAGGTTTAGTAAATTATACTGTTTGTTTTCTTCACAGCAAATTAGTATTTATTTAATGTATCAGTGCCATCACTGAATATACTGTGCAACATGCAAAAATAACAATGACAATATTTACATTTTTTTTAAAAGGGTACCATAGTGTGCTTGTTCATATGGTGTATGTGTGCATGGTGCCATGTTTTGTGTCTTTATATGTGTTGCTGGTGTGTGAGTTTACATGGAGCTATGAGGTAAGGGAATAAATATGTAATATTTTGCTTGTACTGACTATATATTAACAATACATCATGATGATCACTGGTTTATATGCCAGTATGATCAATATAATAATATGTTATCATTTCATGTTCCTTAGTTAAATATGATGAAAGGCCTATATTCTACTTGCATTTTTTCTAATATTATGGCTATGCATGAGACTGTGTGTATGCATTTAACATTCAATTGCACCTCATTTGGATGGATTGTCTCCCGTTTGAACCTAATCCCTTTTCCATTGGTTATTTATATACACTAATGTAAAAGAAAAGTAGGTGTGCAATAAGCACAGTGGGTTTGAACAACCATTTCCACGCTTTAAATCTTAATGCTGTGCGTGATTGGCAATGTAACCATGATGTGTCATTTGCCTAAATATTTTCTATGTAATGGGGTCCCACTTTCCATGTAATAAGATTAACATTTTTTTGTTGTGTGTGTGAATGTGTGTGTTGATGCTCGTGTTTGTGTATAATGGATCTGTTCTAGCCCCCCTTGTTTCACCATTCAGTCATTGAACTGGACCAAGAATGCTTTACTGGCTGCATGCTTGTTCTGGGTCAAAGACTTACTTAAGTAGTAGAGCAAAGATAAGGATGTCAGCCCCCAAACATGCACCTTTAGAAATTAGTCTATAGTGGAAGCACTCATATTTCTACTTTTAAAAACTTTACTTACAGTGGCACAGTATAGAATTGGTATACCAACAAGAGTAGTGTAGATACATATTTAGTATAATAGTATATACTGTATAGCAGGGGTGCCCAACCTTTTGAAGAGCAAGCACTTAAGTGACTTGGTAACCGGTTGCAGGTCACAATGAGTGGAGTGGGTGGATGGCAGCCCACTCGGCTCTATAGAGCCCACTCTACTCTCAGCACACAAAACTCATAGGTAATAGACGTCTATGGCTCAGTAACCCACAGGTTCACTTCTCTGTACCTGTAGATCAGTTTGAAAGCAGCCCAATAACCACTGCAGAACAGATATGCCCATATATACACATATACTGTGATTTTAGTAATAATAACGTACCTTTAATAACAGTATTCTATTCTATTTTATTCCATCCCAGAGCAGGAGGTCGTGGGCCACATCAGAGAGCTCCGCAGGCCACATGTGGCCCCCGGGCCACTGGTTGGGCACAGCTTCTGTATAGTATAATATTGACATATTACATAGAATAGTACATTGGTAATATGGGCAACGTATTAGCAGAGTAGTAGTACACGTAGCATAGTTATATATACAGTCGATTTCCTACAGCAGTGTTGTTGACTATGAAATCGAGCTTGTAGCATTACAAGCATTAGTTAATGTGTTGCATAAAAAATATTGCAGCAAATATTAAGCTATTTGGTAAGACTAAAGGGCTTTAAAGAATCAATGCTCCCATTAATGGAAGCCTCCAAGGGTTCACTTTTCTGTCTGCTTGGTGCCCTTGAACACTCTTCAAGGACAAGCGGTGAGAAAGCATCACTCTGAGGCTGGAGATTTCTGTTGATTAGTACAGTAGGTTTGAAGTCTTCTTGTAAAGAATTAAGTCAATATGGCATAGGCTGAGTGTGCTGCACCTTCAGTAAGCTTAGGAATTTTAAAACAAGGATGATTTTCCAAAAAGGACGTGTATGATGATATGTTACAAAATAATTGTTTTAAAGTACACACATATTTCTAATGCTGTATTCAGAAAGGACAAAAACAACTTGGAATGAATGCTGAAGTAACTCCCTTGGCAAAGGACCAATTATTTTTCCCAGCAACCTGTCACCTTGACACCAAAGCACCTAGGCAGATGGGAATGACCTGTATAAACCTGCTGGGCATAGAAGACACAGCTATACAGTGTAAATTAGAAATCCTAGGGGGTGAAAATCCATATGCAGACACTAAAAAGTTGTTGTCTGGATAAGTATTAAAAGAATACCTTACAATGTAAAATGTATTTCCTCATACAGATCATACAACATTTATACTACAAATGTTTAAAGTTTTTTTTAAGACATAAACTTCTGAAACCTTTAGAAGACCAAACTGTTGCATGGCACAAAGGAATCCAGTGCAGTCATGCATTGCAACAAATATGCATAAATCCAGTGAGTTATATACATGGACCAACTTTTGCTGTCCCTAATCTAGTGGCCTCACTGTCATGCTATTCTCTGCCTTCGGCACCTTAAGATCGCTGTCCTGGAACAGAAGGCGGGTCAGATCAGCTCAGATTTTACTTTTTGCAATCTTGTTCTGAATCAATACTCGGAAAGCAGTGACATTAGAGGATTAGCAGGACAGGTAGTCAACTATGGGTTTCATTTGGAATGTTTAATCTGACTCTCAGTTGTTCTCATTTTTGAGCATTCTACACAACTGTACTTATCATGTGTAAATAAGCCAGCAGCACATGTTAGATTCTGTTGGGAACTCACCTGATAAACACTCACCATTTAAAGTATATATCAATTAACAAAATGATCGTCTGAGGGTCTAATTGCCTATGGGTCTAGTTTATAAGCTTACAAAAATGATGGTAAGGAGGAAATATTCATGAGACCTCCATATACAACAGAACTGCAGGAGTATAACAAAAATGTATAAAATAAAAAAATGTAATGGATGGGAAAGCATAGGTAGTTAATTTGTCTATACAAATTTATGGATTTTTGAGATTTGAATTATCAGAACCTTTAGGCCTCGTACACATGATAGGATAGCCAGAGGACATTGGTCTGATGGACCGTTTTCATTGGTCAAAACAGATCGCGTGTGGGCCCCATAGGTTATTTAACCTTCGGTTAAAAAAAAAGCCAACTTGCTTTAAAATTTTACCGATGGGTACCTAACAATAGGTCAAAACCGATCGTTAGTAGGCACGACCATCGGTTAAAAATCCACGCATGCTCAGAATCAAGTCGACGCATGCATGGAAGCATTGAACTTCATTTTTTTCAGCACATCGTTGTGTTTTACGTCACCACGTTCTAACACAATCGTTTTTTTTAACCGATGGTGTGTAGGCACATCAGACCATCAGTCAGCTTCATCGGTTAACCTTCGGACCCTTCTCATCGGATGGACTGATCGTGTGTACGAGGCTTTAGGTGTGTGATCCTGCAAACTTTTAAACTTTCCTACATTTTTTAGTTAGTATAACACTAAAAATATGTATCATATTGCGTGCAATGACATCAGGCTGATTTAATTAAACAGTGCTCAGAACAAGGATGATGTATGTGTACAGCACAGTAACTCATGACAACCTATTAGCTTTGAATTTTCTGTAGCAAGATCAGTGCAATATGAACTCTTTATTTGCTCCAGGTCGCTGAATTTCTACATTCTCTTAAATATGACCATACTAAACATATAACAATCTGAAAATCTGGCTTGTAAGCAAACATATTGTAATGTGTGTGAGTACCAAGAGATAATCTCGACGTGAGAGTCTCAGGCGTGTTTTAATGGAAGTCACACATAAACATGGAAATGGAAGCTTGTTAACACCACCTCAGCCTAGCCGTCTGCATAGATTGTCACTGTTAAGTGTTGCTAGCCCTTATACACGTATGGGATTAATAGTGTGCTTTTCGCACAAACCAGGACTGACTGAGTTGTCCTCAGGAGATAGTTTGGAGAAATCGCTTCAGACACTTGCTTCATCCCCACTTTCCAGCCCTTTCCTTCAGAGAAGCAGCAAGTCTCTCGCACCTTTAATAACCTGCTGATGTGATCCATGCTAATGTGTAATGTCCCTGCTCCCTTAGGGAATTACATCACCATCTGTTTTCTTCTATTTGACTTTTCTTTGCAAGGATAATGCATTTGTTCACAGGCTCTTCCTAATGCCCATTTGTGACCAAACGCCATCCCAACTCCAGCACCATGAACCTCCCCCCATCTGCTGGTACCAGTCCTGGAGTTATGGATGGGTACCAGGCAGACTTTTCAGACCATGATGATGAGAGAGCTGTGCATCCAAGCACTGTAAACCTAAATTATAACTGAATTATTGATAAGTCTACTAACATACCACTAAATTCCATCTGCCAACTGCATTCCTTGTTATACCTACGAGTCATAAGATTGAGTTGATTGTAAGCTTCAATAGCAGTGTGCTTCTGCCTTCTGTTTCCAATTATGTTCTGTACTATGAGCACTGTTTTACAGTACTTTACATAACACAATGGTGCAATAGAAATAAAAAAAATAGATAAATAAAATATTACATTAGCTGTGAACCCAACAAATTTTGGGGGATATACAATAGGACAAAATAAATGAGGATGTGCAACAATAAAGCTGACCAAACACTAGACAACTTTGTGGCGATTTGGTCTCTTTTATTCAGTTTTGGCCACAGCCATCTTATCATTCCCAGCTACTAAAAATAAAAATGGGATACACACTGAACAGAACCACATCAATGCCATTCAAAAAGACATTTTCCAAAGATTATTACTTGGTTGCTTGAAAACAAGAAACCTTTCTGGTTGAAAGCAACAAATCTCCTTATTGTATGGCCAGTGTAATATATCATCTAACAGTCCTGACTCCAATATATGTGATTTGTTGTTTTTTGTTTTATTGCACTTTGAACACTTTCATTGCTCTCTGCATTGCTAGACGGAGTGTGTTTCTTTGTGTTCCTGTAAAACGAGCTAATACATTTAACACAGGCTTTCTGCTCTGCTGAGTGCAAGGTGCTGGCAAAACGTTCGCTCTTCAGTTGCAACACTTGGGCCAGTAATAAGAGATGACATCTTAAGTTTGTCTCTCTCACAGTGACAAATGCTCACAACAAGTAACTTAACACACACACACATGAGCACAGCTAACCTGGAGCCCAATTACTGTTCAGTTCGATGCCCCAGATCATTACAGGTAACATTAGAGTGATACACACAGCCATGCAAATGCATAGTAGATGACAGGTGAAAGTGGATTTGGCTCAGCTGGCCACACACTAGGCAATCAGGAACATATATAGCAGCAGATGACATGGGCAGGCTCGGGGAATGTGGCACCTAGTGCAAGAATGGAAACAGAAGGGCAGACAGGTGAAGTGGGGCAGGCACACAGCCTCACCATCTGGGCACAGCCATGAATTCAACACAGGCAGGTGACATTCTCTAAGTAATTTACTCTCATTGTGTTGCCTTTGTCACCTAATGCACTTCATTCAATTAAAGGACAGTCTTGACAACACGATAAGCATTTAAGATACAAGCACAGCGATGTGGCCATTGTTTAATTACAGTTAAGATTTATGTACATCAGTAAGGGATCCATCAGTACCATAGACAGCTCCAAGGGCAGCACTATGAACAGTGCTATGGGCAGCACCATGGACAGCAATGTGGAGAGTATCATCGACATCGCTGTGGTGAGTATTATGGGCAGCATCATGAGGAGTTCTGTGGATGGCACTATAATCAGTCAGCACCATGAACAGTACTATAGGCAGCACTATGGACAGCACTATAGTCAGCAGCACTATGGACAGCACCATGGAGAGTTCTATGGGCAGCACTATGGAGGGTCCTATGGGCAGCATCATGGGTAGTTCTATGGATGGCACTATAATCATAACTGTGGACAGCGCTATGGGTAGTTCTATGGACAGTGCCATGGTCAGTACTATGGGTAGCACCATGGGGAGTTTTATGGACAGCACTATAGTCAGCACTATAGACAGCACCATGGAGAGTTCTATGGGCAGCACCCTGGACAGCACTATGGCGAGTCCTATGGGCAGCACCCTGGACAGCACTATGGAAAGTCCTATGGGCAGCACCATGGACAGCACTATGGTGAGTCCTATGGGCAGCACAATAGTCAGCACCATGGACAGCACCCGCTAATAAGAATAATACCCGGCAGTTTAGAGATGACAAGGCTGGGATTTCAGGACTATGCCGCTCTGGATTCAGGACCAAGAAGAGGTTAACCATCCCTGCCCAGACTCTTGCCTTTAAGCTTTCCGCTCGCTTAGAACTTCAGGCATCTATAATACAATAATAGGCTGCTGGAAATAAGCAGCGATCGTTAATTAGAGTTGTAAGGACCATGGAAGAGCTCTGCATTTTTTGGGATGTGTGAGCAAAACAATAATATGTCGGATATCAGTAAACTAACATCAGAAGATGTGGATGTGTCTGCTCAGAATCCATGCACATTAAATGATGGGTGTCTTATTGTCGGGATGTAAGAAGTAGCTGTCAGTGTGTGATGACCTGTCACATGAACAGGTTCCCCTTAGCACCCTACCTGTGCGCTGCATGATGCCACCTGTACGCGTCTCGGGGACTGTCCGGCTCTTGCGGGCGTTCCTGTTTAATCCGAGAGGCACGAGTCGGAGCCCTTCTCCCCCTGTCCGTACTTTAATGTCCAGCAGAAAGATGCAATCCGAGGAGAATTAGGGGGGCACAAGTCCTGGAAAAGGCAGGAGGTCTGCAAAAGTGGAGTATGTCCTATAAGTCTATAGAGGGGCTGGAAGTCCCCCCCAGCTATGGAAGCAGCAACTCTCTTCGCAGTCTTCTGTCTCTGGGTATTTAGGGGGGGAAGACGCCCCCTTTTTTGGCTGAGAACGGCTCACACCTCTCCACCCCCTTAGTGTTGGGGGAGAGGAGTCTAAGGAGAGTCATTGAGCCCCTTTGTCACCAGAAGCTGAGCCAGGAGCTGAGAGACTGCCAAAGACAGTCAGCGCTGATGAGAGTCCCCGTCCAGCCAATTGCTCCCTTTCTGCGATCCGGCTTGTCTGTGTATGTATGTGTTTGCTCCAGCCTTTCTCAGTGTTCTCCTCCCTCCTTCCCTCTCTCCTCCCCTCTGCTCCCTCTTTCCTCTCTCTTTACCTTTTCACTCAGTCTTCTTACCTATCTCCCCTGTCTCCTTAGCACTCTTTTACTCTATGCTCGATCTCTTCTCTCTTTCTCCCCTCTCCTCTCCTCTCCTCTCCTTCCTTCCTTCATTCCTTCCTTCCTTCCTTCTTTCCTCTTTACCTTTTCACTCTGTCTTCTTACCTATCTCCCTTTTCTCCTTAGCACTCTTTTACTCTAAGCTCCATCTCTTCTCTCTTTCTCTCTTTCTCTCCTCTCCTTCCTTCCTTCCTTCCTTCCTTCCTTCCTTCCTTCCTTCCTTCCTTCCTTCCTTCCTTCCTTCTTTCCTCTTTACCTTTTCACTCTGTCTTCTTACCTATCTCCCCTTTCTCCTTAGCACTCTTTTACTCTAAGCTCCATCTCTTCTCTCTTTCTCTCTTTCTCTCCTCTCCTTCCTTCCGTCCTTCCTTCCTTCCTTCCTTCCTTCCTTCCTTCCTTCCTTCCTTCCTTCCTTCCTTCCTTCCTTCCTTCCTTCCTTCCTTCCTTCCTTCCTTCCTTCCTTCCTTCCTTTCTTCTTTCCTCTTTATCTTTTCACTCTGTCTTCTTACCTGTCTCCCTTGTCTCCTTAGCACTCCTTTACTCTAAGCTCTATATCTTCTCACTTTCTCTCCTCTCATCTCCTTCCTTCCTTCCTTCTTTCCTCTTTACTTTTTTCACTCTGTCTTCTTACCTGTCTCCATTGTCTCCTTAGGATTATTTTACTCTAAGCTCTATCTATTCTCTCTGTCTCTCCTCTCATCTCTCTCCTTCCTTCCTTCCTTCTTTCCTTCCTTCCTTCCTTCCTTCCTTCCTTCCTTCCTTCCTTCCTTCCTTCCTTCCTTTCTTCCTTCCTTCCTTCCTTCCTTCCTTCCTTCCTTCCTTCCTTCCTTCCTTCCTTCCTTCCTTCCTTCCTTCCTCTTTAACTTTTTCACTCTTTCTTCTTACCTATCACCCCTGTCTCATTAGGACTATTTTACTCTAAACTCTATCTCTCCTCACTTCCTCTCCTCTCCCTTCCTTCCTTCCTTCCTTCCTTCCTTCCTTCCTTCCTTCCTTCCTTCCTTCCTTCCTTCCTTCCTTCCTTCCTCTTTACCTTTTCACTCTTTCTTCTTACCTATCACCCCTGTCTCCTTAGGACTATTTTACTCTAAACTCTATCTCTCCTCACTTCCTCTCCTCTCCTCTCCTCTCCCCTTCCTTCCTTCCTTCCTTCCTTCCTTCCTTCCTTCCTTCCTTCCTTCCTTCCTTCCTTCCTTCCTTCCTTCTTCCTTCCTTCCTTCCTTCCTTCCTTCCTTCCTTCCTTCCTTCCTTCCTTCCTTCCTTCCTTCCTTTCTTCCTTCCTCTTTACCTTTTCACTCTGTCTTCTTACCTACCCCCCTTGTTGTCTCCTTAGCACTCTTTCACTCGAAGCTCTATCTCGTCTCTCTTTCTATATTCTCCTGTATTTTTCTCTCTCCTCCCCTCTGCTCCCTCTTTCCCCCTCTTTATCTTTTCACTCTGTCTTCTTCCCTATTTCCCCTGTCCCTCCAGCACTCTTTCACTCTAAGTGCTTTCTTTCTGTTGTTCTCCCTCTCTCCTCTCCTCTCCTCTCCCTCCTGTATTCCTCTCTTCTCCCGTTAATCTCCTGTCTCCTTACCTCTGTTTCTCCAATACTCTTAAACACTCTTTCTGTCTGTTCTTCCCTCTGTCGTTCTCTTCTCTTCCCTTCCTCTTGTATTCCTCTCTTCTCTCTCTTGTATTCCTCTCCTCTTCTCCCTCCCTCTTCACCTTTTCTCTGTCTCCTTATCTACCTCCACTGTTTCTCCAATACTCTTAAACACTCTTTTTGTCTGTTCTTCCCTCTCTCTTTCTCTCCTCTTCTCTTCCTTCTGTATTTCTCTCCTCTCCTCTCTCTCCCTCTCGCTCTCTCTCTCTCTCTCTCTCTCTCTCTCTCTCTCTCTCTCTCATAAAACGCCTCCCATATAAAATTTATGAAAGCGCTTTTTGCTTGCAGAGTTCAAAAATACCATCTTATTCCCAGAGCAGGCTGCTCTCAGCTGCCATGTGATGTTGCTGCTGCCTCTTAAGGTGTTTTTCCTCTCTCTCTTCCCCTGCTGCTTTGTTACTGAGAGTTTCAGTCAAGCGAATCTGTGGCTGCTCCTATTGGAGAACAAGAGATGCCAAACTAAATGCAGGTAGCTGCCCTTTCCATGCCATGGCACCCATGTGTCTGCCTTACTGGATGCCCCCAGGCTGTCTGCTCACATCAGCCGCAACTTCTCCAGCCCCTGATCTGAGAGATCAAACCCAGCAAGCTGCCTTCCCTATGCTCTCTAATAGGATAGAAATGAGAAAAGGCCAGTGCCCCCTCCTTTCCTTGCCTCCCTCCTGGTGTGTCCACAGTTATCTGTTCTCTACCCTCAGCCTTGAATAGGAGAAGAAAGTGGGGACAAGTTAACCCCGTTAACCAAGCCAGCGCCAGACAGGCTCCTGAGGCCCAGCTCTGTGTTACATAAATCTAGTTCTCTTAGAGATTTTTTGCATGAGTTCAGCGATGTGGCGGCTTATTAAAAGAAGGATTTATTTTCTTCGGCTTTGAAGAGTGCATCAACTACTAGAAAAAACAGAATTATTGATAGAATCGTATGGTAGAGGAAAGACAGACAGACAGAGGGCGCTTCCATTTTTTCCCCCCCAAAATGATGGATTTGGAACTCAGGCCATTGACCCCAGATCAATTATGTAGGCTATATGCTTGTGATATTGCATGGAGGTTTAGGAGCACATGCATTCCTAATAACTTAATGCTTAAAGAGTTCAATAGTGAGCCTCAGAGAAAAATCATTTCATTTTCAGATAACACTGGCATCCTGCGTATGCATATTAAAAGCACATTTGTCACATGACAACAAGCTGAGAGACTGTAGTCATCGCCAAATGATTAAAGCCCAACTCCAGGAATTAGACAAAACCTACCCTTGCAGTGACACACCTGACCCTCCCCCCCCCCCCCTCCACCCTGCAAGGGTTAACTACTCATTCAGTCTAGGGTTGCAGAAATAAGCAGTAATACTTACCTTATTTCTTGCTTCTGTCTGCTCCCTCCATCCATGTGACTAGTCTCACTATGCCTTCTCTCTAAAGCTGGTCCATATACTGTACTATACAATCTGTGCAATCTCTTTCATGTTTATCAAACCTAAAAATGAGGTCAAACCAAAACAATTCATTGCATCTAAATCAGACCAAGCAGGCCCTTAAAATGTATAACTGATGGTAGATCTAAAGGAGATTGTACAATGAGATTGTATGGTGTATGGTGGCATTTGGGCTGCTGGCTGTACACTGTACCATTGTCTTTCAAAGGGGTTGTAAAGGAAATGTAAAGGTTTTTTTCCCCCCTAAATAGCTTCCTTTATCCTTAGCACAGTCCTCCTTCCCTTACCTCAACCTTCGATTTTGCTTTTAAATGTCCTTATTTCTTCTGAGAAATGCTCACTTCCTGTTCTTCTGTCTGTAACTCAACAATGCAAGGCTTTCTCCCTGGTGTGGAGAAAGCCTCTTGAGGGGGTAGGGGGTGAGCAGGAGTGTCAGGGCGCCCACTAACACACAGCTCCTTTCTCTTTCTGCAAAGTAGAGAGTGTACTGACTTGCCTGCTTGCCCCTTCACCCTCAAGAGGCTTTCTCCACACCGGGGAGAAAGCCTTGCATTACGGTGTTGAGTTACAGAGAGAAGAACAGGAAGTGAGGATTTCTCAGAAGAAAAAGCAAAATCGAAGCATGAGGTAAGTGAAGGAGGATTGCACTAAGGTAAAGGAAGCTATTTAGGGTTTACAACCCCTTTAAATTCACACAAATGTTGTAACATGAGGAAATATGAGGAAAAACCTAAATGAGGACAAACCTAGACAATCTATTAAATTTGCATCAAATTAGGCAGGTTCTTGTATTACATAGTTGATGGTGGATCTAAAAGAGATTGTACAACAAGACTGAATAGTGTATGGCCAGTTCAAAACATTGCCATTGTATGTGATGACCCAGAGGGACCACACACAGGGAGAACAGGAGAGCAAGAGTAAGATAAGTAATGCAGCCTCTTTATCTAATCCTAGACTCAACAGACATTTAACCTTTGTAGTACAGGGTGGGGACACTACAGGGAAGAAAGATTTTGTGTAAGACAGCAGTGACAATTTCAAAAATCTATCCATGCAGTGCCACCCCCCTGCACTGCATGAATTCAATTATCATTAGGTCTACGGAAGCTAGCCACACTCCAGTCGGCTTCAGGCATCTACTCCTCTTGCTCAAGCACCCTGGGATCTGGGCCCTTGGCAGGGCCGCTGATAGAAATCATAGGGCCCCCGTACAGCCTACCTGATGGGACCCCCTTCAGCTCCACCCCTTGTCCCTCATTCAGCCCCACCCCTGGCTCCATCCTTGGACCCCGCCTTGGCTGATTGATGGGTGGCTGTATTGATGTTCGGTCATACATTGTTAAGAGTTGTTCTCACATTATATAGAATTGGTACTAGATCTATCAAGCAAATGACTTATTGCATACATTGAAGAGTACATTATATAGCATAAAGCAAAATATACAGAAATAGCATTATGCATCAGTCAGCAAGTCGTCAATCACAATCTACCTGTCAACCATGGGCAGCCAGTGGGTAGATTGTGAACACAGAGGACTTTGCCAACCCCCCCCCCCCCCCCCCCAGCTACAGTGTTGGGGGGATGTGAAGCGGGTCAGAGGACACTGCTTTGGAGGGGCACAGGACACTGCTATGAGGGGGCAGAGAGGCAGGAGACACTAGAATGTGAAGTGTGAAAGAGGACACTACGCTACCATGGGGGAGGGGTGATAAAGAGGGCAGAGGATACTGCTTTTGGGGGGGGGCACAGGACATTTCTATAAGAAGGTGCAGGGCTACTCTGGGGGGAGAGGACACTGATATGGGGGGGGCAAAGGAACTACAGTGGGAGGGGTGATGTGAAGGGGGGCAGAGGAAACTGCTATGGAGGGGAAGAGGGTCATAAGTCACTACTGTGGGGAAGCAAAGGACACTACTGTGTGGGGGGGAGGTGCAGAGGGGCAGAGGGACAGAGGGACAGAGGACACTACTGTCGGTAGAAGGCAAAGGACACTACTGTGGGTGGAGGGGGGTGCAGAGGGGCAGAGGGACAGCAGACACTACTGTCGGTAGGAGGCAAAGGACACTACTGTGGGTGGGGGGGACAAAGGACACTACTGCCTGTGGGGTTGGAAGAGGGGCAGAGGACACTACTGTGGAGGGACAGAGTATAATACTTTGGGAGAGAATATGTGAAGGGGGGAGGAGGATACTACTGGGGGTTGGGGGGAACAGGACACCACAGTGGTGGGATGTGGTGATATTAAGTAATGTAAAGGGGAGATATTTTTTTTATTTGTGGCTTGGTGATATTTTTTTTCAAAAGGATGACTCCCCAAAATAGTGTATTAGGTGTTGTCACCAACTGACAGTGATTTTGTAGTGGAGACAGTGGGTATGAAGGGAGTGTCCTAACAGGTATACGTAATGCCCACTTCCTCATTCTTACCTACCCAACACTCTGACATTCCATTTACCCTGCTGTAGGTTCACTTTAAAGATGCAGACACCAGGTCAGTGTAAGTGTACACATTCCATATCTATGGGACTGCTGTGGAAGCAAAGAATTTCTGTAGTAGTCACCACTGCAGTTCTACCTAGATTGAATATGCTATTATGTTTTAACATTGATGTGAACACCAACAGACCTGGCCAAGATATATGACTTTGTCTAGTTAGGAGACTAATGCATGCCCAAGTGCTCTCTTTACACATCTATTCTTGGCACGCTGAGCTGCCATATTCTGGAAGATGGGAGGGATGGTTGGAGAGGGTTATGTATAATTTGTTTAAATTGCTGAAAATAATAAAAAAACAACTCCAGCATTTGATATTTTAGAATAGTGGGTAGAGTTGTTAGTGGGTAGAGTGGTGAAAGATTAGAACTAGGGATGAGCTCAGGCGTGTTCGGTTCCTAGTCTGAACCCACCTGAGTGAGCCTACCTGGAAAATGTCACTGTACTGGACCAATCATTTCATGGGGCAATTACCTGAGAATGATCAGCCCCGAATGCAGACAGTCTGTGGCTAAACATTCGCAGGTAATCACTCCTTGAGATGACAGGTTGCATCCAGGCCCGATCATTCACATGTATTCACTGCATGAAACTAAATTTCCAGACAATCTACACCCAGGGCCAATCATTCGCAGGTAATCACTCCATAGGCGATTACATGTGAGCAGTCACAATTAGGTGCAGGAACTTTAAGTCTTATATTGCTTTTTAAGGGTGCTGCCACCTGTAGCTAGTCACCAGGAACTCCTGCTGGGTCTCCCTCATATAATCGCTAACTGTCCCATTCGCAAGTGTGACTGGGGTCTTACAGCAGGGCAGGATTTCTACCAGTGGTTGCATGCATGCAGTTGCTAAGGGATCTGGGTGGGAGGAGTTTCCCGTCAAGAAAAGCTAAATTCAAATGCATGGGTGTCATCAGAATCACAAGTCACAGATCCCTTTTGCTTTATCTGTGAAAGTTCTTTTTGTTCATCTGACTATTTTACCACATATTTTAGCACTTGCTGTGGGGGTAAAAGATCTCAGAATTTCCATTAAGGATCTGATATGTTTAAAATGACAAGAGCTACTAAGAACCCTGCAGTTAGCTGGAAATTAAAGCAGTAGTAAACTGTAAAAAACATACAAAAAAAAAAAAACTGGTCCCCCCTACAGGTTTAACCCATAACATGCTATGCACCACATACTAGCACATTATAGCCCCCATGGACAGCAATGCATTCCTATGGGCAAACAAATGTAAACGGATGATCATCCACATCCATTGAGGTCTGCATTTTTAAACAGAACCTGTCTCTATCTCTACACCTGGTGAAGTTACAAATTGACCCCGTCCCTTTGTTTATTTTAGTGGCGGGGAGAACAGCCTCTGTGTATACACTCCCCCAATTTCTGTACAAACTCCCCTCTCTCTGTACACATTCTCCACTTTCTGTACACACTGCCCCCTCTCTGTACATACTGCCTCATCTGCAAACACTGCCTCTCTTCTGTTGTATACACTGCCCCCTCTCTGTACATACTGTCTGTACATACTGCCTCACCTGTAAACACTACCCCTCTCCTGTTGTATACACTGCCCCCTCTCTGTACATACTGTCTGTACATACTGCCTCATCTGTAAACACTTCCCCTCTCCTGTTGTATACACTGCCCCCTCTGTGTACATACTGCATCACCTGTAAACACTGCCCCTATCCAGTTGTACACACTGCCCCCTCTCTGCACATACTGCATCACCTGTAAACACTGCCCCTCTCCTGTTGTATACACTGCTCCCTCTCTGTACATACAGCCTCATCTGTAAACACTGCTCTTCTCCTGTTGTACATACCACCCCTCCTCTCTGTACATACTGCATCACTTGTAATCTCTGCCCCCTCTCCTGTTGTATACACTGCCCCCTCTCTGTACATACTGCCTCATCGGTAAACACTGCCCCTCTCCTGTTGTATACACTGCCCCCCTCTCTGTACATACTTCCTCATCTGTAAACACTGCCCCTCTCTTGTATACACTGCCCCCTCTCTGTACATACTGCCTCACCTGCAAACACTGCCTCCCTCCTGTTGTATACACTGCCCCCTCTCTGTAAATACTGCCTTATCTGTAAACACTGCCTCTCTCCTGTCCTGTTGTATAAACTTCCCCCTCTCTGTACATACTGCCTCATCTGCAAACACTGCCTCCCTCCTGTTGTATACACTGCCCCCTCTCTGTACATACTGCCTTATCTGTAAACACTGCCTCCCTCCAGTTGTATACACTGCCCCCTCTCTGTACATACTTGCCTTATCTGTAAACACTGCCTCTCTCCTGTCCTTTAGTATACACTTCCCCCTCTCTGTACACACTGCCTCTCTCCTGTTGTATACACTGCCCCCTCTCTGTACATACTTCATCATCTGTAAACACTGCCTCTCTCCTGTTGTATACACTGCCCCCCCCCTCTGCACATACTGCTTTTAGGGTGACCACATTTCCAAACTACCATTCAGGGACACCCTCCCTTCCCAAAAATCAACTTGTGCTGTAACGAATCACAGCACAGTAATTGGACACAAGAGGCAGGATTTATGATTTCTCCAATCACAAGCAGGGGACGGGATTGTGCTCCGCCAGGACAAGAACTGTCAGTGAGTAAAGCTGTGATGTGGTGGCCTTTTTTGGGGGCATCAGATTGGCCCATGGGGTGACTGTGTCAGTTTTATTCTGGGACACTGTATTGTCCTGGAATAAATGTGCCCGGGACAGACCTGCAAAATGCGGGACTGTCCCGGGCAATCTGTAAACACTGCCTCTCTCCTGTCCTGTAGTATACACTACCCCCTCTCTGTACATACTGCCTCTCTCTTGTTGTATACACTGCCCCCTCTGCTGCTTACATTCTGCTGTTAGTGAGGGAATTCCCAGATGACAGATGTAAAAAACGGATGTAAAAACTTATGAAAAATGGATGAACTGAACTGAAAACTGAAGTAAAAACTGATGTAAACTGAATCCGTTTTTTTTTTTGAATGGCTGACGCCCATATTAAAGGACTTGCCTATTAAATGGATCCCTCAAGCAGCACGCGGTCACGAGTGACACGGATCTTTACACAGTCCTCTTTCCGGGGTTTGTGGTCCCTGGCTGTTTGAATGGCTGAGCTGCAATAATGTCACTCCTGTGCATGCTCATCGGAGTCACAATCGTGGTACAACACTCTCAATGGACAGTACACTCATCCATTCAGAGAGCAGTGCACAGATGAAGGTGACGTCACTGGCTGCTACATATGTGAATATCTCCTAAACGGTGCATGTTAAGGTGATAATTACTATACCTTCAGGTAAGCCTTATTATTGGCTTACCTGTAGGTACAAGTTAAAAAAAAATAGTTTCCTACCCCTTTACGGTTAAAAATGTGTTTCTTACACTGCTGCCCCACACTATTGTCAAACACTGACTATGTAAACAGGTTCCTGATACCTGCCCACTGATTTAGGTATACTTTATGCTAAGAACAGTGATGGTATTCCTCAAAGTTGACACTGCCAGGTGCCACGGGGGGTGTTAGGGAGCCCAGGAGCCCAATTAAAACTACAGCAACTCTGTAATTATGTCCCTGACTGAAAATGTTCAGTTTGAACATATACAAGCTTGGCTGCATTGGACAATATCACATCAATTACTCTCTTATGTAATCAGTATTCAATGGATATTTTGTACTGGATGTTTGCAGTTTCCCAACTCAAACTAAATACCCAGACCACTGTTTGAAATCAGACATTATTTTCCATTTATCATCCTGTCTAACAATTTATACAGCTATACAGCTATATTAGGAAGATTATCATAGCTAATACAGCCTACATTAAATATGCAGAGTACTGATAGCACACTTCCTAAATATATAGATGATGTATGCTATGCAATTTCATCTCTAAGCGATCCCTGGTGGAGTACATAATTGTAAAACCCTAATATGCTTTCTACCTGATATATGCAGTTTTCTATTAACAAATTAAACATATGTTTAATAAGGAAAAATGTATCCCTATTGCAAAATAAAGGCATTACAGACATCATATCTCAGGGTAATAAGATCAATGTAAAATATAACACACAACTGTATTGCTTGTAAGAAGAAACTCCAGCCAAACTACCTAATACAGAGCTGAAAAACAAATATGTAGACTGCTTAACCTAAAAAAAGATGTATAAACAAATGCATATTGTTCTGTGGGCATTTATTGTGTGTATTCCAGAAAATGAATAGAATAGAGAGGGTAAACCAGTGTCCAATGCATGCGGATCTGTAGACTCTGTGTCACTACCATATTCATGAAAGGTTACGCTGGCGGATCGAGTGATCCGCCAGCGTAACAGTGGCCTCTTTCACACGGAGCGGTCCGTTTCTGTTTTCTGTAACCAGAAAACAAGAAACGCCGTGTGAAGTCCGTCGGCTCAGCGGGGGTCTCCGCTGAGCTGTCGGGCGGACAGGGCGGTCTCCGCACACTATGCAGGGACCACCCTGTCTCTCCTCCGCTATCCCCTATGGGGAATCGGATAGAAACGGTCCGTCTGTCCATTTGCATCCGATCCGATTCGGTGGACGGAAGAAAAATAGGACATTCTTCCGTCCGAAAAAACGGATGCAGATCTTGCGGACGTTAGCGGATGCATCATCCGCTAACAGATCCGCTCCCATAGGGGCCCATTAAAAGTCCGTAAACGGACTTGTAATGAGCGGACGAACGGAGCGGACATGTGAAAGGGGCC
This sequence comes from Rana kukunoris, assembly GCA_029574335.1. Classification (NCBI taxonomy): domain Eukaryota; kingdom Metazoa; phylum Chordata; class Amphibia; order Anura; family Ranidae; genus Rana; species Rana kukunoris. The sequence continues at coordinate 504,716,098 of CM056050.1, read as the reverse complement.
TTACTTTTGGGCAAGCTAAATACCCCTCCAGTGGCATACCATAAATACAGTGTTAAATGTGGTCCACCCCAGGTGCACGCAATAAGGTTGTAAATTGTCTGCACAGAGGCCATTTAGCTGATCTCTTACTTAACATTGTTTGCATAGTTTTGACACCAACATTACTCAGCAGAGCTAGTGGGAAAAGACAAGTGGTACATCTCCTCTTTTCACTCAGGTAAGCAGTGTCTGCATTTCTTCTAGTTTCTCAGCTAAGTAACCATAAACACTAGGGATGAGGTCTCCGCTGAGCTGTCGGGCGGACAGGGCGTATGTCTCCGCACACTATGCAGGGACCGCCCTGTCTCTCCTCCGCTATCCCCTATGCCCTATGGGCATCCAATCCGATTCGGTGGACGGAAGAAAAATAGGACATTCTTCCGTCCGAAAAAACGTGTCACGGCCCATAATTTACTGCGGCATTGCGCGCTGATGATTGGCCAAGCATGCACTACAGTATGACCCACATGCTTGACCAATCACAGCGTGCAATAAACAGAGAGCCATAATTGGTCAAAGCCAGGGTGGCTTTGGCCAATTATGACTCAGGGGGTTTAGTACACGCCCCACACTATAAAAGATCAGTCCTGTAGAGAGAGAGAGAGACAGTGTCTTTATTACTAGATAGATAGATAGAGCAGGCAGGCTAGTCAGTTTAGTTAAATTTACAGGGCCAGATTCTGGTAGCGTAAGCCATTTACACTACGTCGCTGCAACTTACTGGAGCAAGTGCAGTATTCTCCAAGCGCTTGCTCCGTAGTTTGCGGCGGCGTAGTGTAAATGGCCCGGCGTAACCCTGCGTAATTCAAAGGGGGCGGCTTGTATTTAAATTAAGCGTGCCCCCGCGTCGATCGAACTGCGCATGCGCCGGCCGGGAAAAAAGCCCAGTGCGCATGCTCCAGCTCACGTCGGAAAACGTAGTTGAAACCGACGTGAAAACAACGTGATCGTCACTTCCGCAATGCCCTATTCGCAAACGACTTAGTAAAACAACGTAACCAACGGAAAAAGACGACGCTGACTCGACGCCATACTTAACATGGCATACGACGGAACTTCGTACGCTTACCCCTCATATAGCAGGGGTAGGTTTCCGCTTACGGAAACAACGTAAACGACGACGAAGCGGCGTAAAAACGTTCGGTAATCGGCGTATTAGGCTCATTTGCATAGGCCACCTTATGGCCAGCGAAGTAATTACAGCTAAGATCCGACGGTGTAAGTGTTTTACACCTGTCGGATCTTCGCTGTATCTATGCGTAAATGATTGTATAAATCAGACGCATAGATACCCGGGGGAAAAAACAGAGATACGACGGTGTTTCCTGCGATACACCTTCGTATCTCTTTTGAGAATCTGGCCCACAGTGTGTAGAGGATATATATACAACCCAGGAGTTGTACATAAATTTATACACTGTATAGCTTAGCTAGATCAGTTCTTCCTAATTTACTGGCAGGCAGGTGATTGTGCTGTTTAAAGACGTTATCACAGGTATAGACACCCAGCAGGTACAATATTTAAAGGAATTTTAAATGTATTTTTTAATTTAAGCATCATTAAAATCACTGCTCCTGGAGCAGTAAAAAAAAAAAAAAAAAAGTTAAAAATTTAGATATTGTACCTGCTGGGTGTCCTGCTCCTGAAATAACTACAGTTTTGTAAACTTTTTTCCATTGATACATGTTCCCTGGGGCAAGACCCGGGTTCTCAAAGACGTTTTACGACAATGACTTGCATATTAGGCTTTAAAATGAGCACTTTTGAATTGGTATGTTCGAGTCACCATAGACTTCAATGAGGTTCTAAATGTTTGCACGAATGTTCGGTCCATTCGTTGGTTCTGGTGTGAACTGAACGCGGGGTGTTCTGCTCATCCCTAATAAACACCAATGATGGCCCAGATTCACAAAGCACTTACGCCGATGTAAGTACAAATGTGCGCACGTAAGTGCAAATTTGCGCCAGCGTATCTGTGCGCCGGACCCCCAAACCAACATACGCCTAAAAACTGGCCACCCTACGCCGACGTATCTTACTTACCCCGGCATAGCATGGGCGTACTTTTCGTCTGGACGCATTTTGCTGCTCCCATTGATTAGGCATTCAAATATGCAAATGAGGGAAATACAGCGATCCACGAACGTACGTGCGCCCGACGCATGCTGCACGAGGTGCGCGTAAATTGTACGTCCGACGTAAAGTTATTCCCCATAGATGAGACGCAACCCGGCAACAGACATGCAAAGGTCTGCCCCACAGAACACAAGCCGGCGTATTTGGCACAACGTTACGTTCACGGCGTACGTGGTGATCCGGCGTAGCTTAGGCAATTGTGCCAGCGTAGTTGTGAGCATGCGCATAAGGGTGCAGTTTCATGCGTCCATGTCACGGCTACGTCACGGCGCATGCGCAGTTCGTGATACGCCAGGGGTAAAACACTGCACCATGCTCGGACTATCATTTGCATGAGGTCACGCACACTTACGCTGGCCTGCACCTTCGAAAATACGCTATGCTGGCGTATCTTGGTGAACACTAGCTTGCTGAATACAGTGCAGCGTCGGGGTAGCATACTGTGTGTGCGCAATGCCGGCGTAAATGTGCGCACACTCTCTGTGAATCTGGGTCGTTGTTTTTAAATGTCTGTAAGAGGGCACATCTTCACTGACCACCAATGTAAGGGGTACTTCTAATCTAAACACCATTGTAAAAAGGGAACTGTACTGACCACCAAAGGGGACTAGTATCCACTGTGAGGGGAATTCTTCCCAGTGACCACCAATGTAGGGGGCACTAAACTTATTGCCAAGCTAACAGCACACCAGTGAAAAGGAGCATTTCTTCACTGACCATTAGGGATAAGGTTCAGGTTCAAAGCCACCTTGGGTTTGGAGATGGTTAGGGAAAGTTAAATGTACGTAGGGATAAATACAGTGCTATACGGCAAAGTGCAGTGTGCTGGGCTACATACCGTACCTTTGTGCCACTTCCCCCCCCCCTCCTCATCCACTATAGATCTTCTCTAGACCCAATTGTTCTTCCTACTATTGTTGTCCTGTATTAGAAACATCCTGCCATAGCTATGCAAGCTGAGAAGTCTGCTTAACTATTTGACTATTCCAAAGCAGACTTACAGGATGAAGACAGAGGTTCACACATGTAGTGAACCCAGACTAGACAGCAATTAGCGCTAAGCTGTCCCTGGTCCCACCCACTTCTTCTTGGATAGACTTACCACATACCTGTGTTTGGATCAACCATCTCACATTTCTCCAGGACATAGGCCCTGCCACAACAACCCTGGTTAGAAACCCATTGTTAAATAAAGAAATGTCTCTTTTTGAATTTGTTTTGATACTTTACTGCATTTCTTCTCACATAAATATCCAGTCCTGTATTACATCATCACAGAATCACTGACAGAGATTTTAGTGCAGAATGCCAGCAATATACAGTACATCGACATCTTGACAGTGTATTCACATTAGTGCAGTACACTAGTCATCGGGTTAGACATTTTCCCATGCTTTCATAATAAGCTCCTTGCAACAATCAGCTCACCACAAAGCTCCTGAGTCCCAGGCCACAAGGCCTCTACGCACCAAGCCACAGAAACTGCTGCTGAGGGTCAGGGTTGGCAAGGTGACTCCACTTGCTTCTGAGAAAAAGTTAATCCGTTTCATTTGTTGATGCTGCCCAGTTGGGCACCTCCACTCTCTATTTATTAGCGGAATTACATGGTTTTGCACATGGGTGTACTGCTTCCAAACCCCACTCTGCCCCCACCAACAGCTGCTCATATATGGGCACTTGCTCCACCCATGACAATACTACCAACGTGCCTTTATTAAAAATCATCAGGGTACACCAGGGTACACCAGATATTTAGTCATGTAGATGCATTTCACACATCTAAACTGTGCTTAATCATTACCATTAATGATTAAGTAATGATTAAGCACAGTTTGGATGTGTGAAACACATCTACATAACTAAATATCTGGTGTCCTTGGTGTACCCTGGTGATTTTTAATAAAGGCACGTTGTTTAGGACCTACGGGTTGTGCAGCCATTCTTCTTTTTCCAAGAGGGGTCTCCCCACACAGGTTTGAATCCTGCCAACTATGCCAAAAAATGTAGGGAACATTGGTACTAAGCTGTCCCAGACCCGCTCCACTTCTTCTTGGACAGAGCCACCACATACCTGTCTTTGGATCCACCATCTTGGACACAAGTCTTCCAGCCATATCCCCTCCCAAAACATCCCTGAACAGAGGTTCACTCTTCACTCTTAAATGCAGTTCAACACTTTACTGCAACTCTTCTCACATGTACAGTACACCAACCAGCCATAACCTTATGACCATCCACCTAATATTGAGTAGGTCCCTCTTTTGACACCAAAATAGCCCTGACCCATTGAGGCATGGGCACCACTAGTCCTCTGAAGGTATACTGTGGTAACTGGCACTAAGCCATTAGTAACTGATTCTATCAGTCATGTAAGGCCAGGTCAACACCTCAAACTCATTGGGTTTCTCAAACTATTCTTAAAAAATGTTTGCAGTGTGACAGGACACATTATTCTGCTGAAATAAGCCACTGCCATCAGAGAATACCATTTCCATGAAAGTTTACTTGCTCAGCAACAATGGTACATCGGTGGTATTTGTCAAGTAACATCCACATAAATGGCAGCACTCAAGGCTTCACAGCACAACATTGCTCAAAGCATCACACTGCATCCACCAGCTTGCCTTCTTTTAATACTGCATCCTGGTGCCATATCTTCCCCAGGTAAGTAACACACACATACCCCAACATCCACATATTGTGAAAACATGTTTCATCAGACCAGGTCACCTTCTTCTATTGCTTCATGGTCCAGTTCTGATTCTAATGTGCTCGCTGTAGGGACTTTGGGCTGTGGACATGGGTCAGCATGGCCCCCCTGACTGGTCTACGGATACACAGCCCCATTCATAACAAACTGTGATGCACATTTATTTCTACTTTGAACACATCAACTTCAGGGACAGCATGTTTACTTGCTGCATAAAATATCACACGACTCAGATGCCATTCAATGAGATAATTAGTGTTATTCATATAACCTGTCAGTGGTCATAAATTTATAGCTAATCTGTGTATATCCAACACAGCATCACATCTTCACAGAATCACTGATAGAGTCTTTATTGCAGAACACCAGCAATATACAGGAAACATATTCACATCAGTGCAGAACACTTCATCAGGTTAGCCATCTTCCTATGCTTCCATAACAAACCCCTTGCGATAATCAGTTAACCACAAAGCCCCTCAGTCCCAGGCCACAAGGCCTCTATGCGCCAATCTGCAGCTGAGAGTCAGGGCTGGCAATGTGACTCCACTTGCTTCTGAGTAGTGTTGAGCAGAATATGCCATATTCGAATTCGCGATATATCTCGAATATATAGTCGAATATTCGACATATATTCGCTAAATACGAATATTCGTGATATTTTTTGGAAATTAAATGATTGCGAATTTTCGCGAATTTTTGCGAATTGCGAATTGCGAATTGCGAATTGCGAATTGCGAATGCGAATATTCAAGAAATGCGGAATGGAGCACTCTGATTGGCTCAGAATATTCGTGATATATTACAATATAAAATAATTGCGAATATTCGAGAAATGCGGAATGGAGCACTCTGATTGGCTCAGAATATTCGTGATATATTACAATACAAAATAATTGCGAATATTCGAGAAATGCGGAAGGAGCACTCTGATTGGCTCAGAATATTCGTGATATATTACAATACACAATAATTGCGAATATTCGAGAAATGCGGAAGGAGCACTCTGATTGGCTCAGAATATTCGTGATATATTACAATACACAATAATTGCGAATATTCGAGAAATGCGGAAGGAGCACTCTGATTGGCTCAGAATATTCGTGATATATTACAATACACAAAAATTGCGAATATTCGGCAAATGCGGAAGGAGCACTCTGATTGGCTCAGAATATTCGTGATATATTACAATATAAAATAATTGCGAAATTTCGAGAAATGCGGAATGGAGCACTCTGATTGGCTCAGAATATTCGTGATATATTACAATATAAAATAATCGCGCGATATCGCTATTACCGAATAATCGCATTGCGATTTTTCGGCAATATAAAATGAGCGCTGCAGCTACTCGGCCCAAGGTCTCTAATCATACCAGCAATGCTTTTAGACGTCGATGGGGATCTCTAGGATGTGATCTGTTCTAAAAAAAAAATTAAAACATTCGAATATTCGAAATAGCGAATATTTGCCGCGATATTCGCGTTATTCGCGAATACTCGAATATGCAATATTCGTAGCGAATATTCGCAATGCGAATATTCGTGAGCAACACTACTTCTGAGAAAATGTCTGTCTTGTTGATGTTGCCCAGCTGGGAACCCCCACACTTCTTATTAGTAATTGTTGTACTACATTTTGCTGCATGGGGGTGAACTGCTCCCATACCCTACTCTAAAAGTTGTTAAGTGGAGGGGGCAGTTTGCCAAGAGCAAAAAACAGCAATCATCTAAATCCCTCTGGTGGCACTACCCCAAAGGCAAAGGTCGCTGTTATCCCTAAGACCAGTCCAGCCTTCCTTGCAGTGTGGCCCTTATTTATAATGCTAACAGCAGCTTTGTGATCTGCAAACTCTGCAGGAAGCACATGTGTCATGGAAAGCCTAACACCTGCCTGGGTACTACTGCAATGTGCAAACACAGGGACTGGTGGCAGCAGCACTTGACTTAGACAACCCTAAGGGCTCAGTTTCCCCTTTCCGATTCCTGTTGCCTAAGAAAAAAAAATACTCTCAGAAGTATACCTAGTGTCTCACTGCCATTCTAGTAGAGATGCTGGCACTACAATTGCTTCTATACAAAATGGTGGAAACAGCCTTGTAACGGGAGGGCCTGTGGGACCCAGAAGCTCTTACAAAGTATGAGCCAGGAAATAATAGACATTCAGAATACATATTGGATTGCTTTAACATGGGTCTGTAATTCACAATACATTCCAGGATATCTTGAACTATTACTGGTTGTTGATTCTGAACTCAACAGGTTAATTGAAAGAGTGACTCATTTAATGTGGGGACACATACTGTTAGGTGTTAATGTTGTCTGATGTGATGTAAATTAATCTAAGATGGCTCCTGAGGGTCTGTCATTGTGGCTTGTGCTAATGGACCCTGTGTTGTGTGAAGGAGTCCTGTGATACATGTGTATTGCAAGTTAACAGACAGTCTAAAGGTCAGGTGTCTGAATTATCAGTTGTAGTTAATTAGCTCATGTAAATTATGTCAGAACCGGAGTCAGAATGTCTGACTAAAAGATGTGTATATAAATCAAGCTGTATATAAGAGCCTGATTTTGTCATTAAAAGGTCTATTAGTTTTGAACCCCAAACAGAGCTGTGTCTCGTTACTGGGGGAATTCGTATGGGTCGTGTTCGCCGGATTGTGGAGTGACGATAGCTGTCTTGGGTTCGGAATGGAATATCTTAAACGACGTTAACCCCTGTCCCATTTGGGGTTTCCGCTACAAGCCTACTTACACAAATTTATAGCCTGTGCTGTCCCAGGATGACAGAAACCTAGGTTCTATTTTTTTCCCAGGTGGCCATCCCTGCTCTGTACCTTTACCTGGAGAAAACCTGTCTGTGTTGCTGGACTATTTTGTCAAAGGCAGAGTTCACATAACCACAGACACCTGGCACAGTAAGCATTTGTGGCATTTCGTGTTCTTCAAGCTCCATTGCCTACAAAATATTTACTAATTTGGGTGATCAAGGTGAAGCACAATTACTGGGTGTCCACTCTATTGGGTGCCTGGTGTCCAAAGTGGCCAATCACCTGCTATCATACAAGAGAGAGAGAGGGCAAAATGCACCACTTTCACAAGAGATCCTTCTGTTGACCAATGTTCCCTACTGTGCTGACACCCTCTCAACTTGACCACGCCTTGGCACCTCCCTTTTTTTTTCTTCTTTTTTTTTTTATATTCCTGCTTTGTGTCTTTGATTTTGTGACTATTCAAATAAAAGAGTATTGTCCTATTGGGGATTTTTTTTAATAGCTTTGTCACAACTGCAAAGCTATAATTGTTATTGCAGGAAAACTCCTGACACATGTCTTTGAATTTGAGGCTTATTCAGCCTAAAAGTGTGTGGTCCTCTCAATAAAAATGTTTTTTAGTTGTACCTCAGCTGCAAAGCTATAGTTTTCATTGCAGGAAAACTACTGACACGTGTCTGAATTTGAACAATATTAAGCCTAAAAAGAATGTTGGGATCTGACTGGAATTTTTCTTAGTAGTTGTGTGGCAGTGTCAAAGCTATTATTTGTATTGAAGGTAAACTCCTACCACATGTCTTTGAATTTGAGGACTGTTTCGTCTAAAAGCATGTTGTCCTATCACTGGAATTTTTTGTAGCTGCAAAGCTATAATTTTTATTGTAGGAAACCCTTGCTACAAGTCTACAAAGGGGCGGGACCTCAAAGAGCTGCTCCAAACTCTGGAAAGATCCCAATCATATTTTTCAGATCCATCAAGATGCCTGATCAGCAGCATTTATCTACTGAGTGATCAATGATCATGTGATCACTCAGTTTCCAGTCTTAGAGCTGATGGGGGACAACTGCAGCATTACAGTGATTCTGCAGACATAGTGGTGAGTATGTATGTTTATTATTTTCCATTCCCATACTTCTCCTTTAAGGGCAGTTCAGGCTTAACGTGTTTTGTCCTGTCCCTCTTACGTTTGCTTCTTTTCCACAGGATCGTTTAACGATTAGACAATCTACTTGAATTAGTACTTAGGTCTGAGTGTTTGGATAAGCCTACCTCGAGATTGTATTCTCATGTTACATTAATTCCTATCCTGCCATTAGAGGCTCTTAGAGCTAGGTGGGTGCAAGATATACCAGATTTAGATATGGAAGAATGGAGGAGTGTGTGGGATTTCCCTTTCCGATCTTTGGTATCATTGAGAGATCACATAATTCAATATAAATTGGTACAAAGAGCATATATTATGCCTCATAGACTTCAAAAGATAAATATTGTATGCTCTTCAGAGTGTTGGTGATGTGGAGCAATTCAGGGGGATTTTACACACATTTTCTGGACCTACCCATATATAGCTACTTTTTGGGTGGAAGTGGTGGATTATTGATATATCACTTCTGCTCCTTTACCAGTCTCAATGTCCATCTGTTTCCTGGGTCTGGTAAAGACTATTTTTCCTACAGTGTTTGAGCGAGTGTTTTTTAATATAACATTCTATGCAAGCCTTATCCCCCTATACTCTCATACTGGAAACAATTGGTAAATAATAATCTTCCATTGTATAGAGATACCTGCATGAATAGGGGTTGTCCTAGTAAGAACGATAAAGTGTAGGCAAAGTGGCTGGACAAACCATACACAGCATCTAATGCCCATGGGGGCCAATATTCATAATATGGGCATTCCCATACATGAAATGTATGCTCTAATGAACACATGGAGAGAAGCCACATTTCGCTCCACATTTCGCATATATAAGCATGCCAGTCTCCTCCTCCCATTAGATCTGATGAAAATGCGGAAGCATTGAAAGGCGTCATCACCACGAGCCCCTGCCTGACGTCACTTCTTGACGCCGAGAGCCGTGTGCGCTCCAGACTGGAACAGATGCCGCCGAACAGTCACTTTTCGGGTTTCGCTGTCCCCGCAGTGCTCTGCCACGCTTCTTCCCTGGACAGCAATCAACAAAACCTTCACCAGAGAAGCCAACATCATCGGCTGACGATCCGCAGTGACTACACTTCCCATTTTATGAGCGCATTTTGTACTAATTTTTAGTGAGTAGCCATTTGGCTGTTTTAATTAATAAATTCCATATTATCAGACATACTGCACTTAGTAGGCAAATTTTTTATTTTTGTTTTTGCTATTACAGAGTCTTGCTTCACTCTCCAAAGTTTTGCCACAGTGTATATGTCATCCTTGTTTATATACAAACTTTAAATATTGGGACTTTCATTACCATCCTCTTTATTATCATTCAGTCACTGTTTTTTTCATTTCCCTTCCTCCCCTTCCCTTTTTATAATTATTTATTTATCCACTTTTTGTGGTTTTGTGGTTCAAATGTCCCTCTTTTGCGCCGTCATTGTGTTTGTTTTTTATGAAATGTTTGGTGTCATTAGGGGAATTAATGTTATTTATTTTTCCCCCCTTTCTGCTTTTTTTTTCTTCCCCTTTGAATTAATAATTGTTATATCAGATTTTTTAATTTGTATAGTTATATTTTAGGTTCAATGTGTATGATTTTTGCTGTGTTTTGATTTGTTTGTGTATTAAGAAAAATGTAATAAAACTATTCATAAAAAAAAATGTTTCCTTCTTTAAACAAACCAAAAAAAGAAAGCATGTTACTAATAAAAGCAGCTCTGTAAAAAAACAAAAAAAAAAAACAATCAGCTTCCAATTTTCTTTAGTTTTTTTTTACAAAGCCTAATTGAACAAAGTGAAGTTACAGTAGAAGCTGATTGGCTACCAAGGACAGATGCACCAGATGCACCAGATTTTTTCCACTCTCCAGTTTTAGTTAATTGACCCCAATGTGCCTGACCCATCTGAAAAGTAAAAAGTAAAAATTGTTAGCATGTCCTGAGCTCATCAATGCAGGGCCGTCTTTAACCACTTAAGGACCGCCACATGTACATGGCACCGACAGGCACATCAACGTACCTGTACGTGGTTGCCTTGACGTGGGTCCGATCGGGACCCCCCCCCCCGGGACATACGGCGGTCCAGTTTGCTGTAGAAGCGATCCGTGCTGAGGGGGCGGCTGTTCGTTTTTGTCCGCCCCCTCCAGATCGCTCCCAGCCAATGCGCGCGCTCCCTGCAGTGTCACTTCCTCCTCCTGTGTAAACACAGGAAGAGGGAAGTGATGTGATCTCTGCTCTCAGCGTTTTTTTCAACCGCTGCTGAGGAGAGATCACATCACATAGTAAGTCTGCACAACACTACTACACTGACACCAGGACACATTAACCCCTTGCGATCACCCCCCTGTCACAGTGTCACTGAATGCAGTGATCATATATGTACTGATCACTGCATTTAGTGTCAGTGTAACAGGCAGTTAGTGTTAGGTCCAGGGTAGCCCCCGTACCCCAGGGTCCAATCAATATTAAAGACAGCCCTGCATTCATGGTTTAAAGCACAATAAATAAGAATAAAAATAAACCCCATAGCAAAACATCTGCTTATCAATTTGCAGGCAGAGGCTGATGATAACAAGGGCACTGTCAGCAGTAGAAACATTGAGAAAGCCCACATTGCTACTGTATGAGGACCTACAGTAGCTTGAAGAGAACATTGGCTTCTGTTTGTGTGCCAGTGTTGCTACATGCCTTCATTGTTAGGCCAAGAAATTGGAGGATTGGGGGCTCATGTGGCAGAGAAGGAGAAAGGTGAAAGGTGGATAGGCCCCTGAGGGACTTATCAACTCTCCCAAAACCTGGGAAGAGTGAGCATTTCAAAACAATTTTGTCCTCAGTGACATGTGATACTGATAAAACTACCTGAGAAAAAGATTTTTGTTTTTTTACTGGAATAAGTTTTGGAATGAAGATTGGACTTATGTGTGTCTGCTACTTCTAAAAGCAAAAATATAAATTCCATAGCCAGATATGCACTGCGATACTGTCTCTGAGGCTGTCCATGAATATTATGCTGTTCCAAACATACAGATTTAAAACATCCCTCAAACCTGCAATTTAAAAATCTGTGTATATCCAATGTAGCCCTCAAACCTCATAAAAAGGAGCTCTCCTTTCTGTATGTTGATTTTATTTATATTTTGGCATCAGTAAATAGTCATCATGGTAGTACTCAGCTTTCTTTGCCACTTTTTTGACAATAATTTGTTTATATGCCCCACAAAAGGAACAAATTGAATATCAACATGTTCCCCCTATAGATTAAGGCCCCATACACACGATCGGACATATCCGATGAAAACGGTCCGCGGACCATTTCCATCGGATATGTCCGATCGGGAGTTTGATCCGATGGCGCGTCACCGCCACGTCACCGCACCAGGAAGTAAAACACTTCCGCGCATGCGCCGAATCCATTCGGCAGCGGCGCGGCGGCGGTGGGGAACGACATGTCTGCTTGTAAGTGTACTAACCAGCAGACATGTCGGGCGGACAGATCCCCACCGGATAGATTTCAAAGCTTGCTTTGAAATCTGTCGGGTGGAGAAATCTGTCCGCTAGCCCATACACACGAGCGGAGAAGTCTGCTGAAACGGTCCATCGGACCGTTTTCAGCGGACATATCCCCTTGTGTGTACGCGGCCTTAGGCTCCATGCACACTAAAGCTGATAAAAGCTATAAAAAAAAAACGCCAGTAGCTTTGCAGGGAGCCTTGCAACGTTTTTTTGCATTTTGCAACAGCTTTAATCAGCATTTTTCAGTGTAGCTTTTATCAGTTTTTTTTTCACTTTTTTTTTTTAATGGATAAAAAAACGCTAAAAAAACGATGGCGCCGGCGTTTTTGAGCATTTTTTTGCATATTTTCCCGCCAAAAAACAGCACTTTAAACGCAAATTTCGGGCGTTCAGAAAAAAGGCAATAAACTCCAAAGCTCATTAACACTGAAAAACGCCCAGGTGTGCATGGGCACATAGGCTAACATAGAGCCAAAACGCCAAAAAACTGCAGTTTATCAGCTTCAGTGTGCATGGAGCCTAAATCTAAGGAAATCTATACTAACCACCAAACTACAGGGTCAGTACAGTTTCCTTATTTTCCATTCTTTTATGGCTGTTATTATCGTTAGTCTATTTGTATGAGTATTACTATATTATTATTATAGTAGAAGGGTAGCAAGAAGTTTGGTGTGAAATATGCTAGGAACGCCACTGCATCCCCCCTCACCTCATCTTGCACATTAGCTGGAAGTGTAGCCATTCTGAAGACTGAGCTTGACCACAATATTTTAATGACTTTCTATTGGTTTATAAGAATGATGGGCTTCCCTATGCGTCATTAGGGAGGCAAGAAGGGACAGGGTCATGTGTGAGTTCCTGAAGTTTCTATTTGTATTCTAGGTTGCCCAGGCTTGCACAGTAAACAGAAGCACACATATAGGCACATCTGAACACCTTCCTACGATCATTATTCAGTGTTGCCAACCTACCAGATTTAAATTTTCTGGCACAACACCTAAAATTTACTGACACCGCCAAGTATTTACTAAATTACAGTTTTAAGTGCAAATTCCAGTATTTATGCTACAAATAAGTACAATATGCAATTAGCAATGTGATTTAAGGAAGGTATTAAGGCAAAAAAGCATATATATATATATATATATATATATATATATATATATATATATATATTTATTTATATAGTAAGTAAGTAGCTCAGGGACAGGACTCAGGAGGGCAATACATTAGAATAGATGCACACATGAAATTGACTCACACAGTGATACTGACAGCCAGGGGCGGACTGACAACTTATGGGGCCCTCGGGCAGTAGGAGATTATGGGGCCCCCGGGCAATAGATTATGGGCCCCCCAGGAAATATATTATGGGGCCACACAGTACTGTATATACAAATACATACAGTATGCATACACAGTATACACACACAGACACACAATATACACACACAGTATACATATACACAGAATACACACACATAGTATACACATACACACACTGAGAAGGTATTGGAGATGCGGGGCAGCTATAATCTTGGGATTTTTAGACCAAAAGGATGTCGGTAAGGGACTTTTCAGGGACAGATGTAAAGAAACACAGGTTTTTACATACTGTCCCTGTTTTTTTCTGAGGCTGGCAACCCTGATGGGGCCCCCTAGTGGCATGGGGCCGCCAGGCAGTGCCTGAGTGCCTGAATGGTCAGTCCGCCCCTGCTGACAGCAGTGTTCAGCAGCACAGATCACTGCCCCTCCTGAGTCACAGTGACATTCTCTCTCCATGCCAAGTGGCCCCTTCAGTCCCCTCCAGTCCAAACAGCACTGACAGTTCCACTCCCGGCTTGCCTTACGCCTGTCCTGCAGACCCACACATGAGGCTCTGGTCTCTCCGCTCCCTTGTACCATAACATCACACGGCATGCTCAGACACCTCCTCCACCATACCAGCCCCCCCACCGGCACCGCCCAACACACTGTAGCAGGCACTTGGATGGTCTCAGCCAGCTCCAGGCCTGAGCTGCCTATGCACAGTTCCGAGCCAAGTGTCACAGCCATATTTTTTACTAAAAAATACTGGCGGTTTGCAACACTGTCATCAATATACTTTTAGCACCATAGTCACTTTAAAGGTGCAGCTTAAATTGAAGTATTTTTGCGCCCCGAGGTGGTACAAGTCTACATTTTGCACATGGGCACTAGGTTCATACTAGACAGTGAGCTCAAAGAACTTTGGGGAACCAATGTCCTGTATACAGACCAATTACCTGGCCTTTTGCTAAATTGGGGCAATGTATACAGTAAATTTGAGCATAGTTTTACATTTTAGGTCACATTTATATATTTGTGAATACAGGGAGAGCAAAGACGCTTTCGAGGTCAGATTGTTTTCAAATATCCACCTACCATGTAATACATATGGTTAGGATTTTTTCTGCCCCAATAATTTGAAATGACAGAAGAATAACAGCTTTTCCACAAATTTTAACAACCACATATATCCCGCAATCTGGGCAACAGAGCGTTATTGTACTGTAACCTACGCAGTCAAGGTGTTAGAAAAAAAAATGCTTGCTTTGACAGTATAGTTTCACAGCTGTAAAATAAATATTACTTGCCATAAACATATACAGCATATATTATCTAGTATCTAGCTTTTCACGTATATGCTCCTATCACTAGCAAAATACATTATATATACCCCAACCATGTTCAGAGTCTATGACCTGCTTATGATTGCATATTAGTCACTGACAAACTTAAGCAAATGTAATACAAATACATTGAGTGCCATTTATATTGTTTGAAGGTAGACCAGAGTCCAAATTTTACCTTGAACAGCATACAGATGACAAAACCCGCATTCCTTTTTTTTGGGCATACCAGTAATACAAGAGGCCACCATTCTGTGAAAGAGCATCTGTAATTAAAGTATTCTTTTTAGTTTTCCTGATAAAAAATGTGTTATGTTTTTCACATGTATGTCTTTAATGTAATATGAACATTTCCACCCAGTGAAATGTTGATCATAAAATTAAAAAGGGTATTTTCAGAAGTCTGTATGAGTCTGGCTTCTGTAAGGGCCATATGACCACTATGGCCCACTTCACCCTTAGCAGTTACCACTCTAGGACACTTTTTATGCGTGCATTGCTACTCAGATGACTCAATAAACTTAAAGTGGAGTTCCACCCATTTTTTTATGTTTGTCTGTGCTGCATGCCCTAATCTCATAGTGTTCAGAATTGACAATTTTTATTTATTTTGTTGCTTGTAAATACCTTTATTTTGTAGTCCTTCATTACTTCTTCCTCCTTATTAGCCTAGGCCAGTGATGGCGAACCTTGGCACCCCAGATGTTTTTGAACTACATTTCCCATGATGCTCAGCTATGCTGCAGAGGGCATGAGCCTCATGGGAAATGTAGTTCCAAAACATCTGGGGTGCCAAGGTTCGCCATCACTGGCCTAGGCTATTAAGTCACAAGGCTATTTGCAAGGGTTTCTGGGATAGGCATCATGTTTCCCAGTAGTCCTTGCAAACCTGACTGAAACCTATTACATTGCTTGTGCAGCTCTGAGCATGTGCGAGATATGCAAAGCTGAAATCCAGGAAGTCATACAGTCTGGCTTAATGATGCCCACACTTAAGATGGCCACGGTCTATTTCTAGATTATAAACTATAAAATCTAAATACTGTAACAACCTAACAAAACGGACTTTAGTTTACAGACTAACTTTACTAGAATACATTAAGCGTGTGTATTACAGGGGTATTTATATTTAAAAAGTGAAATTGTGTGTGTTTAAGGACTGAATCTGAGCTGTCATTATAAAAATATAAAGGTTGCCATTGCTGGCCATTTTCTGTAAATGATAGCTGCCTTAATTTTTTTGCTGACTGTCTTGCTCACTAATCTGAATTGGGAATGCAGATCTGAAAATGAGAGAAAAGTCCGTAAAGGCAGTCCCTGAGTTACAAACATCTGACTTACAGTATATATGACTCATGTTTAAAGCAGAGTTCCACTAGTTTTTCAGTTTATTAAAAGTCAGTAGCTCCAAAAAGTATAGCTGCTGACTTTTATTAAACACACATTCACCTGTCCCACGGTCCAGCGATGCGGCTGCCCAAAGTCTCGCTCCTCTCCCCCTCTTCTCCTCTGTGCCGGCAGCACTAATGTGGGCACCCTGCTGTGACAGATTGCGGCTTCACAGCCAAATGCGCACTGCGCATGCGCGAGTCACACTGCGCTGTTCTGAATGGCCAAGTAATCTTCTGGGACCTATGACATGTCCCAGAAGATTTCAGGGAGGAAGGGGAGAGGAGGAGTTGCCTAGGCAGTGTCGGTGAAAGTGGTAGCTGGGTACCTGTCAAAACTGGGTACCCAATCCAAAAAAATTGGCATGCCGAATGTGGCATGTCAGGGGGTTAGGACTCTTTAAAGCTGGAGTTCCACTTTAAGAACGGAGGAAGCATAACGTCACGCTGGTCCCCGGAAACTGCTGGGCGGCCACTTTAAAAATGTACTGTACCTGTTCCAACTTACATACAAATTCAACTTAAGAACAACTTGTGTGCAGCGCTTTAGCAGTCAGATCTAGAGAGTTCAGTAGGTCAATGGGGAAAGCAGGTTTAAGAGTTGAAAAGTAGCGCAGGGGAGATGTTTGGCAGACCAGGAATTGTGAAACTGAAGCTCAGGAACTGAAAAAAGGACAAGGAATACCCTGCAGACAGAACTGAGAAGATAGGAAACAAGAACCACATTCAACACACAAGCATTAAGTACCAACTATCATTTGTTCCTAATCTTTACTATCTCTTAGGCCGCGTACACACAACCGAGAAACTCGTCGGGTGAAACACATAGTTTTCCTCGTCGAGTTCCTTGTTCGGCAGTCAAAAAACTCGTCGAGCCAAATTTTCCCATTGCCCATCAAGGAAATAGAGAACATGCTCTCTTTTTGGCTCGACGAGTTCCTCGACAGGTTTCTCGGCGAAAAGTGTACACACGACCAGTTTCCTCGGCAGAATACGTCTCCCATCGAGTTCCTTGCTGAATTCTGCCGAGGAAGCCGGTCGTGTATACACGGCCTTACAGAGCGAGAAAGAGTAACCTGTGCACTGCAGAATTTAGGAAACAAACCCACAAGTGGTAATTGGCAAAAATCTAGTTGCCTGGGATTGTAAATAGTTCCAGTCTGAGCATTCACAATATCCCAGTGGTATCCAGATTGTCATTTGACCACCTATGATGTCAGGATCTACCACAGGCACCTGTGTCCTGCTACAGCCCATCACCAGCTCCAGGAGAGGTATGGGACAGCTGATGTAAAAGAAGCCTTCTCATAATTTCTGCCTCTACCACATACATGATACCTACCTTCCTCTACCACCACCACCTTCTCCATGTCATGAAGGGCATGCAAGTAAACAAGATGGCACCTATGGACTTCTGTGCACCTTCACAAGCTAACACATGTTCCTTCTCGTGCTTGCAAGAATTGGGCACATGCGAGCCGGTGTGCTTGCGTGCACTTGTGACAGATGTTGGCATCAGAAGGGCGATTTAAACTGTGCCAGTGCTCAGGATCAGTGCTGCTTTGTCTTCAGCCTCCAGTGTATTTTGTGTTCTTCTATCCTAATTCCAGTTGCTGACACGGGTTGTCCTGACTACCCTCTGAATTCTGCCTGCACTGAACTTGGTTTGTCCTCTGACCTCCACTCATATCAGTTACAGTATATTGGCTTCTGCTTCACTGATCGGTTCCCTGACCACTTCTGAATATGTCCTGTGCTCCTGTACCTGAACCAACCTGCCAGTGTATGATCCAGCCTGCTTGACTCCTGATTCTTTGCCTGCTGTCACCAGCAACTGCCTATTACCCTGCTGTACCTGCTGACCTACAGTCTGCCACCAGCAACCGTCTCATCTGCCCACTGTCGCCAGTACCAGGCTACTTTAGTTGGCTGCCTCTCATGCCCTGTACACACGATCGTAATTCTGATCCCATGGAAAATCCCATGTAATTTTCCGTCGGAATTCCGTTCAAGCTGTCTTGCATACACATTGTCAGACTAATTTCCGACCCTCCAAAACGCGGTGACGTAAAACACTACAACGAGCCTAAAATAATGAAGTTTAATTCTTCCAAGCATGCGTCGACTTGATTCTGAGCATGCATGGGTTTTTTCTCTGTCGGAGTTCCACACAGACGATCGGAATATTTATATTTCTAAACTCCAACGGAAAAAGTCAGATGTGGCCCACACACGGTCGGAATATCTGATGAAAAAATTTCGTCACCATCAGTCTACCTGCCTTACTGAAGACCCCTGACAACTTCATCTGCCCAGTGTGGACACCTGCTCTGCTGCTAGCAAGAGTTACAGGCACTCATGCCACCCTGCACTCCTGCCTCTTCTGTTTATACTACCAGGGGCCCAGAGTCAGAAGTGTAAGAGAGGCTTTCCTCACTATATCAGAATCTGCTTCCAGGTAACTTTTTGGCCTCTTGGCTGGGCAGTTACAAATGATGAGCATGCATCTCTGTAGCGTTGTGCTATAAGCCCAGGCTACTTGATAACAGGTCCCCTAGGGGGCTTGCGCTCATGGGGTTTACAAGAACTGGGTAAAAGGTAGCTGGGTTTCATTCAACACAAAAGTGGACTGGTACTTGACCACATAGTGGTGAGTCTGCAGGGGACAGTGCCAGAAAGAAACCGATTGTCGCAAGAAACTGCATTTTTAATTTTAAAAGCAGCTGCAGGGTTTACTGAAGTTTTAAAAGTGGTGGTATGGGGGATTGAATGTTTTGGCTTTAGATTGGATGGCATTAGCAGCCAGTTTACCGATTTTACTAGTTGCCTGCAGTTGCTCATTAATCCATCACATTTACGATTAAGCCCCAGTTCACATGGCAATGAAACCAGTGCGACTCAAGTCACTCTGACTTAGAACAAGGTTCCTGCACTACTTTGGGGCAACTTCAACACAATTTGCATTGACTTCTGTTAAAGAAGTTGTATGTAAGCTGCGATGAAGTCGCGCAGGAATGTAGGCTTCAAAGTCGCACCACTTTGAAGCCATGCAAGTGTGAACCATGCATTAGGTTTTGTAACTATTTACAGTCATCCAAAGAGATCCAGCTAATTTACCAGTTGCTCAATAGGTTACTTTCTAAGGTGTTCTATATTTAGAGAACTAAACTGGACATTTAAGAGCTCATTTCCACTGGCGTTTTTACAGCCACTTTTCTGAGCGTTTTTTGCAGCTTAAAAACGCCTGTCTATGTTAGTCTATGGCCTCATGCCCACCATGATGTTTTTGAGCTGTAGATGGCTGAGACGTTTTTAAGCTGCAAAAAAAAAAAAAACGCGGGACCAGTGCGTTCTGAAGCTCCAGCAATAGAGCTGTAAAAACCCCAGACATTAAAAAACGCTCAAAAACTCTCAAAAATGTGCAAAAACACTCAAATAAAGCTCAAAACCGTTGCCGCTGCGTTTTAGGCTTCATTTCCACTGGTGTTTTTACAGCCACTTTTCTGAGCGTTTTTTACAGCTTAACC
This sequence comes from Rana kukunoris, assembly GCA_029574335.1. Taxonomy (NCBI): domain Eukaryota; kingdom Metazoa; phylum Chordata; class Amphibia; order Anura; family Ranidae; genus Rana; species Rana kukunoris. The sequence goes on along the minus strand of CM056050.1, from coordinate 504,696,214 downwards.
ACTTAAGGACCGCCTACTGCACATATACGTCGGCAGAATGGCACGGCTGGGCACATCAACGTATATATACGTTGATTTTAGTACCCAGCCGTGGGTCACGGGCGCGCACCCGCGGCGCGCTCCCGTGACTCGGTCCGAAGCTCCAGGACCGGGACCGCGGGATTCGCGGACCCGATCGCCGCTGCAGTGCGGTGATCCGTCCCTGGAGCGGAAAAACGGGGAGAGCCGTGTGTAAACACGGCTTCCCCGTGCTTCTCTGTGGCCGTAGCATCGATCGCGTCATCCCTGTAATAGGGGGACGCGATCGATGATGTCACACCTACAGCCACACCCCCCTACAGTTGTAAACACACACACAGTCACAGCGAAAGTTACAGCGCCACCTGTGGTTAACTCCCAAACTGCAACTGTCATTTCCACAGTAAACAATGCAATTTAAAAGCATTTTTAGCTGTGAAAATGACAATTGTCCCAAAAATGTGTCAAAATTGTCCGAAGTGTCCGCCATATTGTCGCAGTCACGAAAAAAATCGCTGATCGCCGCTATTAGTAGTAAAAAAAAAAAAAATAATAAAAATGCAATAAAACTATCCCTTATTTTGTAAACGCTATAAATTTTGCGAAGACCAACCGATAAACGCTTATTGCGATTTTTTTTACCAAAAATAGGTATAAGAATACGTATCGGCCTAAACTGAGGAAAAAAAATGTTTTTTTTATATATTTTTGGGGGATATTTATTATAGCAAAAAGTAAAAAATATTGCATTTTTTTTAAAATTGTCGCTCTATTTTTGTTTATAGCGCAAAAAATAAAAACCGCAGAGGTGATCAAATACCACCAAAAGAAAGCTCTATTTGTGGGGAAAAAAAGAAGGCCAATTTTGTTTGGGAGCCACGTCGCACGACCGCGCAATTTTCAGTTAAAACGACGCAGTGCCGAATCGCAAAAAGGGGCAAGGTCCTTTACCTGCATTTTGGTCCGGGTCTTAAGTGGTTAAAAACGCCTGTCCATGTTTATTTAAAAAAAAAACGCCTGTCCATGTTAGTCTATGGCAGGGGTCCTCAAACTACGGCCCTCCAGTTGTTCAGGAACTACAATTCCCATCATGCTCAGTCATGTCTGTGAATGTCAGGCCCCATACACACGATCGGACATATCCGATGAAAACGGTCCGAGGACCATTTCCATCAGATATGTCCGATCGGGAGCTTGATCCGATGGCGTGTACACACCATCGGATCAAATTCCCCGCCGCCGGACGGCGCGGTGACGCGGCGGTGACGTTGACGCCGCCGCGTCACCGCCACGTCACCGCACCAGGAAGTAAAACACTTCCGCGCATGCGCCGAATCCATTCGGCGGCGGCACGGCGGCGGTGGGGGACGACATGTCTGCTGGTAAGTGTACTAACCAGCAGACATGTCGGACGGACAGATTCCACCGGATGGATTTCAAAGCATGCTTTGAAATCTGTCGGGTGGAGAAATCTGTCCGCTAGCCCATACACACGAGCGGAGATGTCTGCTGAAACGGTCCATCGGACCGTTTTCAGCGGACATATCCCCTCGTGTGTACGAGGCCTTAGAGTTTTACAATGCCTCATGGGATTTGTAGTTCTACAACAACTGGAGGGCCGTAGTTTGAAGATCCCTGGTCTATGGCCTCATGCCCACCATGAAGTTTTTGAGCTGTAGATGGCTGAGACGTTTTTAAGCTGCGGCAGCGTTTTTGAGCGTTTTTGTGCGTTTTTGAGCGTTTTTTAATGTCTGGCGTTTTTACAGCTCTATTGCTGGAGCTTCAGAACGCACTGGTCCTGGGTTTTTTTTGCAGCTTAAAAACATCTCAACCATCTACAGCTCAAAAACGTCATGGTGGGCATGAGGCCATAGACTAACATGGACAGGCGTTTTTAAGCTGCAAAAAACGCTCAGAAAAGTGGCTGTAAAAACGCCAATGGAAATGAGCCCTTATACATTTACTTAGTAAACTAAGCTGACCAAACTAATACATCTGTTTTTGTGTGATCTAGATTGTTATTTCTATTTTTGTTTAGTAGTCTGTTTCTCCTTAACCTAATTGACTGTTTGAAATACACATAGATTTGTTGGTATGGTAAGGCTTTAGTAAATCACTTCATTATGTTTGTATTGAGTAGCACTGTCAGCCATTGTTTACTACTTTATAAATGTTTGCTTCTACTAAGAATCAGTGAACTGCCAATACTAAGAAAGACTACCACTGTGCTAGCTGGAAACTCCACTAAATCTATCGTAAAGAAGAACTCCAGGTTGTCTGTGGTTTCTGAGTCACTTTGCATTCTAAATATGTTATTTTTTTTTTCTGCATCTATTCTTGAGGGGCTGTGGCTTTTTACTTTTTGTACTAAGGACTCATGCACGCTGGGCTTGAAAAATGCAGCTTTTACAGGCATTTGATGAACCCTTATGTTAGCCTATGTCTCGAAGCACACGTAATTATTTACAGGCATACTAGAAGAGGAGTGTTTACAGCAGGGGCGTGCGGTGAGGTCAGTGGCGGATGAGGCACTGGCTAGTATCAGAGCCAGATACACACAGGTTACATACGTCACGAGTGTTAGAGCGAGAGCAATAATTCTAGCACTAGACCTCCTCTGTCAAGCCCCGTACACACGGTAGAGAACCTCGACGGGCGGAACACATCGTTCTGCCCGTCAAGGTTCTCGGCCGGCCGGCAGATTCGGCGACCAGCCCGTCGGGAAAGGCGACCAGCCATTCATCCCGACGGGCCGTCGAGCAAATAGAGAACCTGCTCTCTATTTCGGCTCCACGGCATTCCCGACGGGATGCCCGCCGAATCCGTACACACGGCCGAGGTTCTCAGCAGAATCAGGATCCCAGCGAAGTTCTCGCTGGTTTCTGCCGCGAACCTCGGCCGTGTGTACGGGGCTTTACTCTTAACATGTAACCTGTAAAAATTGTTAAAAGGGTTGTCTATGGAGCTTTTTAAGTAATGAAGTTTGGCGCCATTCCACAAGTGAGCGCAGTTTATAAGGTATCTATTTACTTGGCGTAACATCATCATTATAACATCGTAACATTATACAAAAAAAATAAGGCTAACTGTAGTGTTTTTTTTTTTTTACATGAAAAAAAAAATGTATTTGAAAAATTGTTGTGCAAATACCGTGTGACATAAAAACTTGCAACGACCACCATTTTATTCCCTAGAGTCCTGCTAAAATAATATATATTAGGGTTGTCCCGATACCAATACCAGTATCGGTATCGGGACCGATACTGAGCATTTGCGGGAGTACTTGTACTCGCACTAATGCCCCGATTCCAGATCCGATACAACAACCCCCCCGCCACCCGCCACCGCAACGCCGCCGCATACAGCAACTCCGCACTGCATATGTAGGGGACATGGCTACATATGTGGGGGACATAGCTGCATCTGTGGGGGACATGGCTGCATATGTGGAGGACATGGCTGCATATGTGGGGGGACATGGCTGGATATGTGGGGGGTCATGGCTGCATATGTGGGGGGACATGGCTGCATATGTGGGGGACATGGCTGCATCTGTGGGGGACATGGCTGCATTTGTGGGGGGACATGGCTGCATTCGTAGGGGGACATGGCTGCATTTGGGGACACATTTAAAAAAAAGTATCGGTATTCGGTATCGGCGAGTACATGAAAAAAGTATCGGTACTTGTACTCGGTCCTAAAAAAGTGGTATCTGGACAACCCTAATATATATGATGTTTGGAGGTTCTAAGTAATTTTCTAGCAAAAAAACATGTAGGAGAATAGTGTCAGAATTGCCCTGGATGGCAAGGGATTAATTACCATAATTGATATACAAATAATTATTATATATTGCTTTTAAGGTAATCTACTATATTTTCAAAAACTGTACTCAAGCAGATGGCTTAACGGACAAATTACTGCAGTTTGCAGTTATAACTTCAGACCAGTAATTTCACAGTAAATAGATAAATAACACAGTTTTTTATGTTATAACATCTAGCATAATAATATATGATTTAGCTTGATTATAACAGTGCCTTTTCAACAGCAGCAGATTCTCATTCTCCATTTTAATTGTGTAAGAAAAACATGGCATTATGGGTAAATCTTTTACCCATGGCTGGCCCAAGACATTGCACTGCCTGGGTGCAAGAATGAAATGTTGATTACCCACACCCCCCACACCCCAAAAAATCACACCCACCAAAATGCCCCCACATCTATTATTTTATATCATGACAATTAAAACTAAAGTTAAATTCATCAGGAAGTCAGATTTACATGCAACAGCACCTTGTCTATATGCAAAATTATATGACATACCATTATGTTCAATTTCAAGGGGTGGGTTAGGGTAGTATATGGACAGGCTATGGTAGTATAGGGGCAGGCGGAGTGGCTCGGGGGGAAGTTGTCTTCATGACACACAAAACTGCTGGAAAAAAATGTTGGTCGTCAAATTTGCTTAGTAAATAGAAGAAAAGGAGAGGCCACCTTGGATCAATTTGCTTCCCCTCTCAAAGTGCTGCCTGGGTCGATGGTAGGTCCAAACCTCTACTCATAAAGACATGTTTTTTCCTTCTAGTTAAGAGGGCTGGGCTGGAAGGAGCATGTGTCTTTTAGACAGATGCCCCTTCTATGACACTGCAGTGAGAGGAGAGCCTCCGCTGCAGCATTTTTATTGGACAGCTTGGGCCAATGGTACTTTACCATTGGTCCAAGGCTCCAAGCTGTCCATTGGGCTCTGTGCCTCTGACAATAAGTGAGAGGCACTGTGAGCCCATCATCTCAGTCTGCCTCAACTGTCTCCCCTGACTGCACATCCCTGGTTTACAAACTGAAAAATAAAATCACCAACACAGCTTTTGGTCAGAAAATTGCATTTTTTTCAAAATAGTCGCTCTATTTTTGTTTATAGCGCAAAAAATAAAAACCGCAGAGATGATCAAATACCACCAAAAGAAAGCTCTATTTGTGGGAAAAAAAGGACGCCAATTTTGTTTGGGAACCACGTCGCACGATCGCACAATTGTCAGTTAAAGCGACGTAGTGCCGAATCACAAAAAGTGCTCTGGTCTTTGGACAGCAATATGGTCCGGGGCTAAAGTGGTTAAACTACGCCGCCGCAACTTAACAGAGCAGGTGCCGTATTCTCCATGCACTTGCTCCGTAGTTTGCGGATGCGTAGAGTAAATGGCCCAGCGTAAGGCCGCGTAATTCAAAGGGGGCGGATTGTATTTAAATTAAGCGCGCCCCCGCGTCGATCAAACTGTGCATGCGCCGGCCAGGCAAAAAGCCCAGTGCGCATGCTCCAGCTCACGTCGGAAAGCGTCGGTGAAACCGACGTCAAAACTACGTGATCGTCACTTACGCAATGCCCTATTCGCGAACGACTTAGTAAAACGACGTAACCGACGGAAAAAGCCGACGCTGACCCGACGCCATACTTAACATGGCATCCGACGGCACCCGACGGCATCATTTGCATAGGCAAATGAGAAAACAACGTAAAGGCCACCTAGTGGCCGGAGTTGTCATTACATCTACGATCCGCAAGTGTAATTGTATTACACTTGTCGGATCTTCACCCGTATCTATGCCAAAGTGATTCTAGGAATCACTCGCATAGATACCCGGGGAAAAAAACGGCAATACGACGGGGTATCTGAGATACCCCGTCGTAGCGCCTCTGAGAATCTGGCCCTCAGTGTGCATGAGGCCTTAAACGTTAATGGGTATGCTGGAATATTATATTTTTATTTTCAAAATACCAGCCCCCCTATGCACCAATATAGCATATATTATTATATAACATACTTACTCTATAGAAACTTACTTCACTTGTCCTTATCCATGTTTGCAAATGTATCCATCAGTAATGCCTTACTTCCTGGTCAGACTAAAAGTCATGACACAAGAAGTTGACTAGCTGCCCTCATTAACACACACCCTGCATCATCCACCTTCCTACCTACCCACAAATTCCCAGGTGCACATTTTTTAAATGAAATGCAATAAATCAGTGATCACCCTTCTCACTAAATAAACAATTAACTATCAGGCTGCATAGTGTATGGCCATCTATATGCAAGTACATAGGAGGGAGTGACAAGAAATACTCATCTGTCTAGCCCCATTCACATTTCTGCATAGTGGATGGGGGGCGTTTTGGATTTTTTTTCACTCATCACGCATATAGCAGCCCATCCACCTGCACGCAGCAATTACCCCAAAGAAGCTTCAGAACATTTTTTTAGAGCGGAGCTTGGTGTGTTTTTTTTTACTGTGATTTTTGGTGCAGCGCATTTCTGAAATGCAGGGAAACACACAGATGTGAATGGAGCCTCATTGTTCTTGTGTAAACGCATCAATTTCCCTTTTAGGCCCCATTCACATTTAGCATAGTGGGAGCGCACATTTTTGAATGAGCTGCCCTATGTGTGATGAGTGAAAATGCTTCAAAACCCCTCCCACCCCTTGTTAAAAAAATAAAAATAAACGCATATGGAAATTCGAGTTCCCCCTATGCAGAGATATGAACAGGGCTTAATAGCTGAGTGTTTCTGTCTGTTTACTCCCTCCCCTGTACTTGTATAAAGATGGCCATACACTATGCAATCTGATGGTATATTGTGTATTTAGTGAGAAGGGTGATCACTGATTGACTGCATTTCATTAACCACTTGTCTACCAGCTGCCGTCAATTGACGGCGGCATAGTAGCTCAGTTGTTATGACAGGACGTCATATGACGTCCTCGTCTTTTAAAGCCACTAGGGGGCACCCGCCGCTTTACTGGGAACACGATTTGCGTGCCCAGCGGCCGCAATGGCTGCCGGGCAGGGGCATTGCTAGGTGCCAAAAAGACCAAGGGCTTCAGCCCGAAGCCAAGCCGGCACCGGGGGGGGGGGTTCGGGCGCGGTCGGTGGAGTGGTGCGGGGTGACCTACCTGACACACATACCCTGACGTACGTACATGTGTGTGTGTGTACACACTGACATAACCTACATACACTGGCCTGACCCACATACACTGGCCTGACCCACTGACCTGTCCTACAAACACTGACATGACCCACTGACCTGTCCTACATACACTAACCTGCCTACACTGACCTGTCCTACATACACTGACCTGTCTTACATACACTGACCTGACCCACTGACCTGTCCTACATACACTGACCTGTCTACACTGACCTGTCCTACATACACTGACCTGTCCCACTGACCTGTCTACACTGACCTGACCCACTGACCTGTCCTACATACACTGACCTGACCCACTGACCTGTCCTGCATACACTGACCTGACCCACTGACCTGTCCTGCATACACTAACCTGTCCTACATACATTGACCTGTCCTACATACACTGACCTGCTTACACTAACCTGTCCTACATACACTGACCTGCTTACACTGACCTGTCCTACATACACTGACCTGACCTACATACACTGACCTGACCCACTGACTTGTCCTGCATACACTGACCTGACCCACTGACCTGTCCTGCATACACTGACCTGACCCACTGACCTGTCCTACATACACTGACCTGCTTACACTGACCTGTCCTACATACACTGACCTGCTTACACTGACCTGTCCTACATACACTGACCTGCTTACACTGACCTGTCCTACATACACTGACCTGCCTACACTGACCTGTCCTACATACACTGACCTGTCCTATATACACTGACCTGACCCACTGACCTGTCCTACATACACTATGTCTAGGATGGAGTAAGAGATAGGGAGATGGGAAAGTAGGAGAGAGAGGGAGGGAAAACAAGGGGGGTAAGAGAGATAGGAAGGGAGGAGAGGCAGGGTGAGGAAGGGAGTGCAAGAGAAGGGGATTTAGGTCAGGAGAGGGAGAGAGGGGGAGAGGAGGAGGGGGTGTAGAAAGTTGGGGGTAGTGAGAGAGGGGTGTAGGAAGTGGGGGGGGGTAGTGAGGGAGGGGGGGTAGGAAGTTGGTTGGTAGTGAGGGAGGGGGTGTAGGAAGTGGGGAGGTGGTGAGGGAGGGGGTGTAGGAAGTGGGGGGGTAGTGAGGGAGGGGGTGTAGGAAGGGGGTGTAGGAAGTGGGGGGGTAGTGAGGGAGGGGGTGTAGGAAGTGGGGGGTAGTGAGGGAGGGGGTGTAGGAAGTGGGGGGGTAGTGAGGGAGGGGGTGTAGGAAGTGGGGGGTAGTGAGGGAGGGGGTGTAGGAAGTGGGGGGGTGTAGGAAGTGGGGGGGTAGTGAGGAAGGGGGTGTAGGTAGAGGGAGGTTGAGAGAAAGAGGGTGGGTTGATCAGTATGTCTGCTATGTATGTCCCACTCCCACCATTATACAGAACAGGAATGCTTCATAAAATTGTTACAGCAAAGGAGAGGATTATAAGTGAAGTCTCCGCAGATTGCAGCATGGCATTCAATAAAGAAAGCATGACACATGGGGGCAATGCATAGGACTTGCCATTTTACAACTTTTTTTTTTTTAAGTACAGTACAGATCCCGCACTCATATACAGGGTGTGTCCTCCTTCCCGGGCTCTCTCGGTCCCTCTCTCCTCTCAGGACCAGGAGCCCGTTCATGCCATGCATCCTACGGCCGAATCCATCCTGCCCAGTCCGCATCCATAGCTCCCTCTACTTGCCTCAGCCCACGTGTACTCAGCCTGAGAGCCTGAATGGTCAGTCCACCCCTGGGTGCGGGCCTGTCACCGACCAATCACGGCCGGACGGCGCTGCTCCCTCGGCATTGCCTCGTCCCCCCCAGAAGTTGGAAAAAGATGACAGGTAACTAGGGAGCCATTGAGAAGCTGGCTTAGGGGTGGGACTAATGGCCGGCGCCCGGAATGGCCAGTAGCTCGGCGCTGGCGGCACTTGGCCGCACTCGGACACTTTTCGCCAGACACTAGGGGCTAACAACGTAATGCAATGCTGCATAGACTTGGCCCCCCAAACCACGCCCTAACGACGCCTCTGCTGCCGGGCACCCGCGATTGCCCAGTAACTGAGCAGGGACGTGGAGCTCTGTGTGTAAACACAGAGCTCCATGTCCTGTCAGGGAGAGGAGACCGATGCTGTGTCCCTTGTACATAGGGACACAGATCGGTCACCTCCCCCAGTCAGTCCCCTCCCCCTACAGTTATAACACTCACTAGGCTACACATTTAACCCCTTCCTCGCCCCCTAGTGTTAACTCCTTCCCTGCCAGTCAAATTTATACAGTAATGCATATTTAAAGCACTGTTCACTGTATAAATGTGAATGCTCCCAAAAATGTGTCAAAAGTGTCCGATGTGTCCGCCATAATGTCGCAGACCCAATAAAAAAAAATCACAGATCGCCGCCATTACAAGTAAAACATTTTTTTCAAATTATGTCCTCTATTTTGTAGGCGCTATAACTTTTGCGCAAACCAGTCACTATACGCTTATTGCGATTTTTTTTTTTTTTTACCAAAAATATGTAGAAAAATACTTATCGGCCTAAACTGAGAATTTTTTTTTTTTTAAATGGGATATTTATTATAGCAAAAAGTAAAAAATATTGTGTTTTTTTTTCAAAATTGACGCTCTTTTTTTGTTTAAAGCACATAATAAAAATCGCACAGGCGATCAAATACCACCAAAAGAAAGCTCTATTTGTGGGGAAAAAGGAAGCCAATTTTGTTTTGGAGCCACGTCGCACGACCGCGCAATTGTCAGTTAAATTGACGCAGTGCCAGAAGCTGAAATTTTGCCTGGGCAGGAAGGAAAAGGTGGATAGGTAGGAGAGTTGATGATGCAGGGTATGTGCTAATGAGGTCAGCTGGTCAAATCCTTCCTGTGTCATGACCTCTAGTCTGTCCAGGAAGTAAGGCATTAATATTTTATACTATTATTATTATTATACATGATTTATATAGCGGTTTACGCATGTAGAGTGAAGACAGCACAATTACAGTACCATTCAATACCGTTACCGTTACCGTTCAATACAGAATGTACAGGAGGGCCCTGCTCATAGACCTTACATTCTAAAGGGAGGGGGGTGGTACAAAAGGTAATAGCTGCAGAGAATGATTTGTCGAGGGTGGCTTGGGGACAGTTGTTAGGTGGGTGTGAGATAGGCTTCCCTGAATAAATGCGTTTTCATGGATCTCCTAAAGGTAGACAGGGTAAGGGCTGATAGTACATACTGGGGCAGGGAGTTTCCAGAGGATGGGAGAGGCTCTGGAGAAGTCTTGATAGCGAGCATGGGAGGAGGTAACAAGGGAGCCAGAGAGCAGGATGTCCTGGGAGGAATGGAGGGGACGATTTGGGCAATATCTGCAGATGAGGTTGGTGATGTAGATGGGGGCGATGTTGTGAATGGCCCTGTATGTTGTGGTTAGCATTTTGAATTTTACACAGTGGGGTAGGGAAAGCCAGTGAAGGGATTGGCAGAGAGGAGCAACAGATCGGTTAGTGAGGTGTTTTAGTCTAGCAGCAGAATTCATAATAGACTGAAGGGGGATAGACTGCTTAAGTGTAGGCCATTAAGGATAGAGTTGCAGTAGTCATGGTGGGATATGTTTGGAAACATGGATGAGGACAAGTGAAGTAAGTGTCTGTAGATTTGAAGGAAAGCCTTGATATTTTTGCAAAATAAGTGCATTAATGCTATATCGGTACATAGGGGGGCTGGAATTTTGAAAAAAAATAAAACGTGTACAAAGATGAACTTATCCTTTAAACGTCCATTCAGATGATTTTGGTGCATGCATTAACCTCCCTGGCGGTATCCCCGAGCTGACTCGGAGTGGTTTATTTCTGCTGAGATCGGTATCCCTGAGTCACGCTCAGGGTAGCCATGCAGAGCCTGCAGCGCGCGCTGTCTTACCTTCTTCCTGGATCCAGCGATGCATCCACGCTGTGTGAGCGAGCGGGTGCTCGCTCGATTCACACAGTGTCCCCGTGTGCCGCCGATCTCCGTTCCCTGCGACGTTACGACGCACGGGAGCGGAGAATGGCACCAAATTCAAAAAAGTAAACAAACACTTTACATACAGTACAATGTAATCTTATAGATTACAGTACTGTATGTAAAAAATACACACCCCCTTGTCCCTAGTGGTCTTCCCTGTGCCCTACATGTCCTTTTATATAATAAAAAGTGTTCTTTCTGCCTGGAAACTGTAGATTGCCCATAGCAACCAAAAGTGTCCCTTTATGTCAAAAATGGTTTTAGATCAGCTAGAAAACAGCGATAATAAATTATAATCACTTGCAAAATTTAGCGATAACGATTTGTGGGGAAATTCGTCATAAAAAAATAATAATAATGACAGCGACAATTCTGCAACTGAGCAAATTTCAGTGTTTTTGAGTTGATTACATTATTGAATATTTTTTATTATAATTACATTATAATTTGTTATAATTATTTATAGTTTTTTATTATATAAAAAATTATGATTTTGTTTTTCAAACTTTATCATACCCGGGATGTCTTGTTTGGACAGATTTAAGCAAGTTATTCCTAAGAATTGCAGGCCTACAGTATAAAACGCCAAATTTCCATGCAAATAATTGTACCGCTTTTGGTACGTAATTCCAGACAGAATCATACCACCAGGGAGGTTAAGGCATGTTATGCTGTCTGTTAATAGTCGTTGCATTAGGTCTGCACATTTTTTCGAACCTGCACCACTTTTTCCAAAGCAGCACACCACAATGCTAATGAATTATTATGCATTATTGCAACACAGGTGCATTGCTTAGATGTGTTAGAGTGCCACTGAAAATGAGTAGCACCACAATGCAGAAATACATGTAATCCGCATTGCCGTGTAATGTGTGCATTAAGCAACACGTAGGTGTGAATGGGCCCTGAGCAGATCTGGAGTGAGTGTTTTCAATTGATTTCTTCTATTGAATCTGTAGACAGCCCTTTTTTGATAGAAAGGTTTCTGGACTGAGCAATCATACAAATAAACTGGTTGTTCACATCTGTGCAACTGGCAGAAATGTAATTGCTAAAACCTAAAAAAAATAACTTTCTATATCTTACTAACAGCTAGTGGCTAAAATCAAATGGATTCACAATATGAAATTTATCTTTTATACTTGCAATTCAAGTTTGACACGTTTCACAAGATATGGGTTCCATGAATCAATAAATAGCCATGTTAGCCACAGGGCCCAGGGGCCTATTCAGACATGTCTGTTCTGGTGCGCTGCATTAATACATGAACATTAACACACTTTGGTACTCATTAACATGTTGTGTTATAATGAATAGCCTGCCAACACACCAAAATGGACAAAAAAGACATGCAAGACTTTTTCCATCGCAGCACAGAGTAGTGCATTACTATGCATTGTGGTGCACTGCAATGCATATGATTCGGAGCCGCACTGGCTTTACATTGGGGTGCTATTCAAAAATCACATTCCTCACAACAGGATAATGCATGTAATTTCCTTTGAATCGCAGTACCCTGACTTAGGTGATTGTTATGTATCCTGAGTAATAATAGATGGAAAGTGCCTAGCACAATAATATCTCCCTCAAGATAAACGTTTGAATATGTAAATGACGATGGCTCTCCTCCAGCTTCCATACAAACATAAAACTAAACAAATTGGTAATAAAACAATAGCAAACAAACTAATTACTTAGATTTGATTGTCTGATAAACTGTACTAGTGTTAGTATTGTCAGATATAGTTAACCACTTGCTTACTGGGCACTTCCCACCCAGGCCAATTTTCAGCTTTCGGCACTCTCACACGTTGAATGACAATTGTGCAGTCGTGTACCCATATGACATTTTTATAATTTTTTTTTTTTACACAGAGCTTTCTTTTGGTAGTATTTGATCACCACTGGGTTTTTTATTTGTTGCTAAACAAAAAAAAAGACCTACATTGTTGAAAAACATAAATAAAAAAATATATATTTTGTTATAAAATTTAGCAATTTTTCTAATTTACTGTTGGGTACTGATAGGCTGCACTGATGGGCACTGATAGGCTTCACTGATGGGCATTGATGAGTACTAATAGGTGGCACTGATATGTTGCACTAATGGGCATTGATAAGGCAGCACTGATGGGTACTGATAGGTGGCACTGATGGGCACCGATGAGGTGGCACTAATTGTCACCGATGAGGTGGCACTGGTGGACACTGATTAGGAGGCACTTATGAGGCTGCACTGATGGGCACTGATAGCTGGCACAGATAGGTGGCATTGAAAGGTGGCATGGAGAGTTGGCACTGATAGGTGGCACTAATGGGTAATGATAGGCGGCACTGATAGGTGGCATTGAAAGGTGCCACTGATAGACAGCACTGATGAGTGACACTGATGCATAATGGGCACTCATAGGTGGCACTGGTAGGCAATGATTAGCAGCACTGCCGAGCACTAATTAGCGGAACTGGAGTGCATTGATTAGCAGACTGGTGGTCACTAAGGGGACTGATGTCCCTCTAACACAGTGTTTCTCAATTCCAGTCCTCAAGGTGCTCCAACAGGTCAGGTTTTCAGGATTTCCCTCAGATGAAACGGCTGTGGTAATTACTAAGGCAGTGAAACTGATCAAATCACCTGTGCAAAATAATGGAAAGCCTGAAAACATGACCTGTTGGTATACCTTGAGGACTGGAGTTGAGAAACACTGCTCTAACAGAAGCCAGTTAAAGGCTTTCTTCTTTTCTGCACTCTTATGCCGCGTACACACGATCACTTTTTGTGATGAAAAAAAACGTTGTTTTATGTGACGAAACAAAACAACGTTTTTCAAACTTCATTTTACAAAACGACGTTGCATACACACCATAGTTTTTCCAAAATGCTCTAGCAAAGCATGGTGACGTACACCACGTTCGACGGCACTCTGTTCCATTGAAGCTCCGTCTGATAAGTTGCTTCTGAGCATGCGCGGGTTTAAAAACATCGTTTTCAACGTCGTTTTGCTCACACACGATCACTTTTTATGACACAAAAAATTACATTTTGAAAAACGACACAAAAAATTCAAGCATGTTCGAATTTTTTTTTGGTCGTTTTTTTGAAGACATAAAACAACGTTTTGCCCACACGATCATTTTAAATGACGTTTTTGAAAACGTCGTTTTTTTTCATCACAAAAAGTGATTGTGTGCACACGGCATAACAGCAAGAGGGGAAAAAAAGCAGATAACCAGCTTCTGTTTACTTCCATTATCAACTGTCATTGGCAAAGGGCCTGCTATGATTGGCACTTTACCCGATCTGTGATCAGCCGAGTCCCGTGCTGTAGCCATATTTTGGCTATAGCGTGGGTGCCAAGTGGTTAAAGGCCTATTACTGTTAAAAAAAGTTACAATAATAATAATACCTGTAATGATAGTATTCGATAAATGAATTCCTTTCTTTTTTATTTCACATGTCTTTTTTTGATACAATTACATGTAAACCAAGCCACCCAATGAAAGTGACAGTTACAGTAGCTTGAACAAACTACAAGACTGGCAGTGTGTTTAAAGTTACCAGCTATTTTATTATGTAATAACTAGGGATGGGCGAACGGTAAGGGCCAAGCATAAGTTTAGCCTGAACTTTGCTTGTTTGGGTGTTTGCCGAACACCTGAATTTTCTGTGTGCTCGGCGGGAATTTCACAGTGCACAGTCAATAGGTTGTTAAGGAGTGGGGCTAGAAAGCCGTCCACCGCATCCCTAACAATGGAGTCATCAGCTGTCAACAGGCTTCCCTGCTGACAGCTGAATAAAAAATCCCCTGAATCCGTACCAGACCCTTATCCGAGCATGCAGCTTGCCAGGCCATGAAAGTGGGGGGCGAGTGAGTGACCCCCCCTCCTGAACCATACCCGGCCACATGCCATCAACATGGGGGTCTGCCCCCACACTCCAAAGCATCTTGTCCCCATGTTGATGGGGAAACGGGCCTCTTCCTGACAACCGTGGGAAGTAGTTGTGGGGGTCTGTGAGCAGGGTCTTATCCAAATCTGGAATCCCCAGATTTTGGGCCCCCCTCCCTATGTGAATGTACATTGTATCTCATACTAATTCACCCCAAAAAAATTGTCAACAATAAATAAAGACAGGAGGCAGTTTTTCACAATTTCATTATTAAAAAAATAAAAAAACAATGTCCCCCAATGTAGATCCATCATCAATCACAATACCCGCTTCACCACCGAACCTGAAAAAAAAAATGCTTCCCTCATGGCAAAGGCTCCTCCTTCTGACAGTTCTTAAATAGGTAAGGGATGGGCCATCTGGTGATGTCACTTGGTGGCTCCACCCCCTTGTGACATGTGCATACTAAGTGAGTGAGTGAGTAAGTGAGCTTTGCCTTGGCCGTGTACACACGATCAGACCGGTCCGATGAAACTGGTCTGCAGACCAGTTTCATCGGACGAATTCGATGATGTATACAGCCTATCGGACCGTTGTCCATCGGACCAAAGTTTTAAAACTTGCTTTAAAATGTGTTCGTCGGACAGATTCGATGGTTAGTACGCAAAAGCATCGGACCAAAAACCCGCGCAAGTCTTGGAAGCATTGAACTTTTTTTTTTCAGCACGTCGTTGTGTTCTACATCACCGCGTTCTGGTCTGATCAGGTTTTTGGTCCGATGGTGTGTACACACATCAGACCATCAGACCACTTCAGCCTGGTCCGCTGAAAACGGTCCGTCCCTTTATTCATTTTATTGCCCTTCTCTGTACTCGCTCCATTTCCATCACATCCTTCCTGAGGACTGGTGCCCAGAACTGGACAGCATACCTCAGGTGCAGGCAGACCAGAGTCTTGTAGAGTGCGAGAATTATTCTTTTATCTCCTTTTTAATGCATGCCAATATTCTGTTTGTTTGTTTGTAGCAGCTTGGCATTTGATGCCATTGCTGAGCCTATCATCTACTAGGACCCCCAGGCCCTTTTCCATCCTTGATTCCCCCAGAGGTTCTTCCCCCAGTGAGTAGATTGTATTCATATGTTTGCAACCCAAATGCATTATTTGAAAATTTTCCACATTAAACCTCATTTGCCATGTAGTTGCCCACCCCATTCATTTGTTCAGATCCACTTGCAAGGTTTCCACATCCTGCTGAAAATGCTTGGAAGCATTGAACTTCATTTTTTTCAGCACGTCGTTGTGTTTTACTTTACCGTGTTCTTATACGATCGTTTTTTTAACTGATGGTTTGTAGGCACATCAGACCATCAGTCAGCTTCATCGGTTAACCTATGGCAACGGTCCTTCAGACCATTCTCATCGGATGGACTGATTGTGTGTACAAAGGCTTTAGAATACTACCTTGGAGGTCCTTTTCCTTAATTCATCTCCTAAGTCCCTAAAATTGTTCCTTAGGACACTCCATCTTCCTCTGACTTTGTCATTGGTGCCAACGTGCACCATGACAGCTGAGTCTTCCCGAGCCTCTGCCAGTAATCTGTCCACCAGATCCGTGATCTGTCGAACCCGAGCACCCGGTAGACAGCATACAGTTCGGCGCTTCAGGTCTTTGTCACAGATTGCCCTCTCTGTCCTTCTAAGAGTCCCTACCACGAAAATCTGTCTTTCCTTTCCCATCGCCCCCCACTCTCACTGGAGGAGTTTTTCCCCTGCCAGCTAGGGGAGTTCCCCAGTTCTATCAGTGCCGATCCCTCACTTGTTTCACCAATGTCACTCAACAGGACATACTTATTTGGATGTTCCAGCCCAGGATTGGCATCCTTATCATATTCCTCTCTACCCTTTCTGACTGTCACGCATCTACTCTTTTCTAGTGCCTGAACCTCTTTGTCTCCACCCGCCTCTGTGATATCCCCTGCCAGCACCTGCCGGGTATGTTCCCAGCTCTCCTTTAGTATGGAGGGTCTTCTTAGTGCTGACAGTTGCTTCCCTAGATTTAGAAACTGGGTTTACTGGGAAACAATGTGCTTACATTTTGTACAACAGTATTCGCCCTCGATCGGATGATCAAGGAACGCATACATGTCACAAGATGCACACGAGTCACATATCCACACCCATCGGGCATTGTACCTTCTAATTTAATGAGGATTGAGGATTATACCCTGTGCAAATTAACTAATAACTAGCTTCCTGACACTAATACTATACAATACACAGGTGCCCATGTGCACTCACAGTCCACGTGCACGCGCAACCCATGTGCACGCGCAGCCCACGTGCATGCACAGTTTACATGCACTCGCAGTCCATGTGTACTTGCAGTCCATGTGAAATTGCAGCCCACGTGTACTCGCAGTCCACATGCACACGCAGCCCATGTGTACTCGCAGCCCGCGTGCACTCACAGCCCACGTGCATTCACAATCCACATGCACTTGCAGCCCACGTGTATGCTTCCTTCGTATGTGCCATACCTCCATCCTTAGCCACATCCTCACTGACCCTTATGAAATAATCATTTTCAAATTTTTTTCTATATTTTTGGATTGGGTCAATGAGATTTAAATAAGGCATTGTAAAAAACATATTTCAAAGGTGCACTTAAAGTATTTAAGTCGGTGCATTGTTCAAACTCCTTTTTTGTATAAATATGAACTGTTTTTATGTTTTCTTCTTTGGTAGGTGCCTATCGGTCAGTGCAGAATATGGCCATCACTGTGTGATAGTTATAGATATGTAACATTTAAAGTTGTATTTGAAATAAGTTGTGCTGCAATGTGATGGCCATGTCTTTTTGTATCCACTAGATGACAGTGATTCCAGTTATGCTTTATATTTGGTATACTTTTTGCATTTATAAATATTTGAGATGTTGCGCAAACTCACTTGTGTATAATATACAACATAAATCTCAAATGATACAAATGAAAATATATATAACAATTAATCAACTATAAAGTACATGTATCAGACAATTCATAAACCATAAAGCGCATAATAATAGTGCAGTCCACAGACAAATAAATATGTGATAGTAAATGTGTATTAGTTTATTTTCCAACGGGGACATCCGCTTTCTTCTAAAATCAGCAAACTGCGCTTATAAATGTGCTCATAAAAAATCATCAGTGCATGACGCTTAACTACAGTGTGTGTGAAGGAAGCATAACAGCATCCTTGATGGTTTGGAAGTATCTAGTCCTCCACTGGATCACACTGTTTACTATACTTCAACTACAGTGTGTGAGAGAGAAATGATACTATCCTTGATGGTTTGGGAGTATCTAGTCCTCCTCTGGATCACACTGTTTATTTTACTTCAACTACAGTGTTCATTTGCAGTGTGTGAGGGAGGCATAATACCATCCTTGATGGTTTGGAAGTATCTAGTCCTCCTTTGAATCACACGGTTTACTAGACTTCAACTACAGTGTTCAACTGCAGCGTGTGAGGGAGGCATAATACCATCCTTGATGGTTTGGAAGTATCTAGTCCTCCTCTTGATCACATTGTTTACTATTCTTCAACTACAGTGTTCAACTACAGTGTGTGAGAGAGGCATAATAGCACCCTTGATGGTTTGGATGTTTCTAGTCCTCCTCTGGTTCACTCAGTATACTATACACTCATTCTACAACAGTGACTTCCATTTTTCTGAGTTTTAACGGATATAGATAAATAGATAGATAGATAGATAGATAGATAGATAGATAGATAGATAGATAGATAGATAGATAGATAGATAGATAGATAGATAGATAGATAGATAGATAGATAGATAGATAGATCTATATATACAGTATCTCACAAAACCTGTCTATGAAAGGAGTCAGAAAGAGAACAATATTAAAGGCAGCAAATGTTTTATAGGCATTACTGTTAGAAGACTTTCTAACTTTCATTATGGTATCTTTCACCTTTTCAGATATCTGGAGATATTTTATTCATGACCACTCAACAACGAGGCCAAGTGGTTTGAATGCCTGTTGTTGGAATGCAGAAAGTCTTCCTGCATGAGCAAATTGGTCACTGGTAACGGAACTGGATGAGTCTGATTTGTGCGCCATTCAACAGCAGACACCCAGGCCTTCTCAGCCAGAATGGCAGAATCCTTCCTGTTGGATCTTGAGATGGACCCTAAAAATCAGGAAGAATAAAGAAAACACATATGCTTTCTGAAAATTCTATGGATGGGCAGAACTGTCCTTGTACTTTAAAATGGCCATGTCATTATTAAAAAATATTGCAAACAGGCTTACCTGAAAAATAATCAAGTAAATGCTTACCTTTCTTGCTTCCTGAACCACCAAAAGACCGTTTCAATCAGCAAAAATCTCTGGCAATACTTATTGTTTCCTCCTGGTGACCTTACTGTCATTGCTGTGCGGCTGACACCTAAAACATTTTTTTTATAAGAGCCTAACAATAAATTCTGTTAGGCCGCATACACACGATTAGTCAAAACCGATGAAAACGGACTGAAGTTCAGTCAATCGTGTGTAGGCCGCATCAGTCAGTTGTCCTTCGGTCCAAAAAGTGTGGTAGTTTTGCCTGACCTAAAAGTTAGGGAACTCATCATGGCCATGGTGCTATTTTCAGCTGCTCCATGGGGACAGAATAATTGGTTTATGGATGTGCCCCCAGACCTTTAATATCAGTTATAGGTAATCTAAGACCATTTTCACATGAAAGTTCCTATCAGGTCCTCGTGTCTGTTTTTCAGATGGACCCAATCGGAACCTCTTCTATCTAGGGGATCATGTGGTCGTCAGGTATAAACAGGCAGGTGGTCTGTTTACATCTAGCAGTCCATTGAGAAGAGGGGGCTGTGTCTGCTTAAGCAGAGTGAATACAGACCTGTCATCCACCTGATCAGCAGGGATCAACGGAGGAGGGGGGAGGAGCCCTGGCATGTAGTAACCCACGCTGGACGCCGGTGCCCTGTTTCCATCCATACACCTGGAATTACCGCCAACGCTGGAGGTGAGGGGAGAGTGAGCCGTGTGAGGAGGACAGTGTCCGGTAGCGTGGGATGTATAAATGGCAGCATGACCATCCGCGGCTTCCTCTCTGGCATTTCGGCACCCCGACACCCGCACCTGACCTAGTGCAGACACAGATAGGCTGTCCCCCTGTTTGGGAAGAGAGATCCATTGGGACGTGGTTGGACTTTATAATTAACATACAAACAATCTACATGCCTCACCTGTATGAATGAAACTGTCCAGTGTATGTAAAAAACACAAAAAAAAACATTGAGAGCAATAAAAAACGTATTTTCATTGAATTGCTTTTGAAGGAAAAGTTGACTGTTAACTACTGACAATTGCTCCAAATTTAGAAGAATGTTGATAGCTGGAGTAAATTCCTGAGAACTGACGCAAACTGCTATTATTTGCTTTCAATTAATGAGAAGCTTCGCTGCTGCTGCTGCTGCTTCATTGCATGGAGATATCTGTAACTACTTAATAACAAGTGCCATTATTTGCTGATAATTTCCTGTAGCCCTTCGATGATTGCTGGTATTTGTTGTTAATCAATGAAAGTTGTGGAACAGACTGAACCCACTTACATAGAATACCTAAAGATATGGATATTTTTATTTTCTCTAATGCAAGCAGTTATCTATGAATAGTGGGGCTACTTGCGGATAACTACAGATGGTGGCTATGGTTCATTGTTAGCCAATGCTATTAGCTGAAGCTTATTACCAACTGCTGACGAATACCACTATTTCCTGATAACTGCTGGGGCTCATTGCCACTATTCGTTGAATTGTTATCACGGGTTGACGAATGTTGCTACTTGGTGATAACGGCGGACATTTTTTGATGACTTTTTGCTTCCTGGTGGCACCTGTTGTTAATGACTGTCACTGGCTGAGTGTGGCTGCTACTTGCTGATAGCTGTCGCCATCTGTTAATAGCCATCGCTACTTGTGGATAACTGCCTCTACTTGCTGATAATTTCTCCCGCTTGCTGATAACTACTGCTAAATGCTGATAACTGCTGCTGATAACTGCCGCTATTTGCTGATAATTAATGCTACTGCTGATAACTGCTGCTACTAGTTGATAACCAAACTCATAACTTCCGCTATTTACTCATAGCTACTGCTATTTGCTGATATTTGCCGATAACTGCATACACCTGCTTATATCTGACGCTGCCTACTGATAATGGTCGCTATTTGCTGATAACTGTCGCTATTTGCTATAAATATTTGCTGATAATTGTCGCTATTTACTGATAACTTTTTGATAACTGCTACTGCTGAGCAATCTTGAAAAACGTTTTAAAGTGGACTAAGCCGCTTAGTAAAAAAGAGAGGAAAGTCAGGTAAAGCTGGGAAAGGGGCTCCGCCTGCTGTGAGCCCAGAGGGTATTCAGGGCTATATGTCAGCAGAGACAAGTATAACAGAGAATGGGCATGGTAGCACTAGGCAAGTAGTTGCAGAACGAACGGGGGGAGGAGGAACAAAAAATGACAGAGGAGGACATCAAAGTAGGAAAGATTAATGATACGCCTGTTACGCAGCCAAGAAATGCAGGGAATAATCCCCAAGGAAGTTCCAAGGCACAAAACGGGGACCAGAAGAAGAAAAGAGGTGCAGATCCAGAGAAAGAGAAGGATTTAAGGCCAGAGGAGGCTCAAGTAAGTTTACCCCAAATTAAAGAGATGTTGGCTGAGATGCTGGCTAAGGTGGAAACATCACTGAAAACAGACATTGCGTCAGTTAGAACAGATATCGGGCAGGTTTTGGGAGAAGTAGAAGAAATGGAAGAAAGAATGGATAAATATGATCAAAACCTGGAGGAAATGAACGAACAGATGAAGTCCCTCCAGAAAACAAATATATCGCTAATATATAAAATGGAGGACCAAGAAAATTGAAGCCAACTGAAAAACGTATTGGATAAGAGTTTTATCAGAGAAATATAAAAATTATGAATTAACAAAGGTGATGCAGGAAATTATTTACCCCATGTTGTCCAGGGGTGACTGGATTTTTTTTAGTTTCTCTCCCCTCCCTCCTCTCCTGGACCTCCTGTGGTCTGCCAGGTGCTCCTTATGATGAACCATGGCCACAATAAATGTAGTCAATAATAACGTAAGAGGACTGAACACCCCAAGTAAAAGATATAAGGTAAATAAAGAGCTGCATTTTCTTGGGGCTAATGTGGTCTGCCTCCAAAAAATGCATATTGCGCATGCCTCTGGGTGCAGACTGTCTTCACACTTGTTTCCCATGGGTTTCTATGGCGATTCAACATCCACTTACTTGAGGGGTGTGGCCATAGGTTTTAACAGGACTGTGGTATTTGCAGTAAAGGAGCATTTGGCAGACCCAGAGGGGAGGTTCCTTTTTATAAAAGGTATATTGTTTATCATGGAATGTACGCTGGCAAACATCTATTCCTCAAATAAGGATTCAGATATATTTTTGAAGAAAATCTTGAAAAAACTTGAGATATTTAAAGAAGGTAAACTTATAATGGTAAGAGACTTAAACCTGGGTATAGACCCACGCGTTGATACTACAAGGTGGCCTTCTTGTTATACACTTGAAAGACAGAAGGTCATTAAAAAGATGCTATTGGAGTACCAGTTGGTAGATAGATGCATGGAGGGTCAGGGACCCAGGGAAGAGGGACTATACTTGTTATTCCCCAGTACATGGGTCATTTTCAAAGATCAATTATTATCATCTCTTAAAAGCGTGGAGATTAAAGCAAAATCTTTCCGATTATGCCCCAGTAGCGATTAAATTTGAAATATCAAGAAGTTCTACGGTGGGAAGGAATTGGAGATTAAATAATTATATTATTCAGGACCTGGCGACAATTAAGAAGATCAAGCTAGAGCTGGAGAACTTCTTTGCTGTAAACGACACACCAGAAATCCCTAGGTCAACTCTGTGGGAAGCGCATAAGGCTGTCATAAGAGGTTTATTGATAAGGGTTGGAGTAGGGAAGAAGAGAGAGAGTAGAGAAAAACGCTGTACCTTATATAGAGTGTTATAGGACTTAGAACAAAGGACAAGACCCCAAGGTATCCCTGAGAGACAAGAATTAGCAACAAAAAGGGCGCAATTAGCAGAATTGCGAGAACAGGAGAAAAAAACTTGCTTTCATATAGTAAACAAGGAGAGGTATCAATGGGGTAATAAATCTGGGAAATGGCTGGCCAGAGCAGTAAAGGAAAAAAAATCTATCCATTATTTCCAAAACCAAGAATAATCAGGGAGAGATGGTGCATTTGTCTTTTGAAATAGCGGATGTATTTCATGCATACTATAGTTCACTATATAATGTGAATCAGAGAAGGGAAGACAGAGAGGAACAAGATGTAGAAGTTCATGAGTACCTGTGGGGCCTTGACCTTCCCATGTTGCCCAAGGAGGAGCTTGAACAACTTGAAGCCCCAATTACCCAAGAAGAAGAAGTAAGAAACGCAATAAAGAATATGGCCCTGGGAAAGACGGCCCAGACAGGTACTCAATTTTATATTATAAAAGATTTCAAAAGCTTTTGATCCCTAAATGATGTGAGTATCTGAACACCTTAGTGGAAGGAGGCCCATACAACTCTTATTTTAAAAGAGGGGAAGGACCCAGCAGTCCCAACGAGCTACAGGCCAATCTTACTGTTAAACACAGACATAAAGATTTTTGTTAAAATAATTGCAGAGAGATTAAGGCCGTTACAACAAAGCCGGGTACATAATGATCAGGTAGGATTTGTGACAGTGAGAGAGGGAAGGGATAATGCCCTGAAGTCAATGTTTTTGATTCATGAAGTAACAAAGCCGGGTACATAATGATCAGGTAGGATTTGTGACAATGAGAGAGGGAAGGGATAATGCCCTGAAGTCAATGTTTTTGATTCATGAAGTAAAAGAGGGTGAGACCCCAGTCACATTCCTGTTGATTGATGCCAAAAAGGCCTGCGACAGGGTGGACTGGGTTTTCATGTTTGGAACATTAAGACACCTGGACATTGGGGTGAGGATGATCAAATGGATATCTTAGGAAAGATGGTTTGGATACCACGGCAGCATGGGGATTTAGCCACTAGCACAAACCCATTAACTAGAAATACTTTTAAGATTGGATGGATGGATGGATTTGGGAGACTGTATCACTGGGATTATAATTAACTATTAATATCCATACTGGGCACAAATTATTTTAAGCCAGGGAAAGAGGAATATATATATATTTCACGAGATGGACAAATAAAGAGGAAATATTATTACAAGATGTGATGAAAAGTAATATGATGTGCACTTATGTTGAAATTATACATACATGGGGAAACAAGTCACTAGACAAATGGAGGTATGCACAATTACAGCACTTTGCACAATCATTGCCACAAAAAAAAGTAAACCAAATTATATCAAAAATGTATAAAATTCTAATTTAGGAAATAGAACCAGAATGTCCTCCATATCTGGGAAATTGAAAGAGGAGATTGGCCTCCTCAGGGATGAGGAACATAAAAAGGAAAATCCTACGAGTAGCCAGTTTTTCCTTAGGGGACATAAAGACAGTGGAAATGTGCTATAAACTCCTGGCGAGATGGTACGTGACTCCCCAGAGAGCGCATAGGCTCGGGGCAGAGGGTCCCCCAACTTGTTGGAAGGGCTGTGATGCCCCAGGACCTTTGCACATCTGTGGTGGGAATGTACGAAGATACAACCTTACTGGGAGGGGATTTTAGCAGTGATCCACCAAATAACAGGAGAATGGATTCAGAAGGGCCCCTGGGAATGTTTATTTCATGATACAAGGATAACAGTTCCCCAATATAAGAACACCCTAGTCCCATTTCGTTTAAATTCAGCCAAAAGTTTGATCCTGAGTTTATAGAGGACCCAAGAAGTGCCGAGCATAAAGGAGTGGGTAGTAAGGGTTGAAATGGTAAGAGTCATAGAGGAAACAATTCATACAGTAAATGATTCATTGGAGATGTATCGGAATATATGGGAAAAATGGACGGAGCTTAAAGAGTCTGGAGCT
Source organism: Rana kukunoris (assembly GCA_029574335.1). Lineage (NCBI taxonomy): Eukaryota > Metazoa > Chordata > Amphibia > Anura > Ranidae > Rana > Rana kukunoris. The sequence continues at coordinate 504,671,283 of CM056050.1, read as the reverse complement.
TGGAGGAATTAGATGGAGGCGTAGGGACTTAGGGGGAGGTAGAGGAGAGGAGAGAAGTTGTTTTTTTTTTTTACCCACCCCCCCCCCCTTATTTTGGGGGGGGGGTTGGGATTGGGAGAATAAATGTATAGCAGAAGTATATATATCTCCCCGCTAGGGGGGAAAAACACTGCGCTAACATGATATAAATGAATGAATGTGTGATTAAATCTCAATAAAAAAAGCTGCCAGTACCAATTACTTAGACCAAAGTAACCTACAGAAATACAAAAATTATAGGTACAGCGCTAAATACATGATAATAAAAAAATTGTGATGAATAAAGTGACAAGAAAAAGACACAATAATGTGATTATGAAAATCAGGAGAGATCCAGTGAAATAAAGTCCATAATCAGTACAAATCAACACACCAAAATCTTCTTCCACCAAAGAGCCACCCAGTGAATAGGTTGTCTCCTTACCACATAGATTGACCGTATGAGCAGCGGTCAGATAAGCCTAGGGATGTTTATAGTCGTCCCAGTCAGACTTCTCCAAAGTAAAGCATGTAATGTCTCCAAAACAACAGGCAAAGCATATGATGGCTCCACAGCTTGTGTAGGATGGATGTAGAGATGCTTCAAAGACTCATAGGAGAAAGAATAAAAACAAAAAAACAACCCATGGTGTAGTATGTAGGAAAAGGGTTTAATATATAAATGGGTGAAATAGCACTCACAATTTAGTTGATAGTGCAGCGCATGAAAATGAATGAAGGATGCGGCGTCTCCTCTCCTTCACTCGGGTGCATTAGGGTTCCGTGCTGTGTGTTCCGTATCGTATAACCGTGATGACGTACCACTGCTTAGGCCACACCTACGCGTTTCTTCATCAAAAGACGTCGTCGGGGATAGGCAGCCTATCCCCGATGAGCAAGCGGGATCATAGGCGAAGTCCACCATATGTGAAAGGGGCTTAAGTGTATTCACCAAGCCCATACAAATTTGCCATGCTCATGTCCATGGCCATGAATTGAACAAATAACTAGTTCTGTAGATGAACCTTTCAGTGTAACAGTTTTAGAACTATTAATTCATGTATCGGCTTTCAAAAACAGCCGTAAACAACACTGAAGTTACTTCCAAAGACTGCAGTGATTTATAGTCTGATTTCCACCTCCTTAAACTGAATATATGCACATCTTTACTGATGGATCCAGTGCAATACACCACTCTCTAATACAACCACACATTAGCTTCCAGTTATAGCCACAAAAACACACAGCGAATCTCAGCTTTAATTATCTAGACAGTAAAGATTTTATGAATAATTTGCTATACATTCATAACAATTAACTCATGAATCAAAGTTACTTTGCATTAGTGCCTGAGTATAGCATATGGCAGTGGTCATCAACCCTGTCCTCAGGGCCCACTAACAGGCCAGGTTTTATGTATTACCTTGGGGAGATGCAGACTAGAATACTGCAATCGCTGAGCAGCAAATTATATCACCTCCTGTGATGTATTTCAGTTATCTTGCAAACCTGGCCTGTTAGTGGGCAGGGTTGATGACCATTGGCATATGGCATATGGCTCATTTTCCCATATTCTATACTTGTGATTATAATAGCACCACCATATACCCAAGTACATCTGTATACAGCCATTCATGTCTGAGGGTGGCTGTACATACTGTAGCACCTGGACTTTTTGGGTAGGGAAATGCACTGCAATTCATGTTGCAGATGCCCGTGTGCAAGAGACTCTCTTCCTATCATTCTTTGATCATTTCTCCTTGAATTTGGTCTTATACTTAAAGCTAAAGTACATCTAAACCCATTCGCTACAAAAATTCTGTGATTCTGTCATTAAGGTCCTAGTTCAGGCACTTGCTATTATAGAGTGACTAAAATAAATAAATGGTGTCATTAGTGCTAAATGATATATCACATAAACAAACTTTTTAAAGAACAACAATAATGTGAACAGTGAATGTGATATTAAGTCCATATGGTGATTATACAGTCCATCAAGGGATATGTTTAAAATAAACAGAAAAAGTTTCCCAGTGTAGATAAATCCACGGACAGGTGTGAGTAATGACAAACAAAGACCTCCACCGCACAGAAAACACTGACCCTTACCAGAGTCTCTGATCTCACAGAGATCAATAACAGCAAAGAGTGAAATCCATAGTCAGCAGGGAGCAAAGGGAACATCCATTTATTGTAGCCAGTAGATGTATTCAGCTCAAAAGCGATCATATATCAACCAGTGGTCCCCCAGTAGTTACACAATCCAACAATGGATCCTCTCACACATCATGCTGCTGTCTGTCTGTCTCTCTCTCCATACACACAACTCATCTCTGACATGTTCAGCTGAACATGTCAGAGATGAGTTGTGTGTATGGAGAGAGAGACAGACAGACAGCAGCATGATGTGTGAGAGGATCCATTGTTGGATTGTGTAACTACTGGGGGACCACTGGTTGATATATGATCGCTTTTGAGCTGAATACATCTACTGGCTACAATAAATGGATGTTCCCTTTGCTCCCTGCTGACTATGGATTTCACTCTTTGCTGTTATTGATCTCTGTGAGATCAGAGACTCTGGTAAGGGTCAGTGTTTTCTGTGCGGTGGAGGTCTTTGTTTGTCATTACTCACACCTGTCCGTGGATTTATCTACACTGGGAAACTTTTTCTGTTTATTTTAAACATATCCCTTGATGGACTGTATAATCACCATATGGACTTAATATCACATTCACTGTTCACATTATTGTTGTTCTTTAAAAAGTTTGTTTATGTGATATATCATTTAGCACTAATGACACCATTTATTTATTTTATTTACACTGTATGCTATTTGTAGCACGACTTCATTTTTTCTATATATTGCTTGGTGTTGTATAACACTTTTGAGACGCTGCTCACTATTTGTTCATTTATTTTGTCAGATTTGCGCAATTTTTTCTCTTGTTTTTTATTATAGAGTGACAACTGTCCCACAGTTATGTTCCTTTGTTGTCACCCTGTCACACATACCCCTGGTCAGTGCCGATCCTGACCTCCCTGGGGCCCTAAGCAAAATTACATGTCACATTAAAGTTGAGAAACGGGGGAGGGGGTGTTCTGCTGTCAGAAATTACCTCCCTGGGGCCCTAAGCAAAATGACACGTCACATTAAAGTGAGAAGTGGGGGGTGCTGACGTCTTACCTCTTCTCCCATACAGCCAGTTAAGAAGCAGGGTGAGGGGCCGAAAATGACTTCTCACCAGGCGGGACCTCTAGTAATTTGGGGGGCCCTCCGCAGCTTTGCGGGGCCCTAAGCGGCTTGCATAGTGAGCCAATAGGGCGGATCGGCCCTGCCCCTGGTTAAGACTATAAAACACATTGCACAAGTATAGTCCACTGGTTTCACATCAAGAAGCTGGTCCTGAGCAATGATTTGCAGCTAATTCTGAAGTAAGTGCATGTAGACAGGAAGAGACTGAAAGAGGATAGAAGAGATTAACAGCACATAAATGAAAAAAGAAAGCATCAAAATGGGAAAGGAGTATTGTATGAAAAAACAAAAAACATTTTTTATTTTTTTAGCTTAACGATTGCCTAGTTGTTGAATCAGTACACTACCCAAAATATTTAATAATATTTAGTGAATTCACAAATTTGGAAATGTAGGAATTTAACCATAACTTGTATCTGTAACTCTGATCACACCTTGTGGTATAGAGTACCTATTGGGATAATTGCTATATCACATACCTCCCAACCAACCTGGATTCTCTGGGACTGTCCCAGGATCTGATGTAAGTCCAGGGGTCCCAGCGAATCCAGGAACAGATCCCAGTGCCAGAACTTGGATCCAGGGACTTGCCCAGTAGTAATGCACTAGCACGGCACCAGTAAGATCTGCCACGGCTTGTGCAGGGTGTCTGGGGTCCCGCATGGCAAGCACATCTTACATGGCAGCTGGCATCTCAGACAGGTGCAGAGAAACTCCTCCTCCACGGCTGTGAAGTTTTTCTGTTCACAGACAGGAGGAGGGACAAGGTTCTGCATATTACACTCTGATCTGAGGTCCGTAATAAACATTTGGCTGTGTAGCAAATAGGGATACAGTGCATGGGAAGGGGGCAGGCAACAAAAATGTATTTGAAATGATTTCGGAGAGGGGGGTATTTGCTAGGGGTACTATTGGGCAGAGGGGTTGCATATGAAACCAAGCCCCCCCAGCACATATCTTCTTCCCCCCAAATAAAAGAGATGCTGGCAGGGGGGGCCGTCATGGCATCTGGGACACCAGACACCCTGCATCAGATGTGGAGCAATTTCCCCAGGTGCCCAAGCTAGTACCCTCCTGCCAGGCAAGTTAGTGGAGCCAAGTGCTGGAACTTATTTTGGCACTGGGCTCCAGTACTCAGGAATTCACACCATGAATCTCACAGAAAAGTTCTGTGCATTCCTGTGCCACATGAAATCATGCATATTGCAATTTCAGCACATTAATCTGAATGAGCTGAAATCGCGCCAGACCACAGCAAAAGTAGTGCATGCATTACTTTAAAAAATGCACAGCAACTGGATTTCATGATATTACTGTACCATACAATACAGTGCAAGCAAACACACTGTGTTTGGGGTGTTAAGTTAACATTGATATTTGCTGCAAATCACAATTGCAGTGTATTTTTAATGAGGTGTGGGAAACTAGCACAGAACGTGGGTTTCCCACAGCCCGTTATGGTGTGAACTGGCCCTTTGTCTGGATTTGCAGGATTTTGTTCATTTCTTCCACCAAAACTGAGACAGTTGGGTTGGAAAGTATGGATTTATATTAGAAGAGAGAGGATTTGTGTTTTTAGGATCTTTACTGGGAGGGGGGATTTCGATGGGAGGATTTGTGATAGAACTAGGGAGAGGACTTGCGTTGGTATGGGGGATTTGGGGGGGAAAGAGTTTGTGTGCTAGGGAGGATGGGGTGGAGGTTTTGCTGGAAGGGAAGACTTGGGGGGAGAATCTGTGCTAGAAGTGGGGAGAAGATATTTGCTGAGAGGGGATGGGGGGTGGATTTGTCCTAGAGGATTTTGAAGAGGGAAATTAGTGTTTGTGCTGGGATGGAGGGGTGGCTTCATGCTAGACGTGGGGTAAGAAGTTGTGCTGGAAGGGGATTTGGGGGTGGGGTATTTGTGCCGGTAAGAGCAGTTGTGCTGGGAGGAGGGATTTGGGGGTGGAAGAAGATCTGTGCTGGGAAGGGGAATTAGGGGGAGATTATTTGTGCTAGAAGTGGAGAAAGGATTTACACTGGGAGAATCTGTGAAGAAGAGGGGGGGGAATATTTTTCCTGGGAAAATAAATTTGGGGAGATTATGGTGGGTGGAAGAGGATTTATTCTGAGAAGGGTACTGGGGAGGAGGATTTTTGCTGTGAGGGGGACTTTGTGTTGGGAGCAGGTATTTGCGTGGGAGGATTCGTTCTAGGAGAAAAGAGGATTTATTCTGGGGGGGGGGGGGGGCGTGCAAAATTAGTGCTGTTTTTTTGACGGGAGGAAACGTGATTTTTTGCTGAAAGGGTAATATGGAGGTGAGCATTGTTTTTTCTTGTTTTCTTTTTTTTACTTTTTTACATAATTCTCTTCATTCAAGAGTATATAAACGTGGTTACAAAACATATCCTTTGGGGCATTCCCCCGGCTTGCGATACATAACAAAGAACATACTAACACAACTACAGTCGCTTACTAAACCTTTGATGCTCAGGTCTGTATCTTAGTTAAGGAGTTAAAAGGTGACCATCCACTCGTTGCCACATCTCATTTTGGATTGTCACACTTAAAGCAGGAAAAAAGATACACACAATCTTCCAGTTACACACATAGGGCCAGATTCAGGTAGATTGGAGCATCTTTGCTCTGGAGTAACGTTTCTCATTTACGTTACTCTGCCGAAATTTTAGGAGCAAGTGCTGTTATTCATGAAGCACTTGCTCCTAAAGTTGCGGCAGCGCATCGCAAATGAGCCGGCGGAATTCAAATTGGGCGGGTACGGTGCGTGTAATATTTAAACTATGCGTGATCCCGCGGCGAACGTACTGCGCATGCGTCGAGTGTCAATGCATCCCAGTGCGCATGCTCCAAATTCTGTCAGTGAACGTCAATGACGTCACATCCCCATTCATGAACGTTTTAGGCAAGCGACGCGATTATTTTTTTTCCGGCGCGATGACGACGCCTATACTTAACATAGGATACTCCACTAGGGGGCTGCTTTATCTTTACGTCGCGTATCGCTTCCGGAAACGTCGTAAAGTCACTGCGTCGCGCCCGACAAAGATCGTGAATTTCCGACTCCCGCTGATTAACATATTTTTTCAGCGTTAATCAGCGGGAACGCCCCGGGCGCCATTTTTAAGTTGAAGTAACGATGCGATGGCGAAATTCAATTGCGCCGATCGCATCAGAACTCCAACCCGGCGTTTCTTGTTTTCTGGTTACAGAAAACAAAAACGCCGGCTTAAAGTGACAGTTAGGCTGGCGGATCCATTGATCCGCCAGTCTAACTCTACCTGAATCTGGCCCATAGGGATGTAATAAGACCAGGACCTATTTTTATGGGGGCAGATCACTTGTCCAGCTATTCCAACAAGTGGCCCAAGGCAGGAAAGCTATAGATTAATATATTGGTGTCTGCAGTAGTTTTAGAGTTAATCCAGAGGTCCCACACCTTGTCAATTTTTTTTAGGACAGCCTCTGGAGTAATAGGTGGCCTTATACAGAGGTATAACTGAATTGGCCAACTGTTTCCAAAGAGACAAGTTAGGAGCTCTGTCAGATTTACATCTAAGCAAAATGACCTTCCTAGCATAGAACAGTAGTATCCCCAATAGCGTGCGAGTAGACCTGGCAAAAGCCAGTAAATCAACCAATCCCAGAAGACAGACACTAGTTTTTAAGGGAATGGGTATAGTAGTCAGGGTGTGAATAAATGTAGTCACTTCTCGCCAGTACTGTTGTATTTGTGAGCACTCCCAAAAGACATGAGGGAAACCAGGAGGGTCCACTGGGCATTTCCTGCATCAGGCCAGAATGGTCGGATATACTGTATACGATGTAGCCTTGGAGCAAAGTATATCCTATGCACAATCTTAAATTGGATTACCCTGTCTCTAGTAGCTATTAGGTGTGCTCTAGATCATCCTGTTCTAAGCAAATCGCTGCATGATTAAATTGTGATCCATACCATGGCAGAGCTGCTAAGAAATAAGTATATAGGTCCGGACAGGCCAACACCCCCCCCCCCCCTCCAAGTCCAGGGTCTACATAAAATATTCTTACTGAACCTGGCTGGGTGTGGCTGCCATATGAATGAGCTAATTAGGGAGTCAAATTGCTGAAATAATATCTACTTTATCCATATAGGGGAATGTCTCAAAATAAGTAATACTGAGAGAATTTTCATCTTAATTAGGTTGACTTTCAGAGATTGGAATCAATCAGACCAGGCCTTCAACCTCTGTTTACTCCATTGTACTGCTGGGAGCAAATTTAGTTTAGAAAAGTCTTTAACATTAGAGGTGATGGTAATACCCAGGTAACGAATACTGGAGGCACATTGTTGGGGTAGATTGTCATTAGACAGCTCCTTCGCCCCAGGGATGGCAGTTGGTTTTAAGCCCTGAGAACATAGAGAAGCGTGTCTGGATCCATAAGGCCTCTGAGAGCGAGGGGCCAGGGTCATGGGAAAAAGAACTAGGTTGTCAGCATAGAGTGTCAATTTCTCCATGATCAAGCCAACATGGATCCCAGTCACCCCTTGCGACTCCCTCAGGGTCCCAGTTCCATGGCCACACCTGCCCCCTGCATTCTTTGCATAACACACTTGTTTGATTCATTCTGTGCATTACATACTCCTTTCCCTTGCATTCTGTGCATAATACACTTGTTCCCTGCTGTTAAATCTGATTTGGGGGTCTTCAAATCAAGACCCTTTTGTGATGAGACAGTGAGTCCAAAACTAAAGATAATGAGGTGCTTTTTTTTCTCCAAACACTGCAGTGGAGAATCACAATACACAGTTCTCAGTAAAGCAGTAAAGTAAAAGTGTTTCTGAGCTTACATCTACAGGTTATACAATTTATATGTATGAATATGCATAACATATGGGCGTTTTTTAAGTGTATTCTAGGCATGATCGTATAGTTTAGTCCAATCAATGTCCATATCTTCTTAGTAGCAAGGGAACAGTTAAATGGGTGGTTACAACCTGTGACTGATAGAAAGTGAAAGAAAACATGGGCGCCACCATGACGGTACTGGATCAGACCAGCTAGATCAGACATTTCTCTGAGCAAAAGGGAGTAAACTGTTTCTCCTTATCTGTGGTGAAGGTCCTCATAGACTGAAAACTCTGTGTCTAAAAAAGAAGCAAGAAAGTTTATTACAAATTCTTAAAATGATATATATATATATATATATATATATTGTAACGGAACTATGTATTCTGCCTGTACATCTATAATAATCATGCAGTGGGACATACAAAGAACCGAAGGACGTGTTACTATAGGATGAATGATATCTGGGACTACCTGAGATATGGATTATCCACATTATATTCTGTGATATCTGGAGGGCTGTTTTGGGTTTGTTAGTTCTGAGTTTAGAAGGTTAATTGTAGAGTAATGCCGCGTACACACGGTCGTTTTTTGCGATGAGAAAAAACGACGTTTTCTGTGAAGTAAAAAACGACGTTTTTGAAACGTCACTTTTCAAAGACAATTTTGCATACACACCATCGTTGCGAGGTTACGTTCACCACTCTTTTCCATTGAAGCTCGCTTCATAACTAGCTTCTGGGCATGCGCGGGTTGATCGTTTTGAGACGTTTTTGCTACACACGGTGACTTTTTGTGAAACAAAAAACGACGTTTTGAATTCAAGCATGTTGGAATTTTTTTTTGGTCGTTTTTTTGAAGACAAAAAACGACGTTTTGCTTTAAATGACGTTTTAAAAAACGTCGTTTTTTTTCATCGTGTGTACGCGGCATGACTCTTTCACTGCTGAATTCTAAATGTCTCTTCTCTCTTTTGTGTATTGTATTACAAATTACCAGTCTCCTGTCTGTGTATTGAATTAGCATGTCATTTGTGTTCAGAAGAACTTGTCAGGCTTTGCGGTGCCAAAATGCTTATCTACGGATGGGATTATCTGTGATTGAAGTCTATTAAGAAAGAAATGTGGTTTCTTTTAGCCTGATGCCAGTGTGTCTAACTTGGGGCCCCCCTGTGGAGGGAGGGGGCGGAGACTTTCATTGTTCCTTGAGCACTCACCAGTTTGTAACTAAGATATAAAAACCAAGAAATGTACCATTAAAGTTGAGTTACTTGACCCTTCCAAACGTAGCCGCGTCTCGTTCTTAGGAGGGAATGCGAGGGGATATTCCTTCTGTTTCTTACAACTGGACCTGACTCTCCCTCTGGATCTTGTGGATGAGCTTATTGCATAGCAACTTGCCAGGGAAAAGGACGTCGCCAACGGCTCATACCCTCTCCCTACTTGGGTAGCCGTTACATATATATATATATATATATATATATATATACTGCAGTGCTCAAAATTTCAAGTCCTGAGCCCCTAGCCAGGCCTCAAGAGTTACTCGCCACCAGTTGCCCCACCTAATTCATACACTGCCCTGCGCCTAATTGCACCCGTAAACACGCCCTCGTAGATTATCTCATGGAATGACACTGTTAAATGTTTTATGCAGAATCAAGTTACAAAATTAAATATTACCAACAACAACTTTAACAAAATGGGACAGGGCACTGGGGGCAGACCAGAGGGAAAGGGCACTAGAACTGGGTCTCTTCCCCATTCTATTGCTGTCTCCTCTGCAACTCCCATCCATCCTCTCTCTCTCTCTCTCTCTCTCTCTCTCTATTCATCTCATCATCAGGAGCCTGTGTGTGCGGCTCCACGCTTGCATGTCCCCACTTCCCCCTTTTATTCAGGCTGGCAGTGAGGAGAGGAGCTCCAGCACAGCGGGAGGGAGTACAATCCAGCGCTGAGATCCACACAACTGCACAGCCATTGACACCATAGCACAGTGCACACTGACACCGCACAGCACACATTGAGACCAGTCATTTCACAGTGCTCAGGCTGAACTGTTGGACACTTACAAAGAGCACAAGGAGAAGAAAACTGTACAAACTGGAAGGCTGCGCTCTCATGTCAGGGCAACTTTCAGTGAGAGCTGCACCGGAGTGGTCATTTTTGCAATCCTCCACCTCACTCATTACTTTGTGCTCTCCAGCTACATTGGTCAGGGGGAGGGGGGCAGGCTCAGAGAGGTCATACTGTTAGGTCCCATGGCTTAATGAGAATTGTAAGGAGAGCACCTGTGTACTGCTCTCCCTGTGCGCGACTCACCAGACTACTTTTCCCGAGCATGCACTTTTCCTCTTCGGTCGCCAATCTCATCGGGACTCTAAGTGTAGGCACAGATTGGAGGGAGATTAGTCATGCAGCCCTGTCATCACTCGCCCATAGCTTAAATCCACTCGCCAAATGCTAGTAGGCGAGTGGAAATTTTGAGGGCTGTATACATATATGTGTAAACTCAACATTATCAGACCCCTATAATTCTACTCACTGCATTCTGTGCATTCTGTACTCCAGGACCCTGCTCTCTGTGTGGCATGTGCTTCTAAACCAAGCACTGGCTACAGCCATCTGTGCATTACATCACGTGGTCCAAAATCTGGGAGGTATAACAGATTTCCAGAAGAGCCAGAACCTAATAAGACATAGCTTCTCCAGAAGCGCCAGCCACTATGCAGAGCACTACTGCACACTTGTAGGTGTGACCAATAAGTAAGTGTGACCAAAAACGTTGTTGTGGTTGAAACATGGGTATTTTTGCACTGTGTTCGGCTTATGGTGTTTCAGCTTTCCCACATTTTATAAACAAAATTAGGCAGGTAAATACCAAAGAGTTGTGGTGTATGAAAAAGCCCCCTAAGGGCCAGCAATGAGACCCCCCACCAAGTGTCAATGCCAGCAAATAAAACTCCCAACAATATCCCCCTAGCATGTGTTAGGGCCAGCAATAACCCCCATCACATTAATAGACCCCAAAACTTCACAATAATAAAAACCTGGCATAACACAATAATTAACCCTAAACCAGGGATCTACAAACTATGGACCTCCAGCTGTTGCGGAACTACACATCCCATGAGGCACTGTAAAACTGTGACATGCACAGACATGACTGGGCATGATGGGAATTGTAGTTCCTGAACAACTGGAGGGCCATAGTTTGGAGACCCCTGCCCTAAACACAGCACAATAATTAACACTCAGCATAACACAATAATTAACCCACTGATAACCTCTGTGTGTTTCTTTTACAGTGGCTGTCATTGTGTTACCTTTTTTGGCGGTCTGCGTGTTCTCCTTACATTGGTGGTCAGTGTCCTCCACTTATATTGGTTTTTAGAGTCCTCCACGTCCCATGAGGCATTAGTGGTTAGTGTGCTCTCCTTACATTGGTGACTGGTGTATTCACCTGAAAAAATGGTCAGCATGTTCCCCTTACATTGATGGTCAATGTGTTCCCCTCTAAATGGTTGTCAGTGTGCTCCTCTTACATCAGTAGTCAGCATGTTCCCCTTACATTGGTGGTCAGAGTGCCCCCTTTACATTGATGGTTAGTGTATTCCTCTGCAATCCTGGTCAATGTGTTAGCCCTATATTGGTAATCAGTGTGTCCCCCTTTAAATATGTGGTCAGTGCATTTTCCTTCCATTGTTGGTTGAAGCGTCCCCACTAATTGTCACCCTGATTTCTTACCATCTGAAGCATACCTATTCCTGTATCATGTTGTTGGCAGACATGGGGGTAAGCAGAGAGACCAATGGCAGTGTAGAATGCTGGCACCAACTCTGCTCTCTTGTGTCCAGGGGTCTTGCATCCCTCCAGCTGTTTATCTGTGTTACCACATCTACCCTGAGAAAAATACTGCTTACTGTATGAGAATAAGTCTAAGTAGCTGGAGTTCATATTTGTGCAGCTTTCATAATCTAATTTGTGTTATTCTGCAGTGTATGCATGCTCTTTACTATTCTGACCCTGTTTTGCATTATTGATTCTAATTTTGTTTTTGTTTAGTCAACTGCAATTCAGACAATAACCCATCCTGTTATGCTTCTAATGATGTACAGATGTTTCCTAATATTGTTAAAGGTTTGTGCACTATACCAAGTGTAGCCTTTATTTGGGGGGAAGGGGATAATGAGAAATGTCTCTCGAAACAGGATATTGCACAAAACCTGTAGGTAAATAAGACAACCAGAATCTTCACTAAGTGGAAGAGTGGGTTTGATAATAAATTTGGCAGTGCCTCCACCCGGGACAGGGCATCTGTAAACAAAGGGGATTCTCTTCCTGGGAAATTAATAAGCAATCTCATCAAAGTATTTGGGAACAGAAAAACTGTTGCAACCAGCAAATAGCATCAACCAAATGTATATAGCTGAACACCAGTTTGGAAATAATATGAGGTTTATAGAATAGAAGACTAATCAATCACAGTAGATACAGTACATTTATTGTACAAACAGCTATTATCAGCAAAGTGTCCAATAAGAGTCCTGGTAAATTGTTGCACATACAGTATTCCAGAGTATATAAATATTAAAAAAGATACCTCCAGATATATGTTGCAGCAAGGTTCACTTACAAGAGCCCTTGAGGATGATCTTGATGTGACGTCCGTCTTTGTGTCTGTGACCGGAAGACAAGATCAGCGATGATGGGAAGACCCTCAAACCATTGTTTGTCCAGACTGGAATGCACAAGGAGAGAAATGCGCATGATATAAATACAGTAGTACCTTGATACTATTAACTAGGCCAGGGATTCTTAAACTACGGCCCTCCAGCTGTTGCGGAACTACAAATCCCATGAGGCATTGTAAAACTCTGATGTTCACAGACATGATTAGGCATGATGGGAATTGTAGTTCCTGAACACCTGGAGGGCCGTAGTTTGAAGACCCATGAACTAGGCAAACATGAGTGTGGTGGTGGTTATGATTGAATAAATACGTACATACATATATCTTAATTATTAAAATTAAATATATATTATATATCAAAAAGATTGTAAAAAATGTAAAATCACATGGCGGGTTCAATGTCCAACAGAGAGAGGGGAAGGGGGGGAAGCCAGGGGTAAAGGGTAAAAGTTTATGTGGGGGTCACACCTATATCCTCAGGGCTTCCATCGTTGTAGAACAGAAACCGTGTTCAAGACTGTGGTAAAAGACAAGGGAAGAGGCGCCTCTAAGTGCAGATGTTGTTAAAACAATTTAATAAGTAAAAGAGTACAGGCAACTCACATTTTAGGAGTTAAAATCTGGCATTGTACATATTCTTTAAAAGGGGTCATCACTTGTGGTCCTTCGGCTGCTGGGCACTGCGCTGTAGAGCTGTCCTTCACCGCTATAAGGTGATGAAGCCGGCGGTGGTGGTGAAGATGGCTTGTGAGCCAGGCAGGTGGAGTAGGAGTGTTTCAGCAGCAGGATGGCACTGGTGACGTTGCTATATTGTGCGACGCGTTTCCTAAGCGTTCGAGCTGCGGTGGTAAGGTAGTCGCGCTCCTTTTTCAAGCTCTACTCCACCTGCCTGGCTCACAAGCCATCTTCACCACCGCCGCTGGCTTCATCACCTTATAGCGGTGAAGGACAGCTCTACAGCGCAGTGCCCAGCAGCCGAAGGACCACAAGTGATGACCACTTTTAAAGAATATGTACAATGCCAGATTTTAACTCCTAAAATGTGAGTTGCCTGTACTCTTTTACTTATTAAATTGTTTTAACAACATCTGCACTTAGAGGCGCCTCTTCCCTTGTCTTTTACCAGACTGGAATGTAGATTCTACTTGGAGAAACTATCATGTGGCACTGGAACTCAAAGTCAGCCTATGTACTCTGCATCTTAGTCCCTTGTAGTTTCTAATCTATCATGCAACCGGACCTCTAACTCCTAGAAGTGGCCATCGGATGCCTAACCTGTCTCAAGCCTATGTTAGGTATTGAGGCCTGGGCTAAACCAAATTACAGAATCCCAGACTTGCAGGAACATGGTTAACTAAAATATCAGGAGGTGTCTAAAAACTCTAATGCAATAAATAGGTTTATTCTGTCAATAGACTGGAAGGTGACCACTACACACATACAGAAGCACTGTTAGGAGAATACCTGTAGTGAGTGGACCTAGACCAACTGCTGATAGTGTCAGGCTAACCACAGTTCTTTAGGAGGTTGAATTGTCCGTCGGACCGGTTTCAGCAGATGAATTCGATCGTGTGTACGCGGCCTAATACATCCCTGAATAGCCCACAGTGCCACCCACCTATAATGTTCTTCCCCACTGCTTTATTCCTCCACAATCCTAACTATGTTTAAGCTCTGTGTTGTGTACTCAAGCCAAAGGAGTGCTTTAAGGGAGGAGTTCATCTGCTCCCTTCTACACAGAAGCACATGGTATTTTATGACAGATCCAACAGAGCAACAAAAAAATGTTTCAGTAAAATCTAAGTGGGTAGAGCAACTTGAAGTAATACATGTGATCATGTCTGCTCATTGTACTATGATTTTGTTTGCCTTCCACACAATCTGGAATTTCAAATCTAACATTTGGAAATGATCTGTGGCTAAATTTGTTACAAAATGGGCTTTAGATAAATGTATGTAATAATAATAATCATTAAAGTACTTAGAGACACAAGAGTGGTACTCAATTAGATTCCTATCCATATATCAATATCCCCCCCCCCAAAAAAATCACCAAACTACTAACCAGAATTGACAACATTTAAAATAAAATATACCTCTCTTGGAAGTATTTGCTTTTGTAGAAGATATCCATTAAGCAGAATTGTCTGTAAAAGCTATTAGGAAAAAATGGTTCCAGTTGCCTAGTTACAAATACAAACCAAAGAGTCTGCCACCATCCATTCTCCTTCAGATCCAGGGACATATGCTTTGAGTGTATTGGAATTTAGAGATGGATCTACAAGGTCTTGGAAACTTCTTTAACCAGTAATCTCAAAGTCATCAGGAGTGTACATCAGATACAGTTACTTTAGCACTAGCAATTAGCTTTTTGACTGGCTACATTTCTCATGAATGCTTAATTTACAATTCAGTTATAAGTCTATCTGTCCTTCACTTGTATACCACTCTTAAGCCTTGTACACACAATCGGATATCTGATGAAATCTAATCTGTTGGATTTTTTCGTCGGATATCCGATGAAGCTGACTTTTATCAGTCTTGCCTACACACCATCAGTCAAAAATACGACCATGTCCAACGTGGTGACGTAAAACACTACGACGTGCTGAGAAAAATAAAGTTCAATGCTCCTGAGCATGCGTCGACTTGATTCTGAGCATGCGTGGATTTTTGACCAGTTTTGATCAGTTTTTTATCCAAAGGAAATTTTTAAAACATGTTCTATTTTTTTTTACCAATGGAAACCAAACCGATGGGGCCCACACACGATCGGTTTATCTGATGAAAACGGTCCATCGGTCTGTTTTCATCAGACAAAGTGATCGTGTGTACAGGGCTTTAAAACATTTACATTGTTTGTCAAATACTCAAAATAAAAGGATACAATTCTGCTGATACTCTATGTATTGAGATGTTTGGCACCAATAGTGAGTATGCAAGAATCAATCCATGCACCCTGACAGTTTCAAGGCTTGTTAGCCCACCCTTATTCAAGCAAATACTTATTTCATAATTTGAAAGCAAGCAAAACTATTGGCTTAGCAAAGTGTATGTTCAATTTTCAAAGTGTATATTCTTTTCCCTAAAGCACCGTACACACAGGTCGAATGAAGGGCAGAGAAAAGATATTTCAGACATGAAGAGCTGAAAACTAGAGAGACTAAAGTGAACACACTGACTCATAGGTAAATCCAAAGTATAGTAATAAAACTTTTAATGATTATTTAATAACATAGATATCAGGAATATTTACAGGGAAGGCTAGGATGTCAATATTATGCGATCAAAAAAAGGGTTAGAATTGATTCTAGCATACACATACGTATTTAAAGAATACAAAAATATAGAATTAAAAGACTGTCCGGACGTCTATGCATGGGAGAAAAGAGGAAAGTCTATCTCACTCAGGGAAAAATATATTCCACACTGAGTAACTAGAAAATAATAAGTATAGAATAATTTGAGATATTCCCCCTTTGCCACCAAGGTGCTCGAGCAAAAATTATATATATATACATGCGCAAGAGAAGATTAGAGATGGATAGAGAAGGGAAGAGAGATATGAAAAATAAGGATATAAGAGGCTGCAGCCACAATATTTTCCAGTTACTCTATCATATTGCTATGTTTAGCCTTGTGGCATTTGATCCTTCGCACTATAGATGCTATTATAGGACAGTTCACCGCTAATCTTCACAAGATAACAATGTATACTTCAGTGGGTAAGCAGAGTTTAAAGTGCAGTACGTTACCAGGACTTGATTGAAGCGTCTTGTTCAGTTGCGGGTAAGTGTGTAGTTTGAAACACTTTGGGACATGTCCTATGAAGAACCCTGGTGTCTTCAGGGGCCGTTGGTGCACTAATTCATTTGTTGTAATTTGAATCAATTTGGAACATATCCTATGAAGAGCCTTTATGTCTTCAGGGGCCATTGGTACACTGATTTATATAGATTCATTCAGGCAGCATGTTTTTCGAATGAAGGGCAGCCAGCATTGGCCGATTCAATAGAAACCAGCCGACGTTCGGCCTTTGTGTCCTGCAGCCAGTCCAACAGAAGGAAGACGAATGTCTGGTTTCTTTCATAGGGAAATACCTGAAAAAGGTCTGCTGACTGGCTCCCGATGAGTGCTCTCAGCCAATGACTAAGCACACTGAGTGTTCAGCCTGCTGGGTTGAACGGAAAAAATAACTAGCAGTGTGTACTAGGCTTAAAGGATCACTAAAGGAACATTTTTTTTTTATCTAAATAGCTTCCTTTACCTTAATGCAGTGCTGTTTTCATGTTCTCATTGTTCGTTTTTTTGCTTTGAAGTTACTGTAATTCTGCTCTGATCTCCACACTTCCTGCTTGTCTGGCTCCTTATGAAAAATCTCATGGCAGCTTTTCACTGTGGTCCAAGCTGTGTGTCTAAAACTCTTCAGAACCAACCAGATTCATTTTAAAAACAAAACACTGCCCTGGATTTGTTTGTTTTTGTTCTGTCTCTCTCTCTACTTCACATAAACACAAAACCAGTTTAAAAATGAAAGTGAAACTAGAGGCATATTATATGATTGATTTTTATCTATTTTTAATCATTTTTAAAATGAATCAGTTAACTTTTATGTCTCTATACCCTGTAAACAGTCATTTCAGCAAACAAATTGTTTTCCTTTAGTGATCCTTTAAGTGGATAAGGTGAAGAAGTATTTATTTCAGTCATCTCATTTCCTTTTTACAAGATTGGGTATAACAGAGCTTCACTGTATTTGAAAAGCTAAGTTAACACATTTCTATGTAAACAGTCTTTATTCAATTAGTAAACCAACCTCACTGTGTATGTATGTCTTACTTCACAAACAGGAACTCTTTCCCCTGTAATAGAGGTGTTTCCTGATCTCTAAAATACCCAATTCACCAGTGAAATCCTAGGACTGAGTGGCAGCCAAAGCTCATCCTAACCCTGCCTGAGTCTCTGAAGGCCATGTAGGGCTGTTTATCTCAATATGTTAAGTGGGTGACAATGTGTTGTTAATTGTGGTTGAACAGTAGTCAGTTCATGGAATTAGGCTATCCTACTAGAGTGGGAATCCATTCCCAGCTTGGGGATAGAACACAAGCTTGAGGAAGTGCATATGCTGCTTTTGGGAGATTGAAGCATCCTTTGATGCAAGGTCATTGTGTCATTTTCCTGTGGGATTCTTAGGTGCTATATACAGTATGTTGCAATTAAGCAGCCAGACCCTAGGAGGAGAGCACTTGACAACAATTTAATCCCATTACTGCCTGTTTGAGAGAACAGTGTGGAAAATACCAGCAGCAAATGGACCTCTACTTACAGGATTCCAGGAAGGCAATCTAAAACTGAGTATTTCTCTAGTGCAGGGACTCTGTACCTTCAAGAAACTATCATTCAGATTAGGACTGAGCTGTGTATTTCAGTCTTCTTCTGAGAAATGTGATCTATTAATGGACAGCTGTAAAAATTGTTCTACTGAACTTCAGTTTGCAGTAGATTGTGAAAACTTTTATCAAGGGTTGATGTGTTTCCCCATAATATGGAGCTTCTAAATATTGTAAAAATGTAAAAATATATGTGACTTATGAATCTGTGATGGCTATGCCTATTAAACAGAAATTTGCATTAGCATGAAGGCCTGAAATACAAACTAAGATTGTTAGGCAATGGTTAGGGCCAGTAATATAAGCATAGTCATCAGCATGCCCAGAGGAGACTGAGCATGCAGTTAAGTACAATAGGTGTGCTTCAACAATCAGGGAGGCCTTAGTAATGCAGTTGAGTTGACCAATGTATTTACTCCATTATAGTAAGATTTAGTGCTAGAGGTATGCCCCCCGTTCAAAAGTATGGAGAAAACTGTACTGTATGCAGCTGCTGGTCCTGGACTGTAGCCATGTATAGGGAACCTGCAAGTCAGGAACCAAGAGTAGCAAACATCTAAAGAGCCACAGTGTCCAGGAGCAAACCCGGTAGAAACTTCCCTCCTGTCTAAGGACTTTTAAACTGTTTCTCCTCAAGCACCAGTATCCCTGTCTTTAGCATTTCCGCAGCACTAGAATGTCTAGTCTTACATTACTTGCCACCATTACCTGAGTTTTGCAGTTTGAACATGAAGAGTATAAAATAGAACTTTATTTGCTACTCTTAACTCTTAAAAAGAAGCTCTCCGGACTCTATCTGCAGTTGATTGCAAAAATATCAGATTAAGGCAATGTTGCATTGTTTGCATTGTTTGCTGGATTATTAGTAGCTCAGCAATCTTTTTTTTTACCTGTTACCTAGATTTTCTCTTGAGGCTGCCTTATTTGACAATGAGAGAAAAAACTCTCAAAAAATGTATGACCTGACATAGGTAGCAAAATGTCGTCAGCTAGGTACTCAGTAGACTTCCTACACCCTAAAGGGAGAGACATTTTTTCGAGGACAATAAGGTGCACATTTTGGACAGAAAGGACTAGTTTACAAGTGAAGTGAAAGAGGCAATCTACAGCAAATTGGGAAAAACATCCCTAAACAGAGGTGATAATATGGAGTTGATTTACCAAAGCTGAACCGTGCAAAATCTGGTGCAGCTGTGCTTGGTAGCCAATCAGTTTCCAATTCAGCTTGTTCAGTTAAAATGGAGGTCCGCCCACACCTAGAAAAATTCAAAGCCATCAGCTACAAATACTGCAGCTGCTGACTTTTAATATATGGACACCTGTCCAGGGAGCCTGTAAGGTTGGCACCGCAGCCGATCTTCCGATCGACTGTCGGGTGCAGCCGCCATCATTGCCAGTAAGGGAACCCTGTAAAACCCTTTGGTTCCCTACTGCGCATTCGCAAAACGCGCTGCACTTTCTAATTGGCCTGGCGGCAGAGGAAGGAGGAGGGGGGATGAACTTTCGAGAGACATTGCAGTGGCCCCATCTCCCAGAAGTGGGGAAGGGGACCTGTCAAAAACAGTTCACCATTCCCCCCTCCCCCTGAAAGGTGCCAAATGTGGCACCGGGGGGGGGGGGACAAACAAGCAGAAGTTCCACTTTTGGGTTCAACTCCGCTTTAAGCTTTGACCAAACTGGTTTGGTTACTTTGCAGAGGTACACCAGATTTTACACTCTCCAGTTTTAATTAAATCAACCCCTATGTGTCACCAATTCTCAATGCTGTTTTTTAACATCTCTGCTATAACAATTTGGCAATTGGCACCTGTCAAGCCATGCCCATTTCATGCTTGTTTGCAGTAGCATGCACATACTCATGGCATTTGTGCTTGACAAGATGTACAAGCATGCACTTTGCAGCTCATTTCAAACTCAGGCCTGCTTAGCATCATTGCTGGATTGCCTTCAGCTCTGATCCCTTTGTCTTGCATTCCTGATCTTGCTACTTCTGATGCTTCTTTTTAGAATTCCTTTGCCTATTATGCATGCTGCACATCTATGTTGCCAACCTTGGCTTGGACTTTTGACCACAACTATGCCTCTTGACTTTGTACCTCACTGCCAGCACATTGCCAACCCTTACCTGTCCCCAAACTAGAACATGATAGTGATCCTGTACCTATCTGCCTGGCTGCTGACTCCATATATTCACCCAATGTAAACCTGTGCCTGCAACCTTCTGCTGCCTAGGAGCCCCAGTTTCTACTACCATGGGTGCTTTTATGGGAATTGTGTAACAGGCCACCCTTGTCATCTCAGGCTCTACAATCGGGTATGTGACAACATCTTTAGGCATGCAACTTGAACAATTACACCTGTCCCAGACTTCCTGGTACTATGGTGATGGGGATTACAAATTAGAACAGGGTGGTTTCACAACTTTAACACTTCCCATTATATTCTTGTACAATTTGCCTCTGCCTTAACATTTTAAATGGTGTAGAATGAGATGACGGAGGCTGTAAATGCTGGGGTACATTCCTGTCATTCATAGTCAACCAAGAGAATGGATGCCTCTGCTCTGATGGATGGTCTTATTAAGCAGATAAGACACATCGTGCATTCAGCTATGGAATTCTTAATTTTTTACTTGATCTATAAATGAGAGGTAGATGGAGGTGATGCCTAACAATGTTAGTTGAATACTTAACAGAGCTAACTGGCTAAAGGCTACATTTCTGCTCTAAGTAATGAGTTCAGTTATGATGTTTATTGTTGTTACATTGAGCATGTCTTCTTATATTACATTATCATTGCATACAGTAGTAACATGTAGCTTTCAGAACAAACATCCAGCTACTCTTGTATAACGCACTGGCCTCTCACCTCCTGTCCCTGCGCTAGTGCTGGATACATCCTGTGTGCTGGCTAATAATAATGCCACACTTCATGGTCAGTAAATTTTAACTCTTGCTGATGGAGAGGCTAACAGTGCCTGAGGGAGAAGTCTGAGATATAGAGATGAAAGTCAATATTCGGTGAGCTATGTAAGATATGAGCATGGTCTAAAGAAGGTGACGGTTTGATTCTACCTTAAAGAAGGAGCTGTACGGGAAATATTTAGTAGTCTGATACTTTACTTAACCACTTAAGGACCGGAAGATTTTCCCCCTTAATGACCAGGGCATTTTTTGCGATACGGCACTGCAACGCTTTAACTGACAATTGCACCAGTCATGCGACACTGTACCCAAACAGAATTGACATATTTTTTTCCTAACAAATAGAGCTTTCTATTGGTGGTATTTGATCACCTCTGCTATAAAACATATTCAAAATATATATATATATATAAAAAAAAAATTATTCATCTGTTTAGGACAATATATATTTTCTTCTACGTATTTTTGGTTAAAAAAAAATGCAATAGGCATATACTAATTGATTTGCGCATTTACAAACTACGGGATCAATTTAGGGACTTTTATTTTTTTTATATTGTTTTTACTGATAATGATGGCGATTTTAGCAGGACTGCGACATTGTGGCGAACAAATCTGACCCCAAATTAGACTTTTTGGGGACCAATGACATTATTACATTGATCAGTGCTATAAAATTGCACTGATCAATGTAAAAATTACACTGGCAGGGAAGCGGTTAACACTAGGGGTTGATCAAGGGGTTAAGTGTGTTCCCTCAGCGTGTTTTAACTGTAGGGGGGATGGGCTTACTGAAACATGACATAGATCACTGCTCTAGATATGTAGATCAGTAGATCGGTCATGTCACTAGATAGAACAGGGAAATGCCTTGTTTACATAGCGATTGCGGGCCGCTGGCGGACATCGAATCCAGGGGCACGCTCCTGCGCCACACGCACCCACTATTCTGCTTTTTTAGACTGAAGTTTGCGCAGGAGAGCCATTCCGATGACACATATCAGCGTGAGCCAGATGGCAACGGTTTGAAGAAAACACAGCTATCAAATTATGTTACTTTATGCAGTTTAAAATGATACAGTCCTTCTGGGCTACTCGAACTGATGATATTTCAGTGATGTACAAATATTAAAATTTTATTTCAGAGAATAAACTGTGTATGACTTGGATCATAAAGAAAAATATTTATAGCGGCATTGGGCTCTCCAAACTCTATCCTAAAGCTGAACTCCAGGAAAACAGATAAATACACACATGGTTGTTGTTTTACCTGCCAAAGTATTTGTATTTCTGTCCATCCAAACCAGAGATATACAAAGTTCTACAATATAGCAGCTTGGCAGGGAGGAGACCTAATCTTTCTTTGCTACAGTTTAATTTTCACTTACAGGTCTCCTCCTCACCCCACCCTGTGACTGTGTAGTTAACAAAGAAGCAGCATACTAACGAGCTCATTTGTGCGTCACTCTGATGACTCCATCTATTAGCATGCTTCCATAGCACACCTTTTTGCATTTGTGGGGTTAATTTACTAAGTTATAACGCATGCGATAAGCATATCAGGTTACTTATTTGTATAAGTTATCCTATGCGATAAATGAAATTTCAAATTTACAAAAAAATAACAATTATTCAGTATCTACCCCCAAAAAAAACATACTGATAAATATTGCATAAAAAGCTCTTAAGTCCAATTCACAAATGGCCCAAAGAGTTAAAAACATGCGATAATTAACACCAGGGTTTTGCTGGAGGTATCAAATGTGGTATTTGTCAAATACTGTCAGGGGGTCAGGGGACCCCCAGGCTGTTTGACAGATAGCCGGTTGCTAAGCAGCGAGTCTGGAAACCATTCACTGCGTCCTTTACAACCGATGACTCATCAGCTGTCAGTGGCTTTCCCACTAACAACTGATAGTAAAAAAAGAAGACAATTAAAAATATGAGAAAAAAAAAAGTGTGGGGTCCCCTCCTGAACCATACCAGGCCACATGTCCTCACCCTAAAGCACCTTGTCCCCATGTTGATGGCTAGGGTTGTCACGGTCTGAACATGGGGGGCTTATTGGAAACTTTAACAAGGGGGGTCCACAGATCCAGCTCCCTATTTGAATGAGTAGGGGGTACCCCTACCCATTTATCAAAAAAGTGCCAAAAAGTAAGAAAAGACAAGAGACAGTTTTTGAAAATTCCTTTATTAAAATAAAAAAAAAGCCCCCCCCCCCCCCATGTAAATTCATCGTCAAACACAACGCCTGCACACCACCCAGAAACCTGAAAAACGAACACAAGAAAAAAGTCTCGCTCCTGAGGATAGCTAGACTCCTTTGTCGTTTGACAATTCTTATATAGGTAAGGGCAGGGCCACCTGGTGATGTCACCTGGTGGTCCTGCTCCCTCGTGAGGTCACTGACCCAGCATGCTCCAGTCTGTGACATCATGAGAGGATGAGCCAAGTTTGTCTGTTCGCGAACATTTGTCCGATGAAAAAGTTTGTCCGATGGAGCGTACACACGGTCGGATTGTCTGCAGAAACAGGTCAGTCGGAGGTTTGTTGTCAAAAAGTCTGATCTTGTGTACGGGCCTTTATGGAGGTCAGGTGGTAAAGGTTGACTTTAGAGTTTGTCCAAAGCCAAACTTTTTTTTATGATAACGTTGGAAATGGTTATTTTTGTACCCCAGTGAGGGAGAGTAACTCTCTCTGCTTGTCTTGCTGACCACTGGGAAAGTAAGAAAAAAAGAAAAAAGCCCTCCTAGATTCAAAAACTGATACATTTTAGTAGGTTACATTTTGAGATCTACGTATCTCTATTTTAGAAGCTGTAGAGATTTATTTGCTTTGAGCAGAGTTCGTCTTCCGAAGACTTATGCCCTGTACACACGTGAGGGATTTCCGACAGGAAAAGTTCCCATCGGAAATCCCGAGGGGAAAGCCAACCCGACAGGAAAACTGCAATGGAGCTTTGGCCGGGAATCCCGGTCGTGTGTATGCTCCATCGCAGTTTTTCCTGTAGGAAAACTGTCAAAAACCACCAGGCAAAAGTCCGCCAGTTTTCCAGGTGGGAAAAAAGAGAGCTGGTTATCTTTTTTTTGTCCGGTGGTTTTTGGGCAGTTTTCTCCTCGGAAAAACTGCAAGGGGTATACACACGACCGGGTTTCCCATTCAAAAGCTCTCTTTGCAGTTTTCCCGTTGGGAAAACGAGTCATGTGTACGAGGCATGACAGGAAGCAAATTCTCCCCAGTAGGGCAAAAAAGAAATAAAAAAAAACTGACATGGGTTTTAATTATCCCTACGCTATCCAAAACTAGACATAATGTTTAGGCTTTAGATACATTAAACCTGGATGAAAGATTCCCTTTCAATGGTCCATAGACTGGCTGATCCTAATTTATTTGGTTACTCTATCTTGTGAAATATTCTTACTGTACATGCAAAGCTAAATCAAATAGCAACAGAGAGCTACAGAATTGTAAGACATAACATTCCTTGACACCAATATAAAAAGAGAAATTGTATCTATTAAAAATAGTTTCCAAAAGTCTTTTGCAAAGAAAGTTGACAGAGGAATTTCTCTTTCAAACTAAATTTAACTTTCAGATTCAAGGCAGGTCCCTCTAAGTGAACTTTGTATTCATAGTCTTTCTTCATAAACTTCTCCAGCTCACAGCAGGAGAATTACACTGAAAGGGTTTCCACAATCAGCCAAGGAGAAACAGGAGGAAGAATGACTTGCCATGAACCATTAAGCCACCAAGCACTGTCATACTGTGGTACTTAACTGTAGAGGGGGTAAATGTCACATTCTATTTAGTCCATTTCTGACTTGCAAAAACAATGAAATGCCAGTTTTCCACAAACAGTAACACATGTGTATTTATTTAACCACTTGACCACTGGGCACTTAAAGCGGAGTTCCACCCTTAAAATCACTTTTTTCATTACATCCAGCATACTGGCGTCAGCGCCAGTATGCTGTTTTTTTTTTTTTTTTAATGCTCGTACTTACTGTTTCTCCCAAATTTAATTTCCTGGCGCACCGCGGAGTGTCACCGCTATAAGGCGTCACGCCTTCCGGAAACAGCCGATTAGCATTCGGCTTTTACTTGGCGCCTGCGCACAGCCCCAGGAGCTGGCTGCGCAGGCGCCGTATATAGCGCGTCACGCCCTCCGAAAATAAACCGAACTAGGACCGGCTATTTTCGGCGCCTGCGCAGTCAGCTCCTGGGTCTATGCGCAGGCGCCGAATGCTAATCGGCTGTTTCCGGAAGGCGTGACGCCTTATAGCGGCGACACTCCGCGGTGCGCCTGGAAATCAATGATATACAGTAAGTACGAGCATTAAAAAAAAAAAAAAACAGCATACTGGCGCTGACGCCAGTATGCTGGATGTAATGGAAAAAAGTGTTTTTAAGGGTGGAACTCCGCTTTAAACACCCTTCCTAACCAGACCAATTTTCAGCTTTCGGTGCTCTCACAATTTGAATGACAATTACTCAGTCATACAACATTCTACCCATTTGAAATTTGTGTCCTTTTTTTCACACAAATAGAGCTTTCTTTTGGTGGTATTTGATCACCTCTGGGTTTTTTATTTTTTGCGCTATAAAAGAAAAACGACTGAAAATTCTGTAAAAAAAAAATAAAAAATCTTGTTTCTGTCATATTAGCAGGTTTTTTCTCACACACAGCATATGCATACCACAAATTACACCCCAAAACACATTCTGCTATTCCTCCCGAGTATGGCGATACCCAATGTGTGGGACTTTTACACAGCGTGGCCACATACAGAGGCCCAATATGCAGGGAACGCCAACAGGCGTTCTGGAACACCCAGACCAATTCTGACATTTCTCTCCTACATGGAAAAATCATCATTTATTTGCTAGAAAATTACATAGAACCCCAAAACATTATATATGCTTGTTTAGCAAAGACCCTAGAGAATACAATGGCTGCCGTTACAACTTTTTATCTCGCACAGTATTTTCGTAGACATTTTTTGAACGCGTGTTTTTAAAAAAAAACTGTTTTGTGCTAAAAAAAAAAAAAAAAAAAAAACAGTAAAGTTAGCCCAATTTTTTTTCATAATGTGAAAGATGACGTTACGCCGAGTAAATAGATACCCAACATGTCACCCTTCAAAATTGCGCACGCTCATGGAATGGTGCCAAACTTCGCTACCTAAAAATCCCCATAGGCGATAGTATTTGGGTATTGCAGAGTATTTGGGTATTGCAGAGTATTTGGGTATTTCAGGGTATCGCACAGGGTATTGCGGTATTGGGGTACTGGGTTATTGGGGTACTGGAGTATTGGGGTATTGGAGTACTGCAGAGTATTGGGGTAAAATACTCTCAGGGGACGCGCAATCGCGAAAGTGAAGGACGACGTCCCAGGGACGTCGTGTCAAAACTGCTCTACCGCGCTGTAGCAGTATTTTCGCTATAGCGCGGTTGGCAAGTGGTTAAAGTTCCACATTAATTATTTGCATGTAGAGTTCTGGAAAACTTGCAATAAGATTCTAAGGGTACGTTGAAAAATTGTCAAACCTCCAACAGGGAGCTCTCTCTGCCTGATGCACAACTCTGTTCCTCTCCATCGTGGACTATTGGGCCTTCATATTATTAAATGTTTGCTAGATCACCAGCCACAGGATGGACTGTGGGTGTCTAAAGTAGCGTAGTGCCACGTCCTAAAAATATTTTGGAACAGCAAATGTTAAAGACACAAAGAAATGGACTTTATAGGCACCAATTATAAAAGTACAAATACATTTATTAACATAAAGCCCGTAAGGGTTTGTTAAAAAAAAAAAAAAAAATACATAAAACCAAATAAATTTAAAAAGAAAACTACAGTGGCAACTGCAGTAACCATAGATTGATCCAAAAGGAGTCCAAGGAGGGTCAACACATCTTACAGAGAAAATATGTGACTATATTGCATAGTAGAATAAGTGTTAGCTCGACATGTTTCGCAGAGACCGCTTCTTCGGGAGCTAGTAATATCTCTAAGGCCGCGTACACACGCTCAAACTTATCCGATGAAAACGGTCC
Source organism: Rana kukunoris (assembly GCA_029574335.1). Classification (NCBI taxonomy): domain Eukaryota; kingdom Metazoa; phylum Chordata; class Amphibia; order Anura; family Ranidae; genus Rana; species Rana kukunoris. Next base: position 504,644,119 of record CM056050.1, on the reverse strand, counting down.
GACGGAACGTTTTCACCAGATATGTCTGCTGGGCTGTTTTGGTCTGATGGTTGCACACACCATCAAACCAAAATCCCCGCGGACAGACATCGCGGTGACGTGGCGGTGACATTGACGCCGCCACATCACCACTCCAGGAAGTAAAATACTTCCACGCATGCGTCGAACCAGCGGACATATCTAATGGACAAACCTGTCTGCTCGCCCATACACACGATCGGATTTGTTGGCTGAAACGGTCCATCGGACCGGTTTCAGCAGATACATTTGATCGTGTGTACGCGGCCTTAGAGAAAAAAGACTGTTATTGGTTTTGGGGTTACATAACATAGTATAAAAAGAAAAGAAAAAACCTAAGCGTAAAAAACAGAAATAAGGATAACAAAAAAAGGTTGATATTGAAATCAAATTAATGTACCACGTGCATTAAAGCACCTTTAAAACCAGTCAGGACATACGAATAGAGCAGGGGAGCACCCAAAAAGGAGTCAACATAGGGGAACCACCCGCACAAGGCACCAGGGAAGAGATGTGGGGACACACCTGATAGAATATAGTAGGAAAAATTTGATATGGGGGGGGGGGGGTATATAGTATTGCATAAGGAAAATATATGGATATTGATTGATAGAATGAATCAATGCCATAAACTGTATCTTCCATATAATAGTAGACAATACTTGTGATAGACACTAGCAGAAGTAGTCATAAAAAATGATGAGAAAAGAAGGGGGTGTATACATTTTAAGAATTTAGGTAACACCAAACACCACAAAGTCGTGAGTAAAAATAAATAAATAAATGCATAAATTGCGCAAATGCATACCATATAAAGTAGAAGGATGTGCTTGAAAGTAAGTTGTTTATCGACAAATTAATGATTGGTAATGAGTTGGTATATGCCCAGAGTCAGCCTCATTGATCGTAGAAAGAGACAGTTCTGTCATTAAAAAAATATATATATGTATATATATATATATATATATATATATATATATATATATATATACTGTTTATATATATATATATATATATATATATATATATATAATAAAAATGGTATAGAATTAACTTTTAGAGTATTAAAAATATATAGCAGGAAAACCCTACACCCAACATAAATAACAGCACCGAAAAACATATAGTGCCAGTCATTACCTATCCAAACTGCAAAATGGCAGTGGGTAACAGCCGAGCAGAATAGGTCAAGATAAGCCCATGTGTTATAAAACTAATAAGGTAAACCTAAATTGAAGCTTTACCAAGCAGGTTACCAAAGGATTGTGGCAATGGTGAAATACCTAATGAGAAAATATATACAAAGAGTCCACATGTAAGTTGCTGGCCTTCATGACCACCTTTGTATGTTTTTTCTCCCCAACACATGATAAACTCCAACATGAAGGTCCCCTCATACAGCAGGTACAGACCAGGAACTTAAGCACAAGCATCCCATCATGAGAGTCCTGAGACATTAAAATAAATTGTCAGCTGGTTTAACTTGTCAACTTCTACCAAAAATCTATTTTTGATGGGCTGATTCTTAAATAGATGCCTTATAAAACTTGGATTTGCATGTTTGATAAAAAATATTGGTTATTGCTATTTTATTTTCATCAATAAAAGTGCACTGTTAACGTTTCTTAATTAATCTTGCACGGATTTTAAAGCATGACTTGGAACATGGACATAGGATGTGGAAAAATTTAGGAAGGAAATAAGAAATGAGCTAGTGTGGTCTGGAGATACATAAAGGTGTTGATATCATTATACGGTGGAGCAGGTTTAATTGGTGCTTAAATCTCTGCACTGCCAGATACTGCAGGAGATTAATGACACCAGTAAGTATCGCAAGGTCCTGTCTTCAGGAATATGCAAGGAATGTGAATCAGGATTTTATCAGGATTCTATCAGGGTCTCAAATTAAAGTTGGGGGTGTGATGGTCTTTTTCACAGATACATTTTAATATTATAAAAAAAGACAAACAAGCCAACTGAAAAAACGTAGATAGGTATAAATATTAATATAATAATATAATAACATGTACACAAATATAATTATTATTATAAAAATTTAATTAATATATACATTGCAGCATTTTGAATATACCAACCACCCATATTCATTCATATTGCAGATACAAAGATAGGTTGCAGTGTACACTGTGCCATCTAAAGAAAATATTAATATAAAGTCACATGATCCCAATATACAAGATACCCAATTTACATTTCTTACAATTCTGCAAAATAAAAAAAACACACTATATATCATCATTATGAATAAACTATACAGTGCATGAAAAATACCAAATACAGTTTTAACTCACTGACCTGAGCAGTTGATACAAGCATATTTCACTTACCACCACCTCTGGCTCAGACCCTTTGGTGCCTGCTCACCACAATATCTTGTAAACACAGAAGTCTGGTTTCTGTGTTTACAAGTGACAGCTCTGCACTCTGTATGTAATGCAATCCTGGTATTTAATGCCCCTTTAAGACCCTCCTACTGTTTTTATGACTGAACACACCCACTATTTGATGTGATTTGGAGGGTGTGTGTAGGGGAAGAGATTTGTGGGGCTGTGGTTAAGTTCCAGGACCTATTTTTTGAGAAAAAAAGCCCTGCATACAGCAATTTTCATTTGATAATTTTTATAATTGAATTAGGGTTATCCTACTACACCTAAACCCAAGGCTTTTTATTTAACAGCTTGCATCTGGAATAAACATGTTGACAAGATACAGAGGGGTTAATTCACTAAAGGCAAAAAGATTGTGCAGTTTGTAAAGTTCAGTTGCACTCTGTAAGAGCAGTTGCTCCAGAGCATAGTAATGAAGCTCTGCTGACTTCCATCATCTAATCATGTGCAAGCAAAAATGCTGTTTTGATTTTCTTTGCATGTGATTGGATATTCTTTGCAAAGTGAAGCTTTACCTCATTTACCCCATGTACTAAGCTCTGGAGCAACTGCAGTTGCAGAATGCACAGTCTATTTGCCTTTAGTAAATCAACCCCATTGTGTCCAGTAATAAGTAGTAAAATACATAGATATATTTGGGAAATTAGTCATAGGCAAACCAGCATCAATTTTAGAGTTTAGAGTAGAAAAAAATCAGGCAGTTTTGATAGTTGTCTCATGCCTCGTACACACGATCGGTTTTCCCGGCGGACTTTTTCCTGCCGGGAAACCCGAGGGGAAAGCCGAGAATCCGCTTGGCAGCTTTTCCCCCCTACACACGGCTGGTTTTCCTGGCAGGAAAACTGCCATGAGAGCTTTGGCCAGAGTTTTCCATAGGAAAACTGCTAGGAAAAAGACCGCCGGGAATCGTGGCAGGAAACATGTTCTCATTTTTCCCACAGGAATCCAGGCGGTTTTCCTGCCGGGAAAACTGCCATGGAGCATACACACGGCCAGTTTTCCCTGTCAAAAGCTGTCTTGACAGTTTTCCAGATGGGAAAACTGGTCGTGTGTACGAGGCATCAGTTGGAAGTTGCACTTATGTGCTATTAGATGGAATGGGTGACCCTACTTATATGAAATGCCCAGCTCGTTGAGCACCTCTAGAAGGGGTTTTTAGGGACCTGTGCATCTAAAGTGTTTTCCTGAAGACATCAGTAAAAAAATGAATCTGTGTTCACTGTAACCAATTTTAACCGTGCAAAGCCAAGATTTTTCTTTGCAAATGAATCTGTACATCATCAAGGTCTATGGTGCCCAGACCCCATGCCCTTTGTAAATTCTCTTCTTTCAGTGTATATGAGTGGAGACGACACAGGGCATTTCTCAGTCTATATGGGGATCCATTCTGAGAACCCAAGGCCCTATAGTCAAAAAATCAGCCCTTGTGGGCAGATTTTAAAGGAGGGACCAGAAGACAGAGAGAGAGATTGTTCGATGGTGAGAATGAAGGCATGATGTGGTCCTCTGCAGAGGAGCCTCTCTCATCAGTATCAGCCTGCATGCTGGGCTTGGTTCACATGGAGGGGACCAGTGCCGTCTTGTGCATCTCTGGAGTGGAAGTTATGGTCTGTGAGGGCTTAATAAAAGGTTCATGCCAGTTGTGGATGGCAAGCCGGGTCGCTCAGGTTTCCTCTTCACTGGAAAACCTAGGGGTAATTGTTGCACTGCAGGGCTGTATGAGATGTGTTCACTGGAACTTAGTGAGCACACGTCCCCACTTGTTTATGTCAAGACCACGTCCCAAGAAGATTGTTTTTTCAAGATTTAAAAGCAAGGTTTTTAAAAAAAACTATCACCAAAATATCCCAATAATTTTTTTTTGATGTAATGCTCTTTATGAAGGTTATAGCAGACTTTGATAGGCCTAGATTCTATATTTTAATAATATTCTTCATTTCTTTTTTTTCTTTTTTTATTGTTTATTTATACGTTTTTGCAAGACATACAAAAGAAAATGCATTGCAAGCGATGCAGGTATATACTGTCTTAAAGAACTACAGAATACACATAAATTGTACAAGGTAAGGAACAGTGATGTGATTAAACAATTGCCTTGAGTGGGAGAAAAATTAAATAAAAATTCAGTCCCATGAATAATAATAAAAAAAAAATGAAAGTAAGAAAATTAGTTCAAAACAGCCTCCTATCACAGCCGTACAGAAGCACTAAAGGTAATGAAAACATACTGTATAACCTCATACAAAGAACTGTACAAAAAGAAAGGTAGAGTAGAGTGGAGACGACACAGGGCATTCCTCAGTCTATATGGGGATGCATTCTGAGAACCCAAGGCCCTATAGTCAAAAAATCAGCCCTTGTGGGCAGATTTTAAAGGAGGGACCAGAGAGCTTGATCTGTAAATGTGTGGCCAGGTTGCCACATCCAGGCGGATACTCAGGGTTAGTACTCACTGAGGTTGATTTACTAAAACTGGAAAGTGCAAAATCTGGTGCATCTCTGCATAGAAACCATTCAGCTTCCAGTTTTTCTGTCAAAGCTTAATTAAAAAGCAGGAACAAAAATTGTCTCTGGACAGCCGTACACTGAACAAATTGTAGCCTTTATTGAAAGAAGGACAGCACTACAAGTCACAGAAAAGTAAATTAAAATAAATCCCAACTGCTGACGCGTTTCGCACTAACACTAGTGCTTAGTCATAGCTACAAAGCTTAATTGGACAATCTGAATTAGGAAGGTGATTGACTACCACGCACAACTGCACCAGATTATGCACTCTACAGTTTTAGTAAATCAACCCCACTGTGTTCTGAGAATGCGGTGCAGCAGCCTGGCTCCCTGATTCAGTCCCAGGATAGATGGAGCCTGAGAGCACAGCAGGGATCTCCAGTATGAGGCAGGCTCCCTGAATGAGGCTCTGCTTACCATCCTCTGAGTTGCAGGCAGGGGTCAATGTGAGCAATTGGGGAAGACAGAGAGAGAGAGAGATTGTTCGATGGTGAGAATGAAGGCATGATGTGGTCCTCTGCAGAGGAGCCTCTCTCATCAGTATCAGCCTTCATGCTGGGCTTGGTTCACAATGGAGGGGACCAGTGCCGTCTTGTGCATCTCTGGAGTGGAAGTTATGGTCTGTGAGGGCTTAATAAAAGGTTCATGCCAGTTGTGGATGGCAAGCCGGGTCGCTCAGGTTTCCTCTTCACTGGAAAACCTAGGGGTAATTGTTGCACTGCAGGGCTGTATGAGATGTGTTCACTGGAACTTAGTGAGCACACGTCCCCACTTGTTTATGTCAAGACCACGTCCCAAGAAGATTGTTTTTTTTTAAGATTTAAAAGCAAGGTTTTCAAAAAACTATCACCAAAATATCCCAATAATTTTTTGTTTGATGTAATGCTCTTTATGAAGGTTATAGCAGACTTTGATAGGCCTAGGTTCTATATTTTAATAATATTCTTCATTTCTTTTTTTTCTTTTTTTATTGTTTATTTATACGTTTTTGCAAGACATACAAAAGAAAATGCATTGCAAGTGATGCAGGTATATACTGTCTTAAAGAACTACAGAATACACATAAATTGTACAAGGTAAGGAACAGTGATGTGATTAAACAATTGCCTTGAGTGGGAGAAAAATAAAATAAAAATTCAGTCCCATGAATAATAATAAAAAAAAAAATGAAAGTAGGAAAATTAGTTCAAAACAGCCTCCTATCACAGCCGTACAGGAGCACTAAAGGTAATAAAAACATACTGTATAACCTCATACAAAGAACTGTACAAAAAGAAAGGTAGATAACGTGCAAACTCAAAGGAACATGTAAGGAACTGAAGTTAACTAACTGGAACATTTCCTAGGTACCACGTGGGTAGGTACCGGAGCATGATGGGACTGTGACGTCATAAGAGAGGCCTATATAAGTCACTGGGAGCCGCGCCCGGCATAACAGTGAGAAGAAGCGTCGAATCAACATCTGGAGAAGAGAAAAAGAGAAGAAGGCGTCACAGAAGAGCAGACTGGCTGTCGCTAGTAATTGAGCTAACATGAAGATAGCGGTGGCCAGTCCTGAAGAAGAAGGCACCGGAGAGCGCAGAGTCAACAGTGGAGAGCGGAGAAGACCCCCGGAGAGCGGAAGAAGACCCCCAGAGAGCGTAGAAGACCCCCGGAGATGGAAGAAGACCCCGGCAGAGTAGAGAAGATGGAAGAAGACCCCCCCCAGAGTGAAGAAGACCCCCGGAGTGCGGAAGAAGAAGGCCCCCCTGGTAAAAGAGCTAAAGAAGATGGGGGGCGATCGAACGCTTTTTGAGCATCTAGACTAAGTATCAAAGCAGGGTTTTTGGTTGTAGTAAGGAGATCTATGGGGTCGATGGTACGTGGTGTGTTGTCACCTGCGTGTCTCGTGGGGACAAAACCCACCTGGTCCCTAAAATCTTAGTAAACATTTTGTAATCGGAATTTAACAGGGCAATTGGACGATAGTTATCGGGAAGAGATGAATCTTTACCCAGTTTATGGATAACGGTTACAAAAGAATGCAGAAATGAGGGGTGCGGAGCTTTACCCTGGAGTAATGAGGTGAACAGGGTTAACAGCTGGGTCATGATCGATAAAAATGCCTTATAATAGGAATATGGAAGACCATCTGGGCCTGGGGCTTTATGTGAGGGGAGGTGTTTAATTACTTTGGTTAATTCCTCAGCTGAGATAGGTTGGTTTAATGAGGAGCGTTGGCCTGGTGACAATCTAGGGAGGTGTACCGATGACAGGAAGGAGTTTAGTCCATCTTGTGAGAACTGGGCCAATGAATCTGTACTCAAGCAGTTATAAAGTTTAATATAGTATTCTCCAAAAACTTCGGATATGGTCTAAGGACAATCTGTAGTCGTGCTATCTGATTGCACTTTATGGTCAGGTATGGATAAAAAAGGCCAGGGCTTAAGTCTGTGGACAAGCATTCTGCGTGGTTTGTCTGCATACTCATAAAACTTTTGCTTAGACCATAACATTGATTTTATGATCTTGTTCATATCCACAGACCTAATACGATTACGGATAGCAATCACTGAAAGCAGGCGGCCCACCGTAGGGAAGCGGAGTAGCGGCACCTCCACCGTCCGTAGCCGGGACACAAGCTCTGACCGGGACACAAGCTGAAATGCACTCACCCCTGAAAACTGCCTTATGAGCTTCCCACACAATAGATGTATCAGTGACTGAGCTCTACATTTAAATGAAAAAACTCCTCCAATCTTTGAAAATGCCCATCTCTAGTTTCAGGATGCGGCATTCGGCCTCCAGTGACAGATTTTGGGTGATGCAGCGTGAAGTGCAAGATTCAGAGTGATAGTGGCGTGGTCAGACCACGTAATAGGGTCTATCTCCGAAGATACACTGGGCAGCAATGGAGCAGATACCAGAAAGTGATCTAGATGGGAGTAAAGTTTATGTGGAGGGGAGTAGAAGGTATATTGACGATGAGTAGGATGTTTCACTCTCCATGTATCAAAAAGATTGTGGGAGCGTATTAATTTGCGGAAGGAGGTGGACCGCTTAAGGACTTGGAGAGACGGGGTTTGTTTGAATAGAGCAAATCTATCTCTACTAGGGGGACATACACATGTTGAAATCCCCACCTATAATCATGAAAGGCTGAGCAAAAGAGCGCAGCCGATCAAGAACTCCAGTGAGAAAACCAATCTGTCTCGTATTGGGTTCATAGATATTAGCTAAAGTGAAGGAGGTGTTCAAGTGGCTACAATTCAGGAGGAATGGTGAATAAATAAGTAGCGCTGCAAAAAAAGACACTCTGGATAATTAAACCACAGTGATATGTGTCCATAAATAAGTGAAAAGAACATCAAAAACACAAGTCCATCAATAGTAGGTACCGTATATGACCACATCATCGTCATGAAGGGGACTAAATTCAGGAGGACATACCGACCCCGGGGATCTAGAATTGAAGCTAGGATCCGTATAGGGCATAAACGTCTAATCAGTATGGCCACCCCGGCCTTACCAGATGGATCTGAGGCCATATAGACTGTGGGGAAATGTTTAGAAGCAAATTTAAAAGAGCCCCCTGGACGGAAATGTGTCTCCTGAACCATCACCACATCAGCTCTAGAGGATTTGAATTCCTTCAAGGCCAGCCAGCGTTTTTGTAAGGAATTCAAGCCCTTAACATTACAAGAGAATATTTTTAAAGCCATATTACAATCATAAAGCAAAGTAAATGACATTTTAACATAACTCATGGGTAAGAAATATACCAACCCAAGGAGATTTAGAAGAAACATGTAGATATCAACATCACAGAGCAGAAAGACAATATGTAGCTGGTACATACCCTGCATCCCAAAAAGAGGACAAAAACAGGTCAAAAAAGGACCTGGTAAAAAATTGAAAGGCTTAACGTGAGCAAAATGCAAAAAAACAACAAAAAAACAAAAGAAAACCAGTGTTTTGAAAGCCTGAAGGGAAAAAAACCTTCAGGAAACCAAGGCTGGACACCTTGGACATGTGGGGAGACATGGCGGTCAGCATGGACGGCGGGATGTGGCCCGCTCCTGTAGAAAATATCTAGCCTCAGACAGATAACAGATAACATAGTTCAGCATAGGACACCACGTACTGGAACTCCAGTGGGGGGCTAAAACAAAAAAAGGAACAATAACCTGAAAAATTCAGTCGAGATCCTGGGTATCTGAGAACCCCAAAAGAAAAGAGAAGTAAAGATATATAATCAGGAGATGCAAATCAAGAGAGCCTTGGGGCCTCAGGTGGGGGGTCTAGGCAGATTGGAACATTGCAGTGTAGAGAAATACTTCTGTTGTCTTCGACAAACTGGGGTCCAGATTGTAGTGGGAGCCTGAAGGGGCGAGCAGGCGGAGAGAGCTGGAGATCCTTCTCTGGAACAGGTGGCAGTCCCAAATTGCGAGTGAATGCCTCGCATTCATGAAGCTCCCTGATGAAATATTGCGTGCCATCTTTAGATGCTGAGAGCCTAAATGGAAAACCCCATCTGTAGGGGATTTGATGATGTTGGAGGTGAGCCGTGATTGGGCAAAGATTGCATCGTTTGGCTAGGGTGATGGGGAGAGATCACTGAAGATCTGGATTTTGGAGCCTTTGAAATTAATGCAATTTTTGTTGCGTGTAGCTGTTGTTAGGGCCTCCTTGCTTTCATAATAGTGGAAACAAACTATTATGTCCTTCGGGTTGGATCCAGGGGGGGTTTGGGAGCCAAGGATCTATGAGCCCTATCTAGGCGCCAATCAATATTGGGTATGTGCGGAGCAAGCGTAACAAAGAGGTTAAGCAGGTATACCCGTAGCTCTTTATCGTTAACTAATTCAGGGACTCCACGGATCCTTAGATTCGAATGACGTTCTCTATTCTCCAAGTATTCTTGTTGAAGTTGTATTTGGGAAACTGTGTGTTTAAGATAAGCATGTTCTTCATCCAGAGCATGCATATATTGAACATTCTAGTCAAATTTAGTTTCCAAAGAGGCAGTGAGCTCTCCAAGCTGGTCAATCTCCCCCCGGAGCTCCTAAGCAATCTTCCCAACCTCTGCTGAGGGAATAATATAGTGTAAGTCAATGGCTGAGGCTTCCTCCCTGGGACTGGATATTATAAATAGGCTTTCAAGATGGTTCTTATGGGGTGCCAAACCTGAGTAAAGAGGGGTGAGGGTGGATGAGAAGGGCTAAGGATTGCTGCAGGCTGGTGGCAAACAAAATACTTGCCTCAGGCAGGATTCAAAGTACTTACAGTTCCTCTTCCTCCTCCAGGGATGCTGCCCCAGCCGCGGATGATGTAGGCCTAGCAGGCCGCAAGGTAGCGGCGTACGTCCACCCAGTTGGGACAGTCGCTGGATGGACGGCGGTACAGATAGCTTGCCGGGCACTTCACCACAGGCTGTGGTAAGAGATGGAACCCCCGTTGAGCTTTAACTTTATGCCGGAGGCTCCGCAGGCCTCAAGATGGCGGCGGAATCATGCCGCGTGGAGCTGGCCGGGGGAGAGCACAATCGGCCGTCCGGACCCCTCTAACAGGCTGGAACTAAGATAGGGGATATCCAGGGGTGTCTTGGGGTGAAGTGGGTGGTTCACCCAGGACAATGGTAGCCAGGATGGTGGTGGATTATGGCCAGGTTTGTGGAGCTCAGCATCCACACGTCCTCCTCGATTCGCTGCCACACAAGCCCCCTTCATTTTTTTATATGTATATATAATTTGAAATAGTTGGCTGCAAACATTGTAAACTTTGTAAACATTTTACTTTTTTTCTATTCTTGATTTATTTCTAAGGCCATAGATAAATAAAGCTTTACACACCGACTCTGCAAATATGGGTTTTTCTACCCTTAGGTCAGGGGTGTCAAACTCAATTTCATGATGGGCCGCATCAGCATGATTGTCCTCAAAAGGGCCGGTTGTATCTGTAAGATGAAATGTCCAGCGCATCCCCTCCCCTTTTACATTAGATGTGAAGAGCCACCCCACCATCAGAGGTTGAGTCCCCCACCCTCCCTTACATCACAGTGGACCCCTTTCCTTATGCTGCTGGATGCATTGCTTGAAAGCAGAAAGTAAGGGTCTGGAGTAGGACCAGAGGAGAGCTGGAGCTCTACTACAGCTGCAAGACAGGTGCGAGGGCCACATGAAATGGCCTGGAGGGCCAAATTCGGCCTGCGGGCCTTGTGTTTGACACCTGTGCCTTAGGTAATGGCAATTAATGGTTTTGAATAATATGCATTGTTCATGACCACTGAATTTTCCTGTATATTTGGTGACTAGGCATTATTTCATTTATATAACACTGTTCTATTGCCCTTGTTTTGTTTTGTTTTTTGTTTTTTTTATAAAAAGATCATATTGTCTACCATTGTAATAAAAATGCAAAAGTTTTGCCATTTGTTGACATATTTCATTATCTGTATAGTATGAAACTGCAATACAACACATCACAGCTCCCAGACATGATAACAAAAAAATAACTACATTGGGGAGGGGAACCATTTATGTTTCAAAAGCAGATGTGAGATTTATTTTTCAGCTGAGAAACTTCCTTAAAGAACCACATTATAAGAAGCTGTGTACAGACTGGTAACAAAGGTGCTTTGTCCATCCCTACATCTGCAAGGCTAAGGATATCAACCTAGTGCCTCAATGGCAATTCAAGGATTGTCTGAATCCTTTCCAGTCCCTTTGTTCCCCAGAATTCCATGCTGAAGTGCTTTCTCACTCAGAAAGCAGTATACTTCAGAAAAATAATTCTGGTCAAATCAAGTAAATGTCTACAGTTTCTGAATATAGACATGCTTCAGAGTCGGTTCACACTGGGGCGACTTGGGATCCGACTTGAAGTCGTCTTAAGTCGTCCCAAGTCGCGCTGTCCAGAAAAGCAATGTAAGTGAATGGGAGCGGTGTTAATACACACTACTCATGTCGCTCCGACTTCAGAAGAGGTTCCTGTACTACTTCAATCAGACTTCTAGGCGATTTGTACCCATTGATTTCAAGCTACTTCCCAGCAAGATAACATACATTTCTCAGGCAAACCCCTCCCTCCCCTTCCCTCTCCCAGAGCTGATTGTTGTTTTATTGGCCACTGGAATGTCTCCTGACCTAAAAAGGACTTCAAGTCGTGTTGTAAATCGCCCCAGATCACCCTGTGGTTCATGTTCAAGTCGTGTTGAAGTTGCTTCTGAAAGTCGTGCTGGAAGTCGTGTCGTCCTAGTGTGAACCGACTCTAAGGCCTCGTACACATGAGGCAATAGATTTGTTCAAAACGGTCTGTCAGACCGATTTGAACAAATCTGTCTGTTTGGATTTTGGTTTGCTCGCGTGTACACACGAGCAAACCAAAATCCCCGCCAGCAGACGGCGCGCTGACGTGTCGGTGACGTGGCGGTGACGTTGACGCCGCCACGTCACCGCACCAGGAAGTAAAACACTTCTGCGCATGCGCCGAATCCATTCGGCGGCGGTGCGAGACGACATGTCTGCTGGTTAGTGTACTAACCAGCAGACATGTCGGGCGGACGGGTTCCCACCCAATAGATTTCAAAGCATGCTTTGAAATCTGTCGGGTGGCCAAATCCGTCGGCTCGCCCGTACACACGATCGAATCTGTCTGCTGGGACGGTCTAGCAGACCGTTTCCAGCAGACAGATTTGATCGTGTGTACGCGGCCTAAGTCTCAAAGTACCAACCGTTTTGTCTCCATTTCTAAAGCAAGATAGTTAAACAAAAAATAGTTGTTGTTTTTTTTTGGAAGGCTTTCCTGTTTCTATCCTGGTGAAAGCTCAAAATGTAGTCTCTTCCCTCACTTTCAGCCCCATTGACAATGATCACCAGATCAAATAGTGAAGGTAAATCTTATTATGAGATACAGAGACAGCAATAAAAACTATTTTAAAAAATAACAAAGACTGGGGACATACCCAACAATCTCTAGCAACTGATATACAGGAGAGGCAGGTGGCATCATAGAGGAGAAAGTATGTGAGAGGGAAAAAGGACAGTTTTTGATCTTAGTGTCTTTTCACCTACCCAACTGGAGGCATGCCAATGGCCTTAAACAACGTACCAAAGTCAATCCCTTGGTGCTTAAAGCTGACTTTTTCTGCTGAATAAAATGTCCATGTATTTGGAAAAGAAAAATAGATGATGGTAAGTGTCAACCAGACATTCTACTTTTTTAAATTCACAAAAAAAAATTATTGCTTGATCCATGTTGCTGATTTCTGAATGTGCATAGTTTAGAATAGTCATAATAGTTTAGACACAATCTGTGTTTTTCTTTAGAGGATTTTCAAAATTAAATAGTGTTGGGTGAACAGCTCGAGCCGTTTGTTTTGGAACATCTCCTGTTCGCCAGTTTCAAATTTGCCGGGCGTTTAGGGGAATGGAAACTCGCTCCCCCCCCCTTTTCTGGCCTGCCAGGCTGCATGCTCGGATAAGGGTCTGGTATGGATTTTGGGGGGGCCCCAAGCTGTTTTTTTAAAAACATTTTGCCATGATTTCCTCCTAAAATCCATACCCAGTGGCCTAGTATGGATTGGGGTGGGGGGGGGGGGGCATGCCATTTGTTTTAACATTTTTCTATTGCCAGCAATTATTTTTTTTTCTTTTTAAATGTCAGTTTTGCTTCATCAGGTTTTATATATGGTACAGATGTGCCACTTTGCAGGCAGAATAAGGGGACCCCAGGCACTATATTTAAAGGATTTTTTCATTCTTATTGTTTCACTTTAAGCATCAATAAAATCACTGCTCCATTAAAAACAATATTTAAAAAAAATATGATGTTATTTAACCACTTGCTTACTGGGCACATATACCCCCTTCCTGACCAGGTGAAATTTCAGCTTCTGGCACTACGTCGCTTTAAACTGACAATTGCGCAGTCGTGCCACATGGCTCCCAAACAAAATTGACATCCTTTTTATCCCACAAGAGCTTTCTTTTAGTGGTATTTGATCACCTCTGCGGTTTTTATTTTTTGCGCTATAAACAAAAAAGTGCGACAATTTTGAAAAAAAATACAATATTTTTTACTTGTTGCTATAATAAATAGCCCAATTTTTTTTTTAAAACATTTTTTTTCTCAGTCTAGGCCGATACGTATTCTTCTACATATTTTTGGTAAAAAAAAAAATCGCAATAAGTTTGCGCCTACAAAATAGGGGACAGAATTATTATTTTTTATTATTTTTCTTTTTACTAGTTTACTAGTAATTTTTTTACTGCGATTTTTATTGGGACTGCGACATTATGGCGGACACATCGGACACTTTTGACAAATTTTTGGCACCATTCACATTTATAATGCGATCAGTGCTATAAATATGCACTAATTACTGTATAAATGTGACTGGCATTGAAGGGGATAACACTAGGGGGTGAGGAAGGGGTTAAATGTGTACCCTGCATAGTGTTCTAACTGTGGGGGAGGGGGACTGACTGGGGAGGTGATCGATCTGTGTCCCTATGTACAAGGGACACAGATCGGTCTCCTCTCTCCCTGACAGGACGCTGTCTTTGTGTGAGCTGGCAATATGTTTACATTTGAGATCATCTCTCATTGGCCGCACACATCGCGCTGTAAATAGCCGATGTGATTGGCTATTTACCGCTATCTGTGATTGGCTGTGTCCAAGGGACACGGCCAGCACAGAAGTTCCCTGATCCGCGCTCGAGAGCGCGCGTGGGGAACGAGGAAAGGGGTGGCCGTAAAAAGACGGCGTCCCAGAGAAATAGAGCCACCCTGCGGCCGTACATAGTCGTACGGCCGTCGGGAAGTGGTTAAATTAAGCAATGAGCGCAGATAAAAATGTACTATATCCTAGGGACACCTTTGTTATCTGTAACCTTTGAAACCTCGATGGGTATACAGTATCTCACAAATATGGGTAAACCACTTACATTTTTGTAAATATTTTATTATTATGTGGCAACACTGAAGAAATGACACTTTGCTACAATGTAAAGTAGTGAGTGTACAGCTAGTATAACAGTGTAAATTTGCTGTCCCCTTAAAATAACGCAACACACAGCCATTAATGTCTAAAGCACTGGCAACAAAATGCTTTTTTTTCCCTCTTACTGCAAAAACGCAAAAAAAACGCTAATGCTCCTAAACTCTCCTTAATGCTCCTAAACGCTCCTAAAATGCTGCTAAAAGGCTACTTCAAAAAGCTATCACCAGCAGTTTATATTCTGTGATTTTTCCAAGCTTTTTTAGCCTAAAATAAACACTATTGTGCATGGGCCTTAGTTAGCCTTTTAGAGCTCTGGCGCTGGCTGGATATTACTTTTCTTGTACTGTAGATAGTAACTGGGAAGCCTCTTGAATAGCATGAAAGGCAAAAGAAGACTCAATTTGGGTTTACGGACAACAAAAATATCGAAATCTTAAAGAAATATGCACCTTTATCAGTTATGTTCAGGTTACAAGTTTTATGTTTAGTGACGCACTAAATATAAACATAAACATTAAGTAGAAATGATTTTACATTAGATCCTGCAAACCTCATAGCAAAGCCAGCTATTTCACTCCTCTCCTGCCTGACATCATATAATTAGGAAATATTGCAGAGCCTGAACAGAAGCTTAAAGTTTGTGAAGGGAGGAAATGGCCTTCCAATGAGATCCAGACCAACAGTTTCTATGGAAAGAAGCAGCTCCAAAAATTACTATTTTGACAAAGAAAGCATGATAGAAAATGTCATAACTTGCTTCAAGATAACTAATGAATAAGATATTTCAAAACTGACAGATCATCTTAAAGAAAACATAGAGGAACTGCAACAAAAGATATTACTAAGAATCGCAATGAATCTGCTCAAACCTTTGGGAAACATAGAGAAGGGCTATGAAAACCGCAGCAAAGGAAAAATAGATTCTCGCCCATAACTAATCAGTTTTTTTTTGTTTTATCTGCACATTCACTCATCAGTGTGCAAATCTGTTATTTTTCCCTTTAGTAAATGACCTCTATTACACTGTCTTGCATAAATCTTTTATTAAGCGGGGATTAAAAAACAATGGTAAATACATAGATTACATTTTTTGTATGCAATGTAATAACTCAGCAACAGAATACTTTACTTTTCCTGACTTTCCATTGTTTTAGGGCCACCTAATATTATGAACATAAGTCTTAGAAGCTGACCTTTTTGAGATACACCACTGTCAGAAAATCCATCTCAGGTTTAGCCATGGCATCCTGCCCATAACACCTCCTCCCAATCTCTCACCACTTGACAGTAAATCAGAAAAAAAGCAGGCTTACTACTCTCACTGACATCGGTAGGGAGGGAGGAGGGCCACAGGTTTTCAGAGCATCAATTAGTAAGCGATCTGTTCTTATATAATAATATTTTCCCAGTAGATCATATTTTATACCATTTAAAATACATCCCAATTTTAGATCATGTGCTGCGATATTGGAATGTTTGCTCTGTGTTCATAAAAGCTGTTGAAGTGCCGTTCCTTTTTCCCTAATTAACATTAATTCAGCTATGGGTGAATGGAGCTTGGGTAGTGTACCACTTAGACAGCGATCCCAGGCTACTAATCAAATCAATCAGCGCATTGAAAATGATATCCAGGAAACAATGCAGTTGTGGGAAGTCCTCTCAATTTAGCTATTGAACAACTCTTTCCTTTGCCATGGCATGCAGACAATGTTTCCAAATATGAACCATCCAGCTTATAATAAAATCATTGATGCAAAGTCCGTGATCAAAGACTCTTTCACGGTCTGTCTCTCCTGGGTATTGCCATCTTCCCTCTCACACATCATAGAGATTGTGAAGCCAGGCTCACATTACATGATAGACACTTCTGTCCTTCCCGTGGTAGTCACGTGTCACTGATCTCTGTATAAATCAGTTTCTAGTAGGAGTGGTTAGGGCTGCAATTTGTGTCACAGTGTTCCTAAACCCAGGAGCCTGCATTCACAATATTTGGTCTCCCATACTAAACAGAACATGGAAATGCAATAGTTTTAATAAATATAAACTGCTAAATACCTTTTTTCATCAGCAGTTAGAGCAGTCTTGTGACTTCTATTAGTGTCTTGTTAAAGCTTGTAGGAGGAGTTTTCATTTTCCCCTGAATGTCCTATAAGGCTGCAGGATCTCTGACCCTTTGTCTGGACAGCACTGATTGGCCCTGTGCTGATCACACGTACTCTCCCAAGAAAAACTCTCTAGCAATACACACCAAACTGAGCATGTGCAGCTTGTCACCTAATGCTCTGTTCTATCAGGAAATGGAGTGGAGTCAGTAGAATAAGAGGAGGATCAGAGAGACAGGAAAACACAGCCTTTATACACAATGCAGAGGATTAACCCCTTAGGTTCCACAATGAATATAATAAGCATGCTTTACTGCATATACAGACTGATTTTACTGTTGTGGGTTTAACTGCTGATTTTGCCAAAATGTCAAAATCTGCATATCAGAAACGGTTTAGCCTTGTTAGGTTGCATGATTTGGGGAAGGAACGAGTACATTTGAAACAGCTGATGAAAAAGATTATAAAGGTTCTGGTATGTGTACATGTTTTGCCAATAGAAATGTGCTGTGACAAATTCTGCAAACCTTTTTAGGTGTGGTGGGCTCTCACGCGATTTACCGATATATGCAACTTTGTAATACATGCACTTGTATGACTATCAGTGTGCTGAGCAGAGAAGTATCGGGAGGTGGAGTCAGGAATCACTGATTGCAGACAGTAAGGTACCATGGGATATGTAGTCTTTGGAAATTGAATGTAAACAGCAGGAGAAGAAGCTGCAAAGCATGCAGAGAATCCAGGAAGTCATGTTAAGAGATGACCAACAGAACTCAAAACATGAAAGGAGATTTTTCTAGTAAGTTTATATTGGACTGTAAAAAAATAAAAAATAAAATAAAAAAAGATTGCTTTTATCATTATTACAATGCTAATGTTATGAAATTAAAGTGTATGCTGTGACCATAGAAATCCTTTAAATGCACCTTTAGCACTCAATGGACGTTAGCAGGAGCAGTACACAGGAGCAGCTAAGGTCACCACTTATCAGAGAATACTGTACTCTATTGCTTTTCAATCAATGCTGATTGCTAAATTTCTCCATATTGTTAATGAAGCATATGACAGAGATCAACTCCCTAGTGAATGAAACTTGGCATAATAAGCACCATTCATTTTATATACATAATCTCAGTGATACAATAAAATGTACTAACATTTTATTTTAAACAAAATGCATGCACGATAAGAAAAAAATAAAAACATAACACAACATTAATGGGTATTTAAAACTGCACTTTTTAAGGGAAAAAAAACAATGTTGGGTTGAACTTAGCACATTTATAAAACCCAGCAACATAAATTCTATTATCACATACCTGATTGAAAACTGAAATGATGAGGTTAGCCTCTCTTGTATCTCCAGCTGAGGTCCCACTGGGGGTGAAACAGAGGGTACTGAGGGACAGGAGGAACAAGAGTGACAAGAGGTGTTAATAGGTGTGCTTGCAGCAGGAGATGCAGACCCTGGCAGGCTAGCAGAACACCAGGTCAGGAACGGTAGGTGATCCAGCTAAAATTAAAAAGGTACTCCACACAGGATGCAGGTTCCATACGCAAAGCTTGTCAGAACTCCCAGCAGGCTTGAGACAGGAACTTGCTGTAATGAGCAAAGCTAATACAGATGACAGCCACATAGGAACTTGAACCAAATGTGAGAGCAGAGCCAGGAACAGCAGCGTGGTCACAGGGATAACCAAGGTCAGCAGCAGGTGGGCAGCAGGGTACAGAGACATCAGACAGAGACGTGGTCAAGAACAGAGCCAGGGTCAGGAACTAATGATAGAGCACAGGCAGGATCTAAGCTCAGGTCAGAGGCAAGCTGAGGCAGCAACAAGGGAACAAGCAGAGTAATAGCAGGACACAGGGAACAGCTGAAAGACCAGTCAGCAATGGAGCATGAGCAGGAACCCCTTTAAATAGTCTATCTTGCGCCAACATGCATTGAGTGTGTGCCCATGCCTGTGTGCACGCCTAGTCACCATTCTACCGAGAATGCTGCACGCATGCGCATTTTGTATTAGCTAATCTTTGTGAGTGCACATTTCTATTAGCCAAACATGAGAAGTGTAGTGAATGAAACATGAGTTCAGGGCTGCTTCTTACCTAAAAATAGAGCCAAACCTTAACAAGTGGGCGCTGCATTTTATTTTCACACTATCTTAACAAAAACATCTCCCATGGGACTTTGTTGCAACCAATAAAGCAAAAATATATCAATAATTATTAAAGGTAAAGTTAAAAAGTACTGGTCTCTGTACATGTGCAAAATTATATGTTACTCTCACAGCATGGGCACATAGAACATCATTGTATATCTAGACAAATAACTCTTAGGCCACACACTCCCAACGCGCTTTGATTGTTGAAAAAATCTTCCTAAGGGCATAATTGTGAGAGTATATCAATATATCAGAGTCACAAAACAAAACATAATGATAACAGCTTGTCCTGTGACACTCAGCTAAAGAAGAATGATGAGCATATGAATGCAGTGAGTTTCCTCTGGTGCATTGAATGCAGAGACTTGTAGTGTACCTGTGTACTCATTCTTCCATAGGAGCAGTGGCGAAAGAATAGGGGTCGCTAAGGTCGCCATGGCCCCCTGTATACCTCGATAGGAGGAGCGGCAAGGGCGGCTGAGATTGAGCTCCCCAATCCTAAGCCACATTGTAATCAGCACTGCAGGGAGCTCCTTACATTGATTTGTCCTAAAGTAAAAACACAGTGTGTGCTGTGCTCTTTGTCTCCCCCCACAGTGCAGTACCCAGCAGGAAGAGCAAAGGTAAAGCACTGTTGTTTTTTATAAGGCTATCTATCTACTGTATGTGTGTGTGTGTGAATGTATGTGTGTGTGCATGTATGTATGTATGTATGTGTGCATGTGCATGTATGTATATGTGCATGTATACATGTGTGTGCATATGTTTGTGTGTATGTGCATGTATGTATGTGTATGTGCAGGTGTTTATATGTGTGTGCATATGTGCATTTATATATGTGTATATATATATATATATATATATATATATATATATGTGTGTGTGTGTGTGTGTGTGTGTATTGAGATATACAGTATATGTGTGTGTATTATGTGTGTGTGTGTTTATATATGTGTGTGTGTATATGTTTACATGTGTGTATGCACATTTTATGTATGTGCTCTTAATCCTAACCCCCTATATTTGTACATCCAGAACTGATTTTTTATTATTTTTTTGCTTGTTCATAGTATCAGCAAAAAAAATAGTATTCCTCTGAAAAGCGAAACATTCTCATCATCATTATGCTGCAAATTCATTCAATGCTCACAGTTGTGGAGTGGTTGCAGTGCAGCCCCATTCACCTAGGGGTATACTTCAAGGATGCCCTGACTGGAAAAAGATTGAGAAACACTGGCATAGAGGAACCAATCTCTCCATTCTTCTCCTGCAAACGCTGAATGCCTGTGGGGGGACAGCAGGAGAAGCAGAGAGAAATGGACAAATCGGTTCCTTTATATGCAGCCAACCACTTGCGACCGGGCCTTGTTGTTCCACCACCGGGCTCGGAGGAAAGGGCCCTGTCTGGGGGGTCAGTGGGGCCCTTCATGGTTTCTTGTATCGGGGCCATGAAGGTTCTAGATACGCCACTCCACAGGAGCTTGGATGGTCAGTTAGTTGTGATGTAAGCAAGTTAGGCCTCATTCACCCCGGCACTGAGGCCCATAGATTGTGAATGGGTCATGTGTTCATACGGCTTGAGTAAGTTAAGTATATACAGATGCAGCAACTACATGGAGACATTTTAACAGGCTCATCTGAAGATTAGAATGCGCGGCTGTCAAATTGGGACATCAAAACAGATCGGTCTATATGGTCAGCGTGGCTGTGTTCATGCACCTGCTGCATCCCTATAAATTTACATGGGCTACCTGAACACAGCACCTGGCAGCTGAAGCTCCATAAACACATGGCCCATTCACAGACTATAGGCTTCAGTGCTTTTGGGAATACCTAGATTTTCGTTTATTTGGAAAAAGGTATTGCTGAATTACAATTGTAGATGTGCTATGCCCATTGCAATAATTTTTTAATTAAGGCATAGTTGTCCTCCAACCCTTATACAAAAGTGGATAAAGCTATTTTGGGGAGTACACCAACAAAGTAATACATTTAAGAAATGCTTCATTACATCACCAAATACTCTCATACTCTAGGTGTATATAAACATAGCTACTGCCTACAATGAAATACAATATCTCAACAATTGCTACAAATAGGATTAGTTGCATACAACACTACGGGGAAAGTTTTTTCAGTACACAAGAGATGTGTATACATCACTACAGACTTGCATAGAGAACAAAATGCTAATATTAATTATCCAACAGTGAGACAAGAACCTGAGCCAAATGTTTTGAGGGACACAAATATATTTTTTGTTGCCAGGAGTTTGTGTGGTATTTTATTTTTGGTTTTTCATTTGTCTGCTTGGGAGCTTGTTAGAGCAAAGTGAAAATCATGTATGAGATCTCCTGCTAGGTCATCCAATTAGGCTGTTAGTTCCTTAACTCAAATCTGTACTACGGTCCAACACCAAGCTAAGTCATCATTTAGTTAGCAATCAACATAAGGTTCCACAGCATACTAATATTGCAACAGTTTCTTCTCCCAGATTTTCATCAGTGGAGACCCAACAGTTAATAGTCAAATGCTGAATTGTATTGAAGGTAAAATGTTCTCTCACTGATCTCCCTAGCTGCAGGCACTGTGGGGCAATTCATCCTTACAATTCACAGTAGAAGCATTGAAGTCATCCAAATCATTCTGTTAGGTGCTCAGCTGACCTTGCTCTTCTTTCTCACAGTGATGTAGAACTAGCCTTCCAGCCTTTAAAGCTCTAGTGTAAGCACAATGTAAATGCTCTGGGAGGGTGGGGGGTCTGAGCTGCTAAATAATGTAAATGTTTTTTGTTCTGTTGCTGTGAACTTTGAGACCATTGTCTGATTACAGGTATACTTTATAGCTAGAAATAGTCTAGTGTTTTACATTTCTTGCTACTACAAGGTTTAACTATTTGCTGGCAGTCACTTCAATAGGCTAAAACTATACATGAGTATTCACATACTTTTACTACTGACATTTGAAAAAAATATATTTAATAGTAAATACAGAATTGCATTAATTTGTAGCATTTATTTGTGGCCTTAAGTTCAGCTTTAAAGTAACATTTGCTTTGCCTAGTTAAGGAAAATAAACAGGATCACTTTAATGCAGATCTCCACAGATGCACTTTCTTGTCTTAAAAGCAATGTCCTGCAAAAGCCGAGTAAGTTATTACAGTTTTAACTTATTGAGCTATTGAGCTATAGACTCCACTGTGACATTGCTAATTGGCTCTACTGGCACATAGGTGAGTCTAATGCTCCTCCATACCTGGAAGTATTAGGTATTTCCTCTTTAGCTTCCAGCACCAAATGGAGAAATAGTGTAGCGAAGGAAAAGTAGGTATATACCCTTGGAGAAAAGCAGAGGTTGCATTCCGTGACAGATAAGGGCAGCAAATAGGCAAATAGGCTATTTAAGCTGAATCAGCACCCAAGATCAGTGCTGTCTAGTCTACAGTGTTCTGTGGTTGTCCTGTTTCTTGTTACCTGGATCTGCTCTTGAATTATTAACCTAGCTTTTTCCTAACTATTCCTTTGTTCCACCTGCATTAAACCCCGGCTTGTTCTTTGACCATTCTCCTGCCTTCGCATCTGTATTTGATCTGATCGTTCGGTGTATGACCTGGCTTTTCTGACTCTGCTTATGTTCCAGTACCTCCAGTTCCAACCTGTTCCTGCCCACAGAGATCCACTCCTGAATCAGCAGCCCAACAGCAAGCACGTCTACTGGTACTCGTGTGACTCTGCATTCTTGCACCATCTGTATACACTACCAGGGGCACCGAGTCAGAGGTGCAAGAGAGGCCTGCCTCTGCATAAATTAGGCTCTACCCACAAGGCATATGACACAGATCCTCTCACGTCTATTAGCCTAAATCCACACTTCATCCTATAAACTCCCATAAAAACGTCAGATTACACAAGCCTGAGTAACCAGAGTTTTAACAGATACCCAGTTGTAAATAGCTCAGTTAGGGGAATGGCCAATACACATTTCTGATAGACTGGTTATCAGCCAAGACGCTAAAACTTCAGTATATTTCATAACTCATGAAAAAATAACAGCACAGCCAGAATAAGTACACATTTACCTCCCTCTGTTAATTTATAGCATTTCAAATCCAAACACCCTTATAGTACATGTTATTAGGAACCAGTGGAACCCCTTAGCCTCCTAGTTAAAGTAGACAAGTGAAACCTGTCATATTTATATTAACTTTAAAGCTAATATCATGCTGGACTATAATATGCATGTTAGCAAACTGTAAACTGTAGGTATTCAGAGATAAATTAATAGCTATAGAAAATTGTATCTGGGGCTTGGTCATAAATGTGGTGACATCCCAGCAACTACCCTTTAGACCTGATAATTGTCAGATTGTCTCTGTCAACACCCCCTTGATGTGGAAAAAAGTGGAATGCAACCACATTTTGAGAACTCTTGTGTACCGTCAAAGAAATAAGATCTGTCAAAATATCACCTTGTTTATTGACTGAAGTTTGCAAAAACCAGGATTTGCAAGTATTTCCATCTTCAACTCCTTTTTATTTCTCTGTTGCATTATTGTCTCTTCCTTTCTTTTTATTACCCGTTTTCTCTGTAAATATTTTGGTTCACCATTTTGACCTTTTTATTATTAAACCATATTTTGAAAAGTGTTAAACTCGTCTTTAAAAATGCTCTAACGTAAACTCAAAAATCCCTGTTTCCTAAAGAGCGCTACTGTAATGTGAATGTCCAAACATACCTGTCTGTGGTGACAGTGTATGTTACAGAAGTGTCATGGCCAAACTCGGCCACCAGGTGGCAGCAGCGGGCCGTCGGCGCGCACGGGCGCGCGCATTCGTGGCAACGGCGCGCGTGCACGCGCAGAAAACGGCGCGCGGGCGCGCGCATTCGCGGTGACGCGCGCGGGCACGTGTGGACGCCATCTTGGCGCCCAGGAGGGGCTATTTAGGTGTGCTGATCCCTTGGCCTCTTGCTGCTGGATCTACAGCGCGTCCCTGGAAACCGACCTGATACCTGTACCTGTTGACCTTCCGTTCCTGAAACCGGCTTGCCTTCTGACTACTCTGATCTCCGCCTGCCCTGACCTACGGCCTGTCTGACCACGCTTCTGCTTGTCCCGCCTGCCTGTCTGCCGCCCGCCAGTTACTGACCCCCGGCTTGTTTACGATCCATCCCTGCTCAACTCCTGCACCAAGATCCGCTCGCTCACATTGTTCCGGCTGGCCTGATCCTGCTATAGACTTGGTACTATGGTACACCTCCCTCTGTGCTGGTCTGATCCTGCTATAAGACTTGGTACTACGGTACACCTCCCTCTGTGCTGGCCTGATCCTGCTATAAGACTTGGTACTACGGTACACCTCCCTCTGTGCTGGCCTGATCCTGCTATAAGACTTGGTACTACGGAACACCTCCCTCTGTGCTGAACTCTGACCAGTGGTATCATCCTCAGCTCTGTTGATCCCGCCCAGTTGTACAGCGGATCCCTACTCTACCGGCACCAGCGATCCTGCCAGGCGCTTGTGCGACTCTGCACTTTCGGGCTCCCTGTATCCTCTATCGGGGCCTCCGGAGTGGGAGGAGCACGAGCAGCCGTTCCCTGCACATCAGGCTCCACCACCAGGTGCGTGACAAGAAGTTTATTATAAAATCATAGTAGTGATTGCTGTTGTGAAGGGTTTATAGGTCAAAATCTATCTGGTGGCAGTTTAAAGGGTTAGTTGCATAGTTAACCTAACACAGTGACAATCACTCACAGTCTGTTGGCACTTACAGTAGATTGTGGACCCACAAGATAGAACATCTTTGTGCAGGGTGAGGCTGAGAGTGTCATTGGGGCATATCCATGACAGCATTGTGTGAGTTTGACCAATCAGTTGTCACCAGTTGGTGAGAAGGGGAGTGGCCTGACCCACGGTTATCAGACACATCACAGACTTTTTTAATAGTCTTTATTTGTACTCAAAGGGGGTACAGATAATACATTACATATTTATCATCACATGTGTACATAATCTCTTTCTCATTCATTCTCTGTTTTTTAATACATATTCACATGGCATGGCCCTACTTATATTTTTCAATGTAAGCATATTGGGGTCCATGTACTCCTATAGAGTTACTCCACATACCCCACTGATTTTTCTTTTCCAATCATTTTTATTGAAAATTATTCATATCAAGTTTACAAAGCAAAATATAGTTTACATGAGGTGATCTTTTCCATATATCAAATGTCACAAAAAGAAAAAAACAACAACACCCCATTGTCATTATTCTATGGGCACCAAAGCATTACCCATACCTCCCTTTTATTTTATGCTTTACAGAACTTCCCCCACCCTAAAACAATACCCCAAATTAATGTAAAGCCCCCCCAAAAAAGCCCCTCCTCCCTCTCCCTCCCCTCCTCCCTCTCCTTCCCTCCCTGATTCCCTCTCCCAATGGAGGGAGGCATGTTATTTCATATTATTTCATAGGCTGGGCGGACTCATTCCCCTCCTATATTCCCCATCATTTTCTTCCCTTCTTCTGAGTAAACGAATATGTTCCATGGTGTCCAAGTTTTGGTGTATTGCTCTTTTCTATCCTGGGCCTGAGAGCACCAAGTCCTCTTTGGCCCCTACGTTTCTAACCCTATTCAACTATTCTGAAATTAATGGCAGTCTAGGGTTTTTCCAACATCGAGCTATACACGCCTTAGCCTCATTGACTAAATGGCATAGGACCAAATTTGTATATATCTGTATTGGTATTTGTGAGAGGTGTAGTAGAAAGAAAGCAGGATTGTCCAATACTGGGTAGGTTGTACATTTCTGGGAGATCCTTTGTACCTCTTGCCTGTTAGGGCCAGATTCAGGTAGATGGGAGCATCTTTACTCTGGAGTAACGTTTCTCATTTACGTTACTCTGGCGAAATTTTAGGAGCAAGTGCTGTTATTCATGAAGCACTTGCTCCTTAAGTTGCGGCAGCGTATCGTAAATGAGCCGGCGGAATTCAAATTGGGCGGGTACGGGGCGTGTATTATTTAAACTAAAAGCGATCCCGCGGCGAACGTACTGCGCATGCGTCGACTGTCAATGCATCCCAGTGCGCATGCTCCAAATTCTGTCAGTGAACGTCAATGACGTCAAACCCCCATTCATGGACGTTTTACGCAAGTGACGCGTTTTTTTTTTTTTTGACGCAATGACGACGGCTATACTTAACATAGGATACTCCACTAGGGGGCTGCTTTATCTTTACGCCGCGTATCTCTTACGGAAACGTCGGAAAGTCACTGCGTCGCGCCCGAATACGATTGTGAATTGTCGATTCCCGCTGATTAACATATTTTTTCGGCGTTAATCAGCGGGAACGCCCCCGGCGGCATTTTTAAATTAAAGTTGCGATGCGATGGCGAAATTCAATTACGCCGCTCGCATCGGAACTCCAACCCGGCGTTTCTTGTTTTCTGGTTACAGAAAACAGAAACGCCGGCTTAAAGTGACAGTTAGGCTGGAGTATCACTGATACTCCAGCCTAACTCTACCTGAATCTGGCCCTTAGTGTCTGATCTTAGGATGTCCAAAATATGTGAAGCAAGGTTCCCCACCCCTTCTTGCATCGCCAACACTGATCTGAGGCTTCAGGGAAAAACCTACCCAGCCTTGACGGGGTATAATACCACCTATTCAGAAGTTTATATGTGGGCACTTCCCATTACCTATCCAACAATGGAGTTCTCATAGGTCCTGAAGATTTCAGAGATGGCATAGTAACATCAGGACAAGGACAGCAACAAGGCCTACACTGCAGCTGTAGATCCCCAGACTTTACTCTTAAATGAGGTGCTTTGGCAAGTCACATGGTGGTATGAGCTTTAAGGCTTTGATTTTTAATACAATTGGGTAATGCTGCCTAATTCTGTATACCACATAATATGAGCAGACAGCTGCCAAAGTAAGGTAAATAGCAATTATAGACGTTCCTCTTATCAAATGGTCCCAGGAGAATTAGCACTCTGTAGATTCACATATAAAATATTTTTTTGAATAATTTCCTCCTAATGTCTACATTACCTTGATCCTATGATCAAGCCTACACAGCCATGTGCTTCTTTTGAAATATCTTTCTTTATCTGTTAGCAGTCTAAGTAAATTCAGATGAATCATCATTTCTATAAAATGTATGCATGTCATCACTAAATATAGCTAACCAAAAAAGTATATCACAGATGAACGGCACTAATAATTGCACTGCTTGTGTTTACATGTTCTGTGTTTAAATTATGCTGATCCATGAGTCATCCATGGCAGTCAATTTGGGACCAATAGTCAAGAACTAAATAAATGAAAGACTGTACAGGCTCCCCCTGCTGCTTCTCCCAGGGATGGGCATACAGCAATTATATGATGATGGATAAAATGTGATATTAACTAAAATAGGTATACACAGTAACATTCACATCCTTAGAGTAAAGTGGAGTTTGCATACATACTTGGTAGACAGACGTTGTTATACGACCAGTGTTTTGTTGTTGTAAATCATATTAGCCATGCTGACTCTGCACATCTAAATAGTCATGCTGTGCTACTTAAAGAATAATAAATTGTTGGCTGTTCGTGTACTGCAATAACAGATATCTTTTTGAAGTAAACATAAAATATTGCTTATTATGGATATGTTGACTAGTTTTGCCTGTTAAATTACGCCATGGCGTTCTATGTTGGAAAAAGAGAAATGACCTCATGTTGCTATTTTTTCTATGACACTTCTTCTCCAGCACCCTGGTGGTAGGCATAGAACACTGATTATGTGATTCCTGACATCCCTGCCTGAAAGATATAAAGTAATGTAGAGCTGGTCATCTCTAAGGAGCCTAGAATGACTCGTATTTCTAACTGACTGTGGGTGGCCTGATCTGCAAAAGATTTGGCTTTACACTGCAAAGGCCAAATCTGGCAGATATGGATGTTTATGTTCTCATCATACGGGCTAAAGAGGAATCACTAGTGTGAAAAAAAATTATTTATGTATCATCATGCCCATAATAATAATTTTCCAAATGACAGTTTGCAATTATTTTTTTTTACCAGAATACAGACATCTTAAAGTGAATCTTTTTTTTTTTTTGTTTAAGTTTTAGATTACTGAGGATTTATAACCCCTGTCAGTGTTCTATTGTTGTATGTGTCCCCTCTTGGAAGGTTAACACTTCTATATATCCTTGTGACCAGTGCCGGTGCTAGCACTAGGCAAAATAGGCAGCCATCTAGGGCGCACCGCTGCGTAGGGCACCCAAACACAGGGGTGTTCCTACTCTCTTCTCTCTGCAGCAAACAACTAAGTGTCAGCACCAGTAGAGAGCCGCTACTCCATTCACACATGGTGTCAGAGGGGCAGCTGCGGTGGGGGACTGTGTCTGTGTCCTGATTCCCCTGGTAGGGCTGTATTTGATGGGTGCTGGTGAGGCTGCATTGATGGGTGCTGGCGAAGCTGCATTGATGGGCACTGGTGAGGCTGTATTTGATGGGTGCTGGTGAGGCTGCATTGATGGGCGCTGGCGAGGCTGCATTGATGGGCACTGGTAAGGCTGTATTGATGGGCGCTGGTGAGGCTGCATTTGATGGGCGCTTCATTAAAAAGGTGGGATATACATGGGCAGGACAAAGGGGGTGGAGTCAGGGGGCGGCAAAATTAGGTTTCGCCTAGGGTGTCAAAAATCCTTGCCCTGCTTGTGACCCCTATAACTGTGACTGAGAGCAAGGGAAAATCCAAAGCAGGAATAGAGGACAAACCTTCCAATTGGAAAAGCTGTTTATGAGGGCATTAATATGAGAAATTCCCTTTCACTTTCTGCTGTGTCTACAGAACAAAAAGTGAAATCTGTCTAAAGAGGCAAAGATGACAAAAAAACTCACTGGAGTTTTAACTATTCCCTACCCTACTCATAATGAAATAAAAAAAAGGGTTTAGATAAACTTTAAATGACATATTCACCTATGGTAACATTGTCCTATACAGGCATACCCCACTTTTAAGTACACAATTGGATTTATTTACTAAAGCTGGAACGCGCAAAATACGGCTCACTTCTGCACAGAATCCAATGAGCTTCCAGGTTTTATTACCAGGCTTAATTAAACAAGCTGGAGTTAGAAGTTCATTGGATTCTATCCAGAAGTGAGCCTGATATTGCGATTTCCAGCGTTAGTAAATAAACCCTATTGTGTACTTAAAAGCGGGGTATGCCTGTATAGTGGAACCTTGCATTACGAGCATAATCTGTTCCAGGAGAATGCTTGTAATCCAAAGCACTTGCATATCAAAGTGAGTTTCCCCATAGAAGTCAATGGAAACGAAAATTATTTGTTCAGCATTGACTTCTTTGGCATGCAATACCGCATGTGGCTCGAGGTCTGGGGGTGTTGGAGAGCCTTGCAAACACTCGGAAAGACCCAGGAACAGCTCAGCTGAACTTGGAAAACCTTGGAAAGGCTCGAGAACTGAGTATTTCTGAGTTTTTTCAAGCATTTCCAATTGGCCCCGAACGGCGCCGATCGGCTCCGCTCAGCTCCGGCGCCCCTCCCACCTCAGGCCAAACGCGGTACTGCGCACTACTATGGCTTGAATCCTGCTTGTTTTGTGAGACAACACTGGCAAACTGAGTCAGGATTTAAAAAAATACAGTGCCCGTATTGCGAAATGCTCGTTAACCGCGTTACTCACAATCCGAGGTTTCACTGTACTACAGTCCCCAAACCCCCTGTGTGCAGGCAGCCTGGCTTTACACTTATCTTCAGCCTCAATCCAGCAAACGTACCCTGGACATGGACCCACCCAACTTCTCTGCAGTTTGTGCATTCATGAGATGGCTTCATTGATATCTATGGGTAGCTGTACTCATGGTGGCCTGTACTCAATGGCTTATCCACAGGAATGAATAGGGCCATAGTGAGCATACATATACTAAAGAGGAGCCAGCCAGGTCCATGTTGGCAGTAAGATTGCTGGATCTGGGCAGAAATAAAATATAAAACAAAGCTGCCTGCACTGAGGGGGGTAAGTAGCTGTCATATATGTCAACTTCACTAAAGGTGAAGTTGTCTTTTAAGACTCTAGAAATCTAAGCTGCAACCTCCATAGATTTAATTCATATTTATATGCCCCCTCAAACTGCAAAGTACATTCAATAGCACACTTCTATCAAAGGTTGGTCATTAGGTAAGGTTAAAATTCACTTATATTGTTGCCATACTAGTCAAGCTGCACTGGCTATCATGTCAAAGAGCTCATTAAAATACATAATTTTTTCTCCTTATAGATTACCTGCATGCATTTCCTTTATGACAAATAACAAGATGCCCATCGCTCTGCCCACCAAGATTACCCGTATCCTATAGGAATGTTGCCTTCTCTAAAATGTCATTACAGTACAAAAATCCTGAGCGTCCGTTAGTAGCATCCATAATGAAGATTTCAGAAACACTGTGTTGAATGCCATGAAAGGCATTTTCAGATCTTTCATGGATGCATGAACATTCTGAACATCAAAGGTTGTCTTTGAACCACAATTTCCAGTGCAAGGTATAAACCAGCCTGCATATTTTTTCTGTTTGGGGAAGAAAGGTAATCTGTTCATAAAGTACCAGCGAAGCTGGCCTCCTCTCTGCAGGCAGTCACTCTACAGCAATACAGGATGATACTTGTCAAACTTGATGGCCATTATATATACGGTAATTGATGTGAATGTGTTTTTTGAAATATATGATTTAAAAAAAAAAATTATTTATGTTAGTTTGTGTGCTACATTTTACCCTGATTTGTCATTTTTTGATTATTATCGGATTGGAGCAACTGCTACTTCTATTGGCTTATCAACATTGCCAACAGGCCAATAGAAGGAGCAGTTGCTCTGAGCGTGTAGCCCAATCAGCCTTCCTCTTTCTATGGAAGTACTCCCGGAAGTAATTGCGTGACCCGTGACGCCACGTGCGCTCCACGCTGGGCCCCAGGACAGGCTCCAGATCGAGCTAAAACGTTGTGCAATTCTACTCCAGGATTTTACAGGTGAGCCTTTTAACTTACTCTCTCCTGTAAGTGTGATTGTATGATTTGCCATTAAAGAACTGTTTTAATACTGCACTTAGGTGGCACTTCCTTTCTACCCTCTTCTAAATTTACCTGTACTGACAGAACTTACCCACACTACACCTCTAACACCTACATATGGTATATGGTGCTACACTTAGCTTAGTGAATAAGGTGAAGCAGGCCTATGCTGCAAGCTAGGCCTGTTGTTTTTGATCTGGGGGCAGGCAGTGGTTAGTGTAGCAGTGGGTGTGACTGACATGTGCTTCAGCTCTTGGGTGACTCCCCTGCTTTCAGTGAGAATGTTCTGGAAGAGGGGCAGGGCTGAGAGTTAGAGTGGCATGGAGTACATGTGAGGAGCCCTGACCAATCCCAAACTAGGATTGGCAGGGTCAGGCCTCCTACATATACTCACAGTCAGTCTGCTGGGGAAGGTTTGTCGGCTGGGTGAATTGAAAGATGGAGTGCTAGACTGCATGCTGGAGAAACACCCCCATCTGGAGGGTTGGGGACCCGGCGGAGGAGCTCGGGAGCTTGGAGGGAGCCTCTCCTTACACGGTCATGGAGAGGTGTCCTGAAACAGGATCTGGAGGAGCAGTTGGTCCGCGCGGTCCGGTAAATCTTTCAAGAAGGACTCAGGGTAGGAGTCGGTGAGTGAAGCACAGTAGAGATCTGGAAGAGGCATGCCAGAGGAGCTGGGTGCAGAGTCAGAGAAGAAATGGTAGGGGTGTTGTGTCAAGTCGCTGCAGTCTGAGGACTCTGGATTTGCAAGTCGGGCTTGCTGGGATCAGTAGTCCATTGTCAAGAGTGCTGTATTAATTAAATGTCCAGGGCCATCAAGAAGGGGTACTGCAGGCCTATTATTTATGAAGTGAGGTCTCAGCTAGGAATTATTCAGAGTGAGGCCTAGCCTGTTAAAGATGGTGGGACAGGATGTCTAATACTGTGACAAGGAAGTGTTGTGCAGGAGGTGAAGTGTCCTAGAGGTAGAAGTCTGCAGGTATAGTGCAGAGGCTGGAGAAGTTCTGAGGTGAAAAGTCTGTCAAGAGTCCACCATTTTTGTTCTGAGAAGATAATGAATAACCATTTGCCAATGTGAAGCTGGATCAGCTCCAGCATTGCAAATACCAATTTTTCCTATGGGCATCCCATATCCCTTTCCCCCAACCAAGTCTAATCCCCCAAATAAAACAGCAAAACAAAGCAAAAGACTTTTCATTGTCTACAAGTGTGAAGTATGGATGTCTGGCAGCAGGGTGGCAACACAACGCTGCATTAGTCAATTCTCACATTCCTATGTGGGCAATCTCTGTTCACTTAGTGAATCAAAGAAAAGAGAAAAGAACGGAGGGCGCACCGACCTAGTGTGATACTGCTAAAATGAATTTTAGCAGACCACCAAACTCTGAAGAAAGGGGTACGCCCCCGAAACGCATCAGCTCTAATATCGATTGTAGATTCAAGTGATTATCGTGTTCTGCTGATGTTGCTGGATTTCTGCTGTACTGACTTTTAAGGTCTGGTTTTAAACTCCACATTGTAAGTATAATGATTGATTTTAATATTTTAATAAAATTCATTTTAGCAGTATCACACTAGGTCGGTGCGCCCTTCGTTCTTTTCTCTTTTCTTAGTTTCATGAATTCCCACGATTCTGAGGAGGGCTGCAAGACTTTGGAAGATATCTTCTAATTGAACTATACCATCCCATTGCATTTTTCAAAAAATACCGGAGCGCAGGAGATCTGTTTTTGTTCACTTAGTGAATCAACCCCACTGAATTTGCCCCACTGGGCTGATGGGCAGCATTTACTTTGCAAAGTGAACAGCCTCGTTTCAGATGCTAAATCAATCTCACTGAAACTAAATAAAAGAAAATCAGAACAAAATTGGAATTGATGCCAAAACCATCCAATCAGTTTTTATTGTATCGGTTCTTGGTTCTTATTGGCCGCTATACCAACTACAGCTTTGTACTCCTGTTATTTTTTTCTTTTTGTAATAAATTGTATCCAGTATCCCTGGGAGGTATTCTGAAAGGTTTGCAAAGTGGTACAGTGAAAAATATCTGCACAATACTGGTTTGATTATCATTTCTGTGACCACAGGGCATAATCTATATTATACTGCCGGCCATTTGCTGCCATAAAACATTCACCAGAGGATTGCTTTCTAAATCTGTTACATGGATAGAAACTTGATTCTTTCCTATTCTGTAATCTTAATCCACTATTTCTCAGGATTCGTTGAGACGAGAACTTCCATTACCGCGGAAATGTGCGTTTCTGGCTAAGTGAGGAGTAGAGGGACAAAAAAAATAAGAGCCTTATAAAATACATCATATACACATATTTAATTTACTAAACCTTAAGCAGGTTTCATAGCATTAAAAGACCAGACAAAACATTTTTTTTTTCTTATAAACGAATATCTAAAAACAAATAAGTAAATGTTTGAAGGATAATTCCAGCTTATACCACTTTGTTTTAAAAATGACTGCATAGCATTTTATGGAGTGGGATTCCTGATGGTGACAACAGTTGTCTTTGTCTGCATAACTTTTATGCCGCGTACACACGACCGGAAATTCAGACAAGAATTGATTTCCAGAAGAACCGTTTCTGCAGCACTCCACCAATCAGGCCTGTATGACAAAATGGCCAGACAAAAGACACTCCTCAGTAAAAGGCACACGACAGCCCACCTGGAGTTTATCAAAAGGCACTTGAAGGACTCTCAGACCATGAAAAACAAAATTCTCTGGTCTGATTAAACAAAGATTGAACTCTTTGGTCTGAATAGCAAGCATCATGTCTGGAGGAAACCAAGCACTGTTCAACACCTGGCCAATACCATCCCTACAGTGAAACATGGTGGTGGCAGCATCATGCTGTAGATATGTTTTTCAGTGGCAAGAACTGGGAGATTAGTCAGGATCGAGGGAAAGATTAATGCAGCAATGTACAGTTACATCCTTGATGAAAACCTGCTCCAGAGTGCGCTGGACCTAAGACTAGGGTGAAGGTTCTTCTTCCAACAGGAGAGCGACCCTAAGCACACAGCCAAGATAACAAAGGAGTGCCTACAGGACAACTCTGTGGATTTCCTTGAGTGGCCCAGCAAGAGCCCAGACTTGAACCCAATTGAAAATCTCTGAAAGATCTGAAAATGGCTGTGCACTAAAGCTTCCCATCCAACCTGATGGAGATGAGAGGTCCTGCAAAGAAGAATGGGAGAAATGACCCAAAAATAGGTGTGCCCATACAAAAAAAAACTTGAGGCTGTAATTGGTACCAAAGGCGCTTCAACAAAGTATTGAGCAAAATCTGTAAATACTTCTGTACATGAGATTTTTTTCATTTTTTATTTTTAATAAATTTGCACAGATTTCAAACAAACTTCTTTTACATTGTTATCATGGGGTATTGTTTGTAGAATTTTAAAGGAAAATAATAAATGTAATACATTTTGGAATAAGGCTGTAACGTAAGAAAATTTAGGAAAAGTGAAGCGGTATGTGAATACTTTCCTGATGCACTGTATTGTAAAAAACTGTACACCTAAATTCAGGTGTTAGCTTTATTCATACACTGTTACAATTTTTCTCTTATTTTTGCTTATTTACCTAATATAGGTTCACAGAGGGCAATTAATGTGTGGGGCAGCTTCCTGGAGGGTATTTATGTGCACATATTACTATTGTTATTGTATACTTTTTAGAGTACCAAAACACTGGTTGGCACTAAAAAGACAAGTTAATAAGTCATGAGTCGTATATCTTTCTATGTTTTATGTTCTGAAACTTTTCAGTTCCTGAAAACATATTGATCTGCTACTAGTCTGGTGTCCATGTGGATTTATTAAATCAATTACTTCTCTACAAACACTCATACCAACACTGTAAATGCTCCAGGCAAAGCCTGGACTGGTTGGTGCCAAAATAAGACCACATTTTATTGATCCTTGTATTTTTATCACTGGAGTAAGTAATAACAGAAACATTTGCCACATCCCCCCCAAAAAATATTAATATTAGTGGTGTGCATTTTCCTAATAAATAGTAAGTAGAACCCAAAAATATGGGAAAGAATATAGGGAATTGTGACAGGCTAGGATCACAGAGAGATCACACAGAACTTGACATGTGGGAGTTTATTCGGAGGCTTATGTGTGCTGGAGGGGTGCTGATGGGGCGAAGCCCAGAGAAATAGTCCACAGGGCAGTAATATATATCACAGTGCAGACAGACAATCCATGGAAATAGCACTATGGCACAGTCTGGATAAAGAGCCCACGGAGTAGCTATATGGTACTGCAAGGGGAGATGATCCACAGGGTGGTGATACAGCACAGCAAGTGGAGAAGATCCTCAGGGAAGCACTACAGCAATGGGTTACCAGTCCATAGGACAGCAATAGGACACAGCAAAGGGAGAAAGTCCACCAGGCAGCAATAAGACACAGCAAAAGGGGAGGGAAACCTCAAGGTGATCCTCAAGGTCAGGGCTTTTTTTCTGGGGGAACTTGGTGGAACTCAGTTCCACCACCTTTGGCTCAGACCCTTTGGTGCCCGCTCACCACAATCACTTGTGAACACAGAAGTCTGGTTTCTGTGTTTACAAGTGACTGCTTTGTAACCCCCTGTACTCTGCACACTGTATGTAATGCAATTCTGGTATTTAATGCCCCTTTAAGACCCTTCTACTGTTTGTGAAATCTGAACGGGTTGTGGTTGAGTTCCTGCACCTATTTTCTGAGAAAAAAAGCTCTGCTCAAGGTAACAATAAGACACAGAAAGGAGAAATTAGCTTCTGGGTATTATCACACAACAAGGGGAGAAGATTCACAGTGAAGCAATACAGTATGACAAGGGTTAACAGTCTATGGATTGGAAATATGGCATAGCAATGGGTTAACAGTCTGTGGAGGAGAAATACGGCACACATCGAGTTAGCAGTCCATGTAGGAGAGATATGGTACAGCAATGGGGAAATGCAGGGGAGTTCCAGGACTCACATTGATGGAGCCTAGTGTAAAAAGCAAAGTCCCAGATTCACAGAGAGTGGGCGCACATTACGCCGCCGTAGCGCAAACGCCGTACGCTACGCTGACGCAGCACGGAGAGGCAAGCACTGCAATTCAGCAAGCTATTGCTCCCAACGCTGCGTCGGCGTGACGTAGGTTTTGAAGGCACAGGTCGGCGTAGGTGGAAGTGGGAGTGACCCCATGCAAATGATTGTCCGAGCATGGTGCAGTGTTTTACGCCTAGCATTTTACGAACTACGCATGCGCCGTGACGCTGCCGTGACGTGGACGCATGAAACAGCACCCTTATGCGCATGCTCACAACCACGATGGCACAAATGCCTAAGCTACACCAGATCACCACGTACGCTGTGAACGTAATGTACGCCCAATACGCCGGCCTGTGTTCTCTGATGCAGACCTTTGCATGTCTGTTGCCGGGTTGCGCCTCATCTATGGGAAATAACTTTACACTGGACCTACAACTTATGTGCACCTGGCCTAGCATGCGTCAGGCGCACGTACATTCGTGAATCGCCGTATTTTCCTCATTTGCATGTTTGAATGCCTAATCAATATGAGCAGCAACATGCGTCCAGACGGAAAGTGCGCTCGCACTATGCTGGCGTAATGTAAGCTACGTCGGCGTAGGGTGGCCAGTTTTTTCGGCATATGTTGGTTTATGGGTCTGGCGCACAGATACGCCGGCGCACCATTGCACTTACCGGCGCAAATTTGCCCTTACGTTGGCGTAAGTGCTTTGTGAATCTGGGCCAAATACTCTTTCGCACAAATATGTCTAGTGTCCCTGGGTTGCTGACAAGGTGGCCTGGGTGACAGATGCCTTTTTTTGGGGGGTCCACAGAGGCAGGATCCTGGCCAGGTGCTGTGTCCAGAGAGAGAGTGAGGGAAGCTAGGGGTGTAAGCAGGAAGGCAGCAGGACAAGGGGAAGCAGAGTGTAACTTCTGGACGTCAGACCTTAGTCTTAGGTCCTCACAGGCCCAGATGGCATACAGGGGCTGGCAGTAGTGTGAACGGTTTCCCCCAGCCCGGGTATTTATACCTGAGCCAGGGAATGATCTTGTGACCCAGACAACCTGATGCTTAGCTTCAGAATGCCCAGGCTACCGACCCTGCCCCCTTCCTGAGCAGCCACATCAGGTGCATGGTGGGGGGCAAACTCTTTGTTTCCAGAGTGACACAGCGTGGGAGGAAGAACACACTGTGTCCACTAGACTCAGGCACCCGGAGGGGAGGAAGTCTGTGGGAGGCGTGGAGTGGTGGGAGACATACGTGCATGTCCACGGCGTGTGCATGGTGCCAGGCATTGGCTGCGTGTCTCCCTGTGGTGTGAGGTGGTGGGATACATGCGGACTAGAGGGGACAGCTGAGGTGCTTTGACAGGGACTATTTCACACTCAAATTTTCCTATACCTTAATATTAGATACCCTTTACAAAAAATGTATATTAATCTTCACAACATTTAAAACAGACAGTTGTGATATTTATCACGGGAGACTCATCATCAGTTGATAAGCCATGCAATAAAATAACATAATTATGCAAATGGCTGTATAGACCCATCATTGAGGAATATAAATATACAGTGGGTTAAACACCGCTCTCTGGATAAATATCTTGCAATGTTGCACCCATATTCTCATGAAAATAAATAAAAACAGGCAGATATGCAATAAATTTCATCAGGGAGACCTCCCTCTCATGACCTTCTCCCGCTCCGTACTCTACTACTAAAGCCCTTGTAAATCTATTACTTAGACACTATGGCCCAGATTCACGTAGATCGGCGCATTATCGGTCCGGCGTAGCGCACCACTTTTCCGTTAGACTTGCGCAATCTAGCCGCGTAATCCCACGATTCACGTAGCTTTTGCGTAAGAAATTGCGCAAGCGTAAGGTTTTTTCCTGAGGCGTAAGGAGGAGTAATACAAATTGGGAGGGACGTGGGCGTGTTACATTGAAATGAGCCGTGACCCCATGCAAATGAAGGGCCGGCCGACTCGCGCATGCGCGCGTGAAGGAAACCATGTCAGCTCCGTTGTGCGCATGCTCACAACTCGGGAGCGGCGCAATCAGTGAAATTGGAAATGGACTAGGGCAACGTTGTGAACTACGCAGACAGCATAAATAGACACACACAAACGCACTTCCATTGCAAAAGTACATCCCTTTGTGTCCCTTCCCATTGAATCAAGTGCTTTTGCTCTGTTGTTCGTTAGAGTGTGTTTTGTAGTTGTCAGATTAGTGTTCTGTGTGATCTAGTGCTTGTTGGTAGTTTTGTGAAAGTGAGTTTTGATAAGTGTTTGAGACTGTTTGTTTGATTGATAGATTTCTGAGCGTTTGTTTTCTTGCTTTATTTTTTCATCTGATTTTTTTGTGACTGTTTCTTGCTGAGTGCTAGTGTGATTTTTGGGTGTTCTTTTTCTCTTTGTGTGTGTTCTTGCCTGATTGGTTGTGCTTGTATTTGTGACAGATTTTTGGTGACTGCTAGTGAGTTTGTTTGGAAGTATGACTGAGAGAAAAAGAAAGCTTAATTTTACAGTGGGGGAAAAAAGAATTCTTGCCCGGGCCATTAGCGAGTATGGGCGTTTTCTCCACGGCCCGCAGAGTGCCACCACCACCCCGGCCAGGAGGAGGGAGATATTGGATATGATCACGGAGCAGGTCAATTCATCGGGGGAGGGGGAGACACGGACCCGGTCTGGGATTGAAAAGAAAATAAATGACCTCCGGCGTGAGGTGAAAAAAAAACTGGCCGCAATAAATGCCCATGCCAGGGGCACAGGAGGGGGCCCACCATGCCGGATTAGATTTACAGCGACGGAGCGTGTGGTGGCCCTGACCTTTCACCGGCATGAAGTGGAGGGCCTGCCAGGCTTTGACACAAGTCCGGTCCCCGCGGTGCCAGGTAAGGTTTTTATTTCTCTCAGGTGTGTAGCATGTGTGGGGGAGGGGGTGAAAGGGAATATGTGGCAAGTGTGTGGATCCTCCAACCTGTGAATGGTTTGTGTCATCCACAGCTGTGCAGGAGGGTGCAGGGCCATCTGGCCTGACCGCTCCAACGCCAGGACAGCAGCCTAATGAGGCCCCCCCAACAAGGCCAGAGTCCGCGGAGGAGGAACAAGAGGAGGAGGATGATCATGCGGAGGACGATCATGAGGAGGAGGAGAATCATGAGGAGGAGGAGTCCATGGCAGGCACTGGACGTTTGGTTTCTGCGGACTCTTCCCCTCTGGCTGCAAGAAGCCTGCCCTCCCTAAGGGTGAGCCCCCCCTCCTCCCCCAACATGGCTCCCCTCACAAGGGCCTCCCCTTCTCCCCGGCCACAACCATCAGCTGGAGCCAGGAGGTCATCCCAGAGCACCAGGGGGGCGCCCAATCTCCTGCCCGCCTGTCTGAGAAGGAACCAGGCCACCCAGACCCGCCTTCTGAGACAGCTCTGCCAGACTATGGGGCGGGTGGATCAGAGCCTGTCCTCCATCAACGATAGGCTGGGTAACCTGGACTCCCACTCCCGGGCCTCCACAACCTGCCTAAATGACCTGCAAACTACAGCAGCAGGCGTTGGGCAGGATGTGAGGGCCCTTACCCAGGCTATCCAGGGCAACACGGCAACACTTGGTGCTGCCCTGGACAGAATTGTTGTGGCCTTGGAGGGCAGGCCGCCAGGTGGGCAGATCTCAGGGGCTGCTCCTCCTTCCCCGGCTTTTCCCCTCCCCCATGCGTCTCCCCTGAGGGTCCGGGGCCGTGGCCGGGGGCGCCCCAGGCGTGGCTCACGCAGAGGGCATTAATTTTTTTTCCCCCTTTTTTTGGTTTGAAACCATTTTTATTTTTGTTCTCTGCTTCTTTTTTTTTTCTCTGCATTTTTTTTTTTGTTTTGCTGACATTTTTGGCATATTTTGGGTTGTGAATGATGTTTGAATGTGGGGGTGACATTCCTGCTGGAAAAGGGGTGTCATCCTCAATTTGGGTGGAGAAGGGTTCCCCAGGACCAGGGAGAAGTGATTCTCAGGTCCGTGTGAATGGTGTATGAATGTACAGTGACATAATTGGAGCCTTGACATGGCGTTACTGCTCACCAGTCTTGCATGGTGGACTGGTGCCAATCCAATTTGATGAGGATGTGGGGTGTGTGTGCTAGGGACCACAGTGGTGTGCATGCATGCATTCTCATTGTGCCATGATTAATGTGTGTGTTTAACGTGCAAAGATGCATAATGTGAGCTGGCATGAGATGGGGTCATGAGATGGGGTACCAGTGCATATGCAGAGTCACCTTGGAGGGAAAAGACAGGAGGATGTTAGTCATGCATGTGCCACTTGTGAGGTGTGCATCACGGGAGGGGATAGTCATGCCTGACTCCCATGTCACTCACCAACCAGCCAGCTGTCCCCATACATGTTCTGTTTGAAATCTGTGGGGATGGGGCTCTGATTGTATATGTAGCTGTCATGGGTGTCATGGGTGGTGCCATGTGTTGGGCTGCTGATGTCCTCCTGCAAGGTTGTGGTAATTCCATGATGGCATGAGGGGTGAATCTGAAGATGCGAGACACCTCAGAATCACTCATGCCAAAGATGTCTATGCGTGTGTGATATATCAAGTGAAGAGTGAGGGGCTTGTATCAGATAAGAATATTGTATTAGATTAGATTAAATTGTAAATTTTATATAAGCAAAAAAAAAAAAAAATAAACATCTCCCGTGCCCTCCTTAGTGCCATCCTCCGTGCCCTCATCCTTCTTTGTTCATCTAAAGTCAGTAGTATAGCTATGCGCGACGATGCCCCTGGCATGTTGGCATACAGATTGTTGGGCAACACGTGTGACTGCTGAACTCCTCACTAACAGTGTTGCTTTATCTGACAAGTAGACTTTTTTTCAAAATTTAGACCAGCTTTTAGGTCCTCTAACTTTAGACAGGACATTTTGCTGTTGCGCACATCGCGTAGCCTGCGCAGCAACTGCATTTTTTTGTGAATCCCCGTAACTCCCTCATTAGCATATTTGACTAGCAAATCAATGGTGTGTCTAGCGCAGTTTTGCGCGAAGGGAAGCGAAGGTCTAACTCAATTACGCCGGACCAAAAAACGTAGATTTCTGGCGTATATTGTTTTGTGAATCGCGTGCAACTATACGCACGCGCACATTTAGACTTACGCACGCGCAACAGCAGTTGCGCACGCGTAATCGCTCTGTGAATCTGGGCCCATAATTGCAGAACAGGAGCACTACACAAGGCACTGAAGTGGATAGTCATCATATGCCTCTTAAAAATAGATACTGTGTTGCCTTGATTTATCCAATTATGATACTGTAAGTGATAATGTATCCATATATATTAGACACAATTGGGTTGATTTACTTAAACTGGAGAAGCCAAAAACTGGTGCAGCTGTGCATGGTAACCAGACATCTTCTAACTTCAGCTTGTTCAGTAAAACCTGGAAGCTAATTGGTTTCTATTCAGAGCCGCACCAGATTTTGAACTCTCCAGTAGGGATGAGCCGAACACCCCCCTGTTCGGTTTGCACCAGAACCTGCGAACAGACCAAATGTTTGTGTGAACTTTAGAACCCTGTTAAAGTCTATGGGACTCGAACGTTTGAAATCTAATCTAATCTAATCTAATCTAGTGCTAATTTTAAAGGCTAATATGCAAGTTATTGTCCTAAAAAGTCTTTGGGGACCCGGGTCCTGCCCCAGGGGACATGTATCAATGCAAAAAAAAGTTTTAAAAACGGCCGTTTTTTCGGGAGCAGTGAATTTAATAATGCTTAAAGTGAAACAATAAAAGTGAAATATTCCTTTAAATTTGTGGATTTTAAGGGGAACTCCACCCCAAATTTAAAAAAGAAATGGCGTGGAGTTCCCCCAAATATCCACACCAGACCCCTTATTCGAACACGTAACCTGGCCAGCCGCAGAAAAGAGGGGGGGACAGAGAGCGCCCCCTCTCTCCTGAACCGTACCAGGCCACATGCCCTCAACATGGGGAGGATGTCCCCATGTTGATGGGGACAGGGGCCTCATCTCCACAACCCTGGCCGGTGGTTGTGGGGGTCTGCAGGCGGGGGGCTTATCAGAATTTGGAAGACCCCTTTAACCCCCCTGGCGGTATTCCCGAGTCTGACTCGAGGTTACATTTTTGTGCTGTGATCGGTAACCCCGAGTCAGACTCAGGCTCGCCTCGCAGCATCCACAGGCAAGGTTTACTTACCTTGTTCCTGGATCCAGCCATGCATCCGCGCTGTGTGAGCGAGCGGGTCCTCGCTCGATTCACACAATGCCTCTGTGTGCCATTGTTCTCCATTCCCTGCGACGTTACGACGCACGGGAGCGGAGAACGGCGCCAAATTCAAAAACATAAACAAACACAGTACATACAGTACACTGTAATCTTCTAGATTACAGTACTGTATGTAAAAAATACACACCCCCTTTGTCCCTAGTGGTCTGCCCAGTGCCCTACGTTCTTTTGTATAATAAAAACTGTTATTTCTGCTTATCATCCATTCTAATCTCAAGCTGCTAAATACATAAGCCATTTTCTTTTTAACATTGAATACTTTTTACCTTGATGTATAATAAAATGTACAGTGAATGTTTTATATTTCTGTTTTTGGAGTTATTTTGTCTGATGCCCTTAATAGTCCCTACTCCATTGGAGGGTATTTCCTTGTTTTGTCAAATTTACGTACACTTAAATATTTCTAATTGTGCCTGTCTATGTGTTGTCACTGCTATAGTGACAGTGATACAGAAGCTGTAACATAA
The DNA here is from genome assembly GCA_029574335.1 of Rana kukunoris. Classification (NCBI taxonomy): domain Eukaryota; kingdom Metazoa; phylum Chordata; class Amphibia; order Anura; family Ranidae; genus Rana; species Rana kukunoris. The sequence continues at coordinate 504,601,048 of CM056050.1, read as the reverse complement.
AGAAGTAAGGTTAGAGCTGTTAAGAAGAAGCTGCATTTACGTGGACCCATTCTGCTCTAAAGTATTGCACATCGGCCAGTGAAAACTGAGGACTGCCCAAGGCGACTCTTAGCTTCTGCAGAGCTGAGATTTGTCTGCTGGTATTTCAAGGCAGCAAACTGTGTGAGCAACAGAGCTGTATCATATAAAATTATGGAAATGAAAAATTCCCTACAAAATATATCTCTGATAGCTCATTTGATTATATTAAAATACATATTAATAAACATAATGTGCCGTTTTATATTGCTCTCATGACATTCTATAGCAGCTGTTATCAGACTACAGGTATTAAGGAATTACAACCCTACTCTACAACAGCGAAACCACAATTTCTATACAAGAACAACGGCTTAACATTATGAAATAGAGGGTCAAAGGATTATAGAGCTGTATAAAAAGATGTGCTATCATTGGCCAATGCCCTTTGTATAAATTAGCCTGGAAAGTTTGGATTTTCTCAGATCTGGTATGCAAACCGAATAATCTCTTTCTGTTTGTGATGGCGGAGATGTCACTTCATCCTAATTTAAAGTGATCCTTTGTTTTGCAAAAGGTAAAGCAACAATATACCTGACCCCCACCCCCCCTCCATTTATACATACTTACCACCCCCTGTCACTGTATTTGGCAACTGGGAGCAAAAGGAAAATACCTGATATCCAAGATGGGTGAAGCGCAAGTTCACTTCATGTAACCCCAATCATCAAAACCTCATGTCAATTTTAAAATGGGCCTATTATCATATGTATTATGTATATTAAAGCGGAGCTCCACCCTAAAGTGGAACTCCTACTGATCGAAACCCTCCCCGCTCCGGTGTCACATCACATTTGACACCTTTCTGGGGGGAGGGGGGTGCAGATACCTGTCTAAAGACAGGTATTTGCACCCACTTCCAGCCACACAGTCTGCGGGTAGACTGCGGGCAGGACGTTATTTCTTCACATTAATGAAAAGTCCACTGTAGGCTTAATGCACACTACCGTTTTTCATAAGACGCTGGACGAAAAAGGCTAAAAATGTCACTTTTGTGCCAGCTTCTAGTCATATTTTAGTAAAAGTATTTAGGGGCATTTAGGAGCATTACCATTTATTATACGTTTTTTCAATATGTGAAAAGAAAAAAAAGTTAAAAAAAAATTAGGAGAGGTGTTCAGCTGGAAAAACTCCAAAATTCTCTACAAAAACATGCTAATAGCCTTAAGTAGTGTACATGGGCACACAGGATAATTCTATTTTGCTTCTAGGAGTTTAAAAAAACACTGTGCATGGAGCCTTAACATGTTAAAGTAATTTTAAATATTTTTTTTGAATCTGAAGCTTCCAATAAAGTGTATATGCCAATACTGATCCAATGGGTGCTATAAGTGGTGGCTTCAACACACTGTGTAAAACAAGTACTTACAGTGGCATTTGTTTAAGATCCACAGTGCTATAATATACTAAATTGAATGCAATTAAATATTACAGACAGGCTAAACAATGAATGGTTAAAGTGGTTGTAAACCCACTTTATTGACTTTTACCTACAAGTAAGCCTATAATAAGGCTTACCTGTAGGTATAAAGAATATCTCCTAAACCTGTACGGTTTAGGAGATATTCCCCTCGCAATGCGCAGCGGCGCATGTGCAGGGGGGAATCTACGGCCAAAGGACCGGCCACCGCCATCCTGGCCGGATTTAAATCTCCCGCGCGCATGAGCGGGAGTGACGTCATCGCCGCTCCAGCCAATCACAGCGCTGGAGCGGCGATACCCGGAAGACACGCCGAGTCAAGAGATCTCGCTCGGCGTGGACCAGGTAAGTTTCCTACACCTCGTTCCGTGGTAAGTATTTCATAATGAGCTAATATGCGGTGCATACTAGCTCATTATGACATTTGCCTTGCAGGTGTGGGGGAATTTTTTTTTTTTTCCGGTTTACAACCGCTTTAACCGCTTCAATACTAGGCTTTTATACCACCTCCATACCGGGCCTATTCTGACACTTCTCTCCTACATGTAATAATCATCATTCTTTTGCTAGAAAATTACACAGTACCCCCAAACATTATATATGTTTTTTTTAGCAGACACCCTAGGGAATAAAATGACGGTCATTCCAAAGTTTTATCTTGCACGGTATTTACGCAATTATTTTTCAAACGCCTTTTTTTTGTAAAAAAAATTGTTTTATGAATTAAAAAAATAACGAAACACTAAAGTTAGCCCAATTTTTTTGTATTATGTGAAAGATTATGTTACACCGAGTAAATAGAGACCCAACATGTCACGCTTTAATTATGCGCACACTCATGGAATGGCGCCAAACTTCGGCAACGCTTTATTTATTTTTTACAGGTTACAGTTTAGATTTACAGAGGAGATCTAGTGCTAGATTAGTTGCTGGCACTCTAATGCACGCGGCGATACCTCACATGTGTGGTTTAAACGGCGTTTACATATGTCGGCGGGACTTGCGTGTGCGTTCGCTTCTGCACGCGAGCTATCGGGGACAGGGGCGTTTTAATTTTTTTTTTATCTTTTATTATTTTTTTTTACTTATATTTTATATATTTTTACACTTTTTTTCATTTTTTTTTTTCCACTTTTATTCCTATTACAAGGAATGTAAACATCCCTTGTAATAGGAAATGTGTGTGACAGGTCCTCTTTATGGAGAGATGTGGGGTCAATAAGACCTCACATCTCACCTCCAGGCTGGAAACCATGAGATCGGTGAAAAAAAATTCACCGATCTCATGAATGGTGACTTACAGCCGCAATTGCGGCTTTGTTTACATACGGGGACCCAGGCGTGACGTCATCAGATCGCGCCCGGGTCCTCCGACGGTCATAGAGATGACTGGTGACCATCTGGTCACCAGTCATCTCTATGCTTCCTGTCGCTGCCGACGATTCGTTCTCCGGGCCCCCGAAGGTACAGGTAAGCCCGGAGAAGCACCGGATGGCGGCGGGAGGGGGGGGATGTCCCCTCCCGAGGCCTGTAAGAACGATCAAGCGGCGGAACCGCCGCTATGATCGTTCTTACATTGTGCAGAATCGCCGGCTGAAGAAGAGGATATCTGGATGATGCCTCTGGCTGCAGGCATCATCCAGATATTCGCCTGCAATACCCAGGCCGTCAATTGACGGCCACTTAGGATGGTAAATCCCATCCCAGGCCGTCAATTGTATATGGCTGGGTATTGAAGTGGTTAAGGCGTATGTCAAAGCAAAATGTTTTAAAAACATATGCGGTATATCTCTGCAATACATGCACATTTCCCTTTGTTTTATTCCCTTAAAGACCCTGCAAGTATAGAAAATACCTGTTGGGCTTAAATGCCTATTTGAGAAAACACAATGGGGTAGATTCATGTACAGATCCGACGGTGTATCTACTGATACACCGTCGGATCTGTGAGATCCGACGCTCGGATCTATGCGGCTGATTCCTCGAATCAGGTTCCGCATAGATCTCCCTTAGAGCCGACTGGTGTAAGTGAGTTACACTGTCGGTTCTTAGGCTGCATTCTCCCGCCGTCCGCTAGGTGGCGCTTCTTTTTTTCTACGCGACGAATATGCAAATGAGGAGAACCGCCGATTCAGAACCGAACGCCCGGCCGTCGCTTTTTTTTTACGTCGTTTGCGTTCGTCTTTTTCCGGCGGATGGTTACCCCTGCTATATGGGGGGTAAGTGCGGCGGATCCTATGTTAAGTATGGCCGTCGTTCCCGCGTCGAGTTTTGAATTTTTTACGTCGTTTACGTAAGTCGTCCGGGTATACGGCCATACGTTAATAGCGTTAACGACGAAAACAATGACGTCCTTGCGACGTCATTTAAAGCAATGCACGTCGGGAAATTTTGCCGGCGGCGCATGCGCAGTACGATCGGCGCGGGGACGCGCGTGATTTAAATAGTAAACTCCCCCTAGCCGCGGAATTTGCATTCCGCCGGGGGATTTACAATCCGCCAGGGCTAATTACGAGGCAAGTGCTTTCTGAATACAGCACTTGCCTCAAAAACTGGCGCAGGCGGATCGTAAACAAGATAGATCACGCGGATCAAAAGATCCGCTGATCTACATGAATCTACCCCAATAAATGTACACAGAGCACTACACAGGTCTGAATTTCTGACAAGATCAACAATTTTTTTACACTTACAGATATTATGAAAATCTTCCCAACCATGGGTATCAAACCACCAACCCTCCAGGTTTAATAATCAACTTCTCTCAATCCAAGTGTCTCTGGATGCTCCCCCCCCCCTTCTCCCTCTTTTCTTTCTTCTCTCTCTTGTAGGTCCCCTTCCTCCCCTACTCCCTGTAGTTTACCTGTTCTCTTCCTATTTCCGTGTACCCTTTTATGAGACTCCTGGAGTTATGGAGTTGACTTAGTGACGATGGTTACAGTGATACAGGATACCTAATTTTGAGAAACCAAATGAGGAAAAAATATGAAAATATGATCACTGTACAGTTGAATTGTACCCCTCTTTTTTATTTTCTAATTGTGTCATTAAATGTTGTACAATGGATTTGGCATCCTGCTGCTGGGATTCTCCTTTCTATCTTCTGTTTGATGTAACCATCACATTGTTGCACTAACCTGTTGTGACTACTTTTCTATCAATAAAACTTTTGTAAAAGAAAATCTTCCAATGATATAATTTATAGGCCAAAAGTGAGCAATTATGAGAAGTTTGGCCCAGATTCAGAGAGAATTAGATTATCGTAGCGTATCAGAAATACACTACGCCGCCGTTTTTTACCTGGCCCTACGTGGAATCCAGGTAGATTTTGTCCAGTAAACGACGGCGGCGTAGTGTATTTCTCCCGTCGCAATCCATCTACGCGAGTAGGGGGCGTGAAGCATTTAAAATAGGCGCGTTCCCGCGGCGATCGAACTGCGCATGCTCCGTTTGCAAATTTCCCGCCGTGCATTGCGCAAAATCACGTCGTTACGTCATTCGTTGTTTGAGTAGCGTCGTTTACGGACATTTCTATTCCCGAACGACTTACGTAAAAAAAAAAAAAAAATTTATTTGACGCGGGCCATACTTAACATGGGCTACGCACCGTTAGACCAGCAAAAAGCTGGTCTAACAGTACGTAAAAAAAAAATAGACGTAAGCGATTGCGAAGACCGGTGGATCGCCGTAAAAACTCATTTGCATATCCCGACGGATCAAAGCGACGCGAACTCCTCCCAGCGGCCGCAAAAATATCGCAGCGTAGATCCGAAGGCTTATGAAGACGTAAGCCTCTCGGATCGAAGCCTGAAGCCGCCGTATCATGGTTTGAGGATTCAAACTAGTGATACGGCACACGAAATTTGAAATTACTCCTGTCTAACACCAGTTAGACAGGCGTAATTGCTCTATGAATCTGGGCCTTTGTTTTTAGGGTTTACATACTCAGGATTTATCAATATTCTTAATAGGTGGCACAAAGGCTCCTCAGGTCACCCTTACCACTAGGGGAAACTACTGAAATGAATGGGATAATGTAAAAATGTATAGTAGGGAAAAGTGAAAATAAACTCATTCTGATCTGGCAGTTTGGGGATGCTTGAATGTTGTGCTTAAATTAAATAAACAGTAAATAAATAATATAAACAGGTGAGTCCAAGAGTCACAAACCTAAGACAATAGTGAAAGTTTGAAAACTGTGTCACCAACTTCCTCCACCTTGTGTCATCACCACCAAAAAAATAGGATGTGCCCTTACCAAAGAGTGTTGACCAGCTATTACGGGGGGTCAACATTGTATGTCTGGAAAAAATCCACATCTGTAAGGAGGTCCGCTCAAAAGAAACTTCAAGCCACCGGAGTTTGGTGGTTCTTCTAGATCATATCACTTAAACATAAAGAAATGCATTAGGTCACTAAGGGAGTTGATATGAAATACCTACAACCCTTATCATAGAAAAGTTAGAGCGAACATGTTCAGCAACTTAAGGCAAAGCTCATAAACAAGTAATACTTATGTCAAGCACGTAGTAAATAGAAATTTTAAAGACAACTAATAGTTGCATAAGAGAGGCAAATATAGCTCAGGTAATTTTGAGAGTAGATGTCCCTTTAAGATGTTCCTCAGCAAACAGCCATAGGCAAAACAGTTATGCCGCGTACACACGATCACTTTTTGTGATGAAAAAAAACGACGTTTTATGTGACGTGAGCGTGGTGACGTACACCACGTTCGACGGCACTCTGTTCCATTGAAGCTCTGTCTCATAACTTGCTTCTGAGCATGCGCGGGTTTAAAAACGTTGTTTTAAACGTCGTTTTGCCCACACACTATCACTTTTTATGACACAAAAAAATGACATTTTGAAAAACGACACAAAAAATTCAAGCATGTTCGAATTTTTTTTTGGTCGTTTTTTTGAAGACATAAAACAACGTTTTGCCCACACACAATCATTTTAAATGACATTTTTAAAAACGTCGTTTTTTTTCATCACAAAAAGTGATTGTGTGTACGCGGCATTAGTCCCAAGTAGTATGTTAATAGCTACAGGCCATAATAAATAACAGCAATTGTTTTTAGTACTACAAGTGAAACAATTGCTACTTATCCGTTTGCAGGCTTGAGTGTAGCAACAATGGATTCTGTAGCATAGGGTGTTAGCAAGGAAGGTCTTTAAGGTTGTCCCCGGCAGTCTGAAGTAGTTAAGGTAACAGCAGATAATGCTGAAGTTGCAGCTTGGTGTAGTTTGCAGCATGGGGAGCGATGGCACCAATGGTTGTAGCATGGCCGAGCTACGGCTGACAATAATAGAACAAGGTTTCTATTTAAATTGAATGCCTTTATAGGCAGGAGACAGGTGTGCCGAATCCAGCGCTGATCCGCAGCGCACTTCCGCGTTCCAGGCTGGAACGCACACAGCACCGGGCGATGACGTCATCGCGTGGTCGCCGTATGCGTTCCAGCGTGGAGCGCAATACAGCGCGACGGCGAATGTTATCTAATCTTTTTTCATTTGCTTGTGGTATTGTCCTTCCTTTGAGATATGATTTAAAGGATCACTAAAGGAAATGTTTTTTTTTTTAAATAACAAACATGTTATACTTACCTCCACTGTGCAGCTCGTTTTGCACAGAGTGTCTCTAAACCTGGTCTTCTGGGGTCCCTTGGCGCTGCCTCGGCTCCCCCCCCCCCGCAAGGACTCAACACCTTAATGTGAGTGAGCTTGCATGGTGTTGAGTGCTTGTGGGCGCGCTCCCGTGATACAGGCGGCGGCTATAGCCCCCCGGCGCGCCATGTCATTGGATGTGATTGACATCAGCGCGAGCCAATGGTTGTGCTGCTTTCAATCAACCACCTGAGAAGCCTGCTCGTTCACGGCACAGGACTTTCGAGGGGTCGGGTAAGTAATCGGGGGGGGGGGCTGGGGGGCCCCTAACACTCGGATGTTTTTTTACCTTAATGCATAGAAGGTGAAAAAACATTTATCTTTACAACCCCTTTAAAGCAGGGGTGTCCAACCTGCGACCCAAGACAGCTATGAATGCGACCTAACACAAAATCATAAACCTATCTTAAAAAGCTGATTTATTTGGAATTCTTTTTATACAAAAAAGCATCTACACAATTGACAGTTTCTCTTTACTAAACTTTTATACGTTTTATCTTTCCAAAGAAAAATATCCCACCCCGCACAATCATGCCTTATTTATGTCATCAGTCTTTGGCAACACCTGTATTTGTGAGCAACTATTTTCAAGAATGAAACACCTGAAGGGCAGAAATAGGAACCAAAATATTTGATAAAAACATTGAGAATTCAATTATAATTGCTACTACATCCGTCGTACCAAACTTGATACATTAGTTTATCAAATGATGTGTCAAATATTGCACTAGTTTTATCGTGCCCTCTTTTACTTTTATAATAAAAAAACATAAAAAAATTAAAAAAATTTTTATTACTCAGATAGGTACATTACCCTTTATCAATGGTAGTTAAAGTGTTACTAAACCCACAACAGTAAAATCAGTCTGTATATGCAGTAAAGCATGCTTGTTATACTCACTGTGGAACCTAAGGGGTTAATCATCTGCATTGTGTATTAAGGCTGTTTGATTATGTCTCTCTGATCCTCCTCTTCTTTCACTGTCTCCAAAAAATAACTTGATATTTACATATAATAAATGACTGAAAGGTTGACATGACAGCCAGGTCAGCCTAGGTAAGAGCACCATTTGTGTTAAGCCTCTACGAGCAACACATAATTGAGATGCTGCGCTCCACAGGCAGTTCTTTGAGCCTATAGTTTCACAAGAGTTGAGTGTAATCTCCTTAGACTGTCTATGAGCTTTGGACCAAGCAGAAATAACTCAGCTGCTGCACATGCTGCCTAGTCTTTCTATAGTCCAAGCAACTGGGACCCTGTGTAATCATGTAGCAGAACAACAACATCCTATAGGGATTTCAGGCAAAAGCATAATACACCGAACATCACTGTATCTATAAAACCTTATTCACTCTAGCATACATGTTGCACATATTTAAAGAGTAAAGATGTCTGTGCTTACTCTGATTCGAAGGCTTAGGCCTCGTACACACGATAGGATAGCCAGAGGACAATAGTCTGATGGACCGTTTTCATCGGTCAAAACCGATTTTGTGGGGGGCCCATAGGTTATTTAACCTTAGTTTAAAAAAAAGCCAACTTGCTTTAAAATGAAACCTATGGACTCCTAACCGATAGGTCAAAACCGATAGTTAGTAGGCATGATAGTAGGTACCGTTAGTAGGCACGGCCATCGGTTAAAAATCCACGCATGCTCAGAATCAAGTCGAAGCATGCTTGGAAGCATTGAACTTAATTTTTTTCTGCATGTTGTTGTGTTTTACGTCACCGCGTTCTGATACAATCGTTTTTTTAACTGATGGGTTTAGTCACATTAGATCATCAGTCAGCTCCATCGGTTAACCTATAACAACAGTCCTTCAGACCGTTCTCATCGGATGGACTGATCATGTGTACAAGGCTTTACTCTAGGCAGATTTAAAAAGAAAGCATATGAAATCCATCACGTTTTTTTAATTCTTTAAATCTGTAGCTGCTTTAGAAATAATGTTGTCAAATGCCCCCAACAATTGTAATCCTTTGAGTCAGAGACAATGCAAAAAAAAATGGCATTGTATGTGCTACTTCCAGTGTTACCACTCATCCTGAATAGGGATGAGCTTCGAGTTCGAGTCGAACCCATCGTATGTTTGACCGTTTGTCGAATTACGAATTTTACGAATTACGAATTTTTTTCAATTTGCACCTAAAGCTACTTGGTGTGTACTGCATGTGTCCTCTGCAGTTTGCACCTAAAGCTATGTAGTGTGTACTGCCTGTGTCCTCTGCAGTTTGCACCTAAAGCTACGTGGTGTGTGTACTGCCATTGTCCTCTGCAGTGTGCACCTAAAGCTACGTGGTGTGTGTACTGTCTGTGCTATTTTTCTCAATGATTTTCATCCATATTGCAGGGACCAGACATTAAACATTAAAGCCGCAAGCAGTTTAAAATGATTTTTTTCTTATAGAAATCTCATTTTGTGCAGGGACAGTTCTAAACATGTGCCACTACTATAGACACCCAGCAGGTATGATATTTAAAGGAATTTTTCATTTTTTTTTCACTTTAAGCATCATTAAAATCACTGCTCCAGAAAAAAAACTAACCATTGATACATGTTCCCTGTGGCAAGACCCAGGTTCTCAAACCAGTTTTCCGACAATAACTTGCATATTAGGCTTTAAAATCAGCACTTTTGAATTCGAACGTTTGAGTCCCATAGACGTCAATGGTGTTCTAAATGTTTGTACGAACGGTCGGTCCGTTCGAAGGTTCTGGTGCGAACGGGGGGGGGGGGGTGTTCGGCTCATCCCTAATCCTGAACATTCAAGTAATGCTGTCCACTGGGGCAGGACCATTGTTTAAGAAGCCTCTCTTAGGATGGCCACAAACATCTTCTTCTTCATATTTACTAACTACCAGGGGTGGACTGACAACTCATGGGGCACCCGGGCAATGGGGGATTATGGCGTCCCCGGGCAATAGAAGATTATGGGGCCACAAAGTACACACACATACAGTATGCATACACAGTATAGACACACAGTATACATACAAACAATACACATACACACACACTGAAAAGGTGCTGAAGAGGCGGGGCAGCTATAATCTTGGGATTTTTAGACCAAAATGATGTTGGTAAGGGACATTTCAGGGACAGATGTAAAAAAACACAGATTTTTGAGGCTGGCAACCCTGATGGGGCCACCTAGTGGCATGGGACCCTCGGGCAGTGACTGAGTGCCGAATGGTCAGTCCACCCCTGCTAACTACTATATAGTGCAAGGGCCTACCTAATCTGGTCAGTTTATATCTAATAGGGTAGGCCCTTGCACTACAATAATCTAAAGTCGATTGTTCAATTACATTGTACCATGCGTGGACAGCTGTAGATTTAGAGGCACAGTCCTGCCATCCACTTACACATCACATGTTTTGTTATAGATGGTGTAAGTCAACACTGAACTATTCTGCCAGCTGGCAGTTTCAAGATATAAAGCTCACCTTCCAGAAAATGATCTGCCACCCCCACACACACCCAACTTTCACCAGGTTTTAGTGAACTGTCACTTGACCCTCTCTAGCACCTCTTCTGGGAGTTAATAAAAGGAGTTTTGTAACATCACAAGAGTGTGGGTGTTGCCGACACCCCAAATCGATGGTTGTTGCAGCAATTCTTTATTTTTGTAACTTGCTTCCTAGACATTTTGGCTTTGTTTTCGTTTTTGTCTTTGTTTTGTCCTGTTTTGGTAGTTTTTTCGGATTTTTAAATTTATCTTCCTGCCCCCTCGGATGAACACCATTCAGCTATTATGTTCCTCTATATGTGATGTCACCTCGTTATAACTACACAGTGGTTCCTTGCCCTGGTTTGATTTGGGGAACTAGGCGCCCCCATCCTCACGGTAAGCACGGCGCACCCAAGCCGCCACCCTTGAGATGACGGCCTCCATTTGACCCAGTCATACGGCACACTGTGCCCTGTGATCACGGGTCAATTCTTGCGCCGCACAGTGATTCTGCCTGGACAGGGGACTCTGCTAGACTTTTTTCCCCTCTCCAGGCATTTTCTCTGTACCCTTGTACCGGCCACTGCCTCCATTCAAGCAATACCTATTTTTCTCCCTTTTTTGTCATTAAGGAAGTCTCAATCTAAGCACAGTTATTATTTGGCTTTGAACTTTTATATATGCTGTCCCATGTGATTATGCGGTTTTCATTTCATTAATAGCATAATCCTATTGTGTGTTCTCTTTGCCGTTTGTTTGGGCGTCCTTTGCTGACAGTCGTTACACCCCCTTGAATGTTCTTGTTTGTTTCGGGAGGACACTTCCGCTCACATGACTACCAAGGGTCATGTGACATGTGACACTGTTTGTACTTTCCGGCTCACTCGCACCGCGCATTGACGCTGTGATTGCGTGCGCATCCCTATGCGAATATGACTGGAACATCTAACCGTGCCTGACTTAACAGTGACGCGATCGCGCTGTACGAGCGCCGTCTGCTGCACATACGTCTCTCTCTCGTGACCACACCAACTCTCCCTATTTATACACAGCCGTCTCCCGGGAATGGTTGACCTGGTTGATGGCGACGGTACCAAGCAATACATTCATTGAAAGGTATACTGCTGGCTGATGCCTTGTACTGCCAGCCCCCCTTCCCTAAATACTTTCTCTCCTTTTTTATACTAATCAAGCTGAATGCTACTTGCTGGATTTTTTTCAGTTTTCCTGTGCTGTGCTCCATGCTGACCCCCTCTGGCTATTCCTAAGCACCTCCCTTGGATAGGTATATAATTTACAATTTTCTTACTCTAATTAAAATTGATATATTTTTTTCTGCCTTGCATATACATTTTTTGTACAATCTGTCCTTTATTTTAGGGACTATATAACCTTTCCAGTCCGGCAGTTTTGGCCTAGGGTTTGCTTCCTTTTTGATGCGTGGTGCCTGTCCCCCAACTCCTGCATACCACCCTTTCAGGAACACTTCTCACCATGGACTTTTTGCCCTGTGTTTTTACTGAGTTGCCATCTCTTGACTGGTATGTTTTTTGTTTTTCTTGCACTTCCTATGCTCGCTGTTTTAAAATTTGATGTAATTGTAAAAGCTATTTTGATGATACGGTTATGTAAACCTGATGTAATATAATTTGTTTCCACACAGACTCCGGCCCCCGAAGAAGGGAAACCCCCGAAACGCGTAGGGCCTTGTAGAGTTTATTTATGTGGATCAGTCTCGATTTTTTGCAACTTTATAATTTGTCAAGTGTTATATTGCATGATTTTTTCTATACGATTAAATATTTATTATTACAAATATATATAACTCTTTTTTGCACTATTACATTTACGTTTACTACTGTTGCCTAAAAAGCCCCTCCTTTGGGGGAACCTTTCAATCTTCTTCTGGGAGTTAGGACCAATGATTCACCAATGCAATCCACCTGCACTGGTGACCAGCCTTGGTGCCATCCCTCTTTTACTATATTATCACACCACAAAAAAAAAATCAGGATCCCATGGCGCCCACCAATAGGAAGTGTCTCTGATATAGGGCAGTGACATGGGCACCTGAAGAAGGCCCCTCCCACTCTGGAGTCCAAAAAATAGCAAACTCAGGATCTGGCAAGTGACCACAAAACCAGGTAAATATTTTGTGCTTTTAGTATCATTTTTTTTAAATAAATTTGGGCAATTATGTACAGGTGGGTTGGTGGGGAAAGGGCTCACCTGGCTGGATATAAGCCTTAAAAATATATGACAGCATTTATGGCAGTAGCTGATTTAAATGTGCACTTATATTTTCTTTTTCATTTCCATTTCCTTTTTATGTGATTGAGTGTTCCCTTACCATATGTAGATTTTTATGTGATCCCAATGTTCTACTTAGCATATATACAAAATAAGTGTGTTATTTTAATAACGTGTTCCATTCCTTTTCATTCTTTCAGTTGGTAGCCTCACATGCAGTCATCTTGATATTTATTTGAACAATCAGTATAAATCTGTGGGAGCAGCCATTTTGCTTGATTAAAACCACAAAGAAGATGACCTATTTGTTGTGATCTATACGCATTTAATAATTAATGCGGCTGTTTGCTAATACAGTACTTTAGAAACAAAGCCATCGTTCTATAAACTATTGTATCAATTATTTCTTTGTTAATGCAGAGATTTTAAATTCTCAGTGTATAGCTGCTGGCAAGTATGATAAAAAAAAATGTGTGTATTTGTCATTTGCATGAAGACTCAATGGCTTTTATTTCATCAGGGAGGAGCAATAAGAAAATTGCAGAAATAATTATCCAGAAATAAGTAATCTCAGAAGTATGTAAAATGGTTGTAAAGGCTAAAGTTTTTTTTACCTGCTATGCATGAAGGTAAAAAATATTGTGTGTGCTGCTCCCCCCAATACTTACCTGGGCCTTCTCTTGATCCAGCAATGTGCAAGAGACTCGCCTGTCCCGGGACTCCCTCTCCTCACTGGCTAAGACACCAATGGCTCCCACTGGTGTTAATCTCAGCCACTGAGCCAATGAGGAGAGAGCAGAGGGTGGAGCCTAGTCACAGCTCAATGGACGCATAGAACCAGCCTCGGGAGCGAGCATGCACCAGTGTCACCATTGCAAGCTGCTTGCTCTGGGGGCACAAATCAAGAAGGAGGCGCCCAGAAATGCCACAGGGGACCTGAGAAGAGGAGAATCGGGGCATGTTTGTTTGTTATAAAAAAAACTGAACCTTTAATGTCTCTTTAACTGCTATAAAGCCATTATTCATTATTGTTGGTGAGTGAGTGAGTGAAAAACGTATAGAGCACAAACACTTGCGAACTGAATCGCCTCTGGTGACTGCAATGTATAGTTTCAGTTGTGGGCCTATTTATTAAGACTAGGAAAAGACTGAGTGCAATATGCAGTAACTAATCAGATGTCCCCTTTTGGTATTTGAATACTATAAAGCAGAGCTAAAGACACAAACACCCACCTCCCCTACAACAAACCAACATTTGCGTCCAACATCACATAGGTTGGACTTGATGGTCTTTTTCAACCTCACCTACTACAGTATGTAACTATGTAACTTCCAGGAAGGTTGATTTCCCGGTCCCCTGCTGGGTTTAGTGGTTCCTCCTACTGACAGTACATCACTGCAGTACACAAGGGCTGCCAGATAGATGAATTTCCAGATTTGTGGCACCTCAGTTGCTGTGGAAGTCTTCTTATAAAAGCATTTGCAGGCACCGTTAGGTACTTTTATAGTACTAAAAGGTATACTTTAAGACTGTTAAAGCCTAACTCTAGAGCCGCGGTCTCCAAACTTCGGCCTGGGGGTCAAATGTGGCCCTCTGCTTGCCTTTATCTGGCCCTTGGGCATTAACAATGGGGCGCCATTCCTTCCACTGACACCAATGATAGAGCCCTTTTCTTTCCCCTGATATAAATGAATTGCGCTATTTCTCGTTCTAATACAAGGTACTATTGCTCAGATTGACATCAACAATGGAGCACCATTCCTCCCACTGACGCCAATGATAGGGCACTGATCCTTTCCCCGATACCAACAATTCCCTGATACCACTATTCCTCTATCACTAATACCAGTGAAGACGCATTGTATACTCACATTGATGCCAAACCATTTTCTACTCACACTGGCCCCATTCCGGCCCCTGGAGAGTCTAAAGAACAGTAAACTGGACCTTTGTTTAGAAAGTGCTTCCTGCAATTACAAAAGTAGTTTCAGACAGGAGTTATAAAGCCTGCCCAATTTAGATACTGTATACATCTGGGACACAAAGATGTATGTATTATTATTGAAATCTCGATTGGAAATAATGATTGTAGCACTACCCCCGAAGGAGCTGCTGGTTTGTTTTGGGCGGCATGTTACCTTGTGTTTCTCTGATGTCTAGGGGTGTTTGGTGAAAGTTGTAGTAACGGAATGTCCATGACAGGTGTCTTTTTCTGTGCTCTTTATTACCCAGCCGGGTAAAAACAATAAAACTTGGTGAAGAGTAGAGGTTCAGAAGAAATGAAGATAGCAGATCCAAATGTCAGAAATAGGTAAACAGTCCTGCTCCCACGTGTAATGTCTCTTTCACCACTCCAGCCTGAGTGGGTATAGTGCACCTGGACAGGCCTCTCTCACCAGCCTGGCAGCCAGAATGTCACTCGAACCTTAGAAAAAGTCTCTGCTACAGACCCTCCTGGTAAATGAACAGCGGAGATAATCCTCCTTAGCAAACTTGGCACCTGGTTCTCCTTCAGGTAGTTTAGAATTAGGGTACCGACTGACAGATAGCCAACATCCAGCTCTTCAGTGTCTGGTTCCCCTGGTACCCAATGTATAGTCAGGCCCCTATTGGAACACCAGCCTCTCCTGGTACTCCTCGGGCAGACTCTCCACAGTGCGGCCTCCTCCAACAGGATGGACGACCCAGGACCATCCGAGCTGGGACCCAGTCGAGTCCCCAAGCAGCATATCAATTGCTCCGGGCCAACATGGTGCCGAAGCCAGGATCCTTGCGTTGCACGAGCAACCATGGCCAGGAAGGTAATTTGCCGGGGGCGTGGAGTGGCTACCCTAAAGGTAGGCGCCACTCGAGGAGAGACTCAGGAAGATAGCGTCTGCCCCATAAATACTCTCTGCCAGCATGCACAGCGAGGCCAAACCTTCCTGATAGGCTGCTGGGCAAGAGCACCCAATCCATGACTCCACTGCTGCCACCTGCCGACCAGGGGTGAAATCAGAAACAACAGAATGGACCCACAGCACAGCCAAAGCTGAGACAGAGACCCAAATTTTAACTTAACACCGGTACTGGAAAGTAACCAGGAGCTACATGATTATTCGCTAACAAAAGTGCCAGAGTTGCATTCACAGTTCATTCATAAAGCAGTCAAAGTAAGGTACTGCATACACTGGATGCAAAAGAGCAGGTATGATTGGAGTTCTTCTTTACATTTTTCCCAGACTGAGTCCATTGGTTGTCAGTCCTGCACTAAATAAGTCAGGTAAGAATGGAAGGTCAGCAACTGGAGTCTACTGCAAACATAGATTGGCTACTTATATGCAAAGGGCATGACAGCCCTCTGTATACTGCACTCTCCTCTGTGACTAAATATTTGCCACTTCAGAGTTAAGAAGTACAGTATGTTTCTGAATAAAAAAGAGGACAAAGCATAATTTTTGATTTTTTAAATATCCTTCTTCAGTCTTCGTATTCTGTAGGTAAACCAAAGCAATAAATAATTTTGTGGTTAGGAAACAATTCTTCATTCTCCCAGCTTGTTCCGTTCTTAGCAGCATTTGGGCACACTCTGTAAAACAAACTGAGGGAACACAGCATGATGCAACTGAATTACTCATGATACCTTTAAATTACTATAAACCATAATTTAGAGGTACAGTATCATACAGTAGTGCACCAGAGGAAGGATAATTAACCCACGGGCCCAGCTGCTTGTTTATTATTTAATGCAGTGGAAGCTGGGTATATTTTGTTTACATATATTAATATTGAATACTGTAGAGAGAGGAGAAAACTGGTGGAGAGAGGCCACATCAATGAAGAATGGAAGACAGTAGGCTCCCAAGTGAAGAAGTGAAGAAGGGGCATACCAGTGGTGAAGAGAAGCCACGAAGGAAAGGAGACAAAGAGAGGGCATAGCGGCAGGAATGGAGTATAGAGCTGGAGAGGGGGCAGAGAGCTTCAACAACATTGGAGGAACCCGGATAAACTACACAGGATCTTCCCGACCGTTCCCCCGGAATGTTGGAGATGCGGCTCGGCCACGGGCTCACTCCTCCATATCTGGTGGGACTGCCCCAGCCTACAGCCATTCTGGAAAGACGTCCACGAACGCATTATCCAAATCACTACATTTCAGGTGGACTTCACCCAGGCCCAATATCTTCTACATCACACTTCCCTATCCAGATCCCAGTATCACAAATCCCTTGCATTACACCTCATCAATGCAGCTACGCAGTGTATCCCGCTGCGCTGGAAGACCACACTGCCCCCCACACTTGAAGACTGGCATGCCCGTGTCAGGAAGATTGAAGACATGGAACAGCTCATCCATCAGGCCCATGACACCCACGAAAAATTTAGAAACACCTGGGCCTGCTGGACCCACTACAGGGAATCCGTGAGTCAGGGAACTCTACCTGTCCCCACCACTTCCCCTGCTACCCCCTAAGAAGAGGAACCTGACCAAGGTCTGGTCCTCATCTGGTTGATTCTACTACTCCTGAACCATCCTCACAGCCCCACCCCATAAAGGCTCCCGGCCCCCCCCCCTCCCACAGAATGCTCCCGATAGGGGTGGGTGGGGGCGGGGTTGGGCCCTGCTGGTCCCTCCCTAAGTCATTGCTGTCACCACCCCGGGCCGCACCGGGAGGGGAGGTCTTTACCCGTCTTTACCCTTCTTTACCCCTTTTTTACCCTTCTCTTACCTTCTTTGCTCACATTGGTTAGCTGTAAATTTTCTGTTACATCCTCTGGAACTGTTTACATGCAATGTCGAGTTAAAATGTGCATTATACGTTTGTTGTCTACATCTGACGTTGTTCTTCCATATCTGTACCTGGTCATGCACCTCCTACTGTTCAATAATATCTTGTTCATATCCATGTATGACTTTTTCTGCACATTCTGTATGCCTCTTACCGAAATATTCAATAAAAATTGTTTTGAAAAAAAAAAAAAAAACAACATTGGAGGAAAAGGAGAACAGACAAATTGCAGAGCTGGAGAGTGGCACAATTGTTTAGGCGAGTAGTGATGTCATGCAATGAAAGTAATGCACACATGACCGGCTTGCTTGTATATTATGGGCCAGATTCAGGTAAAGTTAGGCTGGAGTATCAGTGATACTCCAGCATAACTCTCACTTTGAGCCGGCGTTTCTGTTTTCTGTAAGCAGAAAACAAGAAACGCCGGGTTGGAGTTACTATACGAGCGGCGTAATTGTATTTCGCCGTCGTATCGTAACTTCAAGTTTAAAAATGGCGCGCGGGGCGTTCCCGCTGATTAACGCCGAGAATATGTTAATCAGCGGGAATCGGAAATTCACGATCGTATTCGGGTGCGACGCAGTGACTTTCCGACGTTTCCGTAAGAGATACGCGGCGCAAAGATAAAGCAGCCCCCTAGTGGAGTATCCTATGTTAAGTATGGCCGTCGTCATCGCGTCGAAAAAAATAAAATTTGCGTCGTTTGCATAAAACGTCCGTGAATGGGGATTGACGTCATTGAAAGAATTTGGAGCATGCGCACTGACAGTCGACGCATGCGCAGTACGTTCGCCGCGGGATCGCGCATAGTTAACATAATACACGCCCCCTACCCGCCCAATTTGAATTCCGCCGGCTCTTTTTCGCTACACCGCCGCAACTTTAGGAGCAAGTGCTTTGTGAATAACAGTACTTGCTCCTAAAGTTACGGCGGAGTAACGTAAACGAGAAACGTTACTCCAGATTAAAGATTCGCCCATCTACCTGAATCTGGCCCTATGTTCCTATAAATACCCTATGTCTGCTGTAAATCATGTCCTTGTAAAATGCATTGATTTCAGTATATGTTTGTCTCTATGTTTTTATCAGCACAACAGGGCTGTGGTCTGGGACGTATCGAGTTGATAAGTGGTCAACGAGGTACCTGGAATGAAACAGGAGCAAAAAGGTTACAGTTGTCTTTTTAACATTTTGTTTTTAGGTGGACTCATCTTTGCGTTGGTTGTCATTGAGATGTTTTCTCCTCGTTCCATTCCTTCTCTAAACTTGTTTCTTTAATTAAAAAATTCTGAACAATCTGGTCATACCAACTAAGAGACTCTAATGCCATGTACACACCATCACTTTATGTGATGGAAAAAAACAACGTTTTTAAAAACGTCAATTTAAATTACCGTGTGTGGGGGAAAACGTCGTTGTATGTCTTGTGAAAAACGACCAAAAAAAATTGAAGCATGCTTAAATTTTTTGTGTCGTTTTTCAAAACGTTGTTTTTTGTTTCACAAAAAATCACCGTGTGTAGCAAAAAACAACGTTTAAAACAAAGTTTTTCAACCCGCGCATGCCCAGAAGCTAGTTATGAAGCGAGCTTCAATGGAAAAGAGTGGTGAACGTAACCTTGCTTTGCTAGAGCATTGTGAAAAAACGATGGTGTGTAGGCAACGTCGTTTTTGAAAAATGAAGTTTCAAAAACATAGTTTTTTACTTCACAGAAAACGTTGTTTTTTTTTCTTTGCATAAAGTGATGGTGTGTACGCGGCATCAGGTCTATTTACTGAAACTGGAGAGTGCAAAATCTGGTGCATGGTAGCCAATCAGATTCTAACTTCAGCTTGTTAGAAGCTGATTGGTTTCTATGCAGCCCTGCGCCAGATTTAGCATTCTCCCGGTTTATTAAATCAACCTCTCTGTAAGATGGTATTCTTCAGAATTAGGCAAACAACTACAAAGCATTTACACCTAAAATGTGCCCTGACCACACATTTATTTTCTGTGATAATAACAAAAAGAACCTGTCTTCAGAGAGAAAGCAGATAGAAAAGTTGTCACTATTCAATTGGCAAAATGACCCCATGCACCCTAAGAGGAAAAATGGTGGCTACCTTATTAGGCCTTTTTCACACAAGCTTCAGCTTGTGTGAACAGAAAGCTTTGTTGAAGCTTTTAAAGTATCATTCCGCTCCATTTTGTAAATGTTGTACACCGATCTTAATAGGAGTGCTGATTGCCACTTAAACCACTTAAGACCCACACCTTTATGCAGGTAAAGGACCTGGGCAGTTTTAGCGATTCGGCACTGCGTCGCTTTAACTGACAATTGCGCGGTCATGCGATGTGGCTCCCAAACAAAATTGCCGTCCTTTTTTCCCCACAAATAGAGCTTTCTTGTGGTGATATTTGATCACCTCTGTGGTTTTTATTTTTTGCGCTATAAACAAAAATAGAGTGGCAATTTTGAAAAGAAAACAATATTTTTTACTTTTTGCTATAATAAATACCCCCAAAAAAGATATAACATTTTTTCTCAGTTTAGTCCGATACGTATTCTTCTACATATTTTTGGTAAAAAAAAAATCGCAATAAGCGTTTAACGATTGGTTTACGCAAAATGTATAGCGTTTACAAAATAGGGGATAGTTTTATGGCATTTTTATAAATTTTTTTTTTTTACTACTAATGGCGGCGATCAGCGATTTTTTTTGTGACTGCAACATTATGGCGGACACATTGGACAATTTTGACAAATTTTTGTTATTTTTCCATTGCAAAAAATGCTATAAAATGCATTGTTTACTCTTAAAATGACAATTGCAGTTTAGGAGTTAACCACTAGGGGGTGCTGACCTCATATTTGCTTCTAACTGTAGAGGGGCGGGGCTGGACATGTGACGTCATTGATCGTGTTTCCCTATATCAGGGAACACACGATCAATGAAGATGCCACTGTGAAGAACAGGGAAGGTGTGTTTACACACACTTCTCCCCATTCTTCAGCTCCTGTGACCGATCGCGGGACACCGGTGGCAATCGGGTCCCGTGGCCACGGTCAGGGAGCTTCGGACCGGGTCGCGGACACGCGCCCACGATCCACGGCTGGGCACTTAAAGGGGATGTACAGGTATGTGCCTGTGCCCAGCTGTGCCATTCTGCTGACGTGCAGGAAGCGGTCCTTAAGTGGTTAAATAAGCTGCTAGCAGGCTTCAGCATTTTTTTTAAAAAAAATTTGAAGCTTGTGGAAAGCCTGCCGAAGCCTGCTAGCAAATTTGCTTAACCACTTAAGACCCGGACCAATACGCTGGCAAATGACCCAAGGGGTTTTTGCGATTCGGCACTGCGTCGCTTTAACAGACAATTGCGCGGTCGTGCGACGTGGCTCCCAAACAAAATTTGCGTCCTTTTTTTTCCCACAAATAGAGCTTTCTTTTGGTGGTATTTGATCGCCTCTGCGATTTTTATTTTTTGCGCTATATACAAAAATAGAGCGACATTTTTGAAAAAAAAACAATATTTTTTACTTTTTGTTATAATAAAAAACCAATAAACTAAATTTTAGTCAAACATTTAGGCCAAAATTTTTAGCCACATGTCTTTAGTAAAAAAAAAATCACATTAAAAAAAAATTAGCTACCTAGCGGGAACAGCGACACTAATACAGCGATCAGAAAAATGATCGCTTAGTGATGCTGGCAATAGGGAGTGAAAGGGTTAACTAGGGCAGTGATCAAGGGGTTAAAACTTTATTGGGGGGGGTGGGGTGGCTATCCCGACACTAACACTAACTGACTGTCACACTGTCTGTCACACTGACACTAAATACAGTAATCATACATGTATGATTACTGCATTCAGTGACACTGTGACAGGAGGGAGGGGGGGCGATCGCGGGGGTTAAATGTGTTTTTGTGTGTGTGTAAGTGTGCTGTTGGTGCAGACTTACTTGTTGTGTTGTGATCTCTCCTCAGCGGCGCTTGAAACAAACGCAGAGGGAGAGATCAGATAGCTTCCTCCTTCCTGTGTTTACACAGGAGGAGGAAGTGACAGGGCGGGCGGGCGCGCGCATTGGCTGGGAGCGATCCGGAGGGGGCGGGTGAAAACGGATAGCCTCCCCCTCTTGTCGGATCGCTCCTGCAGCCGCGCGGACCGCCGCATGTACGGGGGGGGGGGGGTCCGATCGGACCCCCGATCCCCCCCAAGGCACCAACGTATATATACGTTGATGTGCCTGTCGGTGCCATTCTGCCGACATAAATGTACATGCGGCGGTCCTTAAGTGGTTAAAGTGGCAATCAGCATTCCAATTAGGGTCTGGGTTCAACATTTGCAAACTTGAGTTGAATGTTACTTTAAAAGCTTAAACAAAGTTTGCTGAGATCGAATGTGGGGCGACATCAAATGGTGCAATAAAAACCAACCGAAATTCGGCCCGTGTGTATGTCATCCAATCTGACTGAAAAACCAGCAGCCGACCAACTCCTATACGGCACAATGGCTGAAAGCGCTGACTGGAGTGTTCTGGTGATTGGGGCAATCCCCTGTCCCCTGTCAGAACCCAATGGCTCAGTGGGGGGGGGGGGGGGATCACTGTACTAACATCAGATTGTTATTATAGCGGCTCCGACTGGAGCTGTCAGTTCCAAAAACCAAAAGGTGTGTACTAGGCTTTAGATAATGCTTATTACTGGCTTTATGTGCTTCTTTTGCATCTCTTAGTTTGGTATTTTCCTTTCGTCACCTGTCTGCAGTGTAAATTTTTGCCAAATTGGCATACTTTGTGGCCTCAGAATCATATATTCCTTAAACGCCAAATGTTTACCCCTGATGACACAGAATCGGAACACTAACAATGACAAAAGAACTACTGTAACATCATGCTTCAATATTAAACTTTTATATCACAGTTTACATATTTAATGAATGGTTATTTCATATATTGTTAAAATTTATGAATATAAATAAGGTCTCTAAAGCCTAACCCCAGCCAAAAAGGCAATACTAATTTGGAAAACATCAAAGGGAAATATTTCACCTTTCAAAGAATTAATAATTCTGTACAGCCAGCCTGGTGATCCAGTCAAATCTGTCACCCAAAACAGACAAATCTGTGAGGCCGCGTACACACGTACGAGAACCTCGTCGGGCTAAACCCATTGTTCCGCCCAACGAGGTTCTCGGCCGGCCGTCGAGTTCGTCGACCAGGCTATCGAAAAAGGCGTCGAGCCATTAGTCCCAAAGACACGTCGAGGAAATAGAGAACCTGCTCTCTATTTTGGCTCGACGCCTCGCTCGACAGTTTGTTTGGCGAAAACGTACACACGATCGAGCTTCTCGGCAGAATATGGATCCCAGCGAGCTTCTCGCTGGATTCTGCCGAGAAGCTCGGTCGTGTGTACGGGGCCTCACTTTCATTGCAACAGCAACACAGCTTGGGCAATAACGTTGGTCAGCAAATCAGGTTACGTTAAAGTAGAAATCTAGGCAAATATAAAAAAAACACCATTTCGCCCTGTTACCTATCCATAAAAAATAAATTGTTGAATATATTTTTACAAATAACATGTGTACCTTAATATTATTAGAAATTAGCCCCCTATAATAGCCAGCACAGAAGAACTAGAAAAGGAGGTGAAGCCCATTGGGTTAGTCAGGGCTCTGTTGATTTCTAAGCCTACCACCGAACAACCTTCAGGAAGAGAGACTGCAACTCAACAACACTGACCATACAGGTGGAGCAATTATGTATGTCAGGGTTTATTAGAACACAGGTGAGTTTATAGTTAAGACCACAGGTGTCAAACACAAGGCCAGTGGGCCGAATCCGGCCCTCCAGGCCATTTCATGTGGCCCTCGCACCTCTCCTGCAGCTGCAGGAGAGCTCCAGCCCTCCTCTGGTCCTCCTCCAGACCCTTACTTTCTGCTTTCAAGCAATGCATCCAGCTTCTTCCCCGCAGCAGCATAAGGAAAGGGAGGTGCACTGTGATGTAAGGGAGAGTGGGGGAGTCAACTTCTGATGGTGGGGTGGCTCTTGACATCTAATGTAAGAGGAGGGGATGCGCTGGACATATAATCTTACAGATACAACCGGCCCTTTTGAGGGCAATCATAATGCTGATGCGGCCCACGATGAAATTGAGTTTGAGTAAGACCCTTTGGAGAAAAAGTTTGCAACATATTTTCCAATTGACATCCTTTCTGGACAAGACAAGAAACGTATAAATTGTAACAGCACATATACCGGTAGGTGGTAATGCAAAAAAAGAGATATGAGTGTCCAAGCGGATTGGTCAATGTGGCACCTTCCCCATGAACACCGGATACATACGGTACCTCCTTTTTCTTTACATTGTTATGGGTTAATAAAATAATTTTATGTTGCTGTGTTGTAGTTTGGGTATACACTTATTGCCTTAGAGCGGCACGACTTCGGGGGCGACTCTGCAAGTCGTCCTGAGAACGACTTCAGAGGCGACCAGCAAAACGACTTCTGTATAGAAGTCAATGCAGGTCGCCCCGAGCTGCCCCCGAAGTCGAGCAGGAACCTCTTTCTAAGTCGGAGTGACTTGCATCGCTCCTATTAGAACGGTTCTATTGCATTGAATGGGACGCAACACGTCAGATAGCTGAGCCGCCTGACGAGTCGCCCCAGTGTGAACCGGCTCTAAGGCCCCATACACACGAGCAGACAGATTTGTTCAAATCTGTCCGTCCGACAGATTTGAACAAATCTGTCTGCTGGGATTTTGGTTTGCTCACGTGTACACACGAGCAAACCAAAATCCCCGCCAGCAGACGGCGCGCTGACGTGTCGGTGACGTGGCGGTGACGTTGACGCCGCCACGTCACCGCACCAGGAAGTAAAACACTTCCGCGCATGCGCCGAATCCATTCGGCGGCGGTGCGGCGGCGGTGCGGGACGACATGTCTGCTGGTAAGTGTACTAACCAGCAGACATGTCGGGCGGACGGATTCCCACCCGATAGATTTCAAAGCATGCTTTGAAATCTGTCGGGTGGCCAAATCTGTCGGCTCGGCTGTACACACGATCGAATCTGTCTGCTGAAACGGTCCGGCGGACCGTTTCCAGCGGACAGATTTGATCGTGTGTATGAGGCCTTACACTTGTTTTCTCTGTATAGTTTATTGTTTTATTATATCTGCTTCTTTATCTTTTTATTTATTTATGTATTTATTTATTTTATATTCTGCTGTACAGCTCTCATTTTATTTCATGCTTGATTCATCTTTATTTTTCCCCTCTTTTCCTTTCATATTAGTTCTTACCTGTTGTGTTTATCTTTTCTTCTTTTTTTTTTTCTTTTTTACGCACATTGGGCCAGATTCACGTACCGGCCGCGTCGGCGTAGCGTATGCCATTTACACTACGCCGCCGCAACTTAAATGAGCAAGTGCCGTATTCTCAAAGCACTTGCTACGTAAGTTACGGCGGCGTAGTGTAAATGGCCCGGCGTATCCAAGTGTAAATGAAAGGGGGCGGCTTGTATTTAAATTAAGCGCCCCCCTGCGTCAATCGAACTGCGCATGCGCCGGCCAGGAAAAAAGCCCAGTGCGCATGCTCCAGCTTACGTCGGAAAACGTCTTTGAAACCGACGTGAAAACGACGTGATTGTCACTTACGCAATGCCCTATTCGCGAACGACTTAGTAAAACGACGTAAACGACGGAACTTCGTAAACTTACCCCTCATATAGCAGAGGTAAGTTTACGCTTACGGAAACAACGTAAACAACGACGAGGTGGCGCAAAAACTTTTGTGAATTGGCATAGGCAAATGAGAAAACGACGTAAAAGCCACCTAGCGGCCGGCGTAACATTACACTTAAGATCCGACGGTGTAAGTGACTTACGCCAGTCGGATCTTAGTGTAAAACCGGCGTATCTTGTTTTGTGAATACAAAAAAATAATACGCCGGCGGGATTTTCGAATTACGCCCATGTATCTGCAGATACACGGGCGTAATTCTTTTGTGAATCTGGCCCATTGGGTTAAAAATTGTATGCCATTGTTTACTGCCCTGTTATTGTTTTATACTCTATTCCCTTTGGTAGATAGTTTCTGTGTTTGGGGTGTTGTCCCTGCTATTATACTGGGTAAAATGGATAATTAAAGAAACAGCCCTCTGACTTAATTATCACCCACTGCGCTTGGTTGAGAACCTACAACAGTGATGGCGAACCTTGGCACCCCAGATGTTTTCAAACTACATTTCCCATGATCCTCTGGCACTCTGTAGTATAGTGGAGCATCATGGGAAATGTAGTTCCAAAACATCTGGGGTGCCAAGGTTCGCCATCACTGACCTACAACCTAGCTGCTGCTATAAGAATATAAATGTGAAAAATAATATATATGAACTACACCATCAAACTGAAACAGGTGACATGTAATATATAAAAGCAGCGCTTGAAATAGTGAAAAATGTTGTTCCCACTAACTAAATAATTTGACTAAATGTGACACATAACATGTATCGTATAACATAAATCACCTAATACAGTGAAACATGTGCATACAAAACAGAAATACTAAACAAACAGCGGAAAAAAAAGTTCAAATCCTGTGATTGTCAGTGAAAGGTGAAAAAGAGTTCATAAATGACTTATTAGTGTCAATCTTCTCAATCTTCCACCACACCGCCTGTGCTCAGTGAATCCTTCACCCTTCCAAAATGAGCACTCACCACAATTAAATGCCCAGCACTCTCGTGTTGAGGCACAAAAGCAAAACTCCAAATCTCTCCAAATGATCGATATCAATATCCAATTCAGTGATAAGTTCCAACGTGTTCACATAAATAAAGAAAAAATAGCACTATAGTGTAATATTGTAAAACCAGTTTTAATCACACCACTAAAAAAATCTTCATAAAATGCACTCACAAATGTGATCTTTCACCAAACTTTGAAAAACAAGTGACAGCATAGGTTTCCAAGTTTCCAAAACAACAAGCTCGTGGTCACGGCGGACCCTCGATCGTTCCCAGTGTACTCACTGCACCCTGGATGCTGCTCGATGTAAAGATGGTAATGGAGTTGGCCAGCTAGAAGTGTGTCGTACGTCCGTATGGTTTACACAGGATCAATGATAAATGACCACGCCCCCGACATGTTTCGTCAAACCGACTTAGTCATGACTAAGTCGGTTTGACGAAACATGTCGGGGGCGTGGTCATTTATCATTTGGTCATTTAAATAATGGAAACTCAGATGATTCGTTCCACAACAATACAATACAAGCAGTAGAAGGATCACAGTTTTAATGTAAAAAAAAAGTGGAATTACACTCACAATGTTAAAAACAATATTCTGCATTAAAGCGCAGGTTTCGGCATTTTTTTTTTTTCTAAAAGCCAGTAGCTACAAATACTGCAGCTGCTGACTTTTAAAAAATTGACACTTACCTGTCCAGCGCGCCCGCGATGTCAGCAGACAAGGCTGAGCAATTGCTTGATCCTCGGATGCTTCCGCCGCCATCACTGCCCGATTCCCTACTGCGCATGCACGCCGCCATTGGTCCCCGCTCTCTCCTGGGAACAGCGTTTCCCAGAAGACGGCACTGGGGGACATTAAGGGGCTGGACTCCCGTGGGAGTCAGAACCAGGAAGAGGTGCAAATACCTGTTTTATACAGGTATCTGCACCCCCCTCCTGAGTGTGACACCGGAGGGGGGAGGGCTCCAAAAAGCAGAGGTTCACTTTTTGTGTGTACCTTCGCTTTAAGGAGTCTAGTGCTCATCCATGTAAAGCTGTAGGTTTAAACAGAACCCACAGACCTCTGACCACATACAGTAATTTTTTGTTTCAATGTTTTTTATTGAACATTTTCACAAAAACAACACAAAAAAGGGGGAAAAGGGTACAATAAAACAGAATCTGTCATACAATGAGACACTGTGAGAATAATCAGTAGAGGCATATGACATACCAGCGTCATAGACATAGGTAAACCACATAAACGAAATTACACACTAAATGTAACGGAAGAGGTGATGTCCCCCCCAGACACCCCCTCTGGGAGCAAACTGTGCCAAGGGGGAGGGGAGGTACATACAGTGATTTATGCACCAGCAGCTTTACTGTATACACCAGCGCCTTTACATGGATAAGCACCAGACTCTTTACCGTAGGCAGGCCCGTCGCTACAGGACAGGCAAAACAAACAATTTCTTGGGGCCCCGAGCTGGCCTGGGGCCCCCAACTTCCGCTTTCCAGGATGTAGCGTGGCCGAGCTCCTTTTCTTCCACCTTGAGTCCTGTCAGTCCGTCCGGGTACCACGCGTGGTACAGGAGATTCAGTTTCCTGTTCCCGGCCGGACTGACAGGAAGTGCACACTGAGTGCTCACTTCCTTTCAGTCCGGCCGGGAAGACAGGAAAATTAATCTCCTGTACCGCACGGTACCCGGCCCGACCCGGGGAATCTCTGATAGGGGACTAGGCAAGAGGCAGGGGGAAGAGGAGCTCGGCCACGCTACAGCGGCAGCCTACAGGGAAGAAGGGGAGGTAAGAATATAAAAAAAAATTGTGTATCGCTAACGTAGGTTTTGCATGAGGAGGGGGTGCTTGGGGGCCCCAATTTTGCTTGGGGCCCCTGAATTCCTTTAAACGGCACTGACCGCAGGATATTCATTGTGAGTGTAATTCCACTTTTTGTAACACTTCTACTGCTCATCTTGCAAGACAGCGCTCGCATTTCAAGTTAAATTCAAAAATTTGTTGCTCGTCTTGCAAAATGCTTGTATACCACATTACTCGCAAACCAAGGTATTACTGTATTTTGTTTTTATATATGCTTTTTATGGGTTGAGGTGTTACGACGTAGGCTGTGTATATTATCAGCCGAATGAGGGGATGTGTTGCAGGATAAATATACATACATATATTTTTAAAAGCCAAAGGTTTGGAGTTTTGCTTTAAGTATACTGCGGAAAATACTCTACCATAAACCATAGGCAATAATGAAAAGGAAGATGCTACATTTACACTTGCTTTACTTAACATATACATGCTTTATTCACTTGACTAGGTCATACGGTGATGTTAAGCACAGCAAATTAGAATAAAGATTAGTTCACAGTCCATGGGATTTGAGGATCTATGCTACCAAGTAACAAGAGCTAAGGGTCTCTGGTGATATTTAACAGTCCTGACAACATGTTTAGTTCACTGTACAGAATTACCATCATTCCTACCACATACTGTACCTAAAAACATATTCAGCCCCCATATCCTCTGGGACATCTGGATTATGAGCTACGACATAAAACATTGCTGTGTTGGGAAGGTGTTTGTTCTGTGAGAGACTGTCAGATGTATTTGCCTTCCGCAGTTTTTCCACTACTTGTCTGCTTGCATTGTTTCTGATCAATATGTGAAGATGGAAGATTGCACTGCCGAGACCATAGGAAGGCATTCTTATAGAGTACGCTCTATGCGCTGTAATGCTGCAATCGTTAGGATAAGAGCATTTAAATGTTTTATGTATTTCACATGCTCTAATTGTCTATATAGGCCTGAGGATAAAATCTCTAGTACTGTGTGTATGTATGTATGTATATATTTATATAGTATGTATGTATATAGAAATGATTTTGACAAAGTGTTTCATATGCAGACTTTTATGTTGGTGGGCATTTCAAAACTGCATAAAAATAACTTTTTAAGGTCTCATGCACACTGGGTTTAAAAAATGCCTTTTATCTCTATTTACTTTACAAATTTTGGGGGAAAGAATAGTGGGGGGGGGGGGTTGCAATGTTTCCTGAGTTTATCCCCCTATGCCTATCTGGGACAAGATCTCGAGCAGAGGTCCTTATCCTTTCAACATGTGGACACAGTGCCTTGCATGGGGGGAGGCGGGGGGGGGGCTTTGTTAGGGAGACCCAAAGGAACATTAAAGCCTTCATAATAGGTAGGGGCGGCTCCAAGATATCTGCTCCACCTGCAAATTTGTAAGAGGTACATTAATACTCCTTAGTATTTGTTCCAAAAAAGTAAATAAAAACATCTACACCATGACAAAATCCTTTATTTAAAAAAACTTCAATCACAATGATCCGCCTCCACCGCGACAACCCACCGCTCGAGGAGAATTACAGATCCCTCAACAAGCTGCTGTATGTAAAGAAAATGAACAGTAACAGAGACTTCTTACCACTTGATCAGCTGTGACCAATGACAGCTGATCACAGCGTGAACCAGGAAGTGCCGGTAAATGCCATTCCTCAGTTCTCGCTTACAGGGAGAGCCGATCGGCGGCTCTCTCTGTCAGAGGGGGGTCTGTGCTGATAATCAGCACATTGATTATCAGCACAGCCCCATCAATTGTACCCATGAGCTGCCAATCGGTGCCCAGTCTGTGCCCCATCATAACCCCCTCTCAGTGCCCTATAAAGTGTCAATCAGTGCCTACCACAGTGCAAATCAGTGCCTACCATAGTGCCAATCAGTGTCCATCACAGTGCCAATAATTGCCCAACATTAACACCTGTCCAATACCTTCCCAATCAGTGCTGCCCATCAGTGTCATCTATTAGTGTCCATCAATGCCACCTGTCAGTGCCAATCAGTACCGCCTATCAGTTCCCATAAATGCTGCCTATCAGTGCCCATTAGTACTGCCTGTCAGTTTCCATCAGTGCCGTCTGTCAGTGCCCATCGGTGCTGCCTGTCAGTGCCCATAAATGCCGCCTGTCAGTGCCCATTGGTGCCGCCTGTCAGTGCCCATCAATGCTGCCTGTCAGTGCACATCAGTGCTGCTTGTCAGTGCCCATCAGTGCCACCTGTCAGTGACAGCTGTCGGGGCCCATAAGTGCTACATATCAGTGCTGCCTATCAGTGCCCATCAATTCTATATATCAGTGCCTTCTCATCAGTGTCGCCTCATCAGTGTCCATCAGTGCCTACTCATCAGTGCCCGTCAGTGAAGGAGAAAGCAATTTTATAACAGAAACAAAGAAAAACATTTTTTTTTTTTCAAAAACGTCTGCCTTTTTTCATTTGTTTAGCAAAAAATAAAAACCACAGAGGTGATAAAATACCACCAAAAGAAAGCTCTATTTGTGGGAAGAAAATGATAAAAAATTTGTTTAGGTACACTGTTGCATGACCACGCAATTGTCATTCAAATTGCGACAGCACTGAAAGCTCAAAACTGTCCTGGGCAGGAAGGGGCGAAAGTGCATGGTATTGAAGTGGTTAAATACAATACTTTCTGAGGTGATTCTATTCACTGTCAGCTAATTTTAAATACTAAAATGTGAATGAATCTCTCGCGCTACTGTGAGTAAAATGGAATAAAATTGTACAGAAAAATAATAATAAATATTAAAATCTAAAAAGCAGCAAAATCTAAAAGTGTTCACCATACACAAAACTAAATAAAATTCAAAAAGTGATCTTGCGTTAAATAGTGGTGTCACTAAAAAATAACACCCTGTGATAAAAAGTGTAAAAAGTGCTAACAAATAGTAAATAAGTAAAGTGGAAAAATGGGGAAGGTGAATGGGTACCGATCAATGTAAAATGTCCCAGAACTGCATAAATATAAGTAAAATAAAATAAAATGAGAAAGTCTCTACAGTAGCTGTGCTGGCTATAATGGATAAGCAAGTCATGTTGGTAGAATAACTCGACTGTATAAATTCTTCTTGAGATTATCCCAATTAGAAAAGGTACAATAAGGGGGGTGATCCACTCAGTGGTCTCCCAGAACTCTCACCTCTATGTCAGCGTTAATGCGCAATGATTAGACCTCTGTAAGATCCAGTCTCTGGCTAGGCTTTTCCCAGATCCTCTCCTTCACTCTCTCCAGCTCCGTTGAATTTTAATTTCAAATACTGTATTCCAGATTCATGGATTTAAAGTGTTGGCAAATGTGGGTGTATTTTCTTTTTCCATATGACAAATCTCTTTTTATTTAGATCATGAAAATTAATGCAGCATGTCAATATTAGGCAAAATGTGTTCAAATATATCACCTTTATCTGTAGGCACTATTTAAATAAAGATCTAATTTTTAGTCAACTATTTCCATTGGGATGTACTTACTTTTTCATGTGACTTTAAATTGTTATGGTTTTAGCATAGCCACAGTTCTACAGTTCTACTTCATCAACTTGGGAGCTAAGAAACACTCCTTTTTATGCTTTGCTACAATTCCGCAACATTTTTACCTAGGTGTCTTGGGGTGCAACAGGTCTTTTTGAACCTTAACAAGAGGTTAAAGCGGTTGCATTGTCTGCTTGGTAATTTTATACCTACAGGTAAGCCTTATTATAGGCTTACCTGTAGGTAAAATGAATATCTCCTAAACCTGTAGGGTTTAGGAGATATTCATCTTGCATGCAGCCGCTGACATCAGTGGCGCATGCGCAGTGAAAGTGCGGCGAAGGTCCGGCGTGTTGTGCCAGAACTTGCCGGAACGGAGGGCATGTGCATAGAAGTGATGTCATCACTGCTCCAGCCACTCCCAGTGCCAGAGCTGCAAATCCAGAAGAACATGTCAGCTCCCTCTGGCCCTGTGGGAGCATCATTTGAAGGTAAGCATTTAATAATGGACGGGCAGAAGGACAGGTTGATGAATAAGAGATAAAGATTCTTGATGTCAGGCCGGGATAAGCACACAGCGCAACTCAGTCGCAGACAGCGCCAATTCACACGCGTCACCGTCACAACGCAGGCTAGGAGGAACGGGTCTCTCTCTCTCTGACCCGGCTCTAGGCCTCTGCCACAGGCCAATGTAATCTGAATAATTTGCCTACACCCGAACGGAGCAAATCCTCCCAGCTATTTCCCGTGCGTCCGGCACCATGCGACAGCAAAGCGTACCTGTCTATGGCTCTAGTACCAGATCCTCCCGGCGACATTCAGGAACCCAGCCATCTACTGGAGTCCCCCTGAGATTCGTCTCCGACTCATCAGGGCCCGGATATTGGCCAGATGGGCCACACCGCCGGGGTCCCTGGGTGCGCACACCCTAAAGGTGGATGCCGCACCCTGACTCCAGGACCCCCCGCAGGGGACGCCAAAAGAACCACGAACACCTGACCTCCCAAGAGGAAAAACTCTCCAATTGGCTGCTGGGGAAGTCTCAATCTGCCAGGAATCCCTCTAACTCCCACTGCCGGCCAAGGATGAACTTACATCCCCAGAATGCAGTCCGAGCCAGTGGACCTTCCCAGAATAAGACAGGCCAGTAACTCAACAATTGCGATTGAGAGCAAAGTAACTATTCTTTTTTAAGCGCAATACCCGTGCTAAATGCAAAGGGGCGCTACATTTTATTTACCGGCATTTTACATTTCACTGTAATCATTGCAAAATGTTTTTCTCTGGTTCCTAAATGTGCTTCAGATGGTTTCTCTTCTCCTTCTAAGCATTGTATGTTGTTCTTCAACAGTGAAAAAACATGGAGCACAAATCCTTAAAGCATCCATGGTCAAATGTAAGTATGTATTTATTAATCACACCTACATATGCATATGTTCAGGTTTTGGTCCTTACATGTTTTGTTTGTGTCTAGTAGAT
Source organism: Rana kukunoris (assembly GCA_029574335.1). Lineage (NCBI taxonomy): Eukaryota > Metazoa > Chordata > Amphibia > Anura > Ranidae > Rana > Rana kukunoris. The sequence continues at coordinate 504,567,868 of CM056050.1, read as the reverse complement.
GGTACATTGCAAATTAAACCAGGAGCAAGAAATAATGTTCTGGAAGTCAGTCATGATAGCTTCCTTCCAATTCTAACCCACGTGTCTTTAAATGTTTTCACACGTACAATGTCATTAGTTTGCTACAAATATTTGCCTAGTGTTGTTTGAAGAAATTTTATGTTGAAATAAGTGTCTTCATTTTATTTGTAGGCACCCAAAATATTAATCCCAGAAAATACCAAGGGAAAAAACACCTCAGAATAGCACGTTCCCAATGTAGGTGCCATACTGCATTCTTGTGCAGGTATTTATTCCTGTCCAAGCAAACATTTCACATTTCTCCATCTAACTGTGTATAACTTTGTGATTTAATTGTAGTTGAAGAGTGCATTTACCCAAAAAAAAATCACAGGAAGGATGGGTTTGTTAAAACCAGCTAAGTTTATGACAAACAATAGGTGGTATTCAAGTTTTTAATGTATTGCAAATTTCTCAGCAGATCTCTTTTTCGCAAAATTCCATCGTCTTGGCAAGTGACGAAGAAGAGGCACAAAGGATCTACTCAAGGGAGAGAAAAACACAATTTAACTCTGAATCAAGTCAATTACATAGATAGCAGTACATAAGTGGATGATGAGGCTGCAGACCAAATTTATGTGCCCTGTGTTGAAGAACACTCAAGTAACAGCAGAACGGTTGCATGAAGACAGCTCTCTCAAGAGCCAAGAAAACCACACATCAGGAAAATTCAAGTGACAGCAGCATCAAGCAAATATCCACTATCCCTAACAAGAAGTGGAAACAATCAGATGTTCGACCATTAAATCTGAAGTTCACATATGCAGAGAATGTGGTGTTGGGCGAGAATCTGGCTCCCATATACGACAAGCTGCTGGGTCTCCACATGCTTAAAGTTTTAATAGCTGATATTTGTCTGATAATAAGCCCCCTGACGTGAGCTTTTAAAGTGTCGCAAACCGCAGAGGGTGTTGCCATACTACGATTATACTGTAAATACTGTTGAAGTGCCTGGAATATAGGGTTGGGGTCTGGGAACAATGTAAACTAGAAGGGGTTACCCTTCCATAGTTTAACCTTAGAGGCATAGGAGATGTCAAGCTCCACTCTCATAAGGGCATGATCGGAAATATTACGAGGTGCATAAGTTACGGAGATCACTGTAGAATGAGTGGCAGTTAGGGATGAGCTTCGAGTTAGAGTAGAACTCATGTTCGACTCGAACATTGCCTGTTCGCCGAACAGCGAACTATTTGGGGCGTTCGCGGCAAGTTCGTGTGAACTTTAGAACCCTGTTAAAGTCTATGGGACAATCTAAAGTGCTAATTTTAAAGGCTAATATGCAAGTTATTATATTTAAAAAGTGTTTGGGGATCCGGGTCCTGTCCCAGGGGACATGTATCAATGCAAAAACAAGTTTTAAAAACTGCAGTTTTTTCGGCAGCAGTGATTTTATTAATTCCTTTAAGTGAAACAATAAAAGTAATATTCCTTTAAATTTCATACCTGGGGGTGGGGTGTATAGTATGACTGTAAATTAGCGCTTGTTTCCCATGATAAGAACTGTCCCTGGACAAAGTGTCATTTCTGAAGGAAAAAAAGTAATTTAAAATCACTTATCACTATAATAAATTGTCGGCTCCCGGCAATACAGACAAAAGTCATTTATAAAAAAAAATGTGTGGGGATCCACGGCATTTTTTTCCAAATTTGGGGTGGAGTTCTCCTTATAATCCATACTAGACCTGAAGAGTCTAGAATGGATATTTGGGGGGAATGCCACATCATTTTTTTTTTATTTGACGCAGGGTTGCCTTTAATATCCATACCAAACCATAAGGTGAGTGGTTTTAAATTACTTTTTTTCTTCAGAAATTAGATTTTGTGCAGGGACAGTTCTAAGCACAGGAAACAAGCACTACTTTACAGGCATACTATACACCCCCCTAGGTATGAAATTTAAAGGAATATTTCAATTTTATTATTTCACTTTAAGCATTATTAAAATCACTGCTCCTGAAAAAATGGCCCTTTTTTAAAACTTTTTTTGCATTGATACATGTCCCCTGGGGCAGGACCCGGGTCCCCAAACACTCCCCTGGGACAGGACCCGGGTCCCCAAACACTCCCCTGGGGCAGGACCCGGGTCCCCAAACACTCCCCTGGGGCAGGACCCGGGTCCCCAAACACTTTTTAGGACAATAACTTGCATATTAGCCTTTAAAATTAGTACTTTAGATTTCAAACGTTCGAGTCCCATAGACTTTAACAGGGTTCTAAGGTTCACACGAACTTTTGGTCTGTTCGCAGGTTCTGGTGCGAAACGAACCCAGGGGTGTTCGGCTCATCCCTAGTGGCAGTATTCCCCAAGCATAGATTAATGCGAGATAGACCTTTATAGGTAACTGAATAACAAGAGAAGCATTGTAAATTAGGATATCTGTCACTCCACACATTTCTCAGTCCAATTTCGTTCATTAAAAAAGCAAAGGGGTTGGACCACCAGGAGCAGTTAGAGGGACATCACTCCGTGAAATTGTATCTATTGTTTTTTGGTCCAAAACATTATTAAAGTCCCCCAATATCCAAATCGCTATGTTTGGATACGGCCTAAAAATTGCACTAGGTTGTTTAGGCTATCAAGAGAGAATGGTGAAGGCACACATATGTTTGCTAAAATACAAAGCATTCCAGCCAGCTTGCATAACAAAAAACTAAAATGTCCCTGATCGTCCACACTAGATGACAAGAGCTGAAAAAGCACATTATTTCAAATTAATACACTGACTCCTCTAGAGTGAGCCGAGTGGGTGGAGTGAAACTGAGTTTGATAGCTGCAGTGTCTCTAAATGTAGATATCGTTGTAGTTTTCAAATGCGTTTCCTGCAGACACACTACAGCAGGGGTATGAATTTTCAAAGTGGGCCACTCGTTTAAATCCATCACTCAGCCTCCTAACATTCCATGAGACAATAGTACAGTAGTCAGCCATAATAACCAATAAGTATGTCATTTGCAGGAGACCCTGATATCATAAAAGGCAAAATAAAAGTAGGTCATAGGGTAGAAGGGAAAAAATATTTGGATATAACAGTAGTCACAGTGCCCCCACTAAGGGTGTATGGAAATCTGCTAATGGTCACCAAGTGTAATGAGGTGTTCATACAAAAAATCAGTACAAGTAAATAGGAGGAATATGTTGAGTAGCAGCATTCCAGAAGGACAGGCAAGTTGCAAACTTTGGCCCTCACAACTAGCAAGGGCCCAGAGAAGCAAGCTAAAAAAAACAAAATCAACGTGAGGGAGAAAAAGACAAAAGTTCCTCAATGTGTGTCCACACAGGACAGGGTATTGGGGCAGTGGCGGCTAGTGAAGTTTTAGGATTGGGGGGTGCCAGACCCTGCCTTCCCTTTTGGACCCCTCCCACCTCCATAAACCCCCACCCCTTATAGAATCCACCCACTCTGTCCCTTGTATTACACTTGCCTCCACCCATATAGTGTCAGGAGTATACAGTTCAGCATCACATTACAGAGTATACAGCCCCAGAATCACAGGACAGAGTATACAGGTCAGCCTCACAGATCAGGGTACATAGGTCAGCATTACAGATATGGTATATAGCCCAGCATTACATAAAGGGTATATAGATCAGCATCACATAAAAGGTATATAGATCAGCAGCATCATATAAAGGGTATATAGATCAGCAGCATCGCATCAAGAAGATATAGATCAGCAGCAACACATAAAGGGTATATAGATCAGCAGAATCACATAAAGGCTATATAGATCAGCATCACATAAAGGCTATATAGATCAGCAGTATCGCATAAAGGGTATATAGATAATCAGAATCACATATATACTGATCTCGCAGCACACTGTCAGCACCCCCACAATGGACATTCTATGCATTAAGATAAAAAGTCTTCTGTGTGCAGCAGCCCCCCCAATACTTGGTCAATCGAGATCCAGCGATGTGAACGAGAGACTTAGCTCTCTGGGACTCCCCTCCTTATTGGCTGAGACAGATCCTGGAAAACCTGTGTGTCACGTACCAGGCTGGAGGCTGAAGTGACAAGAGGGCTCCCCTTGTGGCTGAGAGCACAGTACCCCTGGAGTTGGAGACAGAGGGTTCTCTGCTGAGAGATGCACGGGTTGCCTGCCGATGAAGCTGTCTGATGGTTCCAGAAGGAGACCCCCCGGAGCAGAGATTGCGGTCAGAGACAATGGTTCCCTGGAGGTGCTGTGGATCTTAGCAGGTGGAAAAGCAGAGACTTCGTCAAAAGCCAGGCCGGGGGTCAAACACAGGAAGGCAGTCAGAAGCAGAGGCAGGAGGTGTAGTTGTGATCAAGCCAGGGTCAAACACAGGAAGTCAATCTGGAACAGGCAATGAGGAGGACCGTCAAACAAGTCGGGTTCAGAGCCAGGAGAGAAGCCAGAGCAGATCAGGGTAAGCCGGGTTGGTAACAGGTAATCAAACAGGAGCAAGGAACACAAGAACACAGGATACAGAGCTGATGAAAATCCAGCGATTTATGAGAGCAGTTGGAGTGCTTATATAGGCCAGCAAAACACTGCTAATTTTGCGTACACACATTCGCATTTACGCGCCGATTGCTAATGTGCATGTGCGGATTAGTGCAGCCATATTTGCCAGTTCTTCTCCGGTTTCTTCCCTGACACAGGGACTACATTTCTGATAAACATATTTGCATCGCAGACAACATGGATGTTCAGGGAGTGGCACCCCTTCCTATTATGGTAGATTTATCAGAGGAGACAAAAAAGTACAGTCTAGTAGTTCTCAACCTCAGTCCTCAAGTACCCCCAACTGGCCATGTTTTCAGGTTTCCCTTTACTTTGCACAACTGCTTTAAATCAATATCAATGATATGGTATTGATAAGAGGTGATTTATCTAAGAGAAGTTCCCAAAACATGGCCTGTTGGGGGTACATGAGGACTGAGGTTAAGAACCACTGTTCCATGACACCCATGACATTGAGAATCCCAGATACCGCATATAAATCACTTTTAATCTGATCCTACTCCTGATGTGTGGTAGACATGTACATATATTTTGGGGCAATTAGCAAGCAAACGTGAAAAAGATGGCTGTGATACTCCAACCACCTCTTCAGCTACCATCTGATAGGAGGCCTTCCCAAAAAAGTGCAGGACAGCCAGAAACTTGGGTAGAATGGGCATAAATCCCCAAACAGCAGCATAATCAGCCCCTTAGATATACATAATTTAGTGAGAAGGTGCGCTGCTTAAAGGAACATAAAGGCATGACCCTTCTTCTTCTCCTCACCTTCTTTAGAATGGATTGAAAATCCAACAAATTCGTCTTTAAAAAGCTCCATTACAGATGTAGGGGAGAGCAATACAATGTCCAACTGCCACATGTGAATGTAAACTAGCCAAATGCTCACTAGATTGTAAATTTGGGACCTTTTTCCTTGTCAAAATATCTTTATTGAGAAGATAATGGTTCGTACAAGATCAATGAGTAGATAGAATACTTAAAAAGCATAAAACATGTAGACAAGAACATTGTACATCTGATGAGGCATTTTTCCAGTGGTCTATAAATGGGTAAGTATGTTGTGGAGTCCATATGGTTATTTATGCCTGACCTGCTATAAGGTGCCTCATTTGTCATGAGCAGTCCTGGAAAGGATAGGGCTTATAGTTCATGGAAGTGTACCAATGCGTACATCAGGGAGCTTCAACAGTACCTACTCATAAAACAATATTAATAACATTAGTAACAATATCTTTCCAGACTGTCGTCCAAAATGTGGGGAGACGGGAGGAGGGTAGGAAGGGGGGGGTGAGGGGTGTCTGCAGGAGTGGTCCGGATTTTGTTGTCTGTTGTTATAGTAAGTGGAGGTTTGCTAAGGATGGCTGGGCTACCATGGCAATATAACAGCATCAGTATTTACACTGGGTAGAACGTAGTTCAACCAAGGTTTCCATGAACTTTCATATCCGGCTAACGTGTCCTGGTCTATTGCCATCATTTTGGCGTGTGCCAATGCTACATTCATTTTGTTTATTGTTTCGCTGAGGGGTAGATTAGGGGACTTCCACACTTTAGCCAGTGTTTGTTTTGCGGCTGTGGTAAGCTGTAAGATTAATTTAAATTGTTTGTGTGGGATATTCCCCGGTTTCAGGTTTAATAATGCTAATTTAGGATCAATTGGTTCCTGTGAGTTGGCTTATTATTTTAAAAATTTCCGACCAGAATGAATGTGCTGTTGGGCACGACCACCAGATATGAAAGAACGTTCCTGGGAATTTGGGCCCTTTTTAAACATTTCTATGACCTGCCCATTGAGGTGTGGTTATCAAAGTCATCACTTTTGTCATTTATTTAATTATTTCCATATGTGAATTGAGATTAACGCCTTTTCATGCAGGATTTCCAGAGCCTTTTTTAGCGTTTTGCTGTAAATGCCACAAAACAGCATTGTGAATTGACAGTTTCAGGATAACATTTGATAATCAGGGAAAATGTGTCTGGACACCTAAATTCGGCATGCGACCTGCCGAAGGCTCCATTCCCAAGCAGAAAATCGCTCAGGTATGAACAAGTCCTTAGTTAATGGAGCCCATTGGCAGATTTTTTTCTGCTTGATTCACTGAAAAACAATGCCTATGATAAGAAAAAAAATGTGGATCTGCCAGTACTGACTTCTTCTACTGAAAATGCAAGTTACCTGGTGGTCATTCTGATCTCTGGCTTCATTACTTCAGTCACTGGATTGGAACCAGCAAGTGGATCAGCAACTTACATTTTACTCTGATTTTACTTGTTACCAGTCAGTGACTCAAGAAGCATCAAAATCAGAGCCCAGCAACTGGCATTTTCAGAAACAGACTTGTAATTTCAGCTGATGTATTTTTATCAGCATGGGTTTCCTTGAACAATAAGCATGCCTCATTAAAAACAAATTGCCAGTGACCTGACAGGTTTCTCTTCCTCCTTGCTTACCTTACAGTTATGTGTCTCAGTTTGTGAGTTTGCATCAAAGGTTTATTTATACTCATTTGTGATCAATTAAAATGTCCTGTTAATTATTGCAAGCACTTGATGTGACTTTCAATTGCTGGGTCTGATTAATTAAATGCTAGCATGAAGATATGTCTGCTAATGTGCCTTAAACATATTCCACCTAACAGACAAGAAAACGTTTCTGAATTTTACAAGCCCTTTTCCAAATCAATGTATGCTCAGACAGAGTTAGAAAACGTTTGTAAAGTTATTATAATATGGACAATTTGAGCACGAAATACAACATACCTGTACATGGGGATTGAGAGTTGTACTTGCCCCTTGTTATGGACTACATGCAGTAATGTATAAGCACACCTCCCAACTTTTTGAGATGGGAACGAGGGACACCTATAAGCAAAAGTATGTAGGCATTAGACACCCCCCTGCCACGCCATCTTAAAGGAGAATTTTACAAAAAAAAAAAACTTTTTTTTTCTTTTTTCTCCTGTACTATTCCTTTATATTGGATTCTGAAATTTACAAATGCGGCAATATAGAAATTGGAGGAAGGGTATAGCACTTCATATACAATTATATAGATCAGACCAAAGTGAGGGGACAAATGAGGAGAAAAGAGAGATAGAGGGACTTTGTTCCAAATCAGGGACAGTCTCTCGAAATCAGGGACAGTTGGGGGGGCTATGTGCAAGCCACACAGGCACATAGCTCATAACTGTCCCTCTTTTGTAACAGAATTCATTGTCCCTCTTTGCTCCTTATTTGTCCCTCCTTTTTGGTCTTTATTAAAATTATTGCATTTGTTATTTTGAAAGGTCTGTATACTTTTAAAGTTGTGGTGATAAAAGCCATTTGTTGGTTTATGCAATATTTTTGGGCACGTTCATTCTTAACGACTTGCTGACCTCTGAACTTATGTCGCGTACACACGACCGTTTTTCGGGTTCTAAAAAATGAAGTTTTTAAGGGTCTAGAAAAAACTAGGTTATTTTCAACCCAATCATTAAAAGGCCTTGCCTACACACGATCATGAAAAAAAAAAATGCTGGAGCAAACCGCGGTGACGTACAACACATACGACGGCACTATAAAAGGGAAGTTCCAATTCGGGTGACGCCACCCTTGGGGCTGCTTTAGCTGATTTTGTGTTAGTAAAAGTTGATTTGAGCTTTTCTGTCTGTTACAGCGTGATGAATGTGCTTACTCTATTATAAACAGTAGTTTTACCAGAACGAGCGCTCCCGTCTCATAACTTGCTTCTGAGCATGCGCAGATTTTTCACATCTTTAAGCCCACACATGACCATTTTTTACAACCTTAAAAACGACAACGTTAAAAACGTTGTGAAAAAATAGAACATGTTCGGAAAAAAATGTGCCCATTTTTTTAGAACCCGAAAAATGCTCTGAAGCCCACACACAATCGTTTTTAATGACATAAAAAAAAACATAATTTTTTAGAACCCGGAAAACAATCATATCATGGCTGCAAGTGGCTATAACAAGATAATGGCTGCATAGCTAAAAACAGAGGAGTTCAGGAAACATCCATTCCCCAAACTCCTCTGTGACTAATGCCGCGTACTCACGATCAGGCTTTTGCCCGGCCAAATCTCATCGGAATTCCATCGGAGAAAAACAGAACATGTTCTATATCTAAACTCCGATGGAATTCATCTGAATTTTCGATGAAAAAAACTCAGATGGGGCTACACACGATCGGAAATTCCGATGTGTGTACAAGGCATTAGGGTGCTTTGACACCGATCCACAGTGGTAAACAGTGGTAAACTGCCCGATCTATTAGAAGTTAATTAGAAAGCAAGGGTTAACTCCATGAAAACCATCAGTATGCCTAGGCTGCAGCCACCACAGCGGATCAATGAGAAACTGGCGATGATTTCAGTTTCAGAGCTTGATTAGCTGCATTGAAGGGTAGGGGAGACAGTGGGGGGGGGGGGTCTATTGATCTCATAGAAATAAGGTTAAATGAAAAATAAATTTAAAAGTATTTTAAATAATAAAATAAAAAAAAATCATTGGTTTTTTTTTTTTAAAACACAGCATTCCTCCTCTGTGCATATATGGAAATACAAGTGAGCATTTAGGTCCCGCATGTGTGTGTAAACAGCATCAGCACCACACCTTTGAGGTATTGCCGCAAATGTCAGAGTGCGAACAATAATTCCAGGACCATTATTCATGATTACCTCTACAATGATATCCTGTAAAAGGTTTTTAAAATGTTACCTATTAAAGTATTAGGTTTCAAAGTTTGTCGCCATTTCACGAGGGTGCACAATTTTGAATCTTGATAAGTTTGGTATCTATTCTCTCGATATAACATCATCATTTATACTTTACCTGAAATAAAAAATGAGTATTATAGTGAGGAATATATAGGGGTTGATTTAAAAATCACCAAAAAATGGAACTTCCACATTTAGGAATCCTCCCCCCTCCAGTGCCACGTTTGGCACCTTTCAGGGGGGGGGGAGCAAATACCTGTGTAATCCAGGTATTTGCTCCCACTTCCGGGCATAGAATACTGTGGCGATCTGCGCCACGTCCGGCACCTGCTCCACAACCCCCCTTCACTCTCTTCTGGGAGACACACAGGTCCCAGAAAACAGCAGGGACCAGGGGGATCACACAGCGTGACTTGCGCATGTGCAGTGGGGAACCAGAAAGTGAAGCCACAAAGCTTCACTTCCTGATTCCCTTACTGAAGATGGCGGCGCCTCCACCCGAGAGCCATGGGACAGATCGGCTTCAGGTGCCGACATCGTGGGCGCCTAGGACATGTAAGTGTCCATATATTAAAAATCAGCAGCTGCACTATTTTGGCAGAACTCCACTTTAAGACAAATAGACGGTGCACTTTACAAAGTGCAGTTGCACTTTGCAAGTGCAGCTGCTCCAGAACTTAGTGATTGAGGAAAGGCTTCACTTTACAAAGAATACCCAATCATGTGCAAGGAAATAAAAAAAAACAGCATTTTTGCTTGCATATGATTGGATGATGGAAATCAGCAGAGCTTCTGCTCATTTACTAAGCTCTGGAGCAAGTAAATTAACCCTATTGTGTTTGTGTGCAGTAAAATGTGTGTTTGATGAAGGCTGCACAAATATTGTGTTATAAAATGTTTGGGGTTCCAATTTTTTTTTTTTGTCTAGCGAGAAATGCTGATTTTAACGAAAAATAAAAAAAATTGCCCCAGACAGCAGGTGGTTAGCCCCTTCCATACAGGGCATTTTCACCCCCTTCCTGCCCAGACCAATTTTTAGTTTTCAGCGCTGTTGCACTTTGAATGACAATTGCGCGGTCAGGCAACACTGTACCCAAATTAAATCGTTATGGTTTTTTCCCCACACAAATAGAGATTTCTTTTAGTGGTATTTGATCATCTCTGCGGTTCTTATTTTTTGCGCTATAAACAAAAGAAGAGCGACAATTAAAAAAAAAACACAATATTTTTTCCTTTTTATTTAATACATCTCACAATATTTTTTTTAAAACTTTTTTTCCCCTCAGTTTAGACCGATACGTATTCTACGTATTTTTGGTAAAAAAAAAAACGCAATAATCGTATATTGATTGGTTTGCGCAAAAGTTATAGCGTCTACAAAATAGGTGATAGATTTATGGCATTTTTATTTTATTTTTTTTACTAGTAATGGCGGCGATCTGCGTTTTTTTTTGTGACCGTGACATTGCGGCGGACATATCGGACACTTTTGACACGTTTTTGGGACCATTCACATTTACACAGCGATTAGTGCTATAAAACTGCACTGATTACTGTGTAAATGTGACTGGCAGGGAAGGGGTTAACACTAGGGGGCGCTGAAGGGGTTAAAATGTGTCCTAAAGTATGTTCTAACTGTAGGGGGAAGGGGACTCACAGGGGGAGGAGATCGATGTGTGTTCCTCTGTACTGGGAACACACATCGATCTCCTCACTGCTGACAGGAGGTGGATCTGTGTGTTTACACACACAGATCCACACTCCTGACATGATTGCCGGAAATCGCGGGTGCCCGGCGGCAATCGCAGCCGTCGGGCACTAGAACGCCGTGAAGACAGGACGTTGTGCAACGTCCAGTCTCATCGGCGAGGGCATGACCATGACGACAATCCCCTATGGCCAGGTAAGGAAGTGGTTAAAGTGTTATCTCAAGGTAAATCCTCTTTTCAGTTTGAATAAAGTGGAGAAGAGTTAGATCCTCTGCCAAAGTTTCATTCCTATCTGTGTCCTACTGTAAAGATTCATACTTCTGTTTGCATATATGATCATAGTCCCTGAGTGAGAAAGAAAGTGAGGAGAAATCCAAAAGTTGTCCCTAGAGCAAGAGGTCAGGGGAAGTCCTCCAATGGGGCCTATCATCTTCCAGTCTGGTAAGAAGACCAGGATGGGGCTGGCACAAACCTCAGCTTTTACAGATTTCTATTTACTGACCAATTGACATGACAATTTCTCTAAAGACATCCTCTCTGTCTGTAAATTTTTTAATCACATGCAGAGTTTGAAATTGGTCTGTGATAAGTTTATTTAAGGATAATAACCATATTTCTGTACATATAGCCAATAGATCTGTAGCTTGTCCTTTGGTGCCTCTCTGTACTGTTCTGTGATTTTTCCAGTCTGTCAAAACACATACAAGTCTATGGGGGAAATCTAATGGGATTTTAGGAAGATATAAATGTGTATAGACCCAGTTCACCCATGAGAACCTAATAACCTCATATAAAAAGTACTCAAAGAGCAACGATTGCTGTATCCCACAGCACTGAAATTTCAGCTTTTATTCTGGTCTTTAAAATGGTTAACACAATATGTTATCATACAATCTAAAGCTCGCTACCTTGAACCAAGTTTGTCCTACAACACATCACGACGCTATTTTTTATGTGGCACGTGTTATGTGTGATTATGTGAATCTAAAGCTACTGGATGTAGGCGATTGGCTGAATGTTCTCCTTCTAGCTGTTCTCATGTGACCGATATGTTCTTTGATAAGCAGGCACAGTGATATCATTTATCATTGTATTTGCCAAAGTGACCTCGTTAGCGTGGCTAGGAAATGAAGCCCTGTGCTTTGTTGCTGCTCTGGATGTTTGCCATGGAAGTCACTAATTACTGGCAGGGAGAGGATGCCACACAGTTTGAGCTTGTGTTACAAACACGGGGAGATAGTTATTCTCGGCCAATGCCAAAGAAACCAGCAGGAGCAAAATGGATGTCTTAATGTGTACTAGTATCACACATGCTGGGAAGAGGGTTCCCTTACCATGGAAGAGCTATTGCTAAATGATATCTGTTATATTGTAGCTGTCCACAGCATTATCGTTAAATGCAGTGCCATGTCTTAAAGCATGCGGTACAACTATAAAGAGTTTTATCGTAAAAAGGAATACATATTTAGTAGTGAAACCATAGCCAAGATCTTAATATTATCATTTTAAGTAAGAATTTTATTCCTGTCAGTGTCCCTGTTTGGAAAAATCACCCAATCAGTTTGTTCTATTGCAGTAACATTGGGCAGATTCTAGGTATACATGTGCTTTTTAAAGTAAATCAATCTTAAAGTGGTTGTAAACCCTTACATATTGTATACTGTGAAGTGACTGGCCTCAGGTGATACACAGAGATGAAACAAATCATCTTACATAAGCCGTACCTGCCTATCTACAGCCATCTTTCCCCTACAGCCATTCAAAGTGCAAAATGTACACAGGATCTCTCAGCTCTGAATTTCAGGGGGCAGGAAACTGCAGTTACATCAGTGAGGAGAGCTCTGACAGTTGATTGGAGGGAAGGGACAAACCCCCTTCAAACAACACACAGGAACAGAGCTGAGGCTGTCAATCACAGTCTGTGCCCTCCCCTGTCACCATTTTTTTTCTTGATGTCGGAAAAACTCATCAGAAGTGACTCATGCTTATAGCAGAGGAACGAAGTAGCAGAGAGAAATTACACTTAGTGCTCTGTAATGAGACAAGTACACATTATTGGAGGATATGTTTTGTTCATATTTCATGTCTGAGGTTTATTATCACTTTAACAGTTTGTTTCAATAATAAGTAACACATTTTACATATAAAACTTATTTGAGTTAAAGCTGACATGAATTGGTTGAAAAACTTTAAACTCCCACATCCTGCCAGGAAGTAAGGCAAACCTCCACTTCTTCCCCTGTATCTCCACATTATGTTAGAAGAGGTTTAAACTGGACTCTAGGCACAAAACCTTCCATTTAAATATATTCCTTGATAGCCACCAAGGATATAAATCAACTTTGTGTGCCCCAACATTTTTGCAAACCTTAATATATTACCTTGTAAAAATAACAATGACATCATCACAGCAGTGCACATAGCCTGTGCAGAGAGCAGAGCAGTAGGAGGGGTTCAGAGTGCTCCACTCACTATAGACTGCCTGCAGAAAACTACAGGAGGGGCAGAGACATGACCAGTCACCCTGCACAAAAAGAGAGAGAAACAGTGACCAGTCTTTGTTACAGGAAACTGCTGCACAGGGGCAAATTTCATGCTGGATTATTGCACAGATCTGGAAAAAATAAAACACAAAGCACACCAAGATTCAAGGACATATACACAAACCTTTGATATTTCTACAATTTTTGCAGGCTTCTCATACTCAGATAATAGAAAAGAGCTTTGGCTAGCGTTGGGTCTTAAAAAACTAAAGTTGACATAAAGTTGTTAGCAGACAGTTTTTTTTTCTTAACCACTTAATGACCAAGGACGTCCATGGATCAGGCATCATTCAGAAATTGCCGTCTTCAGCCGCCGATTCTGTGCATGATAAGAATGATCAAAGCAGTAGTTTGATGTTCTTATAGGCAGCGGGAGGGGACGTCCCCCCTCCCACCGCCATCCGGTGCTTCTCCAGCCTCTCCCGTGCCATCGGGGGCCAGGAGAGCGAATCGGCTGGCGCTGCTGGGAAGCATAGAGATGACTGGTGACCAGATGGTCACCAGTCATCTCTATGACCGTCGGAGGCCCAGGCGCGACATTATGACGTCACGCCCGGTACCTGGAAGTAAACAAAGCTGCAATCGTGGCTGTCGGCATGTGATCTTTTTTTGATCTTTTTTTTCACCGATTTCATGCTTGTAAGCCTGGAGGAGAGATGTGGGGTCTTATTGACCCCACAACTCTCCATAAAGAGGACCTGTCACAGTAATTCCTATTACAAGGGATGTTTACATTCCTTGTAATAGGAATAAAAGTGATCAAAATATATATATATATTTTTTTTAAGTGTAAAAATAAAAAAATAAAGTATTTTTTTAAACGCCCTTGTCCCGGTAGCTCACGTGCAGAAGCGAACACACATGCAAGTCCTGCCCACATATGTAAACACTGTTTAAACCCCACATGTGAGGTTTTGTCGCGTGCGCTAGAGCGTGTGCAACAATTCTAGCACTAGACCTCCTCTGTAACTCGAAAATAGTAACCTGTAAAAAAAATTAAAGCATCGCCTATGGAGATTTTTAAGTACTGAAGATTGGCGCCATTCCATGAGTGTGCGCTATTTTAAAGCGTGACATGTTAGGTATCTATTTACTCGGCGCAACATCGTCTTTCACATTATACAAAAACATTGGGCTAAGTTTACTGTTTTGTTATTTTTTAATTCATCAAGTTTTTTCCCTAAAAAAAGGCGTTTAAAAAAATTATTGCACAAATACCGTGCAAGAAAAAAAGACCGCCATTTTATTCCCTAGGGTGTCTGCTAAAAAATATATATAATGTTTGGGGGTTTTGATAAATTTTCTAGCAAAAAAATTGTGATTTTTACATGAAGGAGAAAAGTGCCAAAATAGGCCCGGTGAAGTGGTTAAAGACGTAAGAAACTTTGTATGTCTCCTGTACCATAAATGTTTCTATCCGCTGTCAGTATTTTTTTCTGTAAGTGAATTAAAAGGACCAACATCCAGGAGAAGAAGAAAGTTCCACCATCTGATGGAATGTGGATTTTTTAGCACTGGAAATGGTTGCTATGCTTGGTAAATCTGTAATGTTTGAAAAAAATGCTGTGCCTACTTACTATCTTATGGGAAAAATGCTCACTTTTGTTAATGGTACGATCCACCCAAAGACATCACATTCTTGTAATACATGCATATACTAGAATAAAAACTGTTGTTTTTTTTTATCAGAAAGCCAGTACTTCTATAATAGCACTATGGGGGTTATTTACGAAAGGCAAATCCACTTTGCACTGAAAGTGCACTTGGAAGTGCAGTCGCTCTTTTTTTTATTTTATTTTTTTTTATTTTTTATTTATTCCAAGCAGAGTACAAACTGGCCCACATGGACCCCGGTCAACATTTAAACATACATACATTGACAGTAAGAAGGAGCAGGCAGTCATAAACAAAAACCTTCAATAACGTTAACACGCTCCCGCCTTGCGCCCCTTGTGTCCGGGAAAGCTGTGGCCTTATCTGGAGACCCCCGGGGGGTCAACCATGTCCCACTATAGTGGGCGTGCTCCTGAGCGACGAAAATGTCACCCCTGAGTACAGGGCAGGCCTACGTCAGGGTCTGCCGGATCCAGTTGACTCAGAATTTTCCATTTTAAATCTAGAGCTAGAAAGAAAGGAGAGCTAGGAGATAAGAGTGAAGGAGGGATAGAGTAGAGGGTGAAGATTGGGGGTTGGGGGGTGGGAGATGGCCGGGAACTGCTCCCGGACCGGAGGAGGGGGGAGGGGGGGGATAATGTGGGGGGGGGTTGGGGACCTTGTTACTGGGGGGGGGGTTGCGGGTGAGGGGCAGGGGAGGTGCCGTCTCCGCCTGCGTCTGGGGCCTCGCCCCTAAGATTCCGTCCCTCATCTGAGAACCTGAACGCGTTCCATGATTGCCAGGTCTCTGTGTAAGTCTCTTCCCTCTGCTGGTTAGTGAGGATCAGGTCCTCCATCCGACTGATATCGTCCACCTTTCTGAGCCATTGTGCTACAGAGGGTGGGCGTGGGGATTTCCAGCACAGAGGGATACAGGCCCTTGCCGCGTCCAAAAGGTGACGCACCACCGAGTTCCTATAGGACTTGGCTGGGATGGACGCTGCATGTAGCAGGAAGAAGGCCGGTTCATTTTCTATTACCCTGTCAGTAAATTTTTGAGTTATGCGGCGGACCTCCCCCCAGAAGCCTTGTAGTCTACTGCATGACCAGAATATGTGGAGTAGTGTTCCCCTCTCCTCCTGGCAGCGCCAGCAACTATCTGATGTCTCTGGGAATAGTTTGTGAAGCAACTCAGGGGTCCTGTACCATCGGGTGAGGATTTTGAAATTTGTCTCTTGTACCCTAGTGCTCAGTGAGGACTTATGAGTAAAGAGAAGTATATGTCGAACCATGCTGCTGGTGAATTGGCAGTTAAGGTCCCTTTCCCATTTGGCAAAACAGGGGGGTGCGTCTTCCTCTTTCGGTGTAATCAGGAGATTGTACGTCATGGATAGCGCATGGGGGAGTGGCCCGACCGTCGCACAAAGTTCTTCAAATGTCGTGGGTGGGGGGGACGCACTGTCCGGTGGTGCCAAGCTGCGTAGGAAATGGCTAAGTTGTCGGGCTCTCATATGGTCCAGGCCAAAGGGGCCAGTGGGGTCCATGAGGTCCGCAGCGCTCTTCCATCTGTTCCCTGTACAGAAGTGCGATGCTTGAAATAATCCGGCTTCCCGTAGTTCAAGGAATCTCCTGTCCTGTAGCCCAGGGGCGAACAGGGGGTGTCCTATCACCGGCCTCATGGCCGAGTTATTCGACGAGAGACGGGAGTCAGTCAGCGACTGCGCGCAGATACGAGTGGTCGTACCTATGGTGGGATGACGACGTAGCTCAGGGGGCAGTGAGGTTTGGCACCACGGGGTCCTGTGTAGCGGTATTGAACTCTGCGCTTGCTCGATTCGTGTCCATAGCTTGGTGTCCATGTGTCGGCACCAGTCTAGGAGTCTGGTGAGGTGGGTCGCCCGGTAGTACGTGCGGATATCCGGCATCGCAATGCCCCCATGTAACTTCGGGCGTGTCAGCAAACTCCAATTGAGTCGCGGGTGTTTCCCCGCCCACAGGAACCGGGTAAGAGTGGACTGTGTCTGTTTAAAAAAGGTTCCCGGAATGGCCACTGGAAGGGCCTGCATCAGGTACAGGAATTTGGGTAGGATCGACATCTTTAAGATGTTGCAGCGGCCCAGCCACGAGTGCAGGCCACTGCTCCATCGGTCCAGAAGTCTCTGCACCTCCTTTAGGAGGGGCGGGAAGTTTAGCTGGAACAGGCGGGGGAGGGCCGCCGGTATGTGTGTACCCAGGTATTTCAGGGCAGTGTCTGTCCATTTTAAGTTAAAGCTGGTTTTAAGTTTTACTAGACGGGCTGGTGTAACCCCCACCCCCATGGCTTCCGATTTAGAGAAATTTATTTTTAAGTTGGAAAGTTGGCCGTATGTCTCAAATTCTTTCAGGAGGTTCTGCAGGGAGGAGAGGGGCTTTGTTAGCGTAAACAGGAGGTCGTCTGCATATGCAGATATCTTATGTTGTGTCCCCCCCACCGACACCCCGGCGATCCTCGGGTTCCGGCGTACGTGGCAAAGAAACGGTTCCAGGGTAAGGGCGAAGAGTAGGGGCGAGAGCGGGCACCCCTGCCGGGTCCCGTTAGAGATCGAAAACGGCTCAGACAACACTCCATTCGCCCTGACCCGGGCCGTTGGACTCGAGTACGCCGCCGTCACCCATCGCAACATCTGAGATCCCAGTCCTATGTATTTCAGTGTCGCGAACAAGAACTCCCAGTTCACCCGGTCGAACGCCTTTTCGGCATCCGTCCCTAGTAGTACGCAGGGCATCTTGCTTCTGGTGGCTACATGTAATAGGTTAAGGACCTTGGTGGTGTTGTCCCTTGCCTCTCTGGCCGGTACAAATCCCACCTGATCCAAGTGAACTAGTTTAGGTATGTGTAGCTGTAATCTGGAGGCCAGGATCTTTGTGAATAGTTTCAAGTCTGTGTTGAGGAGAGATATCGGCCGATAACTCCCACATTGAGATGGGTCTTTGCCGTCTTTGGGTATTACCGAGATTTGTGCTTGTAGGGAAGCTGTATGGAATAGACGCCCGGTTTCCCGGGTATTGTAAAGCGTTATCATGTGTGGGCCAAGGGTGGGGAGAAGGGCTTTGTAGTAATGCGTGGTCAGCCCGTCTGGTCCAGGGGCTTTGCCCGGTTTCGAGCATTTAAGTGCTGTCTGCAGCTCAGCTAGGGTAATGGGCTCCTCCAGCTCCCGACGGGTCTCTTCCGACAGGACAGGCATACGTGATTGTTCAAGGTAGTCTAATGTGATCTCCCCTTCTGGTGGAGGCGTCTGCAGATTGTACAGGGAGTTATAAAAGTCCCTGAATTCCTGCACTATCAGCCCGGGTAGCGTAACAGCCCGTCCTGCCGGGGAAACCACCTGGGGGATGTACGCCGCCTGGCGCTGCGACTGCAGGGACTGCGCTAGGAGCCGGCCGCATTTATTCCCCGACTCGTACCCCTTCCTCCGACATACCTGTAATGCTGCCTTGGCCCTAAATTGTAAAATGTCAGTGATCTGTGTTCTGGTCACATCAAGCTCAATCCCCACCCGTCTCGTCGGGGATGCCTTGTGTGTGGACTCTAGTGTTTGTAGTTTGGCCAGAAGCTCGTTCAGTTGCGCAGTCCGCTCACGTTTCAGCCTGGCCCCTTGCTTAATAAGCACTCCCCTGATTACCGCCTTATGGGCCTCCCACACCAGACCGGGATCACTATCCGCTGTCGCGTTGGTCTTGAAGTAGTGGCCTAGCTCAGAAATCACGTCTGCCAGCACTTCAGGGTTCTGGAGTAGGCTGTCATTAAGTCTCCAGACCGGGTGTTGGGGCGTCTGAGTGTCAGCTAGGGCATATGTCAACATGATCAGGGCATGGTCAGACCATGTGATCGACCCGATGGACGTGTCTTTAATGGCGTGGAGTTGGCAGTGAGGAATTAGGAAGTAGTCAATACGCGAGTACGTCTGGTGGGGCTTGGAGAAAAAGGAGAAGTCTCGCTCTCCCGGGTGGAAAAGACGCCATGCGTCTATCAGCTGCGCCGCGTGCAGTGTAGCGTCAATGCGTTTGCGTGCGTCGCGCGTAAGTGACGATGTGCCCGAGGATGTGTCTTCCGTCGGGGATAGTGGTATGTTCAGGTCACCACCCACCACGAGTTGCCCCTCCGAGAAGCGCATCAGTTCCCCTATGCGTCGTTTAAGGAACATGTCCTGGTGGGAGTTGGGGGCATACAGATTCGCCAGTGTAATCTTCCCATCCCCCACCTTACCCTTCACGAATAGGAATCGTCCCTCGCTGTCCGTCCGTATATCTATCAATTTCCAGGGGACCCTGGCTGAAATAAGGATACTGACACCTCTGGATTTGCTCCCCGTAAAAGCAGAGTGATAAGCCAGGGGGTAGCATCTGTTCTGAAGCAGAGGCATTTTAGGGTCTTTGAAGTGCGTCTCCTGCAGCATGACAATGTCCGCCTTTGCGCGGCGCATGTCATGGAGCAGCATCCTCCTCTTTTCAGGCGTGTTTAGACCCTTTGCATTCAGTGAGAGGACTCGGAGAAGATCCATGTCCGCTCTGCGGGAGGGCACACTCAGGGGGACGGTGGGATGCGTGGGGGGGGTGAGTGGGCGAGGTAGGGGGGAGTAGGTGGGGTAGGGGGGGGTGGGTGGGGGGGGAGATGTCGAGAGGAGGTAGGGAGTTAGTTAGCGTAGGGAGGAGGAGAAGATTATAGAAAAGGAAGGGGAAAAGAAAGGAGGCTACCACTAGAGCGTGTGTAGCCAAGCTAAGGTGCCTGAAAATGGCAGTAGTACTCACCGGGGCCTCAGAAAGTGGCCCCTGGATATGGAGCACCGTCCTACTTGGGGTGATGGGTGAACAGGGTCAAGGAACAGCTCCCGGCCCTCACCCACCCATCCTCGGCGAATGTGTATATATAAAACTAGGAACACATACCGGCAACATCTGTATTAATCAATCAGAAAGAAGCAAGATAAGTACATTAGTTGTGCAAAAGTAAAAAGTAGAAATGGCAGCGGTAGCTGCGCAAAACCCTCTTATAAACTCAAACATTTGGTAGCATTGGCATAAAACATAAAAATGAAACGAAAGACATGTAACTTGTAACTTGGAAACCGAAGTAAAGTGCATCAAAAAGTATGACCATCAATAACCCCCCATGTCACCCCTATTCATCTGGGAACCCCAAAGCTTGGTAACTGCTCCCACCCATCCCCCCCACCGCGGCCCACCCCCAGCATCAGGAGCCCCAACACCAGAGGGGGGCTCTCCACATTAAGCATTTGGGCCATCAGGGGGGCCCAGAGGGGGCCTTAAAGTGTCTGCAGGGGTGAGTATGAATATCCATGCAGGTGACCAACGATATTCCCCCCCTCCCCCGACAGCTCCGCAGCAACCCGCCCTGTAGTGTCATCTCGGGTGGAGAGGGGGCAGTTCTCTCCGAGCCAGGGGTAGTTCAGCAGTGTCCTCTGTAGCCCCCCCTCCCCGTTCCGTCCGGCATAAATGTCCAGCAATTTGGTTTAGACAACAAGGCCAGGGCCCTCAGGCCACCAGGAGCTGGGCAGGGGGGGGGAGGCAGGGCCCAACAACAGTCTCCCCTCCAGGACGAGAATGTAGTCGCCCCGGTAGGTCTGGATCTCTGGAGCCCACAATACAGGGGGGGGGGGTCTGCGTCAAGCGGGGGAACATCAAGGGCAAGGGATTAACAGACTACTCACATGACTCCCCGTACAGCCAGGTGGAATCCAGGGAAGGGGGGGGGGTGGCGACGGTCTACACGGATGGTTCATCTCTAGATGCTGATCGGTTCCTCCTCCGGCCCCTCTGCCGCCGAGGCGGCATGAGGCCGTGCCGAGCCGGCAGACCGGGCCTGCCCGCGAAGCTTGGAAGCAGCTGCAGCCAATCCGGGATCGGGATAGGATCGGCTTCCAGGAATTCAAAGAGAGCCGGGAGATCCGCTGTGGACTGTAGGCTGAAGGTGCCGGACCCTCCGCGGAAGGAGGCGAAGACCGGGAACCCCCAGCGGTATGTTATCCCCTTTTGTCTGGCGAGGTCTAGCACGGGTCTCAGGAAGGCTCTTCGGTGGAGTGTCGCCCGCGATAGGTCAGGTAGGATCTTGATCCGCGCTTCTCCTCTCTCCACTGCCCCATGGTCCCATGCGCGTCGTAGGATGGCCTCCTTCTGGACGTAGCGATGTAGTCTGCACACTACATCCCGTGGTCTCTGCGGGTCTGTAGGCCGCGGACCCAAGGTCCTGTGCGCCCTTTCAATCGGCACCTCAGCCTCCGGGTCTCCCAAGACCTCCCGGAAGACGGCTTGCACCGTCTCATTCAGGTCTGCCGCTGCTACGTCCTCTGGGAGACCCCGGATGCGCAAATTATTGCGACGGCTCCGGTCTTCGAGCCCCTCCACGTGGAGCTGGAGGGAGGCGGCGGTCTCCCGATGTAGGTCCCTGGAGCTTTCTAGTGCCGTCACCCGCGCCTCAAGGGATGTCACCGAAGTCTCTCCAGTCGAGACCCTCTCTGTCAGGTTGGTGATCTCTCCCCGCACTTCTTGTATGTCCCTCCGGTGCGTCTCCTCTAGTCGGAGGATAAGGGCCTCAATGTCTGTGCGCGTCGGGAGGGCTTGTAGTAGGGCCCGTATATCCCGGTCTAGCATGGGTGCTTCAGGGTGGTCAATATCCTCCATATCGGCCCGATCAGTGTTATGCTCCGGCCCGGGGTGTCCCAGGCTGGGGTCGGGTGCCGCAGATTGCCAGGCTCCGGTCCGGGGAGTTTGGGCCTGTTGTTGAGCTCCACGTGGGGTACCACGCGGCGCTGTGGCTCTAGCTCCCGGGGATTTGTCTTGAAACAGATCGTAGAAGCGTTGTTTATTTGCCGTCGTTTTGCTCACAGGTGTTTCCCGCAGAGGCGTCGTTAGGGGTGGGCTAAGGAGGCTGGAGCCCCGAATGTGCCGCCGAAAAGCCCCGAGTCTCGGGCATACAGTTTTTAATTAGCAGCCCCGAGTCAATGCCGCCGAGCAGGGACCTGATCTCGCCCGCCATGTTTGGTGTCCATTGTCCAGTCCGGCGCCCTGTGATTGGGTGTATGGGGGTCATGTGCGGCGTGGGGCTGGCCTGTCTGTGATCGTCTAGAAGTCCCGCCTCCGCACATGACCGCTATACGCCCAATCACAGTGCGACTGGTAATATGGAACATGTTGGCGGGAGTCCGGGAGATGAGCACACCGCCCGGGCTGCGATCTTCCCCTCCGCTTTTGTGTCCCTCGGCGGCGGTGTGTCCCTCGGCGGCGGTGTGTCCCTCGGCGGCGGTGCGTCCCTCTGCTATGGCTCGGTAGAGAAGATCATGGAGGTGCATCATCTTGCACCATGGAGCGGGCTGCGGATGGATGACGCTGGCGGGGACTCGAGACAGAAACAGAGCAGAGGTAAGCAGGATGTATTTGCACAGAGCTGTGGGGAGGGGGGTGTGAGTAGTGGAGGAAGTAGGAGGACGCTTACTGTAGGTGGTGAGTGTCTGGGTGTGTGGTGGGGGGGGGGTGTATCAGTGTCTATGTCGGGGGTCAGTGTCTGTGTGTGGGGGGGTCAGTGTCTATGTCGGGGGTCAGTGTCTGTGTGGGGGGGGTCAGTGTCTGTGTGGGGGGGGTCAGTGTCTATGTCGGGGGTCAGTGTCTGCAGTTTTGAAGTTTTGAATATAATCTCACTGCAACACAGGTAGACATTCCTACATGCGCAAGAGTATTTTTTTTGGGGTGGGGGGGCTGCCTCTGTAGAGACATGATATGATCATTTGGTCTCAAGCAACCACAAGCTCTGTCTTTACCCTTTATAAAGAAAATATGTATAAGATACTTAATCATGGGTATCATACTCCAGAGCTCCTATACACAATTTATCCATTGACTAATAATAGTAGCTGGAGATGTAAAAGGGATTTGCACTCTCTCCATCACATATTTTAGCAATGTGAGCTTTTTAAATCCTACTGGGAATTGGTTGATGCTCTCATTCACCAAATTTTTGACTCATGGAACCCCTTTACTCCTAAATTTTACCTGATGGGCCTACCTCTGACTAGGCATGATGGGAATTGTAGTTCCTGAACAGCTGGAGGGCCGTAGTTTGAAGACCCCTGTTCTACACCCACCAAGAAATTACTATCACATATTCTCACAGCAACTAGATGTTTTACTGGAAAAAAAACGTAACCCCCCATAGGTGTGCGCAGTCTATTGCATTAGGGTGTGCACCCCAAAGATTAACTCCTTAAGGACCGCCTGTACATTTACGTCGGCAGAATGGCACGGACAGGCACATTGGCGTACCTGTACGTCCCTGCCTAGACGTGGGTCGGGGGTCCGATCGGACCCCCCCGGTACTTGCGGCGGTCCCCGTGGCTGCAGAATCGATCCGCCCCCCCCCCGGGCTGGCTTCGGGCTGAAGCCCCTGGTCTTTTTGCCACCTAGCAACGCCCCTGGTTCCCCGTGTGACTGCCCTTGTCCTGTGCCTCTTGGCAGTGTTCATGCCGATATTAAAATGTATTTCGCCGGTTTTTGGGCAGGTTCAGGCCGGGAGCTCCTCTGATGTGCTTCCTCACTCGGCCATGTCCAAACCACGCCCCCGGAAGTGCAGTCGCTCTTAATCTAAGGGGTAGATCTGAAATGAGGGGAAGCTCTGCTAATTTTATCATCCATTCATGGGCAAGCTAAAATGCTGTTTGTTATTTTCCTTGCATGTCCCCCTCGGATCTACAGAGACTTTACTTCCAAGTGCACTTGTAGTGCAAAGTGGATTTGCCTTTCGTAAATAGCCCCCAATGTCTTGGCTCCCAACAGTCTCCCCTCACAGTGTATGTAGTGAAAGGGCACTTGGAAGATGTGGTTCTGGGGAATGCCTATACCTATGACCTGCTAGCAGTTCCTTGTGAGAGAATGTTACTAACCTTGTGATGATGTCACATGTAGTATTAAAAGTATTCCCCCCCAAGAAAAAATGATGCTTGGAAAAGGTAGGTCTGGTGTTAATTTAGGAAATGCTTATATATACAATTAAACTGGCCACCTTAACAGTTTTCTTCCTGGCATTCATCGTATGCAGCCAGGGCCGCTGTTTGGAATCATGGGGCCCCGTAGAGGCCTACCAGACGGGGCCCCCACACACACACCCGACTGTATTCTATACAATATTTTCACAAAAGAATACATTCTTAGTGGACAGACATACCACCCTGATTCCCCCTCCTAGTACAAATCTCCCCTGCCTGCACAATTCCCCCAATCCCTCCTATTAGCACCGAATTCCCTCATCGGCTCCTGGTACACAATCACCCGCATCTCCCCTCCCAGCACAAATCTTCTTTCCTCAATCCCTCTCCTAGGATACATTCCCACAAGTCCCTCCTCCTAGCACAACCTCCTCTCAGGGCAGGGGAAGGAACTCAGTGGTGACTGGCCAGGTTCATTATCCCTCCATGTCTCTCACCCAGCAGTTAAAAGCCGGCGGCGGGAGGGAGAGGGGGAGAAACCTGGGTGAAAGACACAGAGGGCATTGTTCTCCACCAACCCTCCTGTTGTCTGGGCCCCTCTGTGTGCTGGGGCACCCTACAGGAGGGCTGGTGGTTCCCCCCTATCAGCGGCCCTGTATGCAGCCAACAGCTACACTAGCTAAATCCCTTTGGTTCCTAGCACACCTGATTTTCTGAATTTGTTTTGAGTTTGAGCCTTCAAAAATGTTTTATTTTTTTTGCTCTCTGCAGCCTACGATTCAAGTGAACTCAAGACAGAACTCTTGGAAAAGCATGAGAAAAAGTTAAAACATGAGTCAGGCTTTCCATCTCACTAGGATTTCCAGTCATAACCTTTCTTTTACAAAGGTATTTATTAACAGATAGCATAGACATACAAAGCCAACTGACTTAGGCCTCGTACACACGAGCAGACAAATTTGTTCAAATCTGTCCGTCCGACAGATTTGAACAAATCTGTCTGCTGGGATTTTGGTTTGCTCGCGTGTACACACGAGCAAACCAAAATCCCCGCCAGCAGAGAGCGCGCTGACGTGTCGGTGACGTGGCGGTGACGTTGACGCCGCCACGTCACCGCACCAGGAAGTAAAACACTTCCGCGCATGCGCCGAATCCATTCGGCGGCGGTGCGGCGGCGGTGCGGGACGACATGTCTGCTGGTAAGTGTACTAACCAGCAGACATGTCGGGCGGACGGATTCCCACCCGATAGATTTCAAAGCATGCTTTGAAATCTGTCGGGTGGACCGTTTCCAGCGGACAGATTTGATCGTGTGTACGAGGCCTAAGACAATGATCCGAAGTGTGCAACGTAACTTGAAAGTACAGCTCCGATAAACCTGTACAGTGGAAAAGGAAGAAACTACAATGAGTAAATCTTGTAACTGTGACAAAACACACTCTGAGTTCTGAGGAGAAAAGCTAAAGTGTCTGCATCCTTTTATAAGTACTCAAAGAGGAACTGCAGTCTGCTCAAATCATTTGTAATAAAAACATCTTTGCCATGCTGAAACTTCCCTTCAAACACTTTCCATAATATTTTTTTATATACTGTGGTTCCGTACTTGCCAAATATGCTGCAGAAATTTCCCTCCACTGAGTCTGGCTGCAGCCATTTTAACTGTGGGCAGCTGAAACTGCTGCCTGTTTACTTCCTGGATTTACACAGACACACACCCCCAGCTCTGCAGCTCTCATTGCCCCCCTCCCTTCTTGGCAAACTCTCATGAAAGTGAGAGAGAGAACTGTGTATTATGTCATAAGCCTAGGCGTTTTACCAGACAAGAAACAGGAAGTGGGCTGTATAAGGTATTTACTGGCAGAAAAAAAAATGTTTTACTATCCAAAGTTAAAACAACAAGGGCAGAAGTTTTAATAGATGAAAAGTTGAAAAAATTACTAAAGGTCCACTTTAACCACTTAAGACCCGGACCAAAATGCAGGTAAAGGACCTTTGCCCCTTTTTGCGATTCGGCACTGCGTCGTTTTAACTGACAATTGCGCAGTCGTGCGACGTGGCTCCCAAACAAAATTGGCGTCCTTTTTTTCCCACAAATAGAGCTTTCTTTTGGTGGTATTTGATCACCTCTACGGTTTTTATTTTTTGCGCTATAAACAAAAATAGAGCGACAATTTAAAAAAAAATGCAATATTTTTTACTTTTTGCTATAATAAATATCCCCCAAAAATATATAAAAAAACATTTTTTTCCCTCAGTTTAGGCCGATACGTATTCTTCTACGTATTTTTCATATAAAAAAATATTCAATATTTCAATATTTCAATAAGCGTTTATCGGTTGGTTTTCGCAAAATTTATAGCGTTTACAAAATAAGGGATAGTTTTATTGCATTTTTATTAATTTTTTTTTTTTTACTACTAATAGCGGCGATCAACGATTTTTTTCGTGACTGCGACAATATGGCGGACACTTCGGACAATTTTGACACATTTTTGGGACAATTGTCATTTTCACAGCAAAAAATGCATTTAAATTGCATTGTTTACTGTGGAAATGACAGTTGCAGTTTGGGAGTTAACCACAGGTGGCGCTGTAGGGGATGTGTGACCTATGTGTTGTGTTTACAACTGTAGGGGGGTGTGGCTGTAGGTGTGACGTCATTGATCGCGTCCCCCTATTACAGGGATGGCGCGATCGATGCTACGGCCACACACGGCTCTCCCCGTTCTTCCGCTCCAGGGACAGATCGCCGCACTGCAGCGGCGATCGGGTCCGCGAATCCCGCGGTCCCGGTCCTGGAGCCTGGAGCGCCCGTGACCCACGGCTGGGTACTAAAATCAACGTATATATACGTTGATGTGCCCAGCCGTGCCATTCTGCCGACGTAAATGTGCAGTAGGCGGTCCTTAAGTGGTTAACTTTTGGGGAGTATCTCACCAAAACTGACATTCCATATTGCAGCTGGTACCTAAAATTTGACTTGTATTTGACTTGTATGCAAACTCCTGGAAATATCCGACAGCCAGTCACACAAGAAAGAAATTACATCAATGGGAACGGTGTATAGAATACCGCCAGGTTTCCAAATTGAATTGAATTTTACAGAAAATTACATAGGCTACATATTGAAAAGGAAAGGTAACTGTTATGAACATTAAAGTACAATATGGCTTGTGTAGCGAATTGCTAAATATTTTTTTATTATCAATTGTTTTCCTACAAAAGTGGGAATGCCCTTTAAAGCAGAGGTTCTTTTTTAAATGGACACTTACCTGTGATGTCGTCAGCCGAGGATGAAAAATCACTCCTCCCTCGGCTGCACCTGCCGCCATCCTCGGTTAGGGAATCTGGAAGTGAAGCGTTGCGGCTTCACTGCCTGGTTCCCTACTGCGCATGCGCGAGTAGCACGCCACGCCGTCACTGGTCTCTGCTCTTTCTTGGGAGTGGTATGTTTCCTAGAAGACAGCGGGGGCTGCAGATAGGGGCAGGGCTGCCGCAGTTCCTATTCCCGGAAGTCTTAAGACAGGTATCTGCTCCCCCCTCCCCCTGAAAGGTGCCAAATGTGACACTGGAGGGGGGGGGGCTACTGAGGTGTAGCTGAGAACCAGATGCAAAACAGTTTACTTAAAAACATATTACTAAAAAAGTCTCTCTCTCTCTAGTTACTTCAGTTTTAAAATGTGTATGTTTGTTATTTGTGTTTGCATTGTTAGATATTTAAAATATACATAGATCCCAACTGTCCCTGATTTTGAGGGACTGTCCCTGATTTTGAGGGACTGGCCCTGATTTGGAGCAATGTCCCTCTGTCCCTCTTTCCTCCTCATTTGTCCCTCATTTTGGTCTGATCTATATAGCTCATTATAAAATGCACTTTTTATCCATCAAAAAGTGTTTCCCAGTGCTAAACCTTTCATCCGATTTCTAAATTCCAAAAGCCAAAATAAAGGAATAGTATTGGAAAAAAAAGTACTTGTGGGTGCTTGTCGGTGTGTGTGATCTATAAAACAAATGCCAGTTGGGAGTTGGAGAGAGCCGGCCAGTCACGTGAGCACCGACACACGGGGCACACAGCATTAGGATACAGAGAGGAGAGTATGAAAACGTACATGTTATTTCAGCAGCATCAGGAGGGCAGTGGTCGGCACTGTCACTAGCTGACAAGTGGGGAGGCCAAGGGGGTAGAGCAGAGAGGAGAGCAGACAGGAGACAGTGTATGACAGAGGCATTTAAACTGACCACAGTCTCAGGGCTCAGCAGCCATGATGAACTGTGGTCAGTTTACAGAGGGGAGGGTGGAAACTGACAGAATCAGCCAGGTATTTTAGGCAATACAGGGGGCTAAATGACACAGCCCAAGCACTGTTGTGTATAACATGCTTTAAAGGGACAGGATCCAAGTCTCAGGTGATACACAGAGATAAAAAAAAATCCTCCAATCTAAATTGTATCTGTTCATCTGCAGCTCTTTTACCTCTTAGGGCCCTTTCACATGAGCGGACGAACGGTCCGCTCATTACAAGTCCGTTTACGGACTTGTAATGGGTCCCTATGGGAGCGGATCCGTTAGCGGATGATGCATCCGCTAACGTCCGCTCGATCCGCATCCGTTTTTGCGGACGGAAGAATGTCCTATTTTTCTTCCGTCCAGCCAAACGGATCGGATGGAAACGGACAGACGGTCCGTTTCCATCCGACTCCCCATAGGGGAGAGCGGAGGAGAGACGGGGCGGTCCCTGCACAGTGTGCGGGGACCGCCCCGTCCGCCCGACAGCTCAGCGGAGACCCCCCGCTGAGCTGACGGACACACGGAGCGGACCGAAAAACGGTCCGCTCCGTGTGAAAGGAGCCTTAAACACACAGATCAAATGCTATTTATCAGGTCCAACAGGCAGAGGACATGATTGTGATGACAATTGGAGACCTGAATGGAGAAAATGGACACCCCCCTCCTCCACACAGTCCCATACAGAAACATGTGTAGCTGAGGCTCTCAATCACCTTCTGTGTGCTGGATGTGGGGGCTGTCCCCTGGGATTCTGTGGTGTCATCATAGACTGTCAAAAATTAGTCATGCAAATTAATTACAGTGCTGATAGAAATCACATCAGCGGGAGAGGATGTCCATCGAGGACTGTCGCAGACTGACTTACAGTCTGCTCAGAGACTATCACTTGATGGACTTTAATGAGGGAGAGGACGTCTGAAGATTTCCCCTCCCCCTCCTCTCCCACCTGTGTGCATCCACTGGCAGTTCAATAAAGCTTCGGGCCTGTGAACTCTTTTTTCCCTCCCCTAGCCATTTGAATGCTATTTTGACAGTATATGACTTGACATTTTTGTGAATGTATTTGAAGTACTGCTTTCAAGGTAATGCGGCATCATGCATGATGTGATGTTTCGGGGTACTATTACTCTGCACAACACATCGGGCATCATACCGCAGGATGAATGTAATTTATTTGTATGTTTGGAACTGTATTGTTATGTAGCTGATAGAAATAACACTAGGCACTTTGGCCCAGATTCATAGAGCAATTACGCCTGTCTAACTGGTGTTAGACAGGAGTAATTTCAAATTTTGCGCGCCGTATCACTAGTTTGAATCCTCAAACCATGATACGGCGGCTTCGGGCTTCGATCCGAGAGGCTTACGTCTTCGTAAGCCTTCGGATCTACGCTGCGATATTTTTGCGGCCGCTGGGAGGAGTTTGCGTCGTTTTAATGCGTCGGGATATGCAAATGAGTTTTTACGGCGATCCACGAAGTTACGAGCGGTCTTCGCAATCGCTTACGTCTATTTTTTTTTACGTACTGTTAGACCAGCTTTTTGCTGGTCTAACGGTGCGTAGCCCATGTTAAGTATGGCCGTCGTTCCCGCGTCAAATTTTATATATTTTTTTTTTTTCACGTAAGTCGTTCGGGAATAGAAATGTCCGTAAACGACGCTACTCAAACAACGAATGACGTAACGACGTGATTTCGCGCAATGCACGGTGGGAAATTTGCGAACGGAGCATGCGCAGTTCGATCGCCGCGGGAATGCGCCTATTTTAAATGCTTCACGCCCCCTACTCGCGTAGATGGATTGCGACGGGAGAAATACACTACGCCGCCGTCGTTTACTGGACAAAATCTACCTGGATTCCACGTAGAGCCAGGTAAAAAACGGCGGCGTAGTGTATTTCTGATACGCTACGATAATCTAATTCTCTCTGAATCTGGCCCTTTGGATTGAGGTTAGTACATACTGGTGCCGTGTACACACAATCGTTATTTCCGATGAAAAAAGTCTGATGGACTTTTTTTATCGGACAAACCGATCATGTGTGGGCCCCATCGGTCTTTTTTCCATCGGTGGAAAAAAATAAAACATGTTTTACATTTTTCAGTTGAAGCATTGAACTTTTTTTTCGGCTCGTCGTAGTGTTTTACGTCACCGCGTTTTGGCATGGTCGGAATTTAGTCTAATAAGTGTGTATGCAAGACCGATAAAAGTCAGCTTCATCGGAATTCCGACGAAAAAATCCATCAGATTTTATTCCGTCAGAAATCCGATCGTGTGTACAGGGCATAAAAGGGGGTATGATTTGTTAATTTATCAGATCAAAGGTTTACATCCACTTGTCATGTAGCACATATTGGCTGCCCTTTGTGTTACTTCCCAAATGAAAGTAACCTTTTGCTGGAATCTGTACTAAAGATACAGCATATTGTTTTAACACAATATCCCAATCCATAAATATGATAACATTGACTTAGTTCCCTTTCCTCTAGAAATATTGTTGCAAACCTTTAATACCGATTGGCTTGATATCTTTTTGGGTGAAGAATGGCACTACGCAGACTGGGGTCATGAATCCTTAGGTCATGTTGCACATTTTTAATACCAGCTGGTCTGGTTGCCATTTATGTTACTTCCCAAGTGAAGTTACTACATACTGTTTGCTGGAATCTGATCCAAGGATACAGCATGCAGGATTGTTTTAATACAATGCCCTAAACAATAAATAAGAGAACATTGCCTTTGTTCCCTTTCCTTCAAAAATATTGCAGCAAATGCCAAATACCAATTGGTCTGATGTCCTTTTCAGTAAAAAATAACACTACACAGGCTGTTAAAATTGAGTTAAAAAGGTTGTATGCCCTCGGAGACAACATTATTTAAAAAATTGGCCCATAACACAGGCAGCTGACCGCTGTCTGTGAAAATGTACTCACCCCTGTAATGAGCTGTAAAATCGTATTTTTATTTTTGATGACGTCACCGCGCTTGCGCACTTATGCTCGCCAAAACGGCCCATCTAAAGTTTGCCGGTTTTTCATTTTTGTTGCTTCCGGGACTGAATGTGAGAGAGCTTCCCCTCTGTCCGACACAGAGGAGAAGTCTTGCGTTGTTATAGCTCTTCCTGATACTCCCCAAGTGTGACTCTACAAGACGTCACAAAGGGGAGTACACTGGCAGCCACAGACACAGCAACTAATGTCATTTCCGCGGTATCGGAGATTGAGATCGAGGCTTGGTTACGGTGATACAGCGCATGCGCAAGATTTACAACAGGGAAATAGTAAGGGCGGAAATTACGTATAAAAAGGAGTCACTAAACAGCAGTCGCAATGGCGCTTTTTAATATCCGGAAATGCTGCTAATAAAAACTCCACGAAAAAGGTATTTACTGGGCTCGTTTTTAAAAGTGTTATACGTAGAATGCATTGCGCTGAGCTTGTGTACTATATCAATTCAAAAATAGAAAAAATCGGCAGGGGTTTACTTCCTCTTTAACTTTGACTGCTATTCAAATGCCTCAGATTAAAAGTACAATATAACTTTTATGATGTTGAGCTTCATAGATTTAGGAAACTCATTCTTTGCATTTCATCTGCTGTTGAAATTTCTCAAAATGTCATCTGGGAGACTCCAGCTGGTAAACCCAGCTTCTTCAGCATGATCAATGACATTAATGTATATGGGACTACTCAACAGGAACACGGTAGTCAACTATGAAAAGTTATGCAGACATGTAATTTAACTTTCAGTATTCTTGGGATACTTCCAATCCCTGGCAGGGAAGGGCATGATCAGTTACTTAGTTGCCTTGTATTTTGACTTGGCTTCTAAAAGGAAGGGAAGCAAATAAATTTCCAGTCCTCAGATTTGCAGTCACATCAGCACAACTATCAGGCAAGACATGATTTGGCAGTCTCTTTGAAAGTGTAGATTATGATCTGCTCGATCAAGAGCAGAATGAACAAATTATTAATCACAATAACAATAACTGACAGGATAGGCATGATCTACTGTGGATTGTTCAAATTGGCTCCCACATACCCTTTGTATTGCTGGATCTGTCAATTTAAGGTCTACAAGTACAGATGGTATTGAATTGTATTGTAATTGTACTGTCAGTCCTATATAAATCCTGTATTATAATAATAATAATAATAATAATAATAATAGGGCTGTTACTGATTAAAATGTTCTTGTTTTATTAATCTATTTTTTTTTTTAATCGATTAATTGACTAATTTCGATTAATTATAACGCACATACGGATCCAACTACTTTTAGATTATCTCCTTGCAGGCTGATTCCCAGTGCAGCTACCAACCACTGGAAAAATGGATAGCAGGATACAAAAAAACACACAAAGGCAGCGCTCGATGGGAATCGCATTAAAACTTTTATAGTCTTCAAGTAGGTAACAAAATAAATATTGCACTGGAGATAAAATCGATGTAGCTACATAAACTGTAAAAATTGTGCGAGTAATATCAAATGGTAGCAAAAGCAGTCATAAAAACATGTAGTTTTTAATAATAAAAACATGTAGCTAAGTATGATACTGGTATAAAAATGTGTACAACCATACCACTGCTGAATTCAGGTTAGGAGGGGTAACATCAGTCCGTCGGCAGGTAGATGGCTTTAGAATCCCAGGTTGATAGAGGAAAGTGATAGAGGGAAGTGTAACATCCCTTGCGTGTGGCAGATAGTAAGGTCCCACCGGCATACAGATATGAAGGCACAGCAAAGCAGCCCTTCAGATGGACACGGTGACACAGTGACCATCAGAACTCTCTGAAGACCTGGAAGATGGCGGAGAGGTGAGTACTGATCAAAAGAATTTTGATCGATCAAAAAAATGTACTTTTAACCACTTGCTTACTGGGCACATATACCCCCCTCCTGCCCAGGTGAAATTTCAGCTTCCGGCACTGCGTCGCTTTAACTGACAATTGCGCGGTCGTGCGACGTGGCTCCCAAACAAAATTGATGTCCTTTTTTCCCCACAAGTAGAGCTTTTTTTTGGTGGTATTTGATCGCAATAAGCGACTGGTTTGCGCAAAAGTTATAGCACCTACAAAATAGGGGACAGAATTATTATTTGTTATTATTTTTTTACTAGAAATGGCGGCTATCTGCGATTTGTATTGGGACTGCGACGTTATGGCGGACACATCGGACACTTTTGACACATTTTTGGCGCCTATCACATTTATATTGCGATCAGTGCTATAAATATGCACTAATAACTGTATAAATGTGACTGGCATTGAAGGGGTTAACACTAGGGGGTGAGGAAGGGGTTAAATGTATTCCCTACATAGTGTTCTAACTGTGTGTGAAGGGGGGGCGACTGGGGGAGGTGACCGATCTGTGTCCCTATGTACAAGGGACAAAGACTGGTCTCCTCTCCAGAGACAGGACGCTGTCTCTGTGTAAAACGGCAATGAGAGATGATCTCATATGTTTACATATGAGATCATCTCTCATTGGCAGCGCAGATCGCATAGCAAACGGCCACTCTGATTGGCCGTTCGCCGCGATCTGTGATTGGCTGCGTCCAAGGGACACGGCCAACACAGAGCTTCCCCGATGCGCGCTCTGGAGCGCGCGCGGGGAATGGCTTAAGGGGTGGCCGTCAAAAGACAGCTGCTTGGCTTTTCAGGTCCGCGCTGTAGCCGTCATTCGGCTATAGCGCGGGCCTCAAGTGGTTAATAGAGGAATTAATCGTTAATTTCCGCAGCCCTAAATAATAATGGTGAAGCTAACAGAGTATCATTTTTTTATAGACCGAAGAGGACGGGGCCAACTTCCACTCATGGCGATCTAACTGGAAGTGGGAACTGGTACCTGCCCACCCCTCAAAAAAAAAAAACATTCCAAATATCGGAGAGGAGGGAAGAGGAGGAGGAAAAGAGGAACTTCCCCTTTGGGCGAAGTTCCACTTTTTAACTCCTTTGAGCCCAATGATCATACACACAATTTGACAGTTTTAAGTATGACAGCGTCTTTCCAATATGATGCAGATAATAATCATTGAAAGTCACATTTTAGGACAGAGTCCAAGAACAAAAGCTAATAATAATAAAAATAATTCTATAGTACTTTCTCCCTGGAGATTAAAACTCTGATCAAATTTGTTTAAGGATCTTTGAAGTGAAGGATTTGTCAAATGTTGCTATAAGCCTTGAAATATAGCTCTGTCTTCATGAAATTAAAGGATGAGGACCGCACTCCTTTCAGTGTTCAACCTTGGTAATAGATAGGTGGTCCGACTCTGGTGGATGGCACCATGTAAATCTAAGTGCAACAGTGGGATGTCACCAGCACTCCATTGCAAACATTCTGTATACACTCATTTATTAGTGCTGTAGCGCTATCCCATTCAGGAGCCGCTGGTTGTTTTTAGGATCGGCGTATTAAGTTACCTTGTAATGTGTCTAGGGGTAGTACCAGTGAGTAGACGCAGTGAGCGAATGTCCAGTCATCCAATGGGTTTTCTAAATGCTTTATTCCAAGGCCCAACACGGCCAACATCAACATGAGGTAGGATAGGAAAGGTTGATGAAGCAGAAGAACAAGTGCGGTATCAGGCCCTGGATGATGAAGAAAGCAAACCTGCTTTCAGTAGCAATGTACCAATACGTAGCCACTCTAGCCAGAGTGGGTGAAGTGCTACCGGACAGACTTCTGTCACAAGCCTGGCAGCCGAAATGTCACTTTAGGTTGCTGGGAGGAACAGACCTCTGCCACAGGCCTGGCTCAGGCCTCTGCCACAGGCCTAGTACTTCAGTACTCAGATAAACACAACGGATTGAGCGAATCCTTCCAGTAAATGCAATGAAAGGTCACTGGTTGACAGCTGCCATGTACCTGTCAAGGCCTTGGTGACCGGATCCCCGATGGTTCGTTCAAGTCTCCTGGACAACCTGCTTTTGGGTTCTCCCTGAGCTGATCCCCCATCGTTCAGCCCTCAGCTTAGGATCCTCTCAATAAAGTTGTGGACCCAGTAAGTCACTGGGGCCCCTCTCGACATCAGGATGAAACTCCGCGCAGCATGCCAGCCAGATGGGCCAATGCCGACGGGGTCCATGGATGCGCGCACCCTGAAGGTGGATGCCGCACCTGGAACCTGGACCCCACGAAAAGAACCAAGAATCATGGCGTCTGTCACAAATATACCCTTCCCCAGCATGCCTTGTGAGGTCCAACTCCTCTAATTGGCTTCTGGGGAAAAGTGGCTCTGCCAGAACCCCTCTGGCGCCACCTGTCGCCCAGGGATGGGATACATATGCCAGTTTTTAACAAATTATGAATGGGAGCCAAATAACTCTCCCATTCACCCACTAACTTTAGCGTAGTGCCTGTACTGAAAGCAAGGGGGCGCTACAGTGCAATGACACATTAGGCAAATAAGCCAACATTTCTGGGCCGTGCAGGGTCCCTTACCTTTTCCAGGTCACTATGTAGTATGTAGCCTTGAGGAATGGACTCAATGGGGCATTTCACTAATAATATAATGTATATATTTGCAATGGAGCGCAGGTGAAGTCCCACAGTTCTGACTTCAGCCTGCTTTTGTGAACATCCAGAGAGGATATTTCCCAGACAATGTACAGCAGTGATTTCCATAAAGTGAAAGCTGTATTTATTGTTTTTCATTGTGAGAGTATTCGATTTTGGGGAATGCTGAGGAGGCGCAGAGTTGTAGGGGGTAAATTTAATGATAGCTGTATGAAAATATAGTTATCATTTAACCCCTTCATGACTCCCCACTGTAACATCCTTCTAACAAGTTCCCGTGCCTAGAAGACGTTAAATAAAGTCCTGCAGCTTCAGCAGCAGCAGGCTTTAAAAATCGCTTTGATCTCATGAAGACCACTACAGAATCCAGCTGGGAAGCCCACCTGATCGATCTGCAACTCTGAGCGGTGATACATCATGTGATCACCATGAATGATAAATAATGGTGATCAAAAAAAAATCTGTGCCCAGCCATGAAGGAAAAAAAAAAAGAAATGTATAAATCATCCGTAAATTACAGTTATTGAATTTAGAGCACAGTAATGGAAAATGCCTTATATATTGAAAAACTAAAATATACACACTTGCTTATTGACCATACAGGGCTGACATGTATAGACTTATATAGAATAAAACTTACACATATTTGAGATCCATGTACGCAGGATAAAAAGGAAAAAATTATTTAGTGAAAATATTTCAAATTATAATAATTACGGTATGCAAAAAACTTTACACAGAATTAGAATTGAATACACAATTTAATCGTAATAAAACTACATATTTTTCACAGTGTTAATTCCTCTGCTTATTTAGCAAAATATATATATTTTGGGTAAGAACACAACACCAAATGAAGGCCCTAGTTTGCTTAAAAAAATTGTGTTGAAAATCATGTCTGTCAGCCATGAAGATGCTTGTTCCAAAACACATAGGGCCAGATTCTCTTAAGAGATACGATGGTGTAGCTCCATAAATGCCGTCGTATCTCTGTTTTTTCAGCTGGGTATCTATGCGACTGATTCTTAGAATCAGTAACGCATAGATTTTACTTAGATCCGACTTGCGTAAGTCACTTACACCGTTGGATCTAAGTTGCAATGTTACGCTGGCCGCTAGGTGGCGTTCCTGTCGATTTCCGCGTCAAATATGCAAATGAGCCTGATACGCCGACTCCTGAACGTATTTGCGCCCTGTCGTCGTAGTTTACGTCGTTTATGTAAGCGTAAGGTTACCCTTGCTATATGAGGGGTAACCTTGCTTAGGTCCGGCGTACGCCATGTTAAGTATGGATATCGGGACAGCGTTGTGTTTTTCCATCGTTTACGTTGTTTACGTAACTCGTCGCGAATAGTGCTGTGCGTTAATTACGTTCACGTCGAAACCAATGTTTTTGCGGCATCCTTTGGAGTATTGGGCTACGTTTACGGCCGGCGCTTGCGCAGTTCGTTTGGCGCGGGGCACGCTTAATTTAAATACAGGCCACCCCCTTTGAATTACGCGGGAATACGCCGGGCCATATACACTATGCCGCCGCAAATTACGGAGCAAGTTCTTGGAGAATACGGCTCGTGCTCCTGTAAGTTTGCGGCGGCGTAGTGTAAATAGCATACGCCGCCAGGTATAAGAATCTGGCCCATACTGTTTGCGTTTAGGGACATACACCCACATGGCTGTCAAATTGGGACCAGTGGCTGTGTCTTTGCATCCCAATAGACATGAATGGGACTGCCTGCACATGGATGCATGGAACACCATGTGGGCAAAGAGAGCCCTTGGCACATGCCTATGGATTAGTATGTTTGTGTGCATGAGCCCTCGTCAGTCAGGATGGTGTTGGACAAAGGCCTTCTTCTTTTATTGAAAAAAAAATTCAAACACAGAGCAAACTATTTCACAACCATGATGTGGTACACCAGTACACCAGTGTGTTATGCCCCTGCTGTTTGGACTATGGAAGTGCAATAGGGCGTTGGGCAATAGAGGCTTCTCAGATCCAACCACCAGGTGACTCTCAGATTAACAGAAAGTTTGGGGTTTAACTCATCACAACCTCCTTCATGTAACCAAGAGAATAGTTACCCTTTGCCTATTCCTTCATAAGCAAATTCCTAGGGAAAATAAGTATCTATTGTAGGCAAGGTAGGGTGTACATGGAGTGGTAAGTCCTCCCTGTGGTACAAACAATGGAGCTGTTCCTGAGTACAAGCAACACTATAACAAGACTTCACAGAGTATCGGTAGCTATAGAAACAGTCCTGAGGTAATGCAGATCTGGGTGGCTGTAGGTTACACAAGACACAAGAATCACTCAAGGTTAGATGCCTAGTATGGAGTACTTGCGGTTCAGCAGATCCCAGTAGGTCAGGGCTGTGGTATTGGAGGTGAGCTGGTTCAGCTAGAAGGCAGTTAGACAGGAGCTCCTCCGTGGATCCAGGACTCGATGGTGTGTCGTAACTCTGTCGAGGTGGCGGCTGGTGTTCGACAGAATATCGGAACACCGAGCCGTCATCTCAAATAGCCACGAATTCGCGGGGAAAATGGTGAAAGTGCTGAGTCGCACTTCCGCGTTCCAGCATGGAGC
Organism: Rana kukunoris; assembly: GCA_029574335.1. Classification (NCBI taxonomy): domain Eukaryota; kingdom Metazoa; phylum Chordata; class Amphibia; order Anura; family Ranidae; genus Rana; species Rana kukunoris. The sequence goes on along the minus strand of CM056050.1, from coordinate 504,529,384 downwards.
GCATCGGTCCGCGCGTCGGAAGTGACGCGCAGTCCACAGAACACGGAGCGCAGCTGTAGAAGCTGGGCACAGCCGTGCCAATGCAGCAGATAGTAACAGGGATGTTACACAGTGTGAATGAGCCCTAACAAGACAATGTGGCACTACACAAATATCTAAGCCCTTCTTTTATTGGAAAACAATACGAACACATAGACAGAAAACGACATCTTAACCAGGTACTGTAGTTCCAATTGGAAGAACAATAAATTAAACCAGCATTAAATATAATATTTGCGGCAGAACTAATAATCAGAGTATGAGAATGGTTGGTGCATGCTAACAGAGAAAGATGGATGAATAACTAAGGGTGACTCTTTTTTTAGCGGTAGTAAACTACAAAAAAGATTCCAACAAATTGGTCCCCTGCAGAATAACAGCATAATGTGCTAGTATACTTCCATTTTCACCCTTTCTTCTTTTGCGGGCTTCGGCTGTTTGACTGGCCGAGCCACGATGCGTGTGGAAGTCATAGCCACTGCACGGCTCTCTTGATGGACGGCACACCATCCATTAAGAGCACAGTGTGCATGTGTCGGTGATGTCACTGGCTGCTACTATAGTAAATCTCCTAAACAATGTATGTTTAACCACTTCCTTCCCACCGGACGACTATGTACGTCCTGTCTTTAAAGAGGAATAACGTTGTCATTGTAACAGCTAGCTACCATAACCCTGGTATCCTCTTCAAGAGCCGGCGGTTCTCTTTCAGATAATAGTGGTCTCTGCGGCGGATTCGCCGTGAGACCACTTTTTTCAGTGGCTGGAGGCAACGGTAACGACAGAGGCGATCCAGACCTGTCCTTAGCCTGACATAGAGACGAGTGAGGGGAAGATGGTCCCCACCTGTCTCCAAGTCATTTCAGGGGCGGAAGCGATATTAAAACGTCACTTCCGCCCATAGCTCTTAAAGGGACATTTTATTATTATTATTTTTTAAATTACAAATTTTTATTTTATTTTTTATTGCATTTTAGTGTAAATATGAGATCTGAGGCCTTTTTGACCCCAGGTCTCATATTTAACAGGTCCTGTCATGCTTTTTTTCTATTACAAGGGATGTTTACATTCCTTGTAATAGGAATAAAAGTGACAAAACATTTTTTTTTTTAAAACAGTAAAAAAATAAAAGGTAAAATAAATAAGAAACGCGCCCTGTCCCACGAGCTCTCGAAGTAAACGCATATGTGAATAGTGCCCGCATATGAAAGCTGTGTTCAAACCACACATGTAAGGTATCGCCGCGATTGGTAGAGCGAGAGCAATAATTCTAGGCCTAGACTTCCTCTGTAACTCAAAACATGCAACCTGAATTTTTTTTTTTTTTTTAATCGCCTATGGAGATTTTAAAGGGAAAAAGTTTGTCACTATTCCACGAGCGGATGCAATTTTGAAGGGTGACACGTTGGGTACCAATTTACTTGGCTTAACATTATCTTTCACAATCTAAAAAAAGTGTGCCTGTATTACCGCTGCGCAAATACAGAGTGACAGAAAGTATTGCAACGGGCGCTATTTTATTCTCTAGGGTGTTAGAAAAAATATATATATAATGTTTGGGGGTCTAAGTAATTTTCTGGCAAAAGAACTTGTAAACACCAAATCTCAGAAATAGGCTCGGGTCTGTAGTGGTTAAGAGATATTTACTGTACCTACAGGTAAGCCTTATTTTAAGTAAACAACAGGGACTTTACTACAATGTTAATATCATAGCAGGTAGGTACCATAATACCATAATAGTACCATAATAGGTTAATACCATTGGAAGCCAGCACCATTTTTACCATCAGGTGGCATCCCTAAACATAAAACAAACTGGTTTATTGAACTTGTTGTCAATCTTGCTTGTATAGTGAGAAAACAGCCATGAAACACCTCTAGAGGATGGTTTCAATCTTAAAGAATATCTCATTAGTTAGAGAGTTCAGCAAATTCATACATGTGCTCTGCTCATGTTGTAGGATAGAAAAGGACCCACTATAAACCTCACTTGTTGTGTGGAGCTCGCTCAACACACCCTAGTGCAGGGGTGCCCAAGCTTTTGAAGAGTGAGGGCCACTTAAGCAACTTGGTAACAGGTCGCGGGCCACAATGAGCGGAGCAGACGGATGACAGGTCACAGCTACTCTATAGGCCCTCCGATCTGCCCAGATGGACAAATGGCTATGTCTATCCTGCGGGTTAGCTGAACTTTGCCATAGACTCCGCATGTGGCAAAAGCCAGCACTGTAGAGGAAATTTTGGCTTATGGGGCTCTCCTACGCAGCCGCTTTCTTCCTCTACCACCAGCTTCCTATCACAACACTGGTGCTGTGGTAAGGCGGGTCGGCAACCTGCGATCTTTGCTTGCCATCTGCCATTCCCGAGCAGGAGGTCGCGGGCCACATACAAATGTGGATACAAATGTCAGGTGATAAAATGTTCTCGTTGAATGGACTATGCACTTGATGTCTCCAGGTCTTTTTTTTTTTTTTTTGGTCAGTTGTATTTTTTTTTAACATCTTTATTTTTCTACTTTTTGTAAGCGGTCAATAAGAAACATTAGGCTGTCACAGAACATGCTGTGTCAGTAACTATTTTTTATGTACATACATATCTATCACGAAAGCAAAAATAAGCTTTTGACAGATTTGTTCCACCAAAGGCCACACATTGATATATAAGCACTGCATGTGCTGGGATTTGGATCTGGATATAAATTGTAATCCAAGTGCATGTTCCGGGTTTGTTTTTTGTTTTTCCACGACTGGTATTCCTAACACTTTCACTCTCAGGTCATTTGTCCGGCTAATTGCTCTGCTAGTCATTGTGTACGCCACTACAGCAATGCTGTGTGACTGAGACCTAACAGGCTTCATGTCACTCTCTCTTGCTGCTATGATTAATGATGCTGCCTACATGGAGATTGATGGTGGAGTTATTTTATTGGTTTAGGGTTTTCACATCACACTGATTTTGTTAGAAATTACATCAAAACCAACATTAAAAAGATATAAAAAAATTCTCTGACAAAATGGTGGATATTAACATATTGTTTTGATGCTACAATAAATTGTGGGCCTATTATCTTTCTTCTATGGGAATTAATCAAGCACAAATTCAAAGATGATGAGTGGTAACTCAGGGGCGATGGGTTGTTCTGCAGTTACATGCTTCACTCTTGCTTACGGAGTGATAATGGCCCATAGGGCTTGTGTATTTAAATGTCGCTCGTCGTTGTTGTTCAGTTTAATGTGCCTTTATTAAAACTAAAATCCAGGCAAACAACTAAATATACAAACAAATCTATCTATCTATCTATATATATATATATATATATATATATATATATATATATATACAGTGCAGAAAATAAGTATTTGAACACCCTGCTATTTTGCAAGTTCTCCCACTTGGAAATCATGGAGGGGTCTGAAATTGTCATCGTAGGTGCATGTCCACTGTGAGAGACATAATCAAAAAGAAAAATCCAGAAATCACAATGTATGACTTTTTAACTATTTATTTGTATGATACAGCTGCAAATAAGTATTTGAACACCTGAGAAAATCAATGTTAATATTTGGTACAGTAGCCTTTGTTTGCAATTACAGAGGTCAAACGTTTCTTGTAGTTTTTCACCAGGTTTGCACACACTGGAGGAGGGATTTTGGCCCACTCCTCCACACAGATCTTCTCTAGATCAGTCAGGTTTCTGGGCTGTCGCTGAGAAACACGGAGTTTGAGCTCCCTCCAAAGATTCTCTATTGGGTTTAGGTCTGGAGACTGGCTAGGCCACGCCAGAACCTTGATATGCTTCTTACAGAGCCACTCCTTGGTTATCCTGGCTGTGTGCTTCGGGTCATTGTCATGTTGGAAGACTCGACCCATCTTCAAAGCTCTAACTGAGGGAAGGAGGTTGTTGCTCAAAATCTCGCAATACATGGCCCGGTCATCCTCTCCTTAATACAATGCAGTCGCCCTGTCCCATGTGCAGAAAAACACCCCCAAAGCATGATGCTACCACCCCCATGCTTCACAGTAGGGATGGTGATCTTGGGATGGTACTCATCATTCTTCTTCCTCCAAACACGGTTAGTGGAATTATGTCCAAAAAGTTCTATTTTGGTCTCATCTGACCACATGACTTTCTCCCATGACACCTCTGGATCATCCAAATGGTCATTGGCAAACTTAAGACGGGCCTTGACATGTGCTGGTTTAAGCAGGGGAACCTTCCGTGCCATGCATGATTTCAAACCATGACGTCTTAGTGTATTACCAACAGTAACCTTGGAAACGGTGGTCCCAGCTCTTTTCAGGTCATTGACCAGCTCCTCCCGTGTAGTCCTGGGCTGATTTCTCACCTTTCTTAGGATCATTGAGACCCCACGAGGTGAGATTTTGCATGGAGCCCCAGTCCGAGGGAGATTGACAGTCATGTTTAGCTTCTTCCATTTTCTAATGATTGCTCCAACAGTGGACCTTTTTTCATGAAGCTGCTTGGCAATTTCCCCGTAGCCCTTTCCAGCCTTGTGGAGGTGTACAATTTTGTCTCTAGTGTCTTTGGACAGCTCTTTGGTCTTGGCCATGTTAGTAGTTGGATTCTTACTGATTGTATGGGGTGGACAGGTGTCTTTATGCAGCTAATGACCTCAAATAGGTGCATCTAATTTAGGATAATAAATGGAGTGGAGGTGGACATTTTAAAGGCAGACTAACAGGTCTTTGAGGGTCAGAATTCTAGCTGATAGACAGGTGTTCAAATACTTCTTTGCAGCTGTATCATACAAATAAATAGTTAAAAATTAATAAATTGTGATTTCTGGAATTTTTCTTTTTGATTATGTCTCTCACAGTGGACATGCACTTACGATGACAATTTCAGACCCCTCCATGATTTCCAAGTGGGAGAACTTGCAAAATAGCAGGGTGTTCAAATACTTATTTTCTGCACTGTATATATATATATATATATATATATATATATATATATATATATATATATATATATATATCTACAGTTGTGCTCAAAAGTTTGCATATCTTGCAGAAATTGTGAAATATTGGCATTATTATTGAAAATATGACCGATCATGCCAAAACATTTCTTTTATTTAAGGATAGCAATCATATGAAGCCATTTATTATTATTATTATTATTTTTGGATCCTTTTTTACCACTTCCGGACTGGCTCACGCAGATATACGTTGGCACTTTGAAGAGGGATATCATTGTTATTGCAGCAGCTAGCTACCATAACCCCAGTATCCTCTTCTTCAGTGGGTGGTCCGGTTTCAGATAAAAGTGGTCTATGCAGCAGATTCGCTGCGAGATCCCTTTTATCGGAGGCAGGAGAGGGGCACCCCCCTCCTGCCGTTCTCCAGAGGCAATAGATTTGTTCAAATCTGTCCGTCCGACAGATTTGAACAAATCTGTCTGCTGGGATTTTGGTGTACACACGAGCAAACCAAAATCCCCGCCAGCAGAGAGCGCGCTGACGTGTCGGTGACGTGGCGGTGACGTTGACGCCGCCACGTCACCGCACCAGGAAGTAAAACACTTCCGCGCATGCGCCGAATCCATTCGGCGGCGGTGCGGGACGACATGTCTGCTGGTAAGTGTACTAACCAGCAGACATGTCGGGCGGGTGGATTCCCACCCGATAGATTTGAAAGCATGCTTTGAAATCTGTCGGGTGGCCAGTACACACGATCGAATCTGTCTGCTGAAACGGTCCAGCGGACCGTTTCCAGCGGACAGATTCGATCGTGTGTACGAGGCCTTATCGGAGGCGGTGCTCTCCCTGGGTTGGTATGGAGCCGAGTGAGTGGAAGGTGACCCCCACCCATCTCCATAACATTGCAGGGCGGAAGCAATGTCAGAACGCCACTTCCGCCCATAGCTCTTGAAGAGACTTTTTTTTTAAATTACATTGTATTCCTTTTTATTTTTTATTGCATTTTAGAGTAAATATGAGATCTGAGGTGTTTTTGACCCCAGATCTCATATTTAAGAGGTTCTGTCATGTTTTTTTTTATTACAAGGGTACAATTTTGAAGCAGGACATGTTGGTTATCAATTTACTCAGTGTAAAATGATCTTTGACGATATAAACTTTACTGTTGTCTTACCAATATCCCAATCCTTGTCATCCAGTTGAGGAAAGTCTATCACGCATGAATTTCTGCAAGGAGCAAGAGCCTTAACTGTATCTACAGTATACACAATTTTTTGTATATAGTGCATAAAACCGTATTTAGATTATCATCATGGAGCAAGGCCCCCTAATCCCTCATTCGAACATTAAGTACAGAAGATCCAAACTGGGCATTGTAGGATCTCTGGCTTTTTGCCTAATAATTATTATAGGGTTATGTTTCAGTCACAATCACAGAAGAAAATTTTGTTTTGTTGTACGGTGGCCCAAGGGTGAAGCTAGAGAGACAAAATAACAAGCAGGGGCAACCTCCACATATCTATCTGCTTTAACTGTGGTGTGGTGTGTAGTGCAGCAGTCTTTGTGGCACAGCGTGCACGCATGCCCATGTACTTAATTTGACTAATGTTACCTAGTTTATGGTCTTTGTTAAATTACATTAGCAGTTAGTTAGTTATCATTTTTTATTATTTCAAAAAGCAGGTACCTTGACTTTTGTTTTAATTGCACCCCCAGATAATACAGGATAAATCCAGGCCCTGACTGCATTGTACATGGAGGAGGCAGAAAGTGACCTCGACAGGGAGTGCCTTAGAGAGGAAGTTTTGTGAAATAGGTGACATTAATGGAGGAAGCCTACAGGACAAAGTAGTAACGTATACAGTGCCTTGCGAAAGTATTCGGCCCCCTTGAACTTTGCGACCTTTTGCCACATTTCAGGCTTCAAACATAAAGATATAAAACTATAATTTTTTATGAAGAATTAACAACAAGTGGGACACAATCATGAAGTGGAACAAAATGTATTAGATATTTCAAACTTTGTTAACAAATAAAAAACAGAAAAATTGTGCGTGCAAAATTATTCAGCCCCTTTACTTTCAGTGCAGCAAACTCTCTCCAGAAGTTCAGTGAGGATCTCTGAATGATCCAATGTTGACCTAAATGACTAATGATGATAAATAGAATCCACCTGTGTGTAATCAAGTCTCCGTATAAATGCACCTGCACTGTGATAGTCTCAGAGGTGCGTTTAAAGCGCAGAGAGCATCATGAAGAACAAGGAACACACCAGGCAGGTCCGAGATACTGTTGTGGAGAAGTTTAAAGCCGGATTTGGATACAAAAAGATTTCCCAAGCTTTAAATATCCCAAGGAGCACTGTGCAAGTGATAATATTGAAATGGAAGGAGTATCAGACCACTGCAAATCTACGAAGACCTGGCCGTCCCTACTAAACTTTCAGCTCATACAAGGAGAAGACTGATCAGAGATGCAGCCAAGAGACCCATGATCACTCTGGATGAACTGCAGAGATCAGCTGAGGTAGGAGACTCTGTCCATACAACAACAATCAGTCGTATACTGCACAAATCTGGCCTTTATGGAAGAGTGGCAAGAAGAAAGCCATTTCTTAAAGACATCCATAAAAAGTTTTGTTTAAAGTTTGCCACAAGCCACCTGGGAGACACACCAAACATGTGGAAGAAGGTGCTCTGGTCAGATGAAACCAAAATCGAACTTTTTGGCAACAATGCAAAACGTTATGTTTGGCGTAAAAGCAACACAGCTTATCACCCTGAACACACCATCCCCACTGTCAAACATGGTGGTGGCAGCATCATGGTTTGGGCCTGCTTTTCTTCAGCAGGGACAGGGAAGATGGTTAAATTGATAGGAAGATGGATGGAGCCAAATCCAGGACCATTCTGGAAGAAAACCTAATGGAGTCTGTAAAAGACCTGAGACTGGGACGGAGATTTGTCTTCCAACAAGACAATGATCCAAAACATAAAGCAAAATCTACAATGGAATGGTTCACAAATAAACATATCCAGGTGTTAGAATGGCCAAGTCAAAGTCCAGACCTGAATCCAATCGAGAATCTGTGGAAAGAACTGAAAACTGCTGTTCCTAAACGCTCTCCATCCAACCTCACTGAGCTCGAGCTGTTTTGCAAGGAGGAATGGGTAAAAATGTCAGTCTCTCGATGTGCAAAACTGATAGAGACATACCCCAAGCGACTTACAGCTGTAATTGCAGCAAAAGTTGGCACTACAAAGTATTAACTTAAGGGGGCTGAATAATTTTGCACGTCCAATTTTTCAGTTTTTTTATTTGTTAAGAAAGTTTGAAATATCCAATAAATTTCGTTCCACTTCATGATTGTGTCCCACTTGTTGTTGATTCTTCATAAAAAATTACAGTTTTATATCTTTATGTTTGAAGCCTGAAATGTGGCAAACGGTCGCAAAGTTCAAGGGGGCCGAATACTTTCACAAGGCATTGTATATTACACCTTATTCCTGCACCTCTAGACTAAACAAGCAACTAACATTTTCAGTGTTGGGGGGCCCACTTAGGGCCGATCCACCCTATAGGCTCACTATGCAAGCCGATTAGGGCCCCGCAAAGCTGCAGAGGGCCCCCAAATTACTAGAGGCCCCACCTGGTGAGAAGTCATTTTCGGCCCCTCACTCCGCTTCTCAACTCGCTGGCTGCATTGGAGAAGAGGTAAGAAGTCAGCACCCACCGCTACTCACTTTAATGTAAGATGTCATTTCCGACAGCAGAACACCCCCTCCCCTCGCTTCTCAACTTTAATGTGATATGTTACTGTCGGCAGCACCCCCCCCCTCCCTTCTTAACTTTAATGTGACATGTAATTTTGCTTAGGGCCCCAGGAAGGTCAGGATCGGCACTGGCCCCACTGCAAAGGTAGATTTTGTCTAATTTATGGAGGTGAGCTTTAAAGCCCAGGATAGGTAAGGCTGTATTCTCAGTTTGTCTTTTAAGGCTTAATTTTCACTTTTCACTGGACTTTAAGATGTATTCATTTAGAAGAGTTCAGACATTTTCAGCACATCAGTGTGCATCAGCCTGTAAACACCCTACTCTCTGGACAACTGTTCCCAGCTGAACTCCCGTACTATACATCTTGGTACCTTTTCACAGACACATTTACACCTTAAAAGACTTGTGCACTGTTTAATATTGTATTGTTTTTTCCCATCATCCCCATCACTCGTTTCAGGATTTATTTTTAGTAACATTGATTTTTTTTTTTTGTATTGCATTGTTTTGGCAAGGCAGATCTCCATCAGTCTACAGATAAAGGGGTGGCCTGTGGAGGAAAGACTATAAAATAGGCACTTTTTTATATGAAACAGAATCTGTATGAATGTGGTAATAAATATACTTTTGAAATATGAAGTCAAAGAACAAAATTTCAGTTATTCGATTCATTGCACTTTTACTTTGAAAACTGTTTTTCTTCATGATGTCTAGCTATGTTACTAAGTATTAATTAACAAATATAATTTACTAGGGCTGTTACTGATTAAAATGTTTGTGTTCGATTAATCAAATAATCTACCAATTTCAATTAAATATATAACATTGGCAAAACGAATAAAATCAGATCTCGAGAGGTGGGACAAAGGAATTTTTACCTGGTTTGGGCGGACAAACATACTAAAGATGAACGTGCTCCCAAAAATCTTGTACTTAATACAAGCCCTACCAATTAAGATCCCACAAAGCTTTTTTAGAGAACTTAGAACAAGATTCCTGAAATTTATATGGGCAGGGAAACCAGCAAGGATAAGCAGGGCGATCCTATCATTACCCAAGGGGGAAGGAGGGATTGGATTTCCAGACTTGATAAAATATCAGGAAGCATCCCACTTAGCCAAAGTGGTGGAATGGTGTGGGCGGAATAAAAAACCCTGGATAAAAATGGAACAAGCTACAGTAGAAGTACCACTAGAAGGGATTGCATGGATTCCAGATAGCGAAATGACGGCAGAAGAAAGGAAACATCCAATGATAGGTGCCACTATACGCACTACTAAAAAGATATTTAAAAAAACGACAATATCTAAATATCCAAGTCCCCTAACCCCGATTCTGGGTACTAAGGCTTTCCGAGCAGGACTGATAGACCCAAGATTTATTGCAATGCGGCAGAGGGGTGTTAGCAGGATCATCCACTTCTCAAAAAATAACCGTTTAAAGACAAGAAATGAGATCGAAAAAGAAACTATACCAGAATTAGATTTCCTTAGATTGCTGCAGTTAGAATCATTTCTTCAGAAAAAGGCAAATACGTATATAGAAGTTAGAAATCCGTCCAAATTCGAGCAGATATGCTTAGAAGGGGACTCAATAAGACACTCATTGTCCTATTTCTACACGATATTAATAAACTTAGAATTACCACAGGAATTTACATTTATACAGGCATGGGAGAGAGACCTGGGTTTAACTTTTACACAAGAACAAAAGAATAGGATTCTACGATTCACGCATAAAGCATCCATAGCAAGTAAATACGAAGAGGGAGGCTACAAGACACTAACAAGATGGTATAGAACACCAGTAATGTTACATCGTATATACCCTCAGATATCAGAAGTCTGTTGGAGATGTCATGAAGCGGAAGGCTCCTTAATACATATTTTCTGGGAATGTGAAAAGATACAGGAATTCTGGAAGATGGTAATGAGCACAATTAACGAGATTACGGGAATTAATTTAGAAAGTAGACCATCGGCAGTCTTAATATTGGATATTCCAATATCAGTGGAAAAATACAAGAATTCATTGATAAAACATCTGATCATAGCCGCAAGGGCGTGTATCCCTGCCCTGTGGAAACAAAAAACTCCTCCATCCAGAGGAGGGGTGGGTTGGGGGACGGCCGACCAGGGGACGGATGTCTTTTTTTTTTTTTCTCTCTTTTTCTCTTTTTCTTTTTTTTTTTTTTTCTCCCTGGAGCAGGGAGATGGGAAGGGCGGGTAATTAAAGGAGGTTAGAAGAAAAAGGAGAAAGCTTGTGTGAACAGATAAGAGGGGGGGGATGGTGGAGGGAAAAGGGGGGGACTCCTCTTCACCATTACCCTCTGTATGTGTAACAACTGTAATTAATTTGGAAGATATGAAATGTAAAATCTGTAACACAAATTTTGAAATAAAAAAAATAATAATAATAAAAAAAAAAAATATATATATACTTTTGAAATATGAAGTCAAAGAACAAAATTTCAGTTATTCGATTCATTGCACTTTTACTTTGAAAACTGTTTTTCTTCATGATGTCTAGCTATGTTACTATGTATTAATTAACAAATATAATTTACTAGGGCTGTTACTGATTAAAATGTTTGTGTTCGATTAATCAAATAATCTACCAATTTCAATTAAATATAATGCACATACAGATCCAACTACTTTTAGCTGATCTCCTTGCAGGCCGATTCCCAGTGCAGCTACCAACCACTGGAAAAATGGATAGCAGGATACAAAAAACACACAAAGGCAGCGCTCGATGGGAGTAACATTAAAACTTTTATAGTCTTCAAGTAGGTAACAAAATAAATCTTGCACTGGAGATAAAATCGATGTAGCTACATAAACTGTAAAAATGGTGCAAGTAATACCAAACCGTAGCAAAAGCAGTCATAAAAACTTGTAGCTAAGTATGACACTAGTATAAAAATGTGTACAAAGATACCACTGCTGAATCCAGATGAGGAGGGGTTAACATCAGTCCGTCGGCATGTAGATGTCCCGTGAAGGGAACTATCATAACTCCCAGTGGATGGCTGTAGAATCCCAGGTTGATAGAGGGAAGTGTAACAGCCCTTGCGTGTGGCAGATAGTAAGGTCCCGCTGGCATGCAGATATAAAGGCACAGCAAAGGAGCCCTTCAGATGGACATGGCAAGCCCGCCGGTGTCTGTGACATCACCGGATCTCCGACGGAATTCCCTGAAGGTCCAGAAGCTGGTGGAGAGGTGAGCTGACATCACTTCCACTGCCAGTGTTTACATTTTACAGGCAGAGGAAGTGACTGGGCTGGGAGCGATCACAAGGAAGCCCCTCAAGACGGATCGCTCCCGCAGGTAAGCCACCCGCCGCATGCAGCGGAGGGGGTCCCGATCGGACCCCCGACCCGCTAGAAGGCAGGGACATATATTTACACCCATCTGCCTGTACGTGCCATTCTGTGGACGTACATAGGCGTGCGGCGGGCGTTAAGTGGTTAAGGAATATTAGTTATTTTCCACAGCCCTATATTTTACTTTACTCTTACGCATTGTTGGTCTCGCTCTTGTAGAAAACACCTAGGGTACCTTTTTTTTGCTAAAAAAAACAAAAAAGACCAAACATTTCGATTTTTTTCATATTTTGTTATAAAATTTTGCAAACAGATAATTTTTCTCCTTCGCTGATGGGCAATGATAGGCTGCACTGATGGGCACTGATAGGTAGCACTGGTGGGCACTAATGAGGCGGCACTGGTGGGCACTGATCAGGCTGCACTGATGGATGGCACTGATGGGTGACACTGATGGGCACTGATAGGCAGCTCTGATGGACACTGATTAGGAAGCACTGGTGATGAGGCACTGATAAGCACTGATTGGCAGCACTGATGGGCATTGATAGGTGGCACTGGAGGGCACTGATTAGCAGCACTGGTAATCACTAAGGGGACAGATGCCCCTCTAACAGAAGCCAGGTAACGGCTTTCTTCTTTTTACTTCTAATGGAAAGCAGATTCTGTTTACTTCTGCTATCAGCTGTCATTGGCTAAATTGCAGGGCGCAAATTGGTTGAATAAAAAAAGTTTTGGCCACTCATAGAGGTAGAGTTACTAAAAGAAAATAAACCGTTCACTCTGCAAGGGAATTTTCCCCAGTGCTTAGTGAATGAGGTGACGTTTTGCTGACTTCCATCATCCAGTAATGTTCAAGCAAAATTACTGTTTTTTTTTTTTAAAATGTTCTTTGCACATGATTGGGTATTCTTTGCAAAGTAAAGTTATGTCACACTGACTAAGCTCTGGGTTATAGTCCCATGCTAATTGCAACTTCACTTGCATAATGAACAGCCTACTTGCCTTTAGTAAATCAACTCCATAGAATTTCAGCTGGGTTTGCCACAAAATGTGCAAACTTCAAGCACAATTTGTTCAGACACTATGGGGGGTTTAAACAATTTCTCTTTTATTTAAATGAAAAATCAATTGATTCCTTTTTTGGATGTTACACCAGTGGGGATGGCCATAATAAGTCCAGCATATATAGGAAACCCAATTCTGGAAACGAAGGAGGGATGAGCGATAGTTTTTTGAGAAGCATGAACACACTTCCAGGCACCTTTAACATTGTGAATACCACAGCAAGAGACACACTTTTGTGTGATAGGGCACATAAGCAAGATCCTGTGAACATTCCAGTTTTCTTGACTCCGTATAGCCTTGAGTTTTGGAAAATGCTTTAAAACAGTGTCCCACGTGTCACCCTCCCTAAGTGATTCTTTATCCCCAAGTGAGTTTAGGTCTGGGATCCAACATAGGACATAGCTAGATTTTGTGGGTAATTTTAAGTGTGGTGCCAATAACTGTCCGTGCTGTCCTTGCATTGTAAAAGGGGATCAGATCCGATCCACTACTAACAACAGGGGGCCAGATTCTCCAAAAATGGCGTATCTGGCGTCGTAGCGTATCGTATCGCATTTACACTACGTCTACGCAAATTACTGGAGCAAGTGCCGTATTCTCAAAGCACTTGCTCCGTAATTTTCAGCGGCGTAGTGTAAATGCGGCATCGTAAGGCCACGTAATTCAAATACTGAAGGAGGGGGCGTGCTGTATTTAAATTAAGCGCGCCCCGCGTCAAACGAAGTGCGCCATACTTAACATGGCAACAACGGCACTTCGGAAACATACCCCTCATACAGCAGGGGTAACCTTACGCGTACGCAACCTACGTAAACTACGTCGCGGCGTCGCAAAAACGTTCGGGAATCGGCGTATTAGGCTCATTTGCATAGGCAAATGAGAAAACAACGTAAAGGCCACCTAGCGGCCGACGTTGTCATTACATCTAAGATCCGACGGTGTAATTGCTTTACACCTGTCAGATCTTTAGTGTATCTATGCGTAAGTGATTCTAAGAATCACTCGCATAGATACCCATTGAAAAAAACTGCGATACGAGGGTGTATCTGAGATACACCGTCGTATCTCTTTTGAGAATCTGGCCCAGGATTTTTAAAATGAATCTATCACATGTAAAGCATGTAAGATCCAGGATGTGGGTTGCACGACAAGGAGACTCGATCGTCTAAGCGACCATATTTATAATATAGAAAAGAGACATAGCACCAATGTGGCTCGACATTTTAATGACGTCCATGAGTGTGACATTAGTCTCTGGCAAATACAAGGTATAGAAAAAGTAACAATATCCAATAGCAGGGAGATAGGTTTAGAATCCTGCGTAAACTGGAATTTTTTGGGGATATTTTCTCTCAATATTAGAATTCCTGTGGGCTTGAATTTAGAGTGGGATTTTTATGACTAGGTGCCCCCACTTATAAACTTTCAAAGTGCTACTATTGCCACTTTGAAAGTTTATAAGGACGATACAAGAATTGATGGCTATTTAAATCTTATGGGCCAGATCCACATAGAAATAGATCGGCGCAGCTTTTTAGACATACACCACGCCTTACCTAGCGTAATTTTGAATCCTGATTTTGCACCGTAAGTTACAGCGGCGTAGTGTATTTCTGACGGCGGAATTCTAATCGGCGATTAGGGGGCGTGATTCATTTAAATCCCCCGTGCATTGCGCTAAATTACGTCGCAACAACGTTATTTTGTTTACTAGCGTAAATTACGTACATTCCTATTCATGGACGACTTGCGCAAAATTTAAAAAAAATTCAAATTTAGACGCGGGAACGACGGCCATACTTAACATGGCAAGTCTAACTATAGGCTGCAAAAAATCAGCTTTAACTATACGCCGGAAAAAGCCGACTAGAGACGTGTAAGAGAATGTGACGGCCGCACGTACGTTCGTGGATTGTCGGAAATAGCTCATTTGCATACTCGACGCGGAAAACAACGAGAATTCCACCCAGCGGACGCCGAAGTATTGCATCTACGATCCGAAGGCGTATGCCTGTCGGATCGAACCCAGATGCCATCAAATCTTGGTTTGAGGATTCAAATTAAAGATACGACGCGGGAACTTTGAAAGTACACCGGCGTATCAGTAGATACGCCGGCGTACTCTCTCTGTGGATCTGGCCCTATGTTTTTTTCCCCATCAATATGCCATTTGTGGTGACACATAGTCTTATGGTGTGCATTCATCTCTTCCCCTAAGGGAATAAATGTTTTCCCCATATCGAAATAGATGCTATATAGTATAGAACCTGTTTTTATTTATAATAATTTTCGTTGTTTTGAGGTAGACTGTATGTTTTCCATTTTGTCATTTTTAAACAGGAAAGCTTTTTTAGAATGGTTTGGGCAATTACTTAATTGAATACACCTGAACTGTCATGTGATCTGTTTTATATCATTGAGTGTATTGTGTTTGTACCTGTGTGGTTTTTGACAAAGCATGTAAATTGTGTGAAATGCGTCAATATTGCCTTTCTTCTTTCTCTGCCTGTACCCATCCTAGTGCTTTAATGATTTTTCAAAAAATTGATTGAATCATCATCTTTGTGTGGGTGTGTAGCCGATCTAAACTTTTCTGCGTTGTGTGTACTGCAGCAGTGGCAGGGCGTGCACCCCACCCTATGCTATTCAACTTGGATTATAGCTGATGCCAACTCCCCTGTGATCAGTGGTTCCGCCTGTTTTTATACAGTACAATATGCATAACTTATAACAGCTGCTGCCAAAAGGCGTCTAAGTTCCTTGAGAATTATGTACACAACCCCCCCCCCCCCACACACACACACACACACACACACACAAAAAAGGGGGAATAGCACTGTGCAACTAATAATATAAATACAATTATCAATAAATTTAATAAAAATTAACATTAACTTAAAAGTAATATTTAAATGGCAAATCAAGACCAAGAAATAACAATGTGTGAATCAGTGACTCTGTGCCACTGCAAATACGTTAACAGTGGTGCAACAAATGTAATTCATCCATATGATGTCTTACATATTGGTGCTTCCATACTCCCTCCAAAAATTTAAAGTGGATGTAAACCCACTCTCATCCTTTCTAAACTACTGCCATAGTGCTGATCTATAAGGATATAGATGCCTCCTGCATGTATCCTTACCTGTCAAATGTCTCCCCTCTGTCTGTTATAGGAAATGAAAAACTGCAGATTCTGTGGGTGGATCTGTTGTCTGGAGCTCGGTGGGTGGAGTCGTGATGTCAGTAGACTCCCCGCCCTCCTCTATACTCCCCTTGTCAACATACACATGAATTCTCCTATGATCACTAACATCCAGTCAAAATCCAGAAAAGTAACCACAAGACTTCAGTAAAGGAGTTGGGGTGGGAATTAAAAATAATGCCTGTCTCCAGTCTAGTGCATGAGAAATGTAAATAACATGTCACTCACAGCAAGGGAGCGAAACGGACTAAGGTTTTTCTCTGTAAGTTTGTTTTATTTCACTGAACAATAAAAGAGAATTGCTCAGAGCTGGATTGGGCACAGACTGGGCACAGATGATAGGACATCTAATGCCGCGTACACACGATCACTTTATGTGATGAAAAAAAATTACGTTTTTAAAAACGTCAATTTCATTGACCGTGTGTAGGGGGAAACGTCGTTTTATGTCTTGTAAAAAACGACAAAAAAAATTGAAGCATGCTTCAATTTTTTGTGTCGTTTTTCAAAACGTC
This sequence comes from Rana kukunoris, assembly GCA_029574335.1. Lineage (NCBI taxonomy): Eukaryota > Metazoa > Chordata > Amphibia > Anura > Ranidae > Rana > Rana kukunoris. The sequence goes on along the minus strand of CM056050.1, from coordinate 504,512,517 downwards.
GTTTTTTGTTTCACAAAAAGTCACCGTGTGTAGCAAAAAAACGTTGTTTAAAACAACGTTTTTCAACCCGCGCATGCCCAGAAGCTAGTTATGAAGAGAGCTTCAATGGAAAAGAGTGGTGAACGTAACCTCGCTTTGCTAAAGCATTGTGAAAAAAACGACGGTGTGTAGGCAACATCGTCTTTGAAAATTGAAGTTTCAAAAACGTCGTTTTTTATTTCACAGAAAACGTCGGTTTTTTTCATCACATAAAGTGATCGTGTGTACGCGGCATTATACTCTACATTGTAAAAGCAAAAAAATATATATATTTTTACGGGTTTACATCCACTTTAACCCCAACTTCACACTGTACTCACCAAAGGTGATAGATAGTTAGTCAAATTGCGCTAATAATTTCGAAATGTGTCCATTAAACCAACCGCCAAACCTACTGTTGTCCTTCAATCTTTTACATATTGACCCAGAGTAATTTAGTAATTACATGGAGAGAAAGGAGAAGAGCCTCTCATTGTGCAACAATATTTTACTATTAAATAATTAAAAGCCAGTGCACCTGTATATAAAATGTCAGAGATCGCATGTAAGCCCAAAAGTGCTCCTGTGTATGTTACACATGCACTCCAACCAGTGGATGTGACGTCACAGGAAGTCCCACCCAATGTGTTTCATCATCAGTATGCAACGTCCTAAGGAGCAAACGCATATGTTACTGTAATTTTTTATTTGATTAGTCAATCAATCATATTATCTATATTATTTTTTGCACAATTCTTTGTATACATCCTGTGAACAGCCCTGCTGGCCATGGATTGTGGGCTGGAAGACTCTTCCCTTAGTGTCCTTACAAGCGCCACCTTCCACTACATTTATGAATTAAATTGTTGGTTTTAAATTCATTAAATGGAAAGCTTTAAATCACATGTAGCGATACCCACGAAGGAGCCGCTGGATTGTTTTGGGATCGGCAAATTAAGTTACCCCAGCTTGGTCTAGGGATGCACCAGAAGAACTAAGTAGTAAACGGAGGTCCACACAGTCAATAAAGATTTTCTCAATGCTTTAATTCCAGGCCAACATTAGCCAACATCAACTTTGGTGAAGGAAGAATAGGTTGATGAGAGAAGAGAAACTTTTGATGTCAGGCCTGGATATACACAAGGCAGATTAGCCCTTAGTAGCACAAATTTTAACACGTTGCCACTCCTATGAGACTGAGTGGGTAAGGTGCCCCCGGACAGGTGTCTCTCACACAGACCTGGCAGCCGAGGCGCCACCTCGAATCTTAGCTGGGAGGAACGGGTCTCTCTCACAGGCCCGACTCTAGGCCTCTGCCACAGGCCAGTTAATTTGGATAGACTAAATGTACGAACAGAGCGAATCCTCCCAGTAATTTCTCAGCATAAGTCACCGGGTGGCAGCAAAGCGTACTTGCCAGCATCCCGGTCACCGAATCCCCGTCTGGGATTCTCTTAAGCTTCGGGAACCCAGTAAGTCACTGAGGTCCCTTGATTCTCATCTCCAGCTGAGACTCAGGAAGTCCCAGGAACCTGGCCAGGCAGGCCGAGCCGGCGGGGTCCATGGGCGCACACACCCTGAAGGTGGATGCCGCACCCCGAGTACAGGACCCTGCGCACGTGAAGAAGAAGAACCCCGAAGACCTGACCTAGGTCCCAGATATACCCCTCCCCAGCATGCCCAGCGAGGAAAACCCCTCTCCAATTGGCTGCTGAGGAAGACTCCATCTGCCAGAAATCCCGCTGGCTCCCACTGCGGGCCAAGGATGAAATAACATCCCCAGAATGCAGTCCGAGCCAGTGGACCTTTCCAGAATAATATAGGTCAACAACCTAAACAAATCACAAGTAGGAGCAACTTAACTCTCCTAGTCCAACTAGTTTTAATGCAGCGCCCATACAAAAAGCAAGGGGGCGCTACACACACTAGATCAGTAAAATCTTTTTCTATCTTGTCTTGATGGAACCCATTCCAACTTATCTCTACCATCCTGGTTCATACTTCTTATAAGTTCCCCACAATATTCAAAACACATAGACAATTGTCCAGATATAACATACAGTGCGCTCTAAGATGAGACAAATATCTCCCCGTCGGTTTCAGTGAAGGGATCTGGCGCTTATGCATCATCAGAGAAAGAGGAGAACACCGCTCACTGACCCAGTGACCAAGCCCTGCAGGGTGAAACATGTCAGAGGGTGTGGCTGGAGCTGCACTGGCAGAGGTCACACTCGTTCACATATTAATGAACTGGGTTGGTGAGCGGTGTGCAATGTTCCTTCCTATCTTTGATGATACTCATAGACAATTTTCCTATGATCCTGGACTTTAAATGCACTAAACTTTACTTTTGTTTCTCCTAAAATACTATACAGGTTGGCTCTTGAGAAATGAGAGAGTTGCCTGCTCAAACAAACATAGGCATTCCATGCATTAATCTACATTATAATGTTCCATTATGCAGGTTTTAGCGTACAATAATATTTTAGAAGTCAAGTAATAGCAAAAGATAATTCTCTTTAATTATAATCATCATACATCAATATTCTCATAAACCATTTTGAATATTATGACCATCCATATTTTTGTCATAGATCCCATTGCTTCTATCCCACGTCTTGGTAAATGCTCATTGCCTCAATCGAGTGGTCCAGCAGGGTTGACTGAGCATGAATATGCTTGGTAATAAGCTCTAAAGCTAACTGGAGATAAAATGTTTGTCTTTCGCTATGTGCACACGTTAAATGTTCGAGTGCTGTGTACTTATCATTGTTCCACATGAGCGGCTACTGTGCACACAGTGAAATGTGGAGGTGCTCCTCTGAAAACTAGATGGTTAGAATGTTGTTAAGGCTAAACACTGAAACAAGCTTGTCAGAAGACATACCAGTAGAAACCTCGTAATTTTACAGCTAATTATATTTAAAACAATATTTCAGAGGACCATACATGTACCAACTTTTCAATGGATAAGTGAATTGGCATAACTGAATTTTTCATACACACAGTATATACTATATATATTATTTTTATTATTATTATTATTATACAGGATTTATATAGCGCCAACAGTTTACACATCGCTTTACAAAATAAAAGGGAGACAATACAGTTATAATACAATAAAATACAACATGATTAAGAGAGCTTACATTCTAATAGGGTGGGGCATGTGGTACAAAAGGTTGTAACTGTGGAGAATGAGGTGATGGAAGTGGTAAAAGATTAGTTGGAGACGTGATAGGCTTCCCTGAAGAGTTGAGTTTTTAGGAATCGCCTGAAGGTAGCAAGAGTAGGGGATAGCCGGACAGGTTGAGGTAGAGAGTTCCAGAGGATTGGAGAGGCTCTGGAGAAATCCTGAAGATGAGAATGGGAGGAGGAGACGAGAGAGCTTAAAGTAGGAGGTCTTGAGAAGAGCGGAGAGGACGGTTTGGGTGATATTTGGAGGCAAGATTGCTGATGTAGCTTGGGGCAGAGTTGTGAATGGCTTTGTATGTTGTGGTTAGTGTTTTGGATTTAATTAGCTGGGCGATTAGGAGCCAGTGTAGGGATTGGAGGAGAGGGTTAAGACAAGAGCCTACCTGTGCCTATTTTTTTTTACACTGTTTACTACCACTTTAAAGTTATCTACCCTAAACCTTTTAATGGGTGGAAAGTGGAAAGGAGACAACCTCTGTTAATTTGTTAGTTAGTTCTGTAATTCTCTCTGTGTCTCCAATGGGGAGATTCGCTCTCTCTATTAGACAAAGTGATCACTTCTACTAGACAAAAAAGTATGGGAAATCCAAACTTTTATATGTTTACATTTCAAATGTCATGAAAAATCCACGCTCAGAACAGAATAATCTTTGGCATAATAGGTTTAAAGAAAAGCTTTTCTACTTTTTCCATGAATGTCTTATTAATTATATTTACATGATTTCAGGAGTTTCCAACGATCAATGCAATACATCTCACTTAAAATATGAAGTAATTCAACCCATAGAATGATGATATTGCCATGTTACTAGCAACTATCATTTGATTTTTGACTGTCATAGAGGTTGTCCAAATGCTGGAGAGACCACCAGGATTTAAGGGTTCAATGCCACAGAGGGATTGTCATTTGAGATAGCCACATTTTTAGAAGGACTGGTATATGAGACTGGTTACAGAAATGGTCACGGTTCCCAGAATTGTTGTCACAGATTTTAGTTGTTACTGCACAGAACGCAGACATTTTTAGAAGATTCTTCGGCCCTCAGTCTGGATATACCTTTAGATACATTGCCAGGCATTCCTTGTAGCATAGTCATGTGACCTGTGATTTTAAAACTTAAGACCCACACACACAATCTGACTTTTCGACCACAACATTCCGGCGGATGTGTATTATCGGACAATCAGACCGTCTGTATGCTCCATCGAACAATTGTTTTCGTTTTTTCAATGGACAAACTTTCTGACAACCAATTTCCGATGGAGCATCATCCGATTGTGTGTACACAAGTCCATCGACAATAGCAGAAGTTGCCTAAAGGGTGGCGGTAAAGAGCTGAAAAACCATGTAATTTTGCGAATGTTGGCTGAAAAAGTTCTGCCGTGTGTATGCATACCAAGTTCACGGCCAACGCCCCTTCGGACAAAAATCTACAGAAAAGTCAGATGGAAGTCCGATCGTGTGTATGAGGCTTAAGAATAGTTAGGACCAGTTCACACTATTTAGTTGTTTAGTGATGCATTAAAAATTATACATTTTAACGTGTGTTTTGGTAAAACACGCATTACAACAGTGTGCTGATGTGATTGGGTTTTTATGCACACTAAACTGCATTCTCTTTGCAGAAACCAGGCACAACAGTCATGCATGCAATCAGCATTTCTCTTTACCTGTTTGTCATGGCCTCCACTGTGTGCATAATGGATATTCTATTCTGTTTACATACTAACCTTCATTGACATAAATATGACATTGTGCTTGAATTTAGGCGTTTATGAGAACACAACTTTCAACAATAAAATGTTTTCTTATTTGACAGTTCTCTGTGTCCCAGAACATTCGAGCATTTTACAATATCCACTTATTTTACTCAGACATCATAAATGTCTAGTAAAATATGGTGCTGCACTGAATATCCTGTCATGAAAACAAAATTAATTTGATGGGTTCTTGGCTGTGCTTTAATTCCCAGGAAAGAAAAGCTTGTTATTTTTATTTTACAGTATAACAGAGGGCGTAACGGCCTTTTGAACAATGGCTAGAAGAGACACTCCAGTCAAGAAAGAAACAAAAAAAAGTGAAGCCCGCACACTAAGGGAAGCCAGAACTGATAAATGACTCACAGTATTTTACAAATTCAACCGTTCGTGTAATTGCAACAAACATTTGAAGCCGTGTCATCATGACCCAATGGTCCTCCAAACGATCACTCCTGGAGTAGCCAACGCATAGAGGTTGATTTACTAAAACTAAAATGTGCAAAATCTGGTGCAGCTGTGCATGGTAGCCAATCAGCTTCTAACTTCAGCTTGTTCAATTAAGCTTTAACAAAAAAAAAAAAAAAACGTTGAAGCTGGTTGGTTTCTATGCAGAGCTGCACCAATAGTGTCCTGATATCACCCCTAGGTTAGCAATTTTCCTTATTTATTTTTTTCCAAGAAAAAAAATGATCCTATCAGAAGAAAGATTCAACATTGAACACAATTCACAACTACTTTCTGCACTGGTTTGGTGCCAGCCCTATACAGTGCACTGTCCTACTATAGGTAAATTACTTAATGTTGTAAAAGGGCCTTTAGTTGTAATGACAGGTCAGATTGATCCTTCCCAGGTCCTTTTCTCCTCAGTAAAGCTTAAGGGGTACCTTTTGATAGCATCATCGCTGCATTTCAGACCCTAAAGTCACAGCAGACAGTAAAATCCCTCTTCTTGGTCACCATTGATCAACTCACTGCTCTACAGATCATCAGAACCAGGAACTACAAATACAAATTCTAATTCTTGAGATTGGTGGTGGATTAGACAGCAGAATGCTAGGCAGGGCTAAGTGCTGTGCACAACAAGGGTCATGTCAAATAGTAGATATGACCAAATTGCATTTAAAACTTAAAGGATAGGGTCCAGAGTCTACAGTAAAATATTGGTGTTTTTAAGTGGCATAGTTTAACAATGACAGTATTATGGTACTACCCCAGCAGCCTAGAGATTTATACTGGCATAAGTCATGAGTAACAAACCCAAGCAATAAATTGACATGGCTGATCAGTGGCATTTAAGATCGTCATGTATCAGTGAGTGGATCGGGGGTGGAGAAAAATCAAGGCATTACCTTATTTTTTTATTTAAACAGAAGCCTTCGGCATTAATTAAACCCCACTTGCAAAAAATATTTGGTTGGGTTTGGAAAAGCGTTGATGGCATTTTAAAAATGCTAAATAACAACTTAATTATTCTTGGTGTCACATACCTGGTTGAGACCTAATTGATGAGAGGGCTTCCCTTGCACCTCTTGTTTTGCTTCCCCTGGGGATGATGACAGGGCACAGAGTGGCACAGGTGCCAGTAGAAGATCCAGGCCAGGAGATCTGATAGCAGATGTAAAGCTGAAGATAGAGCAGCAGGCAAACTGGTGGCTAGCAGATGCAGGATTTTGGGTGCATGGTCAACAGGCAGGAGTCGACAACAATCGGGCAGCAGGAGTGCAGAATCGCGAACCGGTAGCAGAGTCAAAGCCAAGCCAGGGTCAGTATCAAGCAGGCAGAAGACAAGGTCGAGGTCACAAGCCGGAGATAGCAACAGGGGTTCAAGAAAAAGCAGAATTAACAAGCCGGGTCTGGATACAGAAGTACACAGGATCAGTCACAGACAAAAGGAGCTGATAACCACTCAGCAATGATCAGTTCAGTAAGGTTTTTAATAGTATTCAAAAGTGGTCCCGGATTGGGAGTGCGGGACCACTTTTGAATACAATTTTGCACATTGATACATGTTTAGAGAATGTGTATACTGTAGGTGTGAGTGATCCGCTTAGTACGTTTTGTAGTCTTATAGCACTCAATAGCACAACATAGCAGTACACAAGTACACCGATTTTTAAAGGTTTTAAATAGGCCTCTGGGCAGCAAAGTCCAGCAAACATACATGCTTACGCATTTGAGCATGTGCAGAATACCAATGCTCACATGTATGTGCACGTGCTTGCTAAGATGCCCGCAGGATCCTAATTCTATGCACAGTTCCGCACGCATGCGCATCTCTTTGAGCATGGGCTCAAGTATGAGTTTGAGCATGGTTTTTCTGACACTTGGCTAAAGGCCCATATACACAACCAGAATATTGTACAAAAAATAATCCTTATGAATCGTATGATAATCTGATCATTAGTATACAGTTGTCATCCGAAATATTCTAATGGGCCAAAAACACAGAAAAATTTTCAGTCTGACTTTTTCCATCCGAAATTCCGACCGTGTGTATGCCCCATCGGAGTAATTCCATCAGAAATTCCGTTGAATTCCATTGGAGTTTACATAGAGAACATGTTCTATTTTCCTCTGATGGAATTCCATTGGAATTCCGATGTGAATTTGGTCGTACAAAGGTCCGATCGTGTGTACAGGTCATTAACAGGTAAACAGTGTGGATCCATGCACTTTTAGTAAAGGTTCTAAACCCCTTCATCCTTCTCATTACATTTTTATTTTAGAAAGTAGGCAGTTGTAGTCCCTTTGCTCCCTTATCTTTAATGTGTGTGTGGGTAGGCTTAGAGTAAGAAAAATATGGGATCCCAAAACCCCCTAGCGTTATAACAGAGTAGCATACTGTAGCTTTCTGTGCTATTATCTGTGAGTATAGATGAGATTTACTGAAGTTTCTAGGAACTGAAAAATTAGGATAGGTTTGCTCTAGGGTACTGGACTCCCATGGCCGAAAGACCACTACTCTCCAGAGCACAGGGTGAGTAAAATACTTTATGATGGGTTGTTTAATTAATGAAATTAAAATGGTGGTAGAGAATCACTAAACTATATCATTCTTTTCACCTTATTCAGCAGGGTTGGACTGGGACAAAAATTTGGCCCTGGACTTCACCCAGACTGGCCCACTTTGACAGGTCTCTGCCATTGTGGCCGGACAGCTCCTGCACCCCCTCCGGCCACCCAAGCCCCCTTTTCCTCTTCACTAGCCACTAGCCGTTCTACTTTATTAGAGTAGAACGGCTGGCACTGGTACTCTTATAGGCAGTACCAGTGGGGAAGCTAGACATTATTTCACCAGGGGCAAAGAATCAGTTTGGTGCCCCCCCTTATGGGACAAAATTAGACAGAAGTGAGAGACTCCCAGGCCATAGCTGTTGAGTCAGCTGTCTGTCCCCTCCCTCGTGCTCCTCTGTTGTCCCCCCTGCTCCTCTGGTCCTCCCCTGCTTCTCTTTTCCCCCCAGATGAGCGCTGCAGAGAAGGAGAGGAGGTGAGCACTGCGGGAAGGGAGAGACAGAGGAGCCAGTCCGCTGTCACTGAAGTTGGCCCACTGAGCCATCGGCCCACCGGGAAACTCCCTGTAGTCCCAATGGTCAGTCCATCCCTGTTATTCAGGCTGGCCTCACTCTATCCTCTCCCTTCCCAGGTCATATCTGTGTTTCCATCAATCTCTGCTGGCACCTGTACACATCAAAATTCATCAACCTAATAACAAGGTTAAGAATGGTCTGCTGCTTTTCAGTTTCTGACTTTGGTGTTTCTTTGTCTTTCATCTACCTTTTGGGTCTCCTGTCTTTTTACAGTGGCCATCAGTTTCTTAAACTAGGAAAAGGGCAAGTCTTCAGGATTACCTCTTTTGACCACAAATGTCTGTACCCAATGTAATTCCAAACTTGCCACCCATCAGGCTGACCCTCTAAGTGGTGCTTTCAAGACTCCTTTAAACTAGGAGTGTTGGTACCCTCCTCAGAATCTCACTTAGGCTTGGTTCACATACAATATATGAAAATTGGATGTGTTTTTAACCTCATCCAATTTGCATAACATGTGAATCGGATCGGCTTTCAATGGAGCCGGTTCATACATGTGTGAGGCAGCCACAATGCAGTTTTAAAAAGGGACCTGTGGGATTTTGGGTCCGGTTCAGGTGTGATATCATGTAAAAATTCACACCTGAATCGCACCTGAACCAGTGAACAGAACCGATCCGGACTCAAGTGTGCCATTTCTATCTCAGAAGGTAGCATTCCTGCTTGCCACCATCTAAGTTAGGAGCTTGTATGAATTGTCCGCCCTATAATGTAAGTTACCTTTCTTGGTGCTTCACAAGGATAAGGAGGTTCTTCAACCTAATCTATTCCTTCTTCCCAAGGTGCAGTTTTCTTTCCACATCAATGAAAATGTAATTGTGCCTCCTTCTATCCCTATCCTTTACATTCTTTCAAAGAAGATTGCTCTTCATAATCTAAATGTGGTGAGAGCAATAAAGATCTATTTGAATTAGACTGTTGCTTTTCCACAAGTCGTTATTCCTGATGGCCCTTTTAATGGCTCTTCAGCATCAGGTGTTAGTATCACATGTTGGATTCACCTGACAACATCTCAGGCATGTTTAGTTAAGACCAATTTACACCATTGTGTTGTGGTAATGTGCAACAACATGCATTGTTGGTGAGGTGTGGTGCTATTCATTCTAAATGGCTCCACTACTCACCTTGCTGACCAGTGTGTGCTGCACACTAAAGTGAATTGCAACGCAACTCGCCTGAAGATGCTGAATGCATGATTTTTGGTTCATAGTGATGCACTGTCCAACCTGTTCAAGTGGATGGGCTGCCCTAACATAACTCACGTTACCATGTGAAACAACACACATTTACGTAGGTGCATTTAATATACCATAGGTTTTCAGGTCAGAGCCAAAGGGCTCTCTGAATTCAAGTGAATAAAAAAAATGTAATTGGGATGTTCCACCTGTATATGTCTGAATTTTGTGCTCATTTAGTGTAGGGGTGTAATGGGGAGAATTACTTTCCTTAAGAGCGTTTTAAGTTATTGTAATTTATATTTGATATATTATATCATTGGATGTCATTATACACTGCTCAAAAAAATTAAAGGAACACTTTTGAATCAGAACTCCTGGGATAATGATCTGGTCAGTTAAGTAGCAGAGGGGGAGGGGTGTATACAGAAGGCGTTGTAAATCAGTTTCAGCTGCTTTGCTGTTAATTGAAATTAACAACAGGTGCACTAGCTGGGCAACAATGAGACAACCTCCAAAACAGGAATGTTTTTTTCAGGTAAAGGTGTCTGACATTTTTTTTCCCTACTCATCTTTTGTTACTGTTTTTCACTGGTTTTGCATTTGGCTAGGGTCAGTGTCACTACTGGTAGCACAAGGCGATACTTATAACGGTTGCACAGGCAGTCCAACTCCTCCAGGATGGCACATCAAAACGTGTCATTGTCAGAAGGTTTGTCGTGTCTCCCAGCACAGTCTCAAGAGCATGGAGGAGATTCCAGGAGACAGGCAGTTACTCTAGGAGAGCTGGACAGAGCCGTAGAAGGTCCTTAACCCATCAGCATGACCGGTATCTGCTCCTTTGTGCAAGGAGGAACAGGATGAGCACTGCCAGAGCCCTACAAAATGACCTCCAGCAGGCCACTGGTGTGAATGTCTCTGACCAAACAATCAGAAACAGACTTCATGGGGGTGCCCTGAGGGCCCGACATCCTCTTTTGTGCTCTGTGCTCACTGCCGGACACTGTGGGGCTCGATTGGCATTTTCCATTGAACACCAGAATTTGCAGTTCTGCCACTGGTGCCCCATGCTTTTCACAGAGGAGAGCAGGTTCACCCTGAGCATATGTGACACACGTGGAAGGGTCTGGAGAAGGCACAGAGAACTTTATGCTGTCTGTAACATCATTCAGCATGACCTGTTTGGTGGTGGGTCAGTGGTGGTCTGGGAAGGCATATCCATGAAGGGACACACAGACCTCTACAGGCTACACAATGGCACCCTGACTGCCATTAGGCATCGGGATGAAATCCTTGGACCCATTCTCAGACCCTACGCTGGTGCAGTGGGTCCTGGGTTTCTCCTGGTGCACAACAATGCCCGACCTCATGTGGCAAAAGCATGCAGCCAGTTCCTGGAGGATGAAGAAATTGATACCATTCAACGCTCACCTGACCTAAATCCAAAAGAACACCTCTGGGACATTATGTTTCGGTCAATCCGGGAGTCTTTTAAGGAGCTCAGTGATGCTTTGGTCCAGATCTGGGAGGAAATACCCCAGGACATCAACCATCGTCTCATTAGGAGCATGCCCTGTTGTTGTCAGTCATGCATACAAGCACGTGGGGGCCATACAATCTACTGAGGACCATTTTAAGTTGTTGCAATGAAATTTTAGCAAAATGGAACAGCTTGCTGCATAATGTAATTTTTATTATAATTAGGGCTGTTACTGATCAAAATTTTTGTGTTCGATTAATCGTTTTTTTTTTTTTATCGATTAATCGACTAATTTCGATTAATTATAACGCACATACAGATCCAACTACTTTTAGCCGATCTCCTTGCAGGCTGGTTCCCAGTGCAGCTACCAACCACTGGAAAAATGGATAGCAGGATACAAAAAAAACACAAAGGCAGCGCTCGATGGGAATAGCATTAAAACTTCAAGTAGGTAACCAAACATATTGCACTGGAGATAAAATCAATGTAGCTACATAAACTGTAAAAATGGTGTGAGTAATACCAAACGGTAGCAAAAGCAGTCATAAAAACATGTAGCTAAGTATGATACTGGTATAAAAATGTGTACAACGATACCACTGCTGAATCCAGATGAGGAGGGGTTAACATCAGTCTATTGGCATGTAGATGTCCTGTGAAGGGAACTATCACAACTCCCAGTGGATGGCTGTAGAATCCCAGGTTGATAGAGGGAAGTGATAGAGGGAAGTGTGAGGCCGCCTACACACGTACGAGAACCTCGCCGGGCTAAACTCATCGTTCCGCCCGACGAAGTTCTCGGCCGGCCGTCGAGTTCGTCGACCAGGCTGTCGAATAAGGCGTCGAGCCATTAGTCCCGATGGCCCATCGAGGAAATAGAGAACCTGCTCTCTATTTTGGCTCGACGCCTTGCTCGACAGTTTTCTCGGTGAAAACGTACACACGATCAAGCTTCTCGGCAGAATATGGATCCCAGCGAGCTTCTCGCTGGATTCTGCCGAGAAGCTCGGACGTGTGTAAGGGGCCTAACAGCCCTTGCGTGTGGCAGATAGTAAGGTCCCACCGGAACGCATATATGAAGGCACAGCAAAGGAGCCCTCCAGATGGACACGGCAAGCCCTGCCGGTGTCCGTGACGTTACCTGATCTCTGACGGGAACTCCCTGAAGGCCCGGAAGCAGGCGGAGAGGTGAGTACCAATCAAAAGAATTTTAATCGATCAAAAAGATTTTGATCGATCAAAAAAATGTAAGATTAATCGATCAATTAAAAGTTAATTTGCATAGCCCTAATTATAATATTATAATTTTTATATATATATATATATATATATATATATATATATATATATATATATATATATATATGATATAAACAATTATATCATTACATTAGGGTATTACCCATTTTTGTAACTTCAGACTTAACATAACATTTCACTTAATTTTTTTCCTATTATTGTTTTTTTAGGGTGCTTCATGAGTATTCATTTATATTACTCTTTAGTTTAGGCATTTCAGGATTGGTCTATTCTAATTTGGTTTGATTGTGAGCCACAACATAAAGGCAACCACTATTGTGTTGTTGGTCTAATATAAAATGACACCAGTCCTGGAAGTGATGTGATCGGATGTTCCTGGTTTGTAGGCTACATAAAAATGGCCACATAGCACAAGAACATGCAGGTGTTAGAAACACATTGGGTGAAACGTGGAGCATGATGTAACTCTGCCATGCCGATCGGGTTAGTGGCGGCTTTTTTTGCATGTAAGTGCTTTTATGCGGATTCGGATAATGTTTTTATGGATCGTTTTTAACAGTGATATTGCACTTTGTACCACAAGTTTTATTAAATACTACACTATATTGCCTTACTATCTCTTCACTGTCTGGTGTCTTGTGCAAACTTACTTTTGGTGGAAGGACATGCACGTTTATTGGTGTCGATCCGTGGATTTCTGGATCACGCATTTATGGGTGGAACTTTTGTATATTTCTATCACCCATCATTTTAGTGGACTTTTCTACAAAATTACATTTAGTAATTTTCTACATTACAGTGGACTTTTTTTTCATTCACTTATATATAATATTTGATCTAGTTTATATCTATATTTTGATGATTGTGCTGCATACATTCACTATTTTGTCATTATGGATTGTATTAACGTTGCAACTTTTATTACTTACCTTAAGGGCTCATTTACATGGATACAGCATGAAGAAAGGCCACGTTTATGCATTCAAGAGGCACAGGTGTTCAGTACAGCTACAGCCAGCAACCTGCTAAAAAACAATGGCAGGCTGACAGACACAGAGAGACACAAGATTTTCCTATACATCCAATCGTTTACATCCAAGGATGGGTTCACAGCCTGTGATACCCAGGTCCACACATCTGTGCCTGTACAGATGTAAATACTCAGAATAACCTGTAATTCCTCCCTCATGCAGTTTTGTCTTTTTTCATGCCAGTTCTGGGATAGATGACTGGTCCCACAAAACTGCTTTTCTTCTCATAGTTATGCAGCTGTCCTCTTGCCAACATCATTACATTTAATACAAGAACAGCTGCCACCATTGATCCTGCATTGTACATGATGATATTACGGGCCTGTCGGTATACCAGGACTGAGGTGGGAGTGAGATTGATGGATCGACTGCCATAATGAAATAGGGTAAGTATTCCTCTGTATTACACTCCTCTAGGCAAGTTGAGATTTAAAGAAGAAATATCACAAGTAGAAAATTCTTGTTGAATCCCCTGGGGGACTCAGAGGACATCACGCTTGTCTACATTACAATGTGAGCAGTGGACGTTCCAGTCAGTCATGACTGGCTGTAACTGTTCCCCAGGATGAAGCCCAAATTATGCAAGTTCCTATGGACAGTTACACCCAGCGCTAAAGCTCCCACCACCTCTGCATTCTGGAGCCTTCCATTTTTTATTGTTCCTCTGCTACCTTACTTGTACATAAAACCCTAACTTGACTGAGTGCAGAACAGCCCACCAGCCACCTGCTATTTCAGAGGGAAAAACAGTTTAAGCTGTCATCTTATTTTTTTGTGAAAGAAAATAACCGCAGAGTAGGGATGAGCTTTGCGTTCGATACGAACGTATGTTCGACTCGAACATTGTCTGTTCGTACCTTTGATGAAATTCTAACAAAAGCGGTCGTTAGTGCCAAATTCGAGTGACGCAAAACGGGCCATAATTCACTGCGGCATTGCGCGCTGATGATTGGCCAAGCATGCTGTATGTCCCGCATGCTTGGCCAATCACAGCGCGCAAATAAAAGGAAGAGCCATAATTGGCCAAAGCCTGGGTGGCTTTGGCCAATTATGGCTCAGGGCTTTAGCACACACCCCACACTATATAAGGCCGCCTGCTGGGCGGCCTCGTGTAGTGTGTTCCGGCTTGTTAATGAAAGCAGTCAGAGAGACAGAGAGATTTTCTTTTTAGATAGTTAGATAAAGTAGGCAGGCAGGCTAGTCAGTTTAGCTTAATTTACAGTGTGTAGAGAATATATATACATCCCTAGGAGTTGTACATATATTTATACATTGTATAGCTTAGATAGATCAGTGCTTCCTAATTTACTGGCAGTCAGGTTATTGTGCTATTTAAAGACGTTATCACAGGTATAGACACCCAGCAGGTACAATATTAAAAAAAAAAATATGTTTTTTATTTAAGCATCAATAAAATCACTGCTCCTGGAGCAGTGATTTTAATGATGCTTAACTTAAAAAAAAATATGAAAAATTTCATTTAAATATTGTACCTGCTGGGTGTCTATAGTATGCCTGTGAAAACGTCTTTGAGAACCCGGGTCTTGCCCGAGGGAACATGTATCAATGTCCTGCTCCTGAAAAAAATACAGTTTTTTAAACTTTTTTCCATTGATACATGTTCCCTGGGGCAAGACCCGGGTTCTCAAAGACGTTTTCCAACAATAACTTGAATATTGGTCTTTAAAATTAGTGTTTTTGAATTTGAACGTTCGAGTCCCATAGACTTCAATGGGGTATGTTCGGCTCATCCCTACCGCAGAGCAGTGCTATCATTTACAAAAACACAAGCCCACAGCAATACAAACCAGATACTACACTTGCCTGAGAGTGACTAGTGTAGTACCTGGCTCGATTTGTCATGAGCTTGTGTTTTGTTTTGTTTTGTTTTGTTTTTAATCAGAAAATATTTTTATTGAAAGCAGAACAATTTCCAGTGTACATACATTTCAAAAACATGTAAGCAGATAAAAAATAATACATACCGCATTAAGTGCCAGAATACCCGTGTCCCTCCTCACCCCATCATTACTTCCGACATAAGACGCACTGCGACAAATTAGCCTGTAGGTCATGGGAAAATTCTTGACATTACCATTTCCCTAGGACATAATCAGAGAGTGTCCAGCCGAGGGGCCTGCAGCCTCTCAAACTTGCATGGGCTCTCCCTATGATATATGTAACGCTCCATAATTAGACTGCTACCCATGTGAGTTATCCATGAGGCAATTGTGGGTGGTGAGGATGACTTCCATCCTAGAAGAATGATTTTCTTGGCTTGAAATAAGGCCCGGAAAATGGCAGTTCTGACCATCTCCTCTAGATTTACCCCTTCAAGAACACCCAGTACACACCAAATCAAGTCCAGGGGTATGGTTGTCTGAAACACCTGGTTGAGTGTCGAGAGGACCCCGCTCCAATAGCGATAGAGCTTTGAGCAATGCCAGAGGAGATGAATAAGATCACCAGGAACCCGTCTACACTTTCCACACAAGGGATCCACCATCCTACCCATCCTATGGAGTTTTACTGGGTGAAGTGTACTCTGAGTATAATGTAGAGCTGAGATACCATTTTAGATACATTAAGAAACAAGTGAGGATAGATTGCATAGCTTCCTCATATTGTTCCCCCCGTTATTGACCCTAGATCTTTTTCCCACAAGGATATTACTGTGGTGGGATGCACTTAAGTATTCTGACAGTAACGTGTGGTAGCACTGGGAAATAATTACCTTGGTCTCAGTACTAGAGCACAGCAGATGAAAAGTAGGTGACTGTACCCACTCCCTTGTGTCTTTCTGCGCCTTAACAGCGTGTTGTAACTAAAGGTAGGGATAGTGCATGGTAGCTGGCAGTGAAAACCTACGTTGCAAGTCAGAGAAAGGTAATAATTTACCGTTGCGAAATATGTGTGACAGAGGGGTCACCCCAAAGGCACGCCACTGATGCCCCTGTTGTAACTTAACAAGCTCTACATATGTTTGATTAACCCCATATTGGACTGTAGTCAGTGAATCCCACTTCCTGTGAGCTGAAAAAAAATCCTTAGTTTTATTGTTTTAACTACTACTTATATCAATATCAACCATTTGCAGCCTCACTGTACCCATTTGCAGCCTCACTGTGCCCATTTTCAGCTTCACCGTGCCCAATTGCAGCCTCAATGTGCCGATTTGCAGCCTCACTGTGCCGATCTACATGCCTCCCTTTGCCTATCTGCATGCCTCACTGTGCCTATTTGCATGCCTCACTGTGCCTCATGTACATAGCTGATCTCCCGGTGTGTTGTGCAGTCTTAACTGCAGTCGGCGGCCATCCAGTGTAACAAAACCCTGCCTCCACCTCGTCCTCGTCTGTGATAGAACACTAATTTCATTTCCCAGCAGTGAGTCAGTGTTCCACCTATCACGGACGAGGACGAGGAGGAGGCAGGGCTTTGTTAATGATTTTCCTGCATGATGGGAATTTTTGTCACCATTAAAACAGTTTTTTGTCTGCCAGAACTAGTTTTAGATAATGGATGTTACTAACAGTAAGAAGACATTTGTAATTACCCCAAAAGTTAAAAAGTTGGCAATTTTTTCACTTGCAAAAAAATGAGGCTGCTTTATTTAAAGGTTCAAAAAGGGCATTTGCTCCAGGACAGCATGACTACCAAAAATGTAGACATAACGGAACCAGAATAATAAGATAAAAAAGTATGCGTTTTTTAGCCCCCCAGTGGTACCTGTTGTTTTTAGGAAGAAAATATTAGCATTTTTTTTTAGGTGATAAGTAAATATCCTTGAGTCAGACTTCCAATAAAAGCCACAGTCCATATACCTGTGCACCTACATGTATACTGCCCTGTTTTCAAAGGTCTGATAGGATTGAAGTAATCAAAATTCTTCTATAGAAATCTTAAGAAATGAAAAGCTAATCATCGAAACTGAAGTTTAATGAGAAAACAGTATTAGGGTAGTCAGCGAGGGACCTGTCATAATGTGTGTGACGTTCTTGGAATCGTGTATGGCTCTAATTCCCAAACACACTGGGAACCTATCCAAAATAAGCCATTGCCTGCACGTGATTTCTGTATCTGAACGCCCCCCTGCATGGTGTGCAGAACAGGGAGGGAGGAAAGCAAAGAAGGTACATCAGAAAGAAAGCAAGTGTACAATTCAGGATCCTGGGAACAGGTCCCAATTATGGACCTAGTGGGATCTAGGTTGACGATTACTCAAGGGATGAGTAATGTGTGCCAAGGGAACAGATTTTGTGGGGTGCGTCAAGCATCTGTGTGTGGGGGATACAGTGACGTTCCTTTAATTAGCTGGCAATAAAATGTCACTAGAGAAAGGTCCTATTGCAAAAGCCTGTGCGTACAAGACTATATATATGCAAATGTGTTAATCTCTGTTTATAAACTTCTGAGATCAAAAGAAGAACAGAAGATCATATATCTATCTATATAGATATATAGACATCTATATATAGATATCTATATAGATATATATAGCTCTATATATATAGATAAATTACAGTAATATCATTATATATATATATATATATATATATATATATATATATATATATATATACAGTATATATATATATATATGTATTTTTTTTTACTTTTTTATATTTATTAACTTTTTTTTTTTACTCTTTTTATGTGTTTTTTTTACACTTGATGTCATTGCTATTACAGGGGGGGATAAAAATCCCCCTATATAACAGCAAAGGTACACTGACAGGTCCTCTTTATGGAGACATTAGGGGTCTCTAGGAACCTAATGTCACCTGGGGACCCCAAAAGAAGCTGATGAATCACAGATCTGCTTCTTCTCTCTGGCTATAGCAGCCAGGTGACTGACAGGTGCGGCTCATCTCTACTTACTGCAAATGCTAGTTATTAACCACTTAAGGACCCCCGCACGCACATATACGGCCACAGAATGGCACGTACAGGCACAAGGGCGTAAATTTACGTCCCCGCCTTCGTGCGGTTCGGGGGTCCCATCGGGACCCCCTCCGCGGCGTGCGGGGGTCCCCCTGCCTCTGGGAGCGATCGCCGACGAGCGGGCGGATGTCCGTGATTTCCGCCCCCCCCGCGATCGCTCCCAGCCAATGGGAGCGCGCTCCCAGCCAATGTGAGCGCGCTCCCATCGTGTCAGTTCCTCCTCCTGTGTTTACACAGGAAGGAGGAAATGATGTAATCTCTCATCGCAGCGCTGTTTCCCAGCGCTGCTGATGAGAGAAGACATCACAAGTAAGTGTGCACCAACACAACACTGACACACACTCACATAGGCATATTAACCCCTTGTGATCGCCCCCCCCCCCACCCCCCTGTCACAGTGTCACTGAATGCAGTGACCTAATCACTGCATTTAGTGTCAGTGTGACAGGCAGTGTAAAAAACAGTTAGTGTTAGGTTCAGGATAGCCCCCCCCACCCCCCCTAATAAAGTTTTAACCCCCTGATCACCGCCCTAGTTAACCCTTTCACTCCCTATTGCCAGCGTCACTAAGCGATCATTTTTCTGATCGCTGTATTAGTGTCGCTGTTCCCGATAGGTAGCTATTTTTTTTTTTTTATTGCGATTTTTTTTTTTTTACTAAAGACATGTGGCTGAATTAATTTTGGCCTAAATGTTTTACTAAAATTTAGTTTATTTGATTTTTTTTATAACAAAAAGTAAAAAAATTGTGTTTTTTTTCAAAATTGTGGCTCTATTTTAGTTTATAGCGCAAAAAATAAAAATCGCAGAGGCGATCAAATACCACCGAAAGAAAGCTCTATTTGTGGGAAGAAAAGGACGCAAATTTTGTTTGGGAGCCACGTCGCACGACCGCGCAATTGTCTGTTAAAGCGACACAGTGCCGAATCGCAAAAACACCTTGGGTCATTTACCAGCGTATTGGTCCGGGTCTTAAGTGGTTAATTGAGGTGTTGCCATATTTTTGTATGACTTGTTTGCTGGATTTGGCGTAGGGACACATTGGATGCCTTTAGCTGCCACCATTCTCTTGCTGGGCATCTAATGTGTCCCTGTGCATTTACGAAGGACTCCCTCCAGGCATGCCTGCACTTAAAGTAGAACTATAGGAAAAACATTTTTTTCATTTTGGATAGAGTAAAGGGTTATAACCTCTGTCAGATTTTGTATTTATTTTTTTGCCATCTGTGTCCCTTTGCCGAGATTTCCCATTTCCTTCTTGTCGCACAGCCAAACAGGAAGTGAGAGGAAATCCCTGCAAATTAAGAGAATTCCATGGAGACACCCATGTCACCAGAGCTAGTGTCCCCATTGGAAGATTTCACCTCTATTACCATGGGCCTTTTGGCTGATTCTCTGATTAACCGCTTAACGCCCGCCGCATGACTATGTACGTCCACCGAATGGCACGTACAGGCAAATGTACTTCCCTGCCTTCTTGATGGGACCCCTCCGCTGCGTACGGCGGGCAACTTACCCTCGGGAGCGATCCGGGACGAGAGGGCGGCTGTTCATTTTTGTCCGTCCCCTCGTGATTGCTCCCAGCCAATCCCCTGAGCCTCCGCCGTGTCACTTCCTCTGCCTGTATAATGTAAACACAGGCAGAGGAAGTGATGTCAGCTCTCCTCTCGGTGGTATTTTCAATCCGCCGAGAGGAGAGAAGACATCACAGTAAGTCGCACCAACACTACACTGACACCACACACATAGGCACACTTAACCCCTTCCGATCACCCCCCCCCCCCCCCCCAGCCCCCTGTCACAGTGTCACTGATTGCAGTGATCATATATTTACTGATCACTGCATTTAGTGTCAGTGTGACAGGCAGGTAGTGTTAGGTCCAGGGTAGCCCCGTACCCCCCCTAATAAAGGGTTAACCCTTGATCACCGCCCTAGTTAACCCTTTCACCTCCTATTGCCAGCGTTACTAAGCTATCATTTTTCTGATCGCTGTATTAGTGTCGCTGTTGCCGCTAGGTAGCTAACTTTTTTTTTATTGCGATTTTTTTTTTACTAAAGACATGTGGCTAAATACATTTTGGCCTAAATGTTTGACTAAAATTTAGTTTATTCGATTTTTCTTATAACAAAAAGTAAAAAATATAGATTTTTTTTCAAAAATGTCGCTCTATTTTTGTTTTTAGCGTAAAAAATTAAAATCGCAGAGGCAATCAAATACCATCAAAAGAAAGCTCTATTTGTGGGAAGAAAAGGACGCAAATTTTGTTTGGGAGCCACGTCGCACGACCGCGCAATTGTCTGTTAAAGCGACGCAGTGCCGAATTGTAAACAAGCCTCTGGGCATTTAGCAGCATATTGGTCCGGGGCTTAAGTGGTTAATACTCTCCTTGCCCCGTCTGTCAATTTAGGTGGACAGCCATTTTCGAATGATGGATTGAACAGTGCTCTGTGAGATATTCAAAGCTTTGGATATTTTTTTATTACCTAAACCTGCTTTAAACTTCTCTACAACTTTATCTCTGACCTGTCTGGTGTGTTCTTTGGATTTCATGATGCTGTTTGTTCACTAAGGCTGTATTCACACCTATGCAGTTTTAGTGCTTTTTGCAGATTTGCACTACAGTCCATTTAACATGATTTCCTATGGAACAAGTTCAGTAGTGCAAATCTGCAAAATGCAAAAAGCACTAATAATGCATAGGTGTGAATCCAGCCTAAGGTTCGCAAAAAAAAAAAAACTCTGAGGGCCTCACAGAACAGACGTATTTATACTGAGATTAAATTACACACAGGTGGACTCTATTTACTAATTAGGTGATTTCTGAAGGCAATTGGTTCCATTAGATTTTAGTAAGGGGTATCAGAGTAAAGGGGGCTGAATACAAATGCACGCCACACTTTTTAGATTGTTATTTGTAAAAAAAAAAAGGTTAAAACCATTTATCATGTGTTGGTCCATCACATAATATCCAAAGAAAATACATTTTTGGTTTTAACATGACAAAATGTGAAACATTTCAAGGGGTATGAATACTTTTTCAAGGTACAGTATACTTTAATCTATTCACTGCTATGTCTGCTCTAGCTTTTAATTATAGAGTTGGGACCGCAGCATACAGAGGAGCCTTGAAGAGGCTTCATATACAGTACCGACCAAACGTTTGGCCACACCTTCTCATTCAAAGAGTTTTCTTTATTTTCATAACAAAAAAGTGTGAAACAACTGAAAATATATGTCATATTCTAGGTTCTTCAAAGTAGCCACCTTTTGCAGCAGACACATCTCTAGAACAACTGATAAGAGGAGACTTTGTGAATCAGGCCTTCATGGTAGAATATCTGCTAGGAAACCACTGCTAAAGAAAGGCAACAAGCAGAAGAGACTTGTTTGGGCTAAAGAACACAAGGAATGGACATTAGACCAGTGGAAATCTGTGCTTTGGTCTGATGAGTCCAAACTTGAGATCTTTGGTTCCAACCATCGTGTATTTGTGCGACGCAGAAAAGGTGAACGGATGGACTCTACATGCCTGATTCCCACCGTGAAGCATGGAGGAGGAGGTGTAATGGTGTGGGGGTGCTTTGCTGGTGACACTGTTGAGGATTTATTCAAAATTGAAGGCATACTGAACCAGCATGGCTACCACAGCATCTTGCAGCGGCATGCTATTCCATCCGGTTTGCGTTTAGTTGGACCATCATTTATTTTTCAACAGGACAATGACCCCAAACACACCTCCAGGCTGTGTAAGGGCTATTTGACCAAGAAGGAGAGTGATGGGGTGCTGCGCCAGATGACCTGGCCTCCACAGTCACCGGACCTGAACCCAATTGAGGTGGTTTTTAGTGTTGCTCACGAATATTCGCATTGCGAATATTCGCTACGAATATTGCATATTCGAGTATTCGCGAATAACACGAATATCGCGGCGAATATTCGCATTTTCGAATATTCGAATTTTTTCAATTTTTTTTTTAGAACAGATCACATCCTAGAGATCCCCATCGACGTCTAAAAGCATTGCTGGTATGATTAGAGACCTTGGGCCGAGTAGCTGCAGCGCTCATTTTATATTGCCGAAAAATCGCAATGCGATTATTCGGCAATAGCGATATCGCGCGATTATTTTATATTGTAATATATCACGAATATTCTGAGCCAATCAGAGTGCTCCATTCCGCATTTCTCGAAATTTCGCAATTATTTTGTATTGTAATATATCACGAATATTCTGAGCCAATCAGAGTGCTCCATTCCGCATTTCTCGAATATTCGCAATTATTTTATATTGTAATATATCACGAATATTCTGAGCCAATCAGAGTGCTCCATTCCGCATTTCTCGAATATTCGCAATTATTTTATATTGTAATATATCACGAATATTCTGAGCCAATCAGAGTGCTCCTTCCGCATTTGCCGAATATTCGCAATTATTTTGTATTGTAAAATATCACGAATATTCTGAGCCAATCAGAGTGCTCCATTCCGCATTTCTCGAAATTTCGCATTCGCATTCGCAATAGCGAAAATTCGCAATAATTTCATTTCCAAAAAATATCACGAATATTCGTATTTAGCGAATATATCTCGAATATTCGACTATATATTCGAGATATATCGCGAAATCGAATATGGCATATTCTGCTCAACACTAGTGGTTTTGGGTGAGCTGGACCGCAGAGTGAAGGCAAAAGGGCCAACAAGTGCTAAGCATCTCTGGGAACTCCTTCAAGGCTGTTGGAAGACCATTTCAGGTGACTACCTCTTGGAGCTCATCAAGAGAATGCCAGGAGTGTGCAAAGCAGTAATCAAAGCAAAAGGTGGCTACTTTAAAGAACCTAGAATATGACATATTTTCCGTTGTTTCACACTTTTTATTATGTATATAATTCCACATATGTTATTTCATAGTTTTGATGCCTTCAGTGTGAATCTACAATTTTCATAGTCATGAAAATAAAGAAAACTCTTTGAATGAGAAGGTGTGTCCAAACTTTTGGCCTGTACTGTATATTTGCAAATGATGCAACTAAACCCTCTGTTTTTAATGTGAATTGTTAGACAAGGTAAATTTGTATATTATGTAGGCTAAATGGTAAGACTCCATTCACACAGGGGCAACACGACTTTCAACATGACTTTGGGAGGCAACTTGGACAGGACTTGAGTATGAATCACAGTGTGACATGAGACAACTTACAAGGCAACTTCAAGTTGCCTCCAGGACAGTACAAGGCAACTTCAAGTTGCCTCCAGGACAGGAGGCTTTTCAGTGGCCAATCAAACAACAATCAGCTCTGTGGGAGGGAGGGGTTTGCCTGAGAAATGTATGTTCTCTTCCTGTATTGGTGCTTCTGTTAAGACAGTGATCCGACTTATGAGGCGACTTCTATTGAAATCAATGGGTACAAGTTGCCTACAAGTCGCCTAGAAGGTCGCCTGTCTGTGGCAGGTATGTGCCACCGGAGAAGGGGAAGGTTCCGATGAGCAGAAGTTCAACTTTAGGGTGGAGCTCCGCTTTCAGTAAGGGAATCAGGAAGTGAAGCCTTGCGGCTTTACAGCCTGGTTCCCTACTGCGCATGCACGAGTCGCACTGCACATTCTGAGTGATCCCTGCTGTCTTCTGGGACCTGTGTGTCTCCAAGAAGACAGCGGGGGAGACAGAGAAGGGGCCGGACATTTCATATATCGCCGCGGATACTGCGGTGACCTTTTCACTGAGATTAGACAGGTATCTGAAGAAAACATGTTCTTTTGAAGCACCTACTTTAAACATTTTACATGATTAGTTTTCATTTACTTGTATTATTTGTTGCCCGCAAATCACAGTTCCCAGTGCAGTCCTGGATGGGTCCCATACATTGTTTCAGCAGTTTGATTAGGAAATGAAAGGCAGTAATGGCTTGTATTCATAACTCTTTGCTTTAAATAGAGGACAAGCAACAAAAGGTTTCTTTTAAGAATTCAGAAACTCAACTTCAAAGGGATGTCCCAGATTTAGGTTACAAGAATATCCATGTCAAATGCTCTGCAAGCAACATGTGGAATATACCCCATGTGAGAAGGTCAGTGTCATTTTTATTGTAATGTGTTCCTATTGTGCTGGATGAGCATTTCACCTCAGGTGGCACCATTCTATGAAAACAGATAAAGGATCTTCCATTGCTACCCTGTCCAGACCTCTTGCTGTGCTTTAACAACACCATCATAATTTCAAACACTTGAATCTTGCTGCAGTCACTGTAATGAGATTGTAGATTCTGACAGCCTTATATAAGATCCTGCTCCAAAGTAGAAAACATAGGTCTAAACCGGCCATAAACAGTTGGAATCTCGGCCGGTTCAGCAGGGAACGCTGGGAGAACACCATGTCTCCGCAAGAGGTACTCCTTTATCAACACTGACTGTGTTGATGGGGAAATCAAGTGAGTTCTAGATGGAGAGTGCTGAGTAAACAATAAAGATAACGTGGAGAGTAGCAATTCTGAGATGTGGGTGGTACAGTATGGTAATTCTTCTTATAATTTTTGCTGAGTTGTCCTCTGATGGACACAAAAGACTAAGCAGCTTTTTCATTTTAATGTGGTAGATTTTTTTCCCAACAAGACACCCAGAATAATTTTCCACCTATGACCATCTTGCAACGGTGCACGCTCCTAGATCTGATGCCGCGTACACACGGTCGTTTTTTGCGATGAAAAAAAACGACGTTTTTTAAAACGTCATTTAAATTGATCGTGTGTGGGCAAAACGTCGTTTTTTGTCTTAAAAAAAACGACCAAAAAAAAATTCCAACATGCTTGAATTAAAACGACGTTTTTCAACCCGCGCATGCCCAGAAGCTAGTTATGAAGCGAGCTTCAATGGAAAAGTGTGGTGAACGTAACCTCGTTTTTTGTGAAAAAAACAATGGTGTGTATGCAACATCGTCTTTGAAAGTGACGTTTCAAAAACGTCGTTTTTTACTTCACAAAAAATGTCGTTTTTTTTCATCGCAAAAAACGACCGTGTGTACGCGGCATTAGAATGAGGTTGTCTGGACAGCTTCAAAATTATCATGTAAACTATGACAAGTGATCACATGAGGTTTGTTAGTAAACAAACGTTGCATATTGCAACTGTCAGTATATTTCTTACTCTGTAGACCAGCTTTGCACAGAAAAAAAAATCAGGGGAAATCGTGATCCCTGCTGTCTGAGTGAAGAGGAGCAAGCGCCGATGTGATCCGTCACTCACAGCCACGCCTCCTGGCTCTGTTTTGGGCCACTGTTCTGTCTATCGTATAAACAGGGTCAGGAGGCGTGGCTGTGAGTGACCGATCACATCGGCGCTTGCTCCTCTTCACTCAGACAGCAGGGATCACAATTTCCCCTGATTTTAAGAGATTGCTCTGTGTAAATTCAGCTGCGCTCGCTCCTCCTCTTCCCTCAGAGACAGCAGGGATAATCTGACACTGGCGAGGCTGCAATAATGGGAAAGGTGAGACTGCAGATGGGCACTGAACAGGCTGTATTTTTGGTAAATTTGTAGGCTGCAAATGGGCACTGAACAGGCTGCATTTTTGGTAAATTTATAGGCTGCAGATGGGCACTGAAGAGGCTGCATTTTTGGTAAATTTGTAGGCTGCAGATGGGCACTGAACAGGCTGTATTTTTGGTAAATTTGTAGGCTGCAAATGGGCACTGAACAGGCTGCATTTTTGGTAAATTTATAGGCTGCAGATGGGCACTGAAGAGGCTGCATTTTTGGTAAAATCTATCCTTAATAATCAGTTGTTCTTTCTTTTGGATATCTGCACAGGTTGATGTTAGCCTCAGAAAAATGACCACGCAGACCAAGTGGTAATCAACTGAGGTGTCTGTGTACCTTTTAAATGTGTGTTTTGTTGTGTATGTACCCATTCTCTCATTAGATAGTGGGGTAGTGTTGGGTGAAGTACAGCTCCCATGTTGGGGAAGCCAAGGCTATAGCTGTACAGAGGAATGGATAGCACCCTGGAAACACGCAAGACGTTTTGTGGTGCCTTCTATTTACCAGTCATGTTTGTTTTTGATTTGAGAGCAAAGTCATAGGTTCCCTTTACATCCCATATCCATACTGTGACATTTTTCTTGTTCAAAGGCTTTTATTGAGAAAACAGCAGTTACAATCGCAGTAAAGCCATAAAGCTGTGATACATAAGAAGAACAAATCCAAAAAGCCATTTAAGTTTCAGGAGTGGTATAACAACAGGTAGCCTGGGGACCATGGTGCTTCAATGCTTGATCGTATAAGAGAAAAACAGCAAATATCGGAGCACCAATTCCCACGTGTGCCAACTACAAAATATATTATGTAATACAAGTTCAGAAGGAGAAGGGGGAGCCCGGGGGTGGTGACTTTTTTTTATATTATATTATATGCTGTAGCTGGTAACTCAACACTATTTAGATTGTGTTTTCAAAGTATCATATTTGTGTATCATTTTCAGTCCTAATGCCGTGTACACAAGACCGCATTACCGATGGAATACAATCCGATGGAATTTTCCGTCGGAATTTTGATGAAGCTGACTTCCATCAGTCTTGCCTACACACTATCAGACTAAATTCTGACCGTGCCAAAACGCGGTGACGTAAAACCCCACGACGAGCCGAAAAAAATGTAGTTTAATGCGTCGACTTGATTCTGAGCATGTGTGAATTTTTCTCCGATGGAGTTTCACACAGACGATCGGAATTTTCTATCGTTTTTTCGTTTTTTCCGTTTTTTCTGAAAAATTTAAAACATGTTCTATTTTTTTTACACCGGAAAAAAGTCAGATGGGGCCCACACGCGATCGTTTTGTCCGATGAAAAAAGTCCATCGGGAAAAAAAAGCGATCATGTACACGGCAAAAGCAAACTAAAGAAAGCAACAGAACAATCTACAAGCTACAATTGTGCTGCAGAACCAATAAAAACATGCATGTGTATGTAATGGGCTACTACTATGTGCTTATAAAATATAAAAATATTCCTAAAAATTGTAATACCCATAAATTAGATTACGTACAGTACATTAGGATGATTATATTTACATGTATATTTAAAGCGGTCCCCAGGAAAACAGCTAAATACACAGATGGAATACATATAAGGGCACTTTTTTTACACCACTCTGCCGCACAGCGCAGTCCTGTCTGACAGAGCACATTGCCCCATTTTCTTTGCTGCACGTTTATTTCCACTTACAGATCTCCTTCCCACCCTGTGGCTTGACAGTGAAAGAAGAAGCAACCACCTGATGAGCTTGTCCCTCTGTCAATCTTCTCTCTCCAGTCTCCTCCTATCAGCATGCTTTTTGCACTGCAATACACCTGATTGGCTCATTTGCTGCTTCTCCTTTTCAAACTCTGAGCTGCTGGGACTGGCCCTGAGTCAAACTTAAAGCTGAGTTCCGCCGAAAAAAAAAAAAAAGAAGTAAAGTCACCAGCTACAAATACTGCCGCTGCTGACTTTTAAAATATGGACACTTACCTGTCCTGGGTGCATGTGATGTCCTCACCTGAAGCCGATCTTTCCCTCGGCTTCCAGGTGGAGACGGCAGAATCTTCAGTAAGGGAATCAGGAAATTAAGATTTGCGGCTTCACAACCTGTTTCCTACAGCGTATGCATGAGTCGCACTACGCGTCCTTCTGGGACCTGTGTGCCTCCCAAAAGACAGCAGGGGGACGAAGGAGGGGCCGGACATGGCGTAGATCACCGTGGAATCCGCAGCAATCTGTCACCGGAAATGGGAACTAATACCTGTATTAGACACATATCTGCTCCCCCTCCCTCCTGAAAGGTGCAAAATATGACACCGGAGGGGGGGGCCTGAATAAGTGGAAGTTTCATCTTTGGGTGGAACTCTGCTTTAGGTGTTTAAAAACTGCTCAAAATAAAAAATAAAAAAAATAAAACTTATTTAACCACTTGTCTACCGCCCGCCGTCAAATGACGGCAGGCGGAAGACTCCATTGTTCTGATAGGACGTCATATGACGTACTGTTTTTTTTTAAAGCCGTTAGGGGGCGCGCCAATGCCGCAGGCGGCGCGCACGTGCACCCTGCCGAGGGGCACCCGCGATTGCCCAGTAACTGAACAGGGACGTGGAGCTCTGTGTGTTAACACAGAGCTCCACGTCCTTTAGGGAGAGAGGAGACCGATCTTGTACATAGGGACACAATCGGTCACCTCCCCCAGTCACCCCCCTTCCCTCTACAGTTAGAACACAAACTAGGCTACACATTTAACCCCTTCCCCGCCCCCTAGTGGTTAACCCCTTCCCTGCCAGTTACATTTATACAGTTATCAGTGCATATTTATAGCACTGTTCACTGTATGAAGGTGATTGGTCCCAAAAATGTCACAAAAGTGTCCGATGTGTCCGCCATAATGTCGCAGTCCCAATAAAAATTTGCAGATCGCCGCCATTACTAGTAAAAAAAATAATAATAATAAAAATGCCATAAAACTATCCCCTATTTTCTAAACGCTATAAATTTTGCGCAAACCAATCGATAAACACTTATCGCATTTGTTTTACCAAAAGTATGTAGAAGAATACGTATCGGCCTAAACTGAGGAAAAACATTTTTATTATATATATTTTGGGGAATATTTATTACAGCGAAAAGTTAAAAATATTGCATTTTTTTTTTAAATTGTCGCTCTATTTTTGTTTATAGCGCAAAAAATCCAAACTGCAGAGGTGATCAAATACCACCAAAAGAAAGCTCTATTTGTGGGGAAAAAAGGACACCAATTGGCGCACGACCGCGCAATTGTCAGTTAAAGCGACGCAGTGCCGGAAGCTGAAATTTCGCCTGGGCAGGAAGGGAGTAAAACCTTTTGGGGCTGAAGTGGTTAAGGATATATTTGTAAAAAGAAAAAAATCGCTCTAAATTATAAAAAAAGAACAGTATACCGTATAGTACAACTCAAAGGATATATGTGTGTCTTTTCTGCTCAGCTTAAAAAAAAAAATATATAGAATTTTTATTTTGTTTTTCGTAACAAGCAGCAGATTAATTCAGAATGTCATATGAGCTGGAAGTTTACTACACATAAAGATTAGTAGCAGACGTATTCAAACCTATTTGCAGCTGTACTCAACAGTGTGGATTTTCTGTTTGCCATGCACACTACAATAGTTGACCATTTGCTTTAGAATAAATGATTGGCAATACTACTGTGTATATATTGGCATATCACTTATCAATAATACTATAATTATTTTTGATGTCTTCAACTCTTATCTAAATAATGCATGTTTTCTGTTAAAGGAATATGAAAACAGTGCTTTATTTGACTATTGGGGTCTGCATTGCCTTGGGTGTGTGGTGAGACCTAGCTGAGCAGTAGTATGCATGGCACAGAAACACTTAATTTAAATATAAGACAACCTTCTCTTTAATTTCTCAGAAGAGATATATTATTCTTCCCCAAACATGAAGGGCTTATTTCTAATGCCTGAACTGAGAGCGCTGACGCTCACTCTTCCATAACTATCTCTCAGCCTCGCCTCGCCTCTAGAATCCGTGACCTAGTTTTGTGCTAGGAAGGTGCAGGGCCCTAGATGCTGAGTTCACCTGGCACATCTGCTCTGTATGTTTTCTTCAAACCGTACAGGGAACGACTGGATGAGAGCTTCACACATTATCACTTGTCTCACCCACCGTGCCCCCCCTCACGCAATACTACCACCATCTCTAAGAGCATTTTACGGAACCCTTCCTGTGCTGTGCAGAGGATGTGAAGTGGTTAATTCACCTCCAGGCTGCGAAGATAAGTATCCAGGCAAGGTGCGGAGTGCACATAATCAGCATTAGGAAATTATTTCTGACTTCCATATTCAACTGAGTGCAAAATTTCCTGCAAATCATTCTCAAAGAAAATGTATGCATTAACCAGCTTAGATAGAAATTTCAAGAAAGGAACCTTCACATTCCAAAAGAGTGTAAGCTCTAATAATTAAATGCATTGCAACATTAAAAAAATATATATATATTTTAAATAACATAGTCAAGTTGGCCTTGTTAAAATATTTTACATTGTATCCAGGCATTATGAGGATTTGGTGATTCTTCTTAATTGAAAGTAGGCATTGCGCTGAGATCATATGACACGTCATGAAGTTAAAGGATAAGTGCACTCCGGTATTTGTTTACATAGAGTGCCGCAAGTCTCACTGTCCTGGTCGTACCTGCACATTACAGCCCCGTAGGCTTCCTTTGGCTCCAACATTTCTCACCTGGAAATGTTACCAGTTACAGCACTTTGTTTTAGGCTGACAACATTAAAGACCTGTATGTAGGGACTAAATGTCGGGAGACATTGGCCCAGTTAAAAAAAAAATGGCCGACATTCGGCCCATGTGTATGCCACCCTGTCTGACAGAAGTCGGGCGTTTGGCCGGCTTCTATCGGACGAGCATGCTGGAAAACCACCAGCCAACCGGACTCCCAATTAGCACTATTAGCCAATGGTGAGGCGCGCTGATGGGAGCGTTCTGGCGGGGGGGCTTTCCCCTGTCAGAACACATCTTAGCAGGGAAAATCGCTGTACTAACTTTGGATAGTTAGTACATCGGCTCTGACCAGAGCTTACAGGTTTTTTTTCCATTCAACCCACTGGGTTGCATGAAAAAAGCTCATAGTGTGCACCAGACTTTAGCCACTGCCTTGCAATTGGCTACAGTATTGGCAGCCTGCTGTGCCCATGCTTTCAGTTGGCTGTTGGGATGCTTATTATGTCTGCCTGCACTTCAGCACTGTTGTTATCTATTAAAGCCATGCTAGTTTATTTTAAAACAGCAATATTCATGATGCCACGCACTTTCAGCATTGTGAGCTCTCAGCCAAGTCCCACATCACTTCTGTAGCGCTCACCCCTGAAAGAGCCGCTGATTAGTTTGGGACCGGCATGCTAGGTTACCAATGATTCTTGTCTAGGGATGATATTGGTGAAGGTGGTTAAAGAGCAAATGTCCAGACGTCAACTTGAGTTTCAATGCTTTATTCCAAAGCCCAACATGGCCAACATCAACATGGCACATCATAGAGAGAAGGTTGATGAGCAAAGAGAGAACTGCAGTATCAGGCCTTGGATATCAGAGGGAGAGCAAACCCTGCTCTCAGCATAGTCAAGTTCAAACGCAAAGTGCCCCCTGACAGGCGATTTACTCGAGCCTGGCAGCCGAAGGGGGCCACTTTCGAACAAAGTCACTGGGAGGAAACAGGGTCTCTGCCACAGGCCTAGTAAATTCTCTTAGATTTGTCAAAGGTTAGAACCAATGAATCCTCCCAGTAAGTCCAATTTCAAGGTCACCGACCGACAGCTGAAGTGTACCTGTCATGTGGCGTGGTGACCGGATCCCCGGTGGTTCGTCCAGGCCTCGCAGACAACCTCTGCCTCTGGGTTCTCCCGAGCCAATTCCCCACTGTTCAGCTCCCGGCTTAGGATCTGGGACCCAGCAAGCCGGTGGGGCCCCTCTCTGCATCAGAATGGATGTCGCACCTGGAACTCGGGCCCTGCATAACACAAGTCACGCAGGCGACTGCCCCAGATATACCCTTCCACCAGCACGTCCAGAGAAGGAAAAACGCTCCCCTGATTGGCTGCTGGAAGAAGGTGGGTCAGTCAGAACCCCTTCTAGCGTCGACTGTCACTCAGGGGTAATAACACCCCCCTGACATGCAAACCAACCTACAAGGCAGTTCCAAATGGCAGCAGCCCAAATTTTTGTGAATGGGAGTAACTTAGCTCTTCCATTCCCTTCTAAATTTAGCGTAGCAACCCACCAATAGTGGGGGGGGGGGCGCTACACTTCTAAGGTGTATTTGTGTGGTCTGTGCTACTATGGAAATTGTTCATGCACATGCTCTTCTGAAATTTGCTTACCATCGTTTGTCGGCAGGCATTTTATTAATATTTGTATAAACGCGTGGAAAATGTTTCTGTAGACGGAGCAAAAAGTCTTGCTCTACTGAAATGAATGCATAGTAAGGGAAAAAAAAGGCATTATACTTTTTTTTTAGTTGAAGTAATTGTAATGACATAGTTAAAGGGTTAGTTCACATTTTCAGAAAAGTAAAAAGGTAAGCTAACACCGTACACCCTCCTCACCCCTTGGTCATTGCTGTCAGGGGCAGTCCGTCTATCCAAGCCATAGAGCCCCCTCTATCCATGCCACCACCTATATGGTTAATGGTTGGATTCATGCATTGAGTAAATCTATCCATGGCCGCGGCGGCCACCCCCTATTCATGTGTCCGGCCCCTTTCAGAACGCCGGGCACCTGAAAAAAAAAGCAGCGGGAGTGTTTTCTGAAGCACCTGATTAGAGCCATAGACTCTAATAGGCCTCAAAATATGGTGGATCATTGTGCTCAGAATCCACCCAGGTGTGTTAGAAAAGCAAATAAATATTCGCTTTTCTAACACTAAATCGCCTCTCCGCCAATCAGGAAGCGCAGGTCTGATACCCATTTCCCGATTGGCTGAAAGGTCAGAGATGATCCTATCGGACGCCTGAAAGGATGCACAGGCGCCGTGATCCACACCACAGGAGGAGGAAGAAAGGCGCTGGACACTCTGCCCGCCCACTTCCTAGATGGGGTAAGTTTAAGGCTTTAATGTCCCGGCTGTCCTCCCAGGGGGAGGATGCCCCGCCACTATTGACAACCAACCGGGGGGTGGCTGTTTGCTGCCCGCCCAAAAGAAAAAAAACACCAGCCGCCACTGTGAATGGATGTGATCTGTCACACAAAATAAAATAAAACGCATGGCGGCCTCCATCCCTAATTTGGTATATGGAAAAGAAGGGTGAATGGGACTTTAAATGAGGGAGCGCCATGTCAAGGGGAATAAAACCATAAATCAGATATACAGTACATGATATATTTATTACATTATTAAATAGCCGCCACTGCTTGCTATACTTATCTCTGTGGGTGATGAGCTGTGAGTGCTCACAGTGGCCAGAGGTGTTGAAATATCGGATTCATGGATTCACTCCCCCTTTTTTCAACAGCATGGATCCAAGTGATGCTCTGCGCTGGTGCTGACCAATTAGAATCCCTATGATGTGTCCCAGAAGCACTGCAGAAAGAGGAGGGAAAAGAGCAGGGATTTTATGGATATAGGTAAAATGGAGGTGGGTGTATGATGTCAGTTCACCTTTTAATTTTTTTTTTAAAAGGTGAACCTATACTTTAAAGAGGAAGTAAACCCTCATCCAAAAATGTTCCCCCAAAAAAACCTGCAGGACAAATGCATAATGAGCTAGTATGCATAGCATACTAGCTCATTATGTATTACTTTCCTCAGATCAAAGCCCTATCAGCGGTCCATGTCTCCCCCTCTGGCCACCGACATGTCGTCCAGGAGTTACTTCCTGGTATTGTGGCTCCGGCGCTGTGATTGGCCGGAGGCACGATGATGTCACACATGCACAGGAGCCACCGCTAACGGCACGAAGACTGAAGCAACGGAACATAAATGCAATTGCTTCAGTTTGCCCCAGTGCGCATGTGCCGATGACTTTGGCACATGCAGACAGGGGAATATCTCCTAAACCGTGCAGGTTTAGGAGATATCCTGGGTAGCTACAGGTAAGCCTTAATATAGACTTACCTGTAGCATGAAATTGTTAAAAAGGGTTTTACATCCACTTTAAGTAATGTCTGTTATACTTTTTTATTTGCACTAAGAGTGACATTTTCAGAACAAAAAAACACTGCGTCCACCGCTCAGTGTGCAATTTCAGCATATGCTAGGATGAATAAACTTCAATAAATGTGAGGAAGTTACATCATTCCAACAAGGCCAACATAGATGCCAAAGACCCCAAACCCGAAAGAAGGACCAGCAAGGGAGCTCTTGGGTGTCACAATGCTGGAGGGGAGGTAAGTATAGTTTGACTTTAAGATTAGTGTACAAATTCATATATCAAATTAGTGAAGACTAGAGTTCAGCTCCATTTGTATTGCAAATTATGTAAACAGGTTACCTTAGAAAGTTAAATCCGAGAGCTTGAGTAAGGTTCTGGTCACCTGTGCCTTTGAGACAGCATGCATCATTCTAATAAAGAATACCGCTCACCTGACAGCATGAGCTCACAGACAGAAAATCTACTTACAATGGCTCTCTTGGTTGGGAATTCTGAAGTCACATAAGACTTAAAAACATCCTTTTCTATGCTCATGGTAAAACAGTTTTCCTTGGATCACAGTGGGTGTCCTGTCAGTTTCCATAGAACTGGATATGAAAAAGTAACTTAGACAAATCTCAGTAATGAATACATTTGTAAAGAGATCATGGAATACCCACTACACACTATACACACAAATGTAAGTTGCATTTTATATTTATTGTGTGATTTATAATTTTGAGAAACAAATATACCAGTGTTTCCTCAAAAACAGCATATTTGGTTAAAAAGTAAATATACTGTAAATTCTCTTCAAAGTAAACCTAAAACAAACCTGGGCAAATTGAGAATGTTAAACAAAGCAGAGTTTGCATTCAGTAATACATGCATGTCAAAACAATCAGTAGATCCATAGGTTTAGGCCAGGGGTGCCCAACCTTTTGAAGAGCGAGGGCCACTTAAGCGACTTTGTAACCGGTCGTGGGCCACAATGAGCCGAGCCGGTGGATGGCAGCCCACTCTACTTTTTTGTGGATTGGAGGTAGGCGTTTGTAAACGGACACAAGTCCATTTATATCT
Organism: Rana kukunoris; assembly: GCA_029574335.1. NCBI lineage: Eukaryota > Metazoa > Chordata > Amphibia > Anura > Ranidae > Rana > Rana kukunoris. The sequence goes on along the minus strand of CM056050.1, from coordinate 504,477,321 downwards.
GCCACTCCTTAGAGGTGAATGGAGGGTCCGATTGGGTCGGACTGACCATGTGAAAGGGGCCCAAGGCTGCTTTCACACTGATGCACTGTTTAACCGCACCGCGGGTGCAGCACAATTCACCTGTGGGCTTTCCTGCAGGTTAGCTGCGCTTTGCCATAGACTTCTATTATATCCTGTAGGTGGAAGAATCTGTCCACAGGAGAACTATTAGTTGTGCCCTCCACAAATTTGGCCTTATATGGAAGAATGAAAGCGAAGGGAGCTGTTTTAAGCTCCCTGAGCCCATGGGAATGCTTGCAGAGGGAAGTTTCCAGGCCCCCTCTTCAGCATCTCACACACCTGTGGATTAGTGGGAGTGATACAGGCCCCAAGGGGGGTGGGCTTATTCCCCCTCTCACCTGTAAGGTAAGGGCTTTAGTGAGGCAAGCTAGGAACCAATAAGAGACAGCTCCTGGGTCACAAGGTACATGGGAACATTCTGGAAGGTGGAAAGGTTATTTAAGGCAGGAACAGCAAGCTGCGGTGACCAGATTTTCAGGTAACCCCTTACCTGTTGAACTCCCTCCCCTGCTCCCTTGTCGCGGCCTAAGTATTACGTGGTACCCCCTTTTGGTTTTGTGAATAAACAATTGGGGTTGGTTAAGAAAGAGTTAATATCCAACCTGGGTCGTGATGGCTAGGTTGAGGACGGTTAGTGGTTTAAGTTAATGAGTGATGTGTTGATTTGTTATTTGATTAATAAATATTGATGAATAAATAAATAATACCAGTAATAAAGGCCTGCGGCCAAGTTTAACCCGCTCCATGCTTCTGAGTCATTATTTACTTAGGTATCATTCTGCATACAGTCCCATAGCAAGAAGAGAGACATTTATGAAAAAAGCCATAAGAAGTCCTGTTTGCAGTTTGCGAGACACAATGTGGGGGACACAGCAAACATGTGGAAGAAAGTGCTCTGGTCAGATGAGACCAAAATTTAACTTTTTGACCTAAAAGAAAAACGCTATGTGTGACGGAAAACTAACACTACACATCACCCTAAACACACCCTCCCCTGTGAAATGTGGTGGTGGCAGCATCATGTTGTGGGATGCTTTTCTTTAGCAGGGACAGGGAAGCTGGTCAGAGTTGATAGGAAGATAATTGAGGCGATTTAGTTCACGTTTGTAGCGCTTTACAAGTTGCTCATTCATTCATTCATAGAGCCAAATACCGGGCAATCTTAGAAGAAAACATGTTAGAGTCTGCAAAAGACTTGACACTGGGGTGGAGGCTCACCTTCCAACAGGACAATGACCCTAAACATACAGCCATAGCTTCAATGGAATGGTTTAGAACAAAGCATATTCAATCGTAAAGCCTCCTACACACGCACGGTTTTCTCGGCAAGAAACAGCAAGAAAACTGCTGGCAGAGCTTTCTTGCCGAGTAAACCGTGCATGTGCATGAGGCTTTGAGGTTTCTCGTCAAGAAAACTGCCCAGAATCTAGACAAGAAAAATAGAGAACCTGCTCTCTATTTTCTTTTCGTGATTCTGCCGGGAAACCCGAGTGTGTGTATATTTACCTGTCTCCGTGGAAACCTGCGCATGCTCGAAAGGACTTTGACGATTGCACGGTAGCTTCCAAGGCATAGGTAGGGTGAAACAAGATGGTGGCATGCTTGCCGTAGTCGATGACGTCACCACGTTCGTGCTATTCAAAAGGAACGATGGTTATTTTGAATCGTACGTGTGTACACTCGGCCGGCAAGAGAATCTTGCCAGGAAAAACAAAGTTTTTTCCTGATGACAATCCGGGCTGTGTGTACAGGAGTTTAGAATGGCCCAGTCAAAGTCCAAACCTAGATCCAATTAAGAATCAGTGGCAAGACTTGAAAATTGCTATCAATCTGACAGAGCTTGAGGTATTTTTCACAGAAGAATGGGCAAAAATGTAACTCTCTATATGTGCAAAGCTGCTAGAGACATCCCCAAAAAGACTTGCAGCTGTGATTTCAGCGAAAGGTAGTTCTACAAAGTATTGACGGAATACAAATGCACGCCACACTTTTCACATATTTTTTTGTAAAAAAATGTGAAAACCATTTATAGTTTTCCTTCCACTTCACAATTATGCGCCATTCTAATAAAATACATTTACATTTTTGGTTGTATCAAAATGTGGAAAATGTCAAGGAGTATGAATACTTTTTAAAGGCACTTTATGTGCCATTAAAGTGCCAGAGAGTATAGAGTATAGAGCATCAGTAGTTGATTCATGAAGATCAAAAATAGAACTGTAACAATCCTTGTTTTATTTTATTATCATTGTTCTTGGTGACGCAACAATGTATTTTTGCAGTGGTTTACAAAGAAGGAGTGTCATTTAGAAACTTCATTTTGAAACTTCAAAGAAGCCATTGTGATCCATTTTGGATAGAGTAAGAGAGGGTTAACCATTGTAAGGTTTATTTTTGCCACCTGGTGTCACTAGGGTCACCAGACCTAGTGTTCCCAGTGGAAAATATCCCCACTATTCCTGTTCTAGGGACAACTAGATATGTGCATTCCCGTTCGTACGAATGTTATTTTCGTACGAAAATGTTCTTTTTCGTACCCGCGGGATAATGTGTACATACGAAAAAATTAAAGCACCAAAATACGAAAACGACGGGATTACGAATGAGCCGCATAACGAACAACCGCAAATACGAACGAACGATCCGACAAAAAAAAAGACAAAATGAAAACGGCAAAAGAACGAAAATGACATCTATAACAAAAGATTTGCATTCTGTATTTTGTTTGAATCCTTTTTCTGTTTGTTTTCAGTCGTATGTTCATTGTTCATATGATATCTATGACAAAAGATTTGCTTTGCTAAGAGCTACAATAGAGGGGAACTTTTCCAATGGGGACACTAGTTCCAGTCACTCTGGTGGCAACTAAGGATTTCCTCACTTTGGTGGGCTTTTCTGTCACTTCCTGTTTTGGCTATGGGACAAGAAGTAAAGGCAAATCTTCCTAATGGGACACATATGGCCAAAAACTAACAAGGGTTATAATTAACTCACTGACTCTAACCTAAATTTGAAAAAAAAAGTTTTGCTTTTAGTTCTAGTTTAAGAGTTTCACAGTTAAAGCGGAGGTCCGGCTTAAAAAAAGGACACTTACCTGTCCAGGGTGCCCGCAATGTCGGCAGCCGAAGCCGAGCAATCACTCTGTTCTCAGATGCCCCGCTGCCATCCTGGGTGAGAGAATCAGAAAATGAAGCATTGCAGCATCACTGCCCGATTCCCTACTACGCATGTGTGAATGGGCGTATGTCTCCTGGGACACACACAAGGTCCCAGAAGACACTGCTCCCCATTTCCTAGGAGGCAGCATGAGGAAGAGAAGAGAGAAGACCCACTGCGGACGAGGAAGTGGCAGATTAGGACGACCTGCCTAGTAACAGCCACTACTGGTAAGTATAAAAAAAAAATATTATTTTGTTTTCAAATTTTTGTAGCCTCGTTGGATGTTTTTTTTTTTTAAGGGTTTTTTAAGGGTCGGTCTCCGCTTTAAGGGCCAGTTCTCAAAAATACTGTACAATCTTTGGTGATTTATGGAAACTGGAGCAAAGTAAGAATACTGAAACAGTGGAGATGGTGGTCATAGTCATAGAAATGTTATTGGTTGCTGGGCTAACACTTTCAAGTTTACCTTAATTTGTTTTTCTACTTTAGTAAGGACATTTTCACATGTATATATCTAGCTTGTATGAAAAAGGGAAAGGAGTTATCTTTAATAAAATTGTGGATGTTGCAGAAAATTTCCAAGAATAATTATATATATGGAAAAGGAAAGTGTGCTCCATACTTGCTAACAGAAAAACACAGAACATTTCCTTCATTTTAGTGCCGCTGGATACAACTCACTTGAGATGTTGTAACTCCTCAAGGATAAAAGCATCTAAAATGATTCTTGATTGTAGGCTACGAAGGTGTTATACACACTTCAAAATGCACTAAGTTTGGACAAACCAGAAGCACTCAGGCCATACTACAGCCTTTGTTATGCTTGCTATTGCAAACAGCACCTGCTCTAAGCAGTTATCATGGAAATTACTTAGCTCTCACATTTATAAATTTGTACTGTAGCACTGTACAAGAACACGATACCCACTAAGACAACAATTACTTACAGGAATTGACCATGGTGAATATTCATTGCCTTACAAAATTAAATTAATAAATAATATTTATTAATATTTTATTTTCCTTTAACAAAATCCCTCACATGAATGGGCAAGAGCTAAAAAGGCTGGTTTGTTCTTAGACTTGACCCTAATGCCGCGTACACACGATCATTTTTTGTGATGAAAAAAAACGACGTTTTCTGTGAAGTAAAAAACAACGTTTTTGAAACGTCACTTTTCAAAGACAATTTTGCATACACACCATCGTTTTTTCACAAAAAGCGAGGTTACGTTCACCACTCTTTTCCATTGAAGCTCGCTTCATAACTAGCTTCTGGGCATGCGCGGGTTGAAAAACGTCGTTTTGAAAGACGTTTTTGCTACACACGGTGACTTTTTGTGAAACAAAAAACGACGTTTTGAAAAACGACACAAAAAATTCAAGCATGTTGGAATTTTTTTTTGGTCGTTTTTTTTAAGACAAAAAACGACGTTTTGCCCACACACGATCAATTTAAATGACGTTTTAAAAAACGTCGTTTTTTTTCATCGCAAAAAACGACCGTGTGTACGCGGCATTAGTTTGTTGTGTCTGACCTTCTGACACAGTATGGCTCTTAGCCATAGTCCTTGGCCAGTGTGGACATCCTCTATTGTGTTTCTATGGATATTTAGATGATTTTATAGCATATTTATTTGTTAGTTAGAAGATCATGTGATGTGTTATCCACTTAAGGACCGCAGAATGGCACAGTTGGGCATATGGACATACAGGTACGTCCCCTTTAAGAAGCCCAGCCGTGGTTTGTGAGTGCACCCCTGGTGGCATGCTCGCTACCCGGTCCTGTGCTCTGTGACCACGCCCGCGGGACCTGCGGACCCGATCGCCGGCGATGTCCCACGATCGGGTCACAGAGCTGAAGAGCGGGGAGAGGTAAGTGTAAACAAACCTCTCCCTGTGCTTCCTAGTGAGCCTGTCACTGATCGTCTGTTCCCTGTCATAGAGAACGACGATCAGTGAAGTCACAAGCCCAGCCACGCCCCCTACAGTAAGAAACACACATTAGGGAACACTTAACCCCTTTAACTCCCCCTACAGGTTAACCCCGTTGCTGCCAGTGTCATTTTCACAGTAATCAGTGCATTTTTATAGCACTTTTCGCTGTGAAAATGACAGTGGTCCCAAAATAGTGTCAAAAGTGTCCGATGTGTCCGCCGTAATATTGCAGTCACGATAAAAATCGCTGATCGCCACCATTACTAGTAAAAAAAATATATATTAATAAAAATGCCATAAATCTATCCCCTATTTTATAGACGCTAAGGCCCAGATTCACAGAGCAATTACGCCTGTCTAACTGGTGTTAGACAGGAGTAATTTCAAATTTTGCGCGCCGTATCACTAGTTTGAATCCTCAAACCATGATACGGCGGCTTCGGGCTTCGATCCGAGAGGCTTACGTCCTCGTAAGCCTTCGGATCTACGTTGCGATATTTTTGCGGCCGCTGGGAGGAGTTCGCGTCGTTTTCATGCGTCGGGATATGCAAATGACTTTTTACGGCGATCCACGAAGGTACGAGTGTCCCTCGCAATCGCCTACGTCATTTTTTGGCTACGTAATGTTAGAGGAGCTTTTTGCTGGTCTAACAGTGCGTAACCCATGTAAAGTATGGCCGTCGTTCCCGCGTCGATTTTAAAATATATATTTTTTTTTAACGTAACTCGTTCGGGAATAGGAATGTACGTAAACGACGCTACTACGACGTGACGACGTGTTTACGCGCAATGCACGGTGGGAAATTAGCGAACGGAGCATGCGCAGTTCGATCGCCGCGGGAACGCGCCTATTTTAAATGCTTCACGCCCCCTACTCGCGCAGATGGATTGCGACGGGAGAAATACACTACGCCGCCGTCGTTTACTGGACAAAATCTACCTGGATTCCACGTAGAGCCAGGTAAAATACGGCAGCATAGTGTATTTCTGATACTCTACGAGAATCTAATTCTCTGTGAATCTGGGCCTATAACTTTTGTGCAAACCAATAAATGCTTATTGCGATTTATTTATTTTTTTACCAAAAATATGTAGAAGTATAAGTATCGGCCTTAACTGAGAAAAAAAAATGTATATATATTTTTGGGGGATATTTATTATAGGAAAAAGTAAAAAAAAATTCAAATTTTCAAAATTGTTGCTCTATTTTTGTTTATAGGGCAAAAAAAAAATGCAGAGGTGATCAAATACCACCAAAAGAAAGCTCTATTTGTGGGGAAAAAAAAGGACGTCAACTTTGTTTTTGGAGCCACGTCGCACGACCGTGCAATTGTTAGTTAAAGTGACGCAGTGCCGAATCGCAAAAAGGGGCCTGGTCCTTTAGCTGCATAATGGTCCGGGGGTTAATTGGTTAAGGATCTAGGCTCTCCCCATTGATATGCAAATAAACCAGTTCCAAAGCAGCAGCCATATATACTGCTGTCCTTTACGGGAGATGAACACCAAGATCTGTTTCCAAGGCTTCAAAATTGCATGACTGTAGTCTTGTAAGACCTCTGTGCAAGACAATCAGTTATGTCTTTATGCACATAGCTGATGTTCAACGCATGCACATGTCTTCTTGTCATAGTGCAACCTGGTCAAAATAAAATTTTCTACTAATAACTCAAAGAGCACTTATGGCATGTGGTGCCTTTAACAACATCTCCTTGTTTTGTCTTTTTTCCCTGCCACCTTGTTTTATTCTTTTTTCTGTTCTTTACAGTTATGTCATCAGTTGCAGCATTGGCATCATTTAAGATGCATTATTTGATATTAAAGGGGTTGTACTGTAAGGCCGCGTACACACGAGGGGATATGTCCGCTGAAAACGGTCCGATGGACCGTTTCAGCAGACATCTCCGCTCGTGTGTATGGGCTAGCGGACAGATTTGTCCACCCGACAGATTTCAAAGCAAGCTTTGAAATCTATCCGGTGGGAATCTGTCCGCCCGACATGTCTGCTGGTTAGTACACTTACCAGCAGACATGTCGGCTCCCACCGCCGCCGCGCCGCTGCCGAATGGATTCGGCGCATGCGCGGAAGTGTTTTACTTCCTGGTGCGGTGACGTAGCGGTGACGCGGCGGCGTCAACGTCACCGCCGCGTCATCGCCACGTCACCGCGCCGTCCGGCGGTGGGGAATTTGATCCGATGGTGTGTACACGCCATCGGATCAAACTCCCGATCGGACATATCCGATGGAAATGGTCCGCGGACCGTTTTCATCGGATATATCCGATCGTGTGTATGGGGCCTTAAGGTTAGTTTTTTATTTTCTAAATAGGTTCCTTTAAGCTAGTGCATTGTTGGGTTACTTACTTTTTCCTTCGATTTCCCTTCTAAATGTTTTTTTTCCCTTTGTTTTCTTTGTCTGAATTTCTCACTTACTGTTCCTCCTCAGTAAGCTGTTCTGTCTGACTTGCCCCCAGCCAGATGATAGGGGCAAGCATACTGAGGAGAAACAGGAAGTGAGAAATTCAGACAAAGAAAAAAAAACATTTAGAAGGGAAATCGAAGTAAAAGGTAAGTGAACCAACAATGCATTAGCTTAAAGGAACCTATTTAGAAAATAAAAAACGAACTTTTACAACCCCTTTTAAATATTGTCAGTGGACCTATTCTAATGCCACAGTGCTTGCACAGTTTGATTTGAGCCTTTTATTGCTTGGTCCTAGATGTTAAGAAGTAAAATGGATGCCTCTCCCCTATCCTAATGAGATGGTTTTCTATTCGACTTTGCTTGTAACCACCTTATCATTTGTCATTATACTGTAGAGATGTCTGTGGTATAATGATATAATTCAATAAACAATATGTGGCCCACTACTTTATTACGATATTCCACCTTTTCAAATTTCAGACAGAATTAAATACAAGTTCTGCAGTGGCAACAATACGTCTTTGTGTTGTTAAATTGTTGATCTCATCTTCTGTAAAGTCCTTTTTTTTTAACTACAAATTCAATGTGTCCTATTGACCTTGGTGACCAGAATATAAATACAGCAAAGTTCCTCCAAAGCTTGTACTGAAGTGCACCAAACATTAAGAGAAAGCCAAGAATGTGGTGCCAGAGCATTGTGACAGAAATCTGCAAGAGAAGGACAACAGTACTGTAAAAAAAACTAGAAGATTTTACTCTTTACTAGATGTTAGGTATGAGAACGTACCTGGTCGTCAGAGCCTAGTCGCAGGAGGAGGCCTCTCTTACAACTCTGGCTCGGGAGCCACTGGATTGGGGACAGCGGGCTCAGGAGCGCAGCAGGGTAGGAGTGCCTGGATGATGGTAGTAATCAGGCACGGATGCTGGTCCTTCCAGGAGCAGAGGACGGCTGTTGCAGAGGAATAGAGTCAGCGACTCTGGAGCTGGTGCAGGAGCTTGGAACAGCAACAGCAAGAGCTAAGTAAGGAAGCCACGTTAGAACAGCATGGATCAGGCAGTAGCAGGGCCAGGCAGGCCGGGTCAAACACGTAGTCAGGCAGGAGGTCTCGTAGGCAAAAGCGTAGTCAGATTTCAGGCAGGAGGTCTGGCAACGGTAGACAAACGGTAAGCGAGGTCAAGGCGGGCCAAAGGTCGGGCTGGAGAGGTTCGGATGGTCAGACGGAGCCGGGTCGGTACATTAACAGGTCCAAACAGGGTAACAGGATAATCACACATACGCTGCAGGTCAGACAGCAAGAGGCTGCTGTAGCCTGTTGGTTTTTAAAGCTTAATTACGTGCTAACGTGCACGCGTGCGCTCCCGCCGCTCCCGCGCTCCGGCACACAGATAAAGGCAAGTAGTGTTGCTGGGCAGGTACAGAGATATGCGCGCGCATGCCAGCACACCCGGAACCAACGGCAGATCCCTGACATCACCTCCCCCAAGGGGCAGCCTCCGGATGCCAAGTCGGGCTAGTTTCTCAGGGTGGGCAGAAAAAAAAGCACAAATTAGTCTTTGGGCATGAATATTGCTTTCTGGTTCCCAGGAGTTATCCTCTGGGCCGTACCCCTTCCTCTTGACCAAAAATTGAGTTTGCCCCTGTCGTTTCCTGTAGTCAAGGATGGCCTCCACCACGTATTCCTCACAGCCATCAACCAAAATAGGTTCAGGTGGACAGGCCCCTCTGTCAGGAAAGGGATCGGGGACTGCGGGTTTCAGCAACGAGACATGAAATACCGGGTGAACCTTAAGGGAATCAGGCAGAAACAGTTCATAAGATACCTCATTGATCCTTCTTCTTATTGGGAAGGGTCCCATAAACCTAGGTGCCAACTTCTTGGAGGGACAAGCTAATCTGAGGTTATTAGTAGAAAGCCATACCTGATCACCTGGTTGAAGGTCCAGCTCCCCTCTTCTCTTCTTATCGAAGGCTTTCTTGCTGTCAGCTTGAGCTGTGGTCACTGCTTCCTGTAACACCTGGTTGTTACGGCTGAGAAAATCCACTGTGCTCTGCACCGCCGGAACTGAGGATTCTGGAAGAAAATCAGGTAAAAATGTTAAGTTAAAGCCATAATTGGCGAAAAAGCGGGACTGCCCAGTTGCCGAATAGTTGGCATTGTTATAGACAAACTCTGCCAAGGGTAGCAGAGAGACCCAATCGTCTTGAGAGAAGGACGCAAAACATCTAAAGTACTGCTCAAGGGTCCGATTTGTTCTCTCAGTCTGCCCGTTGGTTTGGGGGTGGTAAGCTGAGGAAAAGGCAAGCTCAATCTTCAAGGTCTCACATAGGGCTCTCCAAAAACGTGACGTAAACTGGACCCCCCTTTCTGACACGATGTTTAAAGGTACTCCGTGGAGTCTGACAATCTCCTCGATGAAGACACGAGCAGTCTCGGCAGCTGATGGGGTACTTTTCAATGGAAGGAAGTGGGCCATCTTAGATAGACGGTTTACGACCACAAAAATTGCTGTACACCCCTCGGAACATGGAAGCTCTACTATAAAGTCCATGGCAATCATCTTTCATGGTCTATCAGGCACAGGTAGAGGTTTTGGTAGACCCCAGGCTCGGTCCCTTGTAGTTTTGTTCTGATTGCAGGTAGGGCATGTGCTGACATAGGATTTGAAGAATTCCTCCAAGCCTGGTCACCAGAAGGTACGACGTACCAGTTCAAGGGTTTTGCGGACTCCAAAGTGCCCTGCCAACGGGTGGTCATGAAGGAGATTCAGGACTTCCACTCGGGTGTTTCCTGGGACGAAAATTTGCCTCCCTTTCCAAAAAAAGTCTGTCCCTGGGTGTCAGGGTGACACCGGAAGGTTTGGAGGAGTCTGTGGATGCCTCCATAATTTGAGAGAGCAGATCAGGTTGTAGGAGTAAAAAATGTCCAGGCGGAAGGATGGTATCGGGAACAGATATGTCTTTGGGGTTGTCGTGCATCCGATACAATGCATCTGGCTTGATGTTTTTTGAACCAGGGTGGTACGTGATGTGGAAACAAAAGCTTGAAAAGAATAGTGCCCAGCTAGCCTGCCGGGGTTTCAGTTGTTTAGCGGATCTCAGATACTCCAGGTTCTTGTGATCCGTATAAATTAATACTGGATGTGCAGCGCCTTCCAAAAGATACCTCCATTCCTTCAATGCGGCCTTGATGGCTTGGTCACCCACATCGTAGTTCCTCTCCGCAGGAGAGAGTTTTCGGGAAAAGAACCCCACAGGATGCATCAGATCTTTGTTCCCTTGGCGTTGGGAGATTATAGCCCCCACTGCTACCTCGGACGCATCTACTTCGAGGAGGTAGGGCAGCGCCGGATCAGGGTGGCTAAGAATCGGGGCTGAGGTGAAAAGTCTCTTAAGAGTATCAAAGGCCTTTTGGGCTTCTGAATTTCAATGGAAACATAGATTCTGGTTGGTTAATTGTGTAATAGGCAAGATAATTGTGGAAAAATTCTTGATGAACGTTCTATAAAAATTTGCGAACCCTACAAATCGTTGCACCCCCTTCTTGTCCAAGGGTACCGGCCAGTCCAGTATAGCGGACACCTTTTGGGGGTCCATCTTGATTCCTGTAGGGGAGATCACTAAGCCCAGGAACTGGATGGTTCGTTGCTCAAATTCACATTTTTCGGCCTTGGCATACAGTCCGTGTAGGCGGAGGCGACTTAGGACCTTACAGACGTGTTCCCGGTGTTTATCCAGTGATCCAGAGAAGACTAAGATGTCATCCAGATAGACAGTGACGAAGATATCAAGGAAGTCTCTAAACACATTGTTGATAAAGTGCTGGAAGGTAGCGGGTGCGTTGTACAGACCGAAGGGCATGACCAAGTATTCATAGTGCCAGAACCAGGTGCGAAAAGCTGTCTTCCATTCGTCCCAGTCCCTGATGCGAACTAGATTATATGAGCCCCTTAGGTCCAATTTGGTGAAGATGATAGCGGACCTTAGTTTTTTAAAGTGTTCGGGTATCAGGGGTAGTGGGTAACGGTTCTTAACCATGATAATGTTTAGTTCCCGATAGTTCACACATGGGCGGAGACTGGTCTTTCTTAGAGACGAAAAATATTCCTGCGCCCGCTGGGGAGGTAGAGGGGCGAATGAACCCCTTACTTCGGTCTTCGTCGATGTATACTTTTAGGGCTTCCTGTTCTTTTTCTGATGACGGGAAGATGCGTCCAAAGGGGATCTCGGCCCCTGGGAGGAGCTCGAGTGGACAATCATATGGACGATGAGGCGGAAGGGAGTCGGCCCCCCTTTTGCTGAAAACGTCAATAAATTTGTGGTAGGGTTCCGGGATAGACTGGAGCAGGTTGGGGTCAGAGTCCATACAGAGCAGGGTGGTGGGTGAGCGAGGGGGACCAGGTGTACAGTGTTGCTGGCAGTAGGGGGAAAAAAATTACACCTCTCCGGACACCCAGTTGATCAGAGGATTGTGAGCCTGGAGCCACCCTTGAAGACCTGATCGCCAAAGCCATCCAGTATTTTGTGAACACATTCACAAAATACCAAGGCTTCTGTGAATGGCCAGCAGAGGAAGGGATGGGCATAGCTGCTCTGTGTCATCTGCCTATTGGTACAGCGCTAATTCCTACTAATTACTAACATAAATAATATTATATCTCATGTGTCTCCAATATCTTATATCACGGTATATCACTTATATCACTGTATTTCAGTGTCCTTAGTGCAGAAATAAATAAAATATTAAAAAGTGACAATTAAATCAACAAAGTACCAACAATAAAGTCTCTCCAGCTGAGACTGTGATATATTTCAGTGTCCTCAGTGCAGCTATTCTACTATCTTGCTGGATTATTCACAATCTATAATCGTGCAGTGAAAATCTCCTTGTCTGTGCACCCACCTGAGCCTCAAATCCAATTGGTGGCCTTTAAGAAGCCTTCATCTACATTTTGTACACTCGATGATATGCAAAAGGAAACTATAATGGTGCCTTACTGTTTTTACACAAAGGAATTCTTTATCATTACCTCACACCACTACTCACATTTATTTAGCATTTATAGGTTATCAGAGTAAAGATGAACATAAGTTCCCCCCCTCATATTTTTGTAAATATTTTATTATATTTTTTGACTAAGCGCCGGTTCACACAGGGGCAACACGACTTCTAGCACGACTTTGGGAGGCAACTTGGACACGACTTGAGTATGAATCATCAGGCAACTTACAAGGCAACTTCAAGTTGCCTCCAGGACAGTACAAGGCAACTTCAAGTCGCCTCCAGGACAGGAGACTTTCCAGTAGCTAATCAAACAACAATCAGCTCTGTGGAAGGGAGGGGAGGGAGGGGTTTGCCTGAGAAATGTATGTTATCTTCCTGTATTGTTGCTTCAGTTAAGACAGTGATCAGACTTCTGAGGCTACTTCCATTGAAATCAATGAGTACAAGTTGCCTACAAGTTGCCTAGAAGTCGGATTGAAGTAGTACAGAAACCTTTTCTGAAGTCGGAGCGACTTCAGTATTTTGTATTAAGACGGCTCCATTCACTTCCATTGATTTTTCCAACCACGCGACTTGGGACGACTTGGGGCAACTTGGAGTCGGATCCCAGGTCACCCCCATTTAAAGAGATGACACTTTGCTACAATGTAAAGTAGTGAGTGTACAGCTTGTATAACAGTGTACATTTTCTGTTCCCCTAAAATAACTCAACACACAGCCATTAATATCTAAACCGCTGGCAACAAAAGTGAATACACCCAAATGTACAAATTGGGCCAATTAGCCATTTTCCCTCCCCAATGTCATGTGTTACAAGGTCTCAGGTGTGGCTGGGGACCAGGTGTGTTACCGCTCTCACTTTCTGATACTGGTCACAGGAATTTCAACATGGCACCTCATGGCAAAGAACTGTCTGAGAATCTAAAAAAAAATATTGTTGCTCTACATAAAGGTGGCCTAGGCTATAAGAAGATTGCCAAGACCCTGAAACTGAACTGCAGCTAGGTGGCCAAAATCACATGCAAAGACATTTTTTAATAAAACCTTTATTTAATCTAGATATCAAGACCCCCAAACCAACTCTGAACTGAAGGCTTCACTGCTGGTTTCCCTTTGTTGCAATGCCGGCGCCGGCGTTTGCACCCAAAGCCAATGGACGAATTGGCATGGGGAGCCGACATTGTGGGAATCCTGGAGAGGTAAGTGTAAATGTGGAGTGCTTTTTCTTTGCATGTGATCTCTACTTAACAACACCTACTTTGGAATTGTAGAGTAAAGATTGAACGAGGTTCATTTAGAAGAGGTGTGTGAAGATTTATTGTATGAAGTACATAGTGCGTGTCTGTGAAATAACAAGCAATACCGTTTAGTGAGTCTTTAACCTTCTTTGAGGTAAAGTGTTTACTCAGGCCTTGTACACACGAGGGAATAAATCCGCTGAAACTGGTCCGACGGACCATTTCATCCGAAAGATCCGGTCGTTTGTATGGTCAAACGGACCGTTTCGGACGGATTTTTCCAGCGGAAAAATTCCAAAGCATGCTTTGAAATATTTCCGCCGGACCCATGTCCGTCGGATATGTCCGCTCGTTAGTACACAAAAGCCTCGGACAAAAAACCCGCGCATGCTCAGTCAAAACGATGGGACGGGAGCACTCGTTCAGGTAAAACTCGCGTTTGTTTGGGACCTGGCACATTCGTCACCTAAACTCTCTATATAGTGTTCCGTTTCGATCGTTTTTTTGTGCTTTCTTCTCTTGCTAGAATGAACCCGTTCTTTTGTCCAGATGTCCATATTGCTAGCTTGCATTTTCATTATTTATTTTCTATTTGACACAGTTTGCTTGCCAGATGTCCCCACATTTGTTTATGTTCTCCACATTTTAAAAATTTCTCTTTGACTTAATGTGGAGTATTTTTTTTTTTTTTAACATTTGGATTTAACGTGTTTGGAATATTTCCAATTTTTTGTTTTTTTTCTTGTTTCATCCTTTATTTTTATTTTTTTCACAAAAATGGACGCTTCTTTGGGGTTTACCAAGTTCAAACATAAAAGGTCCCCCCCCCCCCCTAAAAGGAGTTTGGGTCCTTTGCAAATGCCACATTTTGTTTGCCAAATGTCTGATGCTTACTCAACCACAGTATTAAACACAATAGACAAGGTTTGAAAGTAAATACAAAAGCCATTTATTTCCGGCCAAAAAAAAAATTATAAAATCACCAGAACGGCAGCACTTGATGAGATTGCAACATACAAGCATACTTGGCAATTACAACATGATGAAGGACAAATTAAGTAACCTCAGGAGTCAATATCAAAATCAGGATCAGCAGCACATGAACAAAGGAACCCAAGCTGTGCTACTACAACGAGCTCAGTTTTTTGGACAATAAACTGGATGGCAGGGATTCATCTTCTCGACTTCCTAGCAGACTTCCTTCCAGCGAAACTTGCAGGTGGGGCTGATGTGGCAGGAGGAGGATGAGGATGATGGGGAGCAGGCCAAGCTGGATCCCACAGCACAGTGTCCCTGGTCAGCTCGTTCCTTTTCATCCTGGCCAGGACCTGATTTATAATGTCCTTGCCAGGCTTTTTTGCTCCTCCCCCCCTTGGTTCAGCTCATTGGCCACAATGCGCTATAGCATTCCGTTGGGTTGAGGGGGCTCTCATGATTTCGGCAGCCTCCCGGATGACCTGAAGGCTTTCATCATGCACCTCCCTTCTGCGCCTCTTTGCAGCTGGTGGCCTCATTTGGAGGGGAGGAACTTGGCTGATTGTGCTCAGCCTGGCCTGGGGACCTGCTGCACCTCACTTGACCCGGCCTCCTCCTGGCTGCCACTCACCCCTTCCGCCTGGCTGACATGGGCCTCAGGAGCTGCCACCTCCTGGCTGGTCTCTTCTTCCTGTGTATAAAAAAGCAACATGTTGTAATTTTTGGCACAATCAAGCACACACATTTTATTTCTCTAGACTTTTTTAGTTAGTATTAATTGAAATTAAACAGACTGTCCTTCTGACCCCTGCATTTGGCATCCCTGTTTGTTTTTTGTTTACAAGATCAACTCACAAATTCAAAATAAATAGCAGCACAAAACTAGTTTTGAAAATACTAGACCTCACTGAAGATGGCCAGATCTGGCTCCATGTCAGCCAGCCCTGCTTCTGATTCTGCAGGGCTCCTGGGATCCGGGGAAGTTCCGCTGGGAGGAAGTGTTGAAACCGAAGCCCTGCCATCCAGTTCATCATTCAAAAAACTGAGCTCTTTGTAGTACCAGAGCTTGGGTTCCTTCTTCTTAGCTGCTGCTGATCCTGATTTTGGATATTTCCGTTTTTTATAGACATTCCTGTAGCTTCTCCTGAGGTTACTGAATTTGTCCTTCACCATGTCGCCTGTGCAACTTGGCACCCAAGTGTGCAGGTATGTCGCAATTTCATCAAGTGCTGCCTCTCTCTTTCCAGTGTCCAAATAATGGGTGTGTCTGGTGTCCCAAAGAAGGGGCATATCCCGATATCGGGCTATTAATTCCATTGTAGCCTCCTTCCCTTTCAGCAAATCCATTCTTTTTGGCTGCTTATCGAAATGAAGCTTCTCAATAGTAATGTCTAGAATAGAAATTGCCAATCAAACACAAAGCACAACTTTCCAAAGGCTCAGCTTTGTCATTCTTAAAATATGTGCACATTCATTCATTTTAGAGCATCTACTTTATACAAACACAGTGTCTTATGCTGCTACATAGCTGGCCTGCTCTGCCGCAATGTTGTAACCCCCAAAAAGTTGGCATTCAGAGTCCATGTTGCAAGTTGTAGCATGTAGTTAAGAACACATCCACCATGAATATGAATGCTAGCATTCACCTCAAGGCACTAGTTCATGTGTAGCTATCATGCCCCTCAGCATTGATGGCAGAAAACACTACCTACTTATCTCTGTCCAACCAATACACAACACTACTGGCATGATCTGACAGCATACTCAAAAATACAAATAAAGAGGAAAGAGCATTCTCTACATATATCTTGATGAAGTGATGTGTCCAAGCACTTTACTCTCTAAATGTTATGGTGGGCCCCAAAATACATAAATAACAGTGGCCTAAAAAGGGTGCAAACAACATCTAAAAGCTCCATCCCCCATGCCTGTTCAAATTATATGCCTGATCCGATGTTTGCATTTACCTTCGTCTCTCTCTCTCCTCGTTTCCGCTCGAGTAATCTCCGCGTAACCTACGTAATCACGTCGTTTCCATTATATTCCCCACGCAATCAAGAAACGCCACCCTCGTCTCCGCCCATGACGTACCAATTTCTGCTTTCCACGCCCATCTGCAACGTTGATTTGAAAATATGGCGATGTCACACGAGCGCACATTAGCCTCTGATCGGGATCAGGAAGGGACACAGGCCGGAACGTCCCGATCCAGGCCAAAACGTTACAAGGCCACAAACATGTCTCTACAAGAGATGGTGGAGTTGGTGTCCATCCTGCGACGGAAGGACTATGATGGTGAGCATGGCCCATACAGCACCCCTAACCGGAGGAAGTCTAAAATTATGGATAAGGCAGCAAGGAAACTTTATGAGATGTTTGGGGTCACCAGGTCCAAAGAGCAGCTCCGGAAACGCTGGTCCGACTTAAAAACTGCGCGAGCCAGAGCAGTATCGCAAAATAAAAAGAATCATAGAAAAAAGTAAGTACTTTAAAATGTCTTTGGAGTGCCTATTTATGTCGGAAATGTTTTGCCATGTATATTTCGCCATCTGCCTCGTTGGCCTGCTTGTATTTTTTAAACCCTGCCTTGTAAATTTAGTAATGTTTGTCTAATATAAATCAGACGACTTGCCACGATCGTAGTCAACATCGTTCCAATCACATCGTTTATCCTCAATCCGCGGTTCCAGGAACATCACACCTGGACGAGGCTATTTGGCGAAAAACATCGTTTTCAGAAACAATGTTGAAAATATGATGTGTTTGTGCAAACTAATAAGTTTCTTTAAAAAGGCAATCAGGATTCAGTAATTCACACAGTGCTGAGATAACTTAATATACAGCTGTTTGGACATCTGTAATTTAGAAAACCTGTCTACCCACATAAAATAGTAATTTGGAGTTTAGGAGAAGGGACTCCAAAAAAAGACTTATTCAGGAGGCCAGCCATGTGTGTCACTTCCCCAAAAAGCCTCATTATATCGCAGCTAGGGAGACATCATCTAGCAAAAAAAAGGAACATGGTTTGTGCTGTAATAAGGCCAAAACTAGAATTGTAACGCCACTTCTAAGCAATGTTTGCAAATTAGTCCCTCCAAAAAGATCTGTTTGCTGATGTTTTTTTTTTTTCTTTTTTTTTAGGGGAAAGAAGAGGACAGCGCTATGAGGAGTCAGGGAGGCCCACACTGTCTCCCAAACGGCCCGAAAAAATTGTTGAGCAGGAGGATGATGAAGAAGGAGAGGAGGAAGAAGGAGAGGAGGAAGGGAGAGAGGAGGAAGGCGGATTGGTGGAGGAAGGCGGTTTGGTGGAATTTGGCGGATTGGTGGAGGAAGGCGGTTTTGTGGAATTTGGCGGATTAGTGGAGGAAGGCGGATTGGAGGAGGAAGGCGGTTTGGTGGAATTTGGCGGATTAGTGGAGGAAGGCGGATTGGAGGAGGAAGGCGGATTGGTGGAGGAAGGAGAAGTTGAAGAAGAAGGAGAAGTTGTAGAAGATGTTGAACTTGTCAGTACAACAGGTCAGTGACACCCCAGCTTTGCAGGGAAAAAGAGATGTAGATAGGCCTGGACCTTACTTACTTACAATGTTGTGTTTTTCCTTTGGCATTTTTAGGGGATGAAGATGGGATTAGCACATCTGTCGCTCCTATTTTTTCTCGTGCAAGTGCACAAATCCTAATACAGCAGATAATGGAGTGCAGCACCGATCTGGACAATATGAGGGAAAGGATGGTGGTGATGGACCAAAACCTAAAAAACATGCTCGATATTTTGGGACGTATATAGAAGACTATCCCCCCCAGCTGCCCCCCATGCCCCCCCTGCCCTCACCCCTAACCACCCCACTCTCAAAGATGTTGTATAATGTTCGTTTAATATCCCCCAAAATTTGAGGATGCACACACACACACGGGTTTATTTACTAAAGCTATAAGGGGCAAAAACAGCATCACTTGGCATATAAAACAATCATCTTCCATGTTTGGATGCGAAGTCTTAATTGACTAAGCTTAATTTAGAAGCTGATTGGCTTATATGCACAAATAAGCCGGAGTTTGGACTGTTTAGTAAATAAACCCCAATGTCTGTTCACATGTGCGATCTGCCAGCACAGGACATTAATTGTATGTGCTTTGTGGGTGCAACCCCTTCCTTACTTATCAAGTAGGTGACAGAAAGGGGTTGCACCCACAAAGCACAAAAATTGATCACCCATGATGGCAGATAGCACATGTGAACATTTCGCATGGGATCTCATGTGAAAAAACACCATTTGGCCCATCACACACACACAGCATGTGTGCATCCTCAAATTTTGGGGGATTCCGGCGTGACCTAAGACCATGTTGTCTGGGTTTGTTATGCCAAATAAAAGGTTGAACTTTGTAAGTTCGATTGTTAGATATGTTTGTCAAAACCACAAAATATTTTTTGAATAAATAAATACTTTCTAAACCAAGTTTTCTAATTAAAACACCAAAATGTTCGTAAATAAAAAACAAATAAAAAAACCTTTTAAAAACACACACACCAGTGGCTTCTTATTTCTAACCTCAATACCCAGTTTGTAGAAGAGTGACTAGAATGTGCAATTGTGTGTATTTACTAAAACCTGCTAACTAAATTGGGCACAAGAAGTGCACTAGTTTCAGAACCAGGAAGACAGATAAAAAGAGAAAAAGCAATAATGACAAACAACTGTATAAAGTCCAATGGTCAAATTATTTATTATTTATTGGTAATATTTCTTTATTTTGGGGGCCGAATTATAAAGAAATATTAATCTGGCATAGCTATGGCCCCCCGACCCATAAAGTACTCAACATATTTGTCGCGTACCTCACGAGCAGATTGGGTGACCGAGCCAGCGCGACCAGTGTCCAGCCCAGGAAGGGTATCTGAGGGTAGTCCTGCCTCAGCACCGATGTTGGGTAGGTACGTCTGGGAATGCCTGCGTAAAAAATTATGCAATATGCAGCAGGCCAAAATAACAGAGTTAAATTTATATTCCGCCAGATGTATCGCTGTCTGGAACAGGCGGAACCGGCTGGCGAGTATCCCAAAGGCATTCTCGACTACCCTCCGGGCCCTGGCCAGCCGGAAATTGAAGACTCTCCTCTCCGGGGTGAGGGTCCTCTGGGGAAAAGGCCGCATGAGGTGAGGTCCAAGTCCAAAAGCCTCGTCCGCTAAAAAAACAAACGGAAGTCCTTCCACATTGTCTTCATCCGGTGGCAGTTCAAGACCACCAGTTTGTAGACGCCTGTAAAATTCGGTCCGCGCGAACACTCCCCCATCAGACAGCCGGCCATTCTTCCCCACGTCCACATACAAAAATTCGTAGTCTGCCGACACCACCGCCATCAACACGATACTATGAAAACCTTTGTAGTTATAATAGTACGAGCCCGAAAGAGGTGGCGGCACTATGCGGACGTGCTTCCCATCAATTGCCCCTCCGCAGTTTGGAAAATCACAACGCTGGGCAAAGTGGGCAGCCACAGTCTGCCATTCCTGCGGCGTGGAGGGAAACTGTGGGGACAAAAGCAAAAAAAAAAATTAGCACTTTGGCACAGAAACAACATTGCAAACACTAGTAAAAAAAAATCATTCTGCAACATCACGGTATTAACATTTCCAAAAATTAGTGTATAGAGAGTATTTAGGGCAACAAATCTAGAGACAATTATTATCAGACTCCACATCACGCTGATGGGGCAATACACTTTTTTAGAGGGAGGGAGTTGAACTACAATGGAGCAGGACACCAAATAAAAAAAAAAGGTGTTTTTGTCCCTAGGAGATGATGCTGGACAGGTTAGTAGTGTTGAAGGTAAAAATATGCAGGTAGGCCAAACCATATTAACCTGGAAAGCTTAACAACATGCATGGGGAGAAAAGGGAACATTAAGCACACAGCATATTACAATCATGGTGACTAGGAAAACCAACACAAAAAGGTGAGAAAAATATGCAAACATTATTAAAGACACAGATTGTGATGTTAAAGGAGGAAACTTACCTTAATAAACTCCTCCTGCATGACTTGTATGATGGCAGAACACGTCTCCGGTATGATGATCCCAAGCGCCTGGGGAGAGATGCCTGTTGAGAACTTGAGGTCCTGCAGGCTCCTCCCAGTCGCCAGGTACCGCAACGTGGCAATAAGCCTCTGCTCAGCCGGAATGGTTTGGCGCATCACAGTGTCCTGCCTCGTGATATAGGGGGACAGGAGATCCAGCAGACGGTGGAAAACGGGGTCCGTCATACGGAGAAAGTTCCTGAAGTCATCAGGATTATTCTCCCGGATCTCCCTAAGCAGAGACATATGAGAGAATCGATTACGCTGCCGCAACCAATTCTTGGCCCAGGAACTCCTCCTCCTACTGTTCCTGTCCAAATCACTGGAATGCACACAGACTCCAGAACAAAACCCATAAACAGCACGAACTCGTGAAAAGTTGCGCTGCTGCTCCATCATGGCTTCAAACCGGCCGGCTGGTCAGTCAAGAACACACTCAAACAGAAAGCACCCCCAAATCCAGCAAGACCTGCAAAGATCGCACGTCAAACAGATACGACCGTACAGGACGGCACTGCAAAGCAGAAACGCCGCGTACGGCGACACTGAATGACAAATACGAGCCCACAAGCACACACTGAACCTGAAAATACGACCTGTTAAGCGCGGAGACTGAAAAGCACGAATCAGCTCTAACCAAACCTTCGCTAACACGGAACTAGCAGAAGCGGAACAGAGGGCGGCGCCGATGGCTTCGTCATTCCCCTTTATAGTGACGTTGTACGTGGTTTACGTGCCCGCGTTCTGGTCCGCTGGGATTTCGGTCCGATGGTGTGTACGCTCATCAGACCAACGGACAAATTTGACTTATCCGCTGGGAAATATCCGTCGGATGTTTCCGACCGGATACATTCCCTCGTGTGTACAAGGCCTCAGAGCTATCACTAGTGGTACAGTGGAAGAAGATATCTTCATCTACACTGGAACTTTTCATATTTATTGGACTCACAGATACACTATGGTGTTTGGAGGACTCTAATATTGTTTAACTAACACAAATATATTCATATATATATGGATTGATGTATATGAATTTTTATTTATTTTTTGAATGTAGGTATATTTCTAGATTGTTAACATAGCGCTGCTAGTAACTTATCATTATTGGTTACTTCTTTAGTTATCTTACATTTAATATTTTGTAACCTTACCTTAACACGGATTAGGGGTTGCAGTGTTTATTTAGTTTTTTTTTTAATGTTACTTGAATCTTGCAATAATTATCTATTAAAAACATTTC
The DNA here is from genome assembly GCA_029574335.1 of Rana kukunoris. Lineage (NCBI taxonomy): Eukaryota > Metazoa > Chordata > Amphibia > Anura > Ranidae > Rana > Rana kukunoris. The sequence continues at coordinate 504,455,209 of CM056050.1, read as the reverse complement.
CAAAGTCTCCTATTTCGTAAAAATGATTGGAAATTCCAACAAGAAAACCGTGGATTTTGGCTTAACCTTCTGTTGCATACACACGGTCACACAAAATTCCAACTGTCAAGAACGCAGTGACGTCCAACACTACATGACCTGAGAAAAATGAAGTTCAATGATTCCGAGCATGCGTCAAATTGATTACGAGCATGCATGTTTTTTTGCACGTCGGAATTGCACACAGACAATCGTAATTTCCATGAAGAACTTTTCTCATCTGAAAATTTGAGAACCAGCTCTCAAATTTTTGCTGTCAGAAGTTCCGACAGAAAAAGTCCGATGGGGCCTACACATCGAACTTTTCTTGTCAGAAAAAACCCTGGGCCAGATTCACGTAGGAGCGCGTATCTTTGTGCGGGCGTAACGTATCCTATTTACGTTACGCCTCTGCAACTTTTACAGGCAAGTGCTGTATTCACAAAGCACTTGTGCCGTAAGTTGCGTCGGCGTAGCATAAATGGGCCGGCGTATCGGCGCGCAATTCAAATTAGCAGGTAGGGGGCGTGTTGCATTGAAATGAACAGTGACCCGACGTAAATGACGCACCGAACAAACTGCGCATTGCCGTGGACCTATCCCAGTGCGCATGCTCCAAATCACGTTGTAAATAGTAAATAGTCAATGAAAACGACGTGAACGTAACTTACGCCCAGCCCCATTCTGAATCGGCTTACGCAAACGACGTAACATTTTTAATTTTTAGCACGGTCCCGACGTCCATACGTAACATTGGCTGCGCCATCTTTTTGTTGGAATAACTTTACGCCTGAAATAGGCCTTACGTAAACGGCGTATATTACTGTGACGGCCTGGGCGTACGTTTGTGAATCGGCGTATCTAGCTAATTTACATATTCGACCCGTAAATCGACGGAAGCGCCACCTAGCGGCCAGCATAAATATGCAACTAAGATACGACCGCGTAATACAATTACGCCGCTCGTATCTTAGCTCGATCCCGGCGTATCTTGTTTCCTGAATACACTGTCGTAACTCTGGCCGACTGTTTTTTGGGAATCCACATACAGAGTCTGTACTGTTTGATCAGTCTTTAGAGAAAGACTAGAACATGGTGTCAGGATAGGTATGAAGAACTTCTTGATAACAGGTAGATAGTTCAAAAGCCACTGTGTGCCTGGATACCAAAACTGCAGTTACATAAGTATGTTTATGGGAAAAAAAACTGAAAAATCATTAGTGTGCAACCTTCATTGCACTTAGCTTTATTCATTCAATGAACATTGATCTCTATTGTTAATGGTACTAAAAGATTAGGAAGCATCCAAAATAGTACATGTTACGTTTCAGGGACATGTGTTTAGTAAGTATAGAAGCCTTATATAACACTGAAATCAATTATTTCTAGGAAGTATTTTGTTTCACCTCATTGTGATAGACAAAGCTAAACACATTTGAAGTACAATGCTGCTATTTAGGAAAGTGAGAGTATGCTACACTTATGGCTCATGCTATAACTTCTGTGGACCCCCCTGTGACATTGGATATTTATTTAATGTTGTATGACACTTTTATCCATTTGCATGTCCCTGTATTGTCTCACAATAGCCGCCAAGGGCTATCCTTCTTGGCACCTTTTAAGTTCTGGGCAAGGTTGCCAAGCGTCATTTTCATTTCATCCTGCTGTGCCCCTACTTTTTCAAGTTCAAAGTATTGGATATTACTGAAAACCGAGAATAAACATAAAAGCAATGTTAAAAGCATTTCTAAAGGGACCAAGCAAAGACAGCCTATGCATTTCTCTCACTATAGATTTCACCAGGCATATATCTAAATATAAAATAAAATACAGATATTTAAACTGTCTTATCTGCTAAATAAAATGTGCAATTATATTCAGAACATTGTTTAAAGCAGTGCCCTTTGCCTGCCTTTACCCTGCTCTCAAACACTATTCCTCTAACTGACACCAATGATGAGACACCATTCATTCCACTGACATCAACAGTGGGGTATAATTCCTCCCTCTGCCTTATGATTGGGCATATTTTCTTACACTTAAACCAATGATGAGATACTATTTCTTTCACTGACACCAACATTGAGGCACTATGACTTCCACTGACCCCAACATTGCGGCACTATTTCTCTCACTGAAATAAACAATGGAACACTTGTTCCTACTGACGAAAAATATGGGGTACTATTAATTTCACTGATATCAATGATGGGGCACTATTCCTCCCATTCATTGAAACCAATGATGGGGCATTATTCCTCCCACTAATACCACTGATGGAACACCATTTCTCCTTACTGATCACTTTGGAAATGCTAACAGTGTCTGCACATGCAGCAGAGTGCCGTTAACAAGTACCTGTGTGAGTATGGCACAATGACTTTATGGCGGCTGAGATTATTTTTTTGCTGGGCTGCCCTGCATCCAGTGTGCTTTCCCAATGGGCATTTAGTGCTGCTGGAGGATTTGTGACAGATAAGAGTGCGCCTGTCCACAGACTCCGTTGACCGGCTGACATTTACGAAAATAAATTATTCCTGGATTAGCAGCAGCTATCAAGCCCCTGATGCTGTTGTCACTGATTATGTGTTTTTGGGATGTGGAATCTCTCCAAGGCTGTCTAGGCTGCCTAGCTTTGTGGATGTTGATTTTATCTGAATGAATGAATGAATGAAAAAACTTATATAGCGCGGCACATGCGAATTAAATCGCCTCTGGGCGCTTGTTGTTCCTGTCTCCTTTGGAATCAAAAGAGATGAGTCTTGATCTTTCTCCTGAATGCTAGGTGGTTCTCCTCCAACCGAATGCTGGTTGGTAAAGCGTTCCATAGTCTGGGACCTTGGACCGCGAATCTTCTATCTCCTTTGGACTTGTAGCTGGCTTTCGGTATCTGGAGTAGATTTTGGTTGGTGGATCGCAAGATGCGATTGGGATTATGAATTTTTATTTTTTATCTGAAATACATTTTTTGGTATAAGTTTCATTTGCACAATTAACACCGAAGAACCAATTTTTCCACATTTTTTGACAGATGCATATAAATAAAAACTTTACAGCAGGGTCAATTATTGCTTTTATCAAGAGTATCTCTGTACAGTTACAGTTGTTGTGAAGGCATCGTCAATAACCAAAGCCACTGTTTGACTGGGGCATATCATTATTTTTTTTTACAGCAAGGCCAATTCTTGCTTTCATAAAAAGTACCTCCAAACTTTGGCCCCTTCAGTTGTTCAGGAACTACAATTCCCATTATGCCTAGTCATGTCTGTGAATGTCAGAGTTTTACAATGCCTCATGGGACTTTGTAAACAAGCCATTTTTTACTAAATAAAGAAAGGGAAAATAAATTTAAATTACATTTTTTTTTCATGTCAGTTTTGCTGCAGCAGATTCTATAAACAGTACAGATGCGCCATTTTACAGTGCTTTAGCAGCCTTACCTGCAGAAGAATCTTCATTTGCACGTGGTCTTTTTACAGGGTAAGCATCTTTACCCATCGTAATTGGCTGGCCCTAGATGAGGTTATTCTAGTTATTTCTGCACAGTAGTTAGTTCATCATAGTTCCAAGGCATGTACACTGAGCTGCTCATTTAGAAAAAAATAATTGCAGAAAATTAGCTTTTATTGCAAAAGAGATATAGAGGGTGTCATACAATAAACCCTCTTTCACCCTGTAGCTGTGGGCATTTTGGAAAAATTCACCTCCAATTTCACAGCAGAGGCACACAAACTACGACATTTTTACTTTAACTATATAATAGGAATCGGTTGAAATTCGAACACTGTATGGACAGGCTGAATGTACCATGGGCAGGCTTAATGTACCAAGTTGACCGATCAATCAACTTGGGCACAATCAGCTTGCCGGGTTTTACCTGCGATTATCGATAGGGGCTGCTTTAGCCGCTAGCATTAATCAATGTCTTCCCCCGCTGGTAGAAGACAATGGCATGGTAGGCAGGAATCCCGCATCAACACTGTTGGTGTCAATGAAGGAATTTCAGCTCGTTACCTGTATAGAAATAACCTGGGAGCCAGAAATCGTGCTCGTTGATATGGGGTCAAATACCTTTTTCACTGATTAAAATGCAAATCAATTTATAACTTTTTTTCAATGCATTTATCTGGATATTGTTGTTGTTATTCTGTCACGCAATGTTAAAATAAAACTACCATTAAAATCATAGACTGGTCAATTCTTTTATCAGTGGGTAAACATACAAAATCAGCAGGGGATCAAATACTTTTTTCCCTCACTGTAATAAAAATTAAAACCAGTTGCAATTAGACATGTTTAATCCTGGTATTTATTCCCATACAGAATATACATGTTCTGGGCTGTAGTTACATGATTGGTAAGCCGTGACACTGCTACTATATTGATTTTACTGCATACAACGGCACAAAGGCAGAAAAAATACACATATCATCCCTGCAAACTGGAAGCTTGCCGTTATTGTCTGTAAAGGTAACATAACAATAAACAGAACATTTTCCATGCACCAAAAGGTCAGACGCTGTAAAGTGGTTTGCTCAGGACCTCAAGATTAACCGTGTGAGATTTAAATCATGTTTACCCTCTTCAAAAGCAATATAGCTCTAACCTGCATCTCCCAGCCATCGCAATCCGCTGTGGTGATAATTCAAAGAAAGACCACTTCATATTGGGAGGTATATGTATCAATTGCTTCTTTCATTAGGAACCACTTATGGGCTTTAGTCTAACTGATTAGACAAGAGACCATCATCAGCTTCACCATGGTCAGGGAATGAAAAAAAAAAAAAAGTCATTTTCAGCATCTTGCATTCAAACAAATCTATATTTTATCTGCTCTATACTCGTCTGCATACCGTATACCACTTTTTCGATTGAGTAAATGGAAGTTTTTTTAAATAAGCACAAAATGATGCCTAAGTTAATATATTATTTCTACAGAACATTATATAGGCAGCCATCTGTTGGCTTGCTAAGTTATTTCTAACTGCTGGTTGTTTTTATGGCACTGATTGGCTTGTTGAAAAAACAGGTACCAATCAATAAAAAGATTATACAGGCATTCAGGCCATAGGCGCCCGCTCCATAGGGCAAGGGGGGAAATTGATCTCCCTTGGAAAATAGAGAAGATGTTGAAGAGTTTTGCGGCCACGGGCTGTCTGAGCGGTCCCGGGTTGGATGTCACACAGGCACAGCGAGCAGAGTGAAGCTGCCTCCCCTCCAGTGTTTATGTGTACACAGGGGGAGGGAACCTGCTGTGCCTGTGCTGTGCTAATGGCTGATCTGAGGTACTGAATAGGATGGGGGAGGGTGTCTGTGGGGGGGTCCATCTGTGCTGAAGGGGGGTCTGTACTGTAGGGGGGTATGTGCTGAAGGGGGGGTCTGTGCTTAAAGGGGGCCCATCTGTGCTGAAGGGGGTCTGTGCTTAATGGAGGGGTCTGTGTGGAATGGGTGGATCTGTGCTTAAAGGGGGTCGGTCTGTGCTGAATGGAGGGGTCTGTGCAGAATGGGGGGTCTGTCCTGAAGGGGGTACATCTGTGAAACATCACTTCCTCAGGAGCAGGCGCAATCATATATAAAACGGCTCCCATTGTCAGCACACGGTCTCGACAGCCAAACTTCACCCCAAGGATGGGGGAGGGGGTCTGTGCTGAATGGGGGGTCTATCTGTGCTGAAGGGGGGTCTGTACTGTAGGGGGGTATGTGCTGAAGGGGGGTCTGTGCTTAAAGGGGGTCCATCTGTGCTGAAAGGGGGTCTGTGCTTAATGGAGGAGTCTGTGCGGAATGGGTGGATCTGTGCTTAAAGGGGGTCGGTCTGTGCTGAATGGAGGGGTCTGTGCAGAATGGGGGGTCTGTCCTGAAGGGGGTACATCTGTGAAACATCACTTCCTCAGGAGCAGGCGCAATCATCTATAAAACGGCTCCCATTGTCAGCACACGGTCCCGACAGCCAAACTTCACCCCAATAATGTCCACTACGGGAACTGAGAGGGCCATGTCAATGCACAACAGGATGCAATGTGAGGACCGCAAGTACAGATATACATATGGGACTCACTGGTGGCTCAATTAGCCGTCCAAAAGAATTCTTGTATTTGCTGTGGTATTCATAATTGGGAAATTACTCCCAAGAAAAAACAATAATCAGTGTAAGTGTGTACCCCATCAGACGTGCATGGAAAATTACTACTTTCCTTGGGGTCCAACAAAACTAAATTAGTAACATAACATACCTATCTGAATTGAAACTTAAAAAAAAACTCTGTTCTGCACATGTCTAACTTCCCTTAAAAACGCTATTTTTTTTAAACTCTGAAATGTGCATTTTTTATTTTTTTTTCAGTTTGTGATCCTAAACTTTTTTCCCACCTCTGTCAGTTTACTTCTTGCCTTTTGAGGTTATTCACTAGACTTGAACTGTTTACATTTCTATAAAAACTAAGAAAATTAGGGTTTTCTAAAACTTTTGACTGATAGTGTATGTTATTTTGTACATTTGTATCTAAGCTGATATACTGCTATAGTCCAACTGTGTGCCAACATCTGTAGATTAATTGCTATTCTGATGTGTTTGGCATAAGGTGTTGGCAATGTTACAGCATACAACCATTTTCCATTGATTTACTTACTTTATGAATTCTGTAATAATCAGTGCTCTTCCTCCCACCCCCTGGGATTTGGTACCATTCTGTGGCCTTCCTTTTCACTCAGTATAATCACTATGGCAACCAATAGTCCAGCCAGGAAATGCTGCGATATCTCCTGCAGATCATATTTTATTAAATGTACTTTCATGTTTAATTATCAACTGTACAGATCACTACAGGGTGGCTACCAATCAGAGTTCACCTAACTGGAGTCAGCTAACACATGACTTCTGGTTGTTATGGGTTACTGCCCTTTGTACATCACCCTTGCTCGACCCTGCATCGTTCTTTATATGCTCTGCCTCTTCTCTTTAGCAGGAAGGTAGGTCTGGGAAGGAATTTATTATTCCAATTCATGGGAACTGGCAGCAAATTTTGCACAAGCATTCAGACCAGATCCTGCAAGACAACATATAGTCCAGGCCAGGGATTGGTGTGTTTTAGGGTTAATGTTATAGTTAGGTTTTGGAATGATGTTACAGCGGTACTAAACTCATCAATTTAAAGCACAACTAAAGGGATCAGTACTTACCTTACCTTTCCCCCAGTGGTTCCCGTCCTTCTCCGTCACCCGTATCTTCTCCTGTGTGTCGGTATCTTCTCCAGAAGCTGGATGATGTTACTCCTGCGCATGTGCAAGGTCCTCTTTCCGACACACAGGGACAGTACCGGTGTGGTAAGCTGAGCAGCCCTGTTTACTGATCCAGAGAAGACAGTGAGATAGAGTTTAATGGTAATTCATGTAAAATACATGTAAAACGTGCCTAAATGAGCAACATGCATACTGTACCTAAGATCTGAACAGGGCCTTAAGAGGTTAAAAAAACCTAGGTGCACACTGGTGAATTGAATAACCCATTTTCACCTCTGTGAAACCTCCCAGTTAAACCAGCCATACGTTGAATTCTAAACAAATTTGGTTTCAAAAATCATAATTATTTTTGTTTGAATTTTGCACCATTAGTGGGCCGGCCCAATGGCAAATTTTCATGTGGCTATCGAATTTGAGTGATCTGATATGTCGGACATTTTTTGAAATGCTAACAAATTTCTAATCAATGATGGGAGAATTGTGCAAGAAATATAATCAAAAAAGAAATGCGCATGAGCTGTGACATGGAAACAAATTGTATTTTCTGTAGCAACTTGGTGAACTTGAAGTCTTGGTTGGTCGAATTTCAAAATCAACGGTGGCATCGGATAACAAAAGGCATGAAATTTCAGATTTTTAAAATAAAATTATTTTGGAATTCGACCTATGCATTAGAATTTATAATATTGCCCCATAAAAATGGTGTTTCGTCTCTGCTGCAGTAAGAGTCGGTTCACACAGGGGCGACTCATCAGGCGACTCAGCCGCCTGACAAGTCCCGTCCCGTTCTGTACAATGGAACCGTTCTAATAGGAGCGACTCAAGTCGCTCCGACTTAGAAAAAGGTTCCTGTACTACTTTGGGAGTGACTTCAGGGTGACTTCCATTGACTTCAATACAGAAGTCATTTTGCAAGTCGCCTCTGAAGTCGTCTGCAGATCACCTTGCCGAGTCGCGTGGCAAGTCGTGCCGCCCCAGTGTGAAATTACACTAACAGTTTTATTTTACTTTCTTAATAATAATCAACAATACATTGCTGTGGTTGTTGGATCAACCTAAGCTCTTAAGTGCCAGGATATCACCACTGAAAGACCTGAGAGATAAAAAACTAGCGATACACGTTTAGATCAGTGTGAACAGCATGGATGAAGAAATTATCCTTACCGGTTATTGTATTTAGACAGCCGTGGGTGCAAAAAGGGTGCAGTTACAGTTCAGACAACAATAAGGGCCCTTTCACACGGGGCGGATCGTAATGATCCGCCTCCGTGTGTCCGCTTTAGCTCAGCGGGGATCCTCCGTAAAATCCCCGCTGAGCCGTCTGCTGACAGGGCGGTCCCCGCACACTGTGCAGGGACCACCCTGTCTTTCCTCCGCTCTCTCCTATGGGGGGATCGGATGAACACGGACCGTATGTCCGTATTCATCCGATCCGATCCGCCAGACGGAAGAAAAATAGGATTTTCTTCCGTCCGAAAAAACGGATCATTGCGGACGCGGACAATTATGGGTGTCGGCGAATGGTCATCCGCCGACACCCGTAATCACATAGGGACCAATGTATGTCCCGTTTTCATCCGCAAACGGATGGATGAAAATGCGGACATACGGTCCGTACGAGTGAAAGGGCCCTAATAATCACCCAGCTCCTTTACTTTTTCAGTTGACTTTTGTCAAGCTGGATGGTGCCCTTAAGGCCATTCACATCTCAAATTTTGAGCGGTCTAATTTTCTTTTCGAAATCAGAAAGTTCGTTTTTTTTTGTGATCAGATGATACCACCATTGATTTTCGAAATTCGGCCGACCAAGCCTTCATGTTGCTACAGAAAATAATTTGTGTCCGGGAATCTTCTTTTCTCTCAGGGAATTTTCTTTTCTTGCACATGCGCATTTTTTCTCTATTACATTATTTGCACGATTCTCCCATCATTGATTAGAAAATTGTTTGTTTTTCAAAAAATGTCCAACGTATCCGATTCCTCAAATTTGATTGCCGCACGAAAATCGGCTGTTGCTGAAGCCCACTAATGGTGCGAAATACGAACGAAAATTCTTAGATACGATTTTTGAAAGAAAATTCTGTCGAAATCCGAACCGTGTATGGCCGGCATTAGGCTGATTGAGCATTAACCATCCTAAATTCGAGCCTTGTATGGTCAGCTTAAGTACGTGATGGGTAAATACATCTAGCATAATCTACTCAAAATGTTTTATATTTAAAGTAAGCCCCACTTACAATCCTTGACCAATGCCTTGGCTGCTAATGTCACAATGAGACCCACCCTTTTATACCTCTTTTCAGCGGAAAGAAGTGTAGCCATACTCCATAATTCCAGCATTCAAATTATCTTCCACATCTGATGCATTTCTCCTGCCTCCAGGGACTTTTTGTAGATATATGAGTTTTGATTGAATTCTTCCTTTAAGGGATTTTCACCAAGCAATGGCCATTTGGGGATAAATGATCTGTCTTTTCACATCCAGCATTAGTTGCATGAAAGTACCTCGGTTACTCAAGTGTCTTTTTATTGCTTACAGTGGTTATCTATGTTGTCCATATAGCTAACAAAGGGTTATTGTGAACTAAAATTAAAAGAAAGTTGTTTGAATCGGTAATTTAAACACATGAGAATTTAATGCACACACAAGTCTTTAATCAAGGGTTGGGGTGATGCAAGCATTTCATCTCTGCCTGTGTCTCTATAGCGTGAGATGTTGCCCTACTTTGCTTGTGACTGGAGGGATGGTGCTTGTGGTGAATATAATTGGTGTTGGCACCTGTCTTATGTCTTGTTCTGCACACAGTTGTGCCTTGGTATAGACACGCAACTAGTGCATGGGTAAGGACACATTAGTGTACCTCCCGCTGATATCCTGTTCCATCCACAGTGTGTGCCCTGACAGGTTCTGAAAAGCAGACCTCACACACATGCTTAAGACATGTCATCTGCATCTGACAGCGTAAACATCATGCTTACACCCTGCCCAGGCTCAAATGTCACTGGCTGTCTAATCAGCACACTACACATAAGCAGTTCACCGAAGTCGCTGCAGCAGACTTTGTATATACAGTAAATAGAGTGTTTCTGTTCTGTGCTAGCTATGGTGATATTATTAAAGCCTATCCATACCCAAAATCAAAAATATAATAAATTCTAGCTTACCGGTTCTTAGATTTGGTGGCTGCATCCCTCCCCCTCTACAAGGACACACACAAGACGATGTAGATTACTTTTGCATAATGAGGTTTTTATATGGGAAAGTGCCCAGGATGTATTTTTCATAATGACACTTGTGGCAGCAAGGTTAGAGGAGTATCACTGAGCCTGAGTATTTACAAATGGAAAGGCCGCCTCTAAATTCAGTTAGCTAAGTGTACCAAGAGAGGGCTACAGGGGATGTTGAGAGGCTACACCACAGATGTCAAACACAAGGCCTGCAAGCCGAATCTGTCCCTCCAGGCCATTTCATGTGGCCCTCGCACCTCTCCAGGCCCTCCTCTGGTCCTCCTCCAGACCCCTACTTCCTGCTTTCAAGCAATGCATCCAGCTTCTTCTCAGCAGCAGCATAAGAAAAGGGGGGTGCACTGTGATGTAAGGGAAAGTGGGGGACTTAATTTCTGATGGTGGGGTGGCTCTTGCCATCTAATGTAAGGGGAGGGGATGCGCTGGACATGTAATCTTACAGATACAACTGGCCCTTCTGAGGGCAACCATTATGCTGATGCGGCCCACGATGAAATTGAGATTGACACCCCTGGTCTACACAATTAAGAAGCAGCTGTGCATATAAAGCAGACCCCTGCTGCCTCCAATAGCGGTTTTTAGTAAAATAATTGCTCAACAAAGGGGATGAAGTTTGTATAAAAGACCGTTGTCATCTACAGAATCTCACAAAAGTGAGTGCACCCCTCACATTTTTGTAAATATTTAATTATATCTTTTCATGTGACAACACTGAAGAAATTACACTTTGCTACACTGTAAAGTAGTTAGTTTACAACTTGCATAACAGTGTAAATTTGCTGTCCCCTCAAAATAACTCAACACACAGTCTAAACCGATGGCAACATAAGTGAGTGAAAATGACCAAATTCGTCTCAAAGTGTCAGAATTGTGTGTGGCCTCCATTATTTTCCAGCACTGCCTTAACCCTCTTGGGCATGGAGTTCACCAGAGCTTCACAGGTTGCCACTGGAGTCCTCTTCCACTCCTCCATAAGGACATCACAGAGCTGGTGGATGTTAGAGACCTTGCACGCCTCCACCTTCCATTTGAGGATGCCCCACAGATGCTCAATAGGGTTTAGGTCTGGAGACACGCTTGGCCAGTCCACCACTTTTACCCTCAGCTTCTTTAGCAAGGGAGTGGTCGTCTTGGAGGTATGTTTGGGGTAGTTTTGGCAATCTTCTTATAACCTATGCCATCTTTATGTAGAGTAACAATTCTTTTTTTCAGATTCTCAGAGAGTTTTTTTGTCATGAGGTGCCATGTTGAACTTCCAGTGACCAGTATGAAAGAGTGAGAGCGATAACACCAAATTTAACACACCTGCTCCCCATTCACACATAAGACCTTGTAACACTATGAGTCATATGACACCGGGAAGGGAAAATGGCTAATTGGGCCCAATTTGGACAATTTCACTTAGTTTTGCTTTTAAATAAAATGTTGTTGGATAATGCACTAGGCCAGTGCACCCTCTGCTTCTATCTGATATGGTCTTAGTGCCTGCTGCTTTTGTCAGTTACCCTATTGATTCTGCCTGTGCCTCTCCTGCTGTTAGTAAACTGACTACGCTAGGCATGGCAGTTGATCCATGCTGTGGCCAGTTTATGTCTTCTGTCATCCCGCTTTAACCTACAGGCACACAATGCAAAAGCACAGTGTGCCTGTATCTTCTGTGGCCAGTGTAAAGCCACACCCCTTGCTGGTCCCTTCAGATTATCAACAGTGGCTTCCCCAGACAATCTGCTCTTCTCATTGTGAAACTTTGGTAACAAGGATGCTCAGCCACTAACGTCACTTCCTACAATGTCGTGGTGCCCTGTTTTGAACACACCCACGAGCAGATCGGTGAACTGCTCGGGTCTGAACAACGATCAGTGAGATAGGAACTAGGGCCGGCTTACTTAGTGAGATACGCCCAGTGCATAAATAGGCCCAGACATACGCCCTTCCATTGCAAAAGTACATCCATTTTTTTCACTCCCTGAAGCAAGGTGCTTTTGTCCCGTTTGTCCCGTTTTGTCTGTTGCTGTTTGTAGGTTTGTGTCGTGTCGGTGTGTTCCATTATTTTGAGGGCCATTACCCGATTTATATACACACATACATACATATATATATATATATTTAAAAAAATATTTATAATAATAAATAATATAATTATAATAATATTTAAAATATTAAATATTGTGACAGGAAGTCAGGTAAATCTGTGTGTGTTGTCCCAGATGGAAGATACTTTTTTGTCTTGTGTAGACAATACACCAATTACTATTGGGCGTCGCCTGTAGAAATGGCCAGAGAGGTTTGGGGAGTTATAAGCCTTCAGCTGTTCAAAATGAAGCAATTAAAGCACCTATAAATATAGTGAAGTGAAGTGAAGGAGCAGTCAGAAGCACTTCTAAAGAGGTGAGGTGCTGATGGATATTTCTGTGTGAGAAATATCAAAGAGACGTTTTTGTTGTTTTCTGCTGTAGGACCAGCAGTGTCTGCCCAGCAGTAGGCTGTGCCAGACTCAATAGGTAGGTTCCTGTGTTGGGAATATTGACGCCCCAAGTGGCAAGGGTTTATTTTAGGTTTTGTATTGTTTATGCTGTTTTGATGCTTGCACGTGTATCCCGCAAGATGGAAAAATAAACCATATCATTTGTGTTTAGTCATCCTCAAGTGCCTTTTTGTACAGTTCAACGTGTAGTGAACCAATCCAGGGGGTCACACACACCCGCTACCGAGTTAATCCCTCACACATGGTGGAGAATGCGGGCAGTTAAAGTAAACCCAAAATGGAGGAAATGATAAAGATGGAGGAGATGGAGGAGATGATAAAACAGATGGTTATAATAAATGCAAATCTACAACAGGCTCACCAAGAGAGCCTTACAGCTCACCAAAAGAGCATGGCAGCTCACAGAGAGAGCCTTGCAGCTCACCAACAGGCTCACCGAGAGAGCATGGCAGGTTGGGAGGCCATCATAAAACAATTTGAGAGAACAGAGGAAAAGGATAGCAAGCCCTCTCTGATTGAGAATCCAGAGGACCATAATGCTATGGAGGTTACCACGTCTGTTGTTGAGACGGAATCATCACCGGAGTGTAGTACTTCACCAGAGAAACAAGAAGTGGAGCCAGATGAGTGTTCCCTGGCAGAGCCTGAAACTCCCGAAGTAAAGGAGCCGCCATTAGTAGTAGAAGAGTCTGTAGAGCCTGTGGAATCCAAAGTTGTGAATGGCGTTCCAGAGGTCAAACCAAAAGAGATCAAACCAGAAGAGAAAGACCCTCATGTACAAGAAGATGCTAAGGAGGTCCCAGCTGTCCCCGCAGTAGCAGCTCTTATGAAGCTGAATCGACGGTCTGACAGTTCTGCTAAATACAGTAGAGAACCTTTAACAAATACTTTGAAGAAACTTGATGATCCAGCTACCAAAGCTGTTACCTTGGAACTGGAACCCAACAAGTTTAAGGAAAAGATTTTGGATTGCTCCAGATCTTTTCGCAAGGCCAAGTTGCTGCGTTGCCATATGAAGTATTTCCATGGCATTGACAGGTCAGAGCAGGATCAGAGTCCTGTCACAAGGCATATGCAGACAAGAGGCTCTTTAGCTCACGAAAAGGCCAGTCAGCAAAGCTCGAAGAGAAGATGCACCACAAACAGTTAAAATTCCCACCGACCGTCCCTAAAAGACAAAAGCAAGGAGAACTTAATCCAGAAGTCTCATCGCAAGCCAGACAAGCTGTCTGAAAGTGTTAAAGAAAAGTTTAAAGATTTCTTGAGTCTGAAGTCAAATAAAAAGAAGAAGAAAAAGAAAGCAAAGTCAGAGCTTTGGAGTGATGAGGATTACAATGAAGAGATCGTTGTCACGCATGCTCATGGTTTTCTAAATGTTGGCCGCAACAGGAGCAAGTACAGCTCTGCCAAGCAAAGACTTGTGATGGACAATATGGATGAGAATGCTATGGATGCAAATATGGGCGAATTGTTAGATCTCTGCTCAGGAAAGTTTTACCAATCACAGTCCAACACTAGCCAGCCTGATGCAAATGACTCCAAGATAGGGGTTATGGATAAGTTGCTAGGACTCTGCTCTGGAAAATTTGTCTGTCAAGATGATGGTCCAAATCAAGAATCTTTTAGTTGTACAAAGGCTCATGCTGAAAATGAGAAAAGTGACCTAATGAATGAAGCAGTTGCTCTCTGTTCCGGTTCTTTCACCAACAGAGAAAATTAAGAAAATGAGGCCGGGTTTGAGGATTTCCATCTTCTACCATGTGATGATTCTGACAGTGAAGAGCTTGCAGAAGTTGAAAGTGGTGCAGAAGAATTAGGCATGTGCAAAAGTGAAAAATTTGTTTCGTTTCGTTTCGTTTTAATTCGTCATTTAATAAATTTCGTTAAGTTAGGTTCGTTACATGTGTTGAATTCGTTTTCGGAATTCGTTCGTTTTCGACCGAATTTCGAAAAATACGGTCGAAATCGAAAATATTTCGACCGTTTTTTTCGAATTCGTTCGTTTTCGACCGAATTTCGAAAAAAACGGTCGAAATCGAAAATATTTCAACCAGATTAGAAAACAAATAGTCTCTTTTCGAATAGAATTTTTTTCGAATTAAATTCGAAAATATATTTATATTTTTTTTTTTTTTTTTTTTTTTCGAATTCCGATCGAATTTAGTCCGCGGGTATTCGATTCGGAATTCGAAAAAAAAAAAATTCGATTTCGACCATTTTTTTTTTCGAAATTCGGTCGAAAATGAACGAATTCCGAAAACGGTCGAAATTTTTCGCTAATATAGCAATTCGGGAATTCGTATGCATCCGAATGTCCGAATAATGGAAAATTCGTCCGAATTTCGATTCGGAACGAAACGAAATGCACATGCCTACAGAAGATAAGGAGGAGGAAGTGAAGGTGGAAGTAAAGGTGGAAATGGCAGTAAAGAAAGAGCCGGTCCTGTCACTGCTGGATGTCCTGGAGGAGGATAACACCCTGCAGGATGAGGTGTCTGCTGTGCTGGCGGGGAGCGATTCCAAAAAGTGCTCCTACCCCCTGGGTTATGTGAAGAGACAAGCGCTGTACGCCTGCAGTACCTGCACCCTGGATAAAGAGGAGCCTGCTGGGATATGTCTGGCCTGTACATACAAGTGTCATGAAGGCCACGACCTGTTTGAGCTCTACACCAAGAGGAAATTTCGATGCGATTGTGGAAATGCCAAATTTAAACAGCGGGAGTGCAAGGTATATCCGGATAAAGAGAAGAAAAACCTGGCTAATAATTACAAGGACAATTTCTTTGGCATCTACTGCACATGTAAGAGACCATACCCCGATCCTGAGGATGAGACCCCAGATGAGATGATCCAGTGTGTGATGTGTGAGGACTGGTTTCATGGTCGGCATCTAGGGGCAGTTCCATCGGAGCACGTTGAGTTGCATGAGATGGGGTGCCAGCGCTGTATGGATCACTGTTCATTTCTTTGGGCCTACTCTGCCAAGTTAGGAGTTCCTGGTGTCACCAAGATTACCAAAGCAGAAACGGAACATGAAGATGTTAAAGTTGATGATTGTCCTACGGAAACAGCCAACCCTCAGAATGGACTAACAATAAATAGTGAAGAATGTGTGAAAGATAAAGACGATGAGGAGGAGGCAATTCTTAGAAAGCTAAATCTGAAGGACTTTATGGAAAATAAAGCTGAACTTTTTGGAAGTGATGTTGAAAGTGAAATCCCTGACCGCTTCAGGGCAAATGAAGTGGCTGAAGTGCAGGAAGTAGGGGTTTGCACATCTTCAGTTCTCAGTCAGTTGCTTGATGGAAATAAAGCTGAAAAACTTAATTCTGACACTGCACTAAATGATGTAGAAAAAGTGTGTCCAATATCCACTGAGCCTTGTGAATGTAGTAAGGCAGGTGATATTCATGACTTTCCCATAATTGATGATCAGCAGAGCAGGGTCATTGAGGAATCTGAATTGCAAGAAATATGCACCCAGACTGAAGCTATTTTTGCCTCTGTGAATTATTTGCATGTTGAAGAGCAGTGTGTTAATTTTTATGTTCATGAAATCAGATTTGAATATAACGGTAATGTCACATCCTGTGAAACCCAGTCTTTAGAAAGTGTTCTGTCAGAGCAAGTAACGCAGGATAATACTTTGGACTTGACTACCGAGATTTCTCGGGAAGTAAAATCTATTTTTCAAAGTGTAGAATCTGTAATGGCAGGTGAGCCCTCTGAACGTTGTGAAACCTCCATCACTGAAGTGGTCAGAGAGGCTAAATGTACTAATTTATTGGATGATTTTTCCAAATGTCTTGAAAGGAATGAAGAATATGAGAATTTGTGTCCAATAGTCGATGGTTTCAAAGAAACAAATACTAAAACATTTTTGGGAGACTATGAGGCAAAGATAGTTGAACAACTAGCCATAAACATAATTTCAAAAGTGATTGTATCTGCTAGACAAGAAATTTTGTCTAGCTCAGTTAATGATGTGTCCGATAGCAGTTGTCGGGTTCTTGGTGAGAATAGGGGTGTGCGAACAAGTGATGCACAGAGTAAGCAGTTGCTTCAAGAAAGTGATGAGGATTCAGTTTCTGAAAACCTTACATTGGGTTTGGTAGATTTTCACCATACTTGTGAGTCTGAACTATCACAAAGTAAGAAACTTGAAAATGTAGAATTGACAAGTAATGATTTCCGTCTAGCGCACAAAAGGGAAGAAAAACCACCTAGTACATCGGTTTATCAGAGGTCTTCTGCGTCAGACTTTAGTCCAGTTCATAGAAGAACAGATTTTTTGGGTGTCACCTTGCTTTGGAGGATTCCAGTCTTGGTGTGTTTGCATCTGAAGAAGGCATCCACATGGATGATCCATTGCCGAGCACAGTGTTATCATCTCTTGGTATTGGTTATGACTCGCTGAGTTCTTCAGGGATTGAGGGAAACCTTTGTGTCCATTGAAAAACCAAATAAGGTTTTGCATGGTTTACAACTGAAAATGAGTATATTACAGAGCAAAGAACACCCTCTTATGTACCTCAGCCGAAATTTGAAGACCAATAGGAGAATAAGTAGGTGGTTCCTGGCCCTTCAGGAATTTAGTTTTGTCATAACGCATCGCCCCGGTGTTAAAATGGGGAATGCAGATGGTTTGTCCCAAGTGCATGCGTGCCTGGCAACCTGTGTCCCAACCCTAGGGTTGAAACAAGAGGGGGGGTATGTGACAGGAAGTCAGGTAAATCTGTGTGTGTTGTCCCAGATTGAAGATACTTTTTTGCCTTGTGTAGACAATACACCAATTACTATTGGGCGTCGGCTGTAGAAATAGCCAGAGAGGTTTGGGGAGTTAGAAGCCTTCATCTGTTCAAAATGAAGCAATTAAAGCCCCTATAAATATAGCCTAAGGATAACGACTGATTGTTGGTTCCTGGGGCTTTGTGAAGTGAAGGAGTAGTCAGAAGCACTTCTGAAGAGGTGAGGTGCTGATGGATATTTCTGTGTGAGAAATATCAAAGAGACTTTTTTGTTGTTTTCTGCTGTAGGACCAGCAGTGTCTGCCCAGCAGTAGGCTGTGCCAGACTTAATAGGTTGGTTCCTGTGTTGGGAAGGTAGACGCCCTAAGTGGCAAGGGTTTATTTTATGTTTTGTTTTGTTTATTCTGTTTTGATGCTTGCACATGTATCCCGTAAGATGGAAAAATAAACCATATTCTGTGCCTTTTTGTACAGTTCAACGTGTAGTGAACCCATCCAGGGGGTCACACACACCCACTACCGAGTTAATCCCTCAAAATATATATTAGATATAAAAAATAAAATTATATATTTATTATATTAACTAGTTTAAAATATATACTAAACAGAAAACATGTATATAAAATATATATTTAGCCATTAGGGTGAAAAGAGCCACTGGCAAGGAAATGGAGTCTTGCCAGTACCTTGCCCAGTGGCGGTCGGCAGATCCTCTCCCGTGCCCTGCTCCGTGCCCTCCTCCTTCTGCGCTCATCTAAAGTCAGTAGTATAGCTATGAGCAAGGATGCCCCTGGCATGTTGGCATACAGATTGTTGTCCTGCAAGTGTGGCTGTTCAGCTCATCCCTAACGGTGTTGCTTTAGCTGACATGTAGACGGATTGTCCAAATTTAAACCTGCTTTTATAAGGACGAACTATAGACCGGACGTGCAGCTGATGCGCACAGGGCGTAGCCTGCGCCAGACAAACTTACTTTTGTGGATCGCCGTATCTCCCTCATTTGTATATTTGCATAGGAAATCAATGGTGTGGACGGAATAAATGTGCACCTAGACGGAATAAATGTGCGCCTAGGATGTGCTGGCGTAGGCAATTTAGGCTGGTCGGGAATAGCCTATTTTGGTGCGTATCTAGTTCTGTGGGTACGGTGCATAGATATTCCGGCGCAAATTTAGACTTAGGCGGCACATCTCGAGATACTCCGGCGTAAGTGCTTTGTGGATCTAGCCCTTAATTTCTTCTGTGACTTGCCTTTTCCTGATCCATCATCTTTGTTCCTGACATCATCAAATGCCAGCTGCCATGATTTGCATGATTTGATCTATATTATCTACATATATTTGTTGGGGTTTTTATTTATTTTTTGCATTATTGGACTGCACAGATATATTATTGGATTTTCAAGGACTAGATTTGTTTCATGGCTACTGCACATTATATTTTGGTGTTTTTTAAGATATATTATCACAATTAATTGTAGTGTAGTGCTGGTCTCCCAATGATTCAGGCGCTATAGAAAATTTAGGGGTGTCTGATCCAATAGTTGGGCTCAGACTTTACTAATTCTATGTAAATTAGCCTCTGTTCTGGCTGTGGTGTTGCTCGGTAGAAATTTTCCCCTGTTGCCTGTAGGTGGCGTTGCCACCTCAGGCCCATGTTGGATCTCGGGCAAACCATGGTATGTTGAGTGACCCTTCTTGGCAGCAGCCTGGTGGGAGTGGTGCTCCACTGTGCATGCTGGGAGGGGATACTTAAGGGTCATCCGCCTTGTGGCCCTCCTCGCGCGAGGTGCGTGTATGTATGATTTCGGCCCCGGGACCACGATGGTCCGAGGCTGTGCTCCTATAGTGTAGGCCCAGCTATGCTGGCTGGGGCCTATGGCTTTAGAAGGAATCTCAAGCTGTCCATCCAAGTGGGGGAAGCTTTTAACAAAGGTAACGGGGGGGAGGACCTGCCCTGGAGGAGACCAAGCAAGGCAAGCTGCTGTCTCGGGAAAGGCCTGGTGACCTGGTTAACTAAAGGGATCCAATACACAATTTGTCTTACGGTCCACCGGATCGGCTTAAAGGCTCTTTTGCTGTAAGACAGGAAGTTCAGGACTCAAATCCTGTGGCAGAGGATTCCTGACTATCCATCTTTCATTCACAGAGGATCTGTGGCAGAGACTGTTTTCTGAACTGTCCGTGCATCATTCCGGCTGCTAGGCCATGTGAGAGGGGTCTATCCGGGTGAGCAATACTCACTCAGGAGTGAGTGGCGAATTTTGGAACTTTGAATACTTTTTGTGCATTCTGTACCACGTTCCTGAACCTTCATCTTCTCTCTATACTCTCAGCTTCCTTCACAAGTTTATGCATCAAAAATAAAGCCTGACAGTTGAAGGTTTTACATCTTGTGTGGACATTGCAATTTTCTACAGACTTTCTCCCCTGGATAACTAACTTAGAGATAACGTGCAAAGCCTGATCTAAACCAGCAGCTCCTTCGGGGGTAGTGCTACAATAGATTCACTGGATATATATACTCCTAACGTTTTGTGGTTATAAGGGCTTCTTATTTATATTTATTTGCTATTGCAATATTCACTTAGCACAGCATGGCACGGCACATACTCTATATGGTTTCATGTTTATTACACATAAGTATTTGGGATTGTGTTTGGTGCCAGCAACCAGGGCCGCCAAATCGGGGGGTCCAGGCAGTACACCTGTAGGGAAGCCGGAGGTCCCCAGGTGCCCGGAGGCCCCCATGGCCCCAGATGGCAACCCCCCCTTTTTTTTTTAATAAAAAAAATTAAAAAAATTAAATATATTTTTATTTTATTTTTTATTAGAAGGGCCAATTTATTTTTTATTTTTTTAGAGGTCCGGAGGCCCCCAGGGCCCCGGGTGGCAACCCCCTTTTTTTATTTTATTTTTTATTAAAAATATATATATTTTTTTAATATATATATATTTTTTTTTTTTTTTAGGGGTTCGGAGGTCCCCAGGGGCCCAGATATATATTTTTTTTAATTATTTTTTTTCTTTTAATTAAAGGGCTCAGAGGTCCCCAGGGCCCCGAATGAAAACCCCCCTTTTTTTATAAAAACATTTTTTTTATATATTTTTTTTTAATTTATTTTATTTAAGCGTAACGCTTAAACAATGGTGATCATGATAAAAAAACATTGAATATGAATATATATATCACAGAACAGTAAACATAACAGTGTATATTCAAATATGTATCAATTGTGAGTCTACTGATAAAATAATAAATGTATGATAGAGTCCATATAAATGGTGATCCACCAAGTGAATGCGTGAAAATATCAAAACATCAAATGAGTGACTTCTTCCATGTATAGTATTCCCACCACCGGAAAGAATGCAGACTTATCGGAAAAATTGGCCTCTAGGGGACATATGTCGCCGAAAGTCAAGAAGGCTTGTAAGGACTGTAGTCCTGAGTGATCAATTGAAGAATCAAGGATTAGCCAAACGTCATAGCCTCTGCTGGGCGAATGGATGGAATAAAGCCAGACCTATACTTGAAAATGGGATCCCCAGGCTGGTTTCTAGTTGGTATGAAGAGATGGACAAGAAAAATGGCCACTTAGCGTAATCTTGTTTGAGTGTAAAAAAAGATTTATTACAGCTATCACACTTATATTTAGCTGGTATATTGCACGCTTGTATAGAAGTGGGGCGGCAGTGGAGTCCTCCCCTCCATGGCAACCCCCCCCCCTTTTTTTTTTTTTTTTTTAATAAATGTTATTTTTTTTTACATATATTGTTATTTTTTTTTTTTTTTAATAAAAGGGCCAGGAGGTTTATTTTTTTTTATTTTTATTAAAGGGCCCAGAGGTCCCGGATGGCAATCCCCCTTTTTTTTTTGGTAATTTCTTTTTATAAAAAAAAAAATGTTTATATATATATATATATATTTATTTTTTTTTTATTAAAGGGCCCAGATATATATTTTTTTTATTTCTTTTTTTTTCAGAGGTCCCCATGGCTACCCCCCTTTTTTTATATATATTTTTCTTTATTGCTTCTTTTTTTTGTAAAGGCTCCCCCCCCTCCCCCGGTTCTCTGCTCCAGGGGCCCATGCCTGAAGCTGTGTAAGGGGCCCCATAATTTCTGATGGCGGCCCTGCCAGCAGCTTATGGTATTCATTTAGTGCACATAGCAGCTCACAAGGTCTTTTCATTTTGTTTTTTCACATGCTACTTCTATCTGCTGTATACAGTCTGAGCTCCACCTTAGACTGATCAACTGATAAAGATGTGCTACTGTAGGGCACAGTTCCCCACCTCCTTAAGTCTAAAATCTGATGCTATTGAGGCAATACTAGCACAGGAGACCTTAGAAAAACCCCTCTCTACGCTATATCTCGCTCTCCTTAGGGTGGACTCACCTAAAATTGATGCACTATGGGAAAAGTGGCAGACTGATATTCCCAGCCTGAACAGGAAAACCTGGGGGGAGTGTTTGGAAGATGGATCCAAATTAGTAGTCCCCTCCAGGGATAGGTTGCTGCAAACAAAATTCATGCATAGGATTTATTATACGCCTCAGAGACTGCACAAGATGTCCTCGTTGCCAATCCCCTGATAGCACATGTATTCATATGTTCTGGACCTGCCCCCCATTAACAATTTACTGGCCCACAGTTATGGAATGTATTAATGTCCGCTTACAGTTGTCACTCCCGATGTCAGCTGAATTAGCCTTATTAGGCATTCAAGACGATGACCAGAGACCCCGGTACACTAATGCCGCATACACACAATCATTTTTGAGCATGGAAAAAAACTTTGTTTTTCAGCATGTCAAAAAAACTACGTTTTCCCAACTTCATCATTAAAACGACGTTGCCCACACACCATCGTTTTAAAAAAATGATCTAGCAAAGCGCGGTGACGTACAATACGTACGATGGCACCATAAAGGGGAAGTTCCTTTTGCCTTTGGGCTGTTTTAGCTGATTCCGTGTAAGTAAAAGACGATTCGCGCTTTTTTGTCTGTTACAGCGTGATGAATGTGCTTACTCCATTATGAACGGTAGTTTTACCAGAATGAGCGTTCCCATCTCAAAACTTGCTTCTGAGCATGCGTGGCTTTTTTACGCCGTTTTAGCCCACACACGATCATTTTTTACAACCCAAAAAACGACGTTTTTAATTTTTTTGTCATTTTTCAGAACCCAAAAAATGATGTGTAGCTCATACACGATCATTTAAAATGACGTTTTTGAAAAACGACGCTTTTTGCATACCGAAAAATGATCGCGTGTACGCGGCATTAGTTACTCATATCCTTCTTGTTGTTCTATGTTAAGAAAGAAATACTGGTGACATTTTTGATGTCTGTCATATGCTATTTTATGTCTTCTCAAAAAAAGCAAACCTTGTTAGTAAAAAAAAATAGTTTTTTTTTTTTTTTAAATGGGATATTTATTATAGCAACAAGTAAAAAATATATATATATTTTAAAATTGTCGCTCTTTTTTTGTTTATAACGCAAAAAATAAAAACCGCACGGGCGATCAAATACCACCAAAATAAAGCTCTATTTGTGGGGAAAAAAGGACGCCAATTTTGTTTGGGAGCCACGTCGCACGACCGCACAAATGTCAGTTAAAGCGACGCAGTGCCGGAAACTGAAATTTCGCCTGGGCACGAAGGGGGTTTATGTGCCCAGTAAGCAAGTGGTTAATTTAGATGAACCTTGTCCCTAGGTATAGTATTCACTCTTCTGCACAGGAGTGTGCGAAATACCAAAACAGTAGCACATCTTTTTTTTCTCAGTTAAGGCTGATACGTATTCTTCTACGTATTTTTTTATTTATTTTTTAAATCGCAATAAGCGACTGCTTTGCGCAAAAGTTATAGCGCCTACAAAATAGGGGACAAAATTATGTTTTTTTTTTTTACAATTTTTTTTTTTACTAGTAATGGCGGCGATCTGCGATTTTTATTGGGACTGCGACATTACGGCGGACACATCGGACACTTTTGACACATTTTTGGGACCATTCACATTTATACAGCGACCAGTGCTATAAATATGCACTAATTACTGTATAAATGTGACTGGCATTGAAGGGGTTAACACTAGGGGGTGAGGAAGGGGTTAAATGTGTATCCTGGGTGTGTTCTAACTGTGTGGGGGGAGGGGGTGACTGGGGGAGGTGACCGATGCTGTGTCCCTATGTACAAGGGAAACAGCATCTGTCTCCTCTCCCTGACAGGACGTGGATCTGGGTTTACAAACAGAGCTCCATGTCCCTGCTCTGTCACCGCCGATCGCATGTACCTGGCGGACACTGCGGCCCCCGGGTACACGCATCGAATCCTCAGCGATGCGACGGCACTGTTTTTCCCCACTGCGCGTCACCCAGTGGCGCGTGCGGGGGAATTACAACAACATGACGTCCAAAGACGGGACCCCGGCACCTCAGGTCTGCGCTGTTGACGTCTTTTGTCCATAGCGCGGATCTGTAGTGGTTAAGGATCCCAATTGCAATACAAAATCTCCAGAGAAGCTTTACTATGGTCCCATGCACATCCTTCGGAACTGAGCATGCAGGTGCATTGTGTTTTAGGAGCCTGAAGAGAGAAACATATGAAAGTGTTCAACAACGAGGGTGAAGAATACCAATATTGTCATAATAATGAACATACACAAGGCAGAAAATGGCATAAATGAAAGGGACACGAATCACTAATAATGCACAAACATTCACTTCAATTGTAGCTGGCTTATCAACGGCCTTGTACATATCATCCTGTTCATCCCAGTAACCTAGCCAATTCACATTAATGTAACTGCATTTCTGTGTCACTTCAGATAAGTCAAATGATTGATTTAGCTTATTTCATTTATTTTTTTAAATATTGAGAACTGGTACTTGATCACATCATGAATATGAGAAATCAATCCTTAACAGCGAACAGTTCAAGTGTTTAAAAATGGTATCAAGTATGCCTTCTATGCTTTGCGAAAAAGGAGAAGATATTCAATTATATTTAATACCCCTATGAGATGTGATGAATGAAGCTTTAGTTGCAGGCCTGTAGTGCCTCTAAGCCGCCGTACACACGGCCGAGGTTCTCGCTGAAAACCAGCGAGAACCTCGCTGGAATGCACATTCCAGCGAGGACCTCGGCCGTGTGTACGGTCTCGGCGAGCTTCCCGTCGGGTAGCCCGTCGAGCCGAAATAGAGAGCACGCTCTCTATTTCCTCGACGGCCCGCCCGGAAGAATGGCTTGTTGCCATTCCCGACGGGCGGGTCGCCGATTTCGACGGCCGGCAGGGAACCTCGACGGGCGGAACGATGTGTTCTGCCCGTCGAGATTCCCTGCCGTGTGTACGCGGCCTGAATCTTCACTATTACCCAGCGACAATATCATAGTAGTAATCATAGGCAACAAAGAAAACATCGTAATGTTAAAAGAAATGTTGAAAGAAAGTCTTTAAGCAAGCCATACATGGCCCGAAATTCATCCAGTTCAGCAGGGACTGGCCGAATTTAGATATTTGTATGAGCACCTTAAATTGTACAGAAGTCGATCTATCGATTGTCTCCTATACAACCACCCTGTTGTTTTTTTCAGAGCGATTATGGACCGTTTTCATCAGACGAACCGATCGTGTGTGGGCCCCAACGTTTTTTTTCCCATCGGTGAAAAAACGTAGAACCTGTTTTAAAATTATCTGATGGTTAAAAAACCGATAGAAAAAAACGATCGTCTGCCTACACATTTTTACGTTTTCCCTTTGAAATCTTTACATACCTTTATTTTGATTTACTGAACACTTTTGCTATGTACTATGTTCCACCCATATTTTTGAGACTACTCTGTATGGGTGTCTCTATTATTGTCTTTTTTTTTGTTGTTGTTGTTTTATCGCTTCATTCACATCAGGAGGCTCAGATTGAATTATCCTGTATTTTCTGATTCGTCTGTGCTTTATATCTTCAAGATACTAACATAGTAATGTACGATTTTCCTATTTCTGCTTTATATCTCATTCTATTTGATATTCTGATACTTGAATATATAATGACAATGCTAATATGTTGTCTACCTCCATATTTCTGTTATTTTGTGTTCAAAATGTATTGTACAACCCCGTATATGTATACGCAAATTAATTGTATTTCTATTTAAACTTTAATAAAATGTTTGAAACGAAAAAAACGATCGTCTGTGGGGAAATCCATTGGTTAAAAATCAACACATGCTCAGAATCAAGTCGATGCATGCTCGGAAGCATTGAACTTAAATTTTCTCAGCATGTCGTTTTGTTTTACGTCACTGCGTTCTGACATGATTGGTTTTTTAACTGATGGTGTGTAGGCAAGACTCATGAAAGTCAGCTTCATCGGATAACTGATGGAAAAATCCATCAGACCATTTTCATCGGATGAACCAATTCTGTGTACAGGGCATATGTGCCACTGGCTATAGTCAGCAACATTGATCATTGCGTTCTGACTGTGGGGAAGGCTCCCCATCGCCAGAACACAATAGCATAATGGGAATGATTATCAACTTTGAATGTATGAATGGACGAATCTGCAATTTATTTTTGTTCAACCCCCTGGTTGAATGAAAAATAAATGTACAATGTAAAGCAGTGTCTTCAGTGTTCCGCCTATCATGGATGCCCTCTCGTCTGAGACCAAGGATGAGAGGCCATCTGTGATAGGCGGAACACTGAACAGAGGCTCTGCTGGGAAGCTGAGTGTTCCGCCTATCACGGAACAGCAGAAGGAGGAGGCGCAGCTTTAAAAAAATGGACGGCCACAGTCTGACTGAGAGTCTGCATGTTAAGTTACCGGTGTAAAAGACGACCCCGACATTTAAGAAGAATTTCATGGGTTAAAATGTCGTCTTATACGCTGGAAAATACGGTAATGTATGTGCTTCATAAACCAGAATCAAAAAATAAATAAAAGTGTGAAAATTCTAATAAGAACATACCACAGGATTATTCCTCCACCAACACCGGTATAATCCAAAATGGACGCTTACCTTCATAAATGAACCTCTTAAGTCACAGGAGATCAACCAGAATCTTTTGAGGGTAGCCTCAATCCCCAGCTTGTGTGTCACCTAAAAATGATTATACAGGTTATCACATCAACTTCTCTTTAATAAAATAAATAGGGACATCTGGTGCAAACCACTATTTATTTAAAAAAATTATTGCACTCACAAAAGGCGCCGTATGATTTACAGGCCCATCACCAAATGTACAGTGGCATCCACAGCAATATTACCTGGTCATTCCTCCCAACTGAATACTGAAATGGTTCCGTCCACTTGCACGCTGACGTCATCATGGACACCCTAATGTACTGTATTGCGTCCTCGAAAAGGACTTCCTTAGAAGGAAGGTATTGCTTATAATGCACAGATGGTGGTTTTGGGATGAGATTATTTATGTATTTTTATTAATGAGCACTGCACTTTTTGTGTTTTTTAGTTTCTTTGTGATATGGTGAGTGAAGGGTGTAACTCCAAGATCTGTGGTTTAGTAAATTTGCTGCTCTGTTAAACACTTTTTAATTTTAATACACACATATGCCACACATGTTCTACTCACAAAATACTTAATCAGAAATTAATGCACAGAGTGAAGGGGTCATATGTACGTAACACAGGCCAAATGCACACAACCAGTAGGCCACAGCCATTATACTCACAAATTTGGAGAGACAGAAGGGGTGTAAAATAGAGACGAGGAAAGTGACAGAGGGCAGTGAGAGAGAAAAGTGGGGCAGTAGAGAGAGGGGAAGAAAGGAGGTAAGAAAACGGTTCAAGTATGTATATAAAAAGTATACACACTCACTGTGGGCCTGAGTCACATGAAAAGTTCTTTCATACCTCCCATCTTTCTGAGATGAGAACGAGGGACAACTATTAACAAAAGTATGCAGGCATAGGACACCCCCGCTGCGTAACCCCTTCCCGACCAGTAATACTGCAGCAGGTTGGCTACCCTGGGCTAACCGTTGTAGCTGTACGTCAGTTCGCCTTTTGAACACTAGGGGCTCGCCGACAGAGCCGATGCGCTTGTCCAGCGGTCACGATGATCATCGAGCAGCCGCGATCGCTCCACACAGAGACAGAACGGAAATCTGTCAATGTAAACAGACAGATCTCCATGCTGTCAGGGGTGAGGGGAGCGATCTATTGTTCATAAAAAGTATGAATAAAGAATGCTCTCCTCACCCAGGTAGTCCTAACCCCCCTACAGTTAGAAGCACTTGTTAGGTAACACATTTAACATCTCGATCGCCCCCTGCTGTTAACCCCTTCCCTGCCAGTGACATCAACACAGTAATCAGTCCCTTTTTATAGCACTGATCGCTATATAAATGTCAATGGCCCCAAATGTGTCAAAAGTGTCTGCCATAATGTTGCAGTCCTGATAAAAATCGCTGATCACCGCCATTACTACTAGTATAAAAAATAAAAAATGCCATAAATCTTTCCCCTATTTTGCAGACACTATCATTTTTGCGCAAACCAATCAATATACGCTTTTTGCGATTTTTTTTACCAAAAATATGTAGAAGAATACATATCGACCTAAACTGAGGAAAAAAAAATTGGTTTTAAAAAAATAAATAAAAATGGGGATATTTATTATAGCAAAAAGTACAAAATATTGGCCCGGATTCACATAGCACTTACGCCGACGTATCTCCAGATACGCCGCGTAAGTACAAATATGCACCGTCGTATCTGTGCGCCGGACCCACAAACTAAGATACGCCTAAAAACAGACTTCATCCCACCGACGTAACTTGCCTAAACCGTCGTAGAGTGGGCGCATATTTACGCTGGACGCATGTGGCTTTTTCTTATTGATTTTCTATTCAAATATGCAAATGAGGGAGATACGCCGATTCACGAACGTACTTGCGCCCAGCGCATGATTTAAGCGGTTTGCATAATTTTTACGTTTGGCGTAAAGTTATTCCCCATAGATGAGGCGCAACCCATACAAAGGTATGGACCAGGGAACACAAGCCTACGTATTGTATGTTGGACGTCTGTGAATATGGGCCGACTTGGGTCTGGCTGGGCGTAGGTTACGTTCACGGCGTAAACAGTGATCCCGCGTATCTTAGGCAGTTGTTCCGATGTGGTTGTGAGCATGCGCACGGGGATACGTCCACGTCTCGACGCATGCGCAGTTCATTTTAAGTACTTGTCTGGCGCCCGGCCCATCATTTGCATGGAGTCACACTTCATTAACATGGATCACGCCCACTTCCAGCCCACTTCCACCTACTTCCACGTACGCCTACCTATTAGTTAAACTCACAACTGCTTTTTTTTACCACTACTATTCCTTTATTCTGGCTCTTGAAATTTACAAATGGAGCAATTTAAAAATTGGATGTAAGGGTTAGCACTGCGAAACATTTTTTAAAAGATAAAACGTGCATTTTATGTACAACTATATAAAGTGCTTTGCAAAAATATTCACCCTTCTTGGCATTTTTTGTGTTTTGTTGCTTCACAACCTGGAATTAACATGGATTGTTTGAGGATTTGCATCATTTAATTTACAGAACATGTCCACAACTTTTTTTTTATTGTGAAGCAAAAAACAAATAGCACAAAATAACAGAAAGTCATAACTATTCACCCCCTTAAAGTTAATATTTTGTAGAGCCAACTTTTGCAGCTATCACAGCCCCAAGTCGCTTTGGATAAGTCTCTATGAGCTTGCCACATCTTGCCACTGGGTTTTTTGCCCATTCCTCCTTGCAAAACTGCTCCAGCTCCTTCAAGTTGGATGGTTTGCACTTGTGAACAGCAATCTTTAAGTCTGACCACAGACTTTCTATTGGATTGAGGTCTGAGCTTTGACTAGGCCATTCCAACACATTTACATCACATTTCCCCTTAAACCAACAAGCAGTTTTTGTTGGGGTCATTGTCCTGCTGTAAGGTGAACCTCCATCTTAGCCTCAAATCACACACGTGGTACAGGTTTTGCTCAAGATTATCCCTGTATTTAGCACCATCCATCTGTCCTTCAACTCTGACCAGTTTCCCAGTCTCGACTGCTGAAAAACATCCCCACAGCATGATGTTGCCACCATCATTTTTCACTGGGCATAGTGTTCTTTGGGTGATGTGATGTGTTGGGTTTGCGTCAGATATAGCGTTTTCTTTGATGGCCAGTGCACCTTCCTCCATATATTTTGGGAGTCTACCACATGCCTTTTTGCAAACTCAAAACATGTCATATTGTTTTTTGCTGAAAGTAATGGCTTTCTTCTGGCCACTCTGCCATAAACCCCAACTCTATGGAGCATGCGGCTTATTGTCGTCCTATGTACAGATACTCCAGTCTCTGCTGTGGAACTCTGCAGCTCATCCAGGGTTAACATAGGTCTCTGTGCTGCCTCTCTGATTAATGCCCTCCTTGCCCAGTCTGTGAGTTTTGGTGTGCGGCCGTATCTTGGCAGGTTTGCTGTTGTGGCCTGCTCTTTCCATTTGGTTATGATAGATTTGATGGTGCTCCTAGGGATCATCAAAGATTTGGATTTATAACCTAACCCTGACTTTTACTTCTCAACAACATTGTCCCTTACTTGTTTGGAGAGTCACTTGGTCTTCATGGCAGTGTTTTGTTAGTGGTGCCTCTTGCTTAGGTGTTGCAGCCTCTGGGTCCTTTCTAAAAGGTGTGTATATGTAATGACAGATCATGTGACTCCTAGATTGCACACAGGTGGACATCATTTCACTAATTATGTGACTTCTGAAGGTAATTGGTTGCACCAGAGCTTTTTATAGGCTTCATAACCAAGGGGGTGAATACATACGAACATGCACATATCAGTTTTTTATTTATGAAAAATAGTTTTATGTATATATTTTTCTAATTTTACTTCACCAACTTAGACTATTGTGTTCTGATCCATCAAATATAATTCAGATTTAAAAAAACTGAACTGGAGGCTGTAATGTAACAAAATAAAAACCCAAGGGTGGTGAATACTTTTGCAAGGCACTATAGATCAGACCAGAATGGGGGACAAATGAGGAGGAACAAGGAACAGAGGGACTTTGTTCCAAAACAGGGACAGTCCCTCAAAATCAGGGACAAATGGGAGCTGCTCAATCCTAATGTCTTCTGTTGTGTATGTGTAAAACAACAGAGATATGGTAATGACTTTTATGCAAGCAGCGAGGAGAGTTGTGTTTTACCTTTAATGGTTGTTCTACTCAGAAAGAAAGAAGGCCTAACAGGACCAAAGCAGGGCCAAACCTTAATAAGGAAAAAAAGGAAACATAACCAAAGGCTACTAGTTAGTCATTTGCCACTTTTATGTTGAAAATGAAAACCCTTTGAAGGTGTGCATGATCACGAAGCAGTCAGATGCCAGTTTTAAACTATTTAAAATGATAGTTGAACATTCTTATATTTCAGTCAAGCAGGAAAATCTAAAATGTATCTAAAGCCAGGAACAAAAATGTAATATATTGCAGCTTACTAGTCCATAGATGTGGTGGCTGCATTAGCTTTTTTTCTTTTTTTTCACCTGGTGATCCTGCCAGTAACTAATTTTTGCCTGCAGGGTGACCATGCTCATTGATTTTAATGTACTTGTGGAAATGCTGCTTTGTAAACATAAGCTGCTCACTCCT
Organism: Rana kukunoris; assembly: GCA_029574335.1. NCBI lineage: Eukaryota > Metazoa > Chordata > Amphibia > Anura > Ranidae > Rana > Rana kukunoris. The sequence continues at coordinate 504,423,804 of CM056050.1, read as the reverse complement.
GATTTGGTTTACAGAAAACCCCCCGTGTATGCTTAACAAGTTGTTCTGTAGTTCACCAAAGAGAACTGGACAAGACTGATAACATTGTTTGAGATCTAAGTGCAGTAAAGGCTGAGAATAAAGGAGGTTGTCGGCTCACTTGAGTTCTGGCAAGACTTTTTTTCCATTTATTGAACAATTACTGTATATCAAAATACACTCAATTAAATAAAATAATTTTAAAGAATCAAAAGAGAACATAAGCGAGGCATCCATTGTTAGAATTTACAATTTAAATTAAAGCCATACATTTTATTTTTCATCATAGTGCTACTTATGTACTCTAGGGCAGGGGTGACAAACACAAGGCCCGCGGGCCGAATCCGGCCCGCCAAGCCTTGTCATGTGGCCCGCCAGCCTCCACCGCTTGTTCCAGTGCCGCCCGCTCAGGCCGCACAACGGGAGTTAAGCGGCGCCCGCGGCCTGGACAGGGTTAATACTGGTCGCGGCCGCTGCTCACCTACCGCTATGCGGCCATGCCTGTGTCATCTCCGAGCTCCAGCGCGGCTGATTGGCTGAGCTGTGTGTCTCTCTCACACACAGCTCAGCCTCAGAAAACACGCTGACAGTTCAGCTCGGACACTGCTCCTCCTCTTCCCGCCTCTCTACACTGTGTGGCACGCCCACACCCCCTGTGTCTTCTCCGCTCACAAATGTGAAGGAAGATGCAGGTAGCCCGCCCCTGACCCTCTATACTGGGGTGAGTAAGCTCACCCTCTTCCACCTCCCAGTGTATTTATTAAATTAATTTAAGGGGTGCTCTGTGGACTCTGGTGCAAGAGGGGGGCTTTGGTGGGCAGAGCCCCCCTTACATCAGAGTTCCCCCTTCACCCGAGTCCACAGCATTACAAGGGGGTCTGTGCGGACTCTGATGTAATGGGGGTCTGTGCAGACTCTGATGTAATGGGGGTCTGTGCGGACTCTGATGTAATGGGGGTCTGTGCGGACTCTGATGTAATGGGGGTCTGTGCGGACTCTGATGTAATGGGGGTCTGTGCGGACTCTGATGTAATGGGGGTCTGTGCGGACTCTGATGTAATGGTGCTCTGTGCAGACTCTGATGTAATGGTGCTCTGTGCGGACTCTGATGTAATGGGAGTCTGTGCGGACTCTGATGTAATGGGGGTCTGTGCGGACTCTGATGTAATGGGGGTCTGTGCGGACTCTGATGTAATGGGGGTCTGTGCGGACTCTGATGTAATGGGGGTCTGTGCGGACTCTGATGTAATGGGGGTCTGTGCGGACTCTGATGTAATGGGGGTCTGTGCGGACTCTGATGTAATGGGGGTCTGTGCGGACTCTGATGTAATGGGGGTCTGTGCGGACTCTGATGTAATGGGGGTCTGTGCGGACTTTGATGTAATGGGGGTCTGTGCGGACTTTGATGTAATGGGGGTCTGTGCGGACTCTGATGTAATGGTGCTCTGTGCAGACTCTGAAGTTATTGGGGGTCTGTGCGGACTCTGATGCAATGGGGGCGCTCTGATGTGGCCCTCGATTAATTTGAGTTTGCCACCCCTGCTCTAGGGTTTGGGTGTGTCTTACTGTGCCCATGTGGGTACCCAGAGATAGCGCTCGCTATTTCCGCCAAATGTAGGCTGAGGCTGCAGTTTATTGCAAGGTTGGCATTAAAGCAGAATTATAACTTAAAATGATGCTTCTCCACAAAAACATAATTAACTCCTAGCAGTTCATGGAACAGTTCTTTAATCCACAATGTTCTGTACACCATAAATAACAGTTTCTCTGGACTTGTATGACTCTTCACGTATTGTGCAGTATTTCTAATCCGATACCACTGAGTGTGTGCCAGACTTCACCAGCCCAGTAACCCATCATCTCACTCCCAGTGACATCAATTTGTATATTACACTTGAAAACTAGGAAGCTTGACTCGTATACAACACCATGCTTATTCACTCCCGATACCTCACTCCATCTTCCATGGCATACAGGCTGGACCCCTAGAATGCCCCAAACCATGATGTTGGACCCAGTATTGGAGTTACAATCAGAAGGAAAGGAGACTAAGCACATGTAGTGCTACCTCCAAAGGAGGTGCTTTGTAATTTTGGTTTTCTGTTCTGCACCTCGATTCTAAGAATAACATCAGACCCTCTAGCACACCTGGTTGAGTGAAAGTTACAGCACACACTTATAGGAACATAAGTGTTCCTATAACTGTTTAGGGGTAAATGAACTTAATGTATTTGTACGGGTTGGAGTAAATGGTGGTTTGAGCATAAATGAGCATACATTAGGTAGGGGTACAGATACAGTCTACCAGATAGTATAATTACAATGCCAAAGTAACTTAGAGGCTGGATTCACACATCTGCGGTGCGAATTCCAGCTCCGTTTTCTCTGGGAAGCGAAAAAAACAGCTGTTCAGTGGTTTCTCTCCATTGTAGGTGAGGATCAACTGAGCAGGGAGAGGTGGAGGTGTAGTGAGGAGGGGTAGAGAATGCATGTTCACATCAGATGCATTCCCATAGAAGAATATGTGCCTTCAATTTGCACCACACTGCCTAGAAAATGCATACGATTTTTGGGCAATGCGAAGTGTGAACGCACATATGTGAACCAGATGCATTCAAACTAGTAGATTTTAAAATGTTGGATGCTGCATCCAATTCACATAATTGTGAACCCAGCCTGAATAGAGTTCTTTACCACTAGACAGGAATCAACACATAAATCAGCAAACTCAACAATAAACAGTGCATATAATCATTAACTCCAGTGTGAATAGTAACATTATAAATGTCTGGAGTACACTATAGGAGAATTGCGATGATATGGTGCAAAGTCTCCTGAGAGTCTCTTGAGGACTGGAGTTGAGAAACACAGATAAGTAAAGGTCTCTGTGTAGAAGCTGTAAAGGAACAGTATTTAGTTCTAAGTCTTCAGCCGGCTAACTTTGGGGCCCAGTTGTACCATTGGTATACATGAGTACAGTCCCAGTAACACCTGCAGGTAGCAAATAAGGCTACCAGATAGCTTTATGGTCAGTTCCTAATTGGATTGATCTCTCTAACAGCAGATAGTAAATCCCCACAGCAGCAGCTTACCAGTCCCAGTGATATTACAGCACACCATCCAGTCACACACAGCGATAAGTCCACGCTTTGCACCCAAAGGTGACTCTGGCTGTTGGCACTCCCAAACTCAGCACTCCAAATTTGGCGCCCTCCCTTTTATGTGTTTGCTGCAGCAGAGGGCAGTACTACCCCAAAAAGCTCAGGAGGGCAACCATAACTAAACAGTGCATTATTATAACCCAAAAATCTATCCCTAAATTAAAGCTGACCACATAGTACAAAATCTGATTGTACAATCTTTGTACAATCTCTCAGTGGGGGTGCCTGGGTATGAAGCCTGGAAGGTGGATGGGCAGTGTGACTGCATGCAAATGGGGGGGCTGTCAAGGTGACAGGATCTAAGGAGCTGTCTGGTCTTCACCAGAGCCACTGGGGGTGAGGATGTTGCGCTGCAAGGCAGCCCTCAGGTTGCGGTTCTCAAACACACCCGTGCAGTTACAGTGTCAGCAGGCTGCACACATGATTCAAGGACCAAAGAAGTGGCAGTGCATCCATAGTGGGTGCAGGAGCGCCGCCCCCTCTCTTCTAAACCCATCAATAAACAATACATAGATTTGTGCATTGCATGAATCTATGTATTGTCGTCGCTGCCTCCCACTATTCAGGTGTCCGGCCATCTGAATAACAGTGGTGGGTGTGTTTTGAAAGTGTCTGATTAGTGTGAGAGGCTCTAATAGGCTTCCCTTTTAGAGCCTGTGGGCTCTAATCGGCTTCCAAATGGTTAATCAGAGGGCATAAAGGCTGTGCGTTCCCTGGTTAAACAGTGCTGTGTTAGGGAATCGCTTCCCTAACACTGACCCGCCTCTCAGCCAATCAGGTTCACCGGGTCTGGTTAATGGTCATCTGATTGGCTGAAGCGTTAGGCTTGGAAGGTCGAGAGGAGCAGGCGGGAGAAGAGTGTTCCTCATCGAGGAAGAAATGAAGGACACTGCTCGCCACTCTGCGCCTGTCGCCGTCACCCGCTGCCGACCCGAGACAAGGTAAGGGCATGCGGGTGGCAACGTTTGGGGCACTGTGGCAACACTAGAGGCACACTGGCAGCATTGGGCACACTGGCAACATTGGTAACACTGGCAGCATTGGGCACACTGGCAGCATTGGGAACATGGCACACTGGCAGCATTTGGCACACTGGCAGCATTTGATGGCACGGTCGCAGCATTTCGTGGGCACAGTCGCAGCATTTGATGGCACAGTTGCAGTATTTGGTGGACAAAGTCGCAGCATTTGGTGGGCACAGTGGCAGCATTTGGTGGGCACAGTTGCAGCGTTTGGTGGGCACAGTGGCTGCGTTTGATGGCACAGTGACAGCGTTTGATGGCACAGTGACAGTGTTTGATGGCACAGTGGCAGCGTTTGATGTTTTTTGTTTTGTTTTTTTCAAATTCTTTTCAACTTATTTGTGCCCCCCAATTTTTTTAGCACCAACCGCCACTGGACCAAAGAAAGGGCTACAGCAGCTAACAAGAAGGAAATACAAATACAAGGAAATACAAGAGTGCAGCAAAAGGGAAAACACTGAGAACAACGACATGACTGAACAAACACACATAATACAGAATGCCAGTGTACTAAAGGAACAGCAAACGCCAGAGGAACAGGGAGGTCCGGCTTCAGGTGGAGGCACGTTGCTTGAACACTAAGGGCTAGATTCAGGTATAATCGCATAATTCACTGTATTCACAAAGCACTTGCCTGTAAAGTTACGGTGGCGTAGCGTAAATGGCCCGTCTTAAGTCAAATTGGGAGGGTAGGGGGAGTGTATTATTTAAATAACGCGCAATCCTGCGCCGAACGTACTGCGCATGCGCCGGCCGTGAATTTATCCCAGTGTGCATGCTTCAAATCACGACGCCAATACGCAATGTAGATGACGTGAACGTCACTTACGCAAAGCCCTTTTTACGTAAACGACGGGGAAAAAAACGCCGGCACGCCGCCCATACTTAAAGCGGAGCTCCAGCCGCGAAATTTTTTTTTTTTAAAGTCAGCAGCTACTAACAGTGTAGCTACTGACTTTAAATAAGGACACTTACCTGTCCTAGGCGCCCGCGCTGATGGGCCCCCCCGATGCCGGTCCCGCGATCGCTCCGAGTCCCGCGCCGCCATTCACACTATGGGAAACAGGCAGTGAAGCCGTATGGCTTCACTGCCCGTTTCCTACTGTGCCTGCGCGAGTCTCACGCTGGCTTGTGAATGGGCGCGCTGCTCTCTGAGAACACACACAGTTCCCAGAAAGCAGCGCGCCCCATTCACAAGGAGAAGAAGAAGAAGAAATCAAACCGCGGTGCAGGTGAGGCAGATTACGGACTTCCGCATAGCAACAGCTATTTCGGGTGAGTATTTTTTTTTTTTTTTCAGGTTTTTTTTTTTTTTAACCACTTAAGACCCGGACCAATACGCTGGCAAATGACCCAAGGGGTTTTTGCGATTCGGCACTGCGTCGCTTTAACAGACAATTGCGCGGTCGTGCGACGTGGCTCCCAAACAAAATTCGCGTCCTTTTTTTCCCACAAATAGAGCTTTCTTTTGGTGGTATTTGATCGCCTCTGCGATTTTTATTTTTTGCGCTATATACAAAAATAGAGCGACATTTTTGGAAAAAAATCAATATTTTTTAATTTTTGTTATAATAAAAAAACAATAAACTAAATTTTAGTCAAACATTTAGGCCAAAATTTATTTAGCCGCATGTCTTTAGTAAAAAAAAAAAATCGCATTAAAAAAAAATTAGCTACCTAGCGGGAACAGCGACACTAATACAGCGATCAGAAAAATGATCGCTTAGTGATGCTGGCAATAGGGAGTGAAAGGGTTAACTAGGGCAGTGATCAAGGGGTTAAAACTTTATTGGGGGGGGGTGGGGGGGCTACCCTGACACTAACACTGACTGACTGTCACACTGTCTGTCACACTGACACTAAATACAGTAATCATACATGTATGATTACTGCATTCAGTGACACTGTGACAGGGGGGAGGGGGGGGGGGGCGATCGCGGGGGTTAAATGTGATTTTGTATGTGTGTAGTGTAGTGTTGGTGCAGGACTTGTTGTGTTGTGATCTCTCCTCAGTGGCGCTTGAAACAAACGCCGAGGGAGAGATCACGTCGCTTCCTCCTTCCTGTGTTTACACAAGAGGAGGAAGTGACAGGTCAGGCGGGCGCGCGCATTGGCTGGGAGCGATCCGGAGGGGGCGGATGAAAACGGATAGCCGCCCCCACTTGTCGGATCGCTCCTGCAGCCGCGCGGACCGCCGCATGTACGGGGGGGGGGGGGTCCGATCGGACCCCCGATCCCCCCCAAGGCACCAACGTATATATACGTTGATGTGCCTGTCGGTGCCATTCTGCCGACGTAAATGTACATGCGGCGGTCCTTAAGTGGTTAAACAACATGGCAAAATGTTGTTTTCATGGGTGGAGCTCCGCTTTAACATTGGCTGCGCCTCATACAGCAGGGGTAACATTACGACGGACCTACGCTAACGCAAACGTCGTAAAAAAAATGTGCCAGCCAGGTGTACGTTCGGGAATCGACGTAGAGGCTCATTTGCATATTTTAGACGGGAACGCCACCTAGCATCCAGCCTAAATATGAAAATAAGATTTGACAGCGTAAGAGACTTACGCAAGTCGGATCTAATGGAAATCTATGCGTAACTGATTCTATGAATCAGTCGCATTGATAGAAGGGCTCAGACGCAGAGATAGGACGGCTTATCTGGAGATAAGCCGGCGTATCTCTTTCCTGAATCTGGCCCTAACCGTATAAGCTTAATACTTAGCTTCGGGGGAGATTGTCAGGAACCTGAGCAGCTCGGACAGGGAGTGAAACGCACGGAACCTTAGCACATACAGTACATAAACTGAAAAAAAGTAGAACATTTTAATTAAACATTAATATTTGACATCCATCTGCACTCCACCCTGCAGAATCTTATGGGTGCCAGAAGTCCCCTTTAATTTTAATAGGGTGTCTCAAACACTCCCAACACCACAGATATGAATTTGAGATATAGTGGGTGGTAATTCTGGATTGCATTTTGTGTGTTTGGTCAAAGGCATTGATAATTCAATGATTTTTTTTTTCTTTGTTGCCTGTAGTTAATATATACACATATCCAAATATAATCTTGTCTTAACCGTGCTAATGCAGCATAGACAAATAGCTAGAAATTTACTGCTGGTTTTCAGTGTTATAATGATACTGTCCCAGTTTTCCTTCAGATGATCTTCAGAATCTTGTACTATGTTAGATCAATATAATTTACCTGACCTATATGTTTGCAATACACCGTTTCACTGTAGGCAGGATGTTTAACGCATAGCGTTAACAAAATATACAAAATAAAAAAATAGCTTTTATTTTTATTTTTGGCAGGCAGCATAAAATCTGCCAAATCAAAAGAACTTTTCTTGGACAACTTTATTCAACAAATGTGTCATGTTCACCCTCCAGAGGTAGTCTGAAATATCATGCAACACATACATAAAAGGAATATTGTAACATGAATTAGACGGTTTTCCATTTTACTACTTCACTTACTGACCCAAAGTGGAGTTTCAGGGGTCAGCACTCACAAACTCTATAAATCACTTTACAAGTTACTGTATATGTCACTGATGATGTCATCGGCGCATGCACTCGGAAGAATCGGCCGCCCATGCCGTTTCTTCAGAGCCCTGTGCTGTGACCGGCGGCTCCAGCGGACATGCATGGGAGTGACGTCACACGACTCCAGCCAATCACACAGCCAGAGTCTGTGGACCCAGAAGGAAGCCTGGTGAAGATGGATGCGGCCTCCTGCGGGGACGACGAGGGCTTTTTTTGCAGGTAAGTTTCACATAATGCCTATTGCCTTTACTTTGCAGGTCACCAGAAAAAAAGAGGCAGTGTTTACTTCCACTTTAATCTTTGCACAGTACACCATGTGGAGAGAACCTTAAAGGGGTGGTTCCCCTAAAAAGAAACTTTTAACATTGCCTGTCTCTTCTTAATAACATGTAGAATCGGCTGGTAGTTTAAAAAAAAAAAGTCCGTACATACCATTTTCGGCATGTAGTCTCACCGCCGCTTCCGGGTATGATGTGTGGGGACAGGCATCCGATCGACGCATACAGCGCGTCACGAGATGCCGAAAGAAGCCGAACGTTGGTGCGGCTCTATACGGCGCATGCGCACCAACGTTCGGCTTCTTTCGGCATCTCGTAACGCGCTGTATGCGTTGATCGGATGCCTGTCATTTAAGTAGGCACGCCCATCCCCGGCCGCCAGACCCGGAAGAGACGGTGAGACTACATGCCGAAAATGGTATGTACGGACGTTTTTTTTTTAAACTACCAGCCGATTCTACATGTTATTAAGAAGAGACAGGCAATGTTAAAAGTTTCTTTTTAGGGGAACCTCCCCTTTAATCTAAGTTTCAAAGTAGAGCTAGGAGTGAGCATGTAATGACCATGACAGCCAATCATGGTGATCATATGAGGCTTGTCTACAAACAAAGCTACAAGCTGCAGTTGTCAAAGTGCAATACATTAATTTAACATTTATATGTAAAATAGACAAAAATTGTTTTCCATACATGTTTGTCCAGTTGTCAGGTATTTATCAAATACCAAATTTATCAAGTGAACCAAATAAAATCTTTATATATCTGTTCTGGACTTTTTTTTAAATAGGCAACTCCTATCCTCATATTCATGAGTGATTCCAAATTATTAATAACTACTGCAGTAGGGAGCAGACACAAAAGATACACTGAGCAATGCATCTTTCCTAAATAACTGTTCTGTTTATTTGATGCAATTGAAGGTTTTTATACACATGATTACGTAGGTATCACATTAATATTACAATTGTACTTGTATGGTAACAAAGGGCGTAACATAGGCAGGCTAATTCTAATCAGAAAATAATGCAACATGTAATGAAAATATTATTAGTGCTGTGTGAACAATGAGTGCAGTGTGCAATACACAGGCAAACCATACAAAATAGAATACAGTTTTATACAGAATTTACACATTTCCCTTTTAATATCTTAAAAACATGAAAGTAAAAAAAAAATCTTTAAGCAGGCAAATACGTCACAGAGCTATAATTAAATGAACCAATGCATAATAGCGCTCCTAAATCTGGTCTAGGCATCTATGCTCAATGATCTCTGGTTGTCAAAGGGTAAATTGACCAAAGAGCAATGTGGAAAATGCATTTTTTGTCCCAACCAATCAAAATGAACCTATTGCAAGTCTAACTAAAGTATTCTAAATTGAAATTGATTGCTATCGATTTTTTTTCTTTTGTACATGGTGGTGACCACGTTATTTAAAAGTAAGTTAAAACATAGTTGCATATGTTAAAAAAACTATCAGCAAAACACTGATTTTAAGTGGATTTCTTAAAAAAAAAAAAAGTTGCTGAACATTTTATAAGGTACTACAGATTAATCTTCCAACACTTGCGAGAAACAGATCAAAGAGTACTCTAGCCTGAATTAACCTGAGTAGCTGCATATTAGCAAGATTTTGCTAAGACTTGCTACTGCATAAAAAAAAAAAAAACATGTGCTTTTATAAAAAGCATACTGTTTATTCATTTCATGAAATATACCAGGTTGTATGATATTTATACAACACTAATTAATCAGGTTTGGTGATTAAACTCAGCACTTACCAGTATTCAATACCGTAGATTTGATGATACATAGCAGACGGATGAATCTATGCAAATGTAACACAAAGGTTGTCTGAGAATCAAAACATTATTTAAAAAGACTGTGAAAAATCTTCTTTTTTTTTTTTTTTTGCTGGCTGTTCATCTCTATAGAGATAATTACATAACAATTGTATGTGCATACTTTTTACAAAAAAAAAGAAAAAAAATTAACAATGCTTCTCAACTTCAACTAGAAAAATACTTTATTTTTTAAACACAAATAGATGCAATTTCATTTCTGTATTAATATACAATTACATTTCTGTATTGTCTGCTCAGAGAACTTGGGAACTCTCAACCGGCGTTTTCATTAAAATATAACTAAAGGCAAAACTTTTTCTTTCGTTTTGGATAGAGTGGATAGGAATTAGAACAGCCAGGGATTTATTTTTTCAGATAATAGGGGCTGTGCTACTTCTTAACTCCGCCCCTTCCCACCTTTGAGCAACATCCCTTGGTTCCACCCCCTACCCACCTCCCAGTGCCGCCTCTTTTAGAGACTACAGAACCAAGTATAATTTTGGTGATGATGTGGTGATAAGTAATTTGTATGGAATTTCTTAATAATAAAAGCAGTACAGTAGATCTCCATCAGCAATAGACCCTTCACAGCAACAATGAACCCCAAGAACAATAGACCCCAGTAGCAACAACAGATTTCTCAGCATCAATAGACTCTCCAATAGTCAGTGACAATTGAACACTCCCTCAACAGTAGATCCCTTGCAGCAACAATTAACCCCACCCCCCCCCCCCAAGTGCCATAAGCCCAACCAACAACAATAGTTTCCTCACCAATGATGGATGGGATCATCATTGTGCTGCTTCTCCTTACTTGTTGAATGACAGGCTGACAGGCATAATTGTATGATTATGGGCATGAGTGGGGCCTCATGTCTACGTTTTGCCTAAGCCCTCACAAAGTCTAGAGCTGCCTCTGCTCCTGTGTACCATTAGTGTTGTTTCCAGAAAAGTAATAGAGAGGAAATCTTCCAATGGGAGACTCTAGTTCTGATGGCCTGGGGGTACCCAAGGGATCCCCTTAATTTGCAGGGATTTCCTCTCACTTCCTGTTTTGGCTTTGGGACAAGAAAGTGAAGGAAAGTCTCCCCAACCGTACTCAGATTGCAAAAAATAAACCAACAGGGTTTATTACACTTGCAAAAAAAGTTTTGCCTATAGTTCTACTTGAATGATGCATACTACATGGCCATGGCTTGTCAAGGTATCACCTGTAATTGTTCTCCTAGCTCTTAGCTAAATGTGTACTTGCTTCATTTGGTGAGCTGTCATGGACTTTACCACTCTTCTCCTTGGCTCAACACGCATGTTTTCTTGTGAAAAATTAAAGTGTATATGAATGAATGAATGAATGAATGAAAACTTATATAGCGCGGCACATGCGAACTGAATCGCCTCTGGGCGCTTGTTGTTCCAGTCTCCTTTGATATCAAAAGAGAAAAGTCTTGACCTTTTTCCTAAATGCTAGGTGGTTCTCCTCCAACCGAATGCTGGTTGGTAAAGCGTTCCATAGTCTGGGACCTTGGATCGCAAATCTTCTCTCTCCTTTGGACTTGAAGTTGGCTTTCGGAACCTGGAGCAGGTTCTGATTCGTGGATCGCAAAACGCGATTTGGATTATGCGCTTTTATTAATTCGCATAAGTAAAGGGGGGCACTCTCATGGACACATCTATGGGTAAGACAGAGAGCTTTAAAAGCAATTCTGTCTTTGACTGGCAGCCAATGAAGGGATCTCAGTGAAGGTGAGATGGATTCCCAGGGTTTTTTCCCAGTCACAAGTCTGGCGGCCGTATTCTGAACGACTTGCAGACGAGCGATTTGGTACTTGGGGAGGCCGAGGTAAAGGGCATTTGCATAATCCAGCCTGGAGTTTACAATAGCTCCCACCACGACCGCTAGGTCTTCTTTAGGGATGAACGGAGTGAGTCTGCGTAGTAGGCGCAGTAGATGGTGAGATCCGCTGACCACTGACCCTATTTGTGCGTCCATTGTCATAAAGGAGTCAAAAATGACCCCTAGGCTTTTGACTTTGGCGCTAGGGGTGATGAGTTTGCCCAAAATAGGCGGGGGGGTCCACGCTGTTGAAAGTTGATTCCTACGCTTGGCGTGAAACAGCAGAAGTTCTGTTTTCGCTCCATTGAGTTTAAGATAACTCTTTGTCATCCAATCCTCTATCAAAGAGAGGCATGTCTCTAGATTGAGGTGGTGATCCTGTCTGTTGCAGATGCGGAAATACAGTTGCGTGTCATCTGCATAAGAGTGATAAAGCAGGTTTTGGCTGCTAATAATCTCAAAAAGAGGACGAAGGTAGATGTTAAATAGCACTGGTGACAGCGGCGATCCTTGAGGGACTCCGCATGTTACTGTGCGTTTTTCAGACGTAAATGGTCCTAGCTTCACTGTTTGCGATCGGTTTTCCAAAAAAGAGGAGAACCAAGATAAATCGCCTTCTGCGACCCTGGCTACTTCAGTAAGCCGAGTCAGTAACAGATTGTGGTCTACAGTGTCAAAAGCTGCACTTAGGTCCAACAGAACCAGGAGACAAGATTCTCCTTCGTCTGCGGCCTTGAGAACATCGTCCCATACTTTTAGCAATGCTGTTTCCGTCCCATGTCCGGGACGGAAGCCTGATTGCAATGGATCAAGTAGCTTGTGGGTATCTAGATGCTGTTGCAGCTGTTGTACCACTACTTTTTCCATTATCTTAGAGAATACGTTGAGGCTTGTTATGGGACGGCGGTGGAGTGGGTCCTTGGGGTCCAGGGAGGGTTTCTTCAGGATGGGTTGGATTATACCCTCTTTCAACTGTGAGGGCACTATGCCCTCCAGGAAAGACTGGTTGATAAGCTGCGTAATGGGAGGAGCCAGGATGTCGGCGCATTCCTTCAGCAGTTTTGTGGGGATAATGTCATTTGGCGCTGCGCCATTGCGCAGAGTACAAATGACATTTTTAGTGGACTCAACGGAGATGGGTTCTAGGGTAAACTTACCTGATATTGAAGAATTACTATGGGTGCTGTGTGAGAGGCTACAGGGGGGGCTGAGGGGAGAATAGTTTTGCTGAATGCTTTCACGGATTGCCTCGATTTTATCAACAAAATAATCCGATAGCTCATTGCAAAATTCTTGTGTGTCAGAACTGGGGGCTTCAATACATCCTGGTTTCATGGTCTGGGTGACCATCTTGAAGAGTTCGCGGGGGCGGTTAAGGGCCCCGTTGATAGCCTCCGAGAAAAAATTCTTCTTGGCTTTGAAAATTCCTTTGTGGTATTTTCTTGTTGTCGCCTTGTAGATGGATAGGTTTAGCTCTGAAGAACATCTTTTCCAGGCAGATTCTGCCCTTCTGCGTTCTTGCTTCAGTAACGACAGCTGGTTGTTAAACCAGCTGCGGTTGTTTTTCCGAATGCGGGTTCTTCGTTTCGGCGCTACCAAATCGGCTGATTGTAGCATGGCCGAGTTGATGGCTTCCAATGTTTCAACGGCCGTTTGATGCGGCTGAGTTGTTTCTATTTTTTTCCTTAAAGTCGTTCTGAAGAGTTCCGAGTGGAGCTTCTTCTGACATCTAGTCCAGTGTGTTGTCACTGGATTTGATGTTTTTGTTGTGGGGGGGATTGTGGAAATGAATTTAATTGCATGGTGGTCTGTCCATGGCAACTTTTCATTTTCCAAAATTTTTATTTCCAGATCTTGTCTGAAAATAAGATCAAGTGTGTGGCCTGAAGCATGTGTGGGCCCACATACTAGTTGCTGTAACCCTAAATCTTCCAGGTGGTCAATACAGGCATCCGCAACGATGTCTTGTGAGGAGTTGGCCCAGAGATTGAAATCCCCTAACAGCAACAGGTGTTTGCTGTTGAGGGTATAAGTGGAGAAGAAATCCGTCCATGATGATAGCAGCTGCGATTTTGGGCCCGGTGGCCTATAGCAGAGCAGAACATGGATGGTCTCCTTTGAATTTGCTTGCAGTTGCAGAGTAAGGGTTTCCATGAATGGAAGAGGGTTTTGAAGGGCTGGTTTTGTGATTGCAAGATGAATCTTGTGGATCACCGCCAGGCCTCCCCCTCTTTGCCCTATTCTGTTTTCTGTGATAATACGGTAGTTTTTTGGCACCAGTTCTCCTAGAATGGTGTTACAGTCGGCTGTGAGCCAGCTCTCTGTAATAAAGAGGCAGTCTAAATCGTGTTGTAGAATGAAGTCATGGATTTCAAGTCTATGTTTTACTGCCGATCTTGTGTTGATCAAAGCACATAAAATGTGCTTGGGCTGGGGTAAACGGCTAAAATTTTTGATGGTCGATCGTCGATCGATCCTCAAAAGTTGCTCCATTCTTAGGGTCTTTTTGGTGATGGCTGGCAGTATTGCGGCGCAACTCCTCAGATCCCAAATGGTTTCTGCGGAGTACCGCAGATTAGCCATGGTAGCCAATCGCCGGGCAAAGTAGTTATTTTTTGGAGACGATGGGGGGAGGATTCAGTGAATCCTCCCAACTTGATCCAGAGGAAGGCAAAAAACCCCTAGCCGTGCTGTGCCAATTTGCTTTGGTAGGGGAAAAAATTCCTTCCTGATCCCTGAATGGCGATCGGGCGAAGCCCCTGGATCAAGTATTATTAAATTATGAAACAGGGGGGTGAGAGCTGTCACTGCTGCTGGGGTGTACCAAGATGGCCGCCGACCGAGAGCAGGACCAGGGACCCAGGCTGATGTATAGTCAGCTGGAAGGACTGGGATGGGGGGGGACTGGTTGTTGAGGGGTGGATGAGTCCTGCAGGGGGCTGGGGGCGAACTCCTGGGAGGTTTCTGGTGGCTTGGAGGGGATTCTGTGTGTGAAATTGCGGCGCGGAGTTAGGCCGCAGGTGAAGCCGCGGACTTTCCTGGATCGCGGCCCCGCGTATGAGAGAGGCCTGGCGCGGAGGTCCCGAAAAACGACCTGGAATGGAAAAAATTGCCGTGGAGAGGAGGCAAGTAGGTGCCTCTGAATGGTGATGGCTGTATGGGGGGCGTATGGACCAGAGTGAAGGAGCGGGGGAGAGGCTGGTTGTTGGGGGGGGGCCGGAGCTGGCGGAAGCGGATCGCGGGGGGGTTGTATCTCCGCTGGGGGAGATTAGGCTGCCGGCGTGGCTGTCCTAACAAGGACGGCCACCTACGGGTCCTGGGGAGGTGTAGATCGCCCTGAGTAGCAGGGGCTTACCTGGAGGGTGAGAAGCGGCCAGAGAAGGCGGATGAGAAGGCCTGCTGGGGCGGGGGGTGGAAAACCCTGCCTGTCTGGAGCCCAGGAGCCACACGTCCTACTGGTAGGTACGTGCGCCGATTACTACTGGGACAGTTCTCGCCCTGGGGGAGGGTCACTCTTTCAGACCCAACAGGAAGAGCTCCTGGAACAATGATCCTTCTGTGTGTTAACACCTATAACAAAAATGTATATATTGCAGCGTACCAATCCAGAAATGTGGTGGCTGCATCCATTTATTTTTCCTTTGTTTTCACAGGGTGATCAAGCTAGTAACTAACTTCCCCCTACTCTACGGAGGAGTAATGGAGCCAACCTTGGACTGCTGCATTGTCAATCTGTGGAGAGGATAGTGTTAAGCTGGCCATACACTAGTAGATTTTTGAATTCATTTTTTTAGTACAATTGATGACTTGATGTACATCGAAAGTAATTAAAAATTCCATTGCGTTTAACATTTTGTGTTTGGAATAAATGTAATTTGCCAAATGGAAACCATTGTGAGAAATTCCTTTATTTGAGAAAGTTTTGCTCTTTTGAATTTTTTTCCCATCATTATGGTCAAAAACGAACAGCGATTTGGCCCCAATTCACATTCAGATGACAGAACGCAGCTTCTCCCCACCACCACTTGAACCCCAGATGCTGAAGGCAAACTGAACAAATTACGCTCACTCCTCATAAGTGAAGATGAATCACACCATATGAATCACAAACTTCCACGTTTATTGTAGCACATCCACGAACATGGCAGCCACAAACCCACCCTAGGACAGCCCCCTCCGAGAGGGGCGGTCCTAGGCTGGGACTACCACTGTAATGTTTGTGGATGTGTTACAATAAAGTCAGTCATACATGGATCAAAATTAAGCTGTTTTAGCAGAGAGTGCATGCATTTAGATCCATGTATGGGCAGGGATGTTGTACAGCAGTCAATCTACTGATGCCCCTCGTCTGATTTTTCCCACTTTATCGGCTCTGCAGGCTAATATGTGTATTTGGACGATCTGGAAGTCTCCCCACTATAAGAATACAAAAGCTCAGCTGGTAGGATTCTCCAATTGAGTGTGTGGATGGTGGAATTCAGTCAATTTTTTTTTGATTAAACGAAAAAATGGATTCAAGCGATTAAAAAAAAAAAAAAAAAAGGCAGCAGCTACAAATACGACAGCTGCTGACTTTTAAAAAATAGACACTTACCTGTCCAGCGCGCCCGCAATGTCAGCAGCTGAGGCTGAGCAATCACTCGATCCTCGGCGGCTTCCACCAACATCCTTGGTGAGGGAATCAGGCAGTGAAGCCTTGCGGCTTCACTGCCTGATTCCCTACTGCACATGCGCGAGGATCGTGGTGTGCTGTCACTGGTCCCCGGTCTCTCCTGGAAACAGTTTTTCTCAAAAGACAACGGGGGTGACGTGATTGGCTGGATTCCCCGTGGGAATTAGAACCCGGAAGTCGTGCAAATACCTGTCTCAGACAGGTATCTGTACCCCCTCCCCCCTGAAAGGTGCCAAATGTGACACCGGAGGGGGGAGGGATCCAAAAAGCAGAGGTTCACTTTTTGTGTGAACCTCCGCTTTAATCTATAGGCTGCCTAAAGCTGAGCTCAAAATTCAGCAGGGACTGGATGCATTTAGATCCCTGTATATATGCCCCAGGTTATACAGAAGTCGACCTACCAATACCAATCGACTTCAATACAACCACCCTGTCAGATATATGCTGCTCAATCAGTGCTGCCAGTGTGTTCTGTCAGAAGGGAAGTCTCCTCTCTGTCAGAACACAATACAACAGTGGGAGTGCTTCCATCATCATGTGTGGATGGGGAAATCGGGTCCTTTTTTTTTTTTCATACAACCTGCTGGTTGAATGGAAAAAAATACCCATTTATAGCCAGCATAAATGTGGATATTTTGCATTTCATACTTTCTTTGTATATGTCTATCTAACCCCAGGGCCGCTGTTAGAAATTATGGGGCCCCGTACAGCCTACCTCACGGGGCCCCCTTCGACCACACCCTTGACCCCACCCCTAACCCTGTTATAAAACAAAAGGCAGGTTTGTTGCTGTTTACACGTGCGTGCGGGGGCCATGTGCGTTCCCAATTGCGCGTAAGCATTTTGTTAATAAAATTACATTGTAGGTTTCATTTTTTTTTTTGGGCTTTCACAAGGAATGAATAACATCCCTCGTGATAGCAGAGCCATGACAGGTCCTATTTTTTACTTTCTGATGAATCACTGGGGCTAAAAAATTATATCTGATCATTGCTGCAGTGATGGGGGTAAAATGCAGCTCCACTGCACATGTTTACTGCTCCCCCAAATGAAGTAGCATTACAATCATCATCACAGGCAGCTCAGTAAGCAGGGGCTGTGACATGGCTGTTTGCTGACTTTGTTAACTTATGGCTGTACTGTACATAACAGACTGTAACACAGCACAGCCATAACAAAGTCAGCAGCCATGAGACACAGAGCCAGGATAGAGCCCCTACTTACATAACGGTGCTGCCTGTGAAGACTATTGTAATGCTAATGATACCCTGCCGAGTTCTATTCTAAGGACACAGTGAGGTTTCTTTGCTTTGTTGTTTACTCACTGTGTCCATTACAGCCACGCTCTCCTCCTTCATATCAGCCTCCTTGCATCTCAGCACCTGAGAGCTGCCCGCGCCGGGAGCAGAATTGTAGTATCACTCCGCCGGCCGGGACTAATTGAGTGAGTGGTGGAGTGGCTGCATATACATCCGCTCCCGAAAATGAAGAAATAGTCCCTTCTCTGTGCGCACCTGGGCCCCTCTGTTGACCTGATGGGGCCCAGGAAAATGGTATATCCCCGCTCCATAAAACAAGTAGGAGCGGGGGAGAAGTTTAACAAGCTTTATTTTTAACTTTTTTATTGAATGCAGCAATGAGCTGTAATGCTGGCCGGGCCCCTCTATGCAGCTGATAGGGCCGGGCCCCGTACAACAGGGCTGGCTGTACTGCCCTATCAGCGGCCCTGTCTAACCCCACTAATGATTAGAAAACCAAACTAATGTTCTTAATATGAAAAATGTTGAATGAAATTCTACTAGCGTATGGCCCATACGCTAGTAGAATTTCATTCAACATTTTTCATATTAAGAACATTAGTTTGGTAGAAGGACTTGACCAATAAATTATAACCAAACTCCAGCTAACAATATTTTAAGCAGTTACAGCAACAGTTTTTTTTTCCTTTTAAGATAAAGGTTTTACATAAATAAATAAAAGCTGATTTTTGTAAGCACTCTTTTACTCATAGTTTGGGTAGTTGTGGTGTCTTTCCAAAAAATAATGCAGAAATACTATTATACTTTTTTTTTTAACCACTTCAGCCCTGGAGGATTTGGCTGCCAAATGACCGGGCCACTTTTTGCAATTCAGCACTGCGTCGCTTTAACCACTTCCCTACCGCCGTACGTGTTTTTACGGCTGCACTTTAAAGATGGATATCTCGGTAACGGCAGCAGCTGCGATTCGCCGCGAGATCGCCGTTATCGGCGGGGGGAGAGAGCCCCCCCTCCCGCCGCTCTCCCGCGCCCTCCGCCGCTTACCGGAGCCGTTGGTAGCGGCGGAGGCGATCGGGTCCGCTCGTCTGCTCAGTGGGGATGCGAGTGTGGGAAAAAATTCCCTCGCCCGTCCCCATACCTCTGCTGGGCAGAAGTGACGTCAAAACGTCAGTCCCGCCCAGCGTCTTAAAGAAACATTTTTTTTTCTGTCATGGTTTTTGGGGTCCCGTACGTGGCTAGGTTCCCAAAAAGTCTCACACATGTGGTATCCCCGTACTCAGGAGAAGCAGCAGAATGTATTTTGGGGTGTAATTCCACATATAGGGGGTGTATGCTTTGCGCGTGGGTGTAAGCGTTACTGGCATTAACTAGCTACCTAGCAGCACCAGCGACACTAATACAGCGATCAGAAAAACGAACACTTAGTGACGCTGGTAATAGGGGGTGTAAGGGTTAACTCTAGGGGCAATCAGGGGTTAAAACCTTTATTAGAAAATGTATGTGGGTACCTAACGCTATAAAAACCTGGCGGGTGAACCTCAAGAAATAACTAGCTACCTAGCGGCACCAGCGACACTAATACAGCGATCAGAAAAACGATCGCTTAGTGACGCTGGCAATAGGGGATGAAAGGGTTAACTCTAGGGGCAATCAGGGGTTAAAAACTTTATTTAAAAAATGTATAGGGGTACCTAACGCTATAAAAACCTGGCGGGTGAACCTCAAAAAATAACTAGCTACCTAGCGGCACCAGCGACACTAATACAGCGATCAGAAAAACGATCGCTTAGTGACGCTGGCAATAGGGGGTGAAAGGGTTAACTCTAGGGGCAATCAGGGGTTAAAAACTTTATTTAAAAATGTATGGGGGTACCTAACGCTAAAAACCTGGCGGGTGATTCTCAAAAAATAACTAGCTACCTAGCGGCACCAGCGACACTAATACAGCGATCAGAAAAACGATCGCTTAGTGACGCTGGCAATAGGGGGTGAAAGTGCTAACTCTAAGGGCAATCAGGGGTTAAAACCTTTATTAGAAAATGTATGGGGGTACCTAACGCTATAAAAACCTGGCGGGCGAACCTCCAAAAATAACTAGCTACCTAGCGACACCAGCGACACTAATACATTGATCAGAAAAACGATTGCTTAGTGACGCTGCCAATAGGGGGTGTAAGAGTTAACTCTAGGGGCAATCAGGGGTTAAAAAATGTATTTAAACAATTTATGGGGGTACCTAATGCTATAAAAACCTGGCGGGCGAACCTCAAAAAATAACTAGCTACCTAGCGACACCAGTGACACTAATACATCGATCAGAAAAACGATTGCTTAGTGACGCTGTCAATAGGGGGTGTAAGGGTTAACTCTAGGGGCAATCAGGGGTTAAAAAATGTATTTAAACAATTTACGGGGGTACCTAACGCTATAAAAACCTGGCGGGCGAACCTCAAAAAATAACTAACTACCTAGCGGCACCAGCGACACTAATACAGCGATCAGAAAAACGATCGCTCAGTGATGCTGGCAATAGGGGGTGTAAGGGTTAACTCTAGGGGCAATCAGGGGTTAAAAAATGTATTTAAAAAATGTATGGGGGTACCTAATGCTATAAAAACCTGGCAGGCGAACCTCAAAAAATAACTAGCTACCTAGCGGCACCAGCGACACTAATACAGCGATCAGAAAAACGATCGCTTAGTGACGTTGGCAAAAGGAGGGTGAAAGGGTTAACTAGGGGGTGATCAAGGGGTTAAAACCTTAATTGGGGGGGGGGTAGGGGGCTACCCTGGACCTAAAGAGGCCTAACACTAACTGCCTGTCACACTAACTGTCACACTGACACTAAATGCAGTGATCAGTAAATAAATGATCACTGCTATTAGTGACACTGTGACAGGGGGCTGGGGGGGTGATCGGGGGGTGACTGGGGGGGATTTGTGTGCCTATGTGTAGTTTGTCAGTGTGGTGCTTGGTGCTACTCACTGTTGTGATGTCTCATCTCCTCCGCCAGACGAAAATACCGGCAGGAGGAGAGGTGACATCACTTCCTCCTTGCCTGTTTTTTACAGTTTAGGCAGAGGAGGAAGCGGATTGACTGAGAGCGATCGCGAGGGGGCGGACAAAAACGAACAGCCGCCCCCTTATCCCGGATAGCTCCCAGACACTGACCGACCACCGCATGTAGCGGAGGGGGTCCCGATCGGACCCCGACCCGCTAGAAGGCAGGGACGTACATGTACGCCCATCTGCCTGTACGTGCCATTCTGTGGACGTACATATACATGCGGCGGGCGTTAAGTGGTTAACTAACAATTGTGCGGTCATGCGACAATGCTCCCAAACAAAATTTACATCCTTTTTTCCTACAAATAGAGATTTATTTTGGTGGTATTTGATCCCATCTGCGGTTTTTATTTTTTGCGTTAAAAACAAATATAGAGCGACAATTTTGAAAAAAAGCAATATTTTTTCCTTATTGCTATAGTAAATATCCACAAAAAATATCGATTTTTTTTTTTCTCAGTTTAGGCCGATACGTATTCTTCTCCATATTTTTGGTAAGAAAAAAATCGCAATAAGCGTTTATTGATTGGTTTGCGCAAAAGTTATAGCATCTACAAAATAGGGGGTAGTTTTATGGCATTTTTATTATAATTTTTTTTTTTTAAGTAATGGCGGCGATCTGCGATTTTTATTGTAACTGTGACATTAGTGTGGACACTTCGGACAATTTTGACTCTATTTTGGGACCATTGTCATTTATACAGCAATCATTGCTATAAAAATGCACTGATTACTGTGTAAATGACACTGGCAGGGAAGGGGTTAACCACTAGGGGGCAAGGAAGGGGTTAAGTGTGTCCTAGGGAGTGATTCTCACTGTGTGGGGGCTGGGCTACCTGTGACACGACACTGATCACTACTCCCGATCACAGGGAGCAGTAGATCAGTGTCCTGTCACAAGGCAGAACAGGGAGGTGAGAGAGTGAGAGAGTGAGAAACATATATAGCGCAACACATGCGAACTGAATCGCCTCTGGGCGCTTGCTATCCATTTACTGGGCCCTCAGAAGAGATGGGTCTTAATCTTTCTTCTGAAGGCCAGGTGGTTTACATCCAACCGGATGCTGGTTGGTAGAGCGTTCCAAAGTCTGGGGCCTTGGACCGCAAATCTTCTTTCTCCTTTGGACTTGTATCTGGTTTTGGGTATCTGGAGTAGATTTTGATTGGTGGATCGCAGAATACGATTGGTGTTGTAAGCTTTTAGTTTTTTGCATAGATATTGGGGGGCATTTCCCAGAATGCACTCATGCGTAAGACAGAGTGCCTTAAAAGTGATTCTGTCTTTTACAGGCAACCAGTGAAGGAATCTCAGTGAAGGTGAGTTTACACTGGCATCTCCATGGCGCGATCGCAGGACACCAGCGTACATCGAGTCCGCGGGTCCCGCGGGCACTGTCATGGAGCTTGCGGCAGGGGCACGCGCCCACACGGGGGCAAATTCAAAGCAATGTACCTGTACGTTGCTTTGCGCACCCGTGCCATTCTGCTAACATATATCTAGAGGGCCGTGTCAGCAAGTGGTTAAAATGCAAACACTGGTGGTTTTCCATTTTTTGTCAAAAGTCCCCAGTGTATTCAAAATGGCTATAAACAAGAAGGAACATAGTTATATGCTGTAGCAGGTACAATACAAGCCACATTTCCAATCTGTTCATTCTCCCCTCCTCTGCTTCGCACATCTAATATAAAAGGCAGCTTTTTTAACCACTTAAGACCCGGACCAAAATGCAGGTAAATGACCAGGCCCCTTTTTGCGATTCGGCACTGCGTCACTTTAACTGACAATTGCGCAGTCGTGCGACGTGGTTCCCAAACAAAATTTGCGTCCTCTTCTTCCCACAAATAGAGCTTTCTTTTGGTGGTATTTGATCGCCTCTGCGATTTTTATTTTTTGCGCTATAAACAAAAATAGAGCGACATTTTTGAAAAAAAACAATATTTTTTACTTTTTGAAGAATCAAATAAACTAAATTTTAGTCAAACATTTAGGCCAAAATTTATTTAGCCACATGTCTTTAGTAAAAAAAAAATCGCAATAAAAAAAAATAGCTACCTAGGAGGAACAGTGACACTAATACAGCGATCAGAAAAATGATCGCTTAGTGACGCTGGCAATAGGGAGTGAAAGGGTTAACTAGGGCGGTGATCAAGGGGTTAAAACTTTATTAGGGGGGGTACGGGGGCTACCCTGGACCTAACACTAACTGCCTGTCACACTGACACTAACTGCAGTGATCACTGCATTCAGTGACACTGTGACGGGGGGAGGTGGTGGGGGGGCGATCGCAAGGGGTTAATGTGCCTATGTGTAGTGTGTGTCAGTGTAGTGTTGTGCAGACTTACTGTGCGATGTGATCTCTCCTCAGCGGTGGTTGAAAAAAACGCCGAGGGAGAGATCACATTACTTCCTCCTTCCTGTGTTTACACAGGAGGAGGAAGTGACACTGCAGGGGAGCGCGCGGATTGGCTGAGAGCGATCCGGAGGGGGTGGACAAAAACGAACAGCCGCCCCCTCTGCACGGATCGCTCGGCCAGGTAACCGGACCGCCGCATGTACCGGGGGGGTCTGATCGGATCCCCGAACCCCCCCAAGGCACCAACGTATATATACGTTGATGTGCCTGTCGGTGCCATTCTGCCGACGTAAATGTACATGCGGCGGTCCATAAGAGGTTAAAGTTGATAGCTCTACAACTCACATCCATTAAGTGAAGTAACCATCTCTACCTCCATGCAATTTCTCCATGTCTGCGTATGTGCCGTCCCTTCCTGCAGGAAAAGACAGAAAGACTTCCAAAAAGTGTGTCTGGCATTTTTTTTTTTTTGTTTAACCACTTGAGGCCCGGCGTATCGCCGAATGACGGCAACCGCGCGGACCTCAATTTCCAACATGCCGTCATTTGACGGCAGTTGCTTCCTGGTTCCCTGCGCGCGCTCTGGAGCGCGCGTCAGGGAAATTCTGTTGCTGGCCGTGTCTCTTGGACACAGCCAATCACAGATCGCCCTGAACGGCCAATCGGAGTGGCCGTTCAGATGCGATCTGAGGACGAATGAGAGATGATCTCAAATGTAAACAAATGAGATCATCTCTCATCGCCGATTCTCCCTCCTCACACAGAGACAGCGTGTGAGGAGGGAGAAACTTCAGTGAGTTAAATACAGCGCCCATACAGTGCCATCACATTGCCACAGTGCCCATACAGTGCCACCACAGTGCCCATACAGTGCCACAGTGCCCATACAGTGCCCATACAGTTGCCACCTGTGCCCATACAGTTGCCACCTGTGCCCATACAGTTGCCACCTGTGCCCATACAGTTGCCACCTGTGCCCATACAGTTGCCACCTGTGCCCATACAGTTGCCACCTGTGCCGCCAATCAGTGCTCACCTGTGCCGCCAATCAGTGCTCACCTGTGCCGCCAATCAGTGCTCACCTGTGCCGCCAATCAGTGCTCACCTGTGCCGCCAATCAGTGCTCATCTGTGCCGCCAATCAGTGCCCACCTGTGTTGTGCCGCCAATCAGTGCCCACCTGTGTTGTGCCGCCAATCAGTGCCCACCTGTGTTGTGCCGCCAATCAGTGCCCACCTGTGTTGTGCCGCCAATCAGTGCTCACCTGTGCCGCCAATCAGTGCTCACCTGTGCCGCCAATCAGTGCCCACCTGTGCCGCCTCATCAGTGCCACCTCAGTGCCCACCTGTGCCAATCCGTACCCATCTGCTCCGTCAAAACATGTCAAAAAAATCCTATTCACTAGAGGAGGCATTCCAAATTATTTCTGCGCCCGATGAGAGCAACATGGACCTCTCTTGTTCAAACTCCACTTCCAATTTTTCTTCTGAGTCGGACGTCAACTATGAGCCTGCCCCCAGTAGCGGAACACTGAGTGACTCCGAGGAGGAAGATAGCCGGCCCGCTAAACGAAGGCGTTCTGGTCAGGAGGCAGTGCCATCCACCAGCACCGCAGTGCCTTCCACAAGCACCGCAGTGCCTTCCACAAGCACCGCAGTGCCTTCCACAAGCACCGCAGTGCCTTCCACAAGCACCGCAGTGCCTCAGCAAGAAAGGCCAAAGACCCATGCCGGCCTTCCCTATGCCCTTCAGAACCCTTTGTGGCTTCCTCCAAATTCCGGGGAAGCCAACATTCCCCCTTTCACGGCCCAGCCAGGAGTCCAAGTGGACACGGAGAATTTTTCCCCGATCGATTTTTTCAACCTGATGTTCACAGAGGACATGCTATCTGAAATTGTGGCCCAGTGCAACCTATTTGCACAACAATTTATTGAAAGAAATCCCACATCCTATCATGCCCGTCCCTTCCAATGGAGAGACCTTACGGTGGAGGAGTTGAAATTTTTTTTAGGCCTCACATTATGTATGGGACTCAACCCAAAAAATTCTTCACGTGCCTTTTGGTCCAAAAACCCAATTTATCATATGCCAATCTTCTCCAGCGTAATGCCCAGATCCCGATACATTGCCATCATGAGATTTCTACATTTTAACGATAACACCCAGTGCCATCCCCGAAATCATCCAAATCACGACAGGCTTTTTAAAATTCGGCCCTTACTGACTTATTTTTCTGAAAAATTCCCCCAATTGTATACCCCGGACCAACACATATGTGTGGATGAGTCGCTTGTGAAATTCACTGGCAGGCTTCAAATAAAACAATTTATCCCCAGCAAAAGAGCCCGCTATGGCGTGAAGATCTACAAATTGTGTGACCGAGTCACAGGATACTTGTATGCCTTCAGAGTGTACGAAGGCAAGGACACCCAACTGAATCCCCCTAATTGCCCAGACTACTTGGGATCAAGTGGCAAAATTGTTTGGGACCTCATCACCCCTCTATTGGAAAAGGGATACCATCTGTACGTGGATAACTTCTATACCTCCCTTCCCCTGTTCCACAACCTGCACCGGAAGAAGACGCCAGCATGTGGCACCATCAGGAATAATCGCAAGGGCTTTCCTCAAAGTCTCGTGAATAAGAAGCTGAAAAGTGGAGAATCGGCAAGTCTGCGAAATAAGGAGGTCCTGGCAGTAAAGTGGAAGGACAGAAGGGATGTTTACATGCTATCCACCATCCACAATGACACCGTCGTTGAAACCCGCAGAAGGCGTGGCACCGTCATTCGAAAGCCAACATGCATCCAGGACTATAATTTGTTTATGGGGGGGGTCGACTTCAATGACCAGATGCTTGAACCCTATCTTGCTACAAGGCGGACGTACCATTGGTACAAAAAAGTTGCCATTTATTTTTTTCAATTGGCCATATACAACTCTTATGTAATATACCGCAACTCCACCCAAAACCCCAAACGCTTCCTTGGCTACCAAGAGGACCTTATCACTGCCCTTATTTTCCCGAACGGCCCACCCCAAACTATCCGATCTGACGTTTTAAGTCGTCTCGTCGAGCGTCATTTTCCCGGTAAAGTCCCTCCCACAGAAACAGGCCGACGACGTCAAAAAAGATGCAAGGTGTGTTCCAGTCAAGGAATCAGACGAGACACAACTTTCCAGTGTGCCGATTGCCCTTCACAGCCTGGCCTCTGTCTAACTGACTGTTTTCGGATTTACCATACCAAACTAAATTATTAATCCTCCGTTCCTGCCTTCATACACCTTCACACCCCTTATGCCACTGCCTGCTCTGTAACTGACCCCGGCTTGTTTTTTGACCACGATTCTGCCTAACGATTTTGTAAAATCTCTGCCTGAACCGGAACTGACCCACGGCTTGTTTTTTGACCATTCTTCTGCCCAACGATTCTGTAATGCCTCTGCCTGATCTGGAACTGACCTCGGACTGTTTGACCATGCCTTTTGCCTGCCCCTTGGACTGATCTTGTACCCTGCTACTGGACTAGTGGGATTTAACACAGGGGTCTCACAAATGTGAGGGGCTCCAGAAAAGTTTTTCTAGATGAAGAAAAACATTTTTTTTGTTTTCTCATCCTAGATTAGGGTCTGGTTGCCCGGAGGCTTCAAAGAGATTTGGGTGGGAGAAGCCTCTACCCCTGTCCCCATTCTGTCCTAAACGAGGCCCTACTTCTGCCTGTTACCTGTAGGACCTATGACATCATGCCTTTGCCGGTTGCATGAACTGACTACTTGTGTATGCCGTTGCTGACCAAGTCCCTGCCTGCTGCCTGGACCAGTGCTATCCTGCTGTGTAGAACTGCGCTACTATTACCACAGGTAATCTTTTGTTTACACTTTGCTCAGCATAATGTATTTTGGGGTGTAATTCTTGGTATGTGCATGCTATGTGTCTCTGGAACACCTGACGTTGTTCCTTGCATGTTGGATCTCTGTATGTGGTCAGGCTGTGTAGAAGTCTCACACATGTGGTATCGTTGTACTCAGAAGGAGTAGCAGAATGTATTTTGGGGTGTAATTTTTGCTATCTAAATGCTATGTGTTGGAAATATCTTAGAAACCGACAACTTTGTGTAAAAAAAATATGCGTTTTCATTTTTTTTCCACGTTCCAAAAACTTCTGGAAACAAATGACCTGTTCAAAAGACTCATTATGCCTCATAGATTATACGTTGGGGTGTTAGCTTTACAAAATGGGGTCACTTTGTGGGTAATTCCATTGTCCTGGTGTTCCAGGGCCTTCAAAAATGTAATAGGTAATCAACTAGTTAGATGTGCAATTTATGCTCCTAAAACCCCTGATGGCGCTTCCTGCATGTTTGGCCTCTGTATGTGGCCAGGCAGTGAAAAAGTCTCACACATGGGGTATCGTTCTACTCAGGAGGAGTAGCAGAATGTATTTTGGGGTGTCATTTTTGCTATGTACATGCTATGTGTTGGAAATATCTTAGAAACTGACAACTTTGTGTAAAAAAAAATGCGTTTTCATTTTTTTCCACATTTTCCAAAAACTGCTGGAAACAAATAAACCGTTCAAAAGACTAATTATGCCTCATTGATGATACGTTGGGGTGTTAGCTTTCCAAAATGGGGTCATTTTGTGGGTAATTCCATTGTCCTGGTGTTCCAGGGCCTTCAAAAGTGTAATAGGTAGTCAACTAGTTAGATGTGCAATTTATGCTCCTAAAACCCCTGATGGCGCTTCCTGCATGTTGGGCCTCCGTATGTGGCCAGACAGTGAAAAAGTCTCACACATGGGGTATCGTTTTACTCAGGAGGAGTAGCAGAATGTATTTTGGGGTGTCATTTTTGCTATCTAAATGCTATGTGTTGGAAATATCTTAGAAACGGACAACTTTGTGTAAAAAAAATGCGTTTTCATTTTTTTTCCACATTTTCCAAAAACTGCTGAAAACAAATAAACTGTTCAAAAGACTCATTATGCCTCATAGATTATACGTTGGGGTGTTAGCTTTCCAAAATGGGGTCATTTTGTGGGTAATTCCATTGTCCTGGTGTTCCAGGGCCTTCAAAAGTGTAATAGGTAGTCAACTAGTTAGATGTGCAATTTATGCTCCTAAAACCCCTGATGGCGCTTCCTGCATGTTGGGCCTCCGTATGTGGCCAGGCAGTGAAAAAGTCTCACACATGGGGTATCGTTTTACTCAGGAGGAGTAGCGGAATGTATTTTGGGGTGTCATTTGTGGTATGCACATGCCATGTGAGAGAAATAAGCTATTACAATGAAAATGTTGAGAACATTTTTAAATAAAAAATAAAAATCTTAATTTTGCAAAGTATTGTGGGAAAAAATTACAACTTCAAATAACTCACCATGCCCATTAATAAATACCTTGGAATGTCTACTTTCTAAAAAGTGGTTATTTGGGGGGCATTTGTACTTTCCTGGCTTGTTAGGGTCTCAAGAAATGAGATAGGTCTTCAATACATCAGGTGTGATCAGATGTGATATATTTTTATGATTTGCACTATAGTTTGTAGACTCTAAAACTTTCACACAGACCAAATAATTTCCAAAAATTTTGAGTTATTTTTATCAAAGACATGTAGCAGTATAAATTTTGGGCAAAATTTATGAAGAAAAATTAATCATTTGCAAAATTTTATCACAGAAACTAAGAAAAAATCATTTTTTTTCCAAATTTTCGGTCTTTTTTCATTAATAGCGCAAAAAATTAAAAACACAGAGGTGATCAAATACCACCAAAAGAAAGCTCTGTTTGTATGAAAAAAAGGACAAAAAAATCATTTGGATACAGTGTTGCATGACTGAGTAATTGTCATTCAAAGTGGGAGAGCGCTGAAAGCTGAAAATTGCTCTGGGCAGGAGGGGTGTTTAAGTGCCCAGTATGGAAGTGGTTAAATCCACTGAGGCAAAATTATTAAAGGAGTAGAGGCTGTTTATTTAGCAATGTGTAACTTTGCAATGTGAATGGCAGTAAAGGAGGTGAACCTGAGTGCACTTTAAATACACAATTATGTGTTAGGAATTTTGCGCTGAATTCATTGATTGAAGTGAACACATCTTCTTCCTGTTTACTAAGCTCAGTAAACACTAATCACATTATTAAGTGAAAAGTCTCTAATCTTTTAGAAAATCAGCCTAATTTACTTAAGCATGAAATGAGGTGAAGTGAACTTCTTTAGCATTCAAAAATCTATTTAAGTTCTATTTTTTATTTATTTTTTCACATTTTCCTGCACATAATTGAATGTATACACAAGTGTACTTAACCTTACTTCATACTTTATTAAAGCCCATCTAAAGTCTCTATTTAGGTAAAGAATTTCATTTTTCTTTTTTCAAATTCCCCTGCACATAATTGAATGTATACACGAGTGTACTTCACTTCACCTTACTTCATATTTTATTAAAGTCCATTTAAAGTCTCAAGTTTTTTTTCCATTCAAAATGGATAAACAGGCATTTCCAATGTTCTTTTTTTTGTAATGGTAAGTGACTGGGAAGCTGAATTTCTCCTGCACCCTGCAAGACAGTGCTGATAGAGTGGAAGGTATTGATTAGGGCTTTTGCATAATTTCTAAGTTCCAGCAGATAGGCAATATTTCCTCAATCCAAAGGGCTGTGGGTGTAGCTCAGCATGGCTATTCACTAATAGTGTTAGCAGAAGCTAAACATTTACAGCAGTAGCAATGGTGACAATGCTGCAGTGATTTCATAATATACAGTCATTTTTTATTTATATGACAAAAGTAAGTATTAAGTTCTCTGAAGAGAATGAAATCAGTGCCTCCCCTATTGTCTTTTTTCCGGCATAAAGATAAAGCAACAAAAAGAAGGCGCAGCCAATGTTAAGTATGGACGTCGGAACAGCGTCAATTTTTTTACATTTTACGTCGTTTGCGTAAGTCGTCCGTTAATGGGGCTGGACGTAAGTTACGTTCACGTCGAAAGCATTGAGTATTTGCGGCGTCATTTAGAGCATGCACACTGGGATACGTCCACGGACGGCGCATGCGCCGTTCGTAAAAAGCGTCATTTACGTGGGGTCACGAGTAATTAACATAAAACACGCCCACCTCTTCCACATTTGAATAGGCAGGCTTACGCCGGCCAATTTACGCTATGCCGCCGCAACTTACGGAGCGAGTGCTTTGTGAATACTGCACTTGCCTGTCAAAGTTGCGGAGGCGTAGCGTAAATAGGATACGCTACGCCCGCATAGAGTTACACTCTCCTACCTGAATCTGACCACAAGACAAAGGGCCAGATTCTCAAAGGAGATACGACGGGGTGTTTTTGCGGCGTCAGATCTATGCGCCTGATTCTTAGAATCAGTTACGCATAGATTTGCCTTAGATCCGACTAGCGCAAGTCACTTACACCGTCGTATCTAAGTTGCATATTTACGCTGGCCGCTAGGTGGCGTTTCCGTCGATTTCCATGTTGAATATGCAAATGAGCTACATACGCCTATTCCCGAACGTATTTGCGCCCGCTCGTCGTAGTTTACATCGTTTGCGTAAGCATAAACTTACCCCTGCTATATGAGGGGTAACGTTGCGTAGGTCCGGCGTATGCAATGTTTTTTCCGTTGTTTACGTCGTTTGCGTAACTCGTTCACGAATAGGGCTTTGCGTAAGTTACGTTCACTTTGAAACCAGAGTGCTGGACCCCGGAAGAGGAGGATCGAGGCTGCTTTTTGAGAAACCATTGCACAGAGCAGGTAAGTATGACATGTTTGTTATTTAAAAAAAAATCACTTTACAATCACTTTAAGTTAAGCAAACTTGTACTTCTCTTTTCTGGAAAGAAAAAAATATGTTCCCACCCTCTTACACTAGTTTTATTTTGCCAGTGTTTTTTGAATGATCCTTGTATTTGTATAATACATTTTAGGAACATCAATCTCAATACGCTCTTTGTTTGTATCTTTCTGTTGTCTTGATTACATAGAAGCCAGCTCTATTTAAATGCAAAGTGACCGGTTTTCCATCTCAATCCAAAAGCAAGGAAACCACACGTAAAGGGATTCGTATCTGTCAGAAAAAGGCACATGTAGTATATTTGTTTTACGATTTTTTCATTTTTTTTGTACAGTGTCCTGTTACGATTCACTGCACTGCTCCATAATGAGTGTTACCTTGCATCACTCCTGTCTAGATGGAATGGATGAAAGGAGTTTAAGCAGCATTAACATGATGACAGGAAGTATTAATTTTAACAGTAAAAAGTCACAGAGGAGGTCTGAGTAATTTACAGACAGATCACACAGCTCAAGTTAGGGAATCCAATATATGAACAGAGAAAAATATTGACAGGCACTGCAGGCTGAATGTAAAAGAGAATATCAGACAAAAATATCAAATTCAGAAACAAATGTGCCGTGTGAATAGATGTTTACCAATGTCTGATTTTTGTTTTTGAATAAAATATTTGGAAAAAATACTGTTAACATTTGGGCTGTAGCTCTAACAGGAGGCTGCCTGTGGTCCCAACCTGCTTCCTATACTATAGACTTCACCAATCATTGGGCGTAATGATCTAAGGGCTGATTTGCACTGGAATACACGTGTTCACATGCATTTCCACGTGTTCTGGTTTTGACAGCCTATTCATTTCAAAAGACTGCTAAATTTGTGGAAACATTAAAAAAGTAATGTAGGCACCACTTTTACAAATCGCGCTGAATTTGCACATACCTCCCAAAAGTCCCGGATTCACAGGGTGCGTCCTGGGATTTGATTTAACCTCCCTGGCGGTATAATTCTGTCTGGAATTACGTACCAAAAGCGGTACAATTATTTGCATGGAAATTTGGCGTTTTATACTGTAGGCCTGCAATTCTTAGGAATAACTTGCTTAAATCTGTCCAAACAAGACATCCCGGGTATGATAAAGTTTGAAAAACAAAATCATATTTTTTTATATAATAAAAAACTATAAATAATTATAACAAATTATAATGTAATTATAATAAAAAATATTCAATAATGTAATCAACTCAAAAACACTGAAATTTGCTCAGTTGCAGAATTTTTGCTGTCATTTTTTTTTTTTTTATGACGAATTTCCCCACAAATCGCTATCGCTCAATTCTGCAAGTGATTAAAATTTATTATCGCTGTTTTCCAGCTGATCTAAAACCATTTTTGACATAAAGGGACACTTTTGGTTGCTATGGGCAATCTACAGTTTCCAGGCAGAAAGAACACTTTTTATTTTATAAAAGAACATGTAGGGCACAGGACAGACCACTAGGGACAAGGTGGGTGTGTATTTTTTACATACAGTACTGTAATCTATAAGATTACATTGTACTGTATGTAAAGTGTTTGTTTACATTTTTGAATTTGGCGCCGTTCTCCGCTTCCGTGCGTCGTAACGTCGCAGGAAACAGAGATCGGCGGCACACAGGGACGCTGTGTGAATCGAGCGAGCACCCGCTCGCTCACACAGCGGGGATGCATCGCTGGATCCAGGAAGAAGGTAAGCCAGCGCGCGCTGCAGGCTCTGCATGGCTACCCCGTGCGTGACTCGGGGATACCGTTCTTAGCAGAAAAAACCCACCCCGAGTCACGCACGGGGATAACGCCAGGGAGGTTAAATACTGGCGTCCCACGAGTTCAGTCTAAATCCCGGTGCCCATTGCTGGGAACAAGTTCTGGCACTCGGTTCCACTGAACATTCTAAGGTGGGAGCATGCTAGTATGGGCACCCGGCACCCTTCCCTGCATCCCTTGCCCCACACAATCACCCACTCTATGGCAGCTGGCATCTCTCCCCGCCGGCTGCCTGTAAATTTACTTGCTGCAGAGCGGACTCACACACTGCAGAAGCCACCTCCTCCTCGGCTCTGACCATGCCATGTAAACAGGCAGGAGGAGGAGCCAGGGAGGTAGGACACAACTGTGCTGAACCCACACTGATCTGAGGTCTGTGCAAGATGGGAGAATAGAGTGACCGGAAGGGGTAGAAGACAGCGACTGGACAGAAGCAAACAGTGGCCGGGAAGGGGGAAATAGTCACTAGGGGGGAGAAAGCAATCACTTGGAAGGGGAGGACACAGTGACCAGGTAACAAAGTTTCATGTGAGGAGTGATTTGAGGGGAGGATATGTGCTGGGGAGTGCTTTTGGAGGGGAGAGATCCTGTGCTAGAAAGGGGGGTTGGATTTAAAGTCCAACCTCCCCCAGCCCCCCGTTGTTTTCTAGCACAAGTTCTCTCCCACAAAGCACACCACTGCACATATTCTCCTATCCCCCAAAAAGAGATGCCAGCTGTCATTATGGCATCTGTGACTTCAGGTACCCCACAAGAGATGCTGAGCATGTGCCCTGGGTGCCCACACTATTGCACACATGCCAGGCAGGAGAATGGAGCCAAGTGCCGGTACTTGTTCAGGTATCTGGCACTGGCCCATATTTGTGGGACAATAAGATTTTCTTCAAATATCAGGAAGGCCCCACCAAATTCAGGATGGTCGAGGGGGGGCGGGTTCTAGAAGTGAGGAGAGGATTTGTGCTGGGAGGAGGGACTAGGAGAAGCAGGATTTGTGCTAGGGGGATTTGAAAATGGGGAAGAAAGATTTGTTCTGGAATGAGAGGGGGTAAGACTTGTGCTAGAAGTGAGGAGAGTATATGTTCTATGAGGGGGGATTTGGGGTAAGGAGGATTTGTGCTGGGGGGATTTGTACTGGTATGATGATTTTTTCTGGTAGAAGGGATTTGGGGAGAGCATTTGTGCCACTGCCTCCCTCAACTGTCCCTTATTCACAAGTTCAAAAGTTGAGAGGTATGGTTTGCAGAATGCCGCAGTTAATGCTGGAATTCAAGACTCCAGGCACAGCGATCAGCTGCATTTGTACAGTGCGATTAGCTGCGGTTGCGTTTAGCCGCGGCACGATATTGAACGGGGATCTGACTTAGATCCCTGCCAATAACAAGCACTGTGTATGGTATGAATCTTGAGGGGGAACTCCACGCAAAATTTCAAATAAAAAACCGGCATGGGTTCCAGGCCCTTGGGTTTTAAGGGGAACCCCCGTACGCCGAAAAAACAGCGTGAGGCCCCCCCAAAATCCATACCAGACCCTTATCCGAGCACGCAGACCGGCCGGTCAGGAAAGGGGATGGGGACGAGCGAGCACCCCCCCCCCCTTAACCGTACCAGGCCACATGACCTCAACATGCCCCAAAGCAGACATTTTTTACATTTCCTTTTTCCCCAGGTGAATGGGTAGGGGTACCTCATACTCATTCACCTAGGGTGGGAGGCCGGGACCTGGAGGCCCCCTTATTAAAGGGGGCTCCTGGATTCTGATAAGCTACCTGCCCACAGACCCCAACAACCAACGGCCAGGGTTGTCAGGAAGGGCCCTGTCCTCATCAACATGGGGACAGGGTGCTTTGGGGTGGGGCCCATGTTGAGGGCATGCTGCCTGGTACGGTTAGGGAGGGGGGCGCTCGCTCGTCCCCACCCCCTTTCCTGACTGGCCAGTCTACGTGCTTGGATAAGGGTCTGGTATGGATTTTGGGTGGGACCCCATGCCGTTTTTTCGGCGTACGTGGGTTCCCCTTAAAATCCATAGCAGACCCAAGGGCCTGGTATGCTCCTGGAGGGGGAACCCATGCCGTTTTTTTATTTGAAATTTGGCGTGGAGATCCCCCTCAAGATTCATACCAAATGCAGCTGACACAGTGCACTGCGATTACCTGCGCTTATGTGCCGATAGCTGCAGTACATCGCAGCTGGACGCATTCAATTCTATTTTTTCTATTCGCACAAAACCGCAGTTAACCGCAGTGTGTGAAAGGGGCCTAATATTTACATCCTTTATTATAGGATTTTCCTCTCACTGTAAATCTACCACTTAATTTTTTTCCCCAGCATTAGTGAGACTCTCATATTTGACTTAAAGTGTATGTATAATCAGAATCTTTTTTTTTATATATATAACAGGAAAGGGTTATACCCCTTTGGCCTGTTTCATGTAGGCTTCAGCTTGCATAAGAGCAGTGTGAACAGTAAACATTGACAAAGCATTTGCAGAGCTTTTAGCAAGCTTTGTTGACATTTTTAAAGTACCATTCAGCTCCAGTTTGTAAATGTTGAACACAGATCCAAATGGGAGTGCTGACTGCCACTTTAAACATGCTGCTAGTATGCTTCAACACTTCTTGGAGCTTGTTGAAAGGCCTACTGAAGCCAGCTAACATCATCCAATCCTGCAGCAGTATGTGGAAGATTGACACAGCTTTAGGCCTTGGCACCCTGGTACTGACTACCTTACTTTGAGTTTACCCTCAAAGTTCCCCTGCTTACATCAGGGTCCCCATAGTCCCCACTCCCTTCTTCAGTGTCTTCAGGGTCATCCCCCCTTACACCAGGGTCCCACGAGTCCCCTCTTCTTACATCAGGGTCCCCAGAGTTTTCCCTTACATCAGGGTCCCCAGAGTTTGCCCTTACATCAGGGTACCCAGAGTTTGCCCTTACATCATGGTCTTTGATGCACCAGCTGATTGATGGACCTATATTACAGGTCCAGTGCGTGACCAGGTACGCTTGCTGATGACCTGGTAACAAAACGTACGTCGAGGCGGTACCTGCTCACGCACAGCTACGTACTTCTGGTCCCGCTGGTTCTCTGTGTACAGGAGGTGGAACACACGCCAGCTTCCCCAGCGAGGGGCCATCTCTCCACCATTACAACACCGAACAGCCTTAGTGCCGGGTCACAGGCACCAGCAAGAGTAAAGAGCCACTTAGCACTGTGATTTTATACATATTTTTTATTAAAACAAAATTATACTATGGCGGTCTTTTCTTTTCCTTGTTCCAGTATATGATATTGGAATCACGGCTAATCTAAAGCATTATGAGCAGCGCATGAAGTCCCTATACTGCATTATAAAGCTATTATTGACCTTTTTTTATTAAATTGGTCAACACCATCTGGTAAGGTGCCATCCTTTGAGCACAGTTTTAGGTGATTTTCCTAGCAGGTGGAGGAAGAGATTTTTAACAGTGAAGTTAAAGAAACTGTCTGAGCACAAGCACTTTATTTATGGACTTTAAACACATTTATTTTTAATAAATTCACCAGCATTCTGGTGCTTCTGGTCATTATATATATTTTAGTGTTGGTTTTATCATTCACCTGTCTGATGTAATATTATATAGCATTATTATAACAAATTTATTTGTAGCGCCCCTCTCTTTCATTTTTCTTACATCAGGGTCCCCAAAGCCTCCCGTACCTTAGGGTCCCTATGGCCCTCTTACATCAGGGTCCCCAGAGCCCTACTTACACCAGGGTTCCTATAGCCCCCTTACATCAGGGTCCCAAAACTCATTACATCATGGTCCCTAGAGCCTATTCCCTTTCAATAGGGTACCCACAGTTAGAAGGGAAGAGCAGAGTGGGGTATGGAGAGGTTTAAGTGTATAGTTGGGGTAGTGAAAGGGGAGGGGGTAGTAATGTAAAGACCCCAGTTTACATCTTATCTGAGCCTTCCAAACTGCAGCAGTTGGCTACTGAACAGGTGGAAGCTGGAAGGCTGGGCACTAGGGCCAGATAGATTTGGAGGAGAAACTTCTTTCTCCTCTAAATGCCGAGGCATGGGGAAGGGGTAAGCACATGATTGGTTGCTAGGACATGGGCAGTCTTAGCAACCAAACCCTTGTCCTGCGCACAGCATGTGGTGGTAAATGCTGTACAGTCTGGGTCAGCTCTGATTGCTACACAGCCAATGATTTTGCTGAGCGGTGCGGCTGTGGCAGCAAATAAGCTGACTGGGTATTTAGGCAGGACACTCTAGGAGGGGTTTGGACCCAGCAACAATTGGCCGTAGCAGTGCCCTAGGCAGCAGTGCACCCTAGGTGGCTTCCTAGTTTGCCTAGTGGTAGCACCAGCCCTGCTTCCTGGTGGTAAACTAAGGTAAGCATTACAATAATAACTTTAAATATGGGCTCACTACATGCTGGTACATATATTTAATATGTCTTCCTATTACTTTACTTTTAGATTAAAAAATAGTAACCAGATTCTTTACTGAATCATGGAAAAAAGTCTTCAGAAATGTAATTACAATTTATTAAATCCCTAGTTTGTATGCAGTTTTCATGTAAACATAGGTCTAGATAATGTAAGTTAATCATTCTGACATTTATAAAGAAGTATCTATCATAATACAAAGTTGGGGCAAGGTGCAAGGATGATACATTCTCACCTGTCCGTGATATTTCATTATGCTTATCTTTTGACCTATTTACCACTATGTTGAGTTGACATTTCATCTTGATTTGTCAGCTGTTTTTGGAACAAAAATAGAAATCATATTCTTGTGCTATACACATTATTGGTCAAAGGGTTAACTTAAGAAACTGGAAAAAAAATACTGTAAATAAATAAAGATTAATTCCCCCGACTGAAGTATTAAATCGGATCTTTATGCAAAAAAAAAAAATGTAGCGCCCTGCTCCTTAAGAACAGGCGCTGTTTCAAATTTAATGGGGGTCTAAGGGCAAATTTAGCCTCTGTTCCAGCCATGGCTGTGCTGGGAGTGATCCACCATTGATTGCCTGGGGGTGTTATTACCACCCCAGGCCAAGAGTGGCAGCAGCCAGGTCATGGTACATTGAGTGTCTCCCTCAGCAATGAACTAGTGGGAGTGGTTACCCTGCTGGGCATGCTGGGGAAGGGTACTTAAGGAACAGACGCCATTGGAGCGGGGTCCGTTCGCGCCTCGTGGCCCGCCTGGCCGGGGCTGCGTGTGGTGAATCCTAGCTCTGGGACCACGTTGGCCCGGGACTGCAGCTTCGTCTGGTGGGCTCAGTTGTCTGGCTGAGGCCTGTACTGCAGAGGTGATCCTGTGCTGTCCGTCCTGCCGGAGGAAGCCACTTGATGAAGGAGACCAGGGTAGGACCTATCCTAGTAAGGACCATGTAAGAGGCTGGTACCTTGGGAGAAGGCCTGGAAACCTCATCTA
Organism: Rana kukunoris; assembly: GCA_029574335.1. Taxonomy (NCBI): domain Eukaryota; kingdom Metazoa; phylum Chordata; class Amphibia; order Anura; family Ranidae; genus Rana; species Rana kukunoris. The sequence continues at coordinate 504,385,729 of CM056050.1, read as the reverse complement.
CGGATGCACCGTATATCGAGAGGCCTGACAGTGTCGCCTGTCGGATCTAAAGATTCTAGTGAGAAAAAGCTAAAGAGATCCGGGTGCTGAATACTGTGGCAGAGGATTCTGAACCCAAATATCTCACCGAGAAAGAAAGGTCTGTGACAGAGACTGCCTTTTATTCCGTGCGCCATCCCGGCTGCTAGGCCAGTGAGAGGGACCTATCCGGGTGATCAATACCAACTCTGGCTAGAGTGGTGACGAGAACTGTTTGCTGGAAACAGAAGTGTTTCCTTTACTTTGTGACTGTGCACCTGAACCTACCTACCCTTCCACCCCATACTCCTCTTTTCTACTAAAGTTCTCCAGAAAGAACCCCAAAGAGAAAGAGGTACATTGTGTATGGACATTGAAATTCTTTGGACTCTCCTTTCACCCTGGACAGCGAGAATAGAGGTAACGTGCCACCCAAACATAAACCAGCAGCTCCTGCAGGGGTAGTGCTACAAATATACAGAAAATACACTTTGGTAAAAATTGCTTCACATTTCTTATTTATTGACTTGGAACAATAAATAAAGTAAAACAATAATGATGGAGAAGGGATGGAAAGATAGGAAGCTCATGTGCCCAAACCTGGGCACAGTGTTGTGTATGCACAAATATTTAACACAATAATATACAGCTTAAAGCCAAAATACAGTACTGTATATGTGTACAGGATATTGAAATACACTTACCTTTTTGGCTTGGACAAGTATTGTCCAATAGGTAATGTTGCAGCAATATTTTGGGGTACTTTTGATCAACAATAGAAAAACAAAATTATTATGGCACCCAGGAAACTCTGCCTCTGCACGAACCCATTCCTCCCACCTCTAATAGATTTTACAGATTAGCAAGAAATGTGTTTTTATGATTTTCAGTACAAAAAATAAATAAATTAGATTTTCAGAAAGATTTGTATCAATAAAGGAATCCCTTTTTGTCTAGTTTTGCTGGACCGTTTGGTACATGTGTACAGAGTCATAAAAGCATACCTCCCAACATTTTGAGATGGGAATGAGGAGCACCTACTAACAAACGTATGTAGGCATAAGACACGCCTCCTGCCACACCCCCTTAAAGTAGAATTAACCAAAAAAATGTTAATTAAATCCACAGGACTTGTTTTCACCACTACTATTCCTTTATATTAGCTTTATACAAATGCAGCAATTTAGAAATTGGATGAAAGGTTTAGCATTGGGAAACATTTTTTGAAAGATAAAAAGTACAATTTTTATACAACTATATGGATCAGACCAAAATGAGGGACAAATGGGGGGGAAAGAGGGACATTGCTCCAAATCAGGGACAGTCCCTCGAAATCAGGGACAGTTGGGAGCTATGATAAAAGTGTTATTAATTTATGTATACACATTTCAAATGAAATACAAGTTCCTTAAAACCCTACTGAAGTCTTACATTTTTTTTTTCCTTATAGTCTTGTTTTTTCCATGCGATGCCACTAAGAAGTGCTTTAAAATACCTTTTAAAGGAACACTAAAGTACATTTTTTTTGTAAAATAACAAACATGTTATACTTACCTCCACTGAGCAGCTCGTTTTGCACAGAGTGTCCCCAAACCCTGTCTTCTAGGGTCCCTCGGCGGCTGTCTCGGCTCCACCTCGCAAGAGCTTTCCACCTTAAAGAGGAGTTCCACCCTAAAAAATGACTTTAATCCACTCCTCACCCCCTTACATGCCACATTTGGCATGTATTTTTTTTTGGGGGGGGGAGTGGGGGCTTCAGTAGGAGTGGGATTTCCTGTCCCACTTCCTGCTTCCGCCGAGGGGGTGGTTAGGCGATTAAGCCTTAATCGCCTACACCAGCCCCTCCATGTAGGCGATCACATGGGACACTGTCAGGTCCCATGCGATCGCCTCTCCAATCAGCGGCGAGCCGCGCTGCGTGCGCATGCGCAGTGCGGCTCGCGCATGCGCAGTGGGTGCCCGGTCGTGAAGCCGAAGGCTGTCACGGCTGGGTGCCCACAGTCGAGATGGAGACGCCGACTGGGGAGGGGGGAGAGGAGCGGACCCCCCGGCCGGCGCGTCGCTGGATCTTGGAGCAGGCGAGTGTGTGTTTATTAAAAGCCAGCAGCTACACTTTTTGTAGCTGCTGACTTTTAATAAACACAATTTTGGCTGGAACACCCCTTTAATACGAGCGAGCTTGCATGGTGGAAAGCTTTTGCGGGCACGCTCCTGTGATACAGCGGTGGGTATAGCTGCAGACTGTATCACTCGGCCCCGCTCCCCGGCACGCCGTGTCATCGGTGTGACAGTCAATGGCTGCGCTGCTATCAATCCGTCCGGCCTAGCCAATCAACGGCCAGGCTGGGAACCGAAGAGGACGCACGCGGGACTTTCGAGGGGTGAGGTAAGTAAAACATGGATTCGGGGGGGGGGGGGGGGGCGGTACCGTCGGATGTTTTTTCACCTTAATGCAGGGATCCTCAAACTACGGCCCTCCAGCTGTTGTAGAACTACACATCCCATGAGGCATTGCAACACACTGACATTCACAGCTATGACTAGGCATGATGGGAATTGTAGTTCCTGAACAACTGGAGGGCCATAGTTTGAAGACCCATGCCTTAATGCATAGGATGCATTAAGTTGAAAAAACATTTACCTTTACAACCCCTTTAATCTTATGGCTCATTCACACTAAGGGATTTATTTACTAAACTTTGAGAATGCAAAATCTTTTGGAACTCTACATAGAAACCAATCAGCTTCCGGGTTTCTTGTTAAAGTTTAATTAAGAAAGCTGAAGTTTGAAGCTGATTGGCTACCATACACAGCTGCACCAGATTTTGCACTCTCTGGTTTTAGTAAATCAATCTCTGTGTGAAGTTTCCTGCATTCTTTCTCATGGAAAAATGCAAGTAACTGCAATGACACACAGAGAACTATTGTTCTGTATGTCATGATCATACCAAAACACAGTGTTTCACTGTTGTGTGATATTATGCAAATGTGTGCATAATATCAAACCATTCTGCATAGTCTCCATGCTGCTGTGCAGTGACATGAATGAAATGTTACTTTGTACACTTCATATAAATTTCTGTCACAAAGTTGTGTGATGTCATAAAATGTGCATCACACCACCTCCTGCCGCACCCCAAAACATTGCATGGGCAGCAGTGGTTTGGCCACAGGGCAGTGTGAAGATGTGTTAAAGTGGACCTTCAGTCATTGTTGGATCTTTCCATCTATTAAAGTGGAGTTCCACCCATTTTTTTATGTTTGTCTGTGCTGCATGCCCTAATGTCATAGTGTTCAGCATGGACAAGTTGTATTTATTTTGTTGCTTGTAAATGCCTTTATTTTGTAGTCCTTTATTACTTCCTCCTCCTTATTAGCCTAGGCCAGGGGTAGGCAACCTCGGCTCTCCAGAGGTTTTGGAACTACATTTCCCATGATGCTCAACTACACTGCAGAGTGCAAGAGCATCATGGGAAATGTAGTTCCAAAACATCTGGAGAGCCAAGGTTCCCCATCACTGGCCTAGGCTATTTAGTCTATTTGCAAGGGTTTCTGGGATAGGCATCATGTTTCCCAGTAGTCTTTGCAAACCTGACTGAAACCTATTACATTGCTTGTACAGCACTGAGCATGTGCGAGATATGCAAAGCTGAAATCCAGGAAGTCATACAGTCTGGCTTCATGATGCCCACACTTAAGATGGCCACGGTCTATTTCTAGATTATAATCTAAATGCTGTAACAACCTAACAAAACGGACCTTAGTTTACAGATTAACTTTACTAGAATACATTATGCGTGTGTATTACAGGGGTATTTATATTTAAAAAGTGAAATTGTGGGTGGAACTCCCCTTTAAATCTTCTGCCTTATTGTTTTAACTTTGGATAGTAAAACATTTTTTTTCTGCCAGCAAATACCTTATACAGTCCACTTTCTGTTTATTGTCTGGTCATTAGCTTAGGCTTAAGACATTATGCACAGCTCTCTCTCTCCCACTTTTGTGAAAGTTTGCCAGGAAGGGAGGGGGCAGGACAATAGAGGAGGGATGGGTCACAGGAGAGTCCAGGAAATCTGCAGAGATAGAGGGGGCTGGATGAGGACAGAGATACCAGGAGACTGAAAAGATCCATGTGTATTCATCAAAAGAGGAGACATGTACAGGCAAGCAATGGTGTGAGTGTGTCTGTCTGTATATACAGTATCTCACAAAAGTGAGTAAACCCCTCACATTTTTGTAAATATTTTATTATATCTTTTCATGTGACAACACTGAAGAAATTACACTTTGCTACAATGTAAAGTAGTGAGTGTACAGCTTGTATAACAGTGTAAATGTGTTGTCCCCTCAAAATAACTCAACACACAGCCATTAATATCTAAACTGCTGGCAACAAAAGTGAGTACACCCCTTAGGCTCCATTCACACCTAGGCGACAAAACGCCCGACACTCGTGCCGCTGGAGGGGCGAATTTCCATTGATGTCTATAGAGATGGTTCACATCTCTGAAACGCCGTACGCCTGCCGCCTGAAAAAAAGTCTCGGACCCTTTTTTTCAGGCGACATTGGCGTTCGGCCATAGACATCAATGGAGAGAATTTGTTAAAAAAAATAATAAAATGAATCGAATTGCGGCAAGTAAAGTACGCGGCGTTACTTGTCGCCTAGATGTGAATGCAGCCTAAGTGAAAATGTCCAATTTGGGCCCAAAGTGTCAATATTTTGTGTGACCACCATTATTTTTCCAGCACTGCCTTAACCCATTTGGGCATGGAGAGCACCAGAGCTTCACAGGTTGCCACTGGAGGCCTCTTCCACGCCTCCTTGACAACATCACAGAGCTGGTGGATTTTAGAGACCTTGCGCTCCTCCACCTTCCGTTTGAGGATGCCCCACAGATGCTCAATAGGGTTTAGACTATCACCAGACCATCAACTCTCAGCTTCTTTAGCAAGGCTAGTTCTTTGCCATGAGGTGATATTTTTAACTTCCAGTGACCAGTATGAGAGAGTGAGAGCGAGAACAAAAAAATTTAACCGATCGTTAGTAGGCACGACCATTGGTTAAAAATCCACGCATGTTCAGAATCAAGTCGACGCATGCTTTGAAGCATTGAACTTCATTTTTTTCAGCACGTCGTTGTGTTTTTTGTCACCACGTTCTTACACAAACGTTTTTTTAACCGATGGTGTGTAGGCACATCAGACCATCAGTCAGCTTCATCGGTTAACTAGTGAGAACTGTCCTTCGGACCGTTCTCATTGGATGGACTGATCGTGTGTATGAGGCCTAAGGGTTCGTTCAGGTCTGTCTGTCAGTTTTTTAGGCGGACCTGAACGGGCTCTTGGTGCAGCTCTATGGAGCCACGGATGTCAGCGGTGACATGCCCCTGACATTCGACTGCTCCGATCTGCTAAAGTGTGACAGAGGAAAACCCTACTTTTCCATCCGTCTGGCAGATCAGATTGGATGACAACGAACTCTACAGTCCATCGTCATTCAATACCCCATAGAGGAGAGCGGCACTATGACAGGTCGGTCTGGTCCTTGTACACTGTGCAGAGACCGACCTGTCATCTACCTGCTCAGCGGGGATCGCCGGAGCGATCCCCACTGAGCAAAGCGTGGCCCGTACACTGACAGCCCCGTGTTATTTTGGCATCCCCACATACACTTTTACTGCAGAGAATGAGAAGGGGCGTGTCTGTTCATGGAAAACACAAGTCTTTAGAAATTTAATTACGAGTTATTAAATCCCTATTTTGTATGCAATATTTATTATGTAAAATTAGGTCTAGATAATGTTAGTTAATCATTCTGACATTTATAAAGAAGTATCTATCATAACACAAAGTTGGGGCAAGGTGCAAAGAAGATACATTCTCACCTGTCCGTAATATTTCCTTATGCTTATCTTTTGAACTATTTACAACTATGTTCCTTTACGTTACACCCATATTTAGGGTGTACAGTAACATGTACAATATTTCTAAGCACCCACTTCCCACCCCCAGAGCCCCCAAACCTGCGACTGCATGAAGGGATTCCTCTCTCCCGCAGCCCCTGTCACATTTATAATTGCCCACAGAGCCATATCATTCATTCATAGAGATCTGTGAATGAATTAACTACAAGTCCCATCCGCCACTACAGCAGACTGACTTGTAGTTATCAATGGATTACGAGTGTTGCGATTAGTGCACTTGTAGTCCATTGACACTTTCTCCAGCTTTCGAACTGACAGTTCTATAGAGTTACAAGCAGAATGCTGGAGGAAGAATGTGCTGGAGCCTGACATTGCACCCTCCATCCACTGATCACAGGTGCAATGCTTTGCGGGCTCCTGTGGAAAGATCCTAAAGGCAAAGTAAACTGGTAAGCTAGAAATATAAAGAATTCATTTCGGCTGTTTTCTAAGGAACCAGCCAAAATTTTAGCATATGTTGTCCAGTGGGAATCCTTCTGCCTCTGAAAATTAAAGGAGCCAGGTACAAAACTGTCATCTGCTATCTACATCAGATGCAGCCAGTGTTTGGTTTTTTTGACAGCCACAAGTATTATGTGTCAGAATAGTATAGCTAACAGGATAGTTTCCTGTATCCAAGTTTAGCATGGTGGATGGTGGAATTAATACATTTCTCTGAATGAGAGAAATCTGAGTGTGTATGGCCAACTTTAGAGTGCACTAGATAGCATTGTCAAACTCTGGTGCCTATACAGCCATATCTAAACAAACCACACAACTGGTTAAACCGCTTAGCGACTGCCCCACACAGATAAACTATGGCAAGATGGCCGCTCTGTGCCAGATCATGTACCTAGTACTTGATCTGACACTTCTGGGTCTGGGGCGCACGCCACCCACGACTTGCACCCACTGTGATTGGACACAGCGGGAGCCGATCAGCGGGTCCGGCGGAAACCCGATGTCTGCTGGGACACGTCCATTGTTCTGGACAGAACGGCGGAATGCCTATGTAAATAATGCAGATCGCAGATGTTCTTTGATCAGGGAAGGTAAAGATCCTGTTTTTCTGCTTAGTAGGAACGTGGATCTCTGCCTTCCCACAGTAAATGCATCCCCCATACAGTTAGAATTCATTCCCTAGGAACACATTTAACCTTTTCATCACCCCTGATGTTAACCCCTTCCCTGCCAGTGTCATTAGTACAGTGACAGTGTATATTTTTAACATTGATCACTGTTATAGTGTCACTGGTTCCCCAAAAAATGTCAAGTGAAACTTAGGGGGTTATTTACTAAAGCCAATTCCACTTTGCACTACAAGTGCAAAGTGCACTTGAAATTGCACTGAAAGTGCACTTGGAAGTGCAGTCGCTGTAGATCTGAGTGGTAGATCTGAAATGAGGCAAAGCTCTGCTGATTTTATTATCCAATCATGTGTAGCGCTACCTCCTCAGGATAGATTTGGGATGGCGTGTTACCTGTACGAATGTCTAGGGGTATGATGATGATGATGATGATGATGATGAGAACAATGATGGAATGTCCAAACAGCCGGTGTCTTTCTGTGCTTTTATTCTTGCCCAACACGGCAAACAGTGAACTTGGAGTAGATAGAGTAAAGATGGGTGAGAAGGAGAATTTGCAGACTCAGGCCTAAGAGCGACGGAAACAATCCTGCTTCCAAATGGGACTTTAACTTCGGCGCCACTCCAGCCGGAGTGGGTACAGCATACCTGGACAGTCTCTCTAACAGAACTGGCAGCCAGAATATCACTGAGAATCTTGAGAAGGAAAACAAGTCTCTGACTGAAATAGAAAATAGGAGTGAGACCTCTGCCACAGGACCTTTGCTTTAGAACTCAATACGTGAGGTGAATCCTTCTCAAGATTATTGATGCCTGAATCTCCCTATTTTTCTTCAAATAGTCACCGACTGACAGGTTGCCATTAGACAAACTCCCAGTGTCCGGTCACCTCGATCCCCGATGGCTCGTCTAGGCCCTATTGGATTGCCTGCCTCCAGACTTTCCTCAGACTGACTCCCCACCGAACAGCACAACTCGCTTGGGATCTTCTTTCCAAAGATGGGAGGACCCAAGAAGTCACTGGGCCCCATTACAGCTTCAGTTGCTCTGGGCCAACATGGTCCTGGAACCAAGAACAACGCGTGGCACATGCGCCCCTGCCTGGTAGGCCATATCGCCTGGGCCCGTTTTGTGCGCACACCCTGAAGATGGGTGCCGCACCCGGATCCAACCACGAATTCCCCGCCCAACATGGCGTCTCTCAAGAAGTACCCTCCCCCAGCATGCCCCGCGAGTGAAAAACCCCTCTGATTGTCTGCTGGCAAGAAGGCGCTCTGACCTGGACTCCCCTGGCGCCACCTGTCGCCCCAGGGTGGAAAGGCACCTCAGGAACACAGAATGAACTGACAGCACAGCCCAGCTAGGACAGAAGCTGAATTTACACAAATCACATGGATGAGAGCTACATAACTCTCTCATCCCCCCCTCTAAATTTAAGATAGCACCTGGACTGAAGGTACACAGGCGTTACACATGTGCAAGCCAAAAATATTTTCCTTGCATGTCCCCCTTGGATCTACAGTGACTGCACTTCCAAGTGCACTTTCAGTGCAATTTCAATTGCACTTTGCACTTGTAGTTTGCACTTGTAGTGCAAAGTGTATTTGCGTTTAGTAAATAATAGGGTTGTCCCGATACCGATACCAGTATCGGTATCGGGACCGATACCGAGTATTTACGGGAGTACTTGTACTCCCGCAAATGCCCCCGATGCCTGAATAGAATACTTGCACCCCCCCACCACCGCCGCAGTTAATTGCAAAGCCGCCGCAGCCACGTTAATCACTGTGCTGCGAACATTACAGGCACCTTTAGTTTGAATAGATGTTTTCCACGCCGTGTATAGACACTTCCCCTTGCTTGGGATTGGACGGATCTGTCCAATCTTGAGCAAGGGGGAGTGTCCTTTACACGGCGCGGCAGGGAAAACAGCTATTCAAACGAAAGCTGCCTGTAATGTTCGCCGCACAGTGATTAACGCGGCGGCGGCGGCGGCATCATCATATAGGTACGGAGGACATGCCTGCATATGTTTGGGGACATGGCTGGATATATGTGGGACATGGCTGCAATATGTGGGGGACATGGCTGCAATATGTGGGGGACATAGCTGCATATGTTTGGGGGACATGGCTGGATATATGTGGGGGACATGGCTGGATATATGTGGGGGACATGGCTGCATATATGTGGGGGACATGGCTGCATATGTTTGGGGGACATGGCTGCAATATGTGGGGGACATGGCTGCATATGTTTGGGGGACATGGCTGCATATATGTGGGGGACATGGCTGCATATGTGGTGGGACATGGCTGCATATGTGGGGGACATGGCTGCATATGTTTGGGGACATGGCTGCATATGTTTGGGGACATGCCTGCATATGTGGGGGACATGGCTGCATATGTGGGGGACATGGCTGCATATGTTTGGGGACATGCCTGCATATGTGGGGGACATGGCTGCATATGTGGGGGACATGGCTGCATATGTTTGTGGACATGGCTGCATATGTGGGGGACATGGCTGAATTTATGGGGTGACATGGCTGCATATGTGGGGGGACATGGTTGCATTTGTGGGGGGACATGGCTGCATTTTGGGACACATTTTAAAAAAAGTATCGGTTTTCGGTATCGGCGAGTACATGAAAAAAATATCGGTACTTGTACTCGGTCCTAAAAAGTGGTATCGGGACAACCCTAGTAAATAACCCCAATGTAAATAACCCCCTTAGTGTCCGATTTGTCCGCTGCATTGTCGAAGTCCCGATATAAGTCGCTGATCGCCGCCATTACCAGTAAAAAAATAAATAAACATTCCATAAAAATATCTCATAGTTTGTAGATGCTATAACTTTTGCACAAACCAATCAATATAAGCTATAAGCTATTATTTTACCAAAAATATATAGCATAATAAATATTGGTCCAAATTTATAAAGAAATTACATTTTTTTTTTTTTTATTTATTGGATATGTTTTATAGCAGAAATAAACACATATTTTTTTTTTGTTTGATAATTGTCTGATATTTTTTGTTTATAGTAGGAAAAAAGGGCATAACTTTGATTTGGGTAGAGCTTCACACAACCGGACAACTGTCAACAGGGCTGCCATTGGGGGGTACAGGCAGTAAGGGGCCCGAAGGTCCCCAGGGCACCGGATGGCAACCCCCTATTTAATTATTTTTTTATAATTTATACATATATATATATATATTTTTTATTAAAGGACCCAGAGATCCCCAGGGGCCCGGAGGTCCCCAGGGCCCCAGATGGCAACCCCCCTTTTTTCATTTTTTTATATATATATATATATATTTTTTTCTTTTTATTAAAGGGCCCAGAGGTCACCAAGGGCCCGGAGGTCCCCAGGGCCTCGGATGGCAACCCCCCCCTTTTTTTATTATAATGTTTATATATATATATATATATATATATATATATATATATATATACTTTGGTCACCAGGGCCCCCCGGATGGCAACCCCCCTTTTTTTTTTATAAAAAGGTCACAGAGCTCGCGGTTAAACAATCTAGTATGAGATTGTCCTACACTAGTAAGTGGAAAAATACCAATAAATACTAATTAACAGAATTATATTGACGGCACACTCTTCATATTCAGAAATATGTACTATTACACAAATAAGCTTAAAAAAAAAAAAAAAAAAATGTGATCCATCTGTCTCTTAATAATTTTTTATTATTCAGAGCATTTTTTATGACAATGTTGGGACTTTTATAACGGTACAGTATAGTATAGTTGCCATTTCGCCACAGATTCCACATGCTCTGGTGCATAACATAAGTTAAACAAGATCTGGTGTATTAGTATACTTTCTTCCATTTTCATCTCCTCTTCTCTCTTTCATGCAAACAAGTCTACTCTACAGTTAATCTCTGAGTTCCTCGCAGCATGGCTCTTTGTGTACTTCCATCTTCGCCGCATTGCCTCTCGCTAAGAAAGCTCATAAGCTCATTTGGTTTCAATTACCTGTATGCTGATAATACCACGATGCACCTATCCACTCTCAATATTCAGGATCAACGCTCACAATGCCTCCTGGCAGTGCCTTCCTGGATGGTCCACTGAATTTTAAAATACAGTTCTCACAGAAAGCTGCCGGAATCAGCTGAACAGCCAAGCCAAGTAGTCAATATTTAAAAGGCTATGAGAAAGGTCTATGTTCTTAACGGACAGGGTCCTTAAAGGGTCACTAAAGGAAAAACATGTTTTTGCTGAAATGACTGTTTACAGGGTATATAGACATAAAAGTTAACTGATTCCTTTTAAAAATGATGAAAAATAGATACAAATCAATCATATAATGTGCCTGCAGTTAATTTTCACTTTTAAACTGGTTTCATGTTTCTGTGAAGTAGAAAGACACACAGAACAAAAACAAACAAATACAGGGCAGTGTTTTGTTTTTAAAATGAATCTGGTTCTGAGGAGTTTTAGACACACAGTATTAACAGCTTGGACCACAGTGAAAAGCTGCCATGAGATTTTTCATAAGGAGCCAGACAAGCAGGAAGTGTGGAGATCAGAGCAGAATTACAGCAACTTCAAAGCAAAACCGAACAATGAGGACATGAAACCAGGACTGCAGTAAAGTAAAGGAAGCTATTTAGCTAAAAAAAAATCCTTGCCTTGTACACAGACTGACTTTGTATATGTCTCACATTTTTCTATATATATACTGTCATTTTTCGGATCTGTACCACCACTTACCTTTCACAATAAAAGTTTGTAAACAAAAAAATAAATAAAAATCCTTTAGTGATCCTTTAAGGTAAAATTGTACTTTTGTAAGAAAGATACTGTAAAGTGGGGGAGATTTACTAAAACTAGTGCAGCTGTGCATAAAAACCAACCAGCTTCTAACTTCAGCTTGTTCAATTAGGCTTTGACAATAAGGCCCCTTTCACACTTGTGCGACTTTTCATGCCACTTTGGACCCCAAAGTCGTAACCCATGTGTTCCCTATGAGTGCCATTCATATCTGTACAACTTCAAGTCATTTCTGCACTACTTTGTTCCTAGTTTCATGCAACTTAAGGTCCATAGACTTAAATATAAACCCTCACATGAAAGTTACACCTGCAATATACAGATGAAATTTGGGTGCGACTTGTAAATGTAATGGAAAAAAAACCTTATTCAGGCATTCAGCCTGGCAGGTCAGGAAAGGGGTAGGGACGAGCGAGCACCCCCCTCCTGAACCATACTAGGCCCCATGCTCACAACATGAGGGGGTACTTCGGTGCAGGGGGCTCTGCTGCCCCCTATATCAAAGATAATTTTCCACATGTTGATGGGGACAAGGCCTCTTCCCCACAACCCTAGCTGGTGGTTGTGAGGGTCTGCAGGCAGGAGACTTATCTGAGTCTGGAAGCCTGATTTAACAAGTGCCCCCCCTTTGTGTAGATCCATCATCGATCATGCTGCCCATCGCACCCGGAAAAAAAAAAAAAATGGTTTGGTAAAGGCTCCAGCCGTCTCTGCTCTGCTGTGTCACCGTCCCCTGGTTATGTCACTGACCGAGGGCAGTGCTATCCAGTGACCTCACTGGATCACCCTACCCCTTAGTGATCAAAGAAATGTCAGAGGGCTTTGTTGGCAGAAAGCGAGAGCCTTCATTGGAGCCAGAGTTTTTTTTTTATTTATTTTCTTTTTCCAGATCGTCAGTGCAGCAGACAGCGTGATAGACAATGGATCTATACCGGGGACATTTAAACATTTTTTTAAAATAAAAGACTTGTCAAAACCCTGACTTTATTCACATTATACACTGTTTTGTTGAATAGGTAGGGGGACTATGTCTCCCTTACTCATTCACATGGGGGAGGTGGTTACATGTTAAACGCTGCCTTATGAGACAATGAATCCAGTACATGGAGCATATTGTGGGCATTGGAGAAGTTTCCCCAGATCCAGGTAGAGTCCAGGCAGTGCAGGACTGGCACACCCCCAAGGACTATTACTAAGCTACGCTCCTCTCTGGGACTAGTGGGCTACTACCAAGGGTTAATCCCAAAGTTCGCCCGGAAAGCTGCCCCACTTACCCATCCAAGCCCAATGGCATCATCCACAGCAACAGGCCTTTAAAATGCTTAAGCAATGCTTAAGCAAAAACGTACTTTGGCACTCTGTGTGTAACCCCCCTGAACTCTGCACTCTGTATGTAGTGCAATTCTGGTATTTAATGCCCCTTTAAGACCCTTCTACTGTTTGTGAAATCTGAACGGGGTCGTGGTTGAGTTCCTGCACCTATTTTCTGAGAAAAAAAGCTCTGCCGAAAAGAACCCCTATAATTACAGCTCTTTTAAATTGAAGCTGCTGGCCTTAGTGTGGACCATTACCGAAAAGTTCAAGTACCTCACAGGGCGGACATAGAGGTGTTTGCAGACAACAACCCCCCCTCTTACCTGGACACGGCCAAGCTAGAGGCCTTGGAGCAAAGGTGGGTCACCTGCCTGGAATAGTACCTGCCTCTTCTCTTGCTTGAGCCTCCAGCCTTTCCTGACCTGGAAGCAGGAAGCCCCAGTACAGCAACTATGGACAGTCCAGACACTCCTGCAAGCTCCATGGATTCTCCAAAAGCAACTGAAGTATCAGCCTTGGGCCCAGGTGATGGAAGTATGGAAGTCCTGATTGACCCCAATCCATTTGTGGCCTTGGAGTTACGTCCAGAACATGATTACCTGCAAACTGACTACCCAGAGAACACTGTTGCTTGTAGGCCTTTGTCGTCTAACCACGGCCAAATACCTGCAACTCTCATTATGTTGTCTGAACTTCTACCTATTATGCTTTAATTATGTTCATTGCATTTCTCTTGTTGCTCCTTACTGTGTCGCGATTACGAGCACAGCATCTGTCAAAGTGGTGGGGGGGTGTAGGCAGGGCCATCTTAATAGCATCATGGGCCCCTGGGCAAAGTAATGCTCTGGGGCCCCTACAATGATGACAGTGCAGGTAAACAGACATCAAGTAGGTAGGAGGCAGACTGCCTCCCCTGTGTATCTATCACTCTCAGTGCCATCATGGGGCCCCCAATTTCGGGGGCAGCGTGGGCTCAAGGACCAGCTGCTTTGGGAAAAGTGTAGGGGCCCACCTTGCATCTGGGGCCCCTGGGCAGTGCCCAGGTGTGCCCTCTCATTAAGACAGCCCAGGGTGTAGGCAGGTGAAAAACTACTTTCTCCAGTGCAGGTGGCGCTCATCTGCAGTGGCATTGCAGGTGGAGAGGAAATCAATAGGAACAGCTTTGCTGACTTCCATCATCTAATCATGTGCAAGCAAAAATGCTGTTTTTTTATTTTCCTTGCATGTGATTGGGTAATCTTTTCAAAGTGTGGCTTTACCTCATTTACTGAGCTCTCGAGCAACTGCACTTGCAGCGTGCAACTTTGCAAAGTGCCCAGTCTATTTGCCTTTAGTAAATCAACCCCCTTGTCTGCAGTTGTAGTGCAGATGCAGGTAGAGAGAATGTAAATATAGCAACCTTTGCACTGGCTTGAGTCTGTGGACTTTCAAAGCAAAGAAAGAGAAAGAAAAGGCAGAAGTTAAATGTTTTATTTGCAAAGTTGCTTGGTGGCTCTCAATATAGCAAAAAGTCAATGGGCCAGATTCAGGTACACGTACATTTGCGCAGCGTATCCGAGATACGCTACGCAGCCGTATTTTACCAGGCTCTACAACAAATTCTGGTAGATTTTTGCCCGTACGATACGGCGGCGTAGTATATTTCTCGCCGCGTAATCGAAATACGTGATTAAGGGGCGTGAAGCATTTAAATTAGGCGCGTCCCCGCGGCGATCGAACTGCGCATGCTCCGTTCAGAAATTTCCCGCCGTGCATTGCGCGAAATAACGTTGTTACGTCTTTTTTTTTTTTGAGTAGCGTCGTTTACGGACATTCCTATTCCCAAACGACTTACATAAAAATTAATAAAAGACGTCGGAAAACGTTGAAATTCGACGCGGGAACGACGCCCATACTTAACATGGGCTGTCTAATATTAGACCAGCAAAAAGCTGGTATAACTTTACGCGGCAAAAAGATGACTAAAGATGCCGTAAGAGATTGCGATTGACGTTCGTAACTTTGTGGATCGTCGGCAAAAGCTTGTTTGCATACCCCGACGCGGAAAACGTCGGGAACTCCACCCAGCGGCCGCAAATTTATTGCAGCGTAGATCCGAAGGCGTACGAACACGTAAGCCAGTCGGATTGAAGCCCGAAGCCATCTATTCATGGTTTGAGGTTTCAGACTAGTGAAAAGACACGCGTAATTTGAAAGTACTCCAGTCTAACGCGAGATAGACAGGAGTAAGGGCTCTGTGAATCTGGCCCAATATATTTTAGATACGTTCAGATAAAGTAGAAATATAGGGCCAGATTCTCAGAGGCGTTACGACGGAGTATCTCAGATACCCCGTCGTATCGCCTTTTTTTTGTCCTCGTATTTATGCGAGGGATGCTTAGCATCACTTTTGCATAGATACGCTTCTACATCCGACAAGTGTAAAAGCATTACACTTTCGGATCGTAGGTGTAATGACAACTCCGGCCACTAGGTGGCCTTCACGTTGTTTTTTCATTTGCATATGCAAATGAGGCTAGTACGGCGATTCCCGAACGCTTTTACGCCGCCCCGTCGTCGTGTACGCCGTTTACGGACTCGTAAGGTTACCCCAGCTTCTATGTGGAGTAACCTTACGAAGTTCCGTCGGATGCCGTCGGGTGCCGTCGGACGCCATGTTAAGTATGGCGTCGGGTCAGCGTCGGCTTTTTCCGTCGCTTACGTCGTTTTACTAACTCGTTCGCGAATAGGGACTTGCGTAAATGACGCTCACGTCGTTTTGACGTCGGTTTCAACGATGCTTCCCGACGTGAGCTGGAGCATGCGCACTGGGCTTTTTCCCCGGCCGGCGCATGCGCAGTTCGTTCGACGCGGGGGCGCGCTTAATTTAAATACAAGCCGCCCCATTTGAATTACGCGGGTTAACGCTTGGCGATTTACGAGACGCCGGCGAAAACTACGGATCAAGTGCTTTGAGAATAAAGCACTTGCTCTAGTACGCAGCGGCGGCGTAGTGTAAATGGCTTACGCTACGCCGCCGAAAATATATGAGAATCTGGCCCATACTATCCCATTGAAGAAAATGTGATGCAGCACTTAATTCTGATCATGTGACTGCTGCAGCAGCCAATCACAGCAGCCCCTATTCAGAAACCCCACCCCGCCTCCTGGCATCAGAAACCTCTTAAAGGGTCGGCATGTGCCGGCATTAAAGGTTTATTAGGGCATGCGACTGCAGTTTTCTCATAGTCCGCCATTAAAATCTCATACATATCTCTTCATCCTGCCTGTGGAGTCCACCTAATATACCTTGCTGTGATGGTGTGGTAACACTGCTGCACCACTCCTTAATTTAGAGCAGAGTTGTCACTCTCATGGGGGGGGGGGGGTGCCTGTTTGCAAACCACAAGTCTGACCAGGGCTGCTGTTAGAAGTCACGGGGCCCTGTACCGCCTACATGGCAGGCCCCCCCCCCCCCCCAATATATCAAGACCATATTTTGACAAAAAATACACTAAAATTATTATTAGTGGACACAAACAGAGAAGCATTGTGAATAAGCTGTTTGGGCCCCCATGTGTGCATGGGCCCCCTACAGGAGGACTGGTGGTCCCCCCCCCCCCTATCAGCAGCCCTGAGTCTGACCATACCTTGTGCTGCCCACTGCTTTCTGGATTGATAGCAATGCCTCTTTTGCTGAAACCCTTCCACTGGGAGCTGAAGTGTCTGGGTCTTTCTGCATCCCAAAGTAACTAAATTTGGTACTTGATTAGACTGTCATACAGAATCCTTTAGTTGAGTCTATTGATTCATGTGTCTGTGCTTCCCCATTATGTCTGTTTTTTTCATCTCTAAAGGAAGTGCTACCCACACAGTATACATTCATTAGTGTGTCTTTCTCTCTATATAGAAATGTAATAACGTTCATAGAGGAATTCCATAGCCATACAAAATTACGTAATTATAAGGCTTTGTAAGTGAAGGCACTTAGGGCATTTAACAGCCAAAGCAATAACATCCCAGGTGCTTGTGAGTAAAGCCTAAATAAGCAGAGACCATTTCTGACAGCAGTAGCAACTAGACAGTGGATTCTACTCATGCCAAGCATTTCATTCCAGAAAAAAATAAACGGCATTACTAAGAGCTATAAGTGAAATGCGTTAAAGGCCTTGTGGTTTTTACCTGTAAGCTGTTATCTTTATTGAATGAAATCCTCAGAGTGAGCAGATAATATACCTAGAAAGCTGACCTGATGCTAGTTACTGTAATGCCTCATACACATGGGCGGTCTTTCCGAGAAAGTCAGATAGGCTTTTTTTCTCGGAAAGTTCGGCCGTGTGTAGCCTCCATCTGACTTTTTTTGTCGGAAGTCTGACGCACCTTAGATAAAGAACCTGTTCCCCTTTTGTCCGTCGGACTTCTGACGGGGTCACGGAGGAATTTTTCACGGTCAAAGTCAGACTGTATGTACGAGGCATAAAGGGTACTTACAGGTGGAAGTAGTTTCCAGTGCACAGCTTTCCGTGAAGACCACTAAATATATGTTCCTATAGTCCTGAGAAGAAAATACATGTAGCTTGGCATGGCTGACCCTTAGGCCTTGTACACACGAGTGAATTTATCCGCTGAAAATGGTCCGACGGACCATTTCAGCCGAAAAATCCGCTCTTCTGTAGGGGCAAACGGACAGTTTTGGACGGATTCCTCCGGCGGAAAAGTTTCAAATCATGCTTTGAAATTTTTCTGCCGGAGAGCTGCCCGTCGGATATGTCCGCTGGTTAGTACGCCTAACCTGCGGACATATCTGCCCGCACATGCGTCGTATCCTGTGAATGGATCCGACGCATGCGCGCGGAAGTGTTTTACTTCCTGGTGCGGTGACGTGGCGGCGTCAACGTCACCGCCGCGTCACTGCGCTGTCCGCCGGCGGGGAATTTGATCCGATGGTGTGTACAGCCACCGGATCAAACAGCCCGGTGGACATATCCGATGGAAACGGTCCGTCGGACCGTTTCCATCGGATAAATTACATTGTGTGTACAAGGCCTTAGTGTTTTAAATTGTATTACTATTAAAAATAATGTCTTCAGATGTGCATGGACCATGCAACAATCATGATGCATCTCAGGGATTGATATTTAAAAATGAAAGCAAAAGCAGAAAAAATGCCCACTAGAACTAACCCAATTCTTTTTTATATGTGAAATGTTAAACCTGATATGACGCTATGGCCATTAACAAACCCCTTCTCATAAATGGCATCTCTGGAAACCCAGAGTTTTCAGTAAAATCTTACTCCAATGCCGCGTACACACAATCAGAATTTCCGACAAGAAAAGTTTGATGTGAGCTTTTGGTCGGAAATTCCGACTGTGTGTAGGCCCCATTGGACTTTTTCTTTCGGAATTTCCAAAATCAAAAATTTGCGAGCTGGTTCTCCAATTTTCCAACCTGAAAAGTTCTTGTCAGAAATTACAATCGTCTGTATGCAATTTCGATGCGCAAAAAAACATGCATGCTCGGAATTAATTTGACGCATGCTCAGAATCATTGAACTTCATTTTCCCAGCTCGTTGTAGTATTGTACGTCACCGCCAACGGAAAAAAATCCACGGTTTTCTTGTCAGAATTTCCAATTGTGTGTACGCGGCATTAGTCAGAAGAACCTTAGACCACAGTGGGTACAGTGAGGAATACCTTGCACAAAGAATAATGAAACTCCCAAATATCTAAAATAAAAGTTTTGTGTATAGGTACATATTGCCCTGGATGTAGGCATGCATCCATGTAATCAAAGGATAATTGCATCTTGAGCACAGCTGCAATTTCCACTGCCCTCAGGCCACACAACAAATTTCTGAATAGAAGCATGTCCCTTAGACCCCTTTCACACTGGGATGTTTTTCAAGCGTTATTCAATCGTTATTTGAGCATTTTTCGAGAGTTATTCGAGCGAAGCCTCATCTGAAATCCCAATGTGCTGGTAAAGCACCGCTAAGACCCTAACGTTTTAGTTTTTTTTTTCAGTGCCTCAGTGTAAAAGGGTAAGGAATTTTTACAGCACTTTTAATTCATTTCAATGGAGAGGGGCGTTTTTGGAGCGTTTTTTTCAGGGCCCAAAAGCTGCTCCAAAGATGCTGCTTGCAGGACTTTTCTCAACGCCCCGCCAGTGCAACGTCTCAGTGTGAAAGGGCAAGGTGTTTTTACAGCTCTTTCAATTCATTTCAATGGAGAGGGGCATTTTTGGAGCGTTTTTTTCAGCGCCCAAAAGCTGCTCTAAAGATGCTGCTTGCAGGACTCAGTGTGAAAGGGTCCATTGAGTTGCATGGAGAGCATTTTATGAGCGTTTAAATAGCGCTATTTTTAACGATAAAACGCTTTAAAAACGCTTCAGTGTGAAAGGGGTCTTAGAAGGGGTACATTCTCCCATGATACATCCTCCCATGGAATCCAGCGTGGAGTAAATAAGGTATTTTTCATTACAGCTCATCAGTACTGAACAGAACACCAGGCCAACATCTGATTTCAAAGCTCCCCAAATAAAATGTTTAGAGAAAACTGGTAGTTGTGGTTAAAAAGAGTTCCCCACAACTCACAGAGCAATTTCTACTAAAGGCAGTGGCAAAACCAATGAGCACGCATTGTGAATGTTTGTCCATGCTCAACCCCTCAACAATGTCCATCAACAACCAACCAGGGATAACAGATCACAACGTCTTAAGGAAGCTTACCAAACCTCTTAGGAATGAATAATACCTACAATGAAAGAAAATAGGCTCATAATACTAAGACTGATGAGCTATTTTAACATCACAGCTTTTTAATCTTTTTAATCATTTTTGCTTAAAAAAAAAAAAATTACCAACAAACGTGGCAAAAATGTGCAATCTTTCATTTATCACATGAAATGAGCAAGTTTCTGTTGAAATCCTTATCTCCTTAAAAATATTTTATCACATTATTTTTTTAAGCCACCTCAAGAAGCTTTTTTTCTGTTAAAAAAATAAGCTTATTTCTGCCATTTGTCTCTATACACACCTATTGACACTCCCAGACATCACCAGTCTTTAAAGAGAAACAGAAAGGTTCAATCAGCGCAAAAATTTAATAAATAAATACATTAAATTAAATTAAATAAACCTCCCCGTATGCAAGCTAAACACTACAGAATTTTCACAAAATTCAAATAACAAATATTAAAAAGAGAATAAGTGCAGCGCAAATTAAATCAGTCCCACAAGTAAAAAATAATCAGAAAATAAGAATAAAAAGTCCAAAGAAACGGTAAACTTCAAGTTCCACAGAGACTTCCACCAGCGCTGAAAAAGTCCACAATCAATGACAATACCTCCACCTCTGGTTTAACTGGTTTAACTAAATACTCTCATCTCCCGGCATGGACCCCTGACCCCAGAAAAACACCCAGTCACCACGGACCAAAGATTTCTCGCGCCTCCTTATTGATCAGCAAGGGCACCGAACCATAGATATAAATGAAAGAAACAATCTAAGTGCTCACTGTATTGCATTAACATTTATTAGTGTGTTCACACACAAACTATTCACATAAAAACGGTTGAATACGGCATGTATCACAGGTCTGTAACTCTTTCAAAGGACAGCAGGGGGTGACGTCATACGCAGCTCCTCTCGGACAGAGACATAAATTCAGTGGTTCCTTGGATTACAAGCATAATTTGTTCCAAAAAAGTGCCTGTAATCCAAAGCACTCATATATCGAAACAAGTTACCCCATAGGAGTCAATGGAAACTTAGATAATTTGTTCCACAGTGATTTCTATTGTGTGCAGTACTACAGAGGTGGGGGGTGGGCGCTCGGAGTCACTGGGCAACAGAGTGTCTCAGAGCGGCTCTGAGTGTCATTGGCAGCCTGCACCTCTGGCCAAATGTGGTACTGCACACCCCATTGGCTTTAATCCTGCTTGTTTTGGGAGACAACGCCCACAAACCGAGTCAGTATTTTTTTTAAATAATAGCTTGTATTCTGAAACGCTTGTAAACCGCGTTATTCACAATCCAAGGTATTACTGTATATCAAAATAAAAAATGTATTCAAAAGTTAAAATCACTCTTAAAATAATATGAGAAATAATCCCTTTAAAAAATGTATGTGAATATCCATTCACAGATTTCTTTGCTGGCATAACAGTTGCTGGAATAACCCATGATGTTGACGCGTTTCACAACAGTTAGCTTCTTCAGGACCTTTACATCTTGTGGGCAAATAGGAATGGCCTAACTGAAAAAAACATATGAAGTAAACATATGTTGCCATTGATATAGCATTTTAACAACATAATTGTAATCTATGCCACTTACACACTGTCTCTGAAAGAACACACAGGCGGTGACCCGGTGGTAGATGTCAAAACTGCATATTCATAAGTGATAAGCTGGCCAGACACAGGACACAATAATGTTATTATAAATGCTGCCTGATCATTAGTTCAAGTATATACTACAAGGGGAGACAACAAAGAGTATATTCTATCCCTGGTCCTGACATATGACCTATCATTAAGACATTCAAGCATTAAAACTCAATCACAATTCTACTTACTTATAATAGTTCCTTCTAACCAACAAAAGGCTGGAAGGCAGAGCAAATTCGTTATAGGAAAACATTTCACTCCATTCTGGGCCACTGAATGGTTCTCATCTAAAATGGTAACCCATCATAGGTTTTATATTCTATCCAATTGTAGCGCTAACCCTCTCAGGGGCAGCTGGTTAGATGTAGGATCGGCATAAATTAAGTTACCTTTGATGTGGCTAGGGAAATTGATGGTAGCAACCTGTGAGAGCAGTAACAGAATGTCAAAGCCAAGGGTTGACATTTTCTGAATGCTTTATTTTCGGTCAAACACGACCAACATCAACTTGAGGTAGACAGGATAGGTTGATGAAAGAAAAAAGATGAACCTTGTAGCATCAGGCTTTGGATAAGTAAGACAGTCCTGCCTTCAACAATAGTATCTATCACGTCGCCACTCTAGCCAGAGTGGGTGAAGTGCCTCCGGACAGACCCCTCTCACAGGCCTGGCAGTCGAAGTGTCACTAAAAGCTTCTATGAAGGAACAAGTCTCTGTCACCGACTTGGCTCTAATTTAAGTAGGATTTTAAGATGGAAACCTCTCTCACAGGCCCAATGTTAGCAATGTAGAGTTGTAGAGCAAATCCTCCCAGAAGGTATTTTAGTAGAGGTCACCAGCTGACAGTCTGACTATGTTCTGTCAGCGTCTGGTAACCAGATCCCGGATGGTTCGTTCAAGCCCTGTTGGATCACCTGCCTCCTGGTTCTCCTCAGACCGATCCCCCATCGAACAGCATCCAGCTTGGGATCTTCTCAGTAGAAGCGGGAACCCAGTAAGTCACTGGGGTCCCTGCCAGCATCAATTGCCTTGAGTCATGAAGCCCAAAGTTCGTAGCTCCGAATAGTGTAGGCACCGGCCAGGTAGGCCATAGTGGCGGCCTCGTGGTGTGCGTGCACCCTGAAGGTGGGTGCCCCACCTGCGACCCGCTGCGGGTAGGAGACCTGGGTAGAAGACCCGGACAAAAAGGCGCCTGTATCAGATATACCCTTTTCCAGCATGCCCAGCGAGGGAAACACTCCGGTGGAAAGGCGGCTCTGTTCTGGAACCCCTCTGGCACCATCTGCTGTCCAAGGATGGTAACATATCCTTAGCACAGAGAATGGGACCACAGGCAGCTCATCCCCAAAATGCAAATGTAGGGAATTAACATGGATGAGAGCAAGGTAACTCTCTCATCCCCCCACTAAATTAACAATAGCGCCCAAACTGACAGTAAGGGGGCCGTTCCGCCCCCTTGCTGTGAGTGACAGGTTATTTACATATCTCATTCACTAGCCTGGGGACAGGCATTATTGTTTAATTCCCACCCTCACTCTTTTTCTGAAGTCATGTGGTTACTTTTCTGGATTTTGACTGGATGTTAGTGATCATAGCAGAATTTAGTGTTGTGTTTAGTGCATGTTGACAAGGGGAGTGTAGAGGTGGGTGGGGAGTCTACTGACATCACGACTCCACCCACAGAGTTCCAGACAACCGATCCACCCACAGAATCTGCATTTTTTCAGGTCTCATAACAGACAGAGGGGACACATATGACAGGTAAGGATACATGCAGGAGGCATGTATATCCTTATAGATCAGCACTATGGCAGTAGTTTAGAAAAGATGAGAGTGGGTTTACATCCACTTTAACTAAAACATTGCAAATAATCAATCCATACAGGTTACTGCAAACAATATAGATCTTGTGGCCAGTCCCAAGTATGGAAATTATCTATAGGAGACACACTAAAAAACCATAAGGTTTTCCCAGAATTCAACTTTCATGTTGTTCTTGGCCATAGCCAGCATCTAGCATTTTCAAAAGGAAGCCAGCAATGTATTCTTATGGAAAAGTCTGAATGATCTGAATAATGCGCTCCCTTTCTGATCATCCACCGCTGCGCACAAGGAGATGTGTATAGAAGCAACCTAGCTGCTGTTTTAAATAATAAGTGAATGAAAAATTTGAACACAAGAAAATCACCATACATATGTGAATATATAAAGTATAACAGTCCATAAACAGCGCTGAAAAAATATATTGCAATTCTCCTAAAATAACATTGAGAGTCACAGTGCAAGAAAAAATGTAAACATCTATGTGATAAGATAAGTGCATATATCAAGCCGTGAAACTAATGTAATATAGACAAATAGTCCAATAGGTGATCTAAATTCTTCAGACATCTTCCACCACACCTAGGTGAACAGTGTTTCCACCACCCGTCAAAATGGTCACTCACCGGAAATAATTGCCTCAGCACTCACGTACCTAGGCAGTTCAGCTTTAAAACATCAAGGAAAATCCTCAAGCGATTATGTGATGTCCTCTAAAATGCTCCAAAAACGTAAAGGAAATAAAGGAAAATACCATAGTGTAATACCGTAAAAAAGTTTTAATAGCACACCAAAGCAAGTCCAAAAGTTAAACTCACAAGCAAAGCTCACACACTGAGCAGTGAATAACAGCAGTCAACTTAATCCTAAAAGAATCTTTTCATGGTAAAGCACTTGGCCACGGCGGACCCACGATCAGACAGACACGATCTCACCACTCAGTAGGTCTGTGGTCGCGTCGGCTGGCAAAAGGTTTTCCTGGTAGATGGTTAATTCCGAACACAGCACAGCACAGCAAACGTGATAGTAACTTAATCACTGACTATGTAGCCACGCCCCGACATGTTTCATCATTCCTGATTTCCTCATGGGGTTGGCTACACAGTCTAAAATCCTCCCTTTTGAGTCAGTGACTCATTTGAACATCCCGCCTCCCGTGACGTATTAGAAGAACACGCCCTGCTGTATATCAAACAGCGGCGATCGTGCAATACCTTCTATATCAACGAGTGGCCAGCATTGCAACGAAGTCAACCGTCATGTCGTGACCGCCCCGCCTTCCTCGCCATACGATGCATTGGCTGATCCCCATAGTAATAGGGAACGCTCTTGCATCGTGCACTGCAGTCCCTCCCATCTATGATAATGCGGCGCAACTGCGTCACACAAAGGCGGAAGGGCGGAAATCTATTGATAGATTCCAAAGCCCCATGGGCATAACTAAGGGCAGAGGTGGTCACCTTCAGCAATGAAAATGTTATTCGAAGGTACTAGAAAATGATACGCTAATCGAGTGTCCCCGTGGCCAGGAACTGTACAGATTACCATGTCAAAAAATATAAAATAATATTAAAACAAATTAAAATAGCAATACATGCGCTTCTTATATTACGAAGAGCATGAAATAGAATAAAAACTTGCATGTCTATAAACATAAGTTTAAAAAAAAACTGATGAAATAACTATATGGATGATTGGTAAAGGCATCATTTGCATGATATAAATGGTAGTGTAAAATTGAGGGGAGATCACTGGTATAGTGCAAGATCAGTGTGTATATCACAGCAATATTTTCTATCAAAACATTCTGTTCCACATATATTGCAGACTATGAGTATATCCCCTCTCCCTATCCTGCACACAAAGCTGAAAAACTGGTCAGCAAATTGCAAAGGCATACAGTGCAGGGCATATAGGGTAAATAATGATGGGCACCTTAAAGATCTCAGAGTGGGTGGGTAGATCCCTCCCCTTGATCAATTAAGTGAAATCAAAATGATTCTAAGAATTATTAATGAAACAATTGAGGTCTACCTCTATATTAAGGCCCCTAGGCCATTAACATTTCAGTAAAAAAAATCCATTGGGTTTCACGTTGAGATAGGACCCGCACTCTGTTGGAGCCCCTCCAAGAGGGGTAGACACACTCTAACCCACAGAATTGTAACAGAGACGGATCGCTGTTATGTTGTTTTTTGAAATGCATAGAGACGCTATGATCCTCATATTTTTTTCTGATGTTAGCCAGATGTTCAGCTATCCTAATTCTCAGAAGCCTCTTAGTTCTACCTACATAGATTAGGCCACATGGGCACCACATAAGGTAGACAATAGGTGAGGAAATACATGTGCTAAATTCTTTAATTGCAAATGTTTTACCATCTGAGCTCATCACTTCGTTCTTTCCTCTATTGTGGGTTTTCACAGTTCGGCAGCAGATGCACTTTCTGCAAGGGAAGTACCCTTTAAGATCACTTTTAATACGTTGGTCAGGTGGGTCCAAAAATTTTCGGACAACCTGATCTCTAAAATTAGGGGCTCGACGATAGATAAACCTTGGTGTCTCTGACAGCACCTCCCCAAGATGTCTATCTCTCGTCAGGATGTGCCAGTGATTCCTAAAGATAGTTTCTATCGCCTTATATTGGTTGTAAAAGCCTGATAGGAAGCTTAATTGGTGTTGTGACTCAGATTGTTGCGTCACTTTCTTTGTAAAACACTGTTCTCTTGGAATCTCTGCTACTTGATTAATCATTTTGTCCAAATGAGATTCATCGTATCCCTTCTGGATGAACCTCCCTTTCAATTTAAGTGATTGATCTATGTAGTCATTGACCTCTGTGCAATTCCGTCGTACCCTTAAGAACTGACCTTTCGGTATGTTCTTAATTCAGGACGGGTGATGTCCACTTCGAATTGACAGGTAGCTGTTCCGATCGGTTGTTTTAAAAAACACTTTAGTTTTCAACTTCTTTGCAGAATACTCAATCAGCACATATAGAAAGCTCACAGAGATCTTACTAATGACATATTCAAGTTTAATATTGTTGTTATTAATGTTGAGGTCTTCCAAAAAGAGTCTCACCTCTGACTCACTTCCCTCCCAGATGATCAAAAGATCGTCAATAAATCTTCGATAGATGATCAGATGTGATTTCTGGTTTTGGAAAATCCGCCTATCCTCCCACTCAGCCATAAACAGATTCGCTATGCTGGGGGCAAACTTGGCCCCCATAGCTACTCCTACTTGTTGAGAAAAAAAGAAACCATTAAACCAAAAATGTCATACAGAATTCTAGAGCTGAACCCAAAAATTTCTTCTGTGTATGAGGTATATCATCCCTCCTGCTCAATGCCCAGTTTAGTGCGAGTGCCGCATCGTCATGCTGGATTATGGTATAAAGGGACGCTACGTCCGCTGTTACCAGGCAGATTTCTGATTCTGTGTTGATTTTTAGTTTTTCCAAGGACATCAATAGGTCGGTAGTATCTTTTAGATACGCTTTAGTTTCCCGGACACTAGGTTGAAGAAATTTGTCTAAGTATTCTCCTAGTCTTGCAGTAACCGATCCAATCCCATTAACAATTGGACGAGCTGGTGGCAATGTGGCATGCTTGTGGATTTTAGGTAGCGTGTATATGACTGGAATCCTACATGCAGAGGGGGCTAAATATGCCCTCTCTTTACTATTCAGAGCACTCGTATGAAAACCTGAGTTGACAAGTGATTCAAGCTGTGTTTTATAGGCATCCGTTGGATCAGTAGTCAGTCTTCTATAGGTAGTTTGATCGTTTAGCAAGGAAGATAGTTGACTGAGATAAAAAGCCCTATCCAATACTACAACACCACCTCCCTTGTCAGCCGGGCGTACAATAATATGTTTATTGGTTTCTAAAGCTTTAATGCCTTCTCTAATGTACTCAGGGTTGACATTTTTCTTTTGTGGCAACGCTTCTAAATCCTTCAGCACTAGATTTTTGAAGACTTCAATATAGTGATTATTAGAATTCTGGGGATTAAACAAAGATTTACTCTTTAAACCACTGTTTATTCTTTTAATCCCATCATTGCTCCTCATAGTAGCTTCTGCAGGGTGACACAAAAAATACTTCTTCATGTTGAGTGTTCTGACAAATTTCAATGTGTCAATATAGATGTCAAACTT
Organism: Rana kukunoris; assembly: GCA_029574335.1. Lineage (NCBI taxonomy): Eukaryota > Metazoa > Chordata > Amphibia > Anura > Ranidae > Rana > Rana kukunoris. The sequence continues at coordinate 504,358,181 of CM056050.1, read as the reverse complement.
ATTCATCTTATTATTCAACTTTTTTTGGTGTACATTTCAAGCCAATGTTCAAAATGCTGAGCTCTTTCGGGCCCAATACTGCTTGGCTTAAATTGTAAATGCCTGTGTTCAGGTCTTTCTCATCCGTTTTTTGGGATTGCTTTCGCCTTCCAGCCCTACACCCCCTTCTTCTCTTTGGGGGTATATGCCATTCATGGTTGGTGGATATACTGGACCATTCCTGACATCTCCCCTGATCTTCTGTGTCTGGGGGGTCCTCTTTGGGGTTCCCCTCCTTCCACCCCTCCCCCTTTGTCCTAAAAAAGGTGGGGGCTGTTGATGGTAGTAATCAGGTGGAGGATATTGATGCCATTGTTGGTATTCCTGTTGAGGGTAATACTGGGGTTGATCGTTCCTCCCATATGTTTGGTATGAGCGAGGGGATTGATATTGTTGATTAGATTGATTTCTTATCCTCTCTTGGCATTGTATCCCTGGTGATTGGTATTGGGGTGCATAAGAAGCATTTCCTGTACTCTGTCGGCCATAATCTGACTGGAGGATGGGTGTTTTGTTTTCTTTGGGGCTATTTTGGTCCCCCCAATCTTCTTATAGGCATCAGGCATTGCTGAGGCAATTATTTCCGGTGAGTGACCATTTTGACGGGTGGTGGAAACACTGTTCACCTAGGTGTGGTGGAAGATCTCTGAAGAATTTAGATAACCTATTGGACTATTTGTCTATATTACATTAGTTTCACGGCTTGATATATGCACTTATCTTATCACATAGATGTTTACATTTTTTCTTGCACTGTGACTCTCAATGTTATTTTAGGAGAATTGCAATATATTTTTTCAGCGCTGTTTATGGACTGTTATACTTTATATATTCACATATGTATGGTGATTTTCTTGTGTTCATATTTTTACATTCACTTATTATTTAAAAAAGAAGCAGCTAGGTTGCTTCTATACACATCTCCTTGTGCGCAGCGGTGGATGATCAGAAAGGGAGCGCATTATTCAGATCATTCAGACTATTCTATAGTTTCTGCTTTTTAACCGCTTGCAGCCATGGAGGCTATGAACTATTTGCTTAACAGGCAATTTAGTGCTGACTCTATCTTCACCACCAGCCATGAAATGACTGATGGTGATGAAGATTTTCCGGGCTTACTTAAATCATTGGATAATTTGTTAGAGAAACAAATTAAAGCCTGGTGGGATGTTTTTACGTTTGAACATTATATTAAAGAAGGTATTATTTTTAGAAGCCTGAGGTGGGATGTTACACCTCAGGATGGTCTTACTGATGCTAAATATATGGATGAATGGAAGTCATTTTTTAATAAGATGGGTAAAGAATTACAATTATTGGTCCTTAAGAGGAAACAAATCAAGTTATCTCTGATAGGGGATAAAATTCAAGCCATACAGTTGAAATTGGAAACAATCAAAGACTCTACTTTGATGGTAGAATTTAACAACAATATGAAAAAGAAACTAGAGAAAGTGGATAGGGAAACTCAGAAAAGAAAGGTGAAGAAACCGAGACTCTGAGGACTTTAAAAATAACCAAATCTATGCTTGGCAAGCTAACAAGAATCCAGATGGAGAGGGGACTGATCCCGCACAAAGAGACAATACGTCCATCTCCAAAAAAGTCTCTGGGAAGATTGGGGGGACCAAAATAGCCCCAAAGAAAACAAAACACCCATCCTCCAGTCAGATTATGGCCGACAGAGTACAGGAAATGCTTCTTATGCACCCCAATACCAATCACCAGGGATACAATGCCAAGAGAGGATAAGAAATCAATCTAATCAACAATATCAATCCCCTCGCTCATACCAAACATATGGGAGGAACGATCAACCCCAGTATTACCCTCAACAGGAATACCAACAATGGCATCAATATCCTCCACCTGATTACTACCATCAACAGCCCCCACCTTTTTTAGGACAAAGGGGGAGGGGTGGAAGGAGGGGAACCCCAAAGAGGACCCCCCAGACACAGAAGACCAGGGGAGATGTCAGGAATGGTCCAGTATATCCACCAACCATGAATGGCATATACCCCCAAAGAGAAGAAGGGGGTGTAGGGCTGGAAGGCGAAAGCAATCCCAAAAAACGGATGAGAAAGACCTGAACACAGGCATTTACAATTTAAGCCAAGCAGTATTGGGCCCGAAAGAGCTCAGCATTTTGAACATTGGCTTGAAATGTACACCAAAAAAAGTTGAATAATAAGATGAATAAGTTTGACATCTATATTGACACATTGAAATTTGTCAGAACACTCAACATGAAGAAGTATTTTTTGTGTCACCCTGCAGAAGCTACTATGAGGAGCAATGATGGGATTAAAAGAATAAACAGTGGTTTAAAGAGTAAATCTTTGTTTAATCCCCAGAATTCTAATAATCACTATATTGAAGTCTTCAAAAATCTAGTGCTGAAGGATTTAGAAGCGTTGCCACAAAAGAAAAATGTCAACCCTGAGTACATTAGAGAAGGCATTAAAGCTTTAGAAACCAATAAACATATTATTGTACGCCCGGCTGACAAGGGAGGTGGTGTTGTAGTATTGGATAGGGCTTTTTATCTCAGTCAACTATCTTCCTTGCTAAACGATCGAACTACCTATAGAAGACTGACTACTGATCCAACGGATGCCTATAAAACACAGCTTGAATCACTTGTCAACTCAGGTTTTCATACGAGTGCTCTGAATAGTAAAGAGAGGGCATATTTAGCCCCCTCTGCATGTAGGATTCCAGTCATATACACGCTACCTAAAATCCACAAGCATGCCACATTGCCACCAGCTCGTCCAATTGTTAATGGGATTGGATCGGTTACTGCAAGACTAGGAGAATACTTAGACAAATTTCTTCAACCTAGTGTCCGGGAAACTAAAGCGTATCTAAAAGATACTACCGACCTATTGATGTCCTTGGAAAAACTAAAAATCAACACAGAATCAGAAATCTGCCTGGTAACAGCGGACGTAGCGTCCCTTTATACCATAATCCAGCATGACGATGCGGCACTCGCACTAAACTGGGCATTGAGCAGGAGGGATGATATACCTCATACACAGAAGAAATTTTTGGGTTCAGCTCTAGAATTCTGTATGACACATAATTATTTTTGGTTTAATGGTTTCTTTTTTTCTCAACAAGTAGGAGTAGCTATGGGGGCCAAGTTTGCCCCCAGCATAGCGAATCTGTTTATGGCTGAGTGGGAGGATAGGCGGATTTTCCAAAACCAGAAACCACAACTGATCTTCTATCGAAGATTTATTGACGATCTTTTGATCATCTGGGAGGGAAGTGAGTCAGAGGTGAGACTCTTTTTGGAAGACCTCAACATTAATAACAACAATATTAAACTTGAATATGTCATTAGTAAGATCTCTGTGAGCTTTCTATATGTGCTGATTGAGTATTCTGCAAAGAAGTTGAAAACTAAAGTGTTTTTTAAAACAACCGATCGGAACAGCTACCTGTCAATTCGAAGTGGACATCACCCGTCCTGGATTAAGAACATACCGAAAGGTCAGTTCTTAAGGGTACGACGGAATTGCACAGAGGTCAATGACTACATACGTAGATCAATCACTTAAATTGAAAGGGAGGTTCATCCAGAAGGGATACGATGAATCTCATTTGGACAAAATGATTAATCAAGTAGCAGAGATTCCAAGAGAACAGTGTTTTACAAAGAAAGTGACGCAACAATCTGAGTCACAACACCAATTAAGCTTCCTATCGGGCTTTCACAACCAATATAAGGCGATAGAAACTATCTTTAGGAATCACTGGCACATCCTGACGAGAGATAGACATCTTGGGGAGGTGCTGTCAGAGACACCAAGGTTTATCTATCGTCGAGCCCCTAATTTTGGAGATCAGGTTGTCCGAAAAATTTTGGACCCACCTGACCAACGTATTAAAATTGATCTTAAAGAGTTCTTCCCTTGCAGAAAGTGCATCTGCTGCCAAACTGTGAAAACCCACAATAGAGGAAAGAACGAAGTGATGAGCTCAGATGGTAAAACATTTGCAATTAAAGAATTTAGCACATGTAATTCCTCACATATTGTCTACCTCATGTGGTGCCCATGTGGCCTACTCTATGTAGGTAGAACTAAGAGGCTTCTGAGAATTAGGATAGCTGAACATCTGGCTAACATCAGAAAAAAATATGAGGATCATAGCGTCTCTATGCATTTCAAAAAACAACATAACAGCGATCCGTCTCTGTTACAATTCTGTGGGTTAGAGTGTGTCTACCCCTCTTGGAGGGGCTCCAACAGAGTGCGGGACCTATCTCAACGTGAAACCCAATGGATTTTTTTACTGAAATGTTAATGGCCTAGGGGCCTTAATATAGAGGTAGACCTCAATTGTTTCATTAATAATTCTTAGAATCATTTTGATTTCACTTAATTGATCAAGGGGAGGCATCTACCCACCCACTCTGAGATCTTTAAGGTGCCCATCATTATTTACCCTATATGCCCTGCACTGTATGCCTTTGCAATTTGCTGACCAGTTTTTCAGCTTTGTGTGCAGGATAGGGAGAGGGGATATACTCATAGTCTGCAATATATGTGGAACGGAATGTTTTGATAGAAAATATTGCTGTGATATACACGCTGATCTTGCACTATACCAGTGATCCCCCCTCAATTTTACACTACCATTTATATCATGCAAATGATGCCTTTACCAATCATCCATATAGTTAATTCATCTGTATTGTTTTAAACTTATGTTTATAGACATGCAAGTTTTTATTCTATTTCATGCTCTTCTTAATATAAGAAGCGCATGTATTGCTATTTTAATTTGTTTTAATATTATTTTATACTTTTTGACATGGTAATCTGTACAGTTCCTGGCCACGGGGACACTCGATTAGCGTATCATTTTCTAGTACCTTCGAATAACATTTTCATTGCTGAAGGTGACCACCTCTGCCCTTAGTTATGCACATGGGGCTTTGGAATCTATCAATAGACTTCCGCCCTTCCGCCTTTGTGTGACGCAGTTGCGCCGCATTATCATAGATGGGAGGGACTGCAGTGCACGATGCAAGAGAGTTCCCTATTACTATGGGGATCAGCCAATGCATCGTATGGCGAGGAAGGCGGGGCGGTCACGACATGACGGTTGACGTCGTTGCAATGCTGGCCACTCGTTGATATAGAAGGTATTGCACGATCGCCGCTGTTTGATATACAGCGGGGCGTGTTCTTCTAATACATCACGGGAGGCGGGATGTTCAAACGAGTCACTGACTCAAAAGGGAGGATTTTAGACTGTGTAGCCAACCCCATGAGGAAATCAGGAATGATGAAACATGTCGGGGCGTGGCTACATAGTCAGTGATTAAGTTACTATCACGCTTGCTGTGCTGTGCTGTGTTCGGAATTAACCATCTACCAGGAAAACCTTTTGCCAGCCGACGCGACCACAGACCTACTGAGTCGTGAGATCGTGTCTGTCTGATCGTGGGTCCGCCGTGGCCAAGTGCTTAAGTTGACTGCTGTTATTCACTGCTCAGTGTGTGAGCTTTGCTTGTGAGTTTAACTTTTGGACTTGCTTTGGTGTGCTATTAAAACTTTTTTACGGTATTACACTATGGTATTTTCCTTTATTTCCTTTACGTTTTTGGAGCACTTTAGAGGACATCACATAATCGCTTGAGGATTTTCCTTGATGTTTTAAAGCTGAACTGCCTAAGTACGCGAGTGCTGAGGCAATTATTTCCGGTGAGTGACCATTTTGACGGGTGGTGGAAACACTGTTCACCTAGGTGTGGTGGAAGATCTCTGAAGAATTTAGATCACCTATTGGACTATTTGTCTATATTACATTAGTTTCACGGCTTGATATATGCACTTATCTTATCACATAGATGTTTACATTTTTTCTTGCACTGTGACTCTCAATGTTATTTTAGGAGAATTGCAATATATTTTTTCAGCGCTGTTTATGGACTGTTATACTTTATATATTCACATATGTATGGTGATTTTCTTGTGTTCATATTTTTACAATGTATTCTTATGGATTTCCCTTCATATATGTTTTTTTTCTAATGGGCAGTTTCTTTGTGTGTCCTTGGGGATGACATATCAAGCCTGTACTGATCCAAGAGCTAACTGCTGTTCCTCGAGCAGTCAACAAACCCATTGCAGCAAAACAACTTTGTTTCATTTTTAAACACCACTTATCATGCTACCTGCCACGACAACTTGGAGGCCAAGTTTCCTCAGGAGCCTATCACGCCACTTACTTCCTGGATTCCTGTACATGGGGGAACTGAACCTGTCACCCTTTACATTAAGGCCGCGTACACACGATCGGTCAAAACCGATGAAAACGGACTGAAGGTCCGTTTTCATCCGTCCAAACCGATCGGTCAGTTATCCTTCGGTCAAAAAAAAAAGAACTTGCTTTAAAATTCAACTGATGGATGCCTAACCGATAGGTCAAAACCGATCGTTAGTATGCAAAAGCATCAGTTAAAAAGCCGCGCATGCTCAGAATCCAGTCGACGCATGCTTGGAAGCATTGAACTTTTTTTCAGCACGTCGTTGTGTTTTATGTCACCGCGTTCTGACACGATCGTTTTTTTAAACGATGGTGTGTAGGCGCATCAGACCATCAGTCAGCTTCATCGGTTAACCGATGAAAACGGTCCTTCGGACTGTTCTCATTGGATGGACTGGTCGTGTGTACCCGGCCTAAGGGAACCTTTACTGAGAGGAATATACAGTTTGACATTTTTGACCTCCACTAAAAATGGTTGTTTCTTTGCTGTCATGCTGATGCAGTGGTGTTTTCTGACCCTGTAACTGTACCATTTTTTCATCCTAGTACATTACCAGTTAACCACTTAAGACCCGGACCAATATGCTGCCAAATGACCCAAGGGGTTTTTGCGATTCGGCGCTACGTCCCTTTAACAGACAATTGCGCGGTTGTGCGTCGTGGCTCTCAAACAAAATTTGCGTAATTTTCTTCCCACAAATAGAGCTTTCTTTTGGTGGTATTTGATCGCCTCTGCGATTTTTATTTTTTGCGCTATATACAAAAAAAGAGCGACATTTTTGAAAAAAAATCTATATTTTTTAATTTTTGTTATAAGAAAAATCAAATAAACTAGATTTTAGTCAATCATTTAGGCTAAAATATATTTAGCCATATGTCTTTGTAAAAAAAAAATCGCAATATAAAAAAAAATAGCTACCTAGCGGGAACAGCGACACTAATACAGCGATCAGAAAAATTATCGCTTAGTGACGCTGGCAAAAGGGAGTGAAAGGGTTAACTAGGGCGGTGATCAAGGGGTTAAAACTTTATTAGGGGGGGGTACGGGGGGCTACCCTGAACCTAACACTAACTGCCTGTCACACTGACACTAAATACAGTAATCATACATGTATGATTACTGCATTCAGTGACACTGTGACAGGGGGGAGGGGGTTAATGTGACTATGTGTAGTGTGTGTCAGTGTAGTGTTAGTGCAGACTTACTGTACGATGTGATCTCTCCTCAGCGGTGGTTGAAAAAAACGCAGAGGGAGAGATCACATCGCTTCCTCCTTCCTGTGTTTACACAGGAGGAGGAAGTGACAGGGCGGGCGGGCGCATTGGCTGGGAGCGATCCGGAGGGGGCGGATAAAAATGAATAGCCACCCCCTCTTGTCGGATCGCTCCTACAGCCGCAAGGACTGCTGCATGTACGGGGGGGGGGGGTCCGATCGGACCCCTGAACCCCCCCAAGGCACCAACGTATATATACGTTGATGTGCCTGTCGGTGCCATTCTGCCGAATCCCTGTAATGAAGTATCAAAGTTCTTAAAGTTGTCACCAGCAACAATTTATTGTAGTGGTGATGTCAGTGATTCTATGCACCAAGCTCACACCTCACATTCCTTACTCTTTCTACAGCTTTTCTTTACAGGACGAATCTCTTACACAGATTGTCCTGACCACCAACCTGAAAAACTCAAGACAGGTATGTTACTCTTCCAACATTCCTAGTCTTAGAGCAAAGAAAGAAAGAAGAGGCTCAGCGGCGATGGAGGAAAAAAGACATTGGCAGATGGAGAAGACATCACCGGAGGGACACTTTATTAAAATAGAGATGAAAGGCAAAACATTTGTGTATAGATTCCCTATTTTATAAGTGATCACATTCCCTCTGTTCTCTGCTGCATAAGAGGTGGGGGAGGTGAAGCAGCAGTACACTAAGGTTCACAGTGAATGGCTGTGCAGTGGGGGCATGTCAGCACAAATCTGGTCATTGGAGGAGGCAGTGTTCCCAGCACAGCTAGAGAGATGACCACTATGTGCTCTACTGCTTAGCATGGTCAGTTTTTAATAGGAAAGCAGGGGGACTAGCAGGAACACCAGGAATTTCACATAAAGAAAGCAATACAAAGAGTACTTTTTCATACAAGTACATGGTACAGCAGGCACATATCAGGATTATGAAGTGTTGGGGTAATAACAGCTTTAAGTACTGTGTATATATGTGGCATGTATGATGCATATCATGAAAGATTAAGAGCAGCTGAAAGTTGGGGGTCTTTATATTGTATTGTCCATTATTATCCATTGAACACTGAATAAAATGATATTTTCTGAAAATCAATATTGTTAATTAAAAGCAATGCTCCTACACTTTTCTTATTGTATGCTGTTAATGCTCCAGGTTTCTTGAATGTAATGAATTGTGTTTATACCTACAGCTGACACATTATCCACTTTCTCATATTTCATTATCATTACATTATTGTACATTCTGCCGGCATGATTTGAGCTAGGATGCTGTTATTTTAGCACATAGGACTCATCTGTGCATATCTTACAGTTTGCTGTAACATGTGAATAGTTTAAAGCAAAGTAAATACATAGGCTGCTATCGTTTTTTTTTTTTCCTTTTTTTGGAATGTTGGAAGAAATAAATTTCCACTTTTGTTTAATTGTTCACAGAACAGCTACACCAATTGTGAGTATTAACCTCACTGCAGTTTTGTTCTAAGGAGGTATACATGTATACATTTAGGGACACTGGAAATCGTATAATGTAATTTTTTTGCTAATGTCCAATCTTCATGTACACAGTGATATAGCTCAACAGTAACAGTAGACTTCCTGTGTCCCTTATTTTCTGGCGAGTACAAAAATACTATTCTGCCAGGTTGTATTTTATGTGAATTATTGAGATTTCTCTTCACTTCATGTTCCAGGGATGTAACAACACTTTAGAGGAAATCTCCCAAACTAAGGAAAATTCCCACCTTCAGGCCCCGTACACACGGCAGAGAACCTCGACGGGCGGAACATATCGTTCCGCCCGTCGAGGTTCTCGGCCGGTCGTCAGATTCGGCGACCAGCCCATCGGGAAAGGCGACCAGACATTCATCCCGACCGGCCGTGGAGCAAATAGAGAACCTGCTCTCTATTTGCTCGACGGGTTTCCCGATGGGCGGGGCTCGCCGAATCCGTACACACGGCCGAGGTTATCGGTAGAATTAGGCTCCCAGCGAGGTTCTCGCTGGTTTCTGCCGAGAAGCTCGGCCGTGTGTACGGGGCTTTAGACAGTTGTCGCTAGAACATGTGTCCACATAGGAAATTTTCCCCTCACTTTTTGATCTGTGGACAACTCAAAAATGTTAATTGTACCTCACTTTCTCAGTGACAAATAGTCACCAGTACAAATAGAATGCTAAATCACCCCCAACAGACACACCACTAGCAACAAAAACTTGACAAAAAAGTCTAAAGCCGCGTACACACGATCAGAAATTCTGAAAAGTTGGTTGTGAGCTTTTGGTCAGAAATTCCGACCGTGTGTAGGCCCCATAGGACTTTTTCTGTCAGAATTTTCGACAGCAAAATTTTCAGAGCTGTTTCTCAAATTTTCCGACGGGAAAAGTTCTTGTCGGAAATTCCAACCATCTGTATGCAATTCCGACACACAAAAAGCCACGCATGCTCAGAATCAAGTCGACGCATGCTCGGATTCACTGAACTTCATTTTTCTCGGCTCGTCGTAGTGTTGTACGTCACCGCGTTCTTGATGGTCGGAATTGTGTGTGACCGTGTTTATGCAACTCAAGTTTGAACCAAAATTCAGTCGGAAAAGATCCATGGTTTTCTTGTCGGAATTTCCAATCGTGTGTACGCGGCATAACTCTTCCCACCCTATCCAAAAAAAATGTGGATCGTATTAACAGACCAGAGAGTTTATGAAACTGGGATGCAATAAGCGGGTACGAATATGTTTTAAAAAATTCACGTCTGGAGTTAGACTCGGAGGCCAGTGGCTGTAGCAATTGGGAGATTCACAAGTAGTCACAAACAGATACTCCAGCAGATGACACAGGCTCACCTGAGGTGTGGGGTCTAAGCACTAGCTGGTTTTCACCAGAGCTCCTGATGGTAGAGATGAGTTTCATTGCCTGATAATGCCAGGTCGCGACCCTTATGCCCCGTACACACGATCACTTTTTGTGATGAAAAAAAAAGTCATTTTTCAAACTTCATTTTCAAAAATGACGTTGCGTACACACCATCATTTTTGGAAAATGATGAACAAAGTGACGGCACTCTAAAGGGAAAGTTCTATTTGCCTTGAGGCTGCTTTTAGCTGGTTACTTGTTAGTAAAAGACGATTCCTGCTTTTTTGTCTGTTACAGCGTGATGAATGTGCTTACTCCATTATGAATGGTAGTTTTACTTCCCGTCTCCTAACTTGCTTCTGGGCATGTGCGGGTTTAAAAACGTATTTTTTTACGTCGTTTTGCCCACACACGATCATTTTTTATGACACAAAAAATGAAATTTTTAAAAAAGACATAAAAAATTCGAGCATGTTCGAATTTTTTGTTGGTCGCTTTTCAGAAGACATAAAATGACATTTTTGGACACACACGATCATTTTAAATGACATTTTAAAAAATTTCATTTTTTTTCATCACAAATCTGTCACAGCAATCTGTCACAGGTTAGTATTAGAGGGGGCTCTGGGAGAAGCAGCACACAGAAGGTTTTTTTACCTTCATGCATAAAAAGCATGAAGGTAGAAAAACCTTCAGGCTGGGTTCACAATTAGATCGCATGCGGCTCACAGCAGGGGTCTGGTGTGTCCCCAGTGTCCACTTCAGGGAAAAATCAGGCCCAAATTTTTGCCTGAATTCAGACCTAAAACGGAGCCAAAGATGCACAGGACTGTGAAATCCGCTCCACAGCCGCAATTTGCATAAGTGTGAACCCAGCCTAAGCCTTTACAACAACAACTTTAAATATAACATTTCCATTGTCATGCAATCCGTGCAACCAGGGCTTTTTTTCAGGGGGAACTTGGTGGGACTCAGTTCCACCACCTCTGGCTCAGACCCTTTGTTGCCTGCTCTCACAATCACTTGTAAACACAGAAGTCTGCTTTCTGTGTTTACAAGTGACAGCTGTTCACCCTTTATATCAGTGTTTTTCAACTCCAGTCCTCAAGGCACACCAACAGGTCATGTTTTCAGGCTTTCCAATATTTTGCACAGGTGATTTGATCAGTTTAACTGCCTTAGTAATCACCACAGCCATTTCATCTGAGGGAAATCCTGAAAACATGACCTGTTGGTGTGCCTTGAGGACATGAGTTGAAAAACACTACTTTATATAATGCAATCCTGGTATTTAATGCCCCTGTAGGGCCTAGCTATTTTCAGAGCCATGCTATGGTACATTTAGGGGAAGTACAGAGAGATAGTTGGCTCTGAACCTGTTATTCGGTTACATTTTGGGTCTTTGCTCCAGCTTGGCTGCACTGTGTGCTATCCTTTTGTTTGGGGACTCCCATCACCCCCAGACGGCAGATGGCAGCAGTGAGGTCGAGTGCAGTGGATATCTCTTCTCAGCAGCCTATCAGGAGGGTGGGCCACCTTGCTGAGCATCCTGGGGAGGTGTATTTAAGGGGCAGACGACGCCATTAGTTAGGGGTCGTTGTGTTCCCGCCCTTGTGCTGGGCAGTCGTCCCACCACCCCTGTGTGTGGCCCTCCTGGCCGGGGTGTGTGTGTGTGTGTGTTCCTGGCTCCGGGACCACGTTGGTCTGGAGTGCATTCACCTAGATCAGGGATCCTCAAACTACGGCCCTCCAGATGTTGTAGAACTACACATCCCATGAGGCATTGTAACACACTGACATTCACAGACATGACTAGGCATTATGGGAATTGTAGTTCCTGAACAACTGGAGGGCCGTAGTTTGAAGACCCATGACCTAGATTGTGGATCCAGTGAGTCTACTGGGTTCCTATTTTGCCAAGTGGTCCTGGGCTGTCCGTCCAATTGGAGGAAGCTGACTGATGAGGAACCTGTCTGGGAGATACCGAGCATGAGGCTGGTGTATCAGGAGAGGCCTGTCTATTGATCGGAGGACACTTCGGTTCTGAGAGGCTGGACGTGGGTTGCCTATCAGTGTCTGATCAAAACAAGGAGAACCGGGTGCTAAATCCAGTCAAGAGGGATTTTGGACCGAAATTGTCTCCAATCTTCGGGAAGGTCTGTGGCAGAGACTTAATCCTATTCATCCGATTGTCACCCATCCGATTGGCTGCCAGGCTGGTGAGAGAGGCCTGTCCAGATGCACTATACCCACGCCGGCTGGAGTGGCGAAGTAAAGTTGTCGTTGGAAGCAGGACTATTTCCCATATTCAGTTACACCTGAATCTGCTGTCTCCTGTATTCTATCCCTTCACCTTTCTACTGTTTTATTGTTATTACCCGGCTGGGTAATAAAAGCACAGAAAACATACCTGCCGCGTGGACATTGGGCCAGATTCTCATTGCTGGCGGCGTAGCGTAGCGTTTCCTATTTACACTACGCCGCCGCAACTTACAGGAGCAAGTGCCGTATTCTCAAAGCTCCGTAAATTGCGGTGGCGTACAGTAAATGGCCCGGCGTATCCTCGCGTAATTCAAAGGGGGCGGCTTGTATTTAAATTAAGTGTGCCCCACGCCGAACGAACTGCGCATGCGCAGGCCCAGTGCGCATGCTTAATAGTACGCCGCAAATACATTGGTTTAGACGTGAACGTAATTAACGCACAGCCCTATTCGCGACGAGTTACGTAAACGACGGAAAAACACAACGCTGTTCCGACGTCCATACTTAACATGGTGTACGCCGGACCTACGCAAGGTTACCCCTCATATAGCAGGGGTAACCTTACGTTTACGCAAACTACGTAAACTACGACGACGGCGCACAAATACGTTTGGGAATCGGCGTATCAGGCGTATCGGCGCATCAGGCTTATTTGCATATTTGACGCAGAAATCGACGGGAACGCCACCTAGCGGCCAGCGTAACATTACAACTTAGATCCGACGGTGTAAGTGACTTACGCAAGTCGGATCTAAGCAAAATCTATGCGTAACTGATTCTAAGAATCAGTCGCATAGATACCCAGGGCCAGAAACAGAGATACGACGGTGTATCTGGAAGAAATTACCCCCTTCCTGACCAAAGCCCTTTTTGCGATACGGCACTGCGTCGCTTTAACTGACAATTGCGCGGTTATGCAACCTTACACCCAAACAAAATTTACGTCCCCTTTTTCCCACAAATAGAGCTTTATTTTGGTGGTATTTGATCATCTCTGTGGTTTTATTATTTAGCGCTATAAACAAAAAAATAGCAACATTTTTGAAAAAAAGCTATATTTTTGACTTTTTGCTATAATAAGTATCCCCAAAAAAAATATACCCCCCCCCCCTCAGTTTAGGCTGATATGTATTCTTCTACATATTTTTGATAAAAAAAATCACAATACGCACGTATTGATTGGTTTGCGCAAAAGTTATAGCGTCTACAAAATAGAGGATAGATTTATGGATTTTTGACACTATTTTGGGACCATTCACATTTATACAGCGATCCGTGCTATGAAAATGCACCGATTACCGTATAAATGTGACTGGCAAGGAAGGGGTTAACACTAGTAGTAGAAAAAATTGCCAGCACACCATGGAATGACATAAATAGCGTCCAAACTGATGTTTTATTGCATGATCACAACACAAAGAGAGTGCAACGTTTCGAAACCGCGCAGGGCCCTTTCATCAGGCATGTGACGTCACATGCCTGACGAAGGGCCCTGTGCGGCTCCGAAACGTTTCACTCTCTGTGTTGTGATCATGCAATAAAACATCCGTTTGGACGCTATTTATGTCATTCCATGGTGTGCTGGCAAATATTTCTACTGTAACGTGTACCAGTATCCAGCTGATTGTTGCTACGAGCACACAAACCCAAAAGCGGATCTAGGAAAGTGTGCGATGGGAATATGAAGTATGTAGGGGTTAACACTAGCGGGCAATCAAGGGGTTAAATTTGTTAGCTAGGGTGTGATTCTAACAGTAGGAGGCGGGGACTCACAAGGGGAGGAGGCCAATCGGTGTTCCTCTGCCTTGGGAACACACCATCGGTCTCCTCTCACCTGACAGGATGTGGATCTCTGTTTATACGCACAGATCCACGGTCCTGCTCTGTTATCGGGTGCCTGACGAACATTGCGGCCGCTGGGCATGCGCATCGGCTCCCGAGTGACGCAGGCGTACGCTCGCCCCCTAGAGGGCTGGGAAGCCCAGGATGTCATATGATGCCCATCCAGGATGGGAGATCGCTCCTGCAGACATCATATTACTATGGGCAGGGAGACAAGGGGTTAAGAGAACCCCTTGGGGCCCCACAGAGTGCCCATTAGAAGATTTTCCCTCTTTAACTTTTCTGGGCACAACATTTGGGATTTTTTTCAATGATAATGGTAAACAGGAGAAATAGAGAAGGTGAATCTCCCTAATAACAACTGACAGGGGGTAATCAATCTCTACTCTGTCCAAAACGAAACAATTCGTTATACTTTAACTATTTATATCTATAAGAGGTTTAATAATTGTAAAACTTTAATAAATGGCTTTTTTAATAAAGACGTTTGGCCGAATATTCCCTGTGAGCGGTCTCTCCATGTGACAGACGAAGCCTCCCCGGTGCTCTCCCATCTCTCCAGCAGCCCCGAGTCAGTGTGGCGGCCTGGCGGGAGGCTGAGCGCCACACGGGGCACACTTCACATTGCAGCACAGCTGCTTCTATCGATTGCTCGGCACGCAGCCTGGCTGTCACTTTCTGGGATCGATTCGTCGTGTCTTTTCGCACCCACGTGGGTACACAACAGCTATGGCGGAGCGCTCGGTGACAGACCAAGGATCCGATGTGGGGACAACACAGAACCATGGAGCCGACACTCTCTCTGGTCCCGGAGCCTTGACTGCGGCAGGAGCAGTAAAATCAGGTCAGGAAGCGGAACGGCTCTAGTGATCTCTTTGTCACACGACTTGTGTGGAATGTGTATGGAAACAATACCATATGTAGTCTCCTGAAGAGAGCAGCCATGACATGTTGTCACCCTCCATCTGCTGCACCCTGCAGCTCTGCCATGTGAGTAATGCTCCGGCTCTGACTGACATGAGCAGTTCTGGTGGCCTACACACACAGCTCGTAGGAAGAGGCTGGCTGCTGGAGGAGAACATGTTTATTATTCCTTGGTTGGGGCAAAACAGCTTCTGCCACATTTACAGAACTTTGCCCAATTGGGTTACGGCTGAAACATACATTCAATGATCAATCCACATTAACTACTTCAATACCAGGCACTTACCCCCTCCCTTCCTGCCCAAACCAATTTCTAACTTGTGGCGCTGTCGCTGTTTAAATGGCAATTGCACAATCACGCTACACTGTACCCAAACAGAATTTTTTATCATTTTGTTCCCACAAATAGAGTTTCTTTTGGTGGTATATGATCACCTCTGGGGTTTTTATTTTTTGCTAAACAAATAAAGACTGAAAATTCTGAAAACCAAAAAAGTTTTTCTTTTGTTTCTGTTATAAAATATTGTAATAAGTTTTCTCCTTCACTGACGGGGAATGATATGTGGCACTGATGGGCTATGATGGGCGGCACTCATTGGTGGCGCTGGTGGGCACTGATAGGTGACACTGTTGGGCACTGAAAGGCTGCAATGATGGGTGCTTATGGGTGGCACTGATAGGCCCTAATGGTCCCGGTGGCATCGTGGTGGTACTGGGCGGGCATCCGAGGGTGGGGGGCTGCGCTGATAAACAATCAGCATAGACCCCCCCTGTCAGGTGAGCAGCCGATTGGCTCTCCTGTACTCGTGTCTGTCAGACGCAAGTGAGGAAAAGCCGATCAATGGCTCTTCCTGTTTACATCGTGATCAGCTGTGATTTGACATGGCTAATCACGTGGTAAGGCTCTTTACCAAGATTGGTGTAGCGCTGTGTCAGACAGCAGCTCTTATCCTACTGGACGTCATATCCAGTCAGGATAACTGAACCACCACTGGGCGAGCCCCGGAAGGATTTACCCTCTTCCTGACCAGGCCATTTTTGCGATACGACACTGCGTCGCTTTAACAATTTACGCGGTTGTGTGACGTACCCAAATAAAATTTACATATTTTTCCCACAAATAGAGCTTTCTTTTGGTGGTATTTTATCACCTGTGTGTGGTGGTGGTGTATTTTTTTTTTTGCGCGCTAAATCAGGCATTATTTACAATCACTTTAAATAGTTGGTCCCAAAAACTTTCTTTCACTAACTCAAGCATCAGCTATTTCCAGTATACAGCACTGTGTTCTGGCAGAGGTACAGGGACTTTCCATTCTTGGAACACAATTGAGTTGGGCTGCTCAGCCATTCATAAGAGGCTTTGAATTTTTTTTTAATGAATACAAGTCCTTTCTGATTGGCTGAGATGATGACATAATCTCCATCTCAGTCAATCAGAGAAAGCCTTGCATTTATTCATAAAATACAGGGCCTTTGAATGGTTGCGCAATGCTTAATTAAATTTTGTTCCAGGAACAGCACAGCAAGTCCCCATCTTGTTACAGATATTGGCAATAGGGTTGTCCCGATACCACTTTTTTAGGATCGAGTACAAGTACCGATACTTTTTTTCATGTACTCGCTGATACCGAATACCGATTCTTTTTTTTTAAATTTGTCCCCAAATGCAGCCTTGTCCCCAAAGAGCCAAGCAAACCCCCCCCCCCCCTGCTGCCTATTACATTACATTACAGTTTTCATTTGAATATCTGTGTGTTCCCCGCTGCGCCTCGTCATATATAGCCCCTCCCCCTTGTCCGGGCACTTTGATAGACAAATCACCCATCCAATCCTTGGATAGGTGATCTGTCTATCAAAGTGCCCGAACAAGGGGGAGGGGCTATATATGACAAGGCGCAGCGGGGAACACACAGCTATTCAAATGAAAGCTGTAATGTTCCCCGTGCTGATCAACTAGACGGCGGTGGGGGGCTTGGCTTTCTCTTCCGGGACTAGACGGCGGCAGCAGCTCAACGCCCCCCCCCCCGCCTAGTTGATCAGCGCAGAGAACATTACAGCTTTCATTTGAATAGCTGTGTGTTCCCTGCTGCGCCTTGTCATATATAGCCCCTCCCCCTTGTCCGGGCACTTTGATAGACAGATCACCCATCCAATCCTTGGATAGGTGATCTGTCTATCAAAGTGCCCGGACAAGGGGGAGGGGCTATATATGAAACCGCGTGGTGGGGAACACACAGCTATTCAAATGAAAGCTGTAATGTTCCCTGTGCTGATCAACTAGACGGCGGCGGGGGGCTTTGGCTTTCTCTTCCGGGACTAGACGGCAGCAGCTGCAGCAGCTAAACGCCCTCCCCCCGCCACCGCCGCCTAGTTGATCAGCACTGGGAACATTACAGCTTTCATTTGAATAGCTGTGTGTTCCCCACTGCGCCTCGTGATATATAGCCCCTCCCCCTTGTCCGGGCATTTTGATAGACAGATCACCCATCCAATCCTGGGATGGGTGATCTGTCTATCAAATCGCCTGGACGAGGGGGAGGAGCTCTATATGACGACGTGTGGCGGGGAACACACAGCTATTCAAATGAAAGCTGTAATGTTCCCTGCGCTGATCAACTAGACAGCGGCGGCGGGGGGAGGGCTTGGCTTTCTCTTTGGGGACTAGACGGTGGCAGGGGCAGCAGCTCTCCGCCCCCTCTCCACCCGCTCTGTAAAAAAGTACTCACGCAAATGCTCAGTATCGGTACCGATACTAGTATTGATTCCGATACCGATACTAGTATCAGTATCTGGATAACCCTAATCGGCAACATGGTCAAATACATATTTGCCAGCACGCAACGGATCGTTGAGTGCTTTTTAACAGTGTTATTGAGTAATGATCACATAGTTTATAAAGTGCAAAGTTTCACAAACCACGCAGGACCCCTTCATCGGGGGCATGTGATCATGTCAGGCATTTGAGTGTCTAGCTGCATCACCCGCTACTCCTGAGCCGAATTCAGGAACATGTGCAATGGGAAAACTGACATTATTTTCCTGCTGCCAAAACACAGTGCTGTGTACTGTATGTAGCTAATGCTACATAGAGGTCATACAATGCTGACAGTTGCTGCATTTGTTAGTGAAGGAAAAGGTTTGTCTGGACCAGCTTGGTCTAACTCTAAAAGAACTGTTTAAAGTAGGGTTGTCCCAATACCGAGTATTTGTGCGAGTACTTGCACTAATGCTCCCGATGCCTGACCTGATACTTGGTCGGAGAGGGCGAGCGGACTCAGTAGGCGGACAGGGCAGTAGAACTAGCTAGGTAAGCTGGCAGGGTGCAGTGTGCAGGGCGTAGCTGCATCAGGATCCATCTCCGTCAGCTGGACTTCCCAACTCCCATCTTGGCACACCCTGCACTTGGCCACAGTAAGCCAGCAGCTGACATCTTGTTACACCCAGCCCATATAGTTCGGGCTGGGTGTAACAAGATGTCTGCTGATACTTACTGATGCCAAGTGCAGGGTGTACCAAGATGGACGCTGCAGCATAACATTTCAAAATGGTTTCCTCATGTCATTTATTGCTGCCTATCAGTGGCAGCCACCTGTCAGTGCCATCTAACAGTGGCAGCCACCTGTCAGTGCCATCAGTGCCCATAACTACCACCTATCAGTGCCAAATGTCAGTGCTGCCCATCAGTGCCAGCCACCTGTCGGTGCCAGTGCCCATCAGTCAGTGCCACCTATCAGTGCCCATCAGTCAAACTGTCACATGGCATTAAAAAAAAGTATCGGTAAATGATATTGGCAAGTACATGAACAAAAGTATCGGTACGTGTACTCGGTCCTAAAAAAGTGGTATCGGGACAACCCTAGTTTAAAGTTCATTGAAACCTGGGGTTAGGCTTTAATAAGAGAGCAGTGTGAAGGCTCAGATAGAGATGAGTTAGGAAGATATTCAAGCTCTTCTCTACTCGGTATTAAAATCCACAAATAATGTTTTTTTTTTTGTTTTTGTTTTTTAATGGCCTCCACTGCAGGATTATGCCATAATGTGCATATACTCTGTATAGTAGCCTAATATTTTTTTAAATAATTTGCTACTTACCTGCTCCTATGCAGTGTTTTTTCACAGAGTAGCCCTGATCCTCCTCTTCATGGGTCCTCTACTGGCACTCCTGAGTAATTTATTAATAATGGTTTTTCGTTATAGAATGTATGCTCCAAGCCCACCCTTAATATCTTCCCACTGGGGAAGTCAAGGGTTTAAACTGATCCTGCCATCACCATTAATCACACCCTGTGAAAGAATATTATCTATATTTATCTTTCTTAACCGCTTGCAATCCGCCCAATGTCAAATGATGGAGGGGCAGTGCGCGTCTCTCGTTCTGGGACGATGTCATATGACGTTGTCCCAGAATGGCCACTCGCCCGCGCCGTGTTGCTAGGACATGGTGTGACATCGATCTCTGTAAAGAGCCACGGCCGCAGCCAGTCACATGTAAACACAGAAATGCTGGCAATCGGCTCTCATCGGCTCAACACTTAGGGCCCTTTCACACTAGTGGACGAACGGTCCGCTCATTATATGTCCGTTTACGGACTTGTAATGGGTCCCTATGGGAGCGGATCCGTTAGCGGATGATGCATCCGCTAACGTCCGCTCGATCCGCATCCGTTTTTGCTGACGGAAGAATGTCCTATTTTTCTTCCGTCCGGGCAAACGGATCGGATGCAAACGGACAGACGGTCCGTTTCCATCCGACTCCCCATAGGGGAGAGCGGAGGAGAGACGGGGCGGTCCCTGCACAGTGTGCGGGGACCGCCCCGTCCGCCCGACAGCTAAGCAGAGACCCCCCGCTGAGCTGACGGACACACGGAGCGGACGGAAAAACGGACCGCTCCGTGTGTAAGGAGCCTAAATGAATGCGGTTCAGCTTCATCTCCTCGCAGGGGACATTGATACATGTAATCAGGGCAATGATCATTAGAGCCCTGATTACAATAAAGCGGCACCGGTGTCACCAATGAGTGCCCATTAGTGATGCCAGTCACTGCTGGCTATCAGTGCTGCCTATCGGTGCCCACCAGTGCCACCTATTAGTGCCCGTAAGTGCGACATTCATGCCTCTATCGGTGCCCAACAGTGCCACCTTATAAGGGCACATCAGTGAAGGAGAAACATTTCTTATTTACAAAATTTACTGACAAAAAACTGTACTGTAAAAAAAAAAAAAAAAAAAAAACAGCAGTGATTAAATACCACCAAAAGAAATCTATTTGTGTGTATAAAATGATAAAAAAATTCACATGGTTACAGTGTAGCACGACCGCGCAATTGTCATTCAAAATGCGACGATGCTGAAAGCTGAAAATTGGCCTGGGCAGGAGGGGGGTTAAAGTGCCCTTTAGGCAAGTGATTAATAATATGTTACAGGTACATTGGGTTATACTGCTGCCTTCAGGAGATTGGACGCTGTCGAGGGTTTACAGTGACTCTGCCATCGCCATTAATTACGCCCTATAAAAGAAGAGCACCTATATTTATCTATCTTTCGTAATAATGACAGTCTAGTATAACCTCTCTCACTCCCAGCATGCTTCGGTTTTGGTAGTGTCCTAGGAGTACAGATGTGTTTTTTTTCTTCTGAAAGAGGAAAAATTGTTTGTTTGCTTGCTATGTTGCTTGATCTACCTGATTACTCATTTTGTTTCCTGTAATGTAGCATTAAGAAAAAAAAAATCTTGGTACACCTTATGATGGCATGTGACGAGTTTGCTCTGCCCCTAGAACCCACAACACAACTTGACAGGGCTCGACAAATGCCAGGAGCCAGGTCGCCGTTGTGACTAGAAATTGTGCCTTGGCTCCTAGGTTTTGTCAGTGACAGGGTGCCTCTGCTGTAGGGCTGGGATGGAGCAGCAAGAGACAGGCGCAGCAGCCGCTGACACGGCGCGAGGAGCGAGCAGCCAACAGAGTGAAATCCAGCTGGGCCGGCTTCAGAGGGAAGGCCCCCCCCCAAAGGTGCCACCACCTACCAATTGCCGCGGTCTCTATGTGCAGCCTTTTCCGCAAGGACAATATATGACTCAAATGCTAAATCTGACTGTTCCTCCGAGTGGGCTCGTCGCGGAGTCAAATAAAGAAAAACTGGCTCCTAACTTTTTTAGGTGGCGCCTAGTTTCAGAGTAAATTTAGCCCAGCATGTTTTATGTGTATTTTTTTTTTTTTTTTGTGGCATAAATACTCTATTTTTGCAGAGTTTATGTGTTTTATTTCAATTGCTTATTTCCTTTATCCTATTTTTTTTTCTGTTTTCCTGTTTTTATATTGCTAGTTATGTCCTGTATGCTGTCAGGAGGAGTGCCAGGAATATGGAACATTTATTTCCTTTTCTGTTGTTCTTGGCCACCCCTTCATGACGACATAATTCCCTCTGAATGTACCTTTACAAGTCTAGTCATGAAAATGGGCTATTTTTATGGTTGCATTAAGTAGTCCTCTGGGGTCAAAGGGTGGGGCTGACCTGTTGTATACTATCATGATGAGTGGCCAGGAAAGTAAATATATGGTAAATATCTTAAATTTTCTAGCCACTTCTGTTATTTAGATGTCAGTGCTTTGCTGGTCCCCAGCCACTGCAGCTAGTCCACACATCTGTAAGAATGCCTGCTCTTACCACTACACATACAGTTTTAGAAGAACTGTACCCCATTACAGCATAACTTGGTACCAGCCAGCAGGGCCTATGGGGGCAACCACACTGGTTGCCCTGACAAGCTTGATACTTCCTTGGTGTGCAGTGAGCATGATGAGTTTTGGTGTAATTTGGTTTGCGTAGTCTCTGAATACTGTTCAGTTCTCCAAACATCTGAAAGGTTCACATGTCTGTTTAAAGCCCATCGGGCAGCAGAAGAAAATCATCCTTGTAGGTCCCCTCTGCACTGCCAGGGTTAAATGGTCTTATAGACTAGAATAGGTCTGGGCAACCCCCAAACTACAGATTCCATCATGCTTCTGCCTCAGGAAGCCATACCCTGTCCTATAGGATTTGTAGGTTCACTTCCGCTAGAGTGCCGATGTTGCCTACCCCTTGACTAGGGGATCAGAAAAAGCAGCAATACCTACCTTGCTCCTTAAGCTCTACTCTCACCAGCTTTTTCCCAGCTGCACAGCTGGTTTAACATTAGCTGCTCCTCTGTCCTTTCGACATGATCACATACATTGTAGGGACAACAGTCCTGAATTGCAGATGGGCAGCCCACATTTCCGGATGTTGGAAAGCCACGTCTGACTGGAGAACAAGGAATAAGGTGGGCATTTGTACGTGTTTCTATCCCTAGAGAAAGTAAGCATTTACTCCTCCGTGTGGAGAAGGGGAAGGGGGGGGGGGGGAGGGCAATGTTTTGTGGTTCCTTGAGTTGGGCTTTAGGAGGACTTGTGTCGGATATGTTTGCGTTTCACTTTCTGCCTTGACTTTTGAGGGCCAAAATCATGTAACGTTTTAGTCTGATGTGAATACATTTATTACAATGCATTGGCAACATTGGGGTCATTCTTTATACCTTTTGATGAGGACACCATTTGTCTTATTGACACTGTAGCACCCGGAACATATGTATTTTCCACAATAGAAGAAGTGTACTGGACTCCATCATTTGGATCCTTGTCAAATTTACTTATCTTTATACAGACATAAAAAGGTGTTTATGAAACACCAATCTGTGCAACTCATGAGATTCATAATAGAAGAAAATTACATTCCTGATTTTTATTCATTTTTTTTTTTTTTTTTCAATTATCAGATTTACTATCACTTTTGTTTGTTTTACTGCAGCATTGCCCTTGTTACTATAGATCATTACCCAAACAGAGACACAAGACCAACTTATTTATTTGAAAGTGGCCAACACAGATTTAAACCTACCAGTGGCTCTGTACAGACGATGGGACTTATCATCCCGCTCCTTGGTATCCCCAACGCTGGGAGGTCAGCTAGCAGCCACTGTAACCTCTCCCATGGTCATAATGTATTCCCAGCTCCTCCCTTTCCGATGTTCCAAAGGCGCAGTGCAAGAGGGGACAGGCTGGACCAATGTAGTCCTGGGGCAGGGGAGCTGGAATAGTGTGCCACGGAGAGGAATGCCCGAATGCCTCACTGGAGGTGTAGGGGTCCAGCAGAGGCAATAAACTGCAGCACAGACCCTCGGGAACGGCAGAGGAATAACTTTACACCCCCCTAAATGTCGCACCTGGGGTGAGATGACTGGCTACCCACCCCCAATGCAACACCACTGGCTCCGAGTTCATGGCTAACCCCAGTTCTTGGGACTCGGGGATAATGATTGTGAACAGGAAATACAAGACCCGTGGCTTTTTGGGGGCCCACTCTGGACTTTAGCCTGGGTCAGCAAACTTGCCACTCCCCCCCCCCCCCCCCCCCCCCCCCGCGCCGACTCCACTGCACTGGCACTGATGCAAGAATAAAATAAAGAACAGGCGCCACTTAGGAACAACTGTAATCTTTAATAATAAAAAGGCATTAAAGCACTTATCATCCAAATGATAGTCAGTCCTCAGCCTTTTTACTGATCCCTTGGTGCTGGAGGTCTTTTGCTGTGCTGTTTCTGCAGGAGGGGGAGCCGGTGTACAGGTCACAAGTGCCGATTTTTCCGGAAGTCTCTGCAGATACCAGGCCGAGGCCTGGAACGCAAGCGGCAGGTCCTGCTGGGACGCTGCGTGACGTGGCATGACGTCACGCAGCGGTTTAAATTTTGCTCCCTCCAATAAACCGGATCAGGAGACGGAGGGGGCAGGGTTGAACCATGGCTCCATGTAGCAAGGTGCCCATATAGCAAGCTGCTTGCTGTGAGGGCACCCGACAGGAGGGAGGAGCCAGGAGCGCATGCTTGGGACTTGAAAAGAGGATATCTGGGCTGCTCTGTGCAAAACCACTGCACTGTATGTGTGTCCATTGTGCTGCTGCTATGTTCTTTTAAAGTCTTTATTCCTCTGCCTCCTGGATATCCTCACAGCTGTGACCTTCCAGTGCTGTAGGGTTTTCTGCAAGTGACTTTACTTGTCATGAGTGCTGATTATGCTAGGTTTCTGCCCCCTTTGCTCCATTCATAGAAGGTGTACTGTCAGTTCCTGCAATGAAAAGTTATTTATGAAAAGAGGAGACAGATTTTCATTCATCCACCCAGGGGTCGACAATGTCTGGCCGCCAGGTCGCAATTGCGACTAGAAATTGTGACCTGGCGCCCGCGGCGGCTGGTAATTGAGGCCACTGCTTAGCGGCCTACAAGTCCGTGAAGCCGCGGCCTCAATTACCGGCCGCCGTGGGCCTGCCGCAATCGCGCTGCGGGGGAGGTGGGGGAGCACGGAGGCACTGTGTCTCCGTGGCACCCCCGCCGCGCGATCAGTGATTGAGGCCGCGGCTTTGCGGCCTTGTGATGTCCCAAGCTCTCCTTTCTGTGAGCTGGCGCCATCTGGTGGTGGTCGTTTGGCATTACAAGTTAAACAGCAATATTAATGTAATTTTTTACTATTTTCACTGCCATCTCCTTCCATTTAATTACAACCCCCAAACATTATATATATATATTTTTTATTCTAACACCCTAGAGAATAAAATGGCGATCGTTGCAATACTTTGTGTCACACCGTATTTGCGCAGCGGTCTTACAAGCGTACTTTTTTGGGGAAAAAAATTAATTAAAAAATAAAACGGTAAAATTATCCCAATTTTTTTTTTATATTGTGAAAGAATGTTACGGCGAGTAAGCTAATACCCAACATGTAACGCTTCAAAATTGCGTCCGCTCGTGGAATGGCGTAAAAGTTTTACCCTTTAAAATCTCCATAGGTGACGTTTAAAAAAATCTACAAGTTGCACGTTTTGAGTTACAGAGGAGGCCTAGAGCTAGAATTATTGCTCTCGCTCTAACGATCACGGCGATACCTTACATGTGGTTTGAATACCGTGTACATATGCGGGCGCTACTCACGTATGGGTTCGCTTCTGCGTGCAAGCTCGACGGGACGCGTTTTCTGGCTCCTAACTTTTTTAGCTGGCTCCTAGATTCCAAGCAAATTTGTCAAGCCCTGCATCCACCCATCCTCCATAGACCGATTCAACATTGCCGGAAGTCATAGAACTAGAGGTCGACCGATATGGGTTTTTCTCTGGCCGGTGCCGATATTTAGAGATTGGGGCGGCCGATGTATGATGCTGATTTTTGTGGCCGATATTTTAGGCCAATTTAAAAAAAAAAAAAAAATCATCCACTCCTTCATGCTTGCTCTTGTCACTCTAGCACACACTTGATGTCCTCAGTACAGATGGCACTGGTTTGGAACTGACAGATGGCACTGGCAGGTGGAACTGACAGATGGCACTGGTTGGCATTGGCAGGTGGCACTGGTTTGGAACTGACAGGTGACACTGGTTGGCACTGATTGGCACTAGCAGGTGTCACTGGGTACTAGCAGGTGGCACTGGTTTGAAACTGACAGATGCCACTGGTTTGGAACTGACAGATGCCTCTGGCGATTGGCACTGATACTGGCAGTAGGAACTGGTTGGCACTGGCAGGTGGCACTGATTGGCGGTGGCACTGGTAGGCACTAGCAGGTGGCACTGGTAGGGTGACACTGGTTGGCACTGTGGGTGACACTGGCACTTGTGGGTAACACTGACAGATGGCACTGGCCGTAGCACTGGTTGGCACTGGCGGGTGCTCGATGTGGGGGTGGATGGGACCCAGCAGCTATATTGCACCAGCTAATGATTGGGCTGCTTAAGAAAGGGGGCGGGGCCACATACACATAGCAGCCCGCCCAGATATCATCCCATTGGCTGGTGTTTGATAGCTGCTGGGTCCCGCACACCCCGGCCAGGTCTCGCTCACCCCCGACATTGAGCTCAATTCTGACAGCTCCTCTCTCTCTCTCTCTCTCTCTCTCTCTCTCTTTCCTCTCTGTTACTTGTCAGTTTCACACACTCAGCGCGGCGCTTGATGCTTTCCAGAGCCGCTGAGTGGAAAAGGGAGGAGTAACGGCGGTCAGTGTTAAATATCGGCCTAATTTTGATAATAATCGGCCGATGGCAATTTATCAAAAATGGCCAAATATCGGCGAACAGAAGAACTGTGGGCATAGTCAGCACTTTTGACAAGTGCCTGTGAAATGTGGAACATCTCGTATTAACCCCCACAGTACTAGAAGATCAATCTGACACACCGCATCACTGATCTCGGTAAAGAGCCTCTGACAGAGGCTCTTTACCATGTGATCAGCTGTGACCAATCGCAGCTGAACACGGCATAAAAAGGAAGAGCTGTTTATAGGCTTGTCCTCCACTCGCACTGACAGACGCGAGTAGAGGAGAGCTAATCGACTGCTCTCCTGATGGGGGGGGTCTGCACTGATTGATTATGCAGCCTCCTCCCAAGGATGACCACCAGGGTTGTCAATCAGTGACAATATGTGCCCACCAGTAATTCCTGCCAGTGCCTCCTTATCAGTGCTGCCTATCGTAGCCATCTATCAGTGCCCACCAGTGCCGCCTTGGGCAGGAAGGGGGGGGGGGGGAAGTGCCCAGTATTGAAGTGGTTAATGCAACCATTAACCACTTAAGACTCAGACCAATATGCAGGTAAAGGACCAGGCCCCTTTTTGCGATTTGGCACTGCGTCGCTTTAACTGACAATTGCGCAGTCGTGCGACGTGGCTCCCAAACAAAATCGATGTCCTTTTTTCCTCATGAATAGAGCTTTCTTCTGGTGGTATTTGATCACCTCTGTGGTTTTTATTTTTTGCGATATAAACAAAAAATAGAGCGACAATTTTGAAAAAAATACAATATTTTTTACTTTTTGCTATAATAAATATCCCCCAAAAATATATATATAAAAAAAACGTTTTTTTTTCTCAGTTTAGGCCGGTACCTATTCTTCTACATATTTTTGGTAAAATAATTTGCACTAAGCGTTTATCGATTTGGTTTGCGCAAAATTTGTAGCATTTACAAAATAGGGGATAGTTTTATTGCATTTTTATTAATATTTTTTTTTTTTTACTACTAATGGCGGCGATCAGCAAAATTATGGGGGACACATCGGACAATTTTGACACATTTTCGGGACCATTGTCATTTTCACAGCAAAAAGTGCTATAAAAATGCATTGTTTACTGTGAAAATGACAATTGCAGTTTGGGAGTTAACCACTAGGGGGCACTGAAGGGGTTAAGTGTGACCTCATATGTGTTTCTAAGTGTAGGGGGCGGGGCTCGACGTGTGACGTCATTGATCGCCTTTCCCTATATCAGGGAACAGACGGTCAATGACAGCGCCACTGTGAAGAACGGGGAAGGTGTGTTTACACACACCTCTCCCCCGTTCTTCAGCTCCAGGGACGATTGCGGGACTCTGGCGGCGATCGGGTCGGTGGGTCTCTCGGCCACGGTGCTTCGGACCGGGTCGCGGGCGTGCTTGTGCCCAGCCGTGCCATTCTGCCGACATATATTGGCGTTATATAAGTGGTGATTTGTGGTTAATTTGGGTATGAGCAATCTCAAACACATGATTTATCGTTGATTAAAATGTCATATGATAGAACACAGTATATTTCTGCACTTTGCAACCGGCTGAAAAATTGATCAAAAATACGATCTAGCAGTTATGAAAGTCTATAAAAAATTACCATTTAACTGAATTCCAAGCATTTCAAACACATGTAAAGATATTTATTCAGTCAATCACTAGCGATTAACAAATTCTACTACGGCAGACTAACAGTTCATGCATATGGGCATGAAAAAAAAAAAAAAAACGCTTTTACAGGCATCCAGCATTTTTTTTTTTTAATGCCTTTAACCGCTTCAGCCCAGGACCATTTTGGTGGTCAAAGACCAGGCCACTTTTTGCGATTCGGCACTGCGTCGCTTTAACTGACAATTGTGCGGCCGTGCGACGTGGCTCCCAAACAAAATTGACATCCGTTTTTTCTCACGAATAGAGCTTTCTTTTGGTGGTATTTGATCACCTCTGCAATTATTTTTTTTTGCACTATAAACAAAAAAAAGAGCGATAATTTTGAAAAAAAAGCTACCCATTGCTATAATATCCCCAAAAAATATATAAAAAATATTTTTCCACAGTTTAGACTGATGTGTATTCTTCTACATATTTTTGGGGAAAAAAATCGCAATAAGCGTTTATTGATTGGTTTGTGCAAAAGTTATAGTTTCTGCAAAATAGGGGATCGTTTTATGGCATTTTTATTATTTTTTTTTAATAATTATGGTGGCGATCAGCGTTTTATTTATTTTTTCGTCGTGACTGCGACATTATGGCAGACACTTTTGACACCATTTTGGGACCATTGTCATTTTTATAGCGATCAGTGCTATAAAAATGCACTGATTAATAGAGGTCGACCGATATGGGTTTTACTCTGGCCGATGCCGATATTTGCAAATCTGGGCGGCCGATGGCTGATATATGTTGCCGATATTTTAGGCCGATTTTTTTTTCTTTTTTCCCCCCTTAATCTCAGAAAATCTAGGGTGGAGAGGTGGGGAGGAGGTTATTGTTTAGGATGGAGAGGTGGTTATTGTTTAGGATGGAGAGGTGGGGATGAGCTTATTGTTTAGGGTGGAGAGGTGGGGTGCAGCCTATTAGTACCTGTCAGTGTCCATCAGTGCAGCCTGTCAGTGCCCACCGCTACAGCCCATCAGTATCCATTAGTGCCCACCAGTCCAACCTCATTAGTGTCCACCAGTGCAGCCTATCAGTGTCCATTAGTCCCCACCAGTGTAGCCCATCAGTGACCACCAATGGAGCCTATCGGTGCCACCTCAGTGCCCACCAGTTCAGTGCCTGTTAGTGCCCACCAGTGCAGCCTATCGGTGCCATCTCACCAGTGCCAACCAGTGCCCACCAATACAACTCACCATTGCCCCCAGACAGTACAGATCGTCATTGCCCCCAGACAGTACAGATCGTCATTGCCCCCAGACAGTACAGATCGTCATTGCCCCCAGACAGTACAGATCGTCATTGCCCCCAGACAGTACAGATCGTCATTGCCCCCAGACAGTACAGATCGTCATTGCCCCCAGACAGTACAGATCGTCATTGCCCCCAGACAGTACAGATCGTCATTGCCCCCAGACAGTACAGATCGTCATTGCCCCCAGACAGTACAGATCGTCATTGCCCCCAGACAGTACAGATCGTCATTGCCCCCAGACAGTACAGATCGTCATTGCCCCCAGACAGTACAGATCGTCATTGCCCCCAGACAGTACAGATCGTCATTGCCCCCAGACAGTACAGATCGTCATTGCCCCCAGACAGTACAGATCGTCATTGCCCCCAGACAGTACAGATCGTCATTGCCCCCAGACAGTACAGATCGTCATTGCCCCCAGACAGTACAGATCGTCATTGCCCCCAGACAGTACAGATCGTCATTGCCCCCAGACAGTACAGATCGTCATTGCCCCCAGACAGTACAGATCGTCATTGCCCCCAGACAGTACAGATCGTCATTGCCCCCAGACAGTACAGATCGTCATTGCCCCCAGACAGTACAGATCGTCATTGCCCCCAGACAGTACAGATCGTCATTGCCCCCAGACAGTACAGATCGTCATTGCCCCCAGACAGTACAGATCGTCATTGCCCCCAGACAGTACAGATCGTCATTGCCCCCAGACAGTACAGATCGTCATTGCCCCCAGACAGTACAGATCGTCATTGCATACAGATCGTCCCCCAGACAGTACAGATCGTCATTGCCCCCAGACAGTACAGATCGTCATTGCCCCCAGACAGTACAGATCGTCATTGCCCCCAGACAGTACAGATCGTCATTGCCCCCAGACAGTACAGATCGTCATTGCCCCCAGACAGTACAGATCGTCATTGCCCCCAGACAGTACAGATCGTCATTGCCCCCAGACAGTACAGATCGTCATTGCCCCCAGACAGTACAGATCGTCATTGCCCCCAGACAGTACAGATCGTCATTGCCCCCAGACAGTACAGATCGTCATTGCCCCCAGACAGTACAGATCGTCATTGCCCCCAGACAGTACAGATCGTCATTGCCCCCAGACAGTACAGATCGTCATTGCCCCCAGACAGTACAGATCGTCATTGCCCCCAGACAGTACAGATCGTCATTGCCCCCAGACAGTACAGATCGTCATTGCCCCCAGACAGTACAGATCGTCATTGCCCCCAGACAGTACAGATCGTCATTGCCCCCAGACAGTACAGATCGTCATTGCCCCCAGACAGTACAGATCGTCATTGCCCCCAGACAGTACAGATCGTCATTGCCCCCAGACAGTACAGATCGTCATTGCCCCCAGACAGTACAGATCGTCATTGCCCCCAGACAGTACAGATCGTCATTGCCCCCAGACAGTACAGATCGTCATTGCCCCCAGACAGTACAGATCGTCATTGCCCCCAGACAGTACAGATCGTCATTGCCCCCAGACAGTACAGATCCATTGCCCCCAGACAGTACAGATCGGTACTCATCCGTTCCCTACCCTGGCCAGTGGCCACCAGCGAGCGCTCCCAGCTCTGTTCCGTCCCCTACCCTGGCCTGGCCAAAGACGGCTCCATTCGTCCCCTGACATGCTGCGCACTGCGCCTCTGCCCCAAAACTTCAAACCCTAGAATACAGCGCTGCGACTAACAGCCAATCGTCGGCCGCCCCCGCTGCTGACTTCCTCCAATGAGGGGAAAAAAAAGTCAGGAGACAGCGGCTGTGATAGCAGCCGTTTAGAATAGACGGTGGGCGAGGATTTCAAGCTAGCACACCTCTGCCGATTTCTTTAAAAACACGAAATGTCGGCCAATATATCGGTTGACCTCTACTGATTACTGTAAAAATTACACTGGCAGTGAAGGGTATAACCACTAGGTGCCGCTGTAGGCGTTAAGTGTTCCCTAGGGAGTGATTCCTAATGTTAGGGGGCGTGGCTACACGTGAAACATCACTGATGATCGTTCCCAGTGACAGTGTCACTAGGTAGAATAGGGGAATGCCTTGTTTACAAAGGCATTCCCCTGTTCTGCCCTTGCCGACTGAAATCGCGAAGCACACGTGCACCCGATGGGCGGCAAATAAAGGGACGTACCTGTACGCCAATCAGCCTGCCCGTGCCATGTTGTCGACGTACATAGTCGTGTGGCGGTCGGCAAGTTGTTAACCACTTAAGGACCCCCGCACGCCTATGTACGTCCACAACATGGCTCGTACAGGCACAAGGCCGTATATATACGGCCTCGCCTTTGTGCAGTTCGGGGGTCCCATCGGGACCCCCTCCACGGCGTGCGGCGGTCCCCCTGGCTCTGGAAACGATCGCCGACGAGCGGGCGGATGTCCGTGTTTTCCGCCCCCCCCGCGATCGCTCCCAGCCAATGGGAGCGCTCCCCCTTCGTGTCAGTTCCTCCTCCTGTGTTTACACAGGAAGGAGGAAATGATGTCACCTCTCATCGCAGCGCTGTTTCCCACCGCTGCTGATGAGAGAAGACATCCACAGTAAGTGTGCACCAACACAACACTGACACACACACACACACATAGGCACATTAACCCCTTGTGATCACCCCCCCTGTCACAGTGTCACAGTGTCACTGAATGCAGTGATCTAATCACTGCATTTAGTGTCAGTGTGACAGGCAGTGTAAAAGTCAGTTAGTGTTAGGTTCAGGATAGCCCCCCCACCCCGCCCTAATAAAGTTTTAACCCCCTGATCACTGCCCTAGTTAACCCTTTCACTCCCTATTGCCAGCATCACTAAGTGATCATTTTTCTGATCGCTGTATTAGTGTCGCTGTTCCCGCTAGGTAGCTATTTTTTTTATTGCGATTTTTTTTTTTTTACTAAAGGCATGTGGCTGAATTAATTTTGGCCTAAATGTTTTACTAAAATTTAGTTTATTTGATTTTTTTTATAACAAAAAGTAAAAAAATAGTGATTTTTTTCAAAATTGTCGCTCTATTTTAGTTTATAGCGCAAAAAATAAAAATCACAGAGGCGATCAAATACCACCAAAAGAAAGCTCTATTTGTGGGAAAAAAAGGACGCAAATTTTGTTTGGGAGCCACGTCGTACGACCGCGCAATTGTCTGTTAAAGCGACGCAGCGCCGAATTGTAAAAACACCTTGGGTCATTTAGCAGCATATGTGTCCGGGTCTTAAGTGGTTAAACTAAGTTCAATGGTTTATGGCGATGCACCTTAGACGTTTAGATCAATGTTTTTTTTTTTAACAGCTTTTAAGAAAAAAGCCCCAAAGCTGTGAAAGAGCTTATGAGCATAATTTATGTGCATTCACGCCTAAATGTGTGTATATGCATGTCAATTTATTCAAGTGGCTAGAATAAATGAATCTTCTGGCCAGTAGATTGAGTTTACGCTCCTACGCTTTTAAATGCCATACATCTAAATATGTGCTTGAATGCACATACTTTTGCACTGTAGCGAGCATTTTTTGGGGTTGATTTTTCCTGCCAAGATCCAGCATATAAAGGTGTATTTTAATATGCCCATGTGCATGAGGCATCAACTGGCAAAGTCAGAATTGGTCGAGAGGATCTTGGGTTTTCCAATTTTCTTTATTTTGATCAGGTTAGTGGCATTGAATAAGCAATTGATTCCAGGGTGGATTTAATTTAAATAAAGTCACTTTAAATAACTAGTAAAAAGGCTTGATTTATTAAAAATACATTTTTAAAAAGCAACGGTCATCTCTGTTAATGCGGCATTGACACAACAAGGTGAGTGACGTGGCGGCAGCAGCAGGTGAGTGGATGTCTAACAGGCACTGCCATTATGGATCTGAAATGACAGGTGCTCTTTTAGGCTTCATTCACCCAAGGCAGACTCCATCGCTACGTCTGATTTTAGCGGGTTGGATGTCAGCGGACATGCCCTTGCTGACATCTGACGCTCCATAGGCTTGCATGAAGCCGCCGTTCAGGTCTGCCGACAAAACTGACAGGCGGACCTGAATGGTCCGACCGTGTGAAAGGGGCCTAAGGCTGGGTTCACACCTATGCGAATTGGTTGCGGTTTCAACCGCATCCAAAACGCAGAAAATTTCTAAATACATTGTTTTCAATGAGGCTGGTTCACATATGTGCGATGCATTCGCACTGCGCATTGCCGGAAATCCGTATGCGTTGTGGAGGCCTTGCGGTGCGGCTCAGGTGCGAATTCAGTCCCATTATCTTCTATGGGTACGCAGCTGATTCGCAGATGTGTTCAGTTCACTTCAGGAATTTCTCTCATTCAGCGCAATACATTTCTCCCCCACTCTCCTCTCACTCAAAACTTCTCCCAGGTCTCCAAATTCGCAGCAAAAACAGAGCTAATCTGCTGAACACTTTTCTTATCAATTCTCACCGCACAAGTGTGAACCCAGCCTAAATGTAAGGACTTATTCTTGCTGGTCATTAGAATCTTTAATATTTGCAAACAAAAAGGTTTCCAATTTAGAATAATGAGCTGTCAGGTTAGTAAAACAGCGATATGAGAACCGATTAAATCATACAGGTGTAGTGTACATAGATTTGCAAAGCAATGAGATAAAGGAACTTTGTTTTATCTCATGATTACTCTGAAATTGTGTGAATGCACCAATACAGTGCATGTTATATCAACTTGCAGAGCTTGGATTCATTGAATGAGTTTACCAGAAATGTAAATATTGCAGAGTATACAGCCTCATACTACATAACTAAGCTCCATTTTCATGCTGAATAAACTAAATGATAATGTATCTTAAATAGAAAACTATCTTTAGATAGATTTGTACTAGATTTGTAGCATTTTATTAAAATAAAATATTTGATTCTAATCAGATTTTTTTTTTTAATTATTGATTTATATCCACCCTAGAATATTCACATGGATATGTGTAGCCACCTTTAGATTGGGGACAGGATTGAGCAGAACATGAATAGTTAAGAAGCATACGTGGTGGGAAATGTAGAGGATGGAAAGCCTTGGACAGTATATGGCCACTGTATGGAGGTGACTGATCTGTTGTTGGTAAATCAGAAGGAGAAATAGAATATAATGTCAGAAAATCACCCCCTTTTTGTAAAGTAATATAAAGTAATAAATGCATTTATTTCTAGAGTTGCTTATTGGTATTTACTAACAACAGGATAATGGGTTGTTGAAGGTAAGCTGTTTATCAAGGACAACTGTAAGTAAATATAAAAGCAATGGGTGGAAGAGCTAGACGGAGAACAGGTAAATATTATGCAGCGTTGGAGCCCCATGCAGTGAGCGGAGGATAGGGTCATGCTGGAGGCTATAAATCAAAGCACAATCCCATAGCATTTCATGTACAAATATTGTTGGGCAAATGTAGAAACATTCCACTCGCAAGCAACGCGGTTCAGAAAGAAATGCGTCTTACAGTCTATACCACAAGCCATCGCAGCCATCAGTCTTGTAGATAATGGAGGTATCTCCATGCATATCATTGCCACTGGCAGAACTGACAAGGGAAAGCTGGGGAGGAAGGGGGCTCCATAAACACACATTTCAAATGTACTTCTAAACAAAGCAGACGCACCTACAATATAAAAGCCAATTTCCAGCTAAAAACATTTCTGTTCTGGTTTTGAATAGAGTAGGGAACAGTTAGAAGCTTTGTCAGATTTGCATTGATTGGATTTTTCCTCACTTCCTGTGTGAATGGCAACGCTCAGAGACGCAGTAAGTCATTTGATTGGAAATGTTTCCAAGTGGGAAAATGCTAACGTGGAGGAAAAGCCTAACTATAAGGCTACTGGGGTGTTGGGGGCGTCCTTTTTGCGGTGCTTTTCGGCTGCTAGCGGGGCGCTTTTAACCCCTGCTAGCGGCTGCTCCTACAGCACCTCAAAGATGCTGCTTTCAGGACTTTAAGCATCCTGCCAGCGCACTGGAGTGTGAAAGCACTCAGGCTTTCACATTTGAGAGAGAGGAGAGGCTCTTTACAGGTACTTTGCAGGCGCTATTTTTAGCGTTATAGTGCCTGTAATGCGCCTTAGTGTGAAAGCAGCCTAACAATTCTTAAACACTTCAGCTCCAGAAGGTTTACTCCCCCTTTATGTCGCACAATGCTGTACCCAAATAAAATGTCTACCCCCCCCCCCCACAATTAGAGCTTTCTTTTGGTGGTATTTGATTACCTCTGCGCGCAGGGCTTGACAAATTTGCTTGGAATCTAGGAGCTAGCTAAAAAAGTTAGGAGCCAGAAAACGCGCCCCGTCCCGACGAGCTTGCGCCCAGAAGCAAACACATACGTGAGTAGCGCCCGCATATGTAAACGGTATTCAAACCACAAGTGAGGTATCGCCGCGATCATTCGAGCGAGAGCAATAATTCTAGCTCTAGACCTACTCTGTAACTCAAAACGTGCAACTTGTAGATTTTTTTAAACGTCACCTATGGAGATTTTAAAGGGTAAAAGTTTTACGCCATTCCACGAATGCAATTGTGAAGCGTGACATGTTGGGTATCAATTTACTCGGTGTAACATTATCTTTTACACTATAAAAAAAAAATTGGGATAACTTTACTGTTTTATTTTTTAATTATTTTTTTTTTATTTTTTTCCCCAAAAAAGTGCGCTTGTAAGACCGCTGCGCAAATACGGCGTGACACAAAGTATTGCAACGATCGCCATTTTATTTTAGGGTGTTAGGATAAAAAATATATATAATGTTTGGGGGTTCTAATTAGAGGGAAGGAGATTGCAGTGAATATTGTGAAAAATGACATTAGAATTGCTGTTTAACTAATG
This sequence comes from Rana kukunoris, assembly GCA_029574335.1. Taxonomy (NCBI): domain Eukaryota; kingdom Metazoa; phylum Chordata; class Amphibia; order Anura; family Ranidae; genus Rana; species Rana kukunoris. The sequence continues at coordinate 504,321,918 of CM056050.1, read as the reverse complement.
TAATGCCAACGGCCACCACCAGATGGCGCCAGCTCACAGAAGGAAGAGCATGGGACTTCACAAGGCCGCGGCCTCAATTACCGGCCGTCGCAGACCCGCCACGATCGCCAGGTGGGGGCACACGGAGACACAGATCCTGTGCCTCCGTGCTCCCCCGCCGTGGCTTCGCGGACTTGCAGGCCGCAAAGCCGCGGCCTTAATTACCAGCTGCTGCGGGCGCCAGGTCACAATTTCTGGTATTTGCAATTGCGACCTGGCGCCCGGATATTGTCGACCCCTGTTTGCGCGTTTTGTTTTTTGAGCTATAAACAAAAGAAGACCGACAATTTTGAAAATAAAATAATATTTACTTTTGCTATAAAACACACCAAATAAAAAAATGTAAAAGATCAAATTTCTTCATCAATTTAGGCCAATATGTATTCTGCTTCATATGTTTGGTAAAAAAATCCCAATAAGCGTATATTGATTGGTTTGCGCAAAAGCTATAGCATCTACAAACTATGAGATATTTTTCTTTATTTTATTTTTTTTCTTACTAGCAATAGCGGCGATCAACGACTTAGAGCGGGACTGTGATATTGCGGCGGACAAATTGGACACAACTTTTGCTACTTTTTCGGGGACCAGTGACACTAATACAGCAATCGGTGCTAAAAACATGTGCACTAATGACACTGGCAGGAAAGGGGTTAACATCGGGGGCAATTAAAGGTTTAAATGTGATCCTAGGTAGTGCTTGCTAATTGTGTGTGTGTGTGTGTGTTGCTTTGACTGTGGGAAGGTATAGATCTGCTTAACAGAAACTCAGGATCAGTACATTCCCAGTACATTCCCCTCTCACAGAACGACAATTTGTTTTGTTTACATAGGCAGGAAGTGTCAGATCTTGTACTAGGTACATGATCTGGCACAGAGTGGCCGCCCTGTCTCAGAATATGTATGGTGGGCGGTTCGCTCGGTGTTAAAAAAAAAACTTCCTCCTAGTTTTTCCTGCCTACCCTGTATATCAGTAGGCAACTGCTGCAGGGGAGAAAAAGGAGCACTGAAAATGGCTGGGCTATGGGAGCCTACAGGTGATGTCACGGGTCCTGGAATTCAAAGCTGTTATAGAGCGCTCCCTTACACAGAGCTGTAGGATCATGTGACTTGATGGAAGCGGTTTTAAAAAAAGTAAGTACACATTTTTTTATACAGGTTAGGTAGGAGGAGGGGGGAGGGAACATTTTTAAGAATAGTTATAGTTAGGCTTTTTTTTTCCACTTTAAAACCTCTCTATACATGCTGAGTTATCTGCACTATGGGCTCCTTTGATGCAGCGGAAGATGGGATTTGTAGTCTTTCCATTCACAGATCTCTGTAAATGGATAACGGGTGGAGCCACAGCAGTGTCGAATTCAAAAAATGACAGAAGTCTGATTCTGTGTGAGGGGCTGTAGACTTTCACCATGTTTCACGTTACACCCTAATATAAAGTCAGTAATATGAAGTGTGCTCAGAAAGGTGTACTTTTTATTTTTGCGAGACATGTTCTCTGGTTCATTATGAAGTATTGTAACGAACCCAGGCCATGAAAAGTGCTCCCTCTTGGAAGAAGCACCTATTTTCTCAAAGCTGTGGGCAATGCTCCTCTTATTCACACCTATAAATGAAATGCTAAGGCTTTTCCTGGCGCCAGCATACATGTGGTATTAGCCTTGCCCTTTCCCAAATCACAGAATAGGGGTAAACTAAGGCTGAACAAAAGGACCTTTCCTGGTGCCAACATGACATTTATACATATTTTTACTGGTCCTGATTTTTAATAAAGAGAAACTTGCCTGTCCAAGGATCCAGGGCTGGCTTTGTCATCTTCGGGTCCCTGGCGCCGTCATGTTGACTTTGAGAAGCTGTTTGGGACTTCTTGTGGATTCACATCTGGCTCCCGCACTCCTCATGTGTGAGCTGCGCTGCACTCTGTGAATGGTCCTGCAGATTGCTGGGATCTGTGAAATGTCCCACGAGGTTGCTGGTGGGGTAGGAGGAGAACTTCCACTGGGATCGCCTAGGCATGCCAAAAGTATTAGAGAAGGGGGAGGAGGAGTGGTTGTAAACTCAAATGTCCCCAATAGTTTCAACATCCTTGTCTGTAGGTGATGAGCAGTGCAGTGTTTTTTTTTTTGTTGCAATTGTAAATACTTTTTTTATTTTTAGTAGCTGTCATATGTCCTTCCTGCTTTCCTTATATTGAGTAAAGGGAGCCGAGTAGGAGGGGCCACAGAATCCCCTGTGACATATAGAAGATATATCGGATGAGGAATCTGCTCTCTAACTGATTGGTAGCTGATAGTTGCTCTCTTCCACAATATTACATTGAGAAAATGCTGCTTTTACTACGATGTGGGGAAGGAGCAGCTTCAGGTAAACATTATGGTCATTGAAGGCTGTAGGAGAAGGGAGGGGTGGAGAGGAGATGGGAGGGGCAATGTGGAGTGGAGTTGGGAGGGGGGGTTGTGCTCTCAAAGCTAGCTACAGAGAGCTACGAAACTAACAGGGAGATGGAGGGGGTGTTTGAGAGATGCACAGAGGAGAGCTGCAATGACAAAGGCACGTAGTCTGACCACGCTTTCATAGCTCAGCAGCCATGATAAACATGGCCAGCTCTCAGGGGGGAAGTCACAACCAGACAGAATCAATCAAGCTGTCTGGGGATTGGACAATCCCCAGATGACGTCCATTTGTGACAAAACGCATAGGGTGGAGCCTACGACAGGTACGTCATCACGTTTTTCCTCTCAGGAGGTGGATGGGCAAACAATATAGAAAGTGAAGTGAAGCTGATGAGCCTGAGGAGACAGATTTCCCTGAGCTGGGTGAGACTACTGTTTAGTGGTCACCGCTATCCGGTAAGCAGGCTATCTACTCACCTGAGTGTGGAGTTGGATGCACCTTTATTTGAAGTATTTTTTCACGATTTCCTCCTCTGCAGTCTATTATCTATACCTACACGGATGGGTGTTATTACCTTGTCATTTATGGACTTGAATTCTTTATTTTACTTGATAATTTGGAAATTATTTTTATTAGCACGGCATCTACTTTGCATATTTTAATCTGTTTGAGTTTTGGTACTAGACTTTAAGGTGCTGGCACAGCCTTGGCCGTTAGGCTTCCCTTGTTTTACAGAATCAACCAAGTACTGTAGGAGATAGAAAGGGGCAATTGACAAAGCACTATGATACAGATTGTACCTCAAAGGGACAGGGGCATCATTTTTTGGGGGTGGATAAGAATCCCTTTAAGGTCCTTTCACACGGAGCGGACCGTTTTTCAGTCCGCTCCGTGTGTGTCCGGCGGCTCAGCGGGGGGGTCCCGCTCAGCTGTCAGCAGACAGGGTGGTCCCCGCACACTATGCAGGGACCGCCCTGTCTCTCCTCCGCTCTCCCCTATGGGGAATCGGATAAAAACGGACCGTTTGTCCGTCTTCATCCGATCCATTCCGCCGGACGGAACAAAACCGGATCCAGACGGACGCGGATCTTTGCGGACGTTAGCGGATGCATCATCTGCTAACGGACGCGACCCCATAGGCGTCCATTACAGGTCCGTAAACGGACTTGTAAAAACAGACGAACGGAGGCGGACATGTGAAAGGGGCCTTAAGGTGAAGTTCCGCTTTAATCATCCACCTTGATTTAAAGTCTGCGATACAAAGCATAGTCGCAGCATTTTCTTAGTAAATCCAACATAATGTGGCTTTGATTTTCCCCATGCTTCCTGTCTTGCTGGAGTTCCCAGAGAGAAGAACTCTCTGAGCAGTTTTATTTCATAAACCCATATTTTTTTCACAGTAGAAAATACAAAACATCAAATGTTTAAAATGAGAAAATGTACCATTTTAGAGGAAAAAAAGTAAGGTAATTTTTTTTTACAGTAACACGTCTCAAAAAATTTGAGACAGGGCAACAAAAATCTGGCAAAGTAAGTGGTATGAGCCAGGAAAAGCTAAGGGAAGATTTTGCAACTGATTAGGTTAATTGGCAACAGGTCAGCAATGTGATTGGCTATAAAATGAGCACCTTAGAGAGTCAGAGTTTCTCAGAAGTAAAAAATGGGCAGAGCTTAACCAATCGTCAAAAAGCTGGATCTAAAAATGGTTGAAAACGTTCAGAAAAATGTTGCTCAACGTAAAATTGCAAAGACTTTAAATATATCATCATCTACAGAACATAATATTATAAAATTCTAAGAATCAGGGAAAATCTCTGTGCACAAGAGAGAACAAGGCTAAAATGCAAGTTTGGATGCTTGTGATCTACGGACCTTCAGATGGCACTGCATTATAAACCGGCATGATTATGTGATGGACATCAATGCATGGGCTCAGGACTACTTCCTAATATCACTGTCTGTAAACACAGTTCACCGTGCCATCCACTCCAAAGACATGCTGGTAGGTAAATTGGATCGTCCAAAAAAAATTGACCCAGTATATATGTATATATGTGTGTATGACTGTGTGTCCATAGCGTGTCAAGATCCTACGGGGTAAAAATGACCGCACCAGCCAAGCAGACTCTGGCTGGAAAAAGCGCCCAGAGGCGATTCAGTTCGCATGCGTTGCGCTATACAAGTCATTCATTCATTCATTCATTCATTCATTCATTCATTCATTCATTCATTCATTCATCCAAAAAATGCAAGGTATTGCAAGCTCTATCATACAAAGAAGAAGCCATAGCTGAACATGATCCAGAAACACTGCTGTCTTCTCTGGGCCATAGCTCATTTAAAATGGTCTGTTGCAAAGTGGAAAACTGTTCTGTGGTCAGACAAATCGAAATTGGACATTCTTTTTGGCAACCATAGGCGCTTTTGGACAAAAGAGGCGAGGGATCTTCCAGTTTGTTATCAACACTCAGTCCAAAAGCCTGTATTTCTGATGGTATGGAGGTGCATTAGTGCCTATGGAATGTACGGCTTGCACATCTGGAAAGGCACCATTAATGCTGAAAGATATATACAGGTTTTGGGGCAGCATATGCTTCCTTCCAGGTGACGTATTTTTCAATAAAGGCCTTGCATATTTCAGCAGGACAATGCTAAACTGCATACTACATCTATGATGACAGAATGACTTTATAGTAGAAGAGTATGGGTGCTTAACCACTTAAGACCCGGACCAAAATGCAGGTAAAGACCTTGACCCTTTTTGCGATTCGGCACTGCGTCGCTTTAACTGACAATTGCGCGGTCGTGCGACGTGGCTCCCAAACAAAATTGGCGTCCTTTTTTCCCCACAAATAGAGCTTTCTTTTGGTGGTATTTGATCACCTCTGCGGTTTTTATTTTTTGCGCTATAAACAAAAATAGAGCGACAATTTAAAAAAAAATGCAATATTTTTTACTTTTTGCTATAATAAAAATCCCCCAAAAATATATAAAAAAACATTTTTTTTCCTCAGTTTAGGCCGATACGTATTCTTCTACCTATTTTTGGTAAAAAAAATCGCAATAAGCGTTTATCGGTTGGTTTTCGCAAAATTTATAGCGTTTACAAAATAAGGAATAGTTTTATTGCATTTTTCTAAAAAAATTTTTTTTTACTACTAATGGCGGCGATCAGCGATTTTTTTCGTGACTGCGACGATATGGCGGACACTTCGGACAATTTTGACACATTTTTGGGACAATTGTCATTTTCACAGCAAAAAATGCATTTAAATTTGCATTGTTTACTGTGGAAATGACAGTTGCAGTTTGGGAGTTAACCACAGGTGGCGCTGTAGGGGATGTGTGCCTATGTGTTTTGTTTACAACTTTAGGGGGGTGTGGCTGTAGGTGTGACGTCATCGATCGCGTCCCCCTATTACAGGGATGACGCGATCGATGCTACGGCCACAGAGAAGCACGGGCTCTCCCCGTTCTTCCGCTCCAGGGACGGATCGCCGCACTGCAGCGGCGATCGGGTCCACGGATCCCGCGGTCCCGGTCCTGGAGCTTCGGACCGGGTCGCGGGCGCGCGCCCGCGACCCACGGCTGGGTACTAAAATCAACGTATATATACGTTGATGTGCCCAGCCGTGCCATTCTGCCGACATAAATGTGCAGTAGGCGGTCCTTAAGTGGTTAACTGGCCTGCCTGCAGTCCAGCCTTTTCACCAATTTAAGATATTTGGCGCATCTTGAAACTGAAAATACAACAAAGAAGACTTAAAATTGTTAAACAGTTAGAATCCTATATCCCAAAAAATCCAGCAACTGGTGTCTTCAGTTCCCAGACATTTACAGAGTGTTTTGTAGGAAGAGGGTTCTCCCTTGAAACTCATCTGCCTAGCCATTACGGACACGTTCTGGTCTTTTTCCTTTGTGGAGCATCCCAACAGTTCTAGAGGCGTCCAGTTCATATCATGCTTTAACATGCTTTTATATCACCTATGTTTGTGAGTATGTTTTGTGATACTTTTTACGTTTTTAATGTTTTAATAGAATTGCACTAGGTCGGTGTGCCCTTGTCTTGTTTTTCGTTTTCTTTCAGTATGTTTGGATACCTATGGTCCTGAGAGGACAGCAATACTCCAAGTGTGGATAATGAAGGCTCACACTTGAGCGCAGGATACTTACTTTGCCCCTATTTAAAGAGTTTTGTTAAAGAAGAGGGTATGCTACGCCGTGGTAAACATGGCTCTGTCCCAATTTTTTTGGGATGTGTTGCTGCCAGTGTTTCATAAAATGGTACATTTTCTATTGTGAATAAAATATGGGTTTATGAGATTTGCAAATTCATTGCATTCTGTTTTCATGTAGACTTTATATGGCATCCCAACTTTTTTGTAAATGAGATTTTAGCATTTTTCCTCACTTCCTGTCTAGTCTTCCTGTCTAGTTAGCAAGGTAGGAGAAATCTATAATGGATAGTTAAAAAAAAACAACCCGGACAGGTATTCTAATTCATCCCTACGCTATCCAAAACAAAGAAAATATGTTTTTGGGTCAACATACACTTTTTGATGCATCCTGTATTGCGTAAGTTCCTAATTTTATGATTGATGGACTGTCCCTCGTTTTCTGTTTCATCCTGAAGTCAGTGTGAGTGTTTTATAAATCAATAATGCAATCAATGAAAACAGAGTGTAGTTTCCTGTTAGCGTCTGCTCTACATTCCGGTAGATAATTACTCTGGCAGGTGCTAGTATATTCAGTTATGGCCATGACTCAAGTCCTTGTTGGATTTTTATAAATTTTCAGGTGGCTCAGGAATACAGTTTATGGAATTCACAGAGTTTTGGAGCTTCCTGTCAGGAACAGGAACAGGTACATGAATATGACTTAGGAGGTGATGGCCCTGAGACCAAAGTGTCAATGTCTTCAGTATTACTGAGCTCAATCCCCAGCTCAGAGTTATGGCGCGTACACACGGTCGTTTTTTGTCTTGTAAAAAAACAAAGTTTTTTCTCATGAAAAAAAACAAAGTTTTTCAAACTTAATTTTAAAAAACGACGTTGCCTACACACCATCGTTTTCTGAAAATGCTCTTGCAAAGCGCGGTTACGTACAACACGTACGATGGCACTCTGTTCCATTCAAGCTCACGTCATAACTTGCTTCTGAGCATGCGCAGGTTTAAAAACATTGTTTTGCCCACACACAATCATTTTTTATGACACAAAAAACGACATTCTGAAAAACGACGTAAAAAATTGAAGCATGCTCGAATTTTATTTTTGTCGTTTTTCAGAAGACATAAAACAACTTTTTGCCCACACACGATCATTTTAAATGACGTTTTTTAAAACGTCTTTTTTTTTCATCACAAAAAACGACCGCTCCAGGGCTGGCAAACTCGCGACTGATTCTAAAAGTAGCAGTAGCAATAACTACTTGAATCTAGCACATGTGTAGGAACTGGTACCAAAACTGGTGCACAGCTTTCATGAATTAGGTGCAGGCCTTGTTAGCACTTTATTGACTTCTATAGAATACTCTGTAGAACATGTATGTAGCCTTCAGCAGCATTTTCCCACCTCAGACTTGTCCAGTGTGCAGCTGTTCCTCTCACTGGCTGCATGCTTGTTCAGGTTCACTCACGTCACCTTTTATCTTCCCATCCAGTTTGCTGCAAGTCTAGTTTGTGACACAAATTGGGCTTTTAGACATGTACAATAAAAAACATTTATGTGAACCTATGGGTATCAAAGCTGTCTTTATCAACTAATTTCTATAGGTGTAGGCTCCAGGGCTGTCATTTTCATCCTTGCTTCACTGCCAGGGGAGTCAGCAATTTTGAACAGGCATGTAGCCAGTGACCTGTCCTGTATATTTTTGGGGTCAGTGACTCCCTCGGAAGTAGAGTCTAAACCAAGATTGCAGTCCTAGAGCTTGCTCCTAAAAAAGAATATCCAAGTATGGATATTTTATACATAGTTGCATTGCTCTAGCTTGGTCCAGTGTAACTGTATAAACCATACCTGGGTGATCCCCCTGGAGGCTGTAAATAACTGACGTAAACACTGCTACTCCATTGACCTTTACTTCCTTTGGGGTCCCTTTGCGGCTGCCCTGATGTATTCTAAACACAGGAAGTCGGCCTCTCGTCGTTTACAGACTGCTTTGCATTTTTCAACGATAGTAAAGCATTCCCTGATTGGGGGAGGTGGAGAGACTGTCAGCAACTCCCCGCCTCCTCACCTTGTCCTATCACAGAATGCTTTGCATTTATTCAGAATATGCAAAGCCTTCTCTGAATGGCTCCCATGCCGAGCAGCCAGCCTCCTGTGTTCAAAGCAAGTAAGTGGAGATCACTGAAGTTCTGGTGTCTACTTCACTCATTTCCAGATATGATATATGCAGAGGTTTACATGCATTTTTCATGTTTCCTTGAGTTTTCCCACGCCCAGGGACCACACACTATAGTTTTAAAAAAATCGAAGCGCGGTGACGTACAACACTTACGACGGCACTATAAAGTAGGGCTGTTACTAATCAAAATTTTTGTGTTTGATTAATCGTTTTTTTTTTTTATCGATTAATCGACTAATTTCGATTAAATATAACGCACATACAGATCCAACTACTTTTAGCTGATCTCCATGCAGGCTGATTCCCAGTGCAGCTACCAACTACTGGAAAAATGGATAGCATGATACAAAAAACACACAAAGGCAGCACTCGATGTGAATAGCATTAAAACTTTTATGGTCTTCAAGTAGGTAACAAAATAAATATTGCACTGGAGGTAAAATCGATGTAACTACATAAACTGTAAAAATGGTGCGAGTAATACCAAACCGTAGCAAAAACAGTCATAAAAACATGTACCTAAGTATAATACTGGTATAAAAATGTGTACAACGATGCCACTGCTGAATCCAGATGAGGAGAGGTTAACATCAGTCCGTCGGCATGTAGATGTCCCGTGAAGGGAACTATCACAACTCCCAGTGGATGGCTGTAGAATCCCAGGTTGATAGAGGGAAGTGTATCTGCCCTTGCGTGTGGCAGATAGTAAGGTCCCGCCGCCATGCAGATATGAAGGCACAGCAAAGGAGCCCTTCAGATGGACACGGCAAGCCCCGCTGGTGTCCGTGACGTCACCAGATCTCCAACGGAACTCCCTGAAGGCCCAGAAGCCGGCGGAGAGGTGAGTACCAATCAAATGAATTTTAATCGGTCAAAAATATTTTGATCGATCAAAAAAATTAAAGATTAATCGATGAATTAAAAGTTAATTTGCACAGCCCTACTATAAAGGGGAACTTCCATGCGGATGACGCCACCCTTGGGGCTGCTTTAGCTGAGTTCCTGTTAGTAAAAGACGATTCACGCTTTTCTGTCTGTTACAGCGTGATGAATGTGGTTACTCCATTACGAATTGTAGTTTTACCTGAACGAGCGCTCCCGTCTCATAACTTGCTTCTGAGCATGCGCTGGTTTTTAACTTGTTTTAGCCCACACACGATCATTTTTTACAACCTGAAAAACTACATAGTTTAAAACGTCGTTAAAAAATGCAGCATGTTCGGAAAAAAAACTTTGTTTTTCTTCATGCCGAAAAACAAAGTTTTTTTCTATGATGAAAAACGACCGTGTGTACGCGGCTTAAGACCCTCTCTTTGCTTTTTGCAATTATTGTATCCTGAACTGCGTCCTGAAGAAGCATAACAGCGAAACACATTGATGCAGGCTCCCATCATACTATGTGTACTCTACAGGGAGTGCAGAATTATTAGGCAAATTAGTATTTTGACCACATCATCCTCTTTATGCATGTTGTCTTACTCCAAGCTGTATAGGCTCGAAAGCCTACTACCAATTAAGCATATTAGGTGATGTGCATCTCTGTAATGAGAAGGGGTGTGGTCTAATGACATCAACACCCTATATCAGGTGTGCATAATTATTGGTCAACTTCCTTTCCTTTGGCAAAATGGGTCAAAAGAAGGACTTGACAGGCTCAGAAAAGTCAAAAATAGTGAGATATCTTGCAGAGGGATGCAGCACTCCTAAAATTGCAAAGCTTCTGAAGCGTGATCATCAACAATCAAGCGTTTCATTCAAAATAGTCAACAGGGTCGGAAGAAGCGTGTGGAAAAACCAAGGCGCAAAATAACTGCCCATGAACTGAGAAAAGTCAAGCGTGCAGCTGCCATGATGCCACTTGCCACCAGTTTGGCCATATTTCAGAGCTGCAACATCACTGGAGTGCCCAAAAGCACAAGGTGTGCAATACTCAGAGACATGGCCAAGATAAGAAAGGCTGAAAGACGACCACCACTCTACAAGACACACAAGCTGAAACGTCAAGACTGGGCCAAGAAATATCTCAAGACTGATTTTTCTAAGGTTTTATGAACTGATGAAATGAGAGTGAGTCTTGATGGGCCAGATGGATGGGCCCGTGGCTGGATTGGTAAAGGGCAGAGAGCTCCAGTCCGACTCAGACGCCAGCAAGGTGGAGGTGGAGTACTGGTTTGGGCTGGTATCATCAAAGATGAGCTTGTGGGGCCTTTTCGGGTTGAGGATGGAGTCAAGCTCAACTCCCAGTCCTACTGCCAGTTTCTGGAAGACCCCTTCTTCAAGCAGTGGTACAGGAAGAAGTCTGCATCCTTCAAGAAAAACATGATTTTCATGCAGGACAATGCTCCATCACACGCGTCCAAGTACTCCACAGCGTGGCTGGCAAGAAAGGGTATAAAAGAAGAAAAACTAATGACATGGCCTCCTTGTTCACCTGATCTGAACCCAATTGAGAACCTGTGGTCCATCATCAAATGTGAGATCTACAAGGAGGGAAAACAGTACACCTCTCTGAACAGTGTCTGCGAGGCTGTGGTTGCTGCTGCACGCAATGTTGATGGTGAACAGATCAAAACACTGACAGAATCCATGGATGGCAGGCTTTTGCGTGTCCTTCCAAAGAAAGGTGGCTATATTGGTCACCGATTTGTTTTTGTTTTGTTTTTGAATGTCAGAAATGTATATTTGTGAATGTTGAGATGTTATATTGGTTTCACTGGTAAAAATTAATAATTGAAATGGGTATATATTTGTTTTTTGTTAAGTTGCCTAATAATTATGCACAGTAATAGTCACCTGCACACACAGATATCCCCCTAAAATAGCTAAAACTAAAAACAAACTAAAAACTATTTCCAAAAAATATTCAGCTTTGATATTAACCCCCCTGGCGGTATCCCCGAGCGTGACTCGGGGTGGATTTTTTATGTAAAAATCGGTATCCCCGGGTCACGCTCGGGGTGAATATGCAGAGCCTGCAGCGCGCGCTGGCTTACCTTGTATCCAGGCAGGGTTACTGTACTTACCTTGTCCCTGGATCCAGCGATGCATCCCCGCTGTGTGAGCGAGTGGCGTCCTCCATTCGACTCACACAGTGCCCGCGCGCCACCAATCTCCGTTCCCTGCGACGTAACGGCGCACGGGGGCGGAGACTGGCGGCAAATTCAAAAAAGTAAACAAACACATTACATCCAGAATACTGTAATCTTATAGATTACAGTACTGTATGTAAAAAGTACACACCCCCCTTGTCCCTAGTGGTCTGCCCAGTGCCCTGCATGTTCTTTTACATAATAAAAACATTTTTTTTGTGCCTGCAAACTGTAGATTGTCCATAGCAACCAAAAGTGTCCCTTTATGTCAAAAGTGATTTTAGAGCAGCTGGAAAACAGCGATAATAAATGATAATCACTTGCAGAATTGAGCGATAGCGATTTGTGGGGAAATTCGTCATAAAAAAATAAAAGTAATGACAGCGACAATTCTGCAACTGAGCAAATTTCAGTGATTTTGATTTGATTACAATAGTGAATAATTTTTATTATAATTACATTATTATTTGTTATAATTATTTATAGTTATTTATTATATTATAATTTTATAATTTTGTGTTTCAAACTTTATCATACCAGAGATATTTACTAGACTATTGTTTGGACAAATTTAAGTGAGTTATTCCTAAAAATTGCAGGCCTACAGTATAAAACGCAGAATTTCCATGCAAAATAATTGTACCGCTTTTGGTACGTAATTCCAGACAGAATCATACCGCCAGGGAGGTTAATGAGTTTTTTGGGTTCATTGAGAACATGGTTGTTGTTCAATAATAAAATTAATCCTCAAAAATACAACTTGCCTAATAATTCTGCACTCCCTGTATATGTATGGTTTTTAATTATTGTCTTGTTTTTTTCTATATTATGTATGTGTCTTTTTTTTTTTCTATTAAAATTATATTTTTTGTGCATCCTTGGGCTCCATGCAAACTGAAGCTGATAAACTGCAGTTTATTGGCGTTTTGGCTTTTTTTTGGGCTTTTTTTTTTCTGTTTCCATTGATGTTTGCACATATTTATATCACTGGATTTGATCCATATATACTATTTTGACATTGTTTGTTATATTATATAATAGGGGTGTTACTGTTGTTACCTCGATTTATATCCTCCTTTTGGCAATTTTTTTCACACATTTTTTTTGCACATTCATTAAGGTGTGGATTTGCACCTATTGGAAACTGGGCAGGACGTCCAAGTTCCTTGTGGATTATAATCCTCTCACACGACTTGGTGGGCTCCCTCATTAGGCATACCTCGGTTTAATTGGCACTGCACTTTTTTACACATTCTCTTGGAATAGAGTATGCTCATAATCCAGGGTTCCACTGTATTTCCCAAATGAGACTTCTGTGTTGGGGAAATACTTTGGACGCACATACGCAGGTAAATGCTGATGCAAAGAAGCATCTGTTTTTTTTTTAAAGAATATTGCTGTGTACATCTATTGTATGAGAGGCTGCACGCAGCACCTATGGCTCTCTGGGCACAGGAAAGCACTGGTAAATTTATGCTAGGCATATAAAACGCCTATAAATCTCCATGTGCATGAACCATTAAATGGTCATTGTTCTAGATCTCCATCTCGGAGTTGCCTGCCCTTGATGCAAAGTGTTAAATTCTGCCCTACTGCCAGACATACTGAAAGATTTTTGCCATTATTCTTTCTTTCCTGGCACCTGTTCATCATCTTGAAATAAAGATATCGGGCTTGCCTTTTAAACACTGTTGTTGTTTGCTTTTTATTATACCGTGAATGGTTTTTATTGATAGGCTTGTCTAATAAAAGTACACTTGGCAAAAACATTTCCGTTTAGACAAACGTCAGGATAGGACAGAAATTAATTCAACTGCCCTTTTGTACATTTGGGCCGTGTCTTATAAGGTATGCTATGCTTGCAGTATTAACAGATGTAATATTTTTGTAAACTGATGGTTCTTCCTTTGTTGGGAATGTCCTCTCTAATCCTCAAATGTTTGGCCTTAACCCTGTAAAAAAGGATCCTAATAGCCCGTACACACGATCTGAAAATCGGGGCGATGGATCGTCCCATTTTTTTTTTTTTCATTCTATGGTAGTCGCATATCGAAAATAGGGAAGCCTATAAAGGTACGAAAATTTGCGTAATTTAGAAGTGATGTCACGTGTTGTAGTGTATTTATATTGTATTTTCGGACGACAACTGTACTGATTAAATGAAAATCGTACAATCTTGTATCATACGAGATTTTTTTTCGTGTTAGTACTAACAACCCGATTATAATACGATCGCTTCGAAAGTGGTATTTTTTTCCGTCTGATTTTCAGATCGTGTGTACGGGCCATATGTCTTCCTTTTGATTTATTTCCTAAGACCCGCTACTTTTGTTATCAAGAACATAATCTTCTGGTGTAGTTGGACCCTGTAACCAAGACCATTCATTTTCATATAATTTGAGGCTCTGCAAAAAAAAACACTTAAATTTGGTTCTGAAGGCTGAAGATTTTTGCCTTGATGCATTCTATGCTTGAAGGTAAAAAACATTCAGTGTGCGGTTTCTCCCTCAGCCTCCCAATATTTACCTAAGCCCGATCTCGATTCAGCAATGCGCACGGAAGCAGCATCTCTCCCGGGTCTCTCCCTCCTCATTGGCTGAGATGCAGCATTGGGAGCCATTGGCTCCCGCTGCTGTTAATCACAGCCAGTGAGGAGGGAGTGGGGCTGAGCCGCACTGTCTGTGTCTTATAGTGAATGCAGGCTCCTGGGTTTTGGTATCACTTTATCTGGTCCCCCACAGTGAAATGCAATTATTTTAGTAAATGTAAACCGCTAAATTCCTATTCTCATATGCAGTATATAGTCTTATGACTTCTATCAGTGTCTGGGTGAAGCTTGTAGGACGAGTTTTCATTCTCCTCTGTCTGTCCTATGAGGCTGCATGATCTCTCACCCGCTGACTGGACAATGCTGATTGGCACTGTGCTGATCACATGCACTCACCCAAAAAAAAACAAAAAAACTTTCTAGCAATACACACCAAACTGCGCATGTGCAGAGTGATTCAAAGGCTCTTTGATGTCAGGAGATGGATTGGGGACAGTGGAAGCAGGGGTGAACCAGAGAAGATAGGATAAAACACTTTTTTACACGATGCAGAGGATTAACTCCTTAGGTTCCACAGTGAGTATAACAAGCATTATTTCCTGCATATACAGACTGATTTGACTCTTGTGGGTTTAGTAACACTTTAAGGACAAAGAGAGCTGGCTCAGGAGCAAGCGGCTTGCTATGGGGGCACCTGGCAAGGGGGAGGGGCTCAGGACGCTGCCAGGGACCTGAGAAGAGGAGGGTTGGTTCTGCTCTGTGGAAACCATTGCACAGAGCAGGTAAGGATGACATGTATGTTTTTTTTTTCAAAAAAAACTTTATGAACACTTTAAATATCAGAATATGCATCTCTCATTAGGAGGCCATATCCTATATAACAAACCTAGATAGGTCCTAAACTCCTGGGGATCGACCCTTTAATACATAGGAAAATCCATGCATAAAGGTCTTTTAAGTGCATCATGGACAGCAACCTGGACCATGTTATCATGTTATCTGGGGACACATTCACCGGACAGTAGAACCTTGCAGATATAGAGGTCAATTCGCACTTACTTCCAACACAAAAAAGACTACTTTGCTTTAATGCCGCATACACACGGTCGTTTTTTGCGATGAAAAAAAACGACGTTTTTTAAAACGTCATTTAAATTGATCGTGTGTGGGCAAAACGTCGTTTTTTGTCTAAAAAAAACGACCAAAAAAAAATTCCAACATGCTTGAATTTTTTGTGTCGTTTTTCAAACGTTGTTTTTGTTTCACAAAAAGTCACCTGTGTAGCAAAAACGTCTTTTTAAAACGACGTTTTTCAACCCGCGCTTGCCCAGCTAGTTATGAAGCGAGCTTCAATGGAAAAGTGTGGTGAAACGTAACCTCGTTTTTTGTGAAAAAAACGATGGTTGTGTATGCAACATCGTCTTTGGAAGTGACGCTTCAAAAACGTCGTTTTTTACTTCACAAAAAACGTCGTTTTTTTTCATCGCAAAAAACGACCGTGTGTACACGGCATTAGACTTTCCACTGTTCTCAGTCAACGGGGACAATAAATACTCTCCCAGTCATAAAACTTAATGTTCCTCTACTGAGGCTTGGATCACCAAAAGCTCCATTGGGTTTTATGTCTGGGAAATAAGTGCATAATTAATGACCTCTATCTGCAAGGTTTATTTGTCTGGTAAGTGTGCACCCAGATCACGTGGTGTTGGTTGGTGTCCACCATACACTATTAGACCTTTTATGAACAGGAATTTTCCATCACTTGAAGGGCCTTAGAATGGGACTTTTTAGGAGTTTTATGGAGGTTATGGCCTCCTAATGTGAGATGCATGTTCTGAAAAGATCCTGACCATATGGTTAGGTTCCACCCAGACGCCTGGACCGATGGCTTGCTCGGCCCCTCAGCAAGCCACTCTCCTACCCCCTCCACAGCCCAGCTCTCCAGTGAGTGCTGGAGGGTTGAGCAAAGTGCTGGTGACTGAAGGTTGACTGTAGTCTTAAGGTTGAGTGATCAGTCTTAGAGCCGACGGGGAACAGATGCAGCATTGGGTCAATGCTGCATCCACCTAAGTGAATATAATTTATTTTTTACTTAAAGGAGAAGTCCAGCCTGAGCTTGCTTGACTGGGCTTTTCCTATGGGTCACAGGAGTGCTATTAGTTTTGCACTCCTGTGACCCGTTTTCAGCAGAGAGAGGTCTGAAATCTGCTGACGTCACACAAATCAGTTCAGGCACCGCGTCATCCCGACTCTTGGAGTCTGGATCCGCCAGGTGTCCGGACTGATAGCTATCTCAGCCTCTCAGTGAGCCGATTGACAGACAGCAACTCTCTGCTCAGGGAGGTGAGAGAACTGAGCCATGGGCAGTGTTCGGTGGCTTGGTGCGCATCTACCTAGGTAAGTATAAAACTGCAATGACTCCCAAACCCATACTTCTCTTTTAAACTCATACGTATATATTTATGGAAAAAATGTATGTGCATTTAAATCAAAATTACATCTAGAAATAAATAAAAAATGCCAGCGTCCCATTCCCCAAAACCCACCTTTATACATAACCCTTTTCTTTTACTCTTAAAGCCAGTTTGGTGCCATCACAGGAGCTTCCTCTTCTTTCTCAGCAGTGGCAGGGAGGATGGAGGACATTCTTCTTGGACTGAGAAAAGTTTACAAAATGATTCCAAAAGTGACAGGCCAAGCTCCCAGGTGATGGGAAAAACGATGTAGGTTTTGTTCTACCCAAAGAGAACTGGCAGCTCTGGATGCACGAGGAGAAAATTCACTTTGCTAAGCCTATATCCCCCCCCCCCCCATTTTTCTGACCTTGGAACTTTTGACCTATTTGTCACCTGTTGGCCTCATGCAAACTAGGCTCTTTCTCTTGATAGAAAAACACGTTAAAAACATTAGATGCATTCAGGCACATCAATCATTTGGGCATTTATTTCATTAGTCAGAATATTAATTTATTCAGGCCATTGAAATAAATAAACACTCATTCACTAAATGTGCCGCTTAGCGTCTAGGCGCATTTAGATGCATTTAGGCACGTCGGGTGTTTTTTCTGCCCACATTGTCCTCCCCTGAATGCGATTTTGGTGCGTTCAGATTTCTGTCTCTAAATCCTGTATGTGCACAGACACATAGGCTAACATAGAGGGGCGTTTAGGGGTGGAAATAACCCCATCAAACGCACGTAAATGGTCATTTGACAGCTGAAGTGTGCATGAGGCCGTACACAGAGTGCATGATCATGGATTGGTCTTTTGTATTCTTTAGTGCTCTTGCTATTTATAACAGACTGGTTCCTCTACTACTGTCTTGCTGTCTACCACATTTGTAACCTTTTGCGGCCCTCTCCAGCTAATGCCTTCTCTACTTTGAACAGACATCCCCTCTAATCCTGTAGATTCTCTAATGACATCTTATTCCCAGCTCCCTTTATTTATGTGTATGTACAGAACTGTACTGTGTTTGGCCCATTCGGTGATCCTCCAGAGTACTTGACAGTTTCCATGCTCATGTGATTGTTCTGCTGTTGGGAATGTTCACCTTGTTTTTGTCTGAGATAATGAAGTCTAGCGAGCCAGACCTTCGCATTTTTTTTATCACAGTTTGCTTCTTTGTAGTCGTCCAGAATATTATTTATAATATGCCGTTAATTGAAGGAGAACAGTAATACACGGGAAGAGTCTATTTTGTTTAGCAACCAGTGGTCATTAATTGATTTATTTAATATAATTGAAAATTTAGGTTGATCAGAGGAATCTGTATCCTAGTTTGTATCTGATCAAAGTCTTAGATCTTTGACAAGGAGCTGTATTTCTTATTCTGCAGTTAAGCTTACTGGCAATAGTGGATGTCGGGGATGGTCTCTGGTGACTGGTTATTGAAATTCAAATCATTACGTAGTCAAAAACGGGCAAATAATTTGCCTAATTCAATATAATTGTATGTATGAACAGTGCTGTTCCTGTATAGACTGTATATGAGTAGATGTGTTATATACATTTAAGCTGAGGGTGAAAACTGACTCATCTGTTCAAATATTAACCTCATTGGGATTCAAAATGACTGGCCTCAAAGCAGGGGTGGCCAACCAGTGGCCCGGGGGCCACGTGTGGCCCACGGAGCCCTCTGATGTGGCCCGCGACCTCCTGCTCTGAAATGGTGGCTTGGCAAGCCCAGATCGCAGGTTGCACCCCGCCATAGCGCAGCATCAGTGTTGTGAATGAAGCTGGTGGTAGAGGAAGAAAGCGGCTGCAGAGCCCCATAAACCGATAATTCCTTTACAGCGTCGGCTTTTGCCACGGGTTGAGTCTATGGCACAGTTCAGCTAACCCACAGGATAGACACAGGTGCACTACACTGCACCCGCGGTGTGGGTAAACCGCAGCACATCAGTGTGAAAGCAGTCTTAGGCCCTTTTCACACGATCAGCCCGACCAAATGGGACCCTCAATTCGCCCCTTAGAGCGACAGATGTCTGTTTGCCCCTTCTTATCTCCAATCTGAAAAACAGAAGGGAATTCGTCCCCTTCCATCTGGGCGGATCGGAGTAGCCGTGACCTTTCAGAAAGGACCTTCAGTGCAGCAAGAGGTATTGTCACTGAGAAGTAGGGCTGCACGATTCTGGTCAAAATAAGAATCACGATTCTTTTGGTTAGACTAAAGATCACGATTCTCTCACGATTCTCAAAAACTGAATGCCAGAAACCCCCCCTCCCCCAAATAAACCTGCGATTTATCTGAAAATATGAATATATGAAAAAGAGACCAGTGATATGTCTATAATGTTAAAAACCATATAACTCTTATGAAAAAAGCAGAATCAATCTTAGGAGTTATATGGTCTTTAACATTATAGAAATATCACTGGTCTGTTTTTTATACATCAGAAGCAGTACCGCCGGCAACCATTGGGTGGCACATGGATACAATCAGTTGTACAGAACTGTGAGAAAGATCAGCAGCAGTATCGCCGGCAACCACTAGGTGGCGCATGGATACACACTACAGTTGTACAGAACTGTGAGAGAAGCCCAGGCATCCATCCAGCGGCGCAAAAAAGTCCAGATTACCTCACCTTTATTAAGATGAATGAGGCATAGATCCCGAAGGGACTGACAGTGGGCGATACATTTGACTAAAAAAGGCCTGATGAGGTGAGCTGCCTTGGGCTAAAAATGGTCCACATGCTGTTGTATTTTATCTCTGCATGCCGGATGACTTGCGTGACTTCCGCCACCAACTAGGGTTCAAGCCGCAATGTTTTAGTGCACTTTCTGCCTGGAAAACATACATTTTTCTGTCAGCTGCTGTAAAGCGGCTGCAACAATATCTCATTTTTCAGGCATGTGTATAGGCCTAATTTTTCTGGCCTCTGGTGCAGCACTGTGGCTGCAAAAACAAAACCAAAAAAAGGCACATACATGTGTCAATTCCCCTTCCTGATCGTTACCTTGTTGTGCTGAACGGGCTTGCGTATCACAATGAAGCGACCGCCTCTATGAGTGTGTTGGCAATGGCAATGTTGGCACACCCCAGATGATACGGTCGTTGCTTCATTGTGAACAGACCAAAAGCAATCGGCTAGATAATTTTGCATAGAAAAAACATAAATTTTCTTTGTGATCATCTAAGATCATAAGGCCAACAACGGGCCCACACTGCAGAATCATTGTTTTCTGGGTCACTTAACTGTCACTGAACTACCTTAGCAATACCATAGGCTTTGAAAAACCCCCATCGCCTGCAATCTCCCAAACGTGCGCACGAGGACAGTCATCACTACACCAAGATTGACGCATAGAGGAATAAAATGTATGTCATGTGTGTGTAAGTTAGACAGGGTTAGGGTTACAGACTGTAACCCTAACCCTAACCCTAACCCTTACACTACCTGATAGATACAACATCATACCTGATGTTTTAAAGCACGTTATTCCAAACAATTTAGGAATGTTGGGTGATTTATGGATTAAAAACGGACTCTGCGTCAACTACGTAATTTTCCATGGGAGTTTTGCCATGGATCCCCCTCCGGAATGCCACAGCCCAGGTGTTGGTCCCCTTGAAACAACTTTTCCATCACTATTGTGGCCAGAAAGAGTCCCTGTGGGTTTTAAAATTTGCCTGCCCGTTCTCGAACACTTGCGGAAGTTCATGTTCGCCGTTCGCGAACGGAAAATTTGAGGTTCGCGACATCACTATTATAGAGTGACAGCATCCTAATTGGGCCTCTATACTGTCGCCATATCACACAGGCTTCTGATACAGATTGCAATAGGGGTGTTTATTTTATGGATATTTTGGAACCGAAAATGCAGAATGCACTTAGCCAAAACCTGAAAATACCGTATTTATCGGCGTATACCGCGCACTTTTTTGCCCTGAAAATCAGGGCAAAATCGTGGGTGCGCGGTATATGCCGATAGCCGCTTTCCCGCGCCGAGTTTCAAATACTGCGCCGGCATATACCGAGCGCAGTACACTCGGGTATAGTCGGGCAGACTCGGCTCCTCTCGCGCTGACGTCCTGGACGTACAGGACGTGAGCGCGAGAGTAGCCGAGCCTGCCCGACTATTCACGAGTGTACTGCGCCTGCATATACCGAGTGCAGTACACTCGCGTATAGTCAGGCAGGCTCGGCTCCTTTCGCGCTCACGTCCTGGACGTCAGCGCGAGAGGAGCCTAGTCTGCCCGACTATACCCGAGTGTACTGCGCTCGGTATATGCCGGCGGAGTATTTGAAACTCGGCGCGGGAAAGCGAGGAGGATGCCGAAAAGGACGCCGGACCCGCCGAAGAGGACACCGGACCCGCCGAAGAGGACACCGGACCCGCCGAAGAGGACACCGGACCCGCCGAAGAGGACACCGGACCCGCCGAAGAGGACACCCGAAGCCGCAGACGGACGCCGGACCGGACGAAGAGGACACCCGAAGCCGCCGATGGACGCCGCGCAAGACACCCAAACTGTAAGTACAAAAAACTTTTTTTTTAGTGCAAGAAAAGCTCAAGAAAAATGTATTCTGCAGTCTCTGGCCATCTCTTGTATCATGTCCTCAGTCTCTGGCCATCTCTTGTATCATGTCCTAAGTCTCTGGGCTTCTCTTGTATCATGTCCCCAGTCTCGGACCATATATTTACGTCACTTTGAACTTGCAGCCGTGCGCGCGCGCCCCTGCCGTAAGCTCCTTGACCATGCCCGCGGGACCCGCGGACTCTATGTCTGCTGGTGTCCCGTGATTGGGTTACAGAGCTGCAGAATGGGGAGAGGCTAGTGTAAACAAGGCAGCTCCCCATTCTGCCTAGTGACAGGACACTGATCGTATGCTCCCTCTCATCTTGAGTAGCGATCAGGGATGTGTCACTCATAGCCATGCCCCCTAACAGTTAGAATCAATTCTTAGGACAAACTTAACCCCTTCCTAGCACCCTAGTGGTTAACCCCTTCACCGCAATTCACATACAGTAATCTGTGCATTTTTATAGCACTGATCGCTGTATAAATGTGAATGGTTCCACAATGGCGTCAAAAGTGTCTGATATGTCTGCCATAATGTCGCAGTCACGATAAAAATCGCTGATCTCTGGCATTACTTGTAAAAAAAAAAAAATGTTTTTTTTTTTTTTTTTTATTATAAAAATGCCATAAAACGATCCCCTATTTTGTAGATGCTATAACTTTTTTTTACCAAAAATATGTAGAAGAAAACTTATCGGCCTAAACTGAGGAAATTTTTTTTTATATATATATATTTTTGGGGGGATATTTATTATAGCAAAAGGTAAAAAAATATAGATTTCTTTTCAAAATTGCTACTCTATTTTTGTTTATAGCAGGATGACACCCCGCAATGTGCCCCGCCCCCTTTTTCGTACCATTATCGGCACCTTTTCTTCTTTCGGCCACATGCCATGTGGCAAGCAGGCTTGCTGGTACTTGGTTTCCCCCAGGACTCATACATAATGCCAAGTGCCTTGCCTCCATGTTGATGCTCGAAGGCATGAACTGAGCACAGCAAACGGGTACTTGTGGTTGGCAGACAGACAGAGTGTTTTTTTTTTTTTTTTTTATAAATAATTTTTATTATTCAACGCATGATATTATCTTACATATTGTGCACATATTCAAGTACAAAAATGCAATACATATTAAATAAGTAAAAATATGTGTTAAACTCTTATTTCCAAACTTGCACTCTTATCTATACCCCTTTTATATATTATTGTGCTTTTATTTTGTGTGTATTTTCATATACCACCCACCCCCTCCCGTCCCTACCCTTCCCGCACCACCTAATCATACTCATAAGTATTTGATTTTACCTCATTTATTTTCTCATTTCCTTACCCTACCCTTCTTCAATCCTAATATTTATCTCCTAAGTCCTTCCCTTATCGACTGTGGAGGCGAGAGTCTATCATCGCATAGCCAGGTTTGCCATATTTGATTGAATTTCCCGGTGTCCCCCCCTCCGGCTATATGTTAATCTTTCTCTATGGAGTAGAGAGTTCACTAGTAAAACCCACTGCCTTCCCGTTGGGACCTCTGGTGCCATCCAGTATCGTGCTATGAGTTTTCTTGCTAGGTATAATATCCTAGTTAACATTATGTACATTCCAGTTGGGAGTGTTTCCATCTCTATGGCCCCCAGTATATATATCAGAGGATTCAATGGGATGGATATCCGTGCAAGTCTACTTATGTGCTGAGAGATCTCCTCCCAATACCGGTGCAGTTTTGGACATCTCCAGATCAGATGAATAAAGTCACCCTGATGTATTTTGCACTTCGGGCATAGCGGGGAATCTTTTCCTCCCCATCTATATATCTGCTCTGGCGTTCTATATGCCCGGTGCAGTATAAACAGCTGCGATAGTCTGTGGGATGCTGATATCGATACTACTGGGATACATTCTACGGCCCTTTTCCAAAGGCTTTCGTCTATATTCCCTACGTCTTCAGCCCATTTACTATGGCATTTTAAGGCTGTATAGTCCTGTGCCCTAGATATTATTTCCCTATATATTTTAGATATTAGCCCTTTCCGATCCTCTACTCCGAGTACTGTCTTAATTAGGGGAACTTCCGATATTATTAGAGATTGTGTTTTGTGTTGTGCCTGTAACGCGTGCCGGAGTTGGAGGTATTGGTAGAATCCCTTTGATTCTAACTGGAATTCTTGACACAACTGCTCATATGTCTTCAATACCTCTCCTTCATACAGCTGCTTGAAATATTGTATCCCTTTCTTTTTCCACATAATAAATCCCTTTAGATCTTGTATTTCCGGGTACCTTGGGTTATTCCATATCGGGGTAAGGGGCAACGGCCCCCATACTCCCAAAGCTTTCCTGACCTCTCCCCATACCCTTTTGAGTAAAATACCTGACGGGGCTGAGCGTGGTATACTAGGGAGGTCCATTTCCAGGTGTGATGCTGCCACTAATGCAGGATCGCAACTTGTTACCATATTACAAATAGAGTCCTCGTTGTTTTCCCGTCCCCATCCCGCTAAATGTTGGATCTGAGCAGCCAAAAAATATGTTTTGGGGTGTGGAACTGCAAGGCCACCCCTATCCTTACTGTACTGAAGGGTGGCCAAGCTGATCCTAGCCACCTTTTTCTTCCATATCAGAGCTCTCATCAATGTTTCACTCTGTTTGAACCATTTATTTGTAATCCACATAGGGGAATTGTGAAAAACGTATAGAAGCTGTGGTGCCCAAATCATTTTAATTAGGTTTGCTCGGCCCACTACCGACAGAGGAAGTTTGCACCAGCTGTTGCATTTCTCCCTCTGTCTAGCCAATAGTGGGACCAGATTTAACTGCAGGTATTC
Source organism: Rana kukunoris (assembly GCA_029574335.1). Classification (NCBI taxonomy): domain Eukaryota; kingdom Metazoa; phylum Chordata; class Amphibia; order Anura; family Ranidae; genus Rana; species Rana kukunoris. Next base: position 504,297,653 of record CM056050.1, on the reverse strand, counting down.
CGCCGGATCTGGCGATATCACTACTCCTAAATATTTGAATCTATTGCTTATAACAATCTGCTCTGCTCCAGGTGGCAATGGTGCCTCCATTGGATCTATAGGCATCAGGGTTGACTTTGACCAATTAATAGTAAACCCTGAAAAACGTCCGAACTTCCCAATGATCTGCATCACCACATGTAACGATGCGGAGGAATCGCCCAAATAAATTAGCGCATCATCTGCATACAGTGATATCTTCTCTTCCCTCTGGCCCCTACGGAATCCCATCACCTCACTGGAGTTACGAACATATATAGCCAGAGGTTCAACAGCCAAAGCAAACAACAATGGGGACAGTGGGCACCCTTGCCGAGTCCCTCTATGGAGCTTGAATACAGATGAAAAACTATTGTTAATGCGAAGTCTAGCTCGGGGGTCAGAATACAGCACCTTCACCCATTTTATAAACCTGTCTCCCATTACAAATCTTGCCAATACTTCCACGAGGTAGGGCCACTCCACACTGTCGAATGCTTTGGCAGCATCAGACAGAGTGTTTTAACGACAGTCCAGATACAAGGAAGCCAATGTTCAGAATAGTCGGGGTCAAGTCAAAAGTCAAAGTAGTCAATATCCAATCCGAGGTCATCAACGAGGGAATTCAATCAGCAGAGCAGAGGCAGACTGAGAGCTTAAGAGCACATTACAAATGCAGTATCACAAGCATGAGACTGTACGCTTGGCTGGCTTTAAACCAGGTTTGGTCTCCACCCAGAGACTGACCACATCAATCACTTTGTAGGTGGACAAACAAGGAGAATGCCACAGCCAAACCAGGATGCTGGAATAAGGAGAAGAAGCGTTACACACTCCTGACAATTGGCAATTGTTTGTTATACACAATGCTGTAGTGACATGAATACCATTAGGGATTCTATCTACTTGATATTATTTTAATATACATTTTTTTAAAGATTTTTTTCTTTAAAGTAATAAAAATAAGGGCAGATAAATCTAGTGATGTCCTTGGAAAGCAGTGAATCTTTTATTAAAAAAATATGTATGCTGTGATGACAACAGAAATGTACACAGGAGAGAAGCAGAAAGTAAGAGGACTTGACACAAGAAAGAATACACAAAATGGAGCCAGTTAATTCCTATTCTGCTTGCTATGCATTTTAGATACCATCAGTCATATTCTCCAAAGCACATTGCAAATAATTATGTGCAAATATGAATGCAAATTGGGATAGAGAAAACACTGCCACCTGTAGATACACCCAGAATGACAATGTACTTCGGCATCTGCTTTCCCACAGCAAGAGGTCTTCACGTTGGACTCGGGCCACACATCACTGCATGGGAGAAGCGCTGTTTACCTCCGGTTGATTCTTATGTGTTATGGATTATGTCTGTTATCTTGGCGAATAAGCCAAGCAGAAAAAAAGCTATTTAATACAATTCTAATTAGCCTGAAAGTGCCGTAACTGGGCGCTTAACCTGATCACCTTGATACAGGCAAAACAGAAAAAAGCACAGGTAATGTCTACACCAGGTTGATTCTCACAGAATCCCACCAGCAATAGTCACTCTGCTCCACTGTTATGGTGGCCAGACTTGCTTCAATAAATCCTTTATTTTCCGATAGGAATAATTGATATATAGTTGTCAATTCACTCAATCGATATGCCACACACAGGGAAGTGGATTTCAATCAGTAGTGATGCAGTCTTAAATTATCGATCACGTCCACCTTGTAATCTCATAATTTGATTGAATAAAATATAATCGTATTGTCAAGAAAGGCACGCCAGCTACCAAGATGGCGGCCGCAGAAGAATGCCTGTTCTCCACGTTACAATAAAGAAAGGCGTATGCGCAAAATAGTGAAGTCCAGGAAGCGAATGGTTGTGCGTGCGCACATTTGTGACAGTTCTTGGCGCCAGGTGAGCATAGTACCCAAGATCAATAGTGTCTGGTCTGCAGCATTCCCTGTGATTCCTTATACCTTTAAACCTGTTCCAGTTGCTAACTTGGCTTGTTCCTGACTACTGCTACTATCCGCCTGCATCCAACCCCAGCTTGTCTCTGAATGCACTTGTGGGTCACTTGTGGCAGTGATCTGCGATTTTTAGCTGTATTGCGACACCCATTAGGTGTGATCCGGTCGGGAACCGGTTAACTGGTTTACTGGTTAAGACCCGGACCAATATGCAGGTTAAGGACCTTGCCCCTTTTTGCGATTGGGCACTGCGTCACTTTAACTGACAATTGTGCGGTTCTGCGACGTGGCTCCCAAACAAAATTAGTGTCCTTTTTTTTTCCCTCAAATAGAGCTTTCTTTTGGTGGTATTTGATCACCTCTGCAGTTTTTATTTTTTGCGCTATAAACAAAAATACAAAGATTTTGAAAAAAATTCAATATTTTTTACTTTTTGCTATAATAAATATCCCCAAAAAAGATATAAAAAAATCGCAATAAGCGTTTATCGATTGGTTTGCGCAAAATTTAAAGCGGCGATCAGCGTTCTTTTTTTCGTGACTGCGACATTATGGCGGTCACATCGGACACTTTTGACACATTTTTGGGATCATTGTTATTTTCACAGCAAAAAGTGCTATAAAAATGCACTGTGAAAATGACAGTGGTAGTAAAGGGGTTAACCACTAGGGGCACTGTAGGGGTAAAGTGTGACCTCATGTGTATTTCTAACTGTAGGGGGGCGGGGCTGAACGTTGGCTTCCGCTGCTGTCTCAGCCAATGAGGAAGTAGCGTCCCATGCACATCACTGGATCGGGATGGGCCTGAGGTAAGTATCTGGGGGTGGGGGGCTGCTGCACACAGAAGGTGTTTTACCTTCATGCATAGAACGCATGAAGGTAAAAAACCTTGAGCTATTACAACTACTGTAACTATGTAGTTTGCCCATCAGTTACTTGATTATATTTTCATAACTGCCTCTGTAACAGTAATCATGCGACTGATCAGAATGAATTGTAGACACAGGCATAAAGGAAATGAACGCAGACGGGGATCTCTACAATGATTTCATAGTATTTATGGGGATTAAATGTACACTATGTACCGTAGTTAGAACTTGAAGCATATCGTATTTATCGTATGTAATTATTATTTTTTTTTCTACTTTAGTTGCACTGTAACTTCACACACAACACTTGAAACCTGTGTCTACTCAGGCATGATGCAATGAGAACTGTGTTAGTTGTATACCTTTTTTTTTTGTAATTATCTTTTTGTATTTATTAACCACTTTGCGCCCAGGCCAATTCTCACACTTTGCTCCTACATGTAAATGTATTTTTTTTTTGCTAAAAAATTACATAGAACCCCCAAACCCTATGTAACTATAAAAAAACGATATATGTTTTTTTTCAGCAGAGACCCTAGAGAATACAATGGCGGTCGTTGCAACTTTTTATCTCACACGGTATTTGCGCATCAATTTTTTAAATGCTTTTTTTTATGTGAAATAAATGCTTTAATGTGAAAGATGAAGTTACGCCGCGTAAATAGATACCCAACATGTCACGCTCCACAATTGCACACGCTCGTGGAATGACGCCAAACTTCGGTACTTAAAAAACCCCATAGGCGACGCATACATTTTTTTTTTACTGGTTACATGTTTTGAGTTATAGAGAAGGTCTAGGGGTAGAATTATTGCTCTTGCTCTAACGTTCGTGGCGACCCCTCACGTTTGTGGTTTGAACACCATTTTCATATGTGGGCGGGACTTACGTATGTGTTCGCTTCTGCTTGCGAGCACACGGGGGCTGAGCACTTTAAAAATAAAATAAAAATTATTGTTAATTTTACTTAATTTTTTTTATTTTGACACATTTTAAAGAAAACATTTTTTTTGATCACTTGTAATAGGAATATGACAGGACAGGACCTCTTTACAGTGAGATATGGGGTCAATAAGACCCCACATCTCACCTCTAGGCTGGGAAGCCTAAAATAAAAAAAACTATCACCGCTTCCCAGCCGAAGCGGCGCCATTTTTCTAATGCAGAGGCCGAGTGTGACATCATAACATTGCGCCCAGCCCCTGAACAATCATAGAGACCCTGGCGACCATGGTAGGAACCTGGAGCCGGCGCATCTGTTTTCCGGCTCACCGATCGCATCGGTAATTCGGTAGAAACACCGGAGGGCGGCGGGAGGGGGGACGTCCCCTCTCACCACCTGTAAGAATGATCAACCGGCGGAACAGCTGCTTTGATCGTTCTTATGGTCCACAGAATCACAGGCCCAGATTCACAGAGCGATTACGCCTGCGCAACAGGAGATGCGCGTGCGTAAGTCGAAATGTGCGCGTGCGTTTCGATGCGCGGCATCCCCAGAACGAGATACACAAAAAATCTACTTTTTTTTGTCCCGCGTAATTTCGTTAGACTGGCGCATCCGTCCGCGCAAAAGTGCGCTAGACACACCATTGATTTGCTAATGAGGGACTTACGGGGATCCACAAAACAACGTTGGGGCAGCGCAGGCGACGCTGTGTGTGCGCAACAGCAAAATGTCCTGTCTAAAATTAGAGCATATAAAAGCTGGTCTAAAAAGAGAAAAAAAGTCTACTTGTTAGATAAAGCAACACTGTTAGTGAGGAGCTCAGCAGTCACACGTGCTGCACAACAATCTGTATGCCAACATGCCAGGGGCATCGTCGCACATAGCTATACTACTGACTTTAGATGAACAAAGAAGGATGAGGGCACGGAGGATGGCACGGAGGATGGCACGGGAGAGGATATACCGCACCCGCATAGACCTGTTTGGCATGAGTGATTCTGAGGTGTTTCGCATCTTCAGATTCACCCCTCATGTCATCCTGGAATTAACCACAACCCTGCAGGAGGACATCACCAGCCCAACACACCGCTCACATGCAGTGCAGCCACTGGTCAAGGTACTGGCAACACTCCATGTCCTTGCCAGTGGCTCTTTTCAGCGTACAAGTGGAGTGGTGGCTGGGATGTCACAATCCTCCATGAGCAGATGTGTGCACCAGGTTGTCCCTGCAATTCTCAGACGCATGGCCAACCAAATCATCAAACCCACCACTGAGGAGCTGCGGCTGAAGGCAATGACAGATTTCTACAGAATTGCCAGATTCCCATGCACTGTGGGGGCCATTGATTGCACACATGTGGCACTCCAGCCCTCCCAGGAGACAGAGCACATGTACCGCAATCGGAAGCATTGGCATTCCATCAATGTACAGGTGATAGTCGATGCCCAAGGCCTCATATGGCACATCCGTGCCAAACACCCAGGGTCCAGCCATGACAGCTGCATATACAATCAATGCCACATCCGAATGGAATTCGATCAGAACGTGTATGGGGACACCTGGCTGGTTGGTGAGTGACATGGGTGGCGGGCATGATTATCCCCTCCCATGATGCACATCACAAGGGGCACATGCATGACTAACATCCTCCTGTCTTTTCCCTTACAGGTGACTCTGCATATCCACTGGGACCCCATCTCATGACTCCTATCCGGAACCCCCAAACCCCAGGAGAGGAAAGATACAATCAAGCACATGCCCAAACACGAGCAGTGGTGGAGCGCACCTTTGGCCTCCTAAAGTTACGTTTCTGATGCCTGGATAAGTCTGGGGGTACCCTCTTGTATTCCCCAAACTTTGTGTGCCAGATCATCGGTGCATGTTGCATGCTGCACAACTTCGCAGAAAGAAAGGGCCTGCAGATTGGCCTACGTGATGACCTGACCCCTGAACCAGACAATCCCCCCCTAACCGAGGCTACCCCGTCTTCTGAGGGAAGAGCAGCCAGGAGCCAGCTCACATTGGGCATCTTTGCACGTTAAACATACACATTAATCATGGCACAATGAGAATGCATGCATGCACAACACTGTGGTCCCTAGCACACACACCCCACATCCACATCAAATTGGATTGGCACCAGTCCACCATGCAGGACTTGTGAGCAGCAACGCCACGCCAAGGCTCCAATTATGTCACTGTACATTCATACACCATTCACACGGACCTGGGGATCACTTCTCCCTGGTCCTGGGGAACCCTTCTCCACCAAAATTGAGGGTGACACCCCTTTTCCGGCAGGAATGTCACCCCCACATTCACAACCCAAAAAATAAATAAAAAAATTACCTGCAAAAGCAAAAAAATTCCAGCAAAAAAAAAGGGGAAAAACAAATTAATGCCCTTTGCGTGAGCCACGCCTGGGGCGCCCCCGGCCACGGCTTCTCAGGGGAGACTCATGGGGGAGGGGTAAAACCGGGGAAGGAGGAGCAGCCCCTGATCTCTGCCCACCTGGCGGCCTGCCCTCCAAGGCCACGGCTATTCTGTCCAGGGCAGCACCAAGTGTTGCCGTGTTGGCCTGGATAGCCAGGGTAAGGGCCCTCACATCCTGCCCAACGCCTGCTGATGTCATCTGCAGTTCGTTTAGGCAGGTTGTGAAAGCCCGGGAGTGGGAGTCCAGGTTCCCCAGCGTATCCTTGATGGAGGACAGGCTCTCCTCCATCCGCACCAATGTCTGGCTGACCTGTCCCAGATGGCGGGTCTGGAGGAACTGGTCCCTTCTCAGAGTGGCGGGCAGGAGATCGGCCACCCCCCTGGTGGTCTGGGATGACATCCTGCCTCCAGCTGATGCTTGTGGCCGGGGAGAAGGGGAGGCCCTTGTGAGGGGAGGCATGTTGGGGGAGGAGGGGGGGGGGCTCCCCTTAGGGAGGCCGGCCTGCTGCCAGCCAGAGGAGAAGAGTCCTCAAAAACCAAACGTCCAGTGTCTGACATGGACTCCTCCTCCTCATGATTCTCCTCCTCCTCATGATTCTCCTGCTCCTCTTGAACCTCCTCCGTGGACTCGGGCCTTGTTGGGGGGGCCTCATTAGGCTGCTGTCCTGCTGTTGGTGCGGTCAGGCCAGATGGCCCTGCACCCTCCTGCACATCTGTGGATGACACAAAACATTCACAGGTTGAAGGATCCACACACTTGCAACATATTCCCTTTCACCCCCTCCCCCACACATGCTACACACCTGATATTAAAAAAAAAAAAAACGTACCTGGCACCACGGGCTCCGGACTTGAGTCAAAGCCGGGCAGGCCCTCAACTTCATGCCTATGAAAGGTCAGGGCCACCGCACGCTCCTCCGCTGTCAGCCTAATACGGCATGGTGGGCCCCCTCCTGTGCCCCTGGCATGGGCAAGCATTCTGGCCAGCTTCTGTTTGACCAGACGCCGGAGGTCATTGATTTTTTTGTCAATCCCAGACCGGGTCCGTGTCTCCCCCTGCCCCGCTGAATTGACCTGCTCAGTGATCCTATCCAAAATCTCCCTCCTCCTAAAATTCAGCTTTCGTTTTCTCTCTGTCATCCTTCCAAAAAAACTCACTCCCAGTCAACAAAATTCACTCACACAAACAAGCCCAACCAATCAAGCAAAAACACACACAGAGAGATAAATAGTAATAAACAGTCACAAAAAAACAAAACAAAAATACAGCAGGAAAACAAACAAACAAACACAAATATATCAATCAAACAAACAGTCTCTCAAACACTTATCAAAAAACACTTTCAAAAATCTACTAACAAACACTTGATCACACAGAACACTAATCTGACAACTACAAAACACACCGCAACGAACAACAGGACAAAGGCACTTGGTTAAATGGGAAGGGACAAAGGGATGTACTTTTGCAATGCAAGTTCGTTTGTGTGTGTCTATTTATGCTGTTTGCGTAGTTCACAACGTTGCCCTAGTCCATTTCCAATTTCACTGATTGCGCCGCTCCCGAGTTCTAAGCATGCGCACAGCGGAGCTGACATGGTATGCTTCAAGCGCGCATGCGCGAGCCGGCCGGCCCTTCATTTGCATGGGGTCACGGCTCATTTCAATGTAACACGCCCACGTCCTTCCCAATTTGTATAACTCCTCCTTACGCCTCTGAAAAAACGTTACGCATGCGCAATTTCCTGCGCAAAAGCTACGAGAATAGGGTGATTACGCGGCAAAATTGCGCAAGTCTAACGTAAAGGCGGTGCGCTACACCGGTCCAATAATGCGCAGATTTACCTGAATCTGGGCCACAGACTCTAAAAAACTATATCTAAATGATGCCTGTAGCTGCAGGTATCATTCAGATATACCACCACAAAGCCCAGGACGTCATTTGACGTCCTCTGGGCGCGAAGTGGTTAATGATGGTGGCATCTAGCTCACTGTACTTGGAGTTATGACCGACATTTACCAGGGTGCTCCTGATCATGTGAACAATTGTTTTTGCGACGGCATTTCATCAGTTGGTATTTCAGAGTTTGGTAACCGTATACTTTCTCCATGATGGACCCAGGTTTCTCCGGAGTGAACAGCTGTGGTATAAAACTGTTTTGTGTATTATTTTCCTTAAGCTTTCTCACATTATCACTGGCAGCTCTGTGCTTTTTTCACAGCTTCTAATTATTACCGGTTGATCCACCTGTGCTTGAGAGCTAATAGAGAATTTGAGATCCAAGAACACTTAACACAGCAGACTAATGCGTAAAACAAAAACAGTTACAAAAAGCAGTACAGTGCCTATAGGCTTTGCTTGGAACTCATTATGGCTGGATTATAAGTGAGGAAACAGTTCTATATTAATGGTGCTAAGAGGATTAACCTTACTCTGCGAAGGTAAGTACATAAATGGCTCTTTAGCAAGGCAGATGGAAAACTGTTGACTGAGTTTACAAGTGTTGGAGAACATGCAGGTAATGAGTAAGCAGCTCGTTCTCCTCCCCGTTGAAATCAAACCTCTTTCCCCACATCCCTGTAGGACAGAAAGGGTTAATTAATTAGTATTTTGAGCTTTTAATTGGAGCTTAGCGGGTCCCGCATGACAGCTGTCTGTTCCCCCCCCTCCCAACTAAATTCATTTGTTTAAATTCATTTTGTACAATAGCGAAATTAATTATGCAGATTTCCTTTTGGAGGTAATGTTGTTTTGCCGCTCCAATATTAGTTTGTTGCAATTGTGCTCTGGGGGTCTCTGCATATTGTCTGCGATATTATCAGGCACTGGGCCTCTCTCATTTCGGGTTATTGACAGTTTCTGAGACGAGATGAAGATAATTATTAAGCCATTGTTGTGTATGGGAGGAGGCCAGTTACACGATGAAAAATAAAAAAGAACATTTTCTCATTCCGCGTTGGCCTGCTTTCTTCCTTTTTTCCATTTAATTGTTCTCCCTCCTTACTGTCAGTATTTATTTATTTCTGAATTACTCGGCAAGTCGCTCTTAAAGGTAAAGAAAATCTTAAGTAGAACTATTCTTAAAACTGTTCCCTCTCCCTTCTTCCTACATATCTTGCCTACCGTCTTTGTGCCTAACTATTTTTAATCTGCTTTGGTTTAGACATCCTGCAGCGCCAGCTTCCCCATGTGAGAGAGCAGCTGCTGCAGGGAAGTGCCAACAACAGATGGACCTTTGGAGCCCATGGATGATGCCATGGCTCTAGGAATTCACAGCCCTTGTTGAGCACTTCCCTACACAGGCAAGCCTCCTTCTACCTATCCTGCCTACCCTATATACAAAAAGTGTGTGTGTACTTCCCTATTTTTAATCTGCTCTGGTCTATTCATTTAATCCTGCTGTGCCAGCTACTCTATTTCACAGAGCAGTGGCTGCAGGAGAGTGCCCACAATTGCTGGGCCAATGGAGCACATGAGTGACATCATGGTTCCAGGAATTCACAGCCTTTGTTGAGCATTCCCTTACATAGGAGAACCTTCTTCTATATATCTTGCCTACCCTGTATAATAAAAAGCTGGTGTACTTACCTATTTTTAATCTGCTCTGGTCTAGTCATGTGATCCTGCAGCACTGGCTTTCCAATGTCAGAGAGCAGCTGCTGCAGGGGAGTGCCAACAACAGCTGGGACTTTTGGAGCCCATGGGTGAGGTCATGGCTCCAGGAATTCACAGCCTTTGTTGAGTACTCTTTTACACATGGTGGGCTCCTTGTACCTATCCTGCCTACCCTCTATACAAAAAGTGTGTGTACTTCCCTATTTTTAATCTGCTCTGGTCTATTCATTTAATACTGCAGCGTAAGCTACTCTACTTCAGAGAGCAGGTGCTGCAGGAGATTGCCCACAATTGCTTGGCCATTGGAACCCATGGGTGACATTGTGGCTCCAGGAATTCACAGCCTTTGTTGAGCATTCACTTACATAGGAGAACCTCCTTCTATCTATCTTGCCTACCCTGTATAAAAAAAAGGCCTGTGTACTTATCTATTTTTAAACTCCTCTGGTCTAGTCATGTGATCCTGCAGCAACGGCTTCCCAATGTCAGAGAGCAGCTGCTGCAGGGGAATGTCCAAAATTGCTTGGCCATTGGAACCCATGGGTGACATCATGGCTCCAGGAATTCACAGCCTTTGTTGAGCATTCACTTACATAGGAGAACCTTCTTCTATATATCTTGCCTACCCTGTATTGCAAAAAAAAAAGCCTGTGTACTTACCTATTTTTAAACTGCTCTGGTCTAGCCATGTGATCCTGCAGCACCGGCTTCCCAATGTCAGAGAACAGCTGCTGCAGGGGAGTGCCAACAACGGCTGGGCATTTGGAACCCATGGGTGATGTCATGGCTTCAGAAATTCACAGCCTTTGTTGAGTACTCTCTTACACAGGTGAGTCTCCGTCTACCTATCCTGCCTACCCTATATAAAAAAAAGTGTGTATACAAACCAATTTTTAATATGCTCTTATCTAGTTATTTGACCCTGCAGCACTGGCTCCTCCAAGTCGGAGAACAGCGGCTGCAGGGGAGTTCCCACAATGGCTTGGCCATTGGAGCCTTTGTTAAGCATTCTCTTATACAAGGGAGCCAAAGCTGCAGGATCATGTGACCAGAGCGGATTAAAAATAGGTAAGTATACAGACCTTCTTTTATACAGGATAGGTAGGTAGGAGGAGAGGGGGGAGACATTTTTAAGAATAGCTATAATTAGGCTTTTCTTCAACTGTAAATTTAAAGGGGACTATATTATAATTTCACCTGTTTTTTGGATACAGTGTATAAGAGATTAGCTTCATCTAGATGATTTTATGAATGTATGTTAGTGTTATAAACTGTTTCTATGTTTTGCTTGTATTTATGTACATAAGCGGAGACTTATTTTTTTTTTAGTACATCATCAGGCTCTGCTTTAGTTTTACACAGGGGATGCACTTTACTGCTTTTTCTCCCGATGTGAATCTTCATGTCTCACTGATTAACATATAAAACTGAACCAGTAGATTATCCATGAAGTGCAAAGCAATAGGAATGCTCACTTTAAAGCAGATAAAAACAAAACAAAACTGCAAGACAATGGCATAATGTGCTAGTATGCATTGCATGCCAGCACATTATGAAATACTCACCTTGGAACAAAGCCATCCAGCATTGTAAAGTCACAGCTGAGAGGTCTGACATAGTCCCCCTGTCTTTCTTCTGTGTTTGCGGGCTCTGGCTATGTGATTGGCTGGAGCCGCAATGACATCACTCCTGCACATGTGCGCGGGAGACTCGTTTCCGGCACAGGCTCTGAAGATCCGGCACTGTGAGCTGGACACTCAGAGCGCATGCGCCAATGATGTCATTGGCTGCATGCACTCTAAATATCTCCTAAACTTTAGGAGTTTAGTAGATAGTCACAGTACCTACAGGTAAGCGTTACTATAGACTTACCGGTAGGTACAAGTGGTAGTACAGAGTTTACTACCACTTTAAAAATGACCATCACAGCATCTAAAATTTCCTTCACTGGAAACAAGGAGAAGAAGACATGTCTAAGGTCTGAGAGGTTCCCAGTTGGATCTCACACAGTGGTCAGGACTCTTTCTGTTCCTATGTGACCGCTCTAGGAAATTTCCAAGCACCAACACTGTCACATGGAGGGAAAGGAGAATGAGTCGCATGCTTCTTCATATTCAGAAGTACCCGATTTTCTCTTCGCTTGCAGTAGTTGAAAGGGCGAAGGGATGGTATGTATGCACAGGATGGTGGCAAACATTAAAGTTAACCTGTTGCTTATACTTGCATGGCACAGATTTACTTTAGGGCAGGTGTTGATGGTCTTCAGTGGCATCCATTGAATATGTTTTTGAGATCATTCAGAATTCATTGACCGGAGCATTTGATTTACTTGAAGTAAGTTTTGCTTCCCCATAGACTTGTATAGGAATGCAAAACCCGCTTGAAGTAAACAATTCTCCATCGACACGGGCCCTAAGGCAGGGGATAGAATAAGTGAAATATAGAGCTCCCTGACCGTCATTCTACAAATTCATTTTATACCAGCCTTGCTCAAGATTTTTAACACAGAAAAACCCTTCAAATCATTTTCTGGTCTCATGGAACCCCGACCAATAATTACTACATGTACAGATCATGGTATTAAAGTGCATCCTTTAAAATTCGAGGCACCCCATTCTAAAAGGTAAAAAAACTGAACTAATAGTTTTACAAAATGCAGCAACATAGACACAAGTTGGACACCCAACATTAGAGGCGATTTATTCTTCCAAAACAAATGCACCTTTGCGCACTGGCACTGACTAGTATTCCAGTGTTTTTCTCCTCCTTCAGCTTCTCTCCCTCACTCAGTTAATGTGACCCCAGTGCTGAAGGAGAGGGGCAGGGGAGGGCAAACAAGGATGCTGTGCAGGTGCCTGATGTCCTCCTTTCAACGGAGGATGTCATTGTTTGTTAGGATGCCAATGGCTGTAAGATTGTAATGGTGCACAAGTAAAACCTTTTAGCTAAAACGCAAGCTTCATCTATATGTAGGCATTATGCCAAGGCACCCCTGAAGAAACCTGAAGGCGTTCCCAGTTGCCTGGGGACCCTGTTTGAAAAAGGAAGCATTAGTGCGATGGTCACTGAGAATGCACCTTCCATTGGGGGAATCTCCCACTTTACATATAGCTAAAATAAGCGTTGTTGGTGGTGGTTATGTATCTAAGAGGAAGAATTGGTCTCATTGCTCAAGGAACTTATATATATCTCTAGGCAGTGGTGATTGGGTTTTGTGCTGCCCTAGGCCTGACTAAACTCGTGCACCCCCTAATTTAAATATGACCCTTGCTGTGAAGACCACACCCTTTCTGTTTAAGACCTCTTAAGATCTCTTCCTCTCTGTACATTAAAAGTGGGTACCAAGTCACTCACTGTGCAGAGACAGACCTGTTATAACCTACCTCTCTTCTATGGGGAGATTGTATTTCACCTGGTGCAGTAAAACATGGTGTCACCCTCAGTCCCTAGGATCAGTAATGCATAATGGCCAACAGGCCCTCTTGCCAGACCCAGCGAAACAGCAGCAGTGATCCCTCCAGCTGGATGTTCGCTCACCCAGTGTTGTGTGGTGCTGGGCAGTGTGGCAGTGTGACCAATCTTCTGGGACTATGTACAAAAAAATGATCCAGCACTCGATGGGTTCGTTTTGTGCCCCACTATAGTGACACCTGCTTGGGGGTTTTCCCACGTCCTCCTCGCTCTCCTCCACTGAACACTGCCCCGGGGAGGAGTTCCACCATGTAAGGATGTCAGTAGAGTAGAGTAGGCAGAGCTTTAAGCTCCACCTCCACCAGTTGCATGGCCAGTCGCTGACCAATCTATGGGGGTGCTAGTTTCTTCCCCGACCTGGCCAACTACACTCCATGCTGCACATAAAGTGCCGCACTACAGCAAGCCACCGGGGGATTGTATACAGTGCAGAAAATAAGTATTTGAACACCCTGCTATTTTGCAAGTTCTCCCACTTGGAAATCATGGAGGGGTCTAAAATTGTCATCGTAGGTGCATGTCCACTGTGAGAGACATAATCAAAAAAAAAAAATTCCAGAAATCACAATGTATGATTTTTTAACTATTTATTTGTATGATACAGCTGCAAAGAAGTATTTGAACACCTGTCTATCAGCTAGAATTCTGACCCTCAAAGACCTGTTAGTCTGCCTTTAAAATGTCCACCTCCACTCCATTTATTATCCTAAATTAGATGCACCTGTTTGAGGTCATTAGCTGCATAAAGACACCTGTCCACCCCATACAATCAGTAAGAATCCAACTACTAACATGGCCAAGACCAAAGAGCTGTCCAAAGACACTAGAGACAAAATTGTACACCTCTACAAGGCTGGAAAGGGCTACGGGGAAATTGCCAAGCAGCTTGGTGAAAAAAGGTCCACTGTTGGAGCAATCATTAGAAAATGGAAGAAGCTAAACATGACTGTCAATCTCCCTCGGACTGGGGCTCCATGCAAAATCTCACCTCGTGGGGTCTCAATGATCCTAAGAAAGGTGAGAAATCAGCCCAGGACTACACGGGAGGAGCTGGTCAATGACCTGAAAAGAGCTGGGACCACCGTTTCCAAGGTTACTGTTGGTAATACACTATGACGTCATAGTTTGTAATCATGCATGGCATGGAATGTTCCCCTGCTTAAACCAGCACATGTCAAGGCCCGTCTTAAGTTTGCCAATGACCATTTGGATGATCCAGAGGAGTCATGGGAGAAAGTCATGTGGTCAGATGAGACCAAAATAGTACTTTTTGGTCATAATTCCACTAACCGTGTTTGGAGGAAGAAGAATGATGAGTACCATCCCAAGAACACCATCCCTACTGTGAAGCATGGGGGTGGTAGCATCATGCTTTAGGGGTGTATTTCTGCACATGGGACAGGACGACTGCACTGTATTAAGGAGAGGATGACCGGGGCCATGTATTGCGAGATTTTGGTCAACAACCTCCTTCCCTCAGTTAGAGCTTTGAAGATGGGTCGAGGCTGGGTCTTCCAACATGACAATGACCCAAAGCACACAGCCAGGATAACCAAGGAGTGGCTCTGTAAGAAGCATATCAAGGTTCTGGCGTGGCCTAGCCAGTCTCCAGACCTAAACCCAATAGAGAATCCTTGGAGGGAGCTCAAACTCTGTGTTTCTCAGCGACAGCCCAGAAACCTGACTGATCTAGAGAAGATCTGTGTGGAGGAGTGGGCCAAAATCCCTCCTCCAGTGTGTGCAAACCTGGTGAAAAACTACAAGAAACGTTTGACCTCTGTAATTGCAAACAAAGGCTACTGTACCAAATATTAACATTGATTTTCTCAGGTGTTCAAATACTTATTTGCAGCTGTATCATACAAATAAATAGTTAAAAAAATCATAAATTGTGATTTCTGGAATTTTTTTTTTGATTATGTCTCTCACAGTGGACATGCACCTACGATAACAATTTCAGACCCCTCCATGATTTCCAAGTGGGAGAACTTGCAAAATAGCAGGGTGTTCAAATACTTATTTTCTGCACTGTATGTGCGGGGGGTGGCCGTGCTAGGCGAGATTCGGGAGGATGGGATGGGGGGTTTTTTTGTACAGGGGGCTTTTTTTGTGCAAACTGCCACCCTAGGCCTGGGCCTTGTCGGCCTAGGCCATAAGATAGCACTGCCTCTAGGACAGGGTTTGTCAAATTTGCTTGGAATCTAGGAGCCAGCTAAAAAAGTTAGGAGCCAGAAAACGCACCCCGTCCCGCCGAGCTTGCGTGCAGAAATGAACGCATACGTGAGTAGCGATTGCATATGTAAACGGTATTCAAACCACACGTGAGGTATCGCCGCAATTGGTAAAGCAAGAGAAATAATTCTAGCCCTAGACCTCCTCTGTAACTCAAAACATGCAACCTGTAGAATGGGTTCGTTCTGTGCCCCACTATAGTGACACCTGCTTGGGGGTTTGCCCACGTGTGTGTGTCCCAGAAGGCCGCGAGGGGAAGGAATAAGGCCGAAAATGCTTGTAGATCTTACCCAGAAGTGTGAGCGGGTACCTGTCAAAACCAGGTACCCACTCCTCCCCCAAAAAGTGTCAAATATGACAGTGAAGGGGGGGGGGGGGTGTGAACAAGTAGAGCGTCCCCTTTTGGGTGGAGCTCTGCTTTAAGATAGGAAAGCCACAAACAAAGTTAGGCTGACCATAGATGGTTTGATTCTTGGCCGGTTCAGCAGGAACAAGCCAAGATTCGAACCATGTATGGGCAGGCTGAATGTACCCAAGTTGATCTGTCGGATTTAGCATTTGACTATTGCTAGTGGCATTATTGCTAGTAATCACTGTGTTCTCCCAGCGGGAATGGCTTCCCCCTCTCTACTGGAGGGAATCAATCGATTTTTCTTTCCTGCTAACCCTGGTTGCAGGAAAGAAAATCGCTCTGTCTATGGCTGGCTTTAATTATGAAATGACTGCAATAATACCATGAATTCTTAGCTCAGTGTAACTACACTATTTATAATCCTTAAAAACTAAATATATTCGTGATTTGACGGGTGGGAGATTATGTAACCTTTCATAAGGAAATTAGGTAGTACAAGATATGGATCCTGTACTTCATAAACCTTAAACATGATGTTACTGCTTAATTTGAATTTAAAATCACACTGCAGCAGAAGGCAGATCGTTTCAGGCAATCACAGACTTTTTGGTAGTTCCAATTTCATTGAATAAATCAGTATTTATTTCTCGTACATCACGGGACACAGAGCGGCATATTCATTACTATGTGGGTTATATGGAGTACCTTCAGGTGTGGACACTGGCAATCTCAAACAGGAAGTCCCCTCCCTATATAACCCCCTCCCCTAGAGGGAGTCCCTCAGTTTTTTCGCCAGTGTCTTAGGTGTTGGTCACGGAATAGCTTTGCTCCACATCCTTGGGATTAAGGGCGGGCTAACCGGATCTGTCCAAGGAGCCTCAGTGCCAAAGTGGACAGTACCCGGGCCCCAAGCCGTGGGGTTTTGCCTATAATGCTCCTCTTTGGAGGGCTGGACCCTGGGCCCAGGACTTGGAGTTTGTAAAAACCATAAGTTCCTGTTTGCCAGGGTGCTATATAGGTCCAGGACAGTGGGTACCTTCATAGGACCCCAGGGCCTGAAGGTCTACTACGCTACCCACGGAGATGGGAGAAGATTGGATCAGTTTGCTGGACAAACATCCTGCAGCATGGAGCAGGTAAGGGGGAGCCTGCGGGACTTGGTTCGACAGCAGGCTCTCCGGGGTAACCTAAAAGGGGGGATAGCCTAAGTATGCTCTGCATGGGCAACCTTGTTCACTATGTCTAAAGAGAGACAGGATGACACCTTTTCCCCCCCATCACTAGGTCCCCCTGTCTAAATATGTGTGCTAGCTAAACCTGCTGTTTCTTCCTAGGGCTAGTAAGGATCCCTAGGGGCCTTTGGAGAGTCCTACCTGGCCGGGGGTTTGAATCTGCCGCCTGTTTCTGCGTTCCTGGATCTCCAGCAGCGCGGCTCCTCCATGTTCCTCCTGTTTCCGGCATACGCGCGCGCAGCGCGCGTGCGCGCGCACGTCTTATGGACGTTTTTCGCGCCGTTCACACAGGAGGGCGGGGGGGGGGCGTGCCTGCGGCGTCATACAGGCGCGCCTTTGTGCTGTTATAGACAGCAGGCATTGTCAGTGCTCAGTCTGAGGCTGATTTTCAGAGGAGAGGACGCAGAGCGGCAGAACAGTGACTCCCGGTGGCGGAAGAGGGGTAGTACATGTGGACTTTGTTCCAATACCTTTTTGTTAAGCCAAGAAATCCCCCTTTTTTGCAGCAGGTTTGGAGGCTGGCAAACTTAGTTTGGGGTCACTGTATGTTGTCAAAAGAAAATATATAATATATTTAAAAAAAAAAAAAAAAAAAAAAGAAAAAGAACATACGGGATCCCATCAGTTTTTGGGCATTAGTGGTCTATTGTCCCCTAAACTCTGATTTTTGTACTCCTGCCCACTACAGTCTGTTGTGTGGGCGGAGTCCCTCGATTTTGTATTATGGCTTCCAAGGGTTCGGGGTCAAAGGGTACAAAAAAGACCAAAAAACAAAAGGGTTCCCTTTCTGATTCTGATATGCCGATACTTTCCCCGCAACTTATTAATTTAAGAAGCGCCTTGGATGAGCCATTAGGGGGATCTGGTGCGGAGGCTGGCCCAGATCAGCCCAGCCCTGTGTTCATCACAGAGGAGATGCTAGCCGTATCCCTAGGGGGGCTAGAAGAGAGAATAGCAACATTGATCGCTAGAGCTATTCCTGGTAAGAAACGGGTTAGATCCCCATCACCAGGAGGTGTATCCTCAGATGCTGAGATTCTCTCTCCAGAGGAATTGGAATCACAGGAGGATCAACTAGACCTGAACCAAGAGGGTTCAGGGATTGAGGGATCTGCCTCTGAGGAACCATTTTCAGACTCCCAGACAGAAAGACTGTGGGTACAGTCTTTGACGGACATGGTCCGCTCGGCATTTAGTTTACCATTGCCAGAGCCTCAGGTTCCTCCGGTATCCTCTCTGGGCTCTTTGAAAGCTCCGTTAAACAACACAGTTTTTCCGGTCCATCCTCTCTTGGAGGAATTGATCTTTCGGGATTGGGTACGGCCGGACAGGATTTTTCTGCCACCGAAAAGGTTTGCGGTCATTTACCCCATGGAGGAAAAGTTCTCCAAGAGGTGGAGGCTCCCAGTAGTGGATGCAGCCATCTCATGTGTGAATAAATCACTAACTTGCCCGGTGGAAAACATACACATGTTTAAAGATCCAGTTGATAAAAGATTAGAGACACTTTTAAAAGCATCCTTTGCTACGGCAGGAGCAGTGGTGCAGCCAGCGGTGGCTGCAATTGGAGTTTGTCAGGCATTAAAAGACCAGACAAAGGAAATGTTAAGGGACATGCCTACCCAACAAGCAGAAGAGTTTTCTGACATTCCCAGAGCTCTGTGTTTTGCGGTAGATGCTATAAAAGATTCCATCCAGCAGGCCTCTCGTTTATCACTATGTTTGGTGCACATGAGAAGGCTCTTATGGTTGAAGAACTGGGCGGCGGAGCCCCCATGCAAAAAGCTTCTGGCAGGGTTTCCCTTCCATGGAGGACGACTCTTCGGAGAGGATCTGGATAAATATATTCAGACTATTTCAAATGGCAAAAGTACCCTTTTACCGGTCAAAAAGACATTCCGGGCTCCTACATTTAAAAGGCAGCTCTTTCCTGTCTCGGGGCCCTCAAATTCCAGGCAGTATCGACGGCCGCCTGCACGATCCAACGTTAACAGTAGATCGCAGGGACAGACCCCTGGGGGTAAGAGGCCGTGGTATCGCAAGCCGTCAAAGACAGCCCCTAAGTCTGCCTTATGAAGGGGCGCCCCCACTCTTGCGGGTGGGGGAAGGCTTCGTTTCTTCGCAGAAGTTTGGGAAGCCAAGATCCCCGACAAATGGGTCCGGGCATCTGTAACCACAGGTTACAGACTGGAATTTCTAAGGTATCCTCCGCCTCATTTTCAAGAATCAAGGCTACCAAGGGATCCAGCGAGGAAGGCCTCAATGCTGGCAGCTTTGGATCACCTGCTTTGCCAGGACGTAATTATAGAAGTGCCAGCCCAAGAGCAAGGCCTAGGTTTCTATTCCAACCTCTTTGTCATACCAAAGCCCAACGGCGATGTCAGGCCAATCTTGGACCTAAAGAGGTTAAACGGTTACCTAAGGGTTCGTTCCTTCCGGATGGAATCCATCCGGTCAGCAGCCGCCGCGCTTCAGAAGGACGATTTTCTGGCCTCCATAGACATAAAGGATGCTTACCTTCATGTACCAATTTTTCAGTCGCATCAAAGGTTTTTACGCTTCGCGGTGGGGCAGCGACACTTCCAATTCAGGGCGCTCCCCTTCGGGCTGGCCACGGCCCCCCGGGTATTCACGAAGATCCTAGCCCCAATTCTGGCCAATTTAAGGATCCAAGGGGTCACAGTCCTAGCATACTTGGACGACCTTTTAATCATAGATCACTCACGGCCGGGTCTGCAAAAGGCAGTAAACCTCACGGTTCAGTACCTCGAAGAATTCGGCTGGGTCCTGAACCGGGGAAAGTCAGCGTTCCAGCCTACAAAGCAGTTGGAATACCTCGGCATGAGGTTAGACACAGAACATCAAAAGGTGTTCCTGCCCCTTGTAAAGATCGAAGCTATCAAGGGGTTGGTTCAGTTGGTTCTAAACAAGAAAAGTCCAACTATTCGCCTGTGTATGCGATTACTAGGCAAGCTAGTGGCCACATTCGAGGCAGTACCATACGCCCAGATCCACACTCGCGTCCTACAGGCAGCCATTCTAGCAGCCTGGGGCAAGAGGGCACATGCCTTAGAGTCCCCTTTGACGCTATCATCAAGGGTCCGACAAAGCCTGGCCTGGTGGTTGAACCCTCAGAATCTTCTAAAGGGAAAATCCTTCAGCCCTGTTGTCTGGAAGGTAGTTACCACAGACGCCAGCCTGGCAGGCTGGGGGGCGGTCTTCGAGGGGTTCTCCCGCCAGGGAACTTGGGTGAAAGCAGAGAGGCAGCTCCCCATCAATATCTTGGAAATCAGAGCTGCCGCCTAGCCCTTCTGGCTTGGACCTCCAGATTAAAGGGGTTCCCGGTGAGAATCCAGTCAGACAATGCCACGGCGGTGGCATACATAAACCACCAAGGGGGAACCAGGAGCCAGGCCGCTCAGAGGGAGGTGAACTTGGTTTTTCAATGGGCAGAGGTTCATGTACCCTGCATTTCGGCGATATTCATTCCCGGAGTGGACAACCTGCAGGCAGACTTCTTAAGTCGCCAGAGTCTGTTGCCAGGGGAGTGGTCTCTGCATCCCCAGGTCTTTCAGACAATCTGCCAGAGGTGGGGAATGCCGGACGTAGATATAATGGCATCCAGGTTCAACAAGAAACTAGACAGGTTCGTGTCTCGAGCGAGGGATCCTATGGCCTGCGGAACCGATGCGTTGGTTTGCCCTTGGCATCAATTCAAACTTCTATATGCATTCCCTCCACTACAGTTACTCCCGCGCCTGTTGCGCAAGATCAGAGTGGAGAACAAGCCAGTCATTCTAGTAGCTCCGGCTTGGCCCCGGAGGACTTGGTACTCACTAGTCCTGAACATGGCAGTGGGAGACCCTTGGACTCTTCCTCTACAACCAGACCTACTCTCACAAGGCCCGATCCTCCACCCTACATTACAGCGTCTAAATTTGACGGCCTGGAGGCTGAATCCCTGATTCTCAGGGGTAGGGGTCTGTCTAGGCAGGTAATCCCTACCCTGATTAGGGCTAGAAAGCCGGTCTCCAGGGTGATTTATTACAGGGTGTGGAGGAACTACATAGGCTGGTGTGAATCCAAAAGATGGAATTCCCGCAAATATACTATTGATAGGGTGTTAAGTTTTCTCCAGCTAGGAGTGGATAAAGGCCTGGCACTAAGCACAATCAAGGGACAGATCTCAGCTCTGTCAGTGTGGTTTCAGAGGCCGCTGGCCACCCACTCGCTGGTAAAGACCTTCTTACAGGGGGTCTTGCGTATTAATCCTCCGGTCAAGTCACCAATTTGTCCTTGGGACTTAAATCTTGTCCTGTCCACTCTACAGAAACAGCCTTTTGAGCCATTGGCTGAGATTCCTTTACTCTTACTGACAAGAAAGTTGGTTTTCTTGGTCGCCATAGTTTCGGCCAGGAGAGTGTCAGAATTAGCAGCCTTATCGTGTAAGGAACCATATCTCGTTCTGCATAAGGACAGGGCAGTTCTACGACCCCATCCTTCCTTTCTACCAAAGGTTATATCCAAATTTCACTTAAACCAGGATTTGGTACTACCATCCTTCTTTCCAAAACCTACATCCAGAAAGGAGGGGTTGCTGCATACCTTGGATATTGTCCGGGCCATGAAGGCCTATCTTAAAGCTACAGAAAAGATCCGGAAAACAGATGTGTTATTCGTTCTACCAGATGGCCCCAAGAAGGGGCAGGCAGCTGCAAAATCCACCATCTCGAGGTGGATTAGACAATTAATCATTCAAGCCTACGGGTTGAAGAGGTTGCCTCCTCCGTTGTCGGTAAAGGCCCATTCTACCAGGGCCATGGGCGCCTCTTGGGCAGCACACCATCAGATCTCTATGGCTCAGATATGCAAGGCAGCAACGTGGTCATCAGTCCACACGTTTACAAGGTTTTATCAACTAGACGTGAGAAGAAATGCGGATTCTGCCTTTGGACAGGCAGTATTACAGGCGGCAGTTTGAAATCCTCGGGATCAGAAACACCCTTGGTTATAAAAAAAAAAAAAAAAAAAAAAAAGTTTTTTCTTGACTAAGTTGGAATTATTATTATGATTTGAGTTTATCTCTAAATTGAATCCTTCTTTGGAAGATGTCTCCCTCCCCTCATTAAAGCATTGCTTTCGGACATCCCACATAGTAATGAATATGCCGCTCTGTGTCCCGTGATGTACGAGAAAGAAAAAGGGATTTTTAAATACAGCTTACCTGTAAAATCCTTTTCTTGGAGTACATCACGGGACACAGAGCTCCCACCCCTCTTTTGGGTGACCATTTTGGGAGGCATACTGCTTGCTACAAAACTGAGGGACTCCCTCTAGGGGAGGGGGTTATATAGGGAGGGGACTTCCTGTTTGAGATTGCCAGTGTCCACACCTGAAGGTACTCCATATAACCCACATAGTAATGAATATGCCGCTCTGTGTCCCGTGATGTACTCCAAGAAAAGGATTTTACAGGTAAGCTGTATTTAAAAATCCCTTTTTCTGTACATTCTCTCTACAGGACGCCCAACTGCCCGTCGTGTGGCCAACCAAATACCTGATGAAATCTCCCAGAATCCTTTACTCCTGGAAGCCATTTCTGTACTACCGCAAAACTATAACTTTGAAATTCCTAAGACAATATGGAGGATTCAGCAAACCGCAGCTAAAAGAGGTATGCTTATTATGTTTTTTTGTTATCTCTGTAGGGTTGCAGATTTAGACTAGATTCACCTTTTGGTATTGCAGTAATATGATGTAGATTGCATGTTACCAAAGAAAAAAGTGCCAGTGCCAATAATTTTAAATGGCACCACAGGGGATTTGCATTTTAGTGCATCAAAATGCACAGATAGAAACTATTTGTAGTGCATTGCTTTGATTAAAAAAAGAAAAAAAGGAGGTAAAACCTGCATGACTGTGCTCTGACAGCCTCTTCAACACATACACATTTTATCTTTTTTAATGTGCATTATGTATTTACAACTTGTTTGCATTATCAGTTCAATGCAGGGGCAATGCATTGTCTACTGCAAACTCCTCCCCCTGGTCAGTATTAAAGGGGTTGTAAAGGTACAGTTTTTTTTCCTAAATAGCTTCCTTTACCTTAGTGCAGTCCACCTTCACTTACCTCATCCTTTCATTTTGCTTTTAAATGTCCTTATTCTTCTGAGAAATCATCACTTCCTGTTCTTCTGTAACTCCACACTGTAATGCAAGGCTTTCTCCCTGGTGTGGAGTGTCGTGCTTGCTCCCACCCTTCGACTACAGGAGAGTCAGGATGCTCTCTTCATTGCAGATAGAGAAAGGAGCTGTGTGTTAGTGGGTGTCCTGACTCTCCTGTAGTCCAAGGGAGGGGGCGAGCACGACACTCCACACCAGGGAGAAAGCCTTGCATTACTGTGTGGAGTTACAGACAGAAGAACAGGAAGTGAGGATTTCTCAGAAGAAGTAAGGACATTTAAAAGCAAAATGGAAGGATGAGGTAAGTGAAGGAGGACTGCACTAAGGTAAAGGAAGCTATTTAGGGGGAAAAAAATTGTACCTTTACAACCCCTTTTAAGGTATGAACCTTCTGTTATGGGGTGGTAGGAAGTAAACAATGGATTACAAGTGCGGGGATGTCACTCACTTGTGTTCCAGGAAGATCTGTGAGTCTCTTTGTCACAGTGGCAGGTAGGGCATGAAGCCTTTCCATTCAAAGAGCCAACATCTGAGCCAAATGTAACGGAAAACAGAATGCTGCAGGTAAATGTGAGCTGGTTTGAGGGCAGGGAGTTGTGTAACATAAGGTATGTGTGGTAATGTGCCGCAAAAATACCCTAAGGCCTTGTTCACTCTGAGTGTACTACAGTATATATACAGTATCTCACAAAAATGATCTTTTTATGTAACAACACTGAAGAAATGACACTTTGCTACAATGTACAGTAGTGAGTGTACAGCAGGGGTGCCCAACCAGTGGCCCGGGGGCCACATGTGGCCCGCGGAGCCCTCTGATGTGGCCCCCTCAGAGCCCTCGGATGTGGCCAGCGACCTCCTGCTCTGGCATGGAATAAAATAGAATACTGTTATTAAAGGTAAGTTTATTACTAAAATCACAGTGTATTTATGGGCATATAACCTGCAGGAAAGACACAGGTGAACTGTGCTGCACCCACAGTGCAGATAAACAGTGCATCAGTATGAAAGCAGTCTTTGGCCCCTTTCACACCGTCAGTCCGACCCAATCAGACCCTCCACACACCTCTAAGGAGCGGCAGATGTAAATTGACTTGTGTTCATTACAAACACCAACCACCAATACAATCCGCAAAAAAAAAAGTAGAGTGGGCTCTATAGAGTAGAGTGGGCTCCCATCCACCCGCTCCGCTCATTGTGTCCTGTGACCGCTTACCAAGTCGCTTAAGTGGCCCTTGCTCTTTAAAAGGTTGGGCACCCCTGGTGTACAGCTTGTGTAACAGTGTAAATTTGCTGTCCCCTCAAAATAACTCAACACACAACCATTAATGTCTAAACTGCTGGCAACAAAAGTGAGTACACCCCTAAGTGCAAATGCTCAAATTGGGCCCAATTAGCCATTTTCACTCCCCGGTGTCATGTGACTCGTTCGTTTTACAAGGTCTCAGGTGTGAATGGGGAGCAGGTGTGTTAAATTTGGTGTTATCGCTCTCACTCTCCCATACTGGTCACCGGAAGTTCAACATGGCAAAGAACTCTCTGAGGATCTGAAAAAAATAATTTTTGCTCTACATAAATATGGCCTACGCTATAGGAAGATTGCCAAGACCCTGAAACTGAGCTGCAGTACAGTGGCCAAGAACATACAGCGGTTTAACAGGACAAGTTCCACTCAGAACAGGCCTCGCCATGGTCGACCAAAGAAGTTGGGTGCACCTGCTGAGTGTCATATACAGAGGTTGTCTTCGACGAAATAGACGAGTGCTGCCAGCATTGCTGCAGAGGTTGAAGGGGTGGGGGGGTCAACCTGTCAGTGCTCAGACCATACGCCACATACTGCATCAAATTGGTCTGCATGGCTGTTGTCCCAGAAAGAAGCCTTTTCTAAAGATGATGCACAAGAAAGCCTGCAAACAGTTTGCTGAAGACAAGCAGACTAAGGATATGGATTACTGGAACCATGTCCTGTGGTCTGATGAGACCAAGATAAACTTATTTGGTTCAGATGGTGTCAAGCGTGTGTGGCGGCAACCAGGTGAGGAGTACAAAGACACGTTTGTCTTGCCTACAGTCAAGCATGGTGGTGGGAGTGTCATGGTCTGGGGCTGCTGGGACTGGGGAGCTACAGTTCATTGTGTGAACCTTGAATGCCAACATGAACTGTGACATATTGAAGCAGAGCATGATTCCCTACCTTTGGAGACTGGGCCGCAGGGCAGTATTCCAACATGATAACGACCCCAAACACACCTCCAAGACAACCACTGCCTTGCTAAAGTAGCTGAGGGTAAAGGTGATGGACTGGACAAGCATGTCTCCAGACCTAAACCCTATTGAGCATCTGTGGGGCATCCTCAAACAGAAGGTGGGGGATAGCAAGGTCTCTAAGATCCACCAGCTCTGTGATGTCGTCATGGAGGAGTGGAAGAGGAATCAAGTGGCAACCTGTGAAGCTCTGGTGATCTCCATGATCAAGAGCGTTAAGGCAGTGCTGGAAAATAATGGTTGCCACACAAAATATTGAAACTTTGTGCCCAATTTGGACATTTTCACTTAGGGGTGTTGCCAACGGTTTAGACATTAATGGCTGTGTGTTGAGTTATTTTGAGAGGACAGCAAATTGACACTGTTATACAAGCTGTACACTCACTACTTTACATTGTAGCAACGTGTCATTTCTTCAGTGTTGTCACATGAAAAGATATAATAAAATATTTTCAAAATTGTAAGGGGTGTACTCACTTTTGTGAGATACTTTACACTATAATACCAAAAGTATTGGTACGCCTCCCTTTACACCCACATACACTTTAATGGCATCCCAGTCTTCGTCCGTAGGGTTCAATATTGAGTTGGCCCACCCTTTACAGCTTTTAATGTTGTGAGAAGGCTGTCCACAAAGTTTAGGAGTGTGTCTATGAGAATGTTTGACCATTCTTCCAGTAGCGCATTTGTGAGGTCATCACTGATGTGGACGAGAAGGCCTGGCTCAAGTCTTCTCTCTAATTCATCCCAAATGTGTTCTATGAGGTTGAGATCACGACTCTGTGCAGGCCAGTCAAATTTTTCCACCCCAAACTTGCTCAACCATGTCTTTATGGCCCTTTCTTTGTGCACTAGTCCAGATGATTTGATGGAGTGGGGTTGTTTTTCAGTGGCTGGGCTTGCCCCTTAGTTCCAGTGAAGGGAAATCTTAAGGTGTCAGCATACCAAGACATTTTGAACAATTTTATGCCCCCAACTTTGTTAGAACAGTTTTGGGGATGGCCCCTTCCTGTTCCAACTTTCATAAAGACCTGGATGAGTGAGTTTGGGGTGGAGGAACTTGACTGTCCTGCACATGGTCCTGATCTCAACCTGAAAGAACACCTTTGGGATGAATTAGAGCAGCAACTGCGAGCCAGGCCTTCTAGTTCACATCAGTAATTGACCTCACAAATTAGCTTCTGGAAGAATGATCAAACATTCCCATAGACACACTCCTAAACCTTGTGGACCTTTCCAGAGGAGCTGAAACTGTTATATCTGCAAAGGGAGGGCCAACTCAATATTGAACCCTGCAGACTGGGATGCCATTAAACTTCATGTGCGTGTAAAGGCAGGCGTCCCAATACTTTTGGTAATATAATGTATCTCTGCAGTCGTGTTGGCTATACATGTCATATCTTCTGTACTATTGCTATTGCTGCAGCGCTATACTTTGCCTCTCTTTTGGCTCGCACTAATTGAATTCCAGAATGGGCAAATCTTTCTGATTTTGCCCTTTTTTAATAAAATAATAGAAAGAGTAGCAGTTATCTAAAGCGACTAAAGAGAGATTTGACATATCTTGGCTCTTTGAGTTCAGAAACCTGAAACTTTGTGTGATGCTTTGAATCACTGAACTTTGCATGTTCTCAATGTATCATCTAAAGGAGAATATTACTTGCTAGGACCTGGATAAATACTAAATTATATTTATGCTTGCTTTTAGGAAAATTAGCATAATCTACCAAACATTAAAGTGTTTGTAAACCCTCTCATATACTTAGTGAAGTGAATAAGCTTAGATGATACAAATCCAATTACATAAGTTTTTACTTTTTTATCTGTAGTCATCTCTTCCCTACACCTCTTCAAGAGGGCGGAATCATATTAAAATCCTTCTCCATATGTTAGTATCACAGAGGAGGGGGTGGAGAGCTGCAATTACAGTGTGTAAAAGCTGATTGGAGGAACAGAACATCCAAGCTGTGTGCTGAGCTCTCCTCCCCATCATGTGTCAGGAAATTTTCTCAGAAGTGACTCATGCTGATAACAGAGTTACGGAGCACCAGAGAGAAACGGCACTTATAGCTTTGGAGGTAGAAAAGTAAACACTACAGATATTTGGGCTTTGTTCAGATTTCATGACTGAGGTTTACAACCACTTTATGTAAGTGACCATGATCTGCAAGCTGTGTTACCACAATTATAGGGCTTCTTAACCACTTCCGTACCGCACATAGTCATATGTCCACAGAGGGGGATCTCCTATCCCGGGTGGACGTCGTATTACGTCCTGGGCTTTGTGAGGGGATATCTGAATGATGCCTGCAGCTAGAGGCATCATTCAGATATCATTGTTTGCCGGCAGCAATCCTGTGAACCAGCGATTCCGCCGCTTGATCGTTCTTATAGGTGGCGGGAGGGAACAAATACCCCCCTCTCGCCGTCATCTGGTGCTTCTCCGGTCTCTCCGGCGGCATCGAGGGCCCGGAGAAAGAATCGTCCAGCGCCGGATAGGAAGCATAGGGATGACTGGTCACCAGTCATCTCTATGACCGTTGGAGGCCCATACGCGAAGTGATGACGTCACGCCCCTTAGTACCCGGAAGTAAACAAAGCCACGATTGTGGATAGTAACCATGAGATCAGTGATTTTTTTTTCACGATCACATGCTTTCCAGCCTGGAGGAGAGATGTGAGGTCTTATTGACCCCGCATCTCTTCATAAAGAGGACACGTCACACACTATTCCTATTACAAGGGATGTTTACATTCCTTGTAATAGGAATAAAAGTGATCAAAGAAAAAATTATAAAAAAAATAAAAATAAGTAAAAAGAATAAAATAATTATTATTTATTTATTTTAAAACGCCCCTGTCCCCGGTAGCTCGCGTTTAGAAGCGAACACACACGTAAGTCCCGCCCACGTATGTAAACGACATTCAAACCACATATGTGAGGTATCGCCGCGTGCATTAGAGCGTGTGCAACAATTCTAGCACTAGACCTCCTCTGTAACTCTAAACTGGTAACCTGTAAAAAATGTCAAAGCGTCGCCTATGGAGATTTTTAAGTAATGAAGTTTGGCGCCATTCCATGAGTGTGCACAATTTTAAAGCGTGACATGTTAGGTCTAGATCTATTTACTCGGCGTAACATCATCTTATATATTTTACAAAAAAATTGGGCTAACGTTACTGATTTGTTATATTTTAATTCATGAACATTTCCAAAAAAAAGGCGTTTAAAAAATGATTGTGCAAATACCCTGCAAGATAAAAAGTTGCAATGACCGCCACTTTATTCCCTAGGGTATCTGCTAAAAAAACATATATAACGTTTGGGGGTTTTGAGTAATTTTCTAGCAAAAGGATGATGATTTGTACCAGTGCCAGAATAGGACCGGTATGGAGGTGGGTAGAAAAGCCCTCTATTGAAGGGGTTAACAGAAAGACAAAGTGGAATTGTTTTTTTCCCTAAACGTCTTTCAGGACAGCACCTGAGAGAGTGGCTCCTCCCACTTGCCAACAGGAAACACACCTCCACCAAACTTTAAAAGGAAGCTCCTTCCCACGTGTTGCCAGTTTTTGTTTTTCCTTTTTAGCCGATTTGCCATATTTCCTTGGTCCTTTTGTCAAGGATTGATTTCCTGACACAATTTCAGGATTACCCCTTTCTGCCGTTTGATTCAAATTATAAGGTGAAATATGCGGACCAGACAAAAGATCTACATCTCACCTTTTCCAGCGTCCAACTGGGCCGGAGCAGCTCTTTTATTATCAGCATAAAATCACAAGTACATACTTTTGATTGGTTAGCTTACACATTTCACTCCCATTTGCCCACCCACTCACCCACCCCCTTGTGACGTTTGTCCTTCATATTTCCAAAGCACATGTAATGGGCGTGTAAGTTCTTTGTCCAAACTTCATATACAGGGATTCCTTAGTCAGCTCTGCAAGGGTCTGCCATAGAAGATATAGGGCTTCTTCATAGTACAAACAGTCCACGTGTAAAGTTTATTTCACAATCGCCATGTTTGTTCCCTGAGTGCATACAAGAAGGAGAAGGAGGGGA
The DNA here is from genome assembly GCA_029574335.1 of Rana kukunoris. NCBI lineage: Eukaryota > Metazoa > Chordata > Amphibia > Anura > Ranidae > Rana > Rana kukunoris. Next base: position 504,268,012 of record CM056050.1, on the reverse strand, counting down.
TGACATCTGGAAGTGCGAGCGAAGAGTGAGTGGGGGGAAGGGAGCTGCTTTTGATTTCAATAGCTCTCTCTGTATGTCCATCCAAGTTGAAATATACTGAATGAATGAATGAATGAAAAACTTATAGAGCGCGGCACATGCGAACTGAATCGCCTCTGGGCGCTTGTTGTTCCTGTCTCCTTTGATATCAAAAGAGATGAGTCTTGATCTTTCTCCTGAAGGCTAAGTGATTCGCCTCCAACCGAATGCTGGCTGGTAAAGCGTTCCATAGTCTGGGACCTTGGACGGCGAATCTTCTTTCTCCTTTGGACTTGTAGTTGGCTTTTGGGATCAGTAGTAGGTTCTGATTGGTGGATCGCAAGATGCGATTGGGATTGTGAGCTTTTATTTTATCGCATAGATATTGGGGGGCATTCCCATGGACACATCTATGCGTTAGACAGAGAGCTTTAAAAGCAATCCTGTCTTTAACTGGTAGCCAGTGAAGGGATCTCAGTGAAGGTGAGATTGATTCCCAGGGTTTTTTTCCAGTCACAAGTCTGGCGGCCGTATTTTGAACGACTTGCAGACGAGCGATTTGGTACTTGGGGAGTCCGAGGTAAAGGGCATTTGCATAGTCCAATCTGGAGTTGACAATTGCTCCCACCACGACCGCTAAGTCTTCTTTGGGGATGAAGGGGGTAAGTCTGCGTAGTAGGCGCAACAGATGGTGGGATCCGCTGACTACTGATCCTATTTGTGCGTCCATTGTCATAAAGGAGTCAAAGATGACCCCGAGACTTTTGACTTTGGCGCTAGGGGTGATGATTTTGCCCAGAATGGGCGGGGGTGTCCAGGTTGTTGCAGGTTGATTCCTTTGCTTGGCGTGAAACAGAAGAAGTTCTGTTTTCGCTCCATTGAGTTTAAGATAACTCTTTGTCATCCAGTCCTCTATCAAAGAGAGGCATGTCTCTAGATTGAGGTGGTGATCCTTTCTGTTGCAAATGCGGAAATAAAGTTGCGTGTCGTCTGCGTATGAGTGATACAGCAGGTTTTGGCTGTTGATAATCTCAAAAAGAGGACGAAGATAAATGTTAAACAACACTGGTGACAGAGGCGGTCCTTGAGGGACTCCGCATGTTACTGTGCGTTTCTCAGATGTGAAGGGTCCTAATTTCACTGTTTGCGATCGGTTTTCCAAAAAAGAGGAGAACCAAGATAAATCGCCTTCTGCGACTCTGGCTACTTCAGCAAGTCGCGTCAGTAACAGTTTGTGATCTACAGTGTCGAAAGCTGCACTAAGGTCCAACAGAACTAGAAGACAAGATTCTCCTTCGTCTGCGGCCTCGAGAACATCGTCCCATACTTTGAGCAGCGCGGTTTCAGTCCCGTGTCCGGGACGGAACCCTGATTGCAATGGGTCAAGTAGCTTGTGGGTATCCAGATGCTGTTGCAGCTGTTGTACCACTACTTTCTCCATTACCTTTGAGAGTACATTGAGGCTTGTTATGGGACGGCGGTGGAGTGGGTCCTTGGGGTCCAGGGAGGGTTTCTTAAGGATGGGTTGGATTATACCCTCTTTCAACTGTGAGGGTACTATGCCCTCCAAGAAAGACTGGTTGATAAGCTGCGTGATGGGAGGAGCCAAGATGTAGGCGCATTCCTTTAGCAGTTTTGTGGGGATAATGTCATTTGGCGCTGTGCCGTTACAGAAAGCGTCAATAACATTCTTGGTGGCCTCGATGGAGATGGGTTCCAGGGTGAACTTACCTGATATAAGAGAATTACTATGGGTGTTATGTGAGAGGCTGCAGGGGGGGCTAAGGGGGGGATTGTTTTGCTGAATGCTATCACGGATTGCCTCAATTTTATTAATGAAGCAATCCGATAGTTCATTGCAAAATTCTTGTGTGTCTGTATTGGGGGCTTCAATACATCCTGGTTTCATGGTCTGAGTGACCATCTTGAAGAGTTCGCGGGGGCGGTTTAAGGCGCTGTTGATAGCCTCTGAAAAATAATTTTTCTTGGCTTGGAAAATTCCTTTGTGGTATTTTCTTGTCGCCGCCTTGTAGATGGACAGGTTTAGCTCTGAGGCACTTCTTTTCCAGGCCGATTCGGCCCTTCTGCGTTCTTGCTTCAGTAACGACAGCTGGTTGTTAAACCAGCTGCGGTTGTTTTTCCGGATGCGGGTTTTGCGTTTCGGCGCTACCAAGTCGGCTGACTGTAGCATGGCCGAATTTATGGCCTCCAGCGTTTCAACGGCCGTTTGATGCGGTTGAATTGTTTCTATTTTTTCCCTTAAAGTGGTTTTGAAGAGTTCCGAGTGGAGCTTCTTCTGACATCTAGTCCAGTGTGTTGTCGCTGGATTTGATGTTTTTGTTGCGGGGGGGATTGTGGAAATAATGAATTTAATTGCATGGTGGTCTGTCCATGGCAACTTTTCATTTTCCAAAATTTTTATTTCCAGAGCTTGTCTGAAAATAAGATCGAGTGTGTGACCAGATTACTGTGCCTTTAAAACAATATCTGACAAATCTTTTCAAGGAAAATAAACACTATTGTGATACATCTTTTTCACACATGCATATTGTAACGTTGGGGGTTGTTAGCTCAAGTGGGATATGCGTTTTTAAGCGGTTCACGCCAGTCAGGCCCACTTTTATTAAAAAGGCAAAAATAAATAAAAATCCAAACACAGGTATCCCATGCAGGGGGTTTTCACTGTCCATACAAAATGATACCTTCAGCCTCCTGGCTTATACGTGCAAAAGAAAATACCGAGCCACCTGGTTCTCCTCAGCAGTAGCACAACTGCTCAGGCTCCAGCATGGAGCCCTCCTGACTCTTGTCAGCAACCTCAGTCAGGTCTCTGGGGTTTCTCACAGTGCAGCCTGTACTCTCCAGCTAATTCAGTGCACACCTGCACTCTCTGCGTTCTCCCTTCCAAGCCTGGACTCCTCGGGAGGGTGGAGCCCAGAACCATGGTCAGGTGTCTATACATAGGCCAGCACACACCTGACCAGTCAGTGTGCTGGTATATCTTAAAATCTGGACCCAGGACTGGGGATTTCATTCCACCCAGATCTCTACAAAATCCCCGGGCTCCAGGTCCCAAAGTGGAATTTATTAACAACTAGCTGAATACCCGGCGTTGCCCGGTCTTCCTATCTTAACCTTTTGGGGAGGAAAATCATAGTTCTATAAATAAATAAATAATAAATAACACAATGTTTAATTTTAGAAATTTGACAGATAAAAATATGAATATTTACTATTTGATTAAAGAGTATTGTATTTCATAACTTTTATAACATTTTCCTTTTCAGTTTGTGAATGTTGAAACAGAGCAAAATATGGTACAATGAAGCAGATTAGTACCAACTCACAGACCTTTAAAAAGTGCGGTTAACTCAACTAACATATTATTGCAATACTTGTTTGTATACTATATTCTTAGTTTCTCCCGCATTTGCTAAAATGAACAAATTATTTGGGGAACCCACCCTGGAGCACGCTACATAAAGTTGCCCATGTGAAAAACATGGTGATCTTAAATCAACTCCACAGTACCAAATAAAATAATCCACAAACAAAAATGTTAATAAACTTGCAAGTCACAATTGAAATGTACTGTATCACATTTTTCAACATAAAATTGAAAAAGTTACTGAGGTAGCCCTCATAAAAAAGGGCAGAAATTAGAAGGGTGTGGCTTGTGGGAGGGGTGTGGAGAGGGCATGGTTAGTGGCATGAGCATGGTCTGCAAGCCAGCCCACATACTGACCTGAAGATGCAGTGCAGAGCTTGTGGAGTAAGGTGTAGCTGAGCTGTGATAAAAAAAAACTGTGGTTAAAGGACCTGTGATGACATTAGTAGGTGTGGCTAAGCTGTGATGAAGAGATAGGTGTGGCTAAGCTGTGATTAAGAGATAGGTGTGGCTAAGCTGTGATGAAGAGATTGTGGTAAAAAGACATCAGTAGGTGTGGCTAAACTGTGATGAAGAGATTGTGGTAAAAGGACCTGTGATGAAATCGGTAGGTTTGTCTGAGCTGTGATGAAGAGATTGTGGTTGAAGGACCTGTGATGACATCAGTAGCTGTGGCTGAGCTGTGATGAAGAGACCACAGTCCCAGATACTTGAAACAAAAACCGCCGTTTGGAAGTTATGAAGTAACATGTATTTCCCATAGAGTTGAATGGGACTTTAAAGAAAAACCCTTTCTCATAGAGTTGAATGGGACTTTAAAGAAAAACCCAGACCATGGCAAATGGGGGTGGGTAAGGGTTAAACCACCTATCCTATGTTTGTTGCTGACATATAAGTAACATGTGTGCCAAGTTTCATGTTAATATCTTTAGCCGTTTGGACGTGATGCTGGAGCATACACACACACACACACACACACACACACACACACACACACACACACACACACACACACACACACACACACACACACACACACACACACACACACACACACACACGTTGAGTTTTATATATATAGATTGAGGAAACTGGAATGCCAGGTTCCTCTGTAAACTGCAAGCTCCCTGGAGCCCCTCAACCAGTCCAGTTGAAAACCCTGGGTCACCACACCCCTGGGGTACCACACTACTACAATATATAAAAAGAAATAAAAATAATATAAGAAGAGAAAACATTTTAGTGGTTCTTAATAAAATAATTATCCTAACTTAAAAATAGGAATTTTAGAATAATCTATCACACTTTTGACACAGAAATAGTTTTTTCTGGTTGCTATATCCTCTGCAAGAAGGGTATCAGCATTGGCTGCTTTTTCTTGTAAAGAGCCATATTTAATTATTGACAAGGACAAGGTGGACTTGCGTCTTCATCCAACCTTTTGGGTTTTTGACAGTTTTGTGTGTGTATTACACATCCGCTGTTCATTGTGTCTGTTGCAGGGTTATGGTTTTGTGAACACTCCATGGGGTAAAAAAATAGTGTATCTGAATGGCGTAGACTGACTCATTCTGATTGGACAGCGTTTCCTCTCTCCAGTGTTGTATAGTATAGGGTGACCAGACATCCCCGGTTTCAGGGGACAGTCCCTGGATTGAGGACACTGCCCCTGGAACAAGTCTGTCCCCAGTTTTGTCCCCGGATTGGATTTGAACAGGGGCTGGGGCAATTTCAAAGAAATTCAGTGCAGAATTTGAAAAAAAAAAATCTGAATTACACACCTCTACTCCGCCGCTCCTACTAGCTTGGGGGGGGGGGTGTATTTTTTCCCATTATCTGCACCCCTTTCTGATGATCATGTGCTGGTCGGAGCGGAGGAAATTTTTTCAGGTGCATGCCCATTCCGCTCCACTTCTGTTCTTCTGCCTTGGCTCAAGTCCCGGCCAGCTGCCTGCCTGCCTGCCTATCTCTTTGCCTTCCCTGGTGAAGGGATCTTCCTCCACACCCCATCCAGTAGTAGCTGGGGCCGGAGAGTGAGACTTGACAGGCTGTGAGGCAAGCGACGACAGGCAGAAAGTCGCTGATTGCCGCCATTACTAGTAAAAGAAAAAAATATGTCCCCGGATTTCATTTTAAAAATCTGGTCAACTTAGTATAGTAGCAATGCTTGTCTGTGCTCTCGGCCTTTGATTACCTTTTATTCCATTTGCCTTTCAGTGTCCAGTGTCCGCTTCCTCTTCCCCTCTAATCATTTCTTCCCCTGCTTCTTCTGATGGCATGCTATATTTGTCTGTACAATAACCTGTTCTCTGTCTTTAGCCGCCTGTCTCTCTGTTAATGGTCTTCCTCTTTTCCAAGTTACTTGTACTTATTTGTCCTGATCGTGTTTAGATGTTTTTCATGCTTTATTTTTCTTCTTGTTTATTACATTTCCCATGCCAGCTATATGTTTTCTCAAGTGTCTGTCTCTTGTATGTACTTCGGATCTCCAAAATGTCACATTTGCATGTTTATTCCTGGACTCTGATCCTGTTACAAACTTTGATTTGCTGTCATTTTTTGTTTTTTGTCACAGATGCATTCTTTTTTCTCCCCTTTATGTATGTCTTTGATAGCCATGTAGTGTAGTGCATCTTATTTAAAAGTAGTCACCAGTTTCATGTTGATTTTCTTTTACAGTTGCTTTACAGATGCCAGAAGGGTTGCTGATGTTTGCCTGCACTATTGCTGATATCATTGAAAGGTGAGGAATATAAACTTGTCCTGTTCTGTTTCTGTCTGTTATTTGGGAAGAATTATCTATGTTAACATTTAAAGAGGATACCAGGAAGGACAAAAATCACTGGTAAACAAAGAGAGGTCATATGCAGTTTGTTAAATGCAAATAATATCCTGGATTTAGGCATCGGAGGCAAAAGTCGGGTTAAACGGCAGTCTGCTCACATAATTTGTAATAAAAAAATCTTTGCCATTCTGAAGCTTCCCTCCAACCACTTTGCATATTATTTTATATACAGTTGTGCTCATAAGTTTACATACCCTGGCAGAATTTATGAATTCTTGGCCATTTTTCAGAGAATATGAATGATAATACAAAAACTTTTCTTTCACTCATAGTTAGTGTTTGACTGAAGCCATTTATTATCAATCAATTATCAATTATTTATTATCAATATTTAAATTATAATGGCAACCCGGGTGGATTTGATTTAAAGTGGATGTAAACCCACTCTCTTCCTTTCTAAATGACTGCCATAGTGCTGATCTATAAGGATATACATGCCTCCTGCATGTATCCTTACCTGTCAAATGTCTCCCCTCTGTCTGTTATATGAACGGAAATACTACAGATTCTGTGGGTGGGTCTGCTATCTGGAGCTCTGTGGGTGGAGTCGTGATGTCAGTAGACTGCCCCGCCCTCCTCTACACTCCCCTTGTCGACATGCATTTTGTCCTATGTATTTCTGACACTAAATTCTGCTATGATCACTAACATCCAGTCAAAATGCAGAAAAGTAACCACATGACTTCAGAAAAGGAGTGGGGGTGGGAGTTAAAAAATAATGCCTGTCTCCAAGCTAGAGCATTAGATATGTAAATAACCTGTCACTCACCGCAAGGGGGCGAAATAGACTAAGGTTTTTCCGTTTTATTTTACTGAACAATAAAAGAGGTTTGCTAAGAGCTGGATTAACTCTGTGTGGCAAGACTGGGCACAGATGATAGGAAATTGTATACTCTACATTGTGACATCAAAAAATAAAAATAACATTTTCGGGTTTTCATCCACTCAAAAACTGAAGGAGTTCAATTGCTAAATGCAAATAATGTATTGAATTTGCAAAGGAATTTGCCCCAGAGCCTACTTGCCTTTCGTAAATCAACCCCATATTGACTGAGAGGCAGCCAATCCGAACCTCCACCTTAAATAGATTTGGTTCTTGGCTGCACTGAACTGAGGAAACAGGAAGTTAGGCATTGGTCTCTTGGCCCCCCGATTTGGGGGACAGGTAAGTATTTAGAACATTGGTGGAGACAATCTTTTACTGAAGTCTCTGAGTAGGACCAGCAAACCTAAAGTAAATTTTAAGTTCACATTAAAGCGGAGTCCCCCGAATTTTTTTTTTTTGTTAAAGTCAGCAGCTTCAAATACTGCAGTTGCTGACTTTTAATATTAGGACACTTACCTGTCCAGGGCGCCCGCGATGTCCTCACCCGAAACCGATCTGTCCCTAGGCTCCCGGGTGCAGGCACTGACATCTTCACTAAGGGAATCAGGAAGTGAGCCCTTATGGCTTCACAACCTGGTTTCCTACTGCGCATGCGTGAGTCGCGCTGTGTGTTCTTCACTGGTCCTTGCTGTCTTCTGGGACCTGTGTGTCTTCCAGAAGTCGGCCGGGGGGGGGGGGGGGTTTGGGGTGAAGGAGGGAGGTATTATACAGGTATCTGCTTCATCCACCCCCCCCCCGAAAGGTGCCAAATGTGAAAGGCAAAATTATAATTTCTGGGTGGAACTCCACTTTAAGGCAGTGACCACTATCACTTCTGATTGTCTCAAGAGCTCACATCACATGGTGAGATCTGTTAGCATTGTTGGCTGCCCTAAAATTATTGTCTGACCTTTCCTTTTTTTTTTTTAAGGCCAATTTCACATCTCTACACAGCGGTGTGGCCACAGCGTAGATTAACCCACTCTTTTCATGTGATTAACCTATTTCCCATAGACTATGTATTTAATTGCAGGTTTTTGGTACATTTTGTGAAAGTGCAGCAAAGATGCAGCATGCAGGACTTTTAGTGCGCTTTCAGAAAACGCACCAAAAACTTGCAACATAATAGAAAGTCTGTGTGGAAACTGCAGGTAAACTAAATGGAAACTACAGGTACACCTGCATTGTGACCAAACTGCAGCTCAGAAGTGTGAAACTGGCCTTATAGAAAAGTAAATCAGTCTGTCACTACCCGTGTATCACTTCTCAATTTCCACTTGGTTGCCAAAAAAAAGATTTTACAGTAATTGAGGATGTGACCAATATTTATTGTGAGGGATATAACTGTGTGCCCCCTCTTACAAGGTTTCAAACTATATCCAGGGGTTTCTGCTTTTTGTAAATATTAGCTCCCAGTCAGAAGTACTTTACGCCTTTTTAAAATGTATGCCTTTAATGATCATGTGTATTGGGCACGCGAAAAGTTGTGTATGGCAGCCATGTTGTTAATGTCCCTGGTCACCCATGCCATAATTTCAGAATAAGAGGGAGAACAGCAGTGACCGACCCCCCCCCCCCCCTCACCCCCTCCTCTTTGCAGGACATGGCTACATTAGGACTGCAGTTTATCTAATCAACAAACCTTTAGCTGCATTCCAAACATCCTTACCAGTGCTTTGGAATGGCAGAATCTAAAAAAAACTTGAGTAACTAGAATTTTAACAGATACCTGTTTTGGTCTCAGATTTATTGTCGGTAGTAAATAGCTCAGCTGGTGGAATGGCCATTATGCATTCCTGACTGACTGGTTATTTGCAAAGAATCAAGAACATCAGTGTATTACATAACTCCTGAGATAATAGCACCGAAGTCTAAAGTCTCGGAGTCATCTTTGACACCTACATGACAATTGACGCACAAATAGGGTCAGTAGTCAGCGGATCGCACCATCTGCTGCGCCTACTACGCAGACTTATTCCATTTATCCCAAAAGAAGACATAGCAGTCGTGGTGGGAACATTTATCAACTTCAGACTTGACTACGCTAATGCCCTCTATCTTGGACTCCCAAAGTACCAAATCACTCGTCTACAAGTCGTTCAAAATACGGCCGCTAGACTGGTGGCTGGGAAAAAAACATGAGAATCAATCTCGCCTTCACTGAGATCCCTTTATTGGTTGCCAGTAAAAGACAGGATTACTTTCAAAGCACTCTGTCTGACGCATAAGTGTATTTTTTTAAATGACCCCCAATATCTATGCAAAAAACGAAAAGCTCACAACCCCAATCGCGTTCTGCGATCCACCAACCAAAATCTACTCCAAATACCCAAAACCAGATACAAGTCCAAAGGAGAAAGAAGATCTGCGGTCCAAGGACCCAGAACACTCTACCAACCAGCATTCGGTTGGAGGAGAACCACCTGGCATTTAGGAGAAAGATCAAAACCCATCTCTTCTGAGGACAAAGGAGAAATGGACACCAAGCGCCCAGAGGCGATTTAGTTTGCATGTGCTGCACTATATAAGTTTCTCACTCACTCACTCACTCAATAACAGTACAGCCAGAATAAGGACATTTTTACCTATATCCTTTATTAGCTGCATTTTACGCCCACATACCAGTATCCTGGGAGGCATCAGACGTGTATTCTACCCATTACTTCTCGTAGGTGGAATAGTCATCAGATACCCACCACATTTTCATTCATCTAAAAGGTAATTCCATGCTGGCCAATAAAATACAAGTTACCAAATTGCACCCTGTATGTATTTGAAGATATTCTTAACTGAATTTTAGGAAGTGACCAGGGCATGGTAATATTCTTCTGGCAACCCATCAGCCACTCCTCATCCTCTTAATTGGTAAGATATTTCTGATAATTTCCCTCCACAAGGGAGAGAAAAGATGGGCTGCATCAGCAGTCTGTATCTCAAACCAAGGAACATCTGCCAAGGCTTGAGAATCTGCATCCATCGTGTTCATTAATTAGACTTTGGTAAACCAGGGAGTGATAAGTTATTTTTATTCTTCAATTTTTTTTTGTTTTCTGTTGTATTATTGTCTCTTTGTTTCCTTGTAAATACCCATTTTCTGTCAATATTATTTTTCACCTATTTCCTTTATTAAACAGTCTTTTAAAAAGGGTTAATATTGTTGTAACAGGAGGGCCGTGGGACCCAGAAGCTCTTACACAAATTGAGCCAGGAAATAGGGGACATATGTTGGATTGTTTTTACATGGGTCTGTAATCCACAATCTATTCAAGAATGTCTGCAAGAACTATTTACAGGTTGTTGATTCTGAACCCAACAGGTCAATAGGAAGAGTGACTCATTCAATGTGGGAACACAGACTGTTAAGGTGGTAATCAAGTCTGCTACTGTGATGTAAATTAACCTTAGTCTGGCCTCCTAAAGACCTTTCATTGTGTTATGTTAATTGACACTGTATTAGGTGAATTTCTATTGATGATAGATGTGTGTTGTGAGTTGGCACAGTCTAAAGGTCATATGTCTGAGAGAAGCCGAAGTCATGATGTCTGACTTGTCAGCTGTAGTAATTAGATCATGTTAATTATGCCAGACCTGGTGCCAGAAAGTCTGACTAAAAGATGTGTATTGGGGCTCATTGTATCATGTTGTGGGTGGAGTTCAGTCATTGTTATTTGTGGTTTCTAACTGTATATAAGAAGCCTGAGTTTCCCATTAAAGTCTATTCGTTTTGAACCAGAGAACAGAGCTGTGTGTCTCGTTTCTGGGGAATCCTATGGATCGTGTTCGTCTGCTGGATTGTGGAGTGTCGATAAGCTGTCGTGGGTTGGTGGAAGACCCTATTCACACTGAAGCGTTTTTACAGTGTTTTAGTGTTAAAAATAGCGCTATTAAAACGCTCATAAAACGCTCTCCATGCATCTCAATGGACCCTTTCACACTGAGTCCTGCAAGCAGCATCTTTGGGGCAGCTTTTGGGCGCTGAAAAAAATGCTCCAAAAACGCCCCTCTCCATTGAAATGAATTGAAAGCGCTGTAAAAATGCCTTGCCCTTTCATACTGAGGCACTACAAAAACGCCCTAAAACGTTAGGGTCTTATCGGTGCTTTTGCAGCGTTTTTCGGGCGCTGGCAGTGTGAAAGGGCTCTGAAAGCACTCAGGCTTTCACATTGGGATTGCAGATGAGGCTTCACTCGAATAACGCTCGAAAAACGCTAGAAAAATGCCCCAGTGTGAAAGGGGCCTAAGAAATATCTGGTGGCAGCGTAGAGAGTTAATTGCTTTGTTAACCAAACCCAATGACAATCACTTTCAGGCTGTTGCCACTTAGATTGTGGTCCTGCAAGCTGGAAAATATTTGTGCAAGGTGAGGCTGAGAGTGTCATTGTCACATATCGGTGAGTGTGCAGTATAAGTTTGATCAGCTATTTGTCACGTTAGTGAAGAGGGCAGTGGTCCGTCACAGTGCCCTTATGTATAAAAATAACAGTGTTGCAACCAAAGCTTGCTGGCATCTGCAAACAATTTATAGGAAAGACATGTCACACACATTCATGGGATTACTTTGCACTGCTCCTGTGCAGAATTCATGGCCTGCCATAGTGGAACTACACCTTTCGCCTCTTAATTGGGCAATATTTTATAGATGTGGCCATTTCATGGTTGTGCTGCTGTGCTTGTGTGGGCAAAGGAGGATGTACAATTGTCATGTACCTATGGCAGAATCATAGGAAGATAGATAGCCAGTTAAAGCTTTGGCATGTGCACTCTTTTTCAGTTGTTGAGTTTCACTGTATAAGATGTTAGTTTTTATATTGCATCATCTGTAATAAGTAGCGTTCAACACAAAACACATAGAAATATTAATATTTGCCTCTGTCTCTCCTGACGCCTCCTCTTCTCGAGTTCCCCCATGGAGAGTCACTCTCCCTCTGGGCACTCATGCGGGCGCGCTCCCGTGTCCTGCTCTGGGTCCATTGACACAGACAGCAGGACTCGGCCCTGCCCCCGCATCATTGTATTTGATTGACAGCAGCGGGAGCCAATGGCTGTGCTGCTATCAATCTATCCAATGAGGACCGGAGACATTGGCTGGAGCTGGTGTGATCGTCCCCGTCACTGGAAATACCGGGCTCAGGTAAGTAAAAGGGGTGCTCTGGGGGGCTGGTGCATCATAGGAGTTTTTTTTACCTTGATGCATAGAATGTCAAAGGTTTACAACCCCTTTAACCTCCCTGGCGGTATGATTCTGTCTGGAATTACGTACCAAAAGCGGTACAATTATTTTGCATGGAAATTCTGCGTTTTATACTGTAGGCCTGCAATTTTTAGGAATAACTCGCTTAAATTTGTCCAAACCAGAGTCTAGTAGACATCCCGGGTATGATAAAGTTTGAAACACAAAATCATAAAATTATAATATAATAAATAACTATAAATAATTATAACAAATAATAATGTAATTATAATAAAAATTATTCACTAATGTAATCAAATCAAAATCACTGAAATTTGCTCAGTTGCAGAATTGTCGCTGTCATTACTTTTATTTTTTTATGACGAATTTTCCCACAAATCGCTAACGCTCAATTCTGCAAGTGATTATAATTTATTATCGCTGTTTTCTAGCTGCTCTAAAATCACTTTTGACATAAAGGGACACTTTTGGTTGCTATGGACAATCTACAGTTTGCAGGGAGAAAAATTTTTTTTTTATTATGTAAAAGAACATGCAGGGCACTGGGCAGACCACTAGGGACAGGGGGGGTGTGTACTTTTTACATACAGTACTGTAATCTATAAGATTACAGTATTGTGTATGTAATGTGTTTGTTTACATTTTTGAATTTGCCGCCGGTCTCCGCCCCCGTGTGCCCTTACGTCGCAGGGAACGGAGATCGGCGGCCTCGCGCGGCGGGGATGCACTGTGTCCGGGAGTCGAATGGAGGACGCAGCACTCGCTCACACAGCGGGGATGCATCGCTGGATCCAGGGACAAGGTAAGTACAGTACCCCGCCTGGATCCAAGGTAAGCCAGCGCGCGCTGCAGGCTGCTGTTTATGACCCCGAGCGCGACATCTGTGGATATCTGCTAATTTACCTCAAAAAATCCAGTCGAGTCGCGCTCCTGGGCTTGACCGGCAGGGGGGATTTAACAAATTAATAGGCTTTTTGCTTGTGTATTATTACATTGTAGTGTTCACATCTGGAGCTCTTCTTTTCCAATGACTGGCTCTTGCTCTAGTGATAACCAGTGGAGTTAAACTTCTTTCAGCTTTTACGTATCCTCTAGGAAATTGCCATGCTTTCCACCAGTGATGATTTATTAAATTAATAGACATTGTCCTGTATATCTTGTTTGCTTTCTGTTTAAAATAGGTGTGACAGATGCACTGGGACATTGTATAAGGTGGTTATATTCTTGTTGGACCAGATTTCAAATGAATGTTGCTGGAGGTTGTAGTGGAGGGCAAAAGAGTTATTAGCTGGTCACTTCAGCTTTTTTGTCCTGTGCTGGAGAGACAGTCATTATGGGATATTGTTTGTAGAATTTTGGGGAAAATAATGAATTGACTCCATTTTGGAAAAAGTGAAGCGCTGTGAATACTTTCCAGATGCACTGGGAACTTAATGTGAGAAGGTGTTATAGCTTGTAGTGTTTTGTTGCCTTTCAACATGTTGCTTGATGGTGTTGCGGGGGCCCATGGTTACAGTAGATGTATAGTATTTGCTTTGCCGTATTCAAGTGTATGTAAATCCCAAACTTCGTGTTACATCTTGGATAGAATGGGAAGGGTTATAACCTCTGACAGGTTTTTATTCCTGTCTGTGCCCCCTCTAAGTATAGTTCACTTTCTCTGTTTAGCCTGCTAATTACTGTTAGAGCACTGAAAGTGATGAAAAATCCAATATATAACAGTTGTCATAGGAACTGGAATAAAACAGAAAATCTTCTAATGATGACACTTGGCCTGGTGACAGCTGTCTAATGGGGAATTTCCCTTATTTTTTTTAGAGCTTTCCTCAATTTTTCTGTTGTGTACTTCTGTGGAAATGTACCACGAGTCATGGGAAATTTCTTCAGACAGCTAAAAGTAAAAATATAGATTGGGAAGCCATTCTCTGACTGATCCTAAACAATAATATTTTGGGAAAATAATGAATTGACTCCATTTTGGAAAAAGTGAAGCGCTGTGAATACTTTCCAGATGCACTGGGAACTTAATGTGAGAAGGTGTTATAGCTTGTAGTGTTTTGTTGCCTTTCAACATGTTGCTTGATGGTGTTGCGGGGGCCCATGGTTACATAGATGTATAGTATTTGCTTTGCCGTATTCAAGTGTATGTAAATCCCAAACTTCGTGTTACATCTTGGATAGAATGGGAAGGGTTATAACCTCTGACAGGTTTTTATTCCTGTCTGTGCCCCCTCTAAGTATAGTTCACTTTCTCTGTTTAGCCTGCTAATTACTGTTAGAGCACTGAAAGTGATGAAAAATCCAATATATAACAGTTGTCATAGGAACTGGAATAAAACAGAAAATCTTCTAATGATGACACTTGGCCTGGTGACAGCTGTCTAATGGGGAATTTCCCTTATTTTTTTTAGAGCTTTCCTCAATTTTTCTGTTGTGACTTCAAAACCACGAGTCATGGGAAATTTCTTCAGACAGCTAAAAGTAAAAATATAATTGGGATTTAGCCATTCTCTACTATCCTAAACAAAATATACATTTTGGTTTTAGAGCGTATCTAAAAATGTAATATATTGCCCAACTCTTACTTGTGGTTGTGGCATTAGTTTTATCTTTTGTTCGTTTCTTTGCCTTTTTTTTTTATCGAACGATCCAGTCACTGTATCTGTGGGGGGATGTAGCCACCCTTGAACAGCGGCATTGTCAGCTTGTAGAGAAAAGATAGATGGACTAGTAGATTTAGATGGATATGAATTAAAAATGAAAGCCCAACACGTTTAATTAGTTACAGGTTTTTTTTTCTTTTGGGATAAAGGCACCCCAGTCAGCGTTTAAATTTTTTTTTTTTTAACCCTCTAACTTCTACGTTTCCTGGACAGTTTGGTCTTTTTGATGGAAATTAAAAAAACAAACAAACAAACAAACCAAAAAAAAAAAGACGTATTGGCAGAATCAACAGGGTAACACAATCAACAGGGTAGTACAACTAATACAACTTAGTACACACGGTTGTTTTTTGATGAAACAAAACGACATTTTAAAAAACGTCATTTAAAATGATCGTGTGTGGGCAAAACGTCGTTATATGTCTTCAAAACGAAGTTTTTAAACCCGCGCATGCCCAGAAGCAAGTTATGAACGGGAGCTTCAATGGACAGAGTGCCTTGAATTTTTTATGTCTTACGTAACCGCACTTTGCAAGAATGTCGTCTTTTGTTTCACAAAAAACGATCGGTGTGTATGCAAAACGACATTTAAAACGAAGTTTTTAAACCCGCGCATGCCCAGAAGCAAGTTATGAGACGGGAGCTTCAATGGAACAGAGTGCCGTCGAAAGTGTCTTACGTAACCGCACTGCAAGAGCATTTTGAAAACGATTTGTATGCATGTTTTTTAAAATTAAGAAAAAACGTTGTTTTGTTTCATGAGATAAAACAACGTTTTTTACATCACAAAAAGTGATCGTGTGTACGCGGCATAAGTTACGGTGGGGGACTCAGAAAAACCATGACTATTGTATTAATGCTACTGACAGACTGCATCATAGAATAAATGCAGTTTTTACTTTTTAGTTACACTTTTAATTATACAATGTTTTTTTTTATCGCAGGGTTATACAAATTTCACACATTTTCATTTAAGACTGCATTGAGAAATTGTGTGATTCTTGGATGAAATCATTGTTAAAAAGACCTCGTAATCTCCCGTTTCAGCCACTACTTCCTAGAAAGTTTTGAATTTGAATTACCATTATGTAGAATTGATTCACAATAATAACATAAAAAAGGTCACATCTATCTATCTATCCTGCATAGATAAAATAATGCACATATTTGTACAAGGGAAATAAAAAAAAAGTACACGATTGGTGGCCTGAAGTGTACACAGTATATTAACTTATTTAGTAAATCCAGTTAACGATCACTTTGCAAAGTTAATTTTCTCTTCTAAATCAACCAGGACGACTTTCAAAAGTCCAGGTGAAAGAAATGTCTGGCGTTTAAATGACTGATAGACCCTCCTATAGCAACTGACCAAAAATTAATGGTTAGAGGTAAATGGAGAATTACTCCTTGCAAAATTATTTCACTGCCTTGTGATTTTTAGGATTTCTTTGATAAACAGGTGAGCACTGAAAGCTATAACACATAAAATGCATGCATTTAAAAGGAAGTTGGAAAACATGAATGGGAATAATATCTTTTTTTTTTTTTTATAAATTCTTTATTTTATGTTTTTTTTTCCCCCCACAATGATATGAATACAACATTATATACAGATATCTCCATATACCACATCATCTATTCCACTACCAATCTCTACTTAACATACACAATTATTATCCGCATCCCTAAGGATCCTACTGTCGTATAATTATCTCACCCTTTACACTTCCTATATATCCAGGTAAACATATCATTCCTACACTTACTACCTCTACCCTAACCAAAAAAGCAGTCTGGTTATCCTCCCACCTACCTCGTACAGTTTGAGGCAGGGAAAGAAAAATGGAAGAAAAAGAAAGAGAGAAAAAAAAAAGGGAAATTCTCAGCCCCCCCTTACTTACCACCAAATTTGTTGTTACTAAGGATTTTGTTCCCTATACATAATATATGGAGTCCACACCCTCCAATATGAATAATATCTTTGTTGATATACAGGTTCATCTCATAAAATATAGAATATCATCAAAAATCAAATTTATTTCAGTAATTCAATTCAAAAAGTGGATGCATTACACACAGAGAGCCATATATTTCAAACATTTCTTTCGTTTAATTTTGATGATTATGGCTTACAGCCAGTAATCACGGACTGTGGCAAATTTTGCATTTCATTTGGAAATCAAGGTCCCAGAGTCTGGAGGAAAGGCGGAGAGGCACAGAAACCAAGTTGCATTAGGTCCAGTGTAAAAGATGACGATTTTGCGAGCCACGTCATTTGCTGGTGTTTGGTCCATTGTGTCTTCTCAAGTCCGAAGTCAGCGCAGCCCTCTACCAGGAAATTCTAGAGCACTTCATGCTTCCCTCTGCTGACCAGCTTTATGGAGATGCTGATTTTATTTTTCAGCAGGACTTGGCACCTGCCTACACTGACAAAAGTACCAATACCTGGTTTAATAATCATGGTATCACTGTGCTTGATTGGCTAGAAAACTCGCCTGACCTAAATCCCATAGAAAATCTGTAGGGTATTGTCAAGAGGAAGTTGAGAGACACCAAACCCAACAATGCAGATGAGCTGAAAGTCGCTATCAAAGCAACCTGGGCTTCCATAACGCCTCAGCAGTGCCACAGGCTGATCGCCTCCATGCTACGCCACATTGATGCAGTAATTCATACAGAAGGAGCCTCGAACAAGTATTGAGTGCATACTATATTGTACATGGACATACTTTTCAGTAAGTCAACACTTCTTCATTAAATATATATATTTCTTATTGGTCTTATGTAATATCCAAACTTTCTGAGATACTGAATTTTGGGTTTTTACTAGCTGTAAGCCATAATCATCTAAATTAAAAGAAAGCAATGCTCTAAATATATCACTTTGTGTGTAATATATCTATAAAAATACATGAGTTTTGAATTGAATTACTAAATCAAATGACCTTTTTGATGATATTCCAATTTTATGAGATGTACCATAGACCCCCCTTAGCCCAGCTGTTGTTGGCGCTCCCTCCTCACTGGCACAGGGAAGCCAGAGCTGCGGGATCACGTGACTGGAGCAGATTAAAAATAGGTAAGTGTACACTTTTTTTTATTACAGGATAGGTAGGAGGAGGGGTAAGGAAACATTTCTAGGTATAGTTAGACTTAGGCTTTTCTTTCACTTTAAGTTTTTTTCCTGAATTCCTTCTGAAAAATGTCAGGGCACTGTATGTGTCTAGGCACTCTTCTGCCTTGAGCATCATCAGCTGTATATTTGCAGTGTAATATCATCTAAGGCACTGTGCCTATGCCTTCTACTCCCAAAAGATCTCAAGTCAGATTTGGTGGTTATCTCTACTGTGCTTCTCCCTGTTCTTGCTGAAGCGAAGCTATACCAACAGTGCTAGGAACTCCCTGCTTTTGCTTTACCTATTCTGTGGATTTGTGCTTTCTGCACCTCTCCTGTTGCTTGGTTTCCTAACCAGTCAGATTGTTTTGTCTAACCATCGGGGGGATGTTCTGACATGAGGAAACAAAGCCCTGCTCCTCTACTAAGATCAGCACCTTCACGCAGAGAGACACGGGTGAAACAAGGAGTAATAAGGCATCATGAGTTAAAGCGGAGTTCCACCCAAAAGTGGAACTTCCGCTTTAAGCACTTCTCGTCCCCTTACATGTCACATTTGGCATGTCATTTTTTTGGGGGGGAAGTGGTTGCCTACTTCAGAGAGGGACTTCCTTTCCCACTTTCTTTTTCCGCTTCTCGGCCGCCTAGGCGATTCCTTCTCGCATGCGCAGTGTGCGCCTAGCTGTGAAGCCACAAGCTGTCATGGCCGGGTACCCACAGTTCCAATGACGGCGCCGGGGAGAAGAGGAGGAGTGGGGCTTCGGGCGCCCGCATTGCTGGGCCGTAGGACAGGTAAGTGTCTGTTTATTAAAAGTCAGCAGCTACACTTTTTGTAGCTGCTGACTTTTAATAAACGGAAAAAAAAGTAACTCCGCTTTAATAACCGGAAAAAGTTCAGCATCAGGGCATTGCCTACAGGCAATATTAATAGCTGGTTCTTTGCTCCCGCTTGTATTTTTTTTGGCCACCGCTTCCGTAATACAGGTTCTCTTTAAGATCCAACTCGGGTAGGGCAATCTGTGAAAGTTGTGGTGTGTATTGCCCAATATATCTTTACGCTTTACAAACATTAGCTTGAAACGCTCTTTATTTTATGTATAGGTAAGCATATGTTGAGTTTAACATTCCCATCTTCTTTTTCTCTTTCTGTTGCTTGCATGTTAAATCACAGTAATTTCGTATTAAAAGTAGCAAAGCATCAGAGAGGAAAATAACGCATAATGCATATTTCCTACATTTAAACGCCTTCCTCTGCAATTTCTTTCTGTCATGTGCAAATGTTTTCCAACATCTTTCGTTGTAGTGTATAGAAGAAAAATGTTTTAATGTTGTCATGTCACACAAGTGATCTTAATCTGTATAATGTGCAGCCTGCAAGAGCAATCTAATTTATTTGAAGGAAACTGCTTCACCACCTGAATACAGTTATTCTATTTTTTCCTTAAAGCTAAATTCCAGGCAGATATAAAAGACACAAAGGCTGGGTTCACACTGGTACAACACGACAGTCGTACCACTTTGAATTCGACTTTGCCCTGCGACTTGAAGTCCAACATGCGTCCGACTTTAATGAACAGGGATCCAACTTTGATTCCGACAACACTAGGCACTGTGTCTGGTATTAATCTTTAGGGGGAACTCCACGCAAAATTTTGGAAAAAAAAAAACGGCATGGGTTCCCCCTCAAGGAGCATACCAGACCGTTTGTCATCGTGTGACGTCATCCGGAGGACCCACCCCTTCACCCATGACTTCACCACCCGGGGCATGATGGGCGTTTTTGGCAAGGGGTGGGCCTCCGGTGTCCCCGCCCCTTGCCAATATAAGTAGTTGCACACCACGCACCCGGCATTAAAGTGGGAGAGAGCGTTGAGTCAACATCGGAAAAAGAACAGAGGGATAAGACTCTGCAAAAGAGCAAGAAGGTAGCGAAGAAAATCCAGCAGAGGCAGAAGACTTTAGCAGAGAAGAACCAGCAGAGGCAGAAGACATCAGTGGAGGAGGCAGAAGAGCCATAGAGGGGAGAAGAGATCGTAAGAGAAGACGCAGCTGCCTTAATAAATTACTTTAAAAACATGTGTACCTAGTTTTATTTTTGACACTTTTGTTTTTTAGGTGGATGGGTAGGGGTAAAATGTACCCCATACTCCTTCACATAGGGTGGCAGGCTGGGATCTGGGGGCCCCTTTGTTAAAGGGAGTTTCCAAATTTCCATAAGCCCCCCTCCCCCGACAACCAACCGCATGCGGCCTGGTACGGTTCACGAGGGTGGGGGGGGCTCGCTCGTCCCCACCCCCTTTCCTGACCTGCCGGGCTGTGTGCTCAGTTAAGGGTCTGGTATGGATTTTGGAGGGACCCTAACACCGTTCTTTCAGCGTGGGGATTCCCCTTAAAATTCATACCAGACCGAAGGGCTGTTTTTTTTTTTTTTTTTTTTAATATTGATATTCGATGGGCTGAAGTAGGAGCAAAGTCAGACCAAAGTAGTGCAGGGAGCATTTTGAAGGTCAGACCGACTTGTTTTGGACCGGATAAGATAGCTCCCATAGGGAAACATTGCTTTTCACACGTCATGTGACATGAGCTCCCAATGTTGGAGCGTTTGTCGTACCAGTGTGAACCTGGCCAAATTATTGTGCGTTTGTATTTGTTGCTACATTTTGCTAGCAGTGTAAGTACCTAAAATGTACTTTTTATCAGCTTTTTGCAATCTCTGTAGGAGCCTAGACCAGGAGAGGGAGCAGCAGTGACCTTGTGCTGAAATTAACATGGTGATAGGAGTAGAAAGCAGGGTGTGATAAAGATGAATTAACCACTTGAAGACCAAGCCTTTTCTGGAGTTTAAAGCAGTATTTTTTGTTAGAAAATTACTTGGAGCCCTCAAACATTATATATATATTTTTATTCAGAGACCCTAGGGAATAAAATGGCGACTGTTGCGATTTATTTATTTTATGTCACACGATATTTGCACAGGTTTTTTTTCCCCCCAAACACATCTTTTCAGGGAAAAATACACTTTAATGAATAAAAAAAAACGAAAAACAATATATATACCAATATTTTTTTTAAATATGAACGATGATATGATGTGATGTTATAAGCATAGATTTCGTAATATTAATACTTTTTCAACGCACTGTGTGTGTGTATATATATATGTATGTGTATGTGTGTGTGTATATATATATATATATTATATATATATATAAAATATTTGAGAGCAGGCATGCCTTGGAAATAGCCTTATTCTCCTTAAATTTACAGCAACACACCCGAAGCCCAGACTCACCTAAGATAGCTGAACACCACCAGTATGTTTCTGCACAAATGCCAAACAAAGAATGCTGCTAAGATTATTTCTAACCAGTGTGGCCCAGATTCACAGCCATTGGCGCCTCTTTATGCCGCCGTAGCGTATCTTCTTTACGCTATGCCGACGCAACGTTGAGAGGCAAGTATGAAATTCACAAAGAAAATGCGCCCAACGTTGCCCTGGCGTAGCGTATATTCGTCGGTGTAAGCCGACGTAAGTCAAAGTACGTGGAAGTGGTCTGGAAGTGGGCATGATGCATGGTAATAAAGCGTGACCCCATGCAATAGATGGGCTGAGCGTCATCCAAGTACTTAAAACGAACGGCGCATGTGTCGTAACTTGGACGTATCCCCGTGCGCATGCATACAACCACGTCGAAATAACTGGCTAAGATACGTCGAATCACTGCCTACGACGTGAACGTAACCTACGTCCAGCCCTATTCACGTAGTACTACGTAAACGATGTAAAATACGACGGCTGTTCCCTGGTCCATACCTTTGCATGGGTTGCGCCTCCTATATGAGGAATAACTTTACGCCAGACATAACCCTTACGCAAATCGCTTGAAACATGTGCTGGGCGCATCTACGTTTGTTAATCGGCGTATCTCCCTCATTTGCATATCTGAATCAAAATTTCCATATGCATCCAGCGTAAATATGCGCCCACGATACGCCGGCGGTCAGAAGAAGCCTATTTTTCGACGTAACTTAGTTTGTGGGTCTGGCGCATAGATACGACGGCGCACATTTGTACTTACGCGGCGTATCTGTAGATACGCCGCGTAAGTGCTACGTGAATCCAGGCCTATATGTGTATAGCCCTTTACACTAGGAGACTTTGTGATTACTATATACAGGGAGTGCAGAATTTTTAGGCAAGTTGTATTTTTGAGGATTAATTTTATTATTGAACAACAACCATGTTCTCAATGAACCCAAAAAACTCATTAATATCAAAGCTGAATATTTTTGGAAGTAGTTTTTAGTTTGTTTTTAGTTTTAGCTATTTTAGGGGGATATCTGTGTGTGCAGGTGACTATTACTGTGCATAATTATTAGGCAATTTAACAAAAAACAAATATATACCCATTTCAATTATTAATTTTTACCAGTGAAACCAATATAACATCTCAACATTCCCAAATATACATTTCTGACATTCAAAAACAAAACAAAAACAAATCAGTGACCAATATAGCCACCTTTCTTTGCAAGGACAGTCAAAAGCCTGCCATCCATGGATAGAAAAATCAGTCTTGAGATATTTCTTGGCCCAGTCTTGACGTTTCAGCTTGTGTGTCTTGTTCAGTGGTGGTCGTCTTTCAGCCTTTCTTACCTTGGCCATGTCTCTGAGTATTGCACACCTTGTGCTTTTGGGCACTCCAGTGATGTTGCAGCTCTGAAATATGGCCAAACTGGTGGCAAGTGGCATCTTGGCAGCTGCACGCTTGACTTTTCTCAGTTCATGGGCAGTTATTTTGCGCCTTGGTTTTTCCACACGCTTCTTGCGACCCTGTTGACTATTTTGAATGAAACGCTTGATTGTTCGATGATCACGCTTCAGATGCTTTGCAATTTTAAGAGTGCTGCATCCCTCTGCAAGATATCTCACTATTTTTGACTTTTCTGAGCCTGTCAAGTCCTTCTTTTGACCCATTTTGCCAAAGGAAAGAAAGTTGCCTAATAATTATGCACAGTAATAGTCACCTGCACACACAGATATCCCCCTAAAATACCTAAAACTAAAAACAAACTAAAAACTACTTCCAAAAATATTCAGCTTTGATATTAATTAGTTTTTTGGGTTCATTGAGAACATGGTTGTTGTTCAATAATAAAATTAATCCTCAAAAATACAACTTGCCTAATAATTCTGCACTCCCTGTAGTAAAGTAAAGGTGACAATCTGTACAGGAACTGTAGCTCGTCATCCTTTCCCCGTTCACTTCAGCTTCTGATTCTCACACTGGGAAATGCTGCAGTATCTCTATGGCTGCCCATCCCATCCCTGCTTTAACGTTTTTACTGCAGCAGTGAAATGTTATGCAGTATAAATTTAAAATTCTACAGGTTTCTTTTCGAAAAAAAGCTAAAGAAAAACTAGGTTAAAATACGTAGGATTGCTTTTTAAACAAGAGCTTACACTGGTCTGTATGTATCTGCAGCCTAGTTCTTTTGGTTAGGAATCCATTCTTAACTAGCCCCTTATGAAAAGCTTTGTACGTGCTATAATATTTGTTCATATTCTGCTCTGCAGTAGAAAAGGTTATACCTCTTAGATCTCGGCTAGAAGGAGTTTGCGCGTAACAAGTATCAGATCCTATACTGCATCGAAGAAATTGATTTTTGTTATTCTGGTACTTTACCAAATTACCCATGTGAGAAATGTTTTTTTAATGATTATTTGCATTATTATTATTATCTTGATTAAACTTAACTGCCTTGTTGTTAATGGTTAACGAGCACTAATAAAATTGCAGTTTTCCACTATATATATATATATATATATATATATATATATATATATATATATATATATATAGTGGCAGCTGGTGTTTTTTTTGGGGGGAAGGTGGGCAATCCTTGGGCCCCAATTCACACACCCCCAGTCAGTCGAATTGGTCCCCACACTTACCCCATCTAGGTTGAGAACTTCCTCTGGGCGGCGGCTTCGCCTTGTGTCTCCTTCTTCCTTGGCTTTACGGTGCGCGGCTTTGTCAGCATCTCCTCCCTCCTCCTCCTTGGCGGCCGATAGGATCGCTTCTCCTCTCGGCCAATCTCGGCCAACTTCTTGAGCCGGGATTAGAATCAGGAAGACAATAGCGAATACTAATTCGCTATTGTTGCACAACTGGGTGGGCTTGGGGTGCACAGCATTATTTTTAAGCCAATTATAGCTTTAGGCTCTAATCACATGCTTCTAAAAATAAAAAATAAACACAATTGGAATCCATGTGTCTGGCGCCCTGCATGTAAATTAGGGGCTGGGCACATGGATTATGGGGGCGGCACCCCTGAACCCCATATAGATGGGCTGCCTCTTATATATAATATACAGTGCTCAGCAAAAATGAGTACACCCCTTTTGAAAAGTACAATTTTACTCAATATCTCAATGAACACAAGAACAATTTCCAAAATTTTGATAAAACTGAGTTTTATAGAACATTTGTTTAGCTCCATTACGAGTTTAAGGTTAATAATATAACTTAAATTACAAATCAGTTTTACTCAGATTAGTTGATGCAAAAATGAATACACCCCACAACAAAAAATACTCATTGTAGTATTTTGTATGATCTCCATGGGGTACAGCTACTTTCACACTGGAGAGGGGCGTTAGGAAAGCGCCGCTAGCGGAGAACTTTTTAACCCCCTGCTAGCAGCCCAGAAATGTTTTAAAGGGCTCGCAAAACATTGCTGCCAAAGCGCTTGCTCCAGCACCACCCCATAGATGCTGCCTACAGGACTTCTTTTCCTGTTTTGCAAGCGCAAAAGTTATAGCGCCTACTGTGATTTTTTGCTGTGACATTGCGGCGGACAGATCAGACACTTTTGATGCATTTTTCGGACCATTGACATATATACAGTGATTAGGGCTATACAAATACACTGATTACTGTGTAAATGTCACTGGTAGGGAATGGGGTTAACACTAGGGGGTGATCAAGGGGTTAAATGTGTGTTCCCTAGATGTGTTCTAACTGTATGGGGATGTGACTGACTGGAGCAGGAGACATATTGTTGGAGACATATAGTTAATATGAACATATACTTAGTAGGTACAAACAATATGTCTCCTCTCCCCTGACAGAACAGGGATTCACACACAAATCCCAATGCTGGCGCTCGTGCCCACATGCAGTGGGCACCCGCACGCCCTCTGGCGGCTCATGAAGGGTATAATGGACCCATATGGAGTTTCGCCCAGAAGTAACACGCTTTTATAATCAACTGCCTGCTGGACACGTGTTTAATTAGAGTCACCTGTAGTTCCACTTAATATCCTCCTTCCTTTAACAGTTTTGCCAATTTTTTTTTGGGGGGGGGGAGCAAGTACCTAGTTTGCTACATACCCGCTCCAACTTCGCATCACCTATTCAATTCTACCAGAAGTTCGCTCCCTGCTTACAACCTCTTGAGACATGTCACAGGTCCCAAGAAGCTATGAAGCAACAAGGAGTCACATCAGCTTTCTACACTAAACATGCTGGTTCTTGGGACTCAAAGACCTGTGAAGAACTGGCCCGGGTGAGCAAAGCACTGGATCCTTAGACAGGAAAGTAACTTTTTATTAAAAGTCAGCAGCTACAGTATTTATAGCTGCTGACTTTATATTGTTTTTCAAACAGGCTGATGATCCTCTTTAATTGGCGAAGTATAGGTTCTCTTTAAGCAGAGTCCATGTTTAATAAGAACTGAAGCCCTGTACACACATGCCAGAATCTCGTCAGGAAAAAAAACATTGTTTTTCCTGACAGGATTCTTGACAAGAATCTCTTGCCGCCCGAGTGTACAGACACTCCATTAAAAAAAAACACAGTGAGGTCATCGTGTATGGCGAGCATGCGCTCGTCACATTCGATGCCGTCGCTGCCATCTTTCTGCACCCTACCTATGCCTATGAAGGTACCGTGCATGCGTCAAAGTAATTTCGAGCATGGGCGGGTTTACATGGAGACAGATAAGTATACACATGCTCTGGTTTCTCGGCAGGAAACCACTGCCGAGAATCACAACGAGAAAATAGAGAGCAGGTTCTCTATTTTTCTCGTCGAGATTCTTTGCAGTTTTCTTGACGAGAAACCCGAAAGCCTCGTACACACGCTCGGTATACTCGGCAAGATAGCTCTGCCAGCAGTTTTCTTGCTGGTTCTTGCCGAGTATATTGAGCGTGTGTACGAGGCTTAGAGGATTGTAGCTCTTTAATACCATCTAATCTGAATATTCTACAAAACACCTCTCCCAACTATGAACATAATAAAAGGAAACTGTTGGGACAACTGTTATCTGTCACTGCTGAGGATTATTCCACTGACTGAATCTCGGAGTCCAGCAGTAGTTGGAGGCCTGGCTTTAACTTGGTTTAAATGTCTACACGGTTTCCTTTTTTAAATAGAAAATTACATATTTTATGTAAAAATGGCATAAAGTTGATTTATTTATTGGAAATGAAGTGCTTTGATAAATGGCGAAGCCGCCACCCAGAGGAAGTTCTCAACGACTGAAAACGAAGAACAGTTGTGTTCAGTAACATACCACAACCAGACAGATATTAGTTTGCACCTTGATTGGGAAAAATAAAAAAAAGCTGATTATTTTTTATATAGGTTGCCATTAGTTACTACACACCACTGTTGTTATTTCAGACCATACATCAGCAAAGGGATAATGACAGACCATTATACAACCCATTTTGTATTGGGGCTTCTTATTTTGATATTGGCTTGAAATGCATTTATTTTACATGAAAATCTTGCATGTGAACAAAAACATAATCTGTACCTACTGCCAATGGGATGGACTGATGGCAGCTTGCTCTTGTCTCTTGTGCTGCAGGTATGCTTAATTTAATTTCCTTGTCACCATCAAATGAAAGATTGTTTACAATCAAGGAAGCAACTTCCAAGTCACTGCTGGGATTCCTCATTATGTACAGTAATATGTACAGTAATATTTTCATTGTTTATTTTGTGTGCTTAAAGGGTAGCTCCAGGCTCCTTCAAAACAAAAAAACAAAGTCAGAAGCTATAAATGCTGTAGCTGCTGACTTTTAACATTAGGACACTTACCTGTCCACGAATCCAGTGATATCTTCTCCCTAGACGGTTTTTCAGTTGGCTCTAGGCCGGTTTTACAGCCACCATCTCGGCTAAGGAAAACCAGCAGTGAAGCCCAGCCAGTTCCGTATTGTGCATGCATGACGTTCAAACCAGGTACCCGCTCCCCCCCAGAAAGGTGCCAAATGTGGGAGCAGAGGTGGGGAGGCGAAGAAGCAGAGCTTCACATTTTGGGTGGAGCTCCACTTTAAGCATGCAAATCACATGTGATGTCTGAACAGTGCGAATTCAGCCATACAGATTGTATGGCTGAATTTGCATTGCATTCGACCAAAGTCATGCAGGACCCTTATTTTTTGGTCCACACCAGAATCGGTTTGCATAGTTGTTCACACCCATGTGATCCGATTCATGTCCGAACCAACAGCCTGCACCTGAGTTATCTGCTACTGTGGACCTTCATTTGGGTTCCCACCTGGAGCGGCTACTCCCTTTCCCCTTAAATACAGCAGTCTTTGCTTTTCTGAGCAAAAAAATAATCTCTGTAACTGCTTAAAAGTGTCATAGGTGAAAATAAAGCAAACTGCTAACAACGGGAAAAACTGCAATATATTACTTTTTTTTTTTTTTTAAACTCTTTACTTTCAGATGTCAAAAACATTATGATTAACCACTTACGGACCGCCCGCCGCAGGAATTCGTTGGCTGTTTGAAGAGGAATACCGTTGTTATGGTAGCAGATAGCAGACTTGCAGCTTAGGTCCAAGTTTTAATTCCACCTCTATTCCATCATGAAATATAAACTGTATGTATGTTGTCTACAGTTAAAATCCAAGCAAGCTATGGTTAGCACTTATCAACATAGATTCAAAAGCCATGCCATAGGGTTACAGAACCACCATATCTTTTACAGACTTGACACAGTCTCTACAAGATCTGCATCCAAATACAAACACCTGGCACGTGCAGTAAGCTAATCAAAAATATTTGAACCCTTTCTCAGTTCACTGGAGAAAGCATTTGCTTTGGCTCCCTGGCCTTCACTCACATCCATATCAGTTATATTATGAAGACAGATAGTCATTACCCCTAAACTCTGTGACCCCTGTTAAGGGGGTCCTTACTGGAACTTGCATATTTGGTCTGCAGAATTCAGTGAGTGAATGGGGGACTATAATCTTAAGACAGCCCATACATTTAATATTTTTTTGTTCTGGCTGGTTGAAAAAAAGAAAATGCCTGATTGACCTTGAATGTGTGGATGGGGGGACTCCCTCTCGCTGGGGCGTTGTATTTTGATGGCAGGGAGACTTTCCCGCCATCGGAATACAATGATCAGTGTTGCCGGCTATAGCCGGTGGCACTGATTGTTTGGGAAAAATCTGATAGGCTGGTTGAACACAAGTCGATTAATAGATCTGACTTGTGTATAATCAGCTTGCCAATGTATTGTTTGAAATGCAGCAAGCGCCTGCTGAACTGGCTACATTTCAATCCATGTAGGCCTGGCTTATAGTGGAATGTCTGTTCCCCTTACTGGTGTCTGCATTGTACGAGGGTTCTTCAAAAACTGTATGCACTTTTTTTTAACTCTTTAACTATAACAAAGCTTTAAAATTGTGCAAGCTTGTGGAATGACGCTACTAGAATACTTAACAATCTCCTTAGGCGACTCTTTGAAATGTTTACAGGTTACCAGTTTAGAGTTACAAAGGAGGTCTAATGTGCTGTTGTTTAATTGTGACAGGGGATTGCAGAGAGAAGATGCCCCATCCGCTGTTACAATAGCGGATCATGAGGGGGGGGGGGGCTTTAGACAGGTGCTTTATTGCCATGTTACACCTTGAATGTCCTTTAAAGCGGAGTTCCACCCAAAAATGGAACTTCCGCTTAATCCCCTCCCCCTTACATGCCACATTTGGCATGTCATTTTTTGGGGGGAGAGTGGGGGCTTCAGTAGGAGTGGGACTTCCTGTCCCACTTCCTGCTTCCGCCGAGGGGCTGGTAAGGCGATTAGGCCTAATCGCCTTACTGCAGCCCCTCCCTTTGGCGATCGGCTAGGACACTGACAGGTCCTAGACGATCCCCTGTCCAATCAGCGGCGGGCCGCGCGCATGCACAGTGGGTGCCCGGCCGTGAAGCCGAAGGCCGGTGAGGGGGGGGGGAGAGGAGCGGAGCCCCGGTCGGCGCATCTCTGGAACGTGGAGAAGGTAAGTGTCTGTTTATTAAAAGCCAGCAGCTACACTTTTTGTAGCTGCTGACTTTTAATAAACATTACATTTGGGTGGAACACCCCTTTAAGGAAGTGAACAAGAGGTCATATGTCTGTTTGGACTACCTAAATTAAAAGGTAAAATATTATCACTTTACAGTACAGATAATACCTGTTGATCTGTCAGAAATGCACTCGGCTCCTGTAGTGATCTGACAACACACAACATGTTTGCAGACCGAGTGGTATCAGACCTGCCAGTCATCTTTTGCTAAACTACTCAAATCCTCTTACTCTTCTATCTCTACAACATAAATGTTAATCATTCTGTAGTCCTGTTATAAGAAGTTGGGGGGCTAATTAGATAACATTGGGAAGTGTGCACAAGGCACATGACTGCTCTGAATTTATAACAAGATAGACAGGTATTTTATGCACTTTAACGATCAGATATAGCAAAATGCTTTCGATGGAGTATATAACAGACCAAAAGGGAGCAAATAAGATCATTTCTTTTTTGGGTTTATCTACACTTGAAACAGCCTTTAATAAATGCCAATACGGTATCTAATGTGGGTTTTACAGAATGTGGTAGTTTTAAGAGAAAATGCCCATCTGTAAATAGTTGCTTCTGTGTGATACAGCCTTACAGTAGAGAATTCTGCAGTAGCAAAGATTTTATAGAAGGAGAACGCTCTTTTCTATGAGAATAAAGAGAGATCTCTGCAGCAGTTTTCACACAGCAGCCTTGAGGGCCAAATTACAAGGCAACCCACAGAAAATGCAGAACGGCAGCCATAATTAACGAGCCCTGCAAATATTATTTTACAGCCATTTTTCTCCTAAATAGATAACTACTGAAGGATTTCATAATGAAGTATGTGATCCGAATGCAAAGGCCAATGTTGAAGTAATTTGTAACATTCCTGTTTTTTTGTTAAAAGGACAAGTTTTATTGATGATTCTTTTTTTAATGTCTGTTTTGTGTAAAATAACCTGCTGTAGACTTAAATGTGGTTGATCCTCTTAATGGGTATAAGTCAGGGGCGGACTGACCATTGAGTCACTCGGGCACTGCCCGAGGGCCCCTTGCCACTAGGGGGCCCCATCAGGGTTGCCAGGCTCAGTAAAACCAGGGACAGTATGTAAAAATCTGTGTTTATTTTTACATCTGTCCCTGATATGTCCGAAACTGACATGCCTTTGATGTAAAAATCCAGAGATTTTAGCTGCCCCGCCTCTGCACTGCCTCCTGGCGTGGTGGCCATCTGTAAGCCCGGGGGCCCAATAATCTTCTATTGCCCGGGGGCCCCATGAGTTGTCAGTCCGCCCCTGGTATAAGTGGACTAATTTTCTATGCAAGATCTGTCACTTGGGCTAGGGGTTGGAGGAGATACAACAAAGTCTCTGGGATGGTAGATCCTTTACCACATAGGTGGCAAACACAAGGCCCGCGGGCCGAATCCGGCCCTCCAGGCTATTCCATGTGGCCCTCGCACCTCTCCTACAGGAGAGCTCCAGCCCTCCTTTGGTCCTACTCCAGACCCTTACTTTCTGCTTTCAAGCAATGCATCCAGCTTTTTCCCAGCAGCAGCATAAGGTAAGTGGGGTACACTGTGATGTAAGGGAGAGTGGGGTACTCAACTTCTGATGGTGGGGTAGCTCTTGACATCTAATGTAAAGGGGAGGGGATGCGCTGGACATCTAATCTTACAGATACAACCGGCCCTTTTGAGGGCAATCATAATGCTGATGCGGCCCATGATGAAATTGAGCTCGACACCCCTGCTTTACCAGGTTAAAATATATCTGTCAGTAGTTAATTTGTACTAATAGTCTCCAGTGTTACAATGTAGGTATCTAATGTTGCCTGCTTATACCATTTAGGTGCATTTTTCTTTAGCCCATGCACTGCCCGATTCCAGTTTTTACTCTTCTCTGTGGTGTTGAGCACTAGCCCCACTCTCATCCATTTCCAGCATGCTCCCAATGGATCATCACTATGATGAACAGCCTCACTGACATATAAAAACATAGAGGAGGCTATAGGTCAGGGGTGCCCAACCAGTGGCCCAGGGGCCACATGTGGCCCGCGAGGCTCTGATGTGGCCCGCAACCTCCTGCTCTGGGATAGAATAGAATAAAATACTGTTATTGAAGGCCATTTTATTACCAAAATCACAGTGTATATATGGGCATATCTCTTCTGCAGTGGTTACTGGCCTGCTTTCAAACTGATCTGCAGGTGCAGAGCAGATCACCTGCGGGTTACCTGCATTGAGCCATAGACTTCTGTTATTACCTGCGAGTTTGGTGAGCTTTCTGAAAGTGCACCAAACCTGCAGAATATATTAGAAATCTATTGCAAAGTGCAGGAAAGCCAAAAGGTACATTGCGTTGCATCCACAGCGCAGGAAAAACCACAGCACATCAGTGTGAAAGCAGCCATGGGCCCCTTTCACACGGTCAGTCCGACCCATTTCGACCCTCCATGCACCTCAAAGGAGTGGCAGACGTAAACCGACTTGTGTCCTACCTCCGATCCGATTAAACAAAAGAAGAATAGTGGGCTGTGTCCGTGTCCTTTCTGCACATGAAGAGCGGACACGGACATTCTGTCTATCCTCCGCTCTGATCATTCTGGTCCGCGACCGGTTACCAAGTCGCTTAAGTGGCCCTCGCTCTTCAAAAGGTTGGGCACCCCTGCTATAGGTAGTGGGGAAAGTGTTCAGCAAATATCATTCAAGTGGTTACAGCAGCTCAGCATTTGAGACACTTAAGCTTCAGAAGAATGCATCTTAAATCTATGTGCACCATCATTTGGTGTCTGCATTGTACAAGGGTTCTTCAAAAACTGTATGCACTTTTTTTAACTCTTTAACTATAAAAAAAAGCTTTAAAATTGTGCAAGTTGTGGAATGACGATACTAGAATACTTAAAAATATCCTTAGGCGACTCTTTAAAATGTTTACAGGTTACCAGTTTAGAGTTACAAAGGAGGTCTAATGCTACAATTATTGCTCTGGCTATAATGTTTGTGGTGATATCTCACGTGTGGTGAAAACATTGCTTACATATGGGCATGCAACCCACAAATGTGCTCACCTCTGCACAAGGGGAAGGGGCACGTAAAACATAAAAAAAAAAAAAGCATGGGATTAAGAAAAAACAAATGACTTGAAAAAATTGTCTGTGTTTTACATCTGCAGTAACATCCTCTTCTGGTTTCCTAGGCCATAGAGATGATCGGAGATGATCCAGTCTCTGAACACTTCTATTGTAAGCCGGCACCACCACCGAAACAGATCTCAGAGGGGGGGGGGGGCGCCTATAATAGCAATTCAGCAGCCAATTAGCTGCTGGGATTGCTTTTACTTTGTGGAGCACCTCCGGCTGAAGAAAATTATACTGGGCTTTACAGCTGCAGTCATAACCCTGGTATAACCACTTGAAAGTCAACTGTAAATGTACATTATTTGGCAGTAAGTGGTTAAACCTTAATAGGTTTGTAAGGTACAAAAAAAGCATGAAAATATGGTTCTCAGTCAACTCCTTAATAGGTCAAACAGCGTTTATGATCTCTGTAAATATAAAAATATGCATCCCCATTTATTTAATTGACCTTCAATTACAGTGTATATGGGGGAAAACTTGAGATACTATTATTGCTTTTTAGCTTCTCTTTGGTGCCATGAATCTTCACAGCGCTTCTGGAAATAGTTATGGTTCTCTAGAGCAGAACATTGGCATGCTTTTTTCCATATCTGATATCCTCTGATTTAAGCAGATTCTTTAGTAAATCTCTTTAGAAGTCTCAAACAGTCTTTTTTGTTTTGGGATAGTCAGACGTTATCTGTTAAGCCCTGTACACACGATCAGATATCTAATGGAATCTAATCCGATGGATTTTTTCGTCGGATATCCGATGAAGCTGACTTTCATCAGTCTTGCCTACACACCATCAGTCAAAAATCTGACCGTGCCAAAACGCGGTGACATAAAACACTACGATGTGCTGAGAAAAATGAAGTTCAATGCTTCTGAGCATGCATCGACTTTGACCGATGGACTTCCACACAGACGATCGTTTTTTTTTTCTATCTTTTTTTATCCATAGGAGAAGTTTAAAACATGTTCTATTTTTTTCACTGATGGAAAACAAACCGATGGGGCCCACACACGATAGGTTTGTCCAATGAAAACAGTCCATTGGTCTGTTTTCATCGGACAAAACGAACGTGTGTACAGGGCTTAAGTCTAGCCCAATAAGTGATTTTTCAACAAGGCAACACAATAAGTTAACATTTTGTGAGCTAGCCAACAAACTCCAGAACCTTTAGGAGGCAGTAGCTCAGATTCAGGCATAACCAAGCATTCCATAGGTTGTGACATCAGACTTACTAGCTGTTTTGTGTCCCTAATTTTGCTCAAGACTTTGCCAAAGCTCCTTACAATGTACAGAAATCTCCGGACCAAAAAAAATGCATTTTCTATTGTTTTATTGGAGGATACGGGACTATAATCTTCAATGTGTCGGCATAACTCTCTACTCCAAATTGGTGGTTTGGACATAATGCAAATCAAAGGAGACACACCACATATTGTGGCTATACCCCTGCATACAAGCTTAGAAGCAAAGACATGTTTACCTGCCTTTCTTCTTTGGGGGACTGCTTTTGGACTCATGTTGAAGAACAGTATCCTGAATTTATTTAATTACACTTAGAATATTATTTTGGTTTAGGATTTTTTTTTTTTTTTGTAAAAGAACAGGCTCTATAACTATGATTATAAGTAAACCTCTCAGTGTAAAGATCAAAGTAAATCGAAGAATTAATATAGTACTATCATCCTAAATAACATTTTGGATAGAGAGCAGGATTTGTTGGGACCCCAGAGGCCCAAACTAATGCTTGACGAGTATGTAGGGGCAGGGGGACTATACTGGTACTGGATGTAGAGAATAAAGAGATATAGGGTAATAGAAGTACAAAATTAAATAAATTTATTGAAAATGACATAAAATGGACAAGAGATACACATAATTAATAAAAAGCATTAACAGTATTCTAAAATAATCAGACAATTTATACGACCAACCAGTTCATCACCCAAATGGTACGAGACCCTCAGTCAGAGGGTGAGGTGAGGTAAAGGGGGTCGTATAAGTCAAGATCTCATCTCAACTAGTTTCGCTACTGTGGTAGCTTCGTCAGGAGATTTTTTTTTCTGTGCAACACATCCGCTGGAGAACCGAGGTCCGACGTGGAGGGGTGTCTCACACGGGGAGGGGTAGATGGAGTTATGCCCAGCTGAAAAAATATTTGGCCCTGGGATCTATCATGTACTTGGCAGCAATTTAAGAAGAAAAAGCCACATATATAGCTGAGTATAGCCTGTTAGGCTGCATCAGCAAACAGAAGGATAATCTGGGTAAGAAACCACTTTGTCGTTTTGTCAGTCCGCAAGTATCTCCCAGGGCCAGGTGTGTATCTGACACCTGACTGAGGGTCTCGTACCATCTGGGTGATGAACTGGTTGGTCGTATAAATTGTCTGATTATTTTAGAATACTGTTAATGTTTTTTTATTAATTATGTGTATCTCTTGTCCATTCAATAAATTGATTTAATTTTGTACTTTTATTACCCTATATCTCTTTATTCTCTACATCCAGTACTGGTATAGTCCCCCTGCCCCTACATACTCGTCAGGCATTAGTTTGGGCCTCTGGGGTCCCAACAAATCCTGCTCTCTATCCAAAAGGCTCTATAACTACCTTTCCGTTGGCCTGTGCCTTGAAAAGTGGCCACTTTAGTGCTTTCTGACTTCAGCAGGTACTCCACTCTTCAGGGTGTGTGAATATATGCTCCTCCCACCAGAGGCAGTGGTTTCGCCTTCTGCATCGTATATCGCTGTAGGATGTATACACCAGCTGGATTAACCATTGCCTGCAGCAAGTGTTCGACCCACCCAACTGGTTGAGTACCCGTAGTAAATGGACAACAGTGGAGCAGTGCCACTTCACAAGACATGGGACTTCTGCAAGGTTACTACTAAGGCTATTACTACTCTCACACAATGGATTGCGTTCTTTGAACGAAAACAGAGCACTTTAATGACATGATGTTTACCAGCCATTCACAGAATGTGTGCATTGTGGGAGTGTAGTATTATGTATGGAGGAGAGGGCAGAGGGGGGGCTGGTAGTGCAACTTTTCTTAGTAGCAGCAGCTGCTATTAACCTTTACCGTGTGGAAAGACAGACACTTAGGTCAGGATTTGGGGGCTGTGAAGGAGACACTACAGGGTTTTTACCAGAAGCAGCTGTCTGCAGATAATGGAATACACATAATTCCTGCAAACCTGTTTGGTGCTTTATCCCTCTCAAATAATATACATATATAAAAGTTCAAATTTAATTGTATTATATTGCTTAGCCAAATGTTTAGGGGTTGGGTTAGGTATTAGCTTTTTGGTAATGGCTATGGTCGGATAAAGGGGTAGGAATAATCTTAAGATTTAAGGCTCTAAAGCAGGCATATGCAATTAGCTGACTTCCAGCTGTTGCATGAGGCATAGCAAGACACTGACAGCCACAAGCATGACACCCAGAGGCAGAGGCATGATGGGACTTGTAGTTTTGCAGCATCTGGAGGTCCGCTAATTGCATATCCCTGCTCTAAAGGCACCAAATGCTAATTTACTTTCCTTTATAAGTATACATACCAAACAAGCTTACACAGTCCTGAATGGCAGGTAGGTTAGAGTATGGAGCACTATCCGATGGTCAGGGCAGTCAATTCAGCTGTCTTTTGACTGCAATTGCATGTATACAACCACTTTTATTGTACCCTGCATAAGATTGAGGTTGGTTAAATAGTCTGTCCCAGTGCATGGCCAAATCTGCTTAACTTCAAGCTGTCAGTACCCGAGCATAAGACACCTCGTGTACGTACTTGATCATCATGTGTCTCTTGCACTATTTTTTTTTAAATGCATGCCAGTCTTTAGCCTGCATGTGCTTTAATAATGCAGTGTTTCTATAAATTTCTATAGCAGCTGGGAATAAAAGGGTGAATTTGAAACTATTTCTATTATTTAAGATTTCTTCAGGGGGTCGATGCATGCTATTAGTGCGATGACAGCTATGACTGTGGAATGTCTTTTGTTGGTGGCGAGAAGGTGGGTCAGTTATGAAAGCAAAGTTAGCGTAACCCCTGTGGACAGCAGTTGATCTGGAAAAGGGAGGTAACAAGCTTGGATGATGATTTGTGCCGCTAAGGCTGATTGCCTTCTTTGTGCCTGGCCCCACTGCAGGCTTTTGAAAGGTCAGAGCCTTCAGTAGCTATCGCTGCACCCAGCATGTGAGCCAGTCCTGCTAACAAGCTGACAGAGTGAAGTAGTCCACTGGGATCTACAGAGTCGGGCAGGCAAAATTCACAGCTTGTAACGTCACCATCTGTTGGTGAAGAAAAGGGGGGGGGGGGGTAGTCTGAAATAAAGCAGATTATGAGACCCCTTTCTGTGCCTTTAGGAGGCATGAGAGCAACCTTTCCTCTGGATGTGCAGCAACCTCTTTCATGTCTCCTACTTCAAAGGCTGCAGATTACTGTGTCTTTTATCCGAATGGAGCTGTCTCCACTGGTATTGGTGACAGAATAGAAATGTCATTTACCTGGCTTTCCTTCTTTTCAGCTCATGTCTTGCTGTGACCTCAGCAAACAGGTTTACTCACCTGAGCGTAGTTTGGCAATTGGCTTATTGAACCAAAGGAACGAAAAGTGAAAGTACGGCCATGTTTTGCAAGCACATGCTGCTTATTGCTCTGGTTTTCATTGACATGTCATAGAGCAGTGAGATTAAGTTGTTCTTGTCAGTATTTATTAATCATATTCTTACAGCTGTAATGGCAAGGGTACACATTGTCCATTTTATTTCTGTTCTATATATTGTGATAGAAAACAAATCAAACTGTTGTTTTGTTTGGTCCCTGTAGAGAGAGATAGAGCCACACGTCTTGCTCTGTGGCATGCATGTTCTACCCATTTGGCCTGTCTGATCTCTGCATTATTTTCAGATGAAAAAAAAAAAAAAAACACGGCAGAATAGGTCATGGCTCAATAGCTCGGACTCTGATCACTGTACTGTAGGAAAATGTCAGGTGTGGAATACTGTTGTGACTTTGTAGCAGCTAATAAATCCAATGGTAACACAGAAGCTACGTCACTCATGCCATTTTTCTCTTAAGAGTTCTCAGCAGTTACCAGTATATATCTGTCTACTACTATTTAATTGAATAGTGCACATTACAAAGCCACCACATGCTCTCTCTGCACCCAGCATTGATCACAGAGATACTTGTAGTTCTTTATTTAAAGGAATTTAAGGTCACAACTGCAAGGATGCTCGTGGGTGTTTATCATGTGTCATTGGCCCAATACTGGCACATGGACTTTCGCCTTTTTACAAATGACCCTCACAAGGCTCTCCCCTATTTAATCATGCAAGGACAGATTAAACGCTAATCTCACCTGTAACATCATACCACACCTTGATTTAGATAGTAGTTAAGCAACCCGCCCACCCCTAGAGCTCCCACTCTCTCTGGGACAGTTATGTCACTTCCGGGTAATAGTTATGATTGAATAAAGGGGTAGGCGTAACCGTCATATTGGCTCCAACACCAAGAGCTAATGTACATCCTTATACATACAGTACATACATATAAGCCAAACAGGCTTCTACAGTGCTTGAGTGCCCTGGTAGGTCCTAATGATTAGGACTATCCAATGATCAGGGTGGCCAATTTAGCCAACTGTTGACTGCACTGCCATGAATAATTGGGGTTCGTCTGGAGGTGTGTAGGGAGGAAGGTTGGTTAGCAACATCGTAGCTATGGGTCTTACCCCTTGCTAAAGGTCAAATTGGCCTTTAATCTGTCCTTGCATGATTAAATGGGAAATGGCTTTGTGAGGAGTCATTTGTAAAAGGGTAAAATCTCATGTGCCAGTATTGGGAATGTGACATCGGAGGAGATCTGTCAATGAACTACAGTGCCTTGCGAAAGTATTTGGCCCCCTTGAACTTTAAAACCTTTTGCCACATTTCAGGCTTCAAACATAAAGATATAAAACTGTATTTTTTTGTGAAGAATCAACAACAGGTGGGACACAGTCATGAAGTGGAACGAAATTTATTAGATATTTCAAACTTTATAAAATAAAAAACTGAAAAATTGGGCGTGCAAAATTATTCAGCCCCTTTACTTTCAGTGCAGCAAACTCTCTCCACCTCTAGTTTGACTAATTGCTGAAAATATCCTGGGTCCAATATCCACTTCCAATTTGAATCAGCTTTTTGATTCTGTTTTATCACTTTCAGAAGAAAGTTTGGTTTAGTGTTATGTTTGTTAATTAAACCAAGGTTAGGCCACTGTATTATACTTCAGCAAAGTTATAAAAGCCCAGTTTTATTCTCGACAAAATGTGTAAATTATTCTGCATTAAAAGGGGCGAGTTTGTTAATCGACCCAATAATAGGTCACTGTATTACACTTCAGCTGTATTCTCTACAAAATGTTTGTATTTAAATCCATTCTGAATTTGTTACTGTTTTCTTGTTTTTAATACAACTGCCCCTGCTAGTGGAACCTCTTGAGCCCAGAATAACGCTGCCCTAAAGTTTCATTGCTCTCTGGGTGATAATAGCAGTAGTCTAACCCCCTTCACCAAGCCCCACTGAGTCAAAGCTAGAGCTCTGCATTCAAGAGGGAGCGTGAGCTTTGCAGATTTCAAAGCCGAAGCTTGGACTTGGGCTAAGTTTACACCTATACAGCTCTGGGAGCCACATTTTGTGTGGGCATGGCAGTCCATTAATTTTAGTGGGCTGCTGTGCCTCCAGAAACGCAGGGAAATGGTGCCTGCACTATTCCTGGAATTACAGCCAACATGGGAACCACAAGTGAAGTGTGGTTGTCAGTGTGGGGGCAATCTCCAGTTCATGCAACATGCCATTAACACCCGCTTACAACCTCCCAACTTTAGAACTTGAGAATGAGGGACACTTGGGGGAGGCAAGGACCTATGACACTATGTGTGCTGATTCAAAAAGCGGTTGTTGCCAAACTTTACAGTGGAGGAGGCTTAAGGGGCATGGTTCAAAGACAAAACAGGCTTTGGCTATTTTCTGGGGTGTTTTTGGAAAGGGAGTGGTTTTGTTCTAGGAGGGGTTGGGGGGGGGGGTCAGATATGTGCTGGGGGGTGCTTTGTCAGGGGAGAGGACTTGTACTAGAAGGGGGATTGGATTTGTGCTAGAAAGTGGGGTGGGGGGTATTTCAAATCCATCCCCCCTTCTAGTAAAAGTCCGCTCCTCTCTCAAAGGGGGCAAAATGGTGGGCCGGATTTGGACACAGACACATTTTTCTGTTTCTGGCTGGGGCTGTAAGGCTGGATAGAGAAGCAGGAAGCAGAGATCTTTTCACAGAGACAGAAGCCAGCGTCTACACATTTGGGAGGGGGGGGGGGGGCAGGCAGTGTTATGAGTATCTAGGGAGACATAGGGGTAGATTTACTAAAACTGGTGCACTCAGAATCTGGTGCAGCTTAGCATGGCCGCCAATCCGCTTCTAACTGCAGTTTGTTCAATTAAACTTTGACAAAAAATCCTGGAAGCTGATGGTTTCTGTGCAGAGTTGCACAAGATTTTGCACTCTAAAGTTTTGGTAAAACATTCAGTATACATGCTGGTGACACCCACATACCCCACCCCACTGGACTAGTACGATAGACGGGGCATGTCTATTGTGTGTAATCCTGCGCAGCATGCAGGAGCTTAGCCATCGAATCGGGGGGCCTGTGGGCCTGTGTGCAAGAATATAAGCTGGGCCCCATTGCTTAAAAAAAAAAAGTGGTGTGTTTAGTGTGCTATAGCGATGTGTGGGTGTTTCCTTATTCCAGGGATGTTGCTAGGATTGTAAAAGACCTGGGGTACCTTTGGGAACTGAGAGTAGAGTAGTAATTTTGCAGTGTGCAGTGGCAAATGGTGGGTACAGCCAAATTGCATTAATAGTAGGAGGGGCTTAAAGAGGCATGGTTACATAAAATAAAAGCTGTCCTGTACCTATAAAATATGCTTCGGCTGCTGTGCCATAAGTAAGACTCTTAGGCCTCGTACACACGATCAGACATATACGATGAAAACGGTCCGCGGACCATTTCCATCGGATATGTCCGATCGGGAGTTTGATCCGATGGCGTGTACACACCATCGGATCAAATTCCCCGCCGCCGGACGGCGCGGTGACGTGGCGGTGACGCGGCGGTGACGTTGACGCCGCCACGTCACCGCCACGTCACCGCACCAGGAAGTTAAACACTTCCGCGCATGCGCCGAATCAATTCGGCGGCGGCGCGGTGGGGGACGACATGTCTGCTGGTAAGTGTACTAACCAGCAGACATGTCGGGCGGACAGATTCCCACCGGATAGATTTCAAAGCATGCTTTGAAATCTGTCGGGTGGAGAAATCTGTCCGCTAGCCCATACACACGAGCGGAGATGTCTGCTGAAATCGGACCGTTTTCAGCGGACATATCCCCTCGTGTGTACGAGGCCTTACAGACACGTAAAAAATTGAGATTTTCCTAGCTTGTGACGGAAAATATTAGTTATATGAAGACAGGAGGCGAGTATCTTATGCATTATCTTTCTTTACTAATGCTCATAGCAGAAAAGAATACAGTGAAACGTTCAAATAACCTAAAAACTTAAGAACTACAACTCCCAGCAGGCCCTGGGCTCAGTTAGCCCCTCCCCGATCATAGACTGCATATAAGGGCCTGCCTGAGGTAAACTAGTCCTCTTTCTTGATGCTAAGCACCATAACCAGGAGCAGGAACTCCACCCGGACATCCCTGTCGTCGTCTGGAACTCCTCGGCTGGCCTCCTCCGGCTCGGAGCCAGCCAGCATCCGAGTCTGGTGAAAACCAACAGGGAACATATCCGAACGCGGATCAACTTCATCCCAACGGGGACTATAGGAACTTCAAACCTCCGCAGCCGTCCGATCAGCCGTCTTCAGGACCAGGACCATGATCGTAGCGTTCAGTATCCTGAAAGAAACCAGAATGGTAATAGGGTAGGGAAGGGAGGGAAGATACTCGCCTCCTGTCTTCATATAACTAATATTTTCCGTCACAAGCTAGGAAAATCTCAATTTATATATCAGACAGGAGGCTCATATCTTATGCAAGTTCAAAGCTAACAGAGCAGTGTTAACGTTATATACAGTACAGATAATAATCACAGAATTGACATGGATATGTGGTCCCCCGGTCTGAAATAAAAATGGCGGAAGGTTGTCTCGGAAGACCAATCAGCCGCCAGGAGCAAGTCAGAGAGAGAGCCTCCGGAGGAGACGATTTTTGTGGCCATAGCACCCCTAGAAGAGTGAGCCCCGAACAGGGAGGTGTCTATGCCCGCCATCTCCATGGCTGATCGTACCCATCGCGCTAATGTAGCGGAAGAGACTGGATGATGAGGTTTTACATACGAGATTAGGAGCTGAGAGAAGTTCGGAGAACGGAGGGTAGTTGTCCGTGCTTCGTATGCCTGTAGGCAGCGTACCACGCAGAGTTGGGGATGTGCGGGAAAGAACGGGTAAAAGACCGAGTGGATACCCGTTTTGGTCCTACGGACCACCGAGAAGTTGACCCCTTGAGGTGAGAATTGTCGTCTAGAAATGTCTAACGCTCTCACATCTGAGACGCGCTTGATGGAAACTAGACAGAGTAGCACAGTCAATTTGTATGACAATAGTTTAAGGGGAGGGCGTCGTTGTCCTCCCATGATGCAAAAATGCCGAGTAACTTGGAGACGTCCCAGGTTGTCTGATATCTAGGCCTAGGTGGGCGATTGAATCTAATACCCCTTAGCAGCCTACATACCAGAGGGTGTTTCCCCACAGGTAGGGAGTTTACCGGGACATGATACGCCGAGATAGCCGAACGGTAAATGTTGATGGAACTATAAGACTTGCCGGACTCAAAGGAATCCGCCAAATAGTTCACCACTATGGGCACAGGGGCATGTATGGGATCGACCTGCCGTTGATCACACCAACGCACCCAGAGGTGCCAGGCGTATCGGTAAGCTGA
Source organism: Rana kukunoris (assembly GCA_029574335.1). Lineage (NCBI taxonomy): Eukaryota > Metazoa > Chordata > Amphibia > Anura > Ranidae > Rana > Rana kukunoris. Next base: position 504,225,459 of record CM056050.1, on the reverse strand, counting down.
TCTAGTCCCAGGGGCCCAGGCCACGGCGAGGAGATCCTTAGCTGCTCTTGAAAGGCTGCTATCCGTGTCCGGGACCCCGAGATCAACCATGCCAGAAGGTGGAGGTTGCCTTCCGTGATCAGGGGATGAGGGCCCCTGGTGGGGTTGGTCAGCAGGTGTGGGAAGTGGGGGATCAGCCTGGGGAAATCCACGGCCATTCCCAGGAGGAGAGGGAACCAAGGTTGTGTCGGCCACCAAGGTGTGACTAGCACGACCGATGCTCGTTGGTTCGCCGCCTGGAGGAGAACTCTGGAGATCATTTGGAAGGGGGGAAATGCGTAGTGCGTTCCTCCCGGCCAAATGAGACGGAAAGCGTCTACCGCGGAGGCTTCCGGGTCCGGCCTCCAGCTGAAGAAGCGGGGTAACTGATGGTTGAGACGGGAAGCAAAGAGATCCACAGATAAAGGGCCCCAAAGCCGACTTAAGCGAAGGAATACAGAACGGTCCAGTCGCCAGTCGCTGGAATCGGCAAGGTGACGTGAATTCCAGTCGGCCACCGTGTTGGAGACCCCCGGAATATACTCCGCGATAGGGACAATGTTGCGTGTAAGGCAGAAGTGCCAGAATTCCTTCGCAAGATCTGCCAGGATCCTGGATCTGGTGCCACCCAAGCGGTTGACGTATTGAACCGCTGCCACATTGTCCATGCGGAACAACACACAACAGTTGGATGCGTGTGGTAAGAAGCTCTTGACTGCAAAGTAAGCTGCCAGAAGTTCCAAGGCATTGATGTGTAGCTCTGCTTCTGAGGTGGACCATGTCCCACCCGTGGAAGCCTCCCCGCAGCGAGCGCCCCAGCCGCGACGACTCGCGTCCGACTCTATGATGATGTCGGGACCGGAATTGAAAATGGTCTTGCCGTTCCATTCGACGGCGTGTCGAAGCCACCAATGTGCTCCTCCGTGGCCTCCGGCAAAGTTGAATCTCGTCCCGTGGCCTCCGGAGGCAAAGTTGACGCATCTCGTGCATACCTGATCCTTACGCAAGTGAATAATCTGGCCCTGAGTGAAGAGGAGCCGGGAAGATGGAAGGGATGGAGGACTAGTAGTCCCACTAAGACGGGCCAGAACTCTTAAGATGGCCTGGATGGAGGAACTAGCAGTCCCCCCACGTATGAGGGCCGGGCCAGAACTGGAGGATTTCCCAGACGGACGGACGGAAGATTGGTGTCTACCAGGAAACCTAAGAACTCCATCTCCTGGATTTCCGGGACCAGGATCGACTTCTCTAGGTTATGAGGGCCAGAACTTGGATTTTGGGAGACCCAGGTTCAGTAACAGGATAGACCGCCCATGGTGTCTACCAGGAAACCTAAGGAACTCCTAGATCTCCTGGGCCGGGACCAGGATCGACTTCTCTAGGTTGATTAAGAAGCCCAGGTTCTGTAACAATGAGACCGCCCATGACATATGAAGGGAGGCTAGATTTTTGGAATGGGCCATGATGAGGAGGTCGTCTAGATAAATGATCAGACGTACCCCTCTGCTCCGTAGTGATGCCACCACCACGGGTTTCATCAGTTTGGTGAAACACCAAGGTGCCGATGACAGGCCGAATGGGAGGCAGGTAAACTGCCACGTTCGATCTCTCCTCTCCATAAGAAGCGGAGGAGGTGTTGTGACTCTGGGTGGATCGGAACGGTGAGGTAGGCGTCTTTCAGGTCTACCTTCACCAACCAGTCTCCCGGTTGCAAGAGATCTCGGAGGAAGTGAATACCCTCCATCTTGAAATGTCTGTAACAGACATGTTGATTTAGGTCCCTGAGGTTTATCACGGGACGGAAACCACCCCCTTTTTTCTGTACCAGGAAGAGATTGCTCAAGAACCCCGGGGATGAGTTTTCTACCTCTAGGATTGCATGCTTGGCCCTGAGTTCTGACATCTCGTTGTCTATGAGGACAACGTTTTGGTAAGCAAATCTGATGGGAGGAGGTAAGGTGTTTAGGACTGGTGGCGACAGAAGCTCTATTAGAAACCCTGTGACAGTCTGTAGTATCCACGGGTCTGCCGTAATCGCAGACCAGGCGTGGGTAAAATACTTCAGGCGACCCCCCACAGGAATGTGTGAGTGCGGAGTGTAAGGTATACTCACCGGTAGGGGGACGGGAACGGGGGTAGCGGGAGTCCGCGTCCGCCACGTCCACGCCAGGGTCTGCCTCGGGGTGGGAAAAACGGTGCTGGTTGCGCCACCGGGGCGGAGTAGGAAGGAGGAGCCTGTTGGTATTGGGTATATCTGCCCTGTGGCCTATAGGAGGGTAGGCGGCCGGCAGATCGGCCTCTACTTCTGCCGGCCCTGGAAAAAACTCTATTCGTCCCTGATCTTTTAAGGGAAGTCTGAGCTTTGTCGAGTCCTGTGAACAGGCCCACAAATCTATTAATGTCTTTCATTAAGTTGTCCCCAAACAACATGCCCACTGCTGAGGGACCGGGTTCGGTTTCGGCTAGGTGGGAGAGTTGGGGGTCTAGCCGCATCAGGATGGAGCGGCGTCTCTCCACTGAACAGGAGGTGTTGGCTGTGCCTGCTAGGCAGATAGCCCTCTGGGCCCATCCGCGTAACTGGATTAAGTCAACAGATTGGCCTGAGGCGGCCGCCTGTTCGGATAGGTTGAGGTCTAAAATACGTTCCTGGATTAGTTTAAAGGAACGTTCGATCCCTTTTTTAGGGAGTTTACCTGACTTCGCCAGATATTTGGCGAGGATGGGGTCTACTTCTGGAGTAGCCACCACCTTATTGGGGATGAAGGGTCTAGGGCATTCAGATCGTAGCTTATTTCGGGCTGATCTGTCTAGGGATTTCCTGACCCAAAGTTCCACGTATTGGGAAACTTGAGGGAGGGGGGACCATTCGCCTGATCTCGGGTGGGAGATGGCGTCAGGGTGGAAAAAGGGTTCCCCCAGGCCGTCAAGGACCACTTCACCCTGCGTGGCAGGGGTGGCGTTGGGAATAAACGCTGTATCCCCAGCATCTTTGTTACTATCATCGGACTCATAGCCGTCAGACTCTTTATCCTCTAACATGTCTGGTGAGTCCTCGTCGGAGGAGTCAATGTAAGAATCGGGTTTGTTCCTTTTAGAGGATTTATGCCTCTCGTTTGTTAACTCCCTGAGGCCCAGGGGTCGATCAGAGTCTGTTAGATGCTGGGGTTGGCAGACCGAGGGAGGAACTGCCTGCAACATATTGTTTACTTCCCCTGTCGGGGAGTCGGGTGCCGCCAAAGTATGTTTCAGTTTACGTGTAACTTTCCCCCTTTTACTTGGTGGTTCGCCACTCTGGGGTGGGGGGGCGGGTTGGTTAGACATTGCAAGGTGTGAACCTGCGGGCGGGATGGCCGAGGCCAGAGCCGTCTGAACTGACCTATTGATCAAGTCTTGTATTTGTTTGGCTGACATGAATTGAACAGATTCAAGAGAAAAGCCCTCTCCTCTAGGGGGGGTAGTTAGATGTTCCTCAGCCATTATTACACTGTAGTTTTATGGCAGTGTGATGTAGGAAAAGGAATAAGCCCCCAGCCGGAATAAATTCCGCAGTGTTGGGGAATATAGGGACAAGGATTGTAAAGATTGATATAGAAATCGCGATCCGAGCGCACTAATAGTACCCTAACGTGCCCAGAAGGAAAAAACCTGAGGGAGATGGTGGACAGGCTCCTCTCCTTCCTCAGTCAGCGTCGCACTGGTCGCCGTGAGGAAGAAAGCCCGCGATCCCTGTGCTCTGGGACGAAGTCTCGCGAGACTACGTCCTGTTGAGCTGTGATTGGCTGTCCTCGAGGGAGCCGAAAGGCTCCGCCCCCGGAGCGCGCCGAGGTAATGGGGAAGAAGGGAAGATGGCGGCGTCTAAGCGACGGCGCTCGATACGCGGGGAGGACAGGCGCAAAAGAGAGAGAGGAGAGAGAGGAGGAAATGCGGCGTCGGCAGCAGGTGTCCGCACAATAGGAGGTACAGTGAGGTGCCCAAACGACCATACACACAAACGGAGTAATGTACCAAAAGCAGGTATAAAATAGTATTTCAGTTAGAATGAATACAAATGAATATAAATGAATATGAATATGTCACCATGTGACGCCAGCAGGGGAGGGGGTGAGGAGTCCCCCCTCACTCCCACCGCCTCACACAGAGACAGCTGCACTCCAATAAAAAACAATAGTAAAAGGTACTCATCTGAAAGCTGCCATGAGCAGAAAGAAAGAGGACTAGTTTACCTCAGGCAGGCCCTTATATGCAGTCTATGATCGGGGAGGGGCTAACTGAGCCCAGGGCCTGCTGGGAGTTGTAGTTCTTAAGTTTTTAGGTTATTTGAACGTTTCACTGTATTTCTGCTATGAGCATTAGTAAAGAAAGATAATGCATAAGATATGAGCCTCCTGTCTGATATATAATTAAACTTTTCCTTACGTATGAGTTTATAGATGCTGAAAATAGACAAGGGCCAACACTTTGTCTGATTCTGAAGAACTTCACTAGAATATCAGGGACTGATTAGCAACCTGCAACTGTTAAGACCATGAATATTTAGGTCAGAAGTATGTAATATGGAATATAGTATACATGCAGGATTCTTTAACTGGTTTCCAACCAGCCTCTGTAGTTTTACTGCGGCAGAATGGCATGGCTGGGCGAAGTGACGTTACCTTACCTTTCACACTGAGGTGATTTACAGATGCTATAGCACTAAAAATAGCGCCTGCAATAAGCCTCACCTCTCACTCCAGTGCTTTCACACTGGGGGGGTGCGCTGGCAGGACGCCAAAAAATGTCCTGTAAGCAGCATTTTTGAGGCACTGTAAGAGCAGAGTATACTCTGCTCCTACAGTATCCCCCGCCCATTTACTGCCGATTCCCCCAATGCCCCAGTGTGAAAGTAGCCTAACAAAAGAAATCCTAGCTAAATGGACAGTTGTGGTGTATGTGCTCAAAGTTGGAAAAGGTTTTTCCAATTTACTTTCAACGTATTGCTGTTGTGTTCAAACTGCAGACACCATAGGCTTCTCTTAGCCTGGCCCCTGGCCAGACCGTCCCTACCAGGAAGGCATTAACTGTGGACAAGCCTATAGGTCACAGGTCATATTCAACCAGGGAGGAAAATGGCACCTCCCACCATTCCCACCTAATTACATCAGGCTGGATATTAGACAATGCATTGTACCTGCGACCACAGAGCCTCTTATATTATGGGGGAAAATGTAAGTTAAAGTCCTTTAAACTGGTATCCTAGGTCAGGGCACGACAAACCCCCGGGTGCCAGGTCGCAATTGCGACTAGAATTATCGACCTGGCGCCTGGGGAGGCACAGCTGGGGTACCCTGTCTCTGTGCTCACCCCCCCCCCTCGCGATCGCGTCGGGCCGCCCCGGCCGGTAATTGAGGCCGCGACTTTGCAGCCTTCTGCAGGCCTATGGTTCCTTCTGGAATCTGGGCCCTCTTGTGGTGACCGCTGGTTTACCCTTTAAAATCTCCATAGGCGACGTTTAAAAAATTCTATAGGTTGCATGTTTTGAGTTACAGAGGAGGTCTAGGGCTAGAATTATTGCTTTCGCTCTACCAATCGCTGCATTACCACACGTGTGGATTGAACACCACTTTCATATGCTGGCGCTACTCATGTATGCATTCGCTTCTGCGCACTAGCTCAACGGGACGGGGCGCGTTTCTGGATCCTAACTTTTTTAGCTGGCTCCTAGATCCCAAGCAAATTTGTCAAACCCTAACCTAGGTAAAAATAAGCATTTAATTTATTCCAATGCAGGGTGGGGGGACCACTGCAATGGAAATATTTGTTTCCCTGGAGCTCAGCTTTAAATACACAATACAAATAAGTTGCCTGGTTGCCATGTAAAACAGCACATATTTTAGCTTTTTTTTTGTTTCTTATGATTACCTTTCTACGTTCTAGAATCTAGAGGGAGTGTGCACACATACATGCTGTTTGCTCCGCTATGTTTAGGTGAATGTACTGAAATGGGAGGGCAAGTATGGTAGCAAAGTGGCATTTAACCTCCTGCAAAACTCCAATAGGAATCCTGCATTTTGTTATCAGCAAAGCCGGCAGAGCTGAAGTGGCGGATTCCCCCTCCTTGTGCTCTTCCATTCCTGGTAAATCTTCTGGGACTGGATTAAATTGCATTAGGTGAGGGGGGTTAGACAGACAGCACAGTGTTCCTGGCCTCGTTAGTGGCTGCCTGGATCCGCCATTAATATTTATAGCCCAGTGTTAATATGAAATCTTAGTTTGACTGTCTCCCGTGGCCTTTTTCACCCAGCTGAATCTTAGAACGTGATAAGAATCTCCACAGTTGCCAAACGCAAGGGGGAGAGTCACATCCCGTATCTGCTCTTGTGCCCACTCCGTTGTATAGCTGGCATTGTTCATGATTTTACACATCACTATAATGACCTCAGCATGCCAGAAAATCACTTAAGCATTGACACTGATACATGTATATGTTACAGCAAAAGAGGCAGAAAGTTGAATGCTCTTGTATAATTTTCCATGGAACTGACGAGGCCTTTGTTTTGTAGTGCAAAGCCATAGCAACCACCAGATTCTGACCCAGTGTTCCGCTGACTGGCTATGAATTGGAATTTGGGCTCTGCATCCATGTTCACAAAACAATAGTACAGAGCTTGAGGCTTGAAAATGAACGCACTGGACCTAGACCCCTTTCTTTTTTTTTTCTTTTTCCTTCATTTAGTCAAGTATACCATTTTAATATGTATGATGTGTTGCTACATTGCAAATGAGGTCAGCACACTATAAAGCTGGCTGAGCAGTCTCAGCCCTTGAAGGCCGCAAACAGGCCAGGCTTTCAGAAGTCTCTAATTACCATGCAATTAACCCAGCTGTAATTATCACCAGAACCAGACACTGCTCTTCCTTTGAAGAGAGCGGTATTACTTAGGATTGCGACAGGAACCAGGCAGAGGACAGAAATATTGTGTAATATTTTGTTTTCGGACACATTTGTAGTGTTCTGGAACACAACACAGGGCAATGATGGAAAGTAATATGCTGGAAGTGTGAAATGTGAGAAATTACCTCATTCATCATCATCATTTAGATATTACTTTGTGAGACAGTTTTTATTTAAAACATTTGGCTTAAAGGGTTGGTTCACCTTTACGAAAAAACTGCCTATACATGTAAGGGGTGCCTTAGCTAAAAACAAAAGTTAGATTGTGCCCTTGCTGTAGTTATGAAAAGTTTGGACACCCCTGACCTACACCTATCGCATGGGCATTATTTACCTTTGGTCAAAGCTGCACAGTTTGTTTTTATCTACAGCCCCCGCATCCCCAACCCCACCCCTATTACCACCTCACCTGCAGTTTTTTGTTAAAAGCCAAATCTATTTTACATACCATAATGATACTCCCATATTTAGTTAGCAAGCCTCCTACCCCCAAACCATCCCCTCTTACAGAAGCCATGGGCTCTTTTCCCTGACAAATCCTGTCACTTTTTTAATCCGATGTGTCTCTGCCTACACAGCCACGTCATTAAAAAACGACCAGTCCCACCTTCTACAGTGGCAGAGGGCTGCGTAGTTCTCAACGGCATGGCAACATTATCACCCATCCATTGCTTTTTCCTACAGCTCCATAACTGACGGTCCGTACTTTGGTAAGAGAATTATAGATAAAAGAAAACCGACTATAGGTATAGAGCTGGCAAACTTCGCCACATCCCAATGTAAAAGAGAAAATTGCAGAAGGTGATGCCCCAGGGGATTTTGTGGGTAAAGGATAGTCGCCAGAAAAGAAGGTAACAAATGTAAAAAATATACAAAATTTATTAGATACAAACAAAAATAAGGTTGGTGCATAAAGTATATAACCATAAAGGAGTTAAAATTAATGTCTACAAGGTAGACAGACAGAATAGTGTAATGTAAAGTAAATACCTATTAAATTCCTTCATCTATATCACCTCTGGCGTTCTAGTTTCTGTTCTTTCATTCACTTCCTGGTTTTCAGCTCTCGTTCATGTAAGAACTACATTTCTCAGTATGCATTGCGGCACGCCCAGTAATTCACACCTCGCTGAAGTCTCTAACACGTAGAGAGCTTCCTGCCACACAGATGTAGTTCCCAGGAGGGGGCGAGCACGTCACTGACCACCGCAGTAAAGGTTCCCTTAATGGTGGTAAGTAAAAATTAGACAAGCAGGAAGTGAACAGAACTTCCCGTTGCTTCTCCGGGGCTCTCCCGTGCCATCGGGGGCCCGGAGAATGAATCATCCGGCACTTGCAGGAAGTATAGAGATGACTGGTGACCAGTCATCTCTATGACCGTGGGAGGACCCGGGCGCGATGTGATGACTTCACGCCCGGGTCCTGTAAGTAAACAAAGCCGCGATTGCGGCTACTAAGCCACAGTATTCATGGGATCGTGAATTTTTTTTCACCGATCTCATGGTTTCCAGCCTGGAGGAGAGATGTGGGGTCTTATTGACCCCGCATCTCTCCATAAAGAGGACCTGTCACACACATTCCTATTACAAGGGATGTGTACATTCCTTGTAATAGGAATAAAAGTAATAAAAAAATAAAAAATAAATAAAAAAGTGTAAAAAAATAATAATAAAAAATATGTAAACGCCCCTGTCCCCGGTAGCTCGCGCGCAGAAGCGAACGCACCCGCCGAGATATGTAAACGCCGTTTAAACCACATATGTGAGGTATCGCTGCGTGCGTTAGAGTGGCAGCAACAATTCTAGCACTAGATCTCCTCTGTAAATCTAAACTGGTAACCTGTAAAAAAATTAAAAGCCTTGCCTATGGAGATTTTTAAGTACCGAAGTTTGGCGCCATTCCATGAGTGTGTGCAATGTTAAAGCGTGACATGTTGGGTATCTATTTACTCGGTGTAACCTAATCTTTCATATTTTACAAAAAAATTGGGCTAACTTTACTGTTTTGTTATTTTTTTAATTCATGAAACAATTTTTTTCCCCAAAAAAAAGCGTTTGAAAAATTATTGCGCAAATACCGTGCAAGATAAAACGTTGCAATGACCGTTGTTTTATTCCCTAGGGTGTCTGCTAAAAAAACATATATAATGTTTGGGGGTACTGCGTAATTTTCTAGCAAAAAAAAAATATGATTTGTACATGTAGGAGAGAAGTGCCAGAATAGCCCCGGTATGGAGGTGTGTATAAAAGCCCTGTATTAAAGTGGTTAAATTGGCAGCCCTGTTGGGCATGCATGGTAGGTCTGTCATATACATATTTGCAGGGATTACCATTTTACCAAGCTGCTTGCTGTGGGGGCACTTGACAGGAGGAAGGGGCCAGGAGTGCCAGTGAGGGACCCATTAAGAGGAGGATTTGGGCTGCAAAACCAACTGCACAGAGCAGGTAATATAACATGCTTGTTATTTTTAAAGAAAAAAAACAAACTAGACTTTAGTATCACTTTAAGACCTGACAGCCGAAACACGTTGGCTTTTTTGACCGTTGTTCACCTGCATTATTAAAATTATGCTTATGCCAACTTTTATGGCATTGGCCCTTTTCCCTGATTGTACACGGAGGTTTGCAGAGCTTCCCAGGCTGAGTGGCGTGTCTTTGAGGCCAACCAGGAATGGCATAGGAGGTGGTAGCTTGGATGCACCTGTTCCATTTTACTAACAATCTTACATCTTATGACCCATACACACTAATAGTTTTTCTGCAGATTTACCAAAACCATATAATATGAGGTACATTTGTATGCAATCAGGCAGCCCCTTGCAATACATGGTTTTGGTAAATCTGAAGACAAAAATCCACTGAAAATCTAATAGTGTGTATGGGTCCTTAGATCCCATACACACTATACAATTTTTGTTGTCAGATTTCCTTTAGATTTACCAAAACCATGTAGTGCAAGGGCCTGCCTGATTGCATACGAATTGAAACTCTTATGCCGCGTACACACGGTCGTTTTTTGCGATGAAAAAAAACGACGTTTTTTAAAACGTCATTTAAATTGATCGTGTGTGGGCAAAACGTTGTTTTTTGTCTTCAAAAAAAAACGACCAAAAAAAATTTCCAACATGCTTGAATTTTTTGTGTCGTTTTTCAAAACGTCGTTTTTTGTGTCATAAAAAGTGATGGTGTGTGGGCAAAACGACGTTGAAAACGACGTTTTTAAACCCGCGCATGCTCAGAAGCAAGTTATGAGACGGAGCTTCAATGGAAAAGAGTGCCGTCCAACGTGGTGTACGTCACCACGCTTTGCTAGAGCTTTGTAGAAAAACGATGGTGTGTACGCAACGTCGTTTTGGAAAATGAAGTTTGAAAAACGTAGTTTTTTTTCATGATTGAAAACGTCGTTTTATTTCATCGCAAAAAGTGATCGTGTGTACGCGGCATTAAGGTTTGACCTCATATTAGATGGTTTTGGTAAATTTGAAGGAAAAATTCTACAGAAAATTGTATAGTGTGCATCCAGTTTGCTATACAGTTCCCCTATACGAGGCTAAAATGTAAAAGGGTGGTGAGAGTGTCTGGTAGCACATTTAGTCATCGCTGTCCTTTTTTTTTTTTATATAAAAATGGAGGGACGTGTTGTTTATATTTAAATATTTATGTGTTTTTATTTTTTTTTTGCAATTAATAAGGTATATGTTTTATTGAAATTCTCAAAATGCTGCCTTCATCACATTTTCTCTATAGTTGTATTGCTTACCCAACCTTGACAGACATCCAATTTGCAGGTTTTATTGTTCCAGTGTGATCGCTGTTGTTTTGCCCCATGTGAGGCTGGCCCTTTGGATGTGTGCAGATTTCTCTGCCTTCCCTCACCATAGACACTCTCATGGAGCATCCAATGCAAACGGCCATGTTTGTACCATGAGCTTTTGTTAGATTGTATATCGTACAAGCGGTTACAACGAACTTCTCTTATTCGCGCTTGTTATATTTTGTCCAAAGCGTTGTACCTGACACTTTTGCTGGACAGCTTGATCTGCTTGTAATTGCAAAGAAAAGAAAATGGCACAGAGTAAAAAAAAAAAAAAAAAAAAGACTTTGTATACTGAATTTAATCATATGTAGTAACTACATGGAGATACTCGCATACAATATTTCCTGTTGTTATTCCTTTTAATGTAACTGCTATCATATGTATATGTGTGGGTGTTTATTTATACTGCATGTTATAGTTGTATGCCTAAAAGCTTGTGGGAGGACTTGGAAAAGCGTGATCTGTGCACCTGAGTGCTCAACCCCCTGTAGTGACAATTATCAGGTGATCTCACTCTTTAGTCTTATTTTTCATTACAGCAATGCCAACCAAAGGAGTGAAACCTAACTGAGTTATCGTTACTTTTGCTAAAGCAACTAAAAACCTTCCCTTGTAGTTGGACTGCTTCCGCACTGATGCTCATTTTAATGCCTCGTACACACGACCATTTTTCTCTGCAGTGATTCTTCTCCAGCCTGACTTGCATACACACGTTCATGCAAAAAACGTCCGACCAAAGCGTGGTGACGTACAACACGTACAACGGGACTATAAAGGGGAAGTTTCTTTTAAATGGCGCCAACCTTTGGGCTGCTTTTAGTCTGTATACTTGATTCTGAGCATGCGCATATTTCCCGCTCCTCGGAAAAGCATAAACCCAACCAGTTTTCGTGACAAGAAAAAAACTGAGGGGAAACACAACGAGAAAAAAGAGAGCTGGTTTAAATGTTTTTGTCGTGAAGACTGCTAGGGAGCATTCACGGTTTTCATGACCAATATGAAAAATGGCAGTTTTCTCGTCGTGTGTACAAGGCATAAGTCTCGGAGTCCGTAAAAAGCAGTTTTACTTAACCGATCCTCCACTATTGCAGGCTTCCTCAACACTGTTAGACCAGTTCCCTCAGCCGCGTCTCCCCTAAGCACTGGTCCTCTGACCCCATCAAGTACAATGCAGAGCCCTTAGTCCTGCATTGGACATGAGGACACCGGGGGGAACAGTCCATTGCCAGAGCATAGGGGAGTAGAGGAGAGCACCAGCTGCCTGGGTAGTAGAGAATTGGGTAAGTAAAAGTACTTTTCACCATCCCGTAGACATAAATAAACATTTAAACTTTGCAATGCAGGGGTTTCCCACAGCAAAGAAGATTTTTTATTTTCCCCAGCGATAGGATTTAAAGTTTCTTTAGACCTCAGACATGAAACACAAACAAAGTATATCCCTCTAGTCTATAGTGTGTACTTAAAGCAGAGCTCCACCCAAAAGGTTTAATGACTCCTCCCCCTCTCCTCTTTAAGAAGAATTGGCACTTTTGAGAAGCGAGGTGAAGGGAAGTGATCGGAAGTTGAAGTACACCCCCTCCCCTTGCAGTTTTTTGGGACACATGACAGGTCCCAGAAGACTGCTTGGCCATTCAAGATTCGCAACTCTTCTTCTCACTCATACACAGTGGGCACCCGGCTGTAAAGACGCAAGTTGTCATAGCCCATAGTTAAGATGCCAGCGCAGAGAAAAGAAGACAGCGGGTGAAACCAGCTGGGGTGAGCACACCGCTGGATCCTGGGACAGGTGAGTGGCTGTTTTTAAAAGTTAACAGCTACAGTTTTTGTAGCTGCTGACTTTTTTTTTTTTCACAGAAGACTGGAGCTCCTCTTTAATGATTTTTATTGCATATATTTTAAAATGGTGGGGAATACAATCTATAGGCATCCAGCAGAGATGGTTTCATATGGATCACTTGTTATGCTGTCCCTGCATTCTATGGGCCAGCAGTATTTCTATTGTTTACAGACAGAAGCCCTATTACTACAACAAACATATCAGTTAGAAAGTAAGGCCTTGTTCACACTAGTGCAATGTGATTTTTATCTGATTTGAAGTGAAAATATGTACTGCGATTTTGATGTGATTTTCGATTTTATGGCTGTTTTTTATGCATTTTAAATCAAAGCAAAAAACATCTTTCTCCTGCATTTTCACTTTCACTTACAAGGCCAACTCTGTGATTGTAAAGGAAAAAGAAGCTGTATCGCTGATGAGTTATTTTCTCTATCATTCTGCTCTGTCCTCCTGTCAGTATGCTCTCTGAACTGCGGCACACCTGATTAGCTCATAGATATAGTTAATTATAGGTGGGGTGGAAAGGCTGTATTAGCCCCTCATTTATATGCCTGGAATACTCCAGAAGCTAGATCTCCATGCATAATTCTTGACTTTGTGGGCAACTAAGATCTTTGGATTTTCCTACCCAACCATGTGTTCCCATGTCATACATTCATGTACATCCATGTTGTAAAATAAATAAGAAAAAATAGCAGGGAGAACAGGGGCCCCTTTTGGTCATAGCAGGATTGCAGACCCAGAAACTTGAGGTTGTGGCTCTCATTGATATAGTCACAGAGACATTAAAGTAGAACAATAGACACAACTTTATTTTTTCCTTTTGGATAAAGTAACGGAGGGTCATAACCTGGCAGATTTTTTTTCCCCTAGCCAAACAGGAAGTGAGTGGAAATCCATGCAAATAAGGGGAATTACTTAGGGACCCCAAGGTCACCAGAACTTGTGTCCTCATGGGAAGATTTCCTCTCTATTACTTTTTTATGGACAACCCAAATTGGGGATTTTCTGTCACTTGCAATGATAATGGTAAACAGGACAAATATAGAGGGTAAAGGGCCCGCCATTGTATTGCACAATGATCCCTTTCACTTCTTCTCTCCACCTTCTTTTATTTAAGCCCTTGTTTGTCACTTTTTTGTCTTTTTACGTTTGTACATGGTTTTGCCCTAATAGTCTTGGGAGGGGTGAACATGATCTTGTGGTTTTGTTCGCCCTCTCTCATGGGGTCTCTCTTCTGGGAGCCCCACCTAGTACTTAGGTGGGTCTAGCCTGACAGACCCTCCAAAGAATGGGGTCCATCTGGTTCCAGATGGACCAAATGAAAGTACACCAGTCCCCGTCCGGAGCCTAATGCCCTGGCGGATAAGGGCAAGGTCCTTTGATTTCGGAGTACCATGTGTACACCTGTTGCACGTTTTTGTGTTTCACTCTTTGTTTGTGCATTTTCTATGGCACCGGGTGGAGTCTTTGAAGTATGTTCACACAACACGGACTTTAAAAAAAAAAAAAAAAAAAACAGGGGCACAGAAAGCAATAAATGGCAGGGGTTCTAATCCATCTCTGCTCTGTCCAAAATTAAGAAAACATTTTTTTGCCCATAGTTATACTTTAAAATGTCTTCTTTCTAATGTCTACTCAAGCTTCTGTCTAACAAATTATTTTTCTCCCTAATGCAGACATAGGCATATCTTGCATGGAATGAGGGACACCTATTAGCATAAGTATTTAGGTATATGACACCCACCCTGCCATGCCCACTTGATGGACAATTATATACAACAAAAATTAGTTAAACCCACAAGTGTGCTTTTTTTTTTTTTTCCCTCACTACTATTCCTTTATACTGGCTTTTGACATTTTGCTATTATTATATTATACTGGCTTTTGAAATTTACAAATACAGCAATTTAGAAATTAGATGAAAGGTTTAGCACTGGGAAACACTTTTTGAAAGCTAAATAGTGCATTTTATATACAACTATATAGATCAGACCAAAATCAGTTCCAAACCGGGCACTGTCCCTCGAAATCGGGGACAGGTGGGTGCTATGCATGGGAAGAATAATCATTTTAAATCACAGCTGAATATATTGATCCCTGAAGGAAATAAGGAAGTTTTTTTTTTCTTTTTTTAACCTCTTGGTTATTCACCAAATAGATCACCTTGTTGTACCTGCTGCAGTACAGTACAATGAGGATGCTATATCATTTGTTTACAAAAGTATTGACCATGGAGAATCCTTTGATCATGTGGTATGTAATAAGGGACAGAAACCATAGAAGAGATTTGCATGTAAAGTTTGAACCTGACCAGCTGACCTTTGTTCTGTTTTTCCCCTTTAAAGTTCATCCGTGAACAGTAATGGAACTGCGAATCCTGGTTGCCCTTTTCCCTCGGGGCTTGACATAAACTCTTGTGCTGGATTATTTCCTCTATTCCCTTGCACATGTTCCTTCTTTGCACCCACGTCCCCTTAATGGTAGAACAAAAACTCCTTGCAATACTGGATAGATGCCAATACATTGACTTGTACTGATTTGTACTGTATATCTGGAAAACACCAGCAGTAATATCTCAGCAGTTTGCCACGCTGAATATCACACAGGCATCTCACAGTGTCTGTTGGAGTTTTCATTTTTCTTCCTGTACAGACAGTGTTGCAATTGGACTGGTACTGGTTTCTTTTGACAACTCTGGAAACTCAAGCAGAGTGAATACCTAATTGAAAAGTCAGTGGGAAAATCTGTTCCGCAAAAAAAACTTTCGTTTTTTTTTTTTAAAACATTAAAGCCCAACTCTGGACCACGTGTGTGTATATATATATATACACACACACACACACACACACACATATATATATATACACACACACATATATAAAAACAAAATTGCCGTCCTTTTTTTCCCACAAATAGAGCTTTCTTTTGGTGGTATTTGATCACCTCTGCGGGTTCTTTTTGCGCTTTAAACAAAAAAGAGTGACAATTTTGAAAAAAAATTAAATATATATTTTTTACTTTTTGCTATAATAAATATCCCCCAAACATATATATAAAAAATGAATTTCCTTCTCAGTTTAGGCCGATTATGTATTCTTCCACATATTTATGGTAAAAAAAAAAACTGCAGTAAGCCTATTTTGATTGGTTTGCGCAAAAGGTATAGCGTCTAAAAAATAGGGGATATTTGTATGGCATTTTTATTAATATATATATATTTTTTTTTTTACAAGTAATAGCAGGGATCTTTATCAAGACTGCAACATTATGGCGAACACATCGGACACCTTTGATGCTATTTTGGGACCATTGTCATTTAAACAGCGATCAGTGCTATAAAAATGCACGGATTACTATGTAAATGACACTGGCAGGGAAGGGGTTAACCACTAGGGGGCGAGGGAGGTGTTAAGTGTGTCCTAGGGAGTGATTATAACTGTTGGGGGTAAATGTACAGGCGGCCGTCGGCAATCGGTTAAACGTACAAACATACTCCCATGTGAGGGCTGTGTTTTGGCCACAGGATGCACAATGTTTGGTGCTACCATGTGCACGCAGTTCTACTGATGTCAACTTTGGCACATCGGCTGTATCGACTTTGCTGGTAGTCCCAATTTGACAAAAACTGTAGCTGCTGTCTTTTAATAAACAGACACTTACCTGCCTAAGGATCCAGCGTCATCCTCACCCAGATCGGTTCTTTACTGATCTTCGGGTCATCGGCGCTGGCATGTTAACTTTGGACAGCCAACTTTTACTCCTTGTGGCTTTATAGCCGACTGCCCACTGTGCATATGTGAGCCGTTCTGTGCTTTGTGACGGGTCCCATAGTCTTCTGGGGCCAGTGATGTGTCCCAGAAGGTTGCGGGCATGGGGCAGGAGAACTTCCACTTTGATTGCCTGATAGGGAGGGGAGAACTTCCATTCAGATCGCCAGAAGGGGAGGATTGCCTAGGTGACCTGAGCAGGAGTGGAAGTTGGATTTCTGTCAATACTAGGTTGCTGCTGCCCATCCAAAAGAAAATATGGCAGAGGGGGAGGAAGAGTAGAACTTCCCCTTTGCTAATATAATTTGGCACTGGTGCTGCCTGCTGAACGTGACATAGGATATAACTTTTTCCATGGCATGTGTGTCACCCTGGCATCATGTAGGGTTAACTTGGGTGGTTGAGGTTAAAACGTTCTCTCGGCTGTCTATTTTTAATGCCCCATTGTAAATGAGGCCTTACAGTTTAATACTCGATTTGTACTTAAAAGAACCAGGCCAGTGTAGATGTATGGGATCCATTGCACGGGTTAACAGTGAGCTCTTGCTGGGTCTGTTGATCTGCTAGTAGTTTTAATGTTCGCTCCCTTCACTCTTTCCGACTTCTGATTACGATTCAGCAATGTGCTCCTGGAAGAAAGCCGATTCCCCAAGCCCTGCTTTTTATTCTACTCTCTCGCTTCTCCTTTTTCCCCTTCATCGCATCCTCCCTTCTCCCCCACCCCTTCCTCCACTTGTTGTTTAATATTTATTCCTGTTACGGTTATGAATTTCTATAAAATATTCACAAACACTCCCCCCCTCGCTTAGAGAAGAAGAGGGAAATAAGACGGATACACACACAAAAAAAAACATACCAATTTAATTAATACAAAGCTGCCGGAAGCCTTCAAGGTGGAGCAGCAGATTCCCGGAGGCCTATTTATTGCAGGCCTCGGTCTCTCAGATCCACTCACAGGCCTGTAGTGCTCCAGTGCCTGAGAGGGCAGCCAGGTCTCTGCTCTTTCCTTTCACCCAAGGCACACAGCGCTACTGAAAACAGACAGGGATACTTATTATTTATTTATCCTTCCGCAGCGAATAATAAAATGTAGCTGTCTCTGTAGTTACAAAACCGTAATCATAGCTAAGTGTATAATTAATAATGTGTTCGCACATAGACAGCTCTACAGTGGAACTCTCGCTAGCACATCGCTTCGGGACATAGTTTGCAGTTTAGTCATAAGCTCAAAAATAGAAGTGGTAAAAGTTTAGCGCTCCATCATAGCTATTTCTGTGACTGACTTTTTCTCTCCACACAATACATTGGGAGATTGGCTTAAAATATACTAAATGTGGCATTTTGTTCCATGGAAGTTAATATTTGTGCAAGATTTACATACATTAGTTGGCCAGTTTTAAAGAGTACCTGTAGTGTAAAGAAAAGGTATTGCCTGTAGATTCCCTGCAGCTGGAAATTCCCCTTGTACTTCTTTTCCTTTCCTTGTTTCAGAAATGGCCATCTTGGTAGATAAGCTTTACTTCCTTGTTCAAGCTGCCCCTCTGATGACTGGTGGAAAAATTTTAAAGCCAAATCTGGGCAAAGAAAAAAATATCCCTTTTAAGTAGGTCTAGGCCTGTACTGCAAGGGTTTTGCTCGTTGTCTTACCTGAACCTCCACTCCTCTCCGCAGCTAGACTTCTCCCCACAGCATCTGCACACCACTCTCTAGCAGTCAAGGGTCCACAGCCCTGCACTGGGTGTGGAGACATTGTGGGACAGTCCACAGCCAGATCTTGGGGAGCGTCAACTGCCAGGGGAACCGGGTAACTAAAAAAAAATACCGCAGATCCACAAAAAGAATGAAGTAGGAGCAGAGAGATGCTTGCTTTGCAGGCCCTCCGCTACAACTTCCTCTCCACCAAATCCTCAGTCAGACCAATGAGCAGTACAGTGGTGACATCACCAAATCTTACTCCTACTGAACCTGACCTTGGGATAGTTACATGCCCGAAAGTATACCATTATTCATAAGGTATTGAAGGCAAAAGATACATTTTTCATGGTACTGCATAGGGTTGTCCCAATACCGATACTAGTATCGGTATCGGGACCGATACCGAGTATTTGCGGGAGTACTTGTACTCGCGCAAATACCCCCGATGCCTAAATAGAATACTTCCCGCTGCCACGGCAAGCCACCACATACCACAAAGCCGTCGCCGCCGCATACCGCCGTGTATTGTAATCGCCGCATTACAGGCACATGTTTGAATTCTTAATGCCGTCGCGTATAGACACTCCCCTTCTCGGGATTGGACGGATCTGTCCAATCCCGAGCAAGGGGGAGTGTCTATGCACTGAGCCGTGTGTATAGACACTCCCCCTTGCTCGGGATTGGACAGATCCGTCCAATCCCGAGAAGGGGAGTGTCTATACGCGGTGGGCATTGAGAATTCAAATAGGTGCCTGTAATGCGGCGATTACAATACACGGCGGTATGCGGCATCATCTACTAAAGGTATGGGGGACAGGACATGGCTGCAATATGTGGGGGACAGGACATGGCTGCAATATGTGGGGGACAGGACATTGTTGCAATATGTGGGGGACAGGACATGGCTGCAATATGTGGGGGACATGACATGGCTGCAATATGTGGGGGACATGACATGGCTGCAATATGTGGGGCACATGACATGGCTGCAATATGTGGGGCACATGACATGGCTGCAATATGTGGGGGACATGACATTGCTGCAATATGTGGGGGACATGACATTGCTGCAATATGTGGGGGACAGGACATGGCTGCAATATGTGGGGGACAGGACATGGCTGCATCTGTGGGGGGACAGGACATGGCTGCATATATGGGGGACATGACATGGCTGCAATATGTGGGGGACAGGACATGGCTGCATATATGGGGGACATGACTGCAATATGTGGGGGACATGACATGACTGCAATATGTGGGGGACATGACATGGCTGCAATATGTGGGGGACGTGACTTGGCTGCAATATGTGGGGGACGTGACTTGGCTGCAATATGTGGGGGACGTGACATGGCTGCAATATGTGGGGGACATGACATGGCTGCAATATGTGGGGGACATGACATGGCTGCAATAGTTGGGGGACAGAACATGGCTGCAATATGTGGGGGACAGGACATGGCTGCAATATGTGGGGGACAGGACATGGCTGCAATATGTGGGGGACAGGACATGGCTGCAATATGTGGGGGACATGACATGGCTGCAATATGTGGGGGACAGGACATGGCTGCAATATGTGGGGGACATGACAAGGCTGCAATATGTGGGGGGACATGGCTGCATTTGGGGACACATTAAAAAAAGTATCAGTATTCGGTATGGGCGAGTACATGACAAAAAAAAGTATCGGTACTTGTACTCGGTCCTAAAAAAGTGGTATCGGGACAACCCTAGTACTGCATATGCAAAACAAAATTAAAAACATTTCTAGATGTTACCTATAGGATAGCAAATCTTCAGTTTTTGAGTTCACTTTAAGATGATACAAGGGGTTTCAACTGTAATAGCTGGAAACTTTACTATTTGCCGAGATAAGGAACTGAAGCATTTAAAGGTGAATCCCATGTATGATATTTTTTACATTGGTCCAAGCTGGACCAATGTAAGTATGTATGTGCCATACTTTTTGGATCCCTGTGGAAGCTGGAAATACATGTAGTAGGCACCGCCACTGCAGCCATCTCTACTAGCTTCCAGGTGCCGAGCTAAAGGGCTGCTGGGCTACATTGAGAACACCCAAGCAGGCTCGTTTTTGAGCTATGGATCTACGTGTCCATTCACATACAGAGCTTCGGCTTGTCCTTGCCTCTTCTCCCTCCTGATTGGCTAACTGGCTGTGATTGACAGTAGTGGGAGCCAACGGCCAATTAGTAGGGAGAGTCCCAGGAGAGCAACGGGAAGATGATACCTGTTCCAACCAAAAAACGGGTGGAACAGGTAACATGTTCCCAAAGGTGAACTTATCCTTTAATCCAATCCACTTAATTCTACATGGAAAACACACATTTTAACTACTTCAGACCCGTTTTAACTGACAATTTTGTGGTCGTGCTCCCAAACTTGACGTCCTTTTTTCCCCACAAATGGAGCTTTCTCGTGGTGGTATTTGATCACCTCTGCGATTTTTATTTTCTGCGCTATAAACACAAATAGATAAGTAAGTAATTTTTTTATTTATTTTTTTACTTTTTGCTATAATAATAATCCCCCCAAAAATTATATATATATATATTTCCTCAGTTTAGGCCGATACGTATTTTTCTACATATTTTTGGTAAAGTTTGCGCAAATGTTATAGCGTCTACAAAATAGGGGATAGTTTTATGGCATTTTTATAAAAAAAACATTTTTTTTTACTGGTAATGGTGATCAGCGATTTTTATCGTGACTGCAACATTATGGCAGACTTATCGGACTCTTTTGGTGCTATGTTGGGACCGTTGTCATTTATACAGTAATCAGTACTGTAAAAATGCACTGATTACTGTGTACGTGACACTGGCAGGGAAGGGGCTAACCACTAGGGGGTAAGGAAAGGGTTAAGTGATTCTAACTGTGTGGGGGTTGGGCTACCTGTGACACAACACTGATCACTGCTCCTGATGACATGGAGCAGAAGATCAGTGTCCTGTCACAAGGCAGAATAGGGAGATGCCTTGTTTACACAGGCATCCCCCCCCCGTTCTGCAGCTCCATGACATGATGGTGGGACACAGGTGGACATCGAGTCCACGGGTCCCACGGGCACGGTCACGGTCTACTTTGACAAAGCATCTGTAGATGCTCTAAAGGGTGCTCAATCACCTAAAGCGGAAGTACACGGCTGGATGTTTTTATTTATTTATTTTGTACCCTGAAAGGTAATGTCGTATGCATCACATATTAGTACATTATGTTAAACTTACCTGAAAACGAAGCTTTCCAGTGCCGCGCTGTGACTGCAACAGATGCTCCCATCTTTACCCGGTCTTCAGTCCTGGTTTGACTGACCAGGACGATGATGTCAGCACATGCATGCGGGCTGGAGTCACCGTGAAGGCCTGGGTGACTCAGAGATGGGAGTCTACTCCCACTTTAATGTCTAATATTAAATTGTGAGTCCAGCCCCATGGGTATATACAGTTGCAAGAAAAAGTATGTGAGCCCTTTTGGAATGATATGGATTTCTGCACAAATTGAACATGAAATGTGATCTGATCTTCATCTAAGTCACAACAGTCTGCTTAAACTAATAACACACAAAGAATTAAATGTTACCATGTTTTTATTGAACATACCATGTAAACATTCAGTGGAAAAAGTATGTGAACCCCTAGACTAATGACATCTCCAAGAGCTAATTGGAGTGAGCTATCAGCCAAGTGAAGCCCAATCAATGAGACAAGATTGGAGGTGTTGGTTAGAGCTGCCCTGGCCTATGAAAAACACACACCAGTTCTTGGTTTGCTTTCACAAGAAGCATTGCCTGATGTAAATGATGCCTTGCACAAAAGAACTCTCAGAAGAATTGTTGACTTGCATAAAGCTGGAAAGGGTTATAAAAGTAGCTCCAAAAAGCCTTGCTGTCCATCAGTCCACAGTAAGACACATTGTCTATAAATGAAGAACATTCAGCACTGCTGCTACTCTCCCTAGGAGTGGCCGTCCTGTAAAGATGACTGCAAGAGCACAGCACAGACTGCTCAATGAGGTAACGAAGAATCCTGGAAAGGAGAAAGGTGCCCCTGGAAGACGAAAGTTATTTCGAAACGGACCTAGGGCGAGCGACGCGCTGTTGTCACCCAAGCTCCTGTATGTTCCACCAGTGGACGAGAGCCTGAGGATTTTTGTGTTCCGGCCGGCACATGAAATAATCAAGGCGTTTATTACACTGCATGACTGTAAGTGCATTTTCAATTCTTTTAAATACATTTTATACGTTTAACACTCTATGTGGACCCATTGATGTTTTTTTGCATGGTGGGCATCCATAGTGCTGAAACACCTTTGGGTACGAGATCCACCAGGACCGCAGACCTGATGCGACGTGATTGGGACCCGCTATACGCTGCTTCTGATCCCCTGTTATAAGGGATCGTGGGTTTCTGGTAAGAGACCAATTTATAACTTTGGTGGAGGACACTTTTTTTTGGACACGTCTACTTATCTAGAAGCACATGTGTTCTATCAATCTTCACTTATGGACTTTTTATTTGTTAATTTTTTGGACTGTGTTAATCAAGCCACACTCAGTTGGGGGTCACATATTATATCAGCTGTGTCTTTTTTGCTGTTTGTTTTGTTTTTGGTTCATCATAAATACAGTATCATCACGCTTTCAAGGTGACTGCGTTTTGCACAGCGACCATCACTGGTCACACTTTCAATTCAGCAGCCAGCCCCTTTTTATTCATTTCTTGCATTTATTTATGTTTTAAGGTAACGCGATTTATATATTTTTCTATTTTCTAAAGAAGAATCTTAAGCTAAGCTAAAGACTTACATACGTCTCTGGCATATGCTAACATCCCTGTTAGCAAATCTACGATTCGTAAAACACTAAACAAGAATCACTTTCATGGGAGGATACCACAGAGGAAGCCACCGCTGTCCAACAAAAAAACAACGCTGCATGTTTAGTTTGCACAAGAGCACCTGGATGTTCCACAGCAGTACTGGCAAAATATTCTGTGGACAGATGAAACCAAAGTTGAGTTGTTTGGAAGTAACACACAACGCTATTTGTGGAGAAAAAGAGACACAGCAGCACACAACATCAAAACCTCATCCCAACTGTGAAGTATGGTGGTGGGGGCATCATGGTTTGGGGCTGCTTTGCTGCGTCAGGGCCTGACGGATTGCTATCATCGAAGGAAAAATAAATTCCCAAGTTTATCAAGACATTTTGCAGGAGAACTTAAGGCCATCTGTCCACCAGCTGAAGCTCAACAGAAGATGGGTGTTTCAACAGGACAACGACCCAAAGCATAGAAGTAAATCGAGGGAGCGCTAAATGTCCATGGGTTAGGGGTGCAAATTACTTATCTTTCCTTGGGTGCTGACAACCCATGCTACGGAAATACATTTTAGTGTTAGGGGTCCTCACAATGTGGGAAATTTTATCAAGGGCTCACGGCATTAGAAAGGTTGAGAACCACTGACCTAGTGTATACCAAAGGCTTCTAGGACTCTACTAAGTTTACTTATTTTCTTTGCCATGTAAGCATTTGTGTTTGTAAAGCACACAGGCCTCTTTCTTTAGACTGTTAGAAGACACAGATTAACTTGGTGATACCGTTACACAAAATTAGATTTCTTTGTTGCAGATATCCTAAGAAATTTCACAAGGTATAGGACATATGGCCTGAGTCCCCCTCCATTACTGAAGCTAGAATAGACACTGATCATTCTGCCCTACCTTCAGGGGGCTTGTTGGCTTTTTTCAGGGGGATGTTAGCTTTGTGTGGTGGACCTAATTGGTCTTTTGAGCCCACCCTGCCCCTCTTTCCTCTCCACTTACAACGATCCCCCCCCCCCCCCCCCCCATTTGGAAGTTGATTTTGCACTTTTCCAGTACCAACCTTGTTCCATATACCTGTCTGTAGAGGCATTGTACCTGATCAGTTTCACTGTGATTATTGTTTTCAGCTCATATATATATATATATCTATATATATATATATAGATATATATATATATATGTGTGTGTGTGTGTGTATTTTATTACATGCAGTATCTCTCTTGACTATGAGGAGTACCTGAGCTACTATTTTTTGTTATCTGTTTGTCGAGCCGGGAAATGCCTAGAGCAGGCATCCTCAAACTACGGCCCTCCAGATGTTGCGGAACTACAAATCCCATGAGGCATTGTGAAACTCTGACATTCACAGACATGACTAGGCATGATGGGAAATGTAGTTCCTGAACAACTGGAGGGCCATAGTTTGAGGACCCCTGGCCTAGAGGCTCTGTTTTGTAATTTTTTCATGAAACTTTAATAAACACAATTTATAAAAAAAACAAAGATGCTGCCTGAAGCTTAATTTATTTTATAGTCAATCATATTCAAACTTCAAGGTAAGAAATAGGCAGTAGGTATGTTTTAGTTCACCTGTGTAAAAAGTGCACTTTGTCAGATCAGCAGTACTGACAAACGGTTTGGGATGGACTGATACACAATGGCTAATTATGGATAAAAACAAAGGAAGCCATTTTTATAATTAAATTAAGTTACCCAAGGTGATGACTAATGTATGCCTGGATTACTGCGGTGTAAAATGTCATAGAACAAGTAGAGTGCTGCTTGTAGTCTCAGGGTTGAGTGAAACTAACACATTGAAACTGGTCAAGTAAGTATAATGGCGCTACAGGCAGTTCTCGAGTTACGAACGGCTTCAATGCTGGCCGCTTGTGCTCCACTCTGGTCATGGACACCTCCGAGCAGCTATCTTCCCACTAGTGTTGCTCACGAATATTCGCATTGCGAATATTCGCTACGAATATTGCATATTCGAGTATTCGCGAATAACTCGAATATTGCGGCGAATATTCGCTATGGCGAATATTCGTATTTTTTCAAATTTATTTTTAAAACAGATCACATCCTAGTGATCTCCATCGACGTCTAAAAGCATTGCTGGTATGATTAGAGAGAGACCCTGGGCCGAGTAGCTGATGCGATTCTTTTATGTTTCCGAAAATTCGCATTGCGAATTTTCGGCAACATAAAAGAATCGCATCAGCTACTCGGCCCTTCTTTTGCATCAGAGCCAATCAGAATAACTCGAATATTCGACAAACGGAATATTGCGCGATTATCTTCTCCGCCCTTCTTTTGCATCAGAGCCAATCAGAATAACTCGAATATTCGGCAAAAGTAATATTGCGCGATATTCCTTTTGCCGAATATTCAAGTTATTCTGATTGGCTCTGATGCAAAAGAAGGGCGGAGAAGATAATCGCGCAATATTCCTTTTGCCGAATATTCGAGTTATTCTGATTGGCTCTGATGCAAAAGAAGGGCGCATCAGAGCCAATCAGAATAACTTGAATATTCGGCAAAAGGAATATTGCGCGATATTCTTTTGCCGAATATTCGAGTTATTCTGGTTGGCTCTGATGCAAAAGAAGGGCGGAGAAGATAATCGCGCAATAGGAATATTGCGCGATTATTTCCGCCCTTCTTTTGCCCCCATATTCTCCTTTCTTTTAAGTAGAGTTAGTGTAGAGTTAGTGTTTAGTGCATATTAGTTTAGTAATACAGGAAATGATCTCCGTTTATGAGAATTTCGCAATCATTTTCGCATTAGCGAAATTTCACAAATTTTTTTTTGGATTAAATATCACAAATATTCGATATTAGCGAATATTCTTCTATATATTCGCGCAATATCGCGAAATCGAATATGGCGTATTCCGCTCAACACTACTTCCCACATCCGAGCAGCTATCTTGCCACATCCCACACTGCAGTACTACATGAACTGCATGGCCAGAAGAGCTTCAGGAGCACCAGGAACATCCCCCGTCCATGCACAGGCGGAAGCCGGAACATCCCACATCCCTGCACAGCCAGAGAAGAAAAAGAGAAAAGCCGCGGCCTATGCTGTACTCCTAACCAAGTCCACAACGCTGTAGCAGACCAGCCGGATTTCACTACAGGACCATTGGACCGGATAATAGAGAGACACAAAGGCACCCACAACCATCTAGCGCGGAAGGACACCTAAGGGACTTTTAAACATGCCTGATTCCTACTACTTAACTGTAAGTGGATGCAGCACCTATGTATAATTAAAGCTCTAATGTTTGTTTAATCTGGAGGCGCCTTCTCTCTTTTTCTTCTCTTTGGAGTTCTGTTCTCATCTCCCCTGCTTGTGAAGGCTCTGCCCCGGATTACGACTAATACCATCTGCTTTGCATTGGACTACATCTCCTTTTTACTCTACGTTCCAGTTTACCCCCAGGTTTTATTTATTACTTTTTTATACTTTTATGCATTCTCAGAAGGTTTTGTGTAAAACGATTATTTTTAGCAGCTTTTACCTCATTGACTCTCAGCGCCACTATGCCTGCACAGCCGGAAGCAGCTCTTACAAGCAGTGTTTCGACTTACACCCAAATTCCACTTACGAACAAACCTACAGTCCTTATTGTGTTCATACCTTGGGGACTGCCTGTACTGGTAGAGTGCAAAATCAACTTCCCCATGGGGGGAGCGATCGTTGTAAGTGGAGAGGGAAGAGGGGCAGGGGGGCTCAAAAGACCAATTGGGTCCACCACACAAAACAAACAACCCCCAGAAAAATAGCCAACAAGCCCCCCTGAAGGTAGGGCAGAATGATCTGTGTCTATTCTAGCTTCAGTAATGGAGGGGGACTCAAGAAATATGTCCTATTCCTTGTGAAATTTCATAGGACATCCGCAAGACAGATATCCAATTTTGTATAGAGGTATCACTGAGTTAATCTGTGTCATCCAACAGTCTAAAGAAGGAGGCCTGTCTGATTTCCAAACTAACACGATTGCCTTCCTGGTATTGAAAAGGAGTAAACTTAGTAGGGTCCTAGATGCTCTGGTAAACACTTGGTGATTAACTAAACCCAGCAGACATACAGAAACTATTTATTTAGGGAACTGATATATGGTTGGCGAATAAATAAATTGAACTACAGCAGCCCAGAACTCTCAAATGTGGGGGCAGGACCAAAAGACATAGGGGGAAAAAAATCAGCAGATGCATCCCCACATCGCCAGCGATTAAGTGCCACCGTGGGGTAGACTTCAGGCAACACCTTAACAGTGACGGATTACAGAAACCTGAGCTAAGTGCAGTACTGTACAGTAAACTTCATCAATCATCGGGATTCCTACCTATTAGACTCTAGAGACACATTTTTTTCTTTGTTTTATATGGTTTAGGGTGCATCGGTTACAACTGGCATCCTTATAGCAGCATAGGATTATTTTACTTTAGCAATCTTTGGGCCTGCTGGCCTGCACAGGCTCCTGACCTAATTAATCCACCTTTACTCAATTTCACTGAAATTAGTGGAAGCTGAGGAACCAACATCTACCCTCCTATTAACACAGGGTATCTCTCCAATTGCACCCTAATTCCAGCCAAAAGGGGGGCCTATTACCATTGGGCTCACCCCACGGATATACCTGACAAAGGTATTAATTTAGCAGCGCCATTTCCCTTTCTACTATTCATTTTTATATTAGCTCGCCACATAGGGATCCTACTGGGAGGCAACAGCTACTTTATTCACCATAGCGCGGACTCCCCTGTTCTTACACGGGAGAGGATCTGCCGACCGCCACTGGGCAAGGTACTGGCAACACTCCATTTCCTTGCCAGTGGCTCTTTTCACCCTAATGGGTAAATATATATTTTATATACATTTTTTCTGTTTAGTATATATTTTATAATAATTAATATAAAAATATATATATTTTAATTTTTTTAACTAATATAAATTTACTAATTGTAATATTATTATAATTATCTTATTTAATATTATATATATATATATACACACACACACCGATGTACTTTTGCAATGGAAGGGCATTTCTCTCGGTCTATTTAAGTACTGTGCATAGCTCACTAAGTCTGATGGGCCTAGTTCCTATCTAACTGATTGCTCCGTGCCGAGTTCTGAGCATGCTCAGAGAGGTGCTCACCATAGTCTGCTTCATGTGCACATGCCCAGTCTGGCCGGCCTTTCATTTGCATGGGGTCACGGCTCATTTCAATGGAACACGCCCACGTCCTTCCTACTTTGAATTACACCGCCTTACGCCTCGGAATTTACATTGCACCGGTGCAAATTTGGCCGAAAATACTACGAGGATATGGTACTTGCGCCTCAAAATTAAGCCGGTCTAACTTAAAGGAGTTGCACTACACCGGTCCAAAAATGCGCCGATGTACGTGAATCTGGCCCTTTATTTTTTCTACATGCTGAAAAACAGTTTTTTTTTTCATGCCGAAAAACGATCGTGTGTATGCGGCATAAGAGTAAAGCCCTTCGCTCTCTGCTGGGAATCTTAGTTCCCCATCTTTTTGCAGGGAATATATTATATATACTTGGTCTTCAACGTCTTTAGCCAACAGCTTAGCTCGGTGACAGATTGGATAATCTAGATCCTTGTAGCCCTCTTGCTCTTCCTATGGATACAATTCCTTGCTAAGTGCAGGTTTCACTGAAACAGCCCATGTTCTGGATCTAATGGCAGCCTGTGAGATATAATGAGGTGTATATACAATCAAATGACTTGCTGCTCTATCACAGTGGCCCCCCAGGCAGACAGTGCCTCACCTCCGCAAGAGACAGCTAGGATATAGTGAGCATCTTCACCCTTGTCCTTATCCTCCCGGGGTGGCTTGGAGTGGTCTGTGAGTACCCCTTTCCTCTCTGTACCCATATGTGTATCCAAGGGGTACTTGGTGTGATACACTCAGCAGGGGGCACACATAGTGGTCTTAGCCAACCAGTTAAAGTGTCTCCAAATGAACAAGCAGTTCTCTGGCTCCTGGGTAGGCAGAAGAGAGCTTCTGCGGGCAGAAGTGCGATGAGGAGAGACCTGTCTAATTGCAGGACTCATGAACATCCCTGTAGGTGGTGTTGTGCAGTGAAGTAAACTATTAGAGAGCTAGACAGATGGTGCTATTCCCAGGGCCCATGAGTTAATAGAATGTTTTAATCCAGGAAGAGGTGAGTTTGGTAGACCCTCCTTCCTCCCTGGTTGTGGCAAGTTTTGTAAGCAGAGGCTTTTCTGCACAGGGGATTTATGCTTTCCTTGTCCTGCTTGTATTAAATTCTCTTTTCTGCATGAATCGCTCCATCTCAGGCGTTTCCTTGCCTTTTTTATCTGTGGCCCCTCCCTCGGCCCTGTTCCAGAAGGATTTCTCTGCTGTCATGCAGACTTCTTGGTCTAAACGGCACACCTGTTTATTAATTTGTATTAGTAAAAAGATTCCCTAGAGAGATCCCTAGGAAAAACACTGCGCTAACAAGTGATGAATATAATTAAATATTGTGAGTGAAAAAGCTGCCAGTACCTATTGAAAGGAGATAAAGTTGGTTTTCTTCCACCAAAAGGGAACACCCGTGTGATGAATGTAGTCTCCTTACCAGATCCACTGACCATTAGTGCAGCGGTCAGTAAGGCTCAGAGATGTTTATAGTCTTCTCAATCAGACTTAGATCCAGCAGGTGAAAAAAGAGGGTCAGGTCCTCAGCAACAGTCCCCAGCACATGAGAGGTTAAGGCTCATACATTGAAGGAAACAAATAAAAACACTCCATGGTGAAGTACTGTGGATTTTGGGGTTTTAATAAGATAGATTGCACTTACAATTATGCTGATGTCAATAGCATGTAAAGACAGAACGCGGCGTGTGCATCCAATCGGGTCCTGTCAGCTGTTCTCCGTGTGTGTGTAACTCTCTTCCGAAAACGCGATGACGTGACACGCACTGCTGGCCACTCCAGCTGGCCTCTCGCTGTCCATTGTTGCTGAGGACCTGACCCTCTTTTTTCACCTGCTGGATCCAAGTCTGATTGAGAAGACTATAAACATCTCTGAGCCTTACTGACCGCTGCACTAACGGTCAGTGGATCTGGTAAGGAGACTACATTCATCACACGGGTGTTCCCTTTTGGTGGAAGAAAACCAACTTTATCTCCTTTCACTACCCATCATTTAATGGACTTTATTTATTACTGTATTACTGTATTCACTATTTTGATTATTTCACCTCAACCCTCCTGTTTTTTCCATTTTTTCACAAATTTGGTTTTATCACTTATTTATTTAGCGCTGTACCTTCTTTGTATTTATTAATTTGTATTACCATGCTCTCTAGCAGAATCCCTGTCTAATTTAGCCACAGCATTATGGCTTCTGAGCTTCAGCTGCTGAGTCCCTCTCTGACACAGAGGCTCTTTAGTCCCTAAAAAGGACACTACACCTGAGTGTTTGTGGGTCCTCTTCTCCCTCAGTTTGACATGATTCAGTAAATTTTTAATCTGGCAATTCAGACAGTAGTACTCCTCTATGGTCCCTGACATCACTAAAACATTCTGGTCCACCATGGATTTGACCTCCTTTTTGGATATTGGAAGAACTGTTCCAATTGTTCTCTCCTCCCAACCAAACTGCAGCTTTATGCTTATTTGAAGAGGAGTCGCTTAAAACATGGGTTGCCCCAGCAGTGAATTCATCCAGGTCTAGCATTAACAAAACCTAGACATTTCCAGTGAGGATGCACCTTTTAACACCCCATTAAAAAGCAATTGGAGCCCCTTACAAGACCTTGTTCTCGTTGACAGATCTTGTTGTGCAACATGCCTTGACTGTGATACTTGTCTGTCGGACTTATCTGACTGACAAGGTTGGGCCGCAGAAGTGGCTTGCAGAAATGTCCCCTGGGGGTACAGCATCCCTTTGAAACTGCCCTCAGTTCAGCACTTGGACTTCAAAGTCCCCCAAGACTTCAGAGGGGTCTTCTTCAGCATTGGGACACATTCACATTTGTAAGTGAATGGTGAAGGATCTGTTTACATTTTTGACTTATGCACAGCTGCTTGGTATAGGGTGGTGGCTTTCTGGGGCTACAAAATAGATCTCTGATCTAACTTTTGTCCTAAAGCTATTGATGTCCGTTTTGGAACCAATTTTTCTCTGGATAAGGCTGAAGACACTGTTTTATTTCTTCATAGAAAAATTTCCAATGCTGAACTTATGGATGCATACTTCCCAGTCCAGAAGTCGATTAACTCTTTGCTTCTGAATCGGTGATCCCAATGCCCTTGAAAGCTAGGACGTTACTTTCCACAGGGTCTACCATGTCATTTGAATGACTTGCATTCCCTGGTGCAAGGAAAGGCGTCTTCACCTCTGAAAATACTTTGTGGGAAGGGGAGGAATCAGATCAGATCCGCATTTGGCCAAGAGTACTATTGAGGGATTGATTTTGGTGCTGGCGATCACTAGCTCCTTGTTTTCAGTCTTTATTCAAGGGATCTCTCCTTTAGCTCTCTCTGTATTGCCACCTGTAACTCAGTTAAATTGAGTTTGGTCCTATTAGTTCACCCACATTTTGGACTTATCAGGAATATTCCACTTTCTGCTCCTGCTTACAAGGCTGTCTTCTTTGTTCCAGGCATTTTTTTTTAGTTGCTAGAGGTCTTGTACAGAACTCCTTCAGGCCCTGTGTATGGATGCAGCGGTGTTGAGATCCATAGCTGCCTTCCTTCCCAATGTGGCTAAATTTTCTACCTCCTCCTGTTTTGTCCAGCTCTGGTACATTATAAGAAAATCTTAATTTCCCCTCTAAATTTTGTTCATGCTGTGGCTTGGGCTTACTTTGCAGTCTTTACTTCCATTTAAATGTCTGTCATTTTTTTTACTTCCTTTGGGGGCCCCCCAGCCATTTATCCTCTTGGAACGGACTCTTTGTGCTGCTTTATGACTGAGTTGCATGTAGCAGTTGGGTGGGCTTGGCCACCACCAGTGGCTACCTCTAGGCTGTGTATTTGTTTTTGTGCCCTATTCCTGAAGGTGATGCTATAATCTGATGATCAAAAAATCAAAATCTCCACTGTGTCCTTCAATGAAAGCAGAGAAAATTATTTTACGTCAAGTCCAAAAAAAAAACACATTTTCCCAGCAAGCAGCCAACATGTCATTATAAGTAGTCTCCAACATCAAACAGATTCAAACTTTTGGCTGGTTAACAATCATTTCTGACTGTATCACACAGTGTTTTGAAAAGTAAAGTCCATAGAGCTATGTAAAGATATTCATATATTTTCTTTTCCAGTGTTGCTTTAGGTAGGAGATGTGCAAGTAGACAGAACACAAAAATATAATTGTAAATGTCTAGTGTATTCTATGAATGATCATCAATTTCTTATAGCAATTTTGGAGACAGTCACTTTGAGTAAGAGGGTTTTGTTCAATTTAGCCTAAGAGGATTGTTGAGAGGGGCTTTAAAATTTTGTGTGCAAATTGATCTAGTTTGGTATCCCACACACTTCCACAACCAGCAGATTTGGAGGATAACTTTCTGCTGAATTTTTGTTTTGCTGTTATAAGAACCTTCTAGTATTTATTTGTAACCTAGCTTAGAGAATACAGAGCCATTAGTCGAATCACACATAAATTACAGTTCTCTCTTATGGTTTTCATTCAAGAAATAGCATTCTAGTGAAAAATTGTTTTATTTCAGTAATTTTTCTTTGGAAATTACCTGAGAAACTATAATATTTACTTAAAATAATTGACTCCCATGAAATGGAGGTTATAGCAATGAATTTCCCCCGAGACTGAACCTGAAACATTTCCCAGAAGTCCCTGCGTCTATAGAATGAGTTGTATACTAGGTGTGATCAGGTCAAGATGTACAGGTATGAGTTTTCTTACTGTAATTCTCTTTGTGATAGACTTATTCTTTATGGGTTAGTAAAGTATAAAACACTTCATTTTTAGCCAGATAATGTGAGTAAAAGATGTGTTAAATGTCTTTCTTCTGAGAATAAAGCCTAGATAATCTATTGTCATGCAAGAAAATACCATGGTTGAACTGTGAATTCCTCTAAAACTGTGACTGGAATCCATTTGTTTGAAATCATTGCGGAAGAACAGGGAGTTGTAGGTCCTTACAAGAAACCAGTAAATCCCAAGAGCCAGGTAGCCACACAATATGCAATATCTGAGCCCTGGATCAGAACTTCAGTTAGACAGAAATAAGCAGTTGAAATAATTATATGAATAGATATTTGAAATCATGTTCAACCATTCTTAAGTGGGTTTTTATAATGGAGAATTGATACCTCTATTTGCTTTCAGCTGAACACTGCATAGTTTGTCCACATCGTTGCCTGCATTTTTATTGAGAGGCTCAGAGAGAACCAAACAATAAACCAAAGATCGGTCAGATGACTTTCACAATTAAGATACTTAGGCCGCGTACACATGATCGAACATGTCTGCTGAAACTGGTCCGCAGACCAGTTTCAGCGGACATGTTCGATCGTGTGTACGGCCTATCGGACCATTTTCCAGCAGACCAAAGTTTCAAAACATGCTTGAAAACCTGTCCGCTGGAAACCTGTCCGTCGGACAGGTTCGATGGTTAGTACACAAAATCATTGGACCAAAAACCCGCGCATGCTCAGAATCAAGTCGACGCATGCTTGGAAGCATTGAACTTTGTTTTTCCATCACATTGTCGTGTTCTACGTCACCGCGTTCTGGTCCGATGGGATTTTGGTCCGATGGTGTGTACGCACATCAGACCAACAGACCACTTCAGCGTGGTCCGATGAAAACGGTCCGTCGGACAAGTTTCATCGGACATGTCTGATCATGTGTACGCGGCCTTAGATGTTCCTCCCAGCTTTTATTTTTTATCCATTTAGAATCTGAAGCAAGTTATGTTTAGCAAACATGCGATACCACTGGTCTGAGCGTGTAGTTCTGATGTTTGTTGCATCACCTCTTTCCCTCTATAATGGTCAATGGAACTTTAAATAAGTGAGAGGTTCTCCCTTTGCTTTCTCCTGTAAACTTGCTTATATATAACTCCCTCTCCAGCTCCAATTGTCGGAAACAGGTTAGGAGAATGTCATTGTGCAGTAGAATCAGATTGCCTCTGATTTCTGATATGTTGTGATAATGGTCTCTCCTTTAAAGATAATATCACTAAGACATATTTCTACATTTGACAGATCATAGCATTTAAACTGCTTGTCAGTGGTTTTTGGACTATTGCAAAGTGTTACCAATAAATTCATATGTGCATCTACTTGTAATTGTGTAATCAAGAACTTGTTTTCTGGTCATACACGACTCTAATTTTGTTCAGTTCCTGCTGAATTGGCAGGAACTGCACGCAGCTTAAAGGGGTGTTCCACCCAAAAAAATGACCTTTTCTCAATCCACTCCTCACCCCCATACATGCCACATTTGGCATGTCATTTTTTTGGGGGGGGAGTGGGGGCTTCAGTAGGAGTGGGACTTCCTGTCCCACTTCCTGCTTCCGCCGAGGGGCTGGTTAGGCGATTAAGCTTAATCGCCTACACCAGCGCCCTCCCTGTAGGCGATCACATGGGACACTGACAGGTCCCATGCGATCGCCTCTCCAATCAGCGGCGAGCCGCGCCGCGCACGCATGCGCAGTACGGCTCGCGCATGCGCAGTGGGTGCCCGGCCGTGAAGCCCGAAGGCTGTCACGGCTGGGTGCCCACAGTCAGGATGGAGACGCCGGCCGGGGGGCAGAGGAGCGGAGCCCCGGTCGGCGCGTCGCTGGAACGCAGGAGCAGGTAAGTGAGTGTTTATTAAAAGCCAGCAGCTACACTTTTTGTAGCTGCTGACTTTTAATAAACACAACTTAGGGCTGGAACACCCCTTTAATACATTTTGATTTGAAAGTTGAAGGAGTGGGAAAATTCTTTGTCAAACAGTGACTGCAGCAAATCAGATGCAGGAACTGTTCTTGTATTTTGACAGTGACAGTCGCTGTAGCAGTGGCTGTTGAAATACAATAGCGAGCGGAAGAGATTCTTTCATCCATGCATGTTTAGCATGTATGAAAGAATTTCGTTATTTCTCTCATTCTGACTCCGGGGCGGAACAAGAAAAATGTATGTGTGTATGGCTAGCCTTAGGGCCCCAACACACTGGTGGACTCCGCCAGTGGATCTGCCTGTTGAGCGGAGGATCTCTCCACTGATCCCTGGTAAAAAGGCAGTGGACAGGTCCGTGGCTGCTTAGCTCATGCAGAGCACCGCTCATGCAGCAGACCACCTTTCTGTTCTGACTGCCATCCGGTCCACCAGACGAATGGGGAACAGATCCCCCATCCATCTATTTTTGGCAGATATGATTCGATCTAATCGGATGTCGGCAGGTGTCTATGGGCATATGTTCGTTGACATCCGCTGCTCTATAGAGGGCAATGGATCAGGTCCTCCCATGTAAAAGAGGTCTTAGTGGTAGTTGAGATGAAGTGTGGGAAATACCACACCAGTAGACTTGCTCACTCACACTCTTGCTCTTTCATATACTCTGTTATATATAGCAGTTTGGTTGCTAAGTGCTTATATCAGCTGTACAGCCATACGTAATCTAATTTGATCTCAAAAGGTGATCTTTTCTGGCATGTTTGCTCTAATTTATTTTACAAAGGTTTTTTATTGATTTTCAAGTTTTGCATCAAAAGGTATACAAATCATTATACACAAAAGAACAAAACATTGTTAAAGAAAATGTTTGAGACGGGTACATAGTAACATTTCAACCGAAATGGAAGGATGGCACAAAATTGCAAATAAGCCCAAAGGCCGGCAGCGCTCCAACACAGAGGGCGGGCCAGTAAACATAGGCAGTTTTGTTTATTCTAATTTAAAGTCTAAAGCTGGCTTGTGCAAATATTTTTAGGTCTTGCAATACATATACATGGACAGATCTTTGACAGATTGTGAGAATATAGAAAATGTACTTCTGATTTAAACATTTAGATAAGTACAGAAGACAACAGAGGGGGTTGTAGGATGATCATATACATCACCTACTTCCACTGTTCAATAATAAGTTGTTTTCTATCCTGATTGTTTTAATTACAATTGGATGTTGATTTATTATCAACAGATCAGGTCTAAAACATCCTTGTTTGCCAGATTTTCAGATGTTGCAGCATGCATAACACTAATTACATTTGAAGGTGTGGGACTAACAAGTGAGAAGATTTACTACCATAACCTGTGCAATTAGTTTTTGCACTCTATGTAGGTTTTAGAATTTACTTGCATACACAGATGTATTCATGTTTATGCTTGGATGCATGCATAAATAGGTATTTGCTCGAGTTGATGTAGAGCTCACCCAGTATGTGCTATGTGTACTGAGCTCCCTGTAGACACAGACACTGTACGTCGCTGGAGGAGAAGGCAGGACAGAGATAGATGAGCTGTGTTCCTCTGGTCTCTGATTAATGGCTCAAGAGACGCTGCCTTTGTGGGATCTCTGGGGAATAACAATGAGTAGGTGCATAGGGTATTGCTGGCCCAGTGACCCTCTCTTTGCCAAGCTGCTTTTGACATGATTCTTGGCATGCCAAATTTTGGTGTCTCAATTGTCCTTTCAGCTATTCTGAGAGACTCTGTGGCAGACACTGCTTCCCAAAGGATATTGTATAGTGAAATGCATTACCAGGGCAAGCTTTTACAATGTTGTGCAGGTAACAAGCCTGAGAATATAGTCCAGGTCCACCTTAACTTTTGGGTTAAGTGTACACTAAGGATGCCTGGACTGAAACCTTGCTACTGCTTTTATTGATCTGCCTAGCATTGTCATAAGTGTTTGCTTCTTTTTTTCTGGTTCATTTAGAGTGCTTTCACACTGGGGCGTTGCGCTGGCAGGACGTTAAAAAATGTCCTGCAAGCAGCATCTTTGGGGCGGTGAAGGAGACGTGTATACATTGAAATGAATGGGCACCACTGCCAAAGTGCCTGCAAACCCTTTATTTGTCCGCTAGCTTGGGTTAAAAGCGCCCCGCTAATGGGCGAATAGCGCCGCTAAAATGACGACAAAAGCGCCACTAAAACTAGCATAGTTTTACCATCATTGTCCACCCGCCCCAGTGTGAAAGGGCTCTAACTAACTATATATGCATGTGTATATGTATATCTTCATATGCATAGATGTACTCTCTAGCTGCCACTCGGGCCTTGCCCTTCCAATGGACCGCCCACAGGTTTGGGTGGGGACTATAAGTCCTCTGGGAGGTGCTCGAGGAATGCCCACTTATATATAAGAAGCTGAAGGAGATAGCACTGCTGGGCTCTGAGGAAGAAGGTATCCTTCGAAAAATGTGAGCCGGCAGTGGCCCTCATGTCTTCTCTATTGTCATCTGGAGACTGTTGTCTCTAGGCCGATCGCCAATCATTTACAGGCTTTTATACTGCGGTTTTCTTTCACATGTTTATTTTTTAATAAAAAATATCCAAGGATAATACACAAGGCTGGTGGGCCCTCTTTTCTCTATTTTCCAGTTCCTCAAGTGCCTTAATGACCCCACATGGGACTACAGTTGGGAGGTAAAGGAGGAGCCGAACCTATTGAAAGACAGAAGGATGACTTTGTACTTTACTAATGTTATTGAGTCACTTGGACTTGTCACCTTGTATTACTAATCTTGCAGTCCTTCATTGTAGAGCAAAAGGGTGAGGGAATGTGGCTTTCTGACAGGCAATTGTGTGTGCAATTATAACAGCATGGTGGACATAGCCATTGAATGAATTGGACTAGAGATCTTCCAGGTATCATCTATCCAGCCAGAAACTTGCCAGGCATTAGCCAGTTGAGTTGTGGGAGGCTTATTTATTCTGTACTAACTAGCCTTCAGTGTAGACCAGACTTTCCTTATAATCCTGGGATTTCCAATAGCTTAAGTAATTTTAAGAATATGGTATTTGTAGTTTATTATTTGCTTGTACTTAAAAAAAAAAAAAAAAATACAAAAAAGTGTGAATTCTTGAAAGGCTAATGCCAGAAAAATCAATAAGAAGAATCTGAACTTTTTACCCTTCTCCATTGTATAAATTGACATGTCTGTTTAAAGAGAAATTGAACTCTGAAAGCTCTGCTTACATGGAACTGCGGCCGACCTCCCCATTTAAAAAAAAAAAAAAGTTTACACGCTTACCTGATGGTGGTATCTGCACATTTCAGATACTAACCCATCCAGTGGATCCCGCGTTGACCTTCTGAGATCATCTGATACCATGCTGCCACAACTCCCTCCTGTGCCGCCATGTTCTCTCTGACTCCATCAAGAGGCCTGTCGGCTCTTCTGAGTTCAGCAAGGTGGCCTCTTGATGACGCAATGATAGTCCCGCCCCCTCCTTCTGTTCTTCAATGACTATGCCTCTTGGGGTATGTGATGTACATATCCCTGTATGCACATCGGACAGTGTGCGTGTCATTCGCCTAAGGCGGTCATGCAACACTCACTGTACACAACAAAATGTATATCATTTTTTTCACACAAAAAAGCTTTAGTTTGGTGGTATTTGTTCACCACTGGGTTTTTGTTTTATTTTTTATTTTAAAACGATGGAACATTTTGAAAAAATATATATATTTTCTACTTTCTCCTTTAAATCGTATCCAAAAAAAAAAATTGAATTTCTTCATAATTTTAGGCCAAAGTGTATTCTGCTACATGTCTTTGGTAAAAAAATAAAAAATATATATTAATTGATTTGTGTGCAATCTGTAAGGCTGGGTTCACACTAGTGGGTTTCTCCGCATCCAATTCGCATGACAGGAGATTGTGACCGGCTCTCTATAGAGCTGGTTCACATATCTCCTTTGCGGCTGTGGAGCAGCTTGCATAGGCATTCTTTGGACCGAATTCAGGCAAAAATTTGTCCCTGAAACGGAGAATGGGAAAGGAAAGAGGGCCAATTAGGCTCTCCTTTCCTTATGGGTCCACGGCAGGGGCAGCTAGGATAAGGAATTTGTCCAGGAGAGGTCATTTGCAGGTCAGAGCAGGATCACTAATCTAGGTAAGGGGCTTAATTAAGCGGATCAGCTGTGCTGAAAGAGCCTAGGAGTCAGGACAGGTAAGAGCAGTGGTTGGACAGAGGGAATCAGGTGATCTAAGTAGAATATTCTGGAGACCGGTTCGGGCCTATATATAGGCCCGGTTCCGTGACAGGCGGCCGTTTGCTACAAGAGGACCCAGCCGACGGAGCAGCCCCCGGCCCCCCCCCCCCCGTCGCGGCCAGATTCATGTGGTAGTGTTGTACTGTTTAACCACTTAAGGACCGCCTACTGCACATTTACGTCGACAGAATGGCACGGCTGGGCACATCAACGTATATATACGTTGATTTTAGTACCCAGCCGTGGGTCACGGGCGCGCGCCCGCGGGCGCGCGCCCGCGACCCGGTCCGAAGCTCCGGGACCGCGGGATTCGCGGACCCGATCGCCGCTGGAGTGCGGCGATCCGTCCCTGGAGCGGAAGAACGGGGAGAGCCGTGTGTACACACGGCTTCCCCGTGCTTCTCTGTGGCCGCAGCATCGATCGCGTCATCCCTGTAATAGGGGGACGCGATCGATGACGTCACACCTACAGCCACACCCCCTTCAGTTGTAAACAAACACACATAGGCACACATCCCCTACAGCGCCACCTGTGGTTAACTCCCAAACTGCAGCTGTCATTTCCACAGTAAACAATGCAATTTAAATGCATTTTTTTGCTGTGAAAATGACAATTGTCCCAAAAATGTGTCAAAATTGTCCGAAGTGTCCGCCATATTGTCGCAGTCACGAAAAAAATCGCTGATCGCCGCTATTAGTAGTAAAAAAAAAAAAAATTAATAAAAATGCAATAAAACTATCCCTTATTTTGTAAACGCTATAAATTTTGCAAAAACCGACCGATAAACGCTTATTGCGATTTTTTTTACCAAAAATACGTAGAAGAATACGTATCGGCCTAAACTGAGGAAAAAAAATGTTTTTTTTATATATTTTTGGGGGATATTTATTATAGCAAAAAGTAAAAAATATTGCATTTTTTTTAAATTGTCGCTCTATTTTTGTTAATAGCGCAAAAAATAAAAACCGCAGAGGTGATCAAATACCACCAAAAGAAAGCTCTATTTGTGGGAAAAAAAGGACGCCAATTTTGTTTGGGAGCCACGTCGCACGACCGCGCAATTGTCAGTTAAAACGAAGCAGTGCCGAATCGCAAAAAGGGGCAAGGTCCTTTACCTACATTTTGGTCCGGGTCTTAAGTGGTTAAAGGCAGGTTGCCTGATGGGAGAGTTAAATTGATTTCATGGATATACAGCTCGAGTCTCAGTGGCTGGGCTGTGCGTGATGGTTATGGAAATTTAATCAGTTGAATTATATACGGTATGAGTACAATATCTTTGAATGATTATTATTTGAATGGTCATTTTAAACCAATGAATCAGGCCGTGGCCAAGTAAATTCCAACAAACTCATAGTTATGTGGAAATTATAATGTATGTTTATACTTTAATACATTTTGAAGAAATGGTGGTTGGTGTGTTATTTCCTCTATTGCATGTTTGTTGGGTTGGTTATGCATAATGCCTGTGGTCCCATAGGATTGCACTGTACCCCCTGCATTTTATTGTTTTTATATAACCACTTTTATATAACCCCAGTCCAATTCTGACATTTTTGACAAACGTGTAATAATCAGCATTTTTTGCCAGAAAGTTACTTCGAACCCCCATACGTTATATATTTTTTGAAAGCAGAGATCCTGGAGAATAAAATGGTGGTTGCAATTTTTTAATGTTGCGCAACATTTTTAAAACGCAAATTTTCAGGAAAAAAAGCTAAAATGAGTAGTGAACAGAAACACAACATAATACCCAATGTATTGGTGTTATTAAAGGGGTTGTAAAGGTAAACAATTTTTTCTTAAATAGCCTCCTTTACCTTAGTGCAGTCCTCCTTCACTTACCTCATCCTTCGATTTCGCTTTTAAATGTCCTTATTTCTTCTGAGAAATCCTCACTTCCTGTTCTTCTGTCTGTAACTCCACACAGTAATGCAAGGCTTTCTCCCTGGTGTGGAGGGTCAGGTCGCTCTCTACTTTGCAGATACAGAAAGGAGCTGTGTGTCAGTGGGCGTCCTGACACTCCTGCTCGCCCCCTCCCCCCTGAAGAGGCTTTCTCCACACCAGGAGAAAACCTTGCATTACTGTGTGTAGTTACAGACAGAAGAACAGGAAGTGAGGATTTCTCAGAAGAAATAAGGATATTTAAAAGCAAAATGGAAGGACGAGGTAAGTGAAGGAGGACTGCACTAAGGTAAAGGAAGCTATTTAGGGATTTTTTTTTTTTTTTTTACCTTTAAAACCCCTTTAACCACTTAAGACCCGGACCAAAATGCAGGTAAATGACCAGGCCCCTTTTTGCGATTCGGCACTGCGTCGCTTTAACTGACAATTGCGCGGTCGTGCGACGTGGCTCCCAAACAAAATTTGCGTCCTTTTCTTCCCACAAATAGAGCTTTCTTTTGGTGGTATTTGATCGCCTCTGCGATTTTTATTTTTTGCGCTATATACAAAAATAGAGCGACATTTTTGAAAAAAATATCTATATTTTTTACTTTTTGTTATAAGAAAAGTCAAATAAACAAAATTTTAGTCAAACATTTAGGCCAAAATGTATTTAGCCACATGTCTTTAGTAAAAAAAAATCGCAATAAAAAAAAAATTAGCTACCTAGCGGGAACAGCGACACTAATACAGCGATCAGAAAAATGATCGCTTAGTGATGCTGGCAATAGGGAGTGAATGGGTTAACTAGGGCGGTGATCAAGGGGTTAAAACTTTATTGGGGGGGGGTACGGGGGCTACCCTGAACCTAACACTAACTGACTGTCACACTGACACTAAATACAGTAATCATACATGTATGATTACTGCATTCTGTGACACTGTGACAGGGGGGTGGGGGGGTGATCGCAAGGGGTTAATGTGCCTATGTGTAGTGTGTGTCAGTGTAGTGTTGTGCAGACTTACTGTGCGATGTGATCTCTCTTCAGCGGCGGTTGAAAAAAACGCTGAGAGGAGAGATCACATCACTTCCCCCTTCCTGTGTTTACACAGGAGGAGGAAGTGCAGGGCGGGGGAGCGCGCGGATTGGCTGGGAGCGATCCGGAGGGGGCGGACAAAAACGAATAGCCGCCCCCTTGTCCCGGATCGCTCGCACAGCCGCGGGGACCGCCGCATGTACCGGGGGGGGGTCCCGATCGGACCCCCGACCCACCTCAAGGCACCAACGTATATATACGTTGATGTGCCTGTCGGTGCCATTCTGCCGACGTAAATGTACATGCGGCGGTCCATAAGAGGTTTAAGATGATGTTACACTGAGTAAATGGATACCTAACCTGTAACGCTTTAAAATTGAGTTCGCCCATGCAACAGCAACAAACTACGTTACCTAAAAATCTGCATAGGCAACCCTTTTAAAGCCCCTTTAGGTTAGCAGTTTGGCGTTAAACAGGATGTCTGGTGCTAGAATTATTACTTTCACTCTAAAGTTTGCAGTGATACTTCGCATGTGTGGTACAATCATCAGTTATGTATGAGTACAGGACTTGCATGTGCATTAGCGCTTGGGGATGAGGGCGCTTAATTATTATTATTTTTAACACTTTCCTTTTTGCTTTTGGATTAACTTTTTTTTGTTATCACAAGGGATGAATAACATTCTTTGTCATAGCATTGGCAGTGTCAGGTACACTTTACCAAGAGATCTGGTCATCAAATCCAAGATGAGTTTGTTCAGATACTTTACAAGTTGGTATTGGTAATGGTAAACATCAGACCGAAACCAGAAGTGACAAAAACCTTGTTGCTTCTGATTTCTTACATCACAAAGGACGTAACTTCCTCCCCTCTCGCTTTACAAATGCACCAAGTGACGGCAGTACCAGGCTCCCCAATCACGTGGAAGAGCCCAGTAAAGGAGCACAATATATTTCTTAAGGTGCTATTGACATAACATTTTCAGGCCATGGCGGTTGAGTGCATTACTTATAGTTTTCTTTGAAACAATTCTACCTTCTAATTCCAGTTCTTTCTTAGGGCCCTTTCACACTAGCGGACGAACGGTCCGCTCATTACAAGTCCGTTTACCGACTTGTAATGGGTCCCTATGGGAGCGGATCCGTTAGCGGATGATGCATCCGCTAACGTCCGCTCGATCCGCATCCGTTTTTGCGGACGGAAGAATGTCCTATTTTTCTTCCGTCCGGCCAAACGGATCGGATGCAAACGGACAGACGGTCCGTTTCCATCCGACTCCCCATAGGGGAGAGCGGAGGAGAGACGGGGCGGTCCCAGCACAGTGTGCGGGGACCGCCCCGTCCGCCCGACAGCTCAGCGGAGACCCCCCGCTGAGCTGACGGACACACGGAGCGGACTGAAAAACGGACCGCTCCGTGTGTAAGGACCCTAAAGCTCTCCACAAGTGGTCTTGGCACTTGGACAACTCCTA
Organism: Rana kukunoris; assembly: GCA_029574335.1. Taxonomy (NCBI): domain Eukaryota; kingdom Metazoa; phylum Chordata; class Amphibia; order Anura; family Ranidae; genus Rana; species Rana kukunoris. The sequence continues at coordinate 504,181,990 of CM056050.1, read as the reverse complement.
TGATGATTCTTTTCACTCCGCAGTCAGAAATCTTGTGAGAAGCATTTGGTTGTGGTCGGTTTATGGTGAAATGATGTTCTTTCCACTTCCAGATTGTGACCCCCCCCCCCCCCAACAGTGATCACTGGAACATTCAGAAGTTTAGAAATCCTGCTGTAACCAATGCCATCAGTATACTTTGCAACAATAAGGTTGCAAAGGTCCTGAGAGAGCTCTCTGCTTTCTCCCATAATAAGATGTTTTTTATGTGACACTGTGGTAATGAGACACCTTTTTTAGGCCATCAGTTGAGACTGAACCAGCTGATATTAATTTACACTGACAAGGGGCAGGATTGCATTCTAATTACTGATAGATTTCAGCTGGTGTCTTGTTTTTCCATGCCTTTTCGCACCTCCCTTTCTTCATGTGTTCAATACTTTCTCCCTGTTTCATTCCATTTTATAACACATATCTTAATTTCTGAACATATTTGTTTTATTTGATTTCTTTGTATGTATGGATTGCATAGGTTGTTACCGACATGTGGTGAAAATTGCATGTCAATATGTCAATAGCACCTTTAGAAATATATTTACAGAGAAAAATGGTGATGTGTTCAATACTTATTTTACCTGCTGTGTGTGTGTGTATATATATATATATATATATATATATATTCTATATATATATATATATATATATATAATATAATATATATAAATACATAATATAGAGGGGTATAGCACAGTAAACATAACTTAGAGATTCATCAAAATATAATGCCACCTGCTTTTTAAATTGCTGACCCATACTATGCAGTGAAAATGTTTAGGGTCAATCTTCCAAATTATACAACACATTAGATACTAAGGAGGTGTAACCACTTATTAACACTTATGTATTAGCAAATTCTTGCTTATAAAAAGTGGATTCTTAGTTTGCATATAGTGCATGTGTATATAGTTGGCAGTTATGTTTAAGGCCACTTTTACACAATCAGGTCTGCCTGTTAGCTCTTCAGCGGAAACCAGATCAGGCTACTTACTGTCCTCTATGTAGAGGCAGATGTCAGCGGACATCTTTCCGCTGACACCTGCCTGGCAACCGATCTGCCAAAATCCACTGAAAACAGATGAATGGTGATACGTTTGCCATCCTTCCAGTGGATCGGATCGGGTGACAATCATATAGCAACAGACATGCAGTCTGTTTCCATCAGACCGCCCCATAGAGGAGAGAGCGGGCTTTGTCCATGTGTGCTCTTTATAGCGAAGCTGACAGGACCTGTAATGCGCCTCCTCAGCGGGGATCAGCGGAGAGATCCCCGCTGAGCAGGCGCATTCCCCTCAGATGGATCCGCCCCACGTGAAAGGGGCCTAAAACTGAATTTTTTAAGCTCTGTATTATTTTTTTGGTAAAATATTGCTTTTTTTTCTGTTTTCACTGTGAAGAAAGTTGTAGCTTTAAACACTGATGTGCTGCAATTCATTCACTCATCTGTGAAAGTCTAGGCGATACAAGTTTTTCCAGGAGAATGCAACAAAATGGTAAGCTGCGTTTACTGTATAGAGGTATACATTCACTTTTTTTTTTTTTTTTTTTTTAGAAACCATAGCAACCAATCAGAGATTTTTCAGAAGTTTATAAAGCAATGTGCAATGTCAATCAGTGAATTTCCAATGCTAGTCGGGAAATCTTTAAAGTACTGTATATGTAAATCTTATTACTGATATCGCATATAACCTTTAATAAGTTTATGTCAGTTTTTCAAAAGTCATCTTAAATATTTTTAAATCTGCAGTTTTCATTCAAATAGTACCCTGAGACCCTGCCATGAAGGTCATTGTTTAGGCACTTCCTGTAATGGGGTGATGATGCCTGTCTCTCAGTCCTGGCCTGCCTTGTTACTCTATCACTTGGGCTTCTAATGAAGACTGCAAGTGACCATATTAACACACATTACACAGGCGTCATCTGCTGTCAGGAGACCCTGAGAAATACCATGACGCATTAATAAAAGTTAAATATTGCCAATTACATCTATATTCCATAGAAAATTGATACAAAATACTTAATTTGTTATAATAAAATAACCTGTTTAGGGATAAAGATTGGTAAGAAACCATCTTCATTATATGTTTTTAATTATCCACAGCAGATAAATAAGAGAGTACAGTAGAATTAAAAAAATCAGAAGAATAATTCTGTACGAGGCCTTTATTTTTTGATTTTCGTATAGTATGTACACAACCTTCAACATTCAATTCATACTTTATAAATCAGAATTTCCCAAGTGACAAACTCCAAAAATGTTCTAATGATTTTTGCTTAGTGTGTACTGTTTTTTTCGTACGGTTTTCATATGTGAAGAATCAGATACGAAAGACTGGGTGTGATCAGAAACAATGAATAACAAAAAGAAAACATTTCTTGTATGAGCGTTTTTATACATTAGTTCCATCCTCGGGTTCGACTTAAAACATCAAAGATTGAAGTTACAGAATTTAATATTCCTGGGCAACATTATCTCTATTATATTACAGATGTCTGTGTATTTTGTAAACTGTGTCCTTATGCAAAACACGCATGTTGTTACACTAGTTCATCACCGGTCACCATAGGCGTGCGCACAGGGTGTGCCAGGTGTGCCTAGGCACACCCTAATCACCCTGTGCAGCACAGATTCCCCCTACTGCCCTGGCTCCCATCTTTCCCCCCGCAGCACAGCCAGCTTTTCCTATCGGCTGTTGCTGCTGGGATGTTTTAGGAGTGGGGAAGGGGCCAGTAAATATGTAATTTACTGGCCCCTTCCCTATTCGAATGAACACCGCGAGTGATCGGTAGTGTGTGTTTTGGCTTTGGGGTGCACACCCTAATACAATAGGCTGCGCACACCTATGCCGGTCACAAAGTCAGGTCATATTGTGGCATCCTGGTATTTTTACCAGTTGCAGTAAATGTATACATTTACTCTGTTAATCAGCCTTTTCAGCAATCATATACTCAATATCTGTGAACTTTGGCAATAATTATGTCTAATGTTACCATCCTGCAAACACCACAGTGCTAATTAATGTTTGGCTGTCCCTCGGGCCTTCCATGATCTTGGCACAGCACATTTGTGAGTCAAGGGGCATGCCAGCTTGTCAGCACAAGGGGTGCAGAGTTTCCCATGCTGTTTTCTTGTTTCCTTAACACATAATTAAGCTATTAAGATCTGTGTCTTGGTTATGTTGCCCTCTCACGCTGAACCGTTTCTTAACCGATTTATACAATTTGGTGTGCCGCAGAATGTAATAACTGTCATTAAAGAGAAGAGATATCATTAGTGGAAAGATGGTGTTTAATTAGAGCCACTCAAAACATAAGTCTATACGCTGCACTGAAGTCTGCCCTAAGCAGTGTCTGAGCTCCGGAGAAGAGCAGACCGATCATGCTATGTCTAATAGAGATTTGTTTATACGTACGTAAAATAAATTGTGCTATCTTGTCATAATTTTCATTAACTTGCTAGTTATAATTTATGCTATGTAATGGAAATGAGATAATTGTGCTGCCATGTTGGGTGGCGCGCAGTACCAGATCATGTGGTCTGGGAAAAGTTGAATTGATGCAAGTTGCCAAAGCCAGTTTGTGGAGTTTTCGGTTTGCTATTCTCCTGCATGCTGTGTAGACTTGGTTTGTTACAACTGTTCCTGTGTCTCCCTTGTACTGGCCAGAATTCACGATTCCAAGGATTTTGCAATGCCTGAAGTACCGTATTTATCGGCGTATAACACGCACCCTAACTTTAAGAGGGAAGTTTCAGGAAAAATACTTTCCACAGCCCCCTGCGTATAAAAAAGTGAGCGTTATACGCCAATAAATACAGTAAGTATAGTGCAGTGGTGTGAGAATTTTACATTGTTGTATGCCACATAATGCATGATGTCCAAGCCTATCACTATATGTTCTTAGAAGATGGTGGGAACATTTTGGAACTATATTTGCCAATAAAAAAAGTCTCCTCAGTATCACGACTGACAGCTGTATGCCAAAATAATTTGTTTGGTGACTTGAGCTATCCATATTAATCAGGGGCCCTCAAAGGGCCAGTTTGCTGTCCATCAGCCTGAGAGATCATTAGTGGAAAGGGCTATTTTACTGTCCATAAGCCTGTTTTTGGGACTGGGCTGTGGTCAGGAGGAGTTAATAAATGCCCCAGTAAATTTCAGTGGGAGCTAAAATGCCCAGCATCATTGGTCAGTGGGAGTAATAAAGGTGTCTGCATCACTGGTTATTGGTGGTACAAAATGCCCCTGCATCACTGGTCAGTGGGAGTAAGGCCCCTTTCACACTGTAGCGTTTTTCGAGCGTTCAAGCATTATTCGAGTGAAGCCTCACCTGCAATCCCAATGTGCTGGTAAATCATCGCTAAGACCCTAACGTTTTAGGGCATTTTTGCAGTGCTTCAGTGTGAAAAGGTAAGGCGTTTTTACAGCGCTTCCAATTCATTTAAATGGAGAGGGGAGTTTTTGGAGCGTTTTTTTCAGCGCCCAAAAGCTGCTCCAAAGATGCTGCTTGCAGGACTCAGTGTGAAAGGATCCATTGAGATGCATGGAGAGTGTTTTATGAGCGTTTTAATAGCACTATTTTTAACGCTAAACCGCTGTAAAAATGCTTCAGTGTGAAAGAGGTCTTATACATGTTGCAGCTTCAGAGATTAGTGGGAAAAAAATTGACCTCATATCATTGGGAGTAATCTATTCTCATGCATTAGTGAAAGTAACACATGTCCCAGTGTCAGTGGTCAGTAAAATTTAGTAACTGCCATGCATTAATGGTTAGGGGGTTTAATCTCACACTTCCCAAACCTCCTCCTGACCTGTAATGTTATTATTCAATTTTACAATGTATTGGGAGATCGTACTTCCAATTGGAAACCTGAGAATATATGTAAAGGCATTTAGCTTGTTTTTGAGAAGAAGATTAGAATTAATGTAAACTGCACTTCGGCCTTACACATATAAAAAAAAAAAATTAACAACCCTTTAGGCAAACCATACAGGTTTACTTTTATTGGATTGGTTGAATTAAATCAAAGTCAAATCTGCTGTTGGCTAAATGGCAGATTTTAAAATGTCTAATGCCCCTCTCACGCTGGGCGCGGTAGGTGCGGTGGCGGTATAGCGGTGTGATTTATAGTGCCGCCATTCCGTCGTATTTACCTCGATATTGGGCCGCTAGCATTGTGGTTTTAACCCCGCTAGTGGCCGAAAAAGAGTTAACACCGCCCGCAAATCGCAGCTGTTGATTTCAATGGGAAGGAGCAGTACACACCGCTTCAAAGATGCTGCTTGCAGGAGATTTTTATTTTTCCTCCCGCCAGCGCATCGCCTCAGTGTGAAAGCCCTCGGGCATTCACAATGAGAATGCTGGGGCAGGATTATTTCAGGCATTATTTATGCGCTATTTTTAGTGCTAAAACGTCTGAAATATGCCTTAGTGTGAAAGGGGCATATCACTGTACTTGAAGCTGGTAACAAAACTCGCTGAATTCTCAATACAAAGGTCTTTTTTTTTTCTCCCTGTCTGATCTAGACATACAAGTCCTCTGTGAGGGAAACTGACAAGTGGGTGTTATGCTCTACTGATTATCAAGATCTGTTCTGCCCTCTTCCTCCTTGTAAACCAATTTTGGCTTAAATTTTGAAACATTTTAGCAAGCTATAGTAGCAACTGTATTTCTAGAGCAGAGGCAAGTAGGAATCTGAAATTCATTTAGCAGAAACACTTAATTAAATGTGGACATAGAAGAACATTTTAACATCATTGAATATTATTTAAAGCCACGTGTTTAAAAAAAAAGACCCACAACAGAGACCTGGGGGGAAAGAATGAAGGGGTGTCCGAAGTTTCAGTCACAGTTTTAGCAGATGCAGGTTATGGTAGAGGGTTATGAGTGATGCAGACATTGAACAGGCTGAAGGTTGGGACAGCCAGCAGACAGACCAGGATCAAAAACCAGAAGACATGTTTAACCGAGTAGTTAGCTTAGTTACATTATGCTACAAATGTCTGGATTGCTCAGAAATGGTCCACGTGTTTAAGGGCATCCTCTAGTCAGGTAATGCTGGAGCAGGGCCGTTTGAAGAAATTTGGGGGCCCCAAGAAAAAAAAGTGACTTTTCAAGTTGAGAAGCGTTGGGGGGGGGGGGGGGGTCTGGTTGGCAGCTTACCTCTCTTACCCCCCTCCCCCCCCGCCTCACACACGCACACGCCGCCATATGTTGGTGCCCGCACAGGGGCCCCAGCATCACTGCGTCCTCCTGCGATGCTGCGCCCAGCATCGCTGTGTCCTCCTGCAGTTCGGCGGTCGGCCGTGTACCATAACCTAAGCGAGCGTACAGGAGATTCAGTTTGCTGTTCCCGGGGCCGGACTAAAAGGAAGTGAACACTCAACTCAGTGTGTGCACTTCCTGTCAGTCCAGCTGGGAACAGGAACCTGAATCTCCTGTACTGCGCGGTTATGGTACACGGCCGACCGGACTGCAGGAGGACGCAGCGCGGTGCGGCAAGGGCCCTCCCTGCTCGGGCCCCAGGCAATTGCTTGCTTTGCCTTTCGGGTTCCAACGGGCCTGTGCTTGAGTGCCTAGAATAGATCAGTGTTTCCTCAACCAGGGTTTCTCCTGAGCTTGCTAGGGGTCCTTGATCAATAAGCAATTTCTACCCCTCAGATAAATTAACTATTGACACCAATATTTGTAACTATCTGTACAGGTGACATTTTTTCCTAATAAACACAAATGTAAAGGGCATTCTTGCACGTGACCATTATGCTAATGAAATGTTAGCTGTAGCCATAGTACACGGTAATTGTTAATAGTGGTCGGCTGAGACCAGAATATTATTTCTAGGGTTCCCCTATGATAAAAAGGTTGAGAAATGCAGGCCTAGATGATGGCATGGACACAATGAAGCAAGCCTGTGCAGCAATGCATTATTTCTATGGAAGAGCATACTGTACTGTACTGACCACGACAAGATCCTGCTGAAGGAGATGAAATCCCAGGTAGGGTTCTCCTGCTTTACAGCTCCTTGAAATGTCAACCAAGCCGTGTTACCACTACAGAGTCCCCTACATACAGCCAGACAGCCAGTTCGGCAGCCCTTTGATTGCGAACTACCTGTCAGTTGCAGGAAGCCGACAGGTAGACCATAATCCTCCAACCTCTGCCGCTCACCTTTTAGTAGTCGAGCTAAATGAGAGAAAAAACAGTGCTGGATGGAGGACAGAAGCACGGCAGCGGCTTCAGTTAACTTTGTAGTTAAATAGCAGGTGATTAGTTGCTAGGCGGGTCCTAACAACCAATCATCTGCTTGTTAACATGAACAGTTTACTCTGGAAGCTCTCGCTCCCACCCACCCTCCACTTAGCATTGTGCTGCCTCTCACTTTGCTCTGCTGCACAGCCGCTGTAAGGTCGGAGAGGGGAGATTGCAGAGGGCACTGATTTGGGAGGGGGCTACTGTGGGGAACGACGACAGAGGACACTGCTTTGGGGGGCAGAGGGCACTACAGAAGGGGGGAGGATAAAGGACACTGCTTGGGGGGCAGAGGGCACTACTGTGTGTTGGGGGGAGGATCATGTGGGGGCGCATATAGTTTATTACTGGGGTGGGGAGGATGATGTGACACACTGTTTTCATTGGGGGCTTTATTTTATTATTTTAACCACTTTAGAGACTGGACCTTTAGGCGGTAACGGACCTGGCCAGTTTTTGCGATTCGGTTACTGCGTTGCTTTAACTGACAATTGCGCGCGCGGTCGTGCGATGTGGCTCCCAAACAAAATTGTGCGTCCTTTTTTTTCCACAAGTAGAGCTTTCTTTTGGTGGTGTTTGATCACCTCTGCGGTTTTTATTTCTTTATCGTACATCACGGGACACAGAGCGCATAGCCATTACATATGGGTTATATGGGTACCTTCAGGTGTGTGGACACTGGTGTAATCAACTCTCACAGAAGTTCCTCCTATATAACCCCCTCCCACTGAGAGTGCTTCAGTTTTTTCGCCAGTGTCTTAGGGTGTGTTGGTCACGTCTAGCTGTCCCTCGGAGGGTCTCGGGACCCAGGATAGCTAGCCGGATCCGTACGAAGTGCTTCAATGCAAGGAGTACGGTACCCGGGCCCTGCCTGCGTGGGGGTGTTGCCTATAATGCCTCTCCTTGGAGGGCTGGATTCTGGGCTCCAGTGCCTTGGTCTCTCCAGGACTAAAACGTACTGATGCCAGAATGCTATATAGGTCCAGGGGTGTGGGTTCCTTAAACACAGGACCCGGTCCCTGAAGGTCCGAGACAATACCCACGGAGATGGGAGAAGATTGGGCCTCTTGCAGTTTGCAATACCCTGCGGCGTGGAGCAGGTAAGAGGGAACCTGCGGGACTTGGTTCGACAGTAGGTATCCCCCTGGGGGTTCTGGGTTGGCTAATGGTATGCTTGTGCATCAGCCACTATCTCCACTATGTCTTTTAGGCAGGATGGGATGTACTAATGTTTACCCAGATAACATGTAGATATATGTATACTTGTTTAAGATATATATTTGCTACTCACCCCAGGTCTGCCTGTTAGCATTGATACTGCAGCCCCACGTACTATAAAGGGAATTGCTGGTGAAAACTCCTGTTTCTTAGGAAGCCTATGGGGACAGCTTCCTCTCTGTGTGCACTACAGTAAGGATTAGTGCTTACCTGGTGTCTGTTGGTGCTGCTGGCGCTGGTCCATGCTTTTCCTCTGCTCTCTGCTTCCTCCATGTTGTTTCAGCGTGGGGGGGGGGGTGTGGCGCGCGCGTGGGCGCGTGCACGCCGCCTTTTATAGCGTCGGCGTGCGTTGGGGGGGCGGGCCAGCAGCGTCAGGGTCAGTTAAAAGTAAAACGTTTCTCTCTGGCTGGTCTTTTCCCTCCTGGAAGCAGAGGAAGAAGGACACAGAGCGCGCAGCTGGGTCTTTTGGCCACAGTGACACCAGTGGCGGTTTGTGGATCTTCAGGTCTAGGACTTAGTTCCACTATTGACCAGAAAAAAAAAAAAAGAGTTTTTTTGCTTAAAGGGACTCAGCCTTAGATCCAGCAGTATCTGAGTCAACCTTGGACTCCGGCTAACGGGCATTGGTGTTGCAATACTCACAGGTTTTCCTCAGTATTGCCACCACCTCCCAGGCGGGTAAAAAAATAAAAATAATATAAAATTTTTGGAAAAAAAAAAAAAAAATATATATATATATATATATTTATATATACAAATTTTTCATTTTCCTCAGCCTGTTCTCATATTAATTACTCCTAGCTACAACAGTCAGGTGTTGGCTATAGGGGTGACTCAAGGTTGTGCAATGGCTCCAAAGGGATCAGGACCAGCCAAGGCTGCAAAAGGTGCCAAGAAACAAAAGGGGGTCTCCATCGGGGTCAGAGGATTTGGGCCAGGCTTCAACGGCCCCACCCTCACCAGTTAGACCACCGAGTAGCATAGTACAAGAGCCATTGGGGGTGCTGGGGCAGAGGCGGCCCCCGACCCACCCATTCCCGTTTACGTAACGGAAGAAATGCTAGCGACCACCCTGGGTGGGCTAGAGAAAAGGTTAACTGCTTTGTTTGCCCGCCCTTTGCCAAGTAGCAAACGGGCTAGATCCCCCTCACCTAGTTTGGTGTTTTCAGATGCGGAGGTCTCCTCTTCGGAGGAACGGGACCCACAAGGGGATCAAGCAGACCCAAGTCCCGACGGTTCAGACATGGAGGGTTCCACTGTAGATGAATATTTTTCGGCCTCTCAAGCGGAGAGCCTGTGGATCCAGTCTCTTGACGATATGGTTCGCACTGCTTTTAAACTTCCAGTGCCAGAACTAGTAGCCCCTGTGGTATCCTCATTGGGTTCTTTAAAGGCTCCATTAACTTGTGTGTCTTTTCCGATTCACCCCTTCTGCGGAGCGTGATTTACCAGGATTGGGCTCGACCTGATAGGATCTTTATCCCTCCTAAGAGGTTCTCTATTCTCTATCCTATGGAAGAGGAATTTTAAAGAAAGAAATGGGCACTCCCCACAGTGGACGCGGCCATTTCCTGCGTGAATAAATCCCTGACCTGTCCGGTTGAAAAATGTCCAGATGTAAGGACGGTCGACAAAAAATTAGAGACCCTACTGAAGGCTTCTTTCACCACAGTAGGTGCCATGGTTCAGCCAGCCAGCGGTGGCAGCCATTGGCGTTTGTCAGGCCTTAAAGGATCAGGCAAAACAGATATTAAAGGACATGCGGGCTCAGCAAACTCGTGAATTAGCAGATTTCCCTAGGGCTCTCTGCTGTTGCAGTAGATGCTATTAAGGACTCCATCCAACAGGCATCCCGTTTATCTCTGCTGGTGGTTCACATGCGTCGTCTTTTGTGGCTAAAGAACTGGTCAGCAGAGGCACCCTGCAAAAAAGCTTTTAGCAGGGTTTCCCTTTCATGGGGGAAGACTATTCGGTGAACCTAGATAAATATATCCAAACCATATCAAGTGGTAAAAGTTTCTTCCTTACCGGTCAAGAAAAGACCGCGTGGGCCCGCGTTTTAAACGACAGGCCTTTGCAGGCTCGGCCCCTTCGACTTCGTCGTCAGTATCGACGGCCTCCGGGCGTTCAGCAGTTAATAGCGCCCACAGGGACAAGCCGCGGCAAACAAGAGGCCCTGGTCTCGCAAACCGGCTAAACCAGTCATCAAGTCAGATTCATGAAAGGGGACCCCCACTCTCTTGGGTGGGGGGAAGACTTCAGTTTTTCTCCGAAGTCTGGAAGGCCAGAATTCCCGACTCTTGGGTTCGGTCCGTGGTAGCCAGGCTACAAACTAGAGTTTCGAGAAATCCCCCTCTTATTTTCAGGGGTCAAGTCTTCCAAGCGGGCCCGTTAAAGGGTTGGAGGCTCTTCGTAAAGGCGTTTTGGATCGCCTCTTGCTTCCAAGGAGTAATTGTAGAAGTAGGTATCAACCAAATCGAAAAGGGGGTCTGGTTAATTCTACTCCAACTTTATTTTATACCAAAACCAATGGCGAG